>OX451739.1:1531617702-1534017702 GCA_948472305.1 Vicia faba
ATCATATTTAGTGTATGTTCATCATTAGAAATTAAGATAAAAATAGTGTGAAGCGTTGAAAGTATTTTATTTGCTTAAAAATGTTATTTATTAAAGAAGACAAACGAGGAAGAACATCATGAATCTAGTATCAAATCTAGAACGAGTGTTTGCAAGTGAAGAATGCAATGCAAATGTTGTTTTCAAACGAGTGGAAGAAGGTAAATATATATAAGTTAGTTGATTTCATGAAAGTCATACACATGCACTTGTTTCACTTAGGGGTGTCAATAGGATATAGAGTGTGCGGAGAATACTTCCCCACTCCTCGCCTAACTCCCCATTGTGTTTTTCATCTCCATTCCCAATGTCTACCACGAGAAAATATTTTTCCCCATCCTCACCCCCACAAATCTCTATAGAAAATCAGAGATCCCAGAGATCTAATCTTAACAAAATTTATATAATTTTTTATTAAAACTACAACACTAGTATTTCATTTTTTTCTTTAAAAAATTATATTTTGCATCTTTTAAAAAAACACATCTTATATTAATAACAAAAAAAATGAAAAAATACTCCACTTACGAAAACATAACCACTAATTTACTAATTGAATGAAAAATAAGTTACTAATTGAAGTATAGTGAAGTCGAAAAGTAAATATCATAAGCACAATGGACAAAGGAGAATGATTATTGTGATGATGATGAGAACAATGAAGATGAGGAACGGAGGAGACAAAGAAGAAGTGAAAACTGTGTGTACATTGTATGTAATGGGTGCACTTTTTAAGGTTGAGTATTTGAGTAGTGAAACAATACATTATACAATGAAATAAAAAAAATAAAATGATCCATTAATAACTTTTCGTTTCCTAATATATTAATTATTTTTTTAAATAAAAAAACATGAAAAATCGTATAACTATATATTATATATAAAAGTTAAATAATATGGTCGGGATCAGGGAACTTTTTCCTCCATCTTCATCCTCAATCCTTATATGAGAAAAAAATCTCTGACTTCAGACCTCCAAACAGATAATTCCCACGGAGATACTTGTTAACAGATGCAAATTGATATCCCTAATTTCACCTATGAAGATACCATTTCTAAGATCTACAAGAAAATTGATTGCAATTCACATGACTTAATTACATGCATATAGTAAGTAAAATATTGGAACTTCAAAAACTTTCCATTTATTAAAAGAATAATTTGGGGGTTATCCTTCAAAATTATTTGAGAGATTTAAAGACTTTGATCAAAGATTCTGAAGCACATGCTTTTAATAACTTTAGGAGGAAGCAATAATTTAATTCATCATTTTATTATGCGTACGAGGTAGATGATGAAGGTCAGCTAAAACATATTTTTTTGGGCAGATGATATTTGTGAGAAAAATTATTGTGTTGGGATGTGATTTCATTTGATACTGCATATCAAACAAATAAATATTCTATGATTTTGTAACATATATTAGGATAAAACATCATAGACAATATATAACTTTTGGAGCAGGATTTTAAGTTAACTAGAAACTTGATTCATTCATATGGGTGTTACAGAAGTTTTTGGAAGCAATGGGATAAAAATGCAACTGATCAAGATCCTACCATGAAGGTGGCTATAGAAAATATTTTTACTACATCTATTCATAGATTTTGCATGTAGCACATAATGAAAAAAATTTATAAAAAAATAAGTGGTTTTATGAATGCTAGTGAAGAGTTAAACACAAGTCTCAAGTCATGTGTTTGGGTATCAGAGACACCAAATGAATTTGGTTCTCACGACCATTTTCTTTTTCTTAAGGGTTTTATCGATATTTTCTATTTCCTTTGAAATGAATAAAGTTTGGTGGAGACTTTCTTGTATTTAGAGTGTGCAATACGCTTGGGTGTTTTTTTGCACTGTGACACGATACAGTGATATGCAATGTTAAGAGTCCAACACTCAAGTCAGTATGTGAGGAAGAAAAGGGATGGAAATTGAATTTAAAATTGTGTACCTAAGTTATTCATCCATATTCTTTATATAGTGAGGAGGTTATAACAACCTACTATTTTCTAGGAGTTGATGCAGAGAGTCATTGGATGTATCTGAGTCTTGGATCCATTGTATTCTTCTATAGGGTAGCTCTCCTATGTTGAGAAGGTTCTAGACGAATCACAAGTCCTTCTAAATGGTCCTCCGTTGAAAATTATGGTTGGCCTAGAATATTTGCCCCTAAGCCCTTGTTTTTGTATGGTAGAGAAAGGGTTCATCATATTTGCCTCGCCTATCGATCACTCTTTCAACTGCTTCTGGAAATTCAAGAGGAGACGTTACTATTCCTTGGGAATTCACGCTTTTAATGTGTCCCACTCTTTAAATATATTTTCGAAGGTACCCTCATAATGACCCTTGTGAACTAAAAATGTGGAATCTTGCGTATATGTGATTTGAAACATTGATAGGTAATAGACCCTCATTATGTCGTTACACTATCTTTGAAGAGTCAGTTTCCCATTTTCTCTGAGGTGACTTTCTGTCATTATTGTTATTTCCTTTCTTTCCATGTGCTTTGGAGAAAATAGTATCCATCATGTTTTAAAACTCGAAAAATAATATGTTCGTGCTTCTTGGGAGTACCTTGTTTATTCTTCAACTATTTCTATTTTTGCTCGCGAGAGTAGTCTCGGTAGAGCCTTTCTGGATGTTGGTCCATCTTCGAATTTGGGTGTCTTGACCCTTTGTGAAAATGAAAGAATTTGTATCAAGTATGGTGCTTGTTCCATACCTTTCTATAAGTGTGTTTTCTCGATCATGATTCTTTGAATGCCCTTCAATGGCTTCGAAATGGAAGTTCTTAAACACCTGATGGTTGCTCTGTCTCAGTTCCATTCTGCAAGTTGGGCGTATGTAAAAGTGTGCCAATATTGGTGCAAATATTTGAGTGGGAGATCTTATCTGACCCTATTATTTCATCTCTTCAATGTCGAATATGGTCCTGTGACTCTGGCACAGGGTCATGGTTTAATTTCCCAGGTGTCGACCGTTTGTGGCTTCAAGGATTTTTTAGAGAAATTGAAGCATTTTGAAAACTGATTTTTCCTAGTTACCCCTATTTTCCTGGAAGCTCGTGCAACTGAATGCACGGTCGTAGATGGAGTGGAGGATAAATGTACCAAATTATTCCTCAAGTACTGGAGCGCGGGTCATTTCCTAGTGGGAAATGGGTTGTAAGTCTAGCATGGTATGTGTTTCTCTTCTCCCCAACTTCTGTCTGAAGGGGATATCCTACAGTGGGCCGTTCTCGAATATCAAGCAATTGAGATCTTTCACAACTCCCTCTACTTTCAAGGCCACTTGCGTGAATCGATTGATGTAATACAATAATATCTCCTTCTTTTCTTGAGTAATCCCGCTTAAGGCAGTTATTGTCACTAGTTGCCTTCCCAAGCAATAAAGTGAGCGATGAATCTCTCATTGAAGTCTGTCTAGGACCCAATGCTCCCTTCTGGTAGAGAGTTGAACCATAGCCTGGTAGGTTCAATCAAAATTAGCACAGATAGTTTAAACTTGGACACTTCGTCAGCATGGAAATAATTCAGTCGTTCATTTACGAGCTGTATGTGCTCATCCAAATGTCCTTTCCTATTGTATTCACCCTCCTTATGAGGCTTCTCAATTGATTTCGATATCCTACTATCTAAAATTCGGGTGCATAGATGATGCTTCTGAGGATTCTTTAGAGGTTTTCTTTCTTCTATTTGGTCCTATGGGGAAGCATGGCTTCCTTGGTCTTCCTTTGTGCTCTGAGGAGGACTCTAGCGCTTCTTGCTCCTCTGATGATTTTGTGATTTTGGAGCTTCATCTCTTCTCGACTCGGTCGGCTCAGGGATGGCACCTTGGCTTTTTTTGTATAGTTTCTTATGGAGCGTTGTGTAGGCTTTCTTCGAGACAAAATTATCTCTCCTTTATTGCCTGTAAATTCTACTGTTGAATAATGTTATACATGATGTTTAATAATTCATTGGCGCTTTGTAGTCGAGATTGACTCACAATAGTTTAAAGCCACACAATGCTTCTGGTTGTGCAACTAGAGATGGTATCGAAGGTATGATCAAAGACACTAGATTGGATCTTGCGATCTAATGATGTTGAAGGAGATTCGGCTGAGTAGAGTGTATGCTACCGGATTTGCAATACCTTAAGGAAGATGATGCACAAAAGATTGATTGATCATTGCTTGAGCGACAACGGCTTCGCGTAATATGGTGGAACAAGTACCTCTAGATCCATCCATTATTGAAGAGTTTAGGAGTCGGGAATCTAGACATTTAAGAAATCAAAACTGATACACTACTTGATTAGATTGAACACGATGGATCTTTGTGTTCAATTTCAAGAACTCTTGATCGATAAACTGAAAATATTTTGAACCGGTGAATCGAAGAACAAGCGTGCAATTGTGGAAAATGCAAGAATCAAAAGGAGATTCCCACAGACGACGTCATTGTTCCGTTGTAGAACCAGGACTAGATGTAGAATAGGTGATTGTGAAAAACTGCGATGGATCTGAACTTTCGATGCGATGGAAGGGGACTGATCTGCAAGATTAACACTCTAACACTCAAGTCAATATGTAAGGGAGAAAAGTGAATGAAAATTGAATTTGAAATTGTATATCTAAGTTCTTCGCGCCTATTTTTTATATAGTGAGACGCTTATAACAAACTACTATTTATTAGACGTGTGATACGAAAAGCCGTTAAATATATTTGAAACTTGGATCACTTATATTCTTCCTTATGGTATCTCTCCTACACTGAGAAAGTTTTAAACAAATTACAACTCCTAAATAGTCGGTTGGTGACAATTATATAGCCGACTGGAAATAAAATATTTTGAATTTTACAAATTCTCATAAGCACGATGCAACGAGTTTGAAATTACACATCTAATAACTCCTTCATTGCAAGATCTCCATTATTAACTATTCGTTTAAAACGCTATGAAACATTGCTTCTAAAAATAATATTTAAAATTAATTAAAAACCAAATATTGTAGTTTCTCCTTGATGTTTAAATTCACAAAAAATAATATCATGCTTACTATACATGTTCTTATAAATTGTGTCAAATGCAATCACATCGTCCAAACGTTCACTATAAATTTGAATAGCTTAATTTGACTAAAATAAGTGTTCTAAACATCATTTATTTGTTGTGGTAAATTTTAAAAAAGAATATTTGAAGATGCCGAATGAGGTCTTATGGTCTCAAAAGCTGGAAAAACTTGAGATCAGCTTGATGAAGCTGAAGAACTTGGTCAAGAATCGCATCTATAGTTTAAATTTGGGCAAAGTTTGTGGTTTCAAAAATCTTAATGGTGTTTGTATCAGGTGATTTTACCTGGTTGTAAAACTCTTGGTTTGTTCGATTAATATTAATATAATTTCTCTGATTTGTTAATTTTTTTTTAAAAGAACGTCGACTCATTTAGGATTGTTCATGGTATGTTTAGCGAGAAAATTGAATCCAACTAAATTAAATTATAATAATAATTTATTTGAATTCAGTTGAATTGTTTTAATTTCTTTAAAATCAAACCGAACTGTAACTATTGATTTGGTATAGCATTTCAAGATTCTGTCCCAAGTCTAACCTTTTGATTAGATGTTATAACTTTTCTTATTCCAAGGGTATAATAGACTAATCAACACTATGCTGTTACCATATTTATTTGACATTAAATATGGTTGATGTGGCACATCAAGAAATTTTGTTACATTTTATATTATTTTTATTCCAGTAATTATTTGAACGTTTATGTTGCAACATTTATACTGCCAGTGGAGTTTAAACAGCCAGCATAAGTATTTTGTTTTTGAAATGATAAACTCACTATTTACAACTCAAAAATTCTTTTCCCAAGATGCAAAAAGCCCTACATTTTTCGTTTCTCTTAACCTAGCAACTTATCATATTTCCCTTTCACTTCTTTCATTCTCTGCACAATTCATTTCTAATCACGCGTTCTTCTTTCACTTTATTCATTCATCACTATAACTTAATTTTCTTTCATTTATCGATCCTTCTCAACGCAGATAGTTTTTCAATTTCTATTTCTATATTCTCAAGAAGGGAGAGAGAAGCAGAAATCAAACCAGACCCTGAGGTTGATGCTTTCATGAAGGCTATCGCATCATCAGGCCAAAAAACAAGTTTTGAAACTGATTATGTTCTCAAGGTTTGTACTTCTGATTCTATCATGATATTTATGGTTTCAATTTTGTTGTTGAAAAGAGATGAAAGTTTGATGTTTTGTTGTTAAAAAGAGATGAAATCCCGATGTTTTGTTGTTTCGATTGTGTTATTGAAAAAGAGATGTAAGTGAAATTTATGAACATCAAATTAATTACTGTAAAATAGCCTACTAACTGTTCGATGAAATGTCTGTGTTGTTGTAGGGGTTTCAAATTTCCAGGAAATGAAGAAAATAATTATGACTTTACATGGAGTTATGAGAAGCAATATATTGAGAAATATATTGTGAAGCTTTAGATCTAACAATCTGGTACATTTAGTTTTTCGATATGCATTTTTGATGATTCTCCGATACTAATTTATGCGATGAAATTATATTCTTATTATTTCCCTATGTTTTTCTGTTATTGGAGTTATTAAGCTACTTTGCGGTTTTATATTTGGCCTGGAATGAGTTTTATCGTCAATAGTGAGGATAAATAATTTCATTCATGCTATTTTTTGCTGCAGATATTTAAATTTTACTGAAAAATGCTGGTATCTTTTCAGGTAAGCATGGTTATTGGTGATAGGGGTCTACTTACGTTTATACATGGAGCATGCACTATCACTTCTTGGTTTGTATTCTTTAAAAAAATTTATTGTTTTTGGTTCAAGATATAGAATGGTAAAAGTAATTGAGGTTCTGCATATATTGCTCATGTTTAACCCTACATATTGCTTAACTTAGTATGAGAGAAGATTTGGCTTAGATACCACTAACAATGCTAAGAAATAGATGATTAAATATTTAAATGAAAGAATTAGCATGTGATACATAAATTCTTTTGTAGGTTGTCGATAATGGAAGTGGGTATTTCTTTGGAGAAGAAGAGCCAAACGTGCTATGGATTATTGTTTTGATTTTCTGATCAAGTTGCAACTTTTGAGATGGTGAAAAGATTGTTGTTTTACCGTCGCACATCAAGTGTTCGATGAAATGCCCCAGCTGGATTTCTTCTTCTTCTTTCTTTTGGTAATGTGATCTCAAGAGTTCAATTCCCTAAAACTCTTCACAAAAAACCTTTTTATTCATCATAATCAAAATCTCTTACAATTTTGCTTTTCATGGAACCCTTTTTAAGTGTGATATTTTTGAAGCATACATCATATTTGTTTTCTTACATGATAACTGTTGTTGCATTTTGCAGCATTATAGATTGTTCCAGTTCAAGAAGTTTCGTTCTTTGTTGTCAGGAAAAGAAAAGTCAGGTCAACTGACTCAATACTTATTTTCATGATGTATCCAAATGCCTTATTGATAGTTATCCTCATGTTGCATCATCACGATTCATACCAGAAGACCTTTGAGATGTATAATGCCCACATTCATCTTGAAAAATGATTTCAAACCAAGGTATTTTTTAATTCAGAAAGATTGAAACAATACATGATATGCCTCTAAATCTAAATACAACTATTTATTTGTATGAGATAGAATCCACGAGTATTATATATTTATGTTTATTTTAATTTTGAAAATTGCATTGCATTGCAGAGTTATTTGAAATTTGAGCAACCTTCTAAAATGTTAGCCCGGGTTATAATTCTATACGAGTGAATAAATATCCTTCTGCAGTTCTGGAGAAACAAAGGTTTACTAGAAAATTTCCTATGTGTAAAGCTGGTATCATTGACATACAGTGCTATTTAATTTTCATAATTACATTTGAAGAATTAGTAGCATTGAACTTTCATTCTTTGTTTTATTTTCCGTAGCAATCAACTGATAGTGGTATATGAAACATTAGAACTTAAAGATTGTTGTCACAAATACAAGTCTATCTCAAATATTCATAATTCACATGTCATTTTTAAATTGTAGAATATATAAGTTCATACTCTATTTATAAAAATCTTTTGAAATTTTGTTGTCTTAAGGACAAATTGAGATGTCTATAGGCACAAAAATGAGATGTTTTCTCAAAGGGTCAAATTGTTTACTTATAAGAACAATATTAAATGACATGTGAATTTTCCTTGCAGGTTATTTTCTATATAGTGTTAAAGGGTTAAAGTGTGTGCTTAATTTAGGTAATATGGTTTAAATGAAAATGATTGACTAAATTAAAAAATAATTAAATGTTAAAGTGATTATAAAATAAACTGATAAGTAATAAAATAAAAGAATTTATTAATATATTTTTAGAGACTCTTAAGATTCATGTTGATATTTTACCTATTTGCTTTATGTTGAGGCACACTAGCATAATCATTTTATTGTTTGGTTATGACCCGAATGTTATTTATTTGTTTGTTGAAGTCTTTCATGTATTGGCATCCTATGAATCATATGAAATATATTTAATTTTTTTGTGTTGTTTTTGGTGATATTTTCAGGGCTGAAGATGTTGTCATTCGATACTTGAATCACAAAGTTGTTGGAAGAGATGTTCCGGAAGGTAGTTAAAAGATGCTTGCTCCATGACAGTCCAATTTAATTATGTGATTTTCTTTACAAGTTTCTTTGTTGGTGGATCACACAAAGGTCTTTGTTTATATGACTTATAATTTATATGAACAATTAAACAATTTTACTTATAACTTATTTTGCAGAATTGAAGTGGATTAAAGAAGAAATGGTTTCAGTAGAAAAAATTACACACTTCATACGTATATCCAGAAAATGGTCAACCACCTCATTTTCCTCCTTAACCTGAGGAGATTATTTTAACTCATGTTGAGAATGAAAACAATCATGGTCATGTTGAAGTTGTAAAAGATGTGGATAATGATGTACATGTTTGTGATGTTATGACAAACTGTTGAGGTTCAAGTTCTTGCCACTCCAGTTGTTTGGGTTGTCGGTAAACCAAATGAAAAAGTCGCGACACTCATGATTCAGACTACTTTTCATGGATACTTGGTATTTATCTTGCAAACTTCTACTTAAATTTATCTCTGTTTTGACAAACAACATAAACACTTATCATATGGTGATATATAATTTATTTCTATAACAAAAGATAAAAACAAAAGTCAGATTGTTTCTATATACGCCATAAGTTGTTTTTATAAACTATCTTGGAGAGCTTGTGGAAATAAGTTGAAAATCACTTATGGATATGTCATAAATTGTTTCCATAAACTTTGTCAAACAGTCTCTCGAGTGTTTATGTTAGTAGATAAGTTCAAATAATGGGAAGTTATATTATCATTAGTGGTGGTCAACAATTGCTGCCAAAGAAACCCTATTAATTTCTACAAATTACTAATTTCAAGTTGTTTCTCAGGCAAGAATCAACAAACTCGCCATAGCCAGCATCATCATGCCACAATCGCTTATACCTCCATAATCTCTATCGTGTACCTCTCTTTCTCTTTCAAATTTGACTATTATTTTACAATTTTGATTTTCCCAATTATTTTCCCTTTTAATTTTTTCAACACATGAGTATAAGTTTTTCGTTTTTTTATCGTTTATGAACATGAGTAGATTTTCCCTTATTGGTAGAACATTGTTTATTCATGAATTTGTTCGTTAGAAAGTCTACAAGATCTTACACTGAAATCACCGAGGAAGGAAAATGATTTGAATGTCAGTGAGAATTTTTGCTTGCTATGCACTGCAGATAGGAAGAAGTGTAAAGTTTAGTATGACAATGACACATTCATTGTCATTATAATCTGTTAATAGGAAGAAGTGAAAAGTTTAGCTCGACTGTCAAAGCGAAGTCGATGTCAAGTACAATACTTGGATAAAATTTGTTCCCGATATGATGTAGAGATGAAATCAGTTCTCGATATAACATACATATCATCTTAAGTCGCTCTAAATAATCACCTGACTCACGCTTTGAGTTGAGCTTACATTTCGATATGTGTTACAATTAGTTTTATCAATTTAAATGGCAGGTATATGCACGTAGATATGTAGACCACATGTTATAGTAAAATAATTTATCACATCTATGGACACATACTAATAAATTTACATGTTGTTTGCTATTATCCTATCACTCACTGTGAACATTTGTAGATTTGTAAGTGGATCTTTAGGTCGATTATGCTATGGAGGTAAGTTAAGAAGATCATGTCGTTAAAAGATTAGCTGTCTTGGAGGATATAATGCTGGTATAATTGTGAAAGCACGTGTTGGAAACATTGTTGAGTAGTGATTACATGATGGTGTGTTTTGTTGTATGTTCATTTTGTGACTATGTGTGTGATTGTTAAGCATAATGTATGTAAATCTCAATAAAAGCATCAAATTCTCAACACTGTTTGTTTTTGCAATATTAAAATGTATTCTGTGTATAAAGACATTAGTATCACCACGTCCGGTAAACATCCAGTTACGACATCAAGATCTTTGGTTTATTTGAAAGGTGAAAAGCCTCCATTGAGATATTCATGTAACATAATGTTGATTTCTAGAAGCTTCCGATATGAAGCCATTGCGTACGATGATGTCGAGGCTTTAGTCATATCAACACTTAGTCGAAGGCAAGCTATTCATGTAAGGCTACCAATTTGATGTGTCGTAATTAATTACTATATTCGAAATTCAATATATGTTGAGTAACTATATGATTAATAAAAAATATTTTTTACTTTTTTCAATCAAAATTAAGTGTTGTCTTTCCATATCTATTTTAATACGAATTTAATTGGAATACACTGACGATATAAAGAAATTTTACACCGTCAGTTAATCACAATTGTTGATTTGTTTAAAATGTTTGACATTTGTTTTAATTTTTTTTAAAGTAATAAAGTTGAGTGATCATGATATGTTGGTGTAAAAAAATTTACACTGACAGTGCATAACAATTAAACTCTTTTAATATTTATTTCGAGATAAATCAACTCCTTATCAAAAATGAATGTTTTTGCATTATCTACAATTTAAAAGTAATAAAATAAATTTAGTTTACTTAATTAAATTTTATTGAACCATTAAATTGCATGTATAGATCCACGGGTAGATGTGAACGTCTCTATGAGATACTGATTATAGACTGTTCATTTTAATGTTTATCTTTTAAATTCATTGTTGTTTCATATTAATTCACTATAGAATTCATTTTTGACTAAATTGTAGAATCTTTTTAACATTAAAGACTTAATATATAGACTTAATAGTTTATTGGTCAAGTATATTAATCTAATATATTTTTTTATTTCTATTTTTATTCTTTAATGTTGTGTACAAGGAAGTCTTTCAAGCACTTTGATAGTTGGTAAACTTTATATCTTATACTTTATGATTCAAATTAAAAATCTATTTTGAATTAAAATATATAGTATGTACATTTTCCATGTATTTCAAGAAGTATATAATTTTTCCTATTTGTTCATGCAGACGTGATTTGTTGATAGGACCGACGCTTGCTACAAATATGGAGTTAAATGCCAACATGGTTTACATGAGACATATACTCAACTGAAAACATGGTAACATACTTAATAATTTAATAATCTATAAATGTAATGTGAATCCAGACGAGACCCGTGCGATAGCATGGGTTTGTTACTAGTTATAATAATAATTTATTTGAATTCAGTTGAATTGTTTTAATTTCTTTAAAATCAAACCGAACTTTAACTATTGATTTGGTATAGCATTTCAAGATTCTAAACCGTCTGTTAGAAATTAATTTTCCTCAAATCAAACTATTTGTTAAAGAATCGATCGGTTAAATTATTTTTAATTTTTTAAATAAAATTAAAACTTGATTTTAATATTTTTCATTTTTAATTTTGATTTGGTTCAATTACAGTTTCAATTTGATTCCGTTACAATTTTGGTTTGGTTCTAAAATTATTTATACAATATGATTTAGTTTATTAATCAAATATAACAAATCAATTATTTTAATTTTAATTTGATTCGATAGTTCAGTTCAATTCATAGTTTTTTTTTAAACATCCTTAAACTCATTATCAACCCCATATATTATTCTTGTCATTCATGAATTATTTAAATAGTTATACACGTCATTTTTGCAAAATATAATTTATACGTCACCTTTCTGAATCAGCATGAAACTTAAAACGGAAATACTTTTTTCATCTTTATGGATGCATTCCACACTCTCAAAAATTCAAAAATATTCTTCATACGTTTGAAAATATATTTTTGGATGCACCTAAAATACATAATTGGAATTTTTTTTATCGATACATAGTGTAGGAATAAATACCTTTGTGAGAGACACACCACTTATCCACCTAAAACCTTAAGGTGATAGGTGAGTGGGTTCTCCCACTTATATATGCTTAAGTCTCCACATTCCTATCCGACATGGGACTATTTCCCCACTTACTCACACTTGCTATATTATTCTAACACTCCTCCTCAAGTGTGAGTCCACAATGCTCCCCCACTTGTACCGCCGTTGATATCTTGCAACGGAACACCACTTCCTGAGCGCATTTTGATACAAGTCTCTTCCGGTGTAACACCCCATTTCTATCCAACGAGTTAAATAAAATCAGAGTTATAAAAATTTTCAATAAACAAATGGAATGCTACATTTTCAACTTGAAACTACGACATTCAATTATCTATAGTTCAGATACATAACACATGAATTTCGGATGAACCGATAACAACCTGCTTAGTCTTTAAAAATAAAAATAACTTTCATTACTACGCAGCGGATTCACAAAATTCAACTGAAAACACCAATAACGTCTTATCCAACTCAAAACAACTTTAAGACAACAAGTCTTTAATGAAAACAACTTAAAAATTCAGCAACATAATGAAAATCAACAATAAAGAAAACATGTGTTCATCCCCCCGAGTGCTACGTATCAGAGCGACAACACCGACTCGAACTAACGAGGGTAACGACTAACTTTCTTGAATACCTGCAGGTTATCAACAAAGGGCAACATTCAAACAGAAGTGGGTGAGATATCGAACTATATAACAGGACGTATGATAAATAATACATCAGAGTCAAATCATATAAAATCACCACTTCACAACTTTCAAACATCTTTAATCTCAACAAAACATCAACACGACATAACAACTAATTCACAACCTATAAACAACAACAATGTATTCGACAACGACTTATTCACATCATAACCAATTTCACAAACTCAATCATCTTCACATAAACTCATAATATATATGATTATGCATGTGACTCACAACTCGATGCAATCAATGTAAATACGGTACCGACTTATGGACCCAAAGTTCCACCGCTTATTTTTCCACATAGGATCAAAGCCACTACGTCTATTTCCACTATAGGATCAACGTCTATTTTTTTTTTGTGAACCCAAGTTTCACCGCCTATGTTTCTTTTCCAGGTCAAAGCCACTATGTCTATTTCCATTCAAGGATCAACGTCTATAAAATGTGAACTCACCGTTTCACCGTCTCTATTTCAAGACCAACCATGTCATGCAATATACAATCAACAACTCGTATGCAATTAAGACCACTTCCGACCTTAACATACACATACCACATATTCCAACACAATGAAATACCAATAATTGTACATGCATTGCAAATATAATCCACAAATCAAGTAACATACAAGTTTAAACAATGTTACTTCCATGATTTATTCAAATCAAACACAATTCCGGTTAGCCCTTGAAAACGTTGAAATCTCAAAAAATAACTCAACCATAATTACCTACGCATTTAACTTAGTTACCTCGTCAAATTTCATTAATTTTCGGATAACTAATTTTTACCGCCTATACCGGCAAATTAGAAACAAACACAATTCCATAAACCGGAAGCATTCAACTTAATTCGACTTCACCTGCAAAATTCACATTTCTCAACAAAAATGCCACCCAACAGATCAACCAAAATTACTATCATAAACCACATAATAATTCAGACTATTTGGGCTAAAATCGGTTAATTAATTATCGGCCAAAAATTCTATTATTTCTACTTTATACTAAATTTCTTATTACAACTCGGTTAAATTAATACTACACTACTATTCGAACCTGTACTGTCAATAATACAGTTCTGCTATCAAAATTGGGACTAACTTAAAATAATCAATTACTCTAAAATAATTATCTCTAGTTCACAACTCCTAAAAATTAGTTTATTAGTAAAACTAACTTATTATTAGTATTATAATCATTATTATTATTAAATATTAATTATACTAATAATACTATATTATTATTATTATTATTATTATTATTATTATTATTATTATTATTATTATTATTATTATTATTATTATTATTATTATTATTATTATTATTATTATTATTATTATTATTATATACTAGTCGATAACCCGTGCTGTCGCACGGGGCCGGTCGAGAATTCATAAAACGTGGAACTAATATTGTCATGTAACAGTAAATTCGTTTTTATGTAATTCAATAAAAGTTCATCTAATTCGGCCAAATTTAGTGTATCAAACTTATTTGACAACATTAAAAAATGTAAACTGAAATCATGATTGTGTAACAAAATAAGAAACTGTGATGACTCTTCAAAATAAGAAACTATCACGAGTCTTCAGATACAACGCAACCAGCTTGGAAACAATGTTTTCAACTTTTTGATCTGCACAATAAATTATGCAAAAATTAGACAGCATTTACGGAAACAATTTATATTAAAGAAAATATTTGTTATTATGTACTTATCGATCAACAAAGAGATTGAAAAACTTCTTTGTATACAACATTTGTAGTGATAGATGTTGATACATTCATACTATCATGTATTAAGATCTTTAGACCACTTTTGCTTGTAACTCTTGAAATGGCTACATACAACTGGCCATGACTGAATACAGGAGTAGGCAAATACAATCCAACTGTATCAAGTGATTAGCCTTGAGACTTATTAATTGTCATTGCGTACGACACAATAATTGGGAACTGTCTCCTAATCAACTTAAATGGCCACGGTGACTCGGAAGGTGACATAGACATTCGAGGGATGTAAAAGATGTTACCAACATTCTTACCAGACATGATCTTTGCCTCAATAACGTGATTTGCCAACCTTGTAATAATTAGTCTAGTTCCGTTACACAAACCATCGTTTTGGTCCAAATTCCTCATAAGCATTATTGGTGTACCAACCTTTAGTCTGAGTTTGTGATTTGGGACACCTGAAGTCCTAAGCTTGCTAAGAAATTCTGGAGTAAGACATTCATAGGCTTCGGTGTAACTTGAATCAGTTCTATCAATCGAATCAAAACTCAAATACTCTTTGTCCTCACCTAAGAAATGGGAAAACGCGAATCAATCCATAATTTTTTTTCAAGAATAATTTAATAACGAAACATCTACACGAAAATAAACATAAAAAAAAAATAGTTTACCCGGTATCATGTCTAACACGTAATGATTAATTTTATCAACAACATCAATGGTTGAAGCAAGTATTGCTTTTCCTTGTAGAAATTCTACATTTTGAAAGTCGGCAAGCAAATTTGGGTATGTGCTTTCAACTATAGCTCTTATTGGATCCTCAAAATTGGAAATTAACAAATCCGGAGGAATTTCTATATCAGCTAATCCATCGTTAGGTTCACATATTTTACCGTCACCAACATTTAATATCCATTTAGAGAATTCTGCAAGTTCATCAGAAGTTGTACCGTCCCTCCCATTCTTTAGTCTCGTGTTTTTGGTTAGTGTTAAGACTTGGCAATAGTCCCACACATAAGAAGAACAAATGGAAGCATGAACAATATCAGAACGGCCTGCTCTTGGAACAACTGGAAGTATCTGTCGAAAATCTCCTCCAAATATAACTACCTTGCCACCAAAAATTGTATTTGCAAAACCCTTATCGCTCATGACATCCTTAAGGGTCTTATCCAAGGCCTCAAAACAATTCTTATGAGCCATGGGTGCTTCGTCCCATACTATGACATCAGTAGCTTCGAATAACTGTGAATGCCCAGAGTCTTTGTCAACATTGCAAGTAGAGTTGTCAAGCGTTGGAATGGGAATTTTGAACTTCGAATGGGTTGTTCTACCACCTGGAAATAATAAGGAAGCTATGCCACTTGAAGCAACAGCCAGAACAATTTTTTTATCTGAACGAAGTGCACTTGATAATGTCCTCCACATAAACGTTTTACCGGTTCCGCCGTATCCATGTAAAAAAAACACCCCTCCGTTTTGTTTCTTGACGGCGTCCATTATGGTTTCAAAGATTGCACGTTGCTCATCTTGACGTTCAAATGAAAAGAATCAATACAACAGTAGTTTAATGAAAACATCGATGATTTGAATAATGAGGAAATACCTGTTAGAGATGTAAATAGATTCTGGAAGTTTTGTCGCTCTAAATCAGCATCGTAATCACGTTCATCAAAAATCAGTCTATTGTCGACATGTCGCGTTATATACAAATCTGGAAACGGCATATCTTTGAATTCACACAAGCTTCTTCTATTTGATTGCATCATATTCTCAATCTCAATTAATATGAGGTTTGTCAGTTCTGCAGTTGACAATTGCATGTCTTCCAACACAAATACAAACCAAAATAAAATATAACTATTATGTACAATAGAAATCACAGTGTTGATGAAGATAGACATGCAAAAGGATCGTTAACCTTAAAATGGCAGTATCATGGAAAAGTTCAGTATAATGCAAGAGCATCAGACATTCGGGTTCATTAAAAATGTTATGTTTTTGATCAGTAGCTGTGACAAAAGGTGGTTGAAGGTAAAAGATAAATCACAGAATTATTCTGTTCTGTGTTGGTGGTGAGTAATATCAGATTGCATTAGATATTTTTATTACTGATGAAATAGCAGCATTGAAAGGACTTGCTTACTGGAACTTATGATTCTTTGAAAGGGCAGCATTGAAAGGTGCTGTTGAATGGAAATGATGTGAAGCATTATGGCATAAGAACAGGAAAGTCTGTGTATGGGCAGAACTGTCGAAAAATTTTATGGCAGAACCAGTTTGGTAACAATTGAAATTCTTAAGTTAAGACCCTATCTACATGAGTTGAAATTACATTACGACAATGAGAACCTGTCAAAAGACTTAAGTATAGTTTGAACTGTATGATATGTAACAAATATATGGAAGTATAAAAGGATTGAAATTATTGCATCCAAAGTAGTTTAAAAGGTATTATAAGAAGAAAAACTCATTATAATAGTTTCGTACGGTTTGTAATTGTATGAAATTTAACAGAAGTATTTAGGTATTTGTTAAGTGTACCTCTTATTCCAGTGACAATTCTCTGTTGATGAAGAATACCGTCAGATAGCAACTTCCAAGTCTGTTGCCAAACATGTCACGGTCGATTAACAGTACCAGACAACAGCATCGTGACAAATAGCTTCCTCAAAAAATTACCGGAACCCTAATCTTTGGCCTCATTTATGGCTGCAACATATTCTTTGTCATCGTTAAGAAATCCCATCTCAAAGCATGCATCTCTAAAACTGTCGCGGACTACTCCACCAACCTTTTTTATATCGTCATAGCAAGTCGGTCCCTTGACAACCGTCAACATCATTCTAAGGTAATAGAGCTCACCAGTGCTTGGAGGAACCCAAATTAACCGGCCAATCGTACGACCTCTTTTTCGAGGTCTCCATAAACGGTACCTTTTATCGTAAACGAACTTGGAAAGAAACGCAGTGTATGTTAAAGTCTTTGCATCTTCGTATTTTTTGTTTGACTCCATCCAAGCTGTAAACATTGATTCCTTTACAGTTGGTTTTTCAAGAACATTGTCTATGAAATCATAGTCAGTGTAGTAAACTGGATTTTCGCCTTCCAGATGAAAATACAACCTTTCGACAGAAGGAGATCTACCATGGATAGGATATGACAAAATCCTCCAACACGCCTCACTCGGGGAAACGTACCTGCAATCAAGGTACTGTTTGATTTCATCAACATCTGTACCAAATGAACTTCCATCTGATTCGGTCCGAACAACCGCTGCAGTTATTCTATCGTAACCTTTGTTAATATACTTGAATAAGTACTTGACAGAAGTACCTTGGTTACACCATTCCATATTAATGTGCGCCTGATATTTCTTTAGAAGATATGCATTATAAGGAGCTACATACCTATTATCAAGAACAATACTTTTTTTCAGAACAGTAATGCCAGTATCCCTTCTCCTATAGACGGGATAGACATCTTGATCGACAATGGTTTGAGGCTGCCAATTTTTGGGAAAGAATTTAGTGCATTTACCATTTTTCATGCAAGGGGAAGGTCTGTTAGACAACCCACATGGACCATGAATCATATGTGTCTTTACCAAATGATTTAATTGTTTATCATCCGTTTCTGCCGGTATTTCTGCTGAAATAATGTTGTTGATGTCATCCGGAGTGGGAAACTTGTTCTGGTGATGCATGAAAAGTAAAATGTGTGCATGGGGCAAACCTCTCTTTTGGAACTCAATGGTGTATATATCTGGAAGAAATTAAAATACAGTAAAACATTAATTTAAAATCATTGGTATAGAATAGGGAAGAATTAAGTATTACATATTTAATTTCATGTGGCTCACATGCAACAACTCTGCCCAAGACATGCTTCTTTGTTATATCATACAGTAATTCGTCAAACTTCATTTTAAAAACCCTTGAGATTATATCAGGACGATCTTGAGGTTGTAAATTCATGTTGTTAAGTAACCTCTGAATCTCTGGCCAACATGGATTGCAAGTAAAGGTAATGAATAGATCGGGAAATCCAATTTGACTATAAATTGCCATTCCATCAAAGTATAATTGTTCCATGTATCTGCGACTTCCAACGTATGTTGACGGCAACACCACTCTTTTGTCTTTGTGGGCTCCTTCATTTGAAGATTGTTGGTGTACTCCTGACAAATTGGAGTATTTGGATACTCGTAATTTTTTTTGATGCTTATGTATGTAATTGAGTCGCTGTGACTCCATCATAGTGAATCCATCAACCAAAAATTGCTGAAACAATCTCCTTGACCTGAGCAGTGTGTGAGCTTCACGTTGTCTGGTCTGAATGCGAAAGGCCAGCCATTCTCTAATAGTAAGTTTGTTCATCTTTCCTTTTTTTTTGGGAATTGTCTCTCTGTGTAGAACACCAAGTCTAAATCCATCTTCCCCGTACGGAAACAGAAGTGGATATTGTAATGCAAGATAGCTCGGATGAAACTCACTTATTCGTTTTAGTCTACTGCTTTGTCTTTCAAGGATAATATCCCTTTTTGAGCCTGTATCAACATCACCAACAATGAGGGCTGCAACCTCAGACACGGTGGGTTGGTTGTAAATTCGTCTGTCCTTTAATCTATCAGATATTAACTTCAACTTGAGGTCAGGTACAGGACAATCCTTTAGTCTAGCTGATGCCATTCTAAAAGATTTAGCATGTGTGTTGAATTCGTCAAGCATGTTCTGTATTCGGCTAACAGTTTCTTCAATAATATTCTGGTTGTTGTTGCATTAAAAAATTAGACACATGTCATGCACGATAATAACAAAGGTGATATAAAGTAGGCATCTCAGTTGGCTTAAGAAACATAACCCTATTCCTTGCATCCTATGATGAATCTCATTGTTAGTGTCGTATATATAAAGCTGAGCGAATTTCGGTTTTTCGCCATGCACAGGCATCATGCTACCAATTCTATGGCAAGCCTGCCCTTGAATTCTCATGTTAGGTGGTCCATTTCCATTATTGAATCTATTGTCAATTTTCATTCCAGGAGACGTAAATGCAAACATTATGTTGTACAGTCTGCAATTCTGCTGATAATTTCTACATAGTACATCGTTTTCATTCGACAGAAGATGTTTAAGAAACGGTGGTGGTGTTCTCAGAAGTGGTAACACAACTTTACCCTTTCCACAACATAATTGGAACTTAGGCACTGCACTATGTTTTCTCTTGACAACCTTCTCCTGATACCACATTTGTGCTCCACACTGAGTGCATTCAATGGAAGGATCACCAATATCTGAATATCCTGTATTTATCAGATAGAACGAAACATCATATATCTTATACACATCAGTATATTCATAGACACCAAACTGCATGACAGTGAATTTAAGTTATGGTTTGCTATTAATAATAATTCCAGCAATACATACCAGCATTTGTGCAATCAATTGTTGGGACATTTGCAGAATGATCTTCGTCGTTGTCCAGACTTGAACTTGTATCATAATCCGGATCTTCATTTATGAATTCACATGAACTATCGGTTAAAGATTCATCGGATGAATAGTCTGCAACTGATTGTTGAACTGGGTTCACTGAGTCAACACTTCTGAACAGATTGGTATTAAGGGAAGTTGACGTCGTTTCTGTAACACTTGAAAAGGTTTTTAATATATTCGCAGTCGTTGAACGAATTAGATTTGGATCAAGATGTTTATTGGATGAAGATGCATAGGAAGTCGGTAGTCCATATGAATTATTTTTGCATTTAATACTTGATGAGGAGGTAACGCCACTCAGAGGTGTGTTAGCATCAAACGGTAAAGGGGAACAAAAGGGCATTCTATCAGCGAGTTTGATCTGCAGATGACCACGATGGCTGTTGTTTTGGGGACTCTTACGCTTCATTATTGACCTCCTTCTTTGACGTGCTGAAGCAGAAATTTGTTTGGGAGAAATTGTATCAGTAGAAATGCATGAGAAGCTGGGGGAAGATGCAGGTGTTGGGGTTGTGCACTGGTTAAAACCAACACTCCTTCTCCTTTGTTGGGAATTAAGCATTACGCACTCTGTTCGTGCAGAAACATCTCCATGTCCATTGACAAAAACAGAACTGATATCAGACAGTGGTTGTCTTGTATGATGTCTGCTTACATAACTTGAATTATTTAGGTCATGGTTGTGCTCAGTTGAATTTTCATTAACTCTATTCTTCTTAAATCTTCTTTCATTAAGAACATGCTTCCTCTTTTGTCTTGCAAGTGATGCAGAGTATTTCCTATCTACAAAATGGTTGTTCATAGTTGAAAGAGAATATGGTTGATAACTTACAACTCTTCATAAGTATAACATAATGAATGTAAGAGTAACAAACCTATATGGAATTGTTTGGTTTTGCAGTTCATAACATTTGTATTCTAATTTTTAAGTGTACTCAGATACTCTATTTGTACATTGGATATGAGATAGGGTACAGTGCATTGCATCAGTGAAGTTGCTATATAACATTAATTGTGTTTCATCATTATAATATATGCTACCAAAGCTTAACAATTATGGGTAGAGGTTAAAAAAGTTAATGTCACATCAATACCATATGTTGGCCAAACTTTAAACAATTATTAGAACACCAAATATTATAATATGACATTAAATACTGTTATGTTGGAAACACAAAATTGCCATTGGAAACCAAAGGTTATTCCTATTGTATTCTATACTATCATCATTTTATTTTTGTTTGTAACATGTAACCATGGAATCAGCGGGCGATGTGTTGGACAGGCAAGGGCTTTTAGGTTACATATATACGTTTGAATATTTGACTTTGCAAATTAGTAGTTTAAATAATCGTGTTTGTTAATGCAGCAAGGAGAACAACACTACTGATGCTGCTGATGTTGTACAACCTCCTGCCATGCAAGAGAAACTTGTTTGCAGATGGCAGAAAGTTGTTAAGAGCAGCAGCCAGATAAAAAATCAAGTTCTTGTAAGCTCTTGATCTGTTTGCTGTTACAGTTCGTAAGGATGCATAACATTGAATGAATAGACATAACTAATAAAGTTTTAATGTTGCAGCACTTTCCAGCAGCAGTCATCAAGGAAATCTTCATGGAACCAAGATCATATATTGATCTTCATGACACAGACTCGGGTATTACGTACCAATGTGTTTTCAAATCCAGGGAGAACATGACCGAGAAGTTTCTGTCAAGGGGCTGGTTTAAATTTGCAAAGGACAAAGAGTTGTCGAAAGGTGACGTTCTCTTATTCAGTGTAGAGCATCCTCCTGTGGAACGTATATTGGTCAAAGTTGAGAGAGGGCAGCATTGAAAGGAGTTGTTGATTGGATTACATGGGAAGCATCATGGCAAAAAGGAGGGATTATTTTTGTATGGGCAGAAATGCATAACTATTTGTTTTGAAAATCTATTTGATGCCCATTTGTCTTTGTTATTAGTTTTGTTATTTGATATTGTTGGGCTACGGCTCAATGTACAATCTGCTTATGATTTGTTAAATGGGATGATACGAAATTAGTTCCATATCTTGCGTTGATGAGATAATTGCATATCGTTTCCGGTATTATCCGGTAACAATTTATATTAATCAAGTGTCATGGATTTCTGCTATGCATAATCTGTTATTCATGTATTAGTTTTTTAGATTAATGTACAGTATGCTGATATACTACCGTGTATTATGCATAAAGTATGCAAAACAATATGGATTGTCCAGCATCAAGACATAAAGAGAAACATTTTTTTCCTTTCAAAGACACTAAGTTAACAACTCAACAGATTAGATGACAGTGTAATTTAAAGCGCCACTAAATACAACATTAAAGTTATATCAAAGTTCAATTCATAACAAATATACATCCGTCATCAAAAAGAATTTTGAAATGGCAAATTGTGGGATTATATTTTAATGGTTTAGAATTACAGAGAAAAAATATGTAACAATTGTGTAAGGTAAAACAAATCATTAGGTGTGATAATGTTTTTCAAAGTTTTTCAAAGTTTTCCAAACATGTAAATGAAAAAAGAAAAGGATGTGGTGATAAGGTAACTCCAAATACTCCGTCATTAGGTGAGATAATGTTTTTCAAAGGTTTCCAAATATGTAAATGAAAAAAGAAAAGGATGTTGTGTGGGGTAACCAAAAACACTCCGTTGCATACACAGTTGGCCACTGATTTTCCAAAAGAAAACAGAATAAATTTATTATATTAAACAAAATAAGGAATTACCAACATCATATTGCTTTTTGCAGTGTAAATTATACATAGTTTTTTGCAGCTTAAATGACTAAAATCATATCATTCTTTCATATACAATGTCAAAAGGATCAAACAAAAAGCAAGAATGACAAATCAAATCCTCGTAAACCAGAATAAACAAAATGTAAACCAGAAATATTTCATTACATCAATCAAAATAAGGTGTGCAATGTTGTCCAAAATAGCTTAAAGTAAAAATAAATCGTCGACGATAATTGACTGCATCATTTCTCCAGCTTGATGTCCCTTATTATCTTGGTGGACGATAGTTGGGCACTGTCGAGTTCTTCAACTGTCTCAGGAATAGATCTTTTTGACGGTGTAAGTGCAGAGTTGGCAACTGAAGGGTCATAATCTGCAGTGATTGATAACGAATCCTGCCATTAAAGAGTCATTACAAAATCAGTAGCATAAAAAAGGAAGTAAGACATTGTTTAATAGTCTAATTTGTTAATGTTGAAAGCTAAAAAAAGATGCACTGAAACTGTTTGTGGATCATCATGAGACTGTTTTTCCGAGGTGGTGATGGTCGGAGTACACTGCAAGTTAAAAAACACAAGAAATAAACGTTAGACAATTGTTCAAAATGTGATGGCAAGAGTAATAGGTCGTTCCTATTTAAAACATACCGATGCTGTATGCATATCATCCCAAGTGTCATCTGTTGAGACGACAACCTTTGAAGTGTGCTGCAAGTTTTAAACAATTGTTAAAAAAATCCAATGCACATGATACTGATTTTAACAACAGTAAAACATGAGTACAGCAGTACCTCTTCACATTTAAACCTCTCCTTTATTTTGGTACGTAGCACTTCATCTGCCTTAAATCCGATTACAGAAAGACTGGCCTTGTTTGGTTGAAACACTGCTCTTATAGCCAACTCCTTCTTCAGCATCACATCAAGTTCATAAGGGAATTCAAGGGGATCAAAATCTCCAGTCTAAATGATTAAAACAATATATGTTATTTATGTGGTAATTATCTAACTTACATATTAGCCAAATGGAAAATACCTCCATCAAATCCAACTTCATCTGAAGGGAGGACTTCCCAATCAACTTTACACAATCTACATCCCAAAATACGAACTTGTATTTTAACTTTCCATCGGAGGCAAGCACTTCAAGCTTAAATTTGTACCATGCGTGATCAAAATAAGAAATTGTCAGTAATGAAGCGTTTGGTTATATGATGATAATCATTGATATGCAATACTTAGAAGTTACCTTGGGACTGGCTCAGAACTGATCTGTTTGGAATAATACATGAATTTTCCATCCTTCAAAGTCACACTTTTGGTACATTCACTACATCCATCATAATACCATCCTGACTGCCCACATTCAAACTTCTCCAGAGTCGCAACAGTCACACATGTAGTTTCCTGAAACAGAAAGATGGGATGATGTCTCAAAAAATGGATTAGAACCCAGTCTGTGTAATTCCTCAATCTAAGACAGTCATGTATTAAAGAGCAACTTACAGTCTGCAGATATGCAATATCAGACAGACTCAACACTTCAGCTTTCCATACAAATTTGTCCAAATCAGAAAAAACAGAGGTATTTGTGGTTTCCATTTGCATGCTCGAGGATGAGAGCGTCGGCAGATCATCTTTAAGTCTGATGTACATAGATCAGAATGAAAACAGGCTGTTAGTAATCATAGGTTGCTAATTCATAACTTCATAATAAAATCACTTACTTCTCTTTAAGGTTTTTAACCTCCTCAATAGACAAATCATTGATGAGCAGTTTTGTGTCGTTCCAAGCATTTGATACATTTAAAGGATAATTTCCTGAAAATTGAGATATTTATAAATGACAACACTTAAAGTTGGATATAATAATTGGATATAATAAGAAATAGTCACATAGCATACCTTGAGGTTCCTTGATCCTTGCATTCATAAGTAGGAGAACAATACTACCATCAGCCTTATGAGTCGTATAATACTCATTCAGTTGCACAACTAATTTACCCCAAAGAGTACATTGCACATGATGTTTGCTGATTGACAGGAATTACAAAACAAACAACATGAACATGTTAGACTTTTATATTTATCAGCATCAATGTTAACAAACAAAATGAAACACCTACCTCAGATCAGTTAATGAAAACACAACCTTGCTTTTGTTGTTATCAGGAATTATCTGGGCTTGGGATATTTCAGTAACCCCACCAATTATATCTGCACAAAAGTTCACCACAGACAGTTATGTATAACGGAGAAGTCACAATACAATGCATTCTATTATAACAGTAAAAATGTAACTCACCATATAACAAATTTGTTCTGTATTTACCCTCAATAATAGCATTTATTCCAATTAACTTGAGGTGGTTCAGAGGTATGTCAGCAAGTTGGACCTTTTTGACGGAAGTTGAACCACAGAAAATCAATTTGAACTTATGATCAGTGGATTTGAAGGAGAAATCATTGTTGGAAACTTTGAAATTCTGCATTATGTAGGAACAACCAAGTTCAAGCTGTGTTTTGAATTTTGATACCAAATAAGATGGCACAATGGCTTGAATCAAATCCAACTGTGAAAATACAAACATCTTGAAATCAGTATCATATACCAGTACTGTTACAACAAAATCAGAATGGCAAAGCAGAAACGTTTAGATTGTATTATACCTTTGAATCAAACAGAATAAGCTCTAAGTGCTCTCTATTCTGAGAACTGGTAACATACCACAGATGCTTACATCTAACATCAACCTTCCATAAATCCTTCGAATCGTCAATGCTACTGATATACTCGATTGGGCGCGCCATCGTCACGCAGCGATTCGTAACAGCGCAGAGAGCCTTGCGTGAATGAAAACGAAAGGGACGTCTGTAGCAATGGCTTGCGTGAATGAAAACGACTGGAAGGTGTTAAGCAATGGAGGTTATACATAAGTACACATTGGGGAAGGATTGAAGGAAGAGTGAAAAACTTTTGGTGTTCCATTTGAATTTGAATTCTGATTAAGAGAGGCATAATGGTTTGGCATGGGGAAGAGGAAGAGAGGCACAATGAATGGCAAGGAATAATGAATTGGTATTCCCCATGGTTGGGTTTCTCACGCTGCCTGCACAATAAATTGAATTGGTTCTTTATTTTAAAAAACAGTATAATATGTGGGATTTATTTGAAAAAAAAAATTGAAAATGTGGTGAAAAATTGTGGGAGTGCCACATCATATTCAAATCAATGTGGTGCAAGATATTTTGGAGTTTCCAATTTTACCCCAATACAATAGACCAACAATGGATTTTTTCAGCTGTGGTGTTGTGGTAATTTCCAGGGACTATCATTTTTATAGATTTATAATAGACTAAAGAAATAGTATTATATATCATTAACATAGACTATACAGTAACAAGACATGGTTTTTATTAAGTTCATATCACAGGCTGATACAGTACCGTCAATTTGTTATCCTCCCTTAATAGCTAGGTGTGCCGCATGTTAACGAGACAAGCTACAGAATATATATACACATATTAATGAAACAAGATATAGTAACAGAACAAGGCCATTAAATAATAATTCCATTCATACGCTACTGTGTTGCAAGTCAAGTGCCACTCCATTCCATGCGCTACAGTAACACAAGTATATTGCTTCTGGAAAATCAATTCATCTAGCGCTCAGTATGCCAAACAAGTGGCTCCAATTTCCCTTCATCTCACGCAACAGAAGCAACTATAAAATTTTTGCACAGAAAATACTAAGGCACTTATTTATGTGTATATCTAGTTATATTGGGTCATAAATCATCTCTCAATTTCATCAATATACCAATTTCAAATACACTAGAAATAATATTCATAACCCAAATTCACATACTATTAATTATACCCCTTATTATAGAGTCAGAATCTCACCCTTACCTTGGATTAGGAGCAACTCTAAGAGACTTCAACCGAATTTTTAGAAAAAATGACACTTGAAGAAATTTTCTCTTGTTCTTCTTCTCTTCTTCCAAATCCTATTTTCCTCTTCTATTTTTCTTCCTGATACAATACTCCCTTCTATTCTTCTACTTCTATTTCTATATAATAATCATATTTTATTTAATCTTAAAACTCAAATGGGCCTAAAAAAAGACATACCCCTCTAATTACTACACACCACCACCTATTGAGCTCAATGTTACATTTAAGCTTAATAATAAAATAACACTTTAACTTAATTCCACCAAATTAATTCCGATTAATTATTATTCCAACTTAATAAAATAATTCCGACTTCGACGATAAAAATTTGAATTAATATAAAATATTCAAAAAATATTTAATTAAATAAATAATTAAATATCGGGGTGTTACATCCGATCCCTTTCTCGAACCAAAGGATCATAATACCATATTGGGGGGAGATACTAAGAGCATCGATACGTAGTGTAGGAATAAACACCTTTGTGAGAGACACACCACTTATCCACCTAAAACCTTAAGGTGATAGGTGAGTGGATTTTCCCACTTATAGTGATATGATGGTTGTAGATAAGTTGGGCTGGTTGAGAAATATTCCTCAGGTAGGCCCAGGTCGGGGCTAAGGTGAGATCTGGAAGGGCCCATATAGGATTGTTGGTTGTATGGTATTTCTTCTTGGTATTGAGTTTGTGTATGTAGCATGTATTGGTCGTGGGTTTGGGTACTCATGGATGGGTAACCTCGTTGAGTTGGTTGAGTGGTGGAAGTGTGTTGGGTTTGTTATTGGATGGTGTGATCGGTGGATTTAGAACTGACTGTTTAACGCTGGTTCGTGAAATGTCGCAGAAGCAAGAGTCGCCACCGTCTTTTATTTTCTCCAACATGGAAAGGACAAAAGCACAGCAAAATTCCTTATGAGAATGTTTCTCGGTTCGGGAGGTAGATTTATAGAAAGGGAAGGTGTTAGCACCCTTTCTATCCATGGTTATCCATGGGCTCTTAGATACTTGCTCTTGTGTTTTCAAAATGATTTGTTTGCTTTTCAAATGTGAGTGGGTTTGAAAAAGTTTCTTTGAAAGATTTCTGAATAACTCTTGTATCTGTCCTCAAGAGTGTTTGAAAAATTTGTTTTGAAAGCCTTTTTGAAAGTGTGAGGTGTGAAAAGTATTTTGTTTGTTTTTTAAAAGAGCAAGTATCTATGAGTCATCTACCTACCCTAAGGAATTAAGTTGTGTAAGTGTCCTTTAGGTAGCGCCATCCCACCATTGAGAGGTAGGTAGCACCACCGTTGGAGGTGTTCGGGTCAATTCGATTGTAGGGACAGTGTGGTCACCGAAGCAACAGTAAGACACCTTAGAGGCTACCCTTATGTCCTTGATCTTTTTTTAATCCGAGGCAACCGTTTCGAGGCAACTGTTCCGAGGCAACTGTTTCGAGGCAACTGTTCCGAGGCAACTGTTTCGAGGCAACTGGATCATGGACATAAGGACCGCTAAGACATCCTATACTTGACGACCACGTTTCGAAGGCAACAAGTGAGGCGTACCCTAGAAGTGGTGTGTGTATTTGTGTGTTGTATTCGGTTAATGTTTGTCTGGTTAATTAGTGAGCTACGGGTTGTTTTTATTTACATACATTCTTTCATGCAAGTTAACCGTTAAGGGGTGCGGAAAGTAAATTGCGGAAACGTAAATCCTACGCTATTACAAGGCGCGGGTCTATACATCGCCAAAAATTACAAAGACCCGTTTTTTAGTAAATGAGTACGGAAATTAAATAAAGCGATAAACCTATTTAACTATTACATTCTTGGAGGCAATTACATAATAATCAAATAGATTAAATGCGCGCGAATAAATTAATCGGGAATGTCTAAGGGTGTTGACCCTTTTAAGAAAAGAAATTGATTTTTTGGCTTTTTTTGTAATTAAAATGAAATTAAAGCTAATTAATGACTAATTAATTAATTTAATTAAAAAGAAATATTTTTTTGTTTTTTATGTTTTTATGAAATAAAAGAAATGGAATAAAATTAAAAGTTAACTTTTACCTAATTCTAGATTTATTTTAATTATTTAAGAAAAGGAATTAAAATTGCCTAATTAAACTATTTTGGTTAATATTTATTTACAAAATAAAATAATAATAATAATAATAATGTTAATTCTATTTTTTGGTTTTTTATGAAAATGCGTTGATTAAGTTAATTGTTAATAATAAAAATAATTAAAAGGTTAGCAATTAAAAATAAGAGAAAATGACAAAACAAAATAAAAAAAGAAAGTAAAAACCAAGGGGGGTGTGGGCCAAATAGGAGGTTTATTGAAGCAATCCAAGCCCACTGAAATCTAAGCCACGTTTGACTTTCATGATTGCCTACAGCACGCTTGACTCCAGAGTATGGTGTGCTACACTTTTTGTCCTTTAGATCTGCGTTGATGACACTTGGAGCGCTGAGATATGAGGTTTATGGTGTTCCTCCTTTGAGAATCTGCACATGAAAGTAATGAAAAAAATGATATGGAAATTATAGGGGACCTGGGAAGAACTTACAGCGCGGTATGAGCCTCAGGACTTGGCAAAGGTTGCTTTAGCTTCAGGGTGTGGCAAGGAATAGAACCACGTGCTTGTTTTGATCTGAAGATGCTCACAACTATGTTTTAGAACTCTCACTTTTTGAATAATTTTTGGTTTTGCTCTTGGCCGTTTCTGCACACACTCTATTTTTTGAATGAGGTTGGGAAGGCTTGTATATATAGTAATGAATGAGAATCAGTCACATGATGAGCCTTTAACCATTGCAATTATGCTTGAGATTTTGCCATAACCAACATTGAAACAACTTGCCTTTTGTGTCAAAATTTGAATTTATATGCCCATAATAGGCCTTGCACGAATTTGGAAGGTATTTCAAGGTGATTCAAAGCTATTCAACACAAAATATATCCCTCCATTAATTTCTTTGATTTTTATTTGAATTTTAAAGATTTAAAATGAATTAAATCAAATAAAATTAAATAAAAATGGAAAAATTAATTTTAAATCTTGAAATAAATTGTGGGACACGTGGGAGGCATGGCCAAGCTGAATCAAGTGGAAAAAGTGGGGCCCTTTTGTCAAAAATGAAGTTTCAAGGATAATTGACTTTGGCCATTTCACAAAAATTTCCCAACTTCTCCAATGCATATCTTGCTCAATTTTGAAGCTATGGACATGTTCTTGGACATTTTGGAAAGGTCTTGAAGTCCTCTAACCAATGTCTTTGGTCCCATGTCATTTTGATTTACCAATCTCAAGTTATGGTCTTTGACTTAAAGTGCCTTTTTGTTGACTTTTGAAAATGACCTATAATGTTGAAATTGATAACTTTTTGTGAGAGCATTTCTTGGACTTGGAGTGTGAATATGAGTTGTAGGAAATGTCATGCCCTTCAAAATGAGCTTTGGATGGGATTTTTCTGATAAACCATGAAGAAGTTATGCTTTGGTCAAGTTACAGTTGACTTTTCAGCTGTCAAAAATAGAAATTTTTGACACCTTGATGATTTTTGAGCCATTCTTGTGAAATCATGATCAATATTTGATCAAATGATGATTGTGGCTTAAAAATAAGATGTTGACCAAAAATTTTGACTTTTGACTGCCAAATGACCATTTTGCCCCTGCAGTTGACTGTGGAGCAATTAGGGTTTTTGACTGTGCAACTTGACCTTGTGAGCCTTGAAACTTGACATGTAGGTGTTTGACAAAGTATATGAGCATATGGGACTTGATTGAGCCCTTGAAAACCTTAACTTCCTTGCAGGAACCAAAACCCTAGTTTGACTGGCTTAAGAGGGTGGTTTGACTGTGTAGCCCTTGAGTAGACTTTGAACCATTGGAGGTGATGCTTGTCAAATCTTGAAGAATATGGGAGGGAAAATTTTGGGGTACAACAGTTTCCCCTGTTCAATCTTCTTAGACCTGAGGATGTAGATTGGCGTGCATGCCTTTCGTGATCCGAAGGTGGAAGATGATTGAACACTAGAGTGCCCAGAAATTTGCACTCACATAGTAGAGTATCAGCAGTGTGATAGCAGGAATGGGCTTACAGATGACATTTGGAGAGATGGTGGATAGGAGGATGGGATTAAAGATGCCATCTAGAAGTGTGACAGAACCTTGTCGGGAATGGGCTTATAGATGCCATTTGGAAAGACGGTGGATAGGTGAATAGAATAGCTTCCGTGTCTGGAGCATATCTAGTTTGTGCCTGATTGCTGACGTCTGAATAAATGGTAGAATGACCGCCATGTCCGGGGTATATCCATACTGCATGAGTAACAGAATATCATCCGAATCTGGATCGTATCTGGACTGAACAATAGAATAGCATCCGAGATGGAGCATCTCTAAGTTGTCTTTAGAAGTTTGAATCTGAATAAGCAATAGAATAGCGTCCGGATCTGGAGCATCTCTAGGCTATATCTGAAAGGAAATCTGAATAAGTATCAGAACATCGCCATGACTGGATCACATCTGAACTATCTCTAGAAGGAGTCTTGAATAAGCAAAAGAACAACATCCATATCTGGAGCATTTCCAAGATATCTCTGAAAGGGAATCTGGAATAAGTATCAGAACGTCGCCATGCCTGGGTCACATCTGAACTATATCTAGAAGAAGTCTTGAATAAGCAAAAGAACAACATCCATATCTGGAGCATTTCCAAGCTATCTCTAAAAGGAAATCTGGAATGAGTATCAGAACGTCGCCATACCTGGGTCACATCTGAACTATCTCTAGAAGGAGTCTTGAATAAGCAAAAGAACAACATCCATATCTGGAGCATTTCCAAGCTATCTCTGAAAGGGAATCTGGAATAAGTATCAGAACATCGCCATGCCTGGGTCACATCTGAACTATATCTAGAAGGAGTTTTGAATAAGCAAAAGAACAGCATCCATATCTGGAGCATTTCCAAGCTATCTCTGAAAGGAAATCTGGAATAAGTATCAGAACGTCGCCATGCCTGGGTCACATCTGAACTATATCTAGAAGGAGTCTTGAATAAGCAAAAGAACAGCATCCATATCTGGAGCATTTCAAAGCTATCTCTGAAAGGAAATCTGGAATAAGTATCAGAACGTCGCCATGCCTGGGTCACATCTGAACTATATCTAGAAGGAGTTTTGAATAAGCAAAAGAACAACATCCATATCTGGAGCATTTCCAAGCTATCTCTGAAAGGAAATCTGGAATAAGTATCAGAACATCGCCATGCCTGAGTCACATCTGAACTATATCTAGAAGGAGTCTTGAATAAGCAAAAGAACAACATCCATATCTGGAGCATTTCCAAGCTATCTCTGAAAGGAAATCTGGAATAAGTATCAGAACGTCGCCATGCCTGGGTCACATCTGAACTATATCTAGAAGGAGTCTCTGAATAAACAATAGAATAGCATCCGTGGTTGGAGTATCTCTAAGTTATCTCTGAAAAGAAGCCCTGAATAAGCAACAGAATAGCGTCCATCTGGAGCATCTCTGAACTATATCTGAAAGGAAATCTGAATAAGCAAAAGAATAACGTCCATCTCTGGAGCATTTCTAAGCCATCTCTGAAGAGAAAATCTGAATAAGCAAAAGAATAACATCCATCTCTGGAGCATTTCCCAGCTATATCTGAAAGGAAACTCTTGAATAAGCAAAAGAATAACATCCATCTCTGGAGCATTTCTAAGCCATCTCTGAAGAGAAAATCTGAATAAGCAAAAGAACAGCATCCATATCTGGAGCATTTCCCAGCTATATCTGAAAGGGAACTCTTGAATAAGCAAAAGAATAACATCCATCTCTGGAGCATTTCTAAGCCATCTCTGAAGAGAAAATCTGAATAAGCAAAAGAATAACATCCATATCTGGAGCATTTCCCAGCTATATCTGGAGATAAATCTGAATAAGCAAAAGAACAACATCCATATCTGGAGCATTTCTCGGCTATCTCTTCAATCTCTTTAATGTAGATATGCCCTGGCTGGATACAGGTGTCGAATCTACTCACAGATATGCCCTGGTTGGATACAGGAATCGAATCTGCAATTGCGATAGTTGATAGTAATCATCTTTGGGATTGACCTTTTTCCTGAAAAGACAAAATGTTAGTTGTATGCAATGTCATGATGTATGATATGCATGATGTTCATGATGCGTACGTACATGCTATAATGTATGAAGATGTGATGTTCGTGAATGTATTTTCGTCTAGGAACGTAAATCCTTGACGCATGCCGGGAAGTTGAATCTTGGGCTGATGTTGAAGAACAGAGTTCTTCATTTCTGCTGTGGATGATGGTTGCAAGAATAAACCGGTAGGAGAAGATGACTCCGTTGGGGAATAAACTTGTTGGAGAGATTACTCTGCGGGGAATACTCTGTGGGAGAAGAGATACTTCGCTGAGGTTTGATGATAACTCCGCTGAGGATACCGTTGATAAGCTTTGTTGGGGATTTGATGAACTCCGTTGGGGGATAGGAAGAACTTCGCCGAGGACGATCTTTCCGTGGCAATTGGCTGAGGATAACCCAGTTATACCCTGGTAGGGAATAACCTTTGAATAAAGTCGGGGAGACGCGTTCGTGCTCTGCAGGTGATAAGCTTCCAGAATCTACTAGGGAGATGGTTCAACTCTCCTGGGGAGACTTTTTGGACTGTACTGGGGAAGTGGCTCCACTGGGGTGTCTGCATTCCACCGGGGAACAATCTTAGATCAAGACTGCCGGGGATGCTTGCTTAGGAACATATGTATACTCCGCTGGGGAATATTGAGATCTTCTGGGGATGCCCCACTTCCTTAAGGCTGACAGTAGACTAACTCTGCTTGGGGAGAGTATCACTGACTTGCTGGAGATACTGCGCCTTTCTAGGGCTGACGGGAGACCAACTCTGTTCGGGGGAGAGTATTGTTGAACCTTGTCTTACTCCCGGGGAGTGGAGGCCTCTTGGTTATGTTCTTCAGCTGAACCTACCTTAATACCTTGGTGGACAGATCAACTAGATCGCTTAGACAACTCATATTGCCCCTGTTTCTGTGGGAGAAGACACCTGTGGAGGCGCTTGATGACTGCCGGTTGACAAATCTTCTTTTGGTAAGCAAGTGACGAGATGACGGAACATAGTCGTGCGCTTTTGATCCCTAACTTTTTTCCTGGACCGCCCTTTCGGATTTTCATTCCACCGGGATACCCATTTTTGCCCAAGCCGCCTTTTCAGGTTTTCGACTTGCCGGGTGTACAGATTTTTTTCATTTTCATCCCTTATTTTGCCCGAACCCTTTTGGTTTGCCGGGAAGCCCTTATTTTTGCCTAGGTGTGTCAACCTAGCGGGTCTTTGATTATGCGCAGTATTTTTCGACTATGTCCATGCTTTCAGGATGTAGGGAGGTGCCCCTGTCAGTAGTGTTGTATCGTCATACCACCATAAGATCTTCGTTTGATCGTCCAATGCCCCAAGTGACTCAGACGGAGATTTGCCCCAAGCTGGTTGGCCTTTGAGAGATTCTCTGAATCTTGACTTAACTGCCCCAGGTGATGGACAATGATCATGCCATGCCCCTTGATTGGAGGTGCTTTTGTTCATTAGACATTCGTCGTGCGAACTTCTATGTTGTTCAAACAAATAGTCATATGCAAGCAATGTTATTTTAAGAATGCAAAGCTTATGTCTGTCTTGAGGTTTTTTTGAAAAATGCAATTTTCATAAAAACAAGTGAATTTTTTTTGTAAACTGTGATGTCAACTCGTTATTTTACCGCAGGCCTTAAGGAGTCGGGATACCTTTGTAACAGTATGCTTTCGAATTAACCCATGCTTCAGCTAGGACTTTTAAGGGTTGTAACGTGGCCTGGTTCACAGTTTTAAGAAACAAAGGATAAAGGCTCAAATTATTTGTACCCACCCGTTCTTCGTAATGTCCTTCAAACCTAAACTCAGCTGATCGCGCGTTAGACCTTGTTTGAGTCTTTGCTCTGATATTCCGGTGATGGTTCGGATATTGACAATTTATTTTGAACAGGCAGTCATTTTTATAAGGGTTTGCAGGACCTCTTTCTTTTTTTGATTTTGTTATCCCTGTTTTTTGCCTGAACTGTTCCTTTTTGTGATTACAGTCAGCGGGATGCCCCCGTTTTTGTAAGTCTCCTTCATAGGTTTTGACTTATTGGGCTTTAGTTTTTTTTGGTAATGACTGCATGTCCTTTATGACTATTCAGGATCATCACTGTCTTTTGTTTTGTAAGGACTTCTTCGGTGCCACTCGTTGTGCACCTGGATCAAACTGAGAGACCTACCCTGCCCCAGGTTATGATTAAGGGTTTTAATTTTCGAAAAGAACAACTCCTACTTCTTTGGCTCAAAGGGGTTGACGAGGGATTATCATCCTTATAACTCCAGTGTTTGGGAATTGAAACAATGCATGTACCTCATCAGCGGGGTCTGTTCAAAAGCATACTGTAGATTGTGGTATCGTTTTCGTCATCCCCCCTCAAGAGGCTTAGAATTATTAACCGAGAGTTGGACATCACAAAAAATATGAAAGCAATGTGAATATAGTGAAAATAATTGGATTAATTCAAAAACAGACATATGTCGTGCATTAATGAAATAAAAGAGTTCGCTATGACATTTAATTGTTTGTATAAGCAAAAAATTACAACTCGAAAATTCAAATAAACAAAAGTCTTCAATGATTGGGCAAAGGAGCATTGATTATGTTTGGAGTCTCTGACGCTTCAAACTGAATCTCTCTAGCGTCGATCATGTCTTGAATCTTGTTCTTCAAAGGCCAGCAGTTGTCCGTAGTATGACCCGGGCTAGGCTCATAATCAACTCCTGGAACTGGGCATTCTGGGCCTGGAGGGCCTTAATAGCTTGTTCATTGGATGATTTAGGATTCATGATGACTGCTGAAATAAACAACGAAGAAGGTAAGTGACCTGTAACAAAAGGGCACCTGTGATGCAATGATATGTATGCATGCAATGTTTCCGAGGATCTCGCGGGGTAAACAAGAAAAATTGTTAGCATTTGAATTTTGGTAGCTTGATGGAAGGAACTTCATGTTGCTGAGAGCCCTTCTTCAAGAGTCAAGGCTCACCATATCTAGTGGGTCATAGCCCCTGACCCAAGTCATCAACCTTGGCTAGAGGAAAATAAATCCCCTTTTGCCCCTTGCTAGACAGTTGGTTCATCATGACCTGCATCACAAACCCTTAAGATCCTTGAAATGGATTAGTCCTTATGTAGGATGTATGCAATGGTATAATGGTATGATGTTATGCTATGCATGGAGTGATGTAAGTAGGCCCTGTAATGAGTCTCAATTAAGGACTATAAACAAAACCTGAAAGGAACCCATGTTGTTAGATAACAAGTATGTACAAGTCAAGTTTGAAAGCACACAAGTCACACAAGAAAGCCCTTAGAGTTCAGGCCAGCATGAAGTTTGGGGTACTACCCTCTTGAAGTTGGTGGGCTCAAAACCTGTCCTATCAAAAGTAACCGGGTTCTAAGGATCTCAATATCATTGGATTGTTTTCTGTGTTCATTGTTTTGATTTAGCCACTGAACTGGCGATCGAAATATCCCAAGAAAACAACCCTCAATTGAGTGTAGTATCGAGTATCAACCAACCTCGGACTGCACCAAAGTCAGTTATCTCATTATCCTAAAGAGGCCAAGATGGTTCAATTAAGGTTCCTAAGGTCAGTTGATGCTTCACGACACCACGCGGAGGCCCCGTACTCTCCTTGACTTAACTCAAGGGTTACCGGTACTCACCAAAGTGCCACATCAATGTAGCAGACTGCTTCAACCGTGTCGGTATACCCCGCACAGTTCCCTCACAGTCTTGTTGCTACTTTCTAAGAAGGTATCCCCCAGATCCGGGTTAGGATCTATAGAACTCCCAAAACAGTACCCACAATAATAAAGCAAACAATTCAGACAATTGAAAACACAAGTGATCTTAGTCCTAAGGTACACCTCACTTTTATAATATCCCCAGCAGAGTCGCCAGTTCTGTGATCGGTGGGAATAGAACTGGCTGTTTTTTAGCTGGTTTCACGAAATGTCGCGGTAAGCAAGAGTTGCCACCGTCTTTTATGTTCTCCAACATGGAAAGGACAAAAGCACAGCAAAATTCCTTATTCGAGAATGTCTCTCGGTTCGGGAGGTAGATTTATAGAAAGGGAAGGTGTTAGCACCCTTTCTATCCGTGGTTATCCACGGGCTCTTAGGTACTTGCTCTTATGTTTTCAAAATGTTTTGTTTGCTTTTCAAATGTGAGTGGGTTTGAAAAAGTTTCTTTGAAAGATTTCTGAATAACTCTTGTATTTGACCTCAAGAGTGTTTGAAAAATTTATTTTGAAAGCCTTTTTAATAGTGTGAGGTGTGAAAAGTATTTTGTTTGTTTTTGAAAAGAGCAAGTATCTATGAGTCATCTACCTACCCTAAGGAATTAAGTTGTGTAAGTGTCCTTTAGGTAGCGCCATCCCACCATTGAGAGGTAGGTAGCACCACCGTTGGAGGTGTTCGGGTCAATTCGATTGTAGGGACAGTATGGTCACCGAAGCAACAGTAAGACACCTTAGAGGCTACCCTTATGTCCTTGATCTTTTTTTAATCCGAGGCAACCGTTTCGAGGAAACTGTTCCGAGGCAACTGTTTCGAGGCAACTGTTCCGAGGCAACTGTTTCGAGGCAACTGGATCATGGACATAAGGACCGCTAAGACATCCTATACTTGACGACCACGTTTCGAAGGCAACAAGTGAGGCGTACCCTAGAAGTGGTGTGTGTATTTGTGTGTTGTATTCGGTTAATGTTTGTCTGGTTAATTAGTGAGCTACGGGTTGTTTTTATTTACATACATTCTTTCATGCAAGTTAACAGTTAAGGGGTGCGGAAAGTAAATTGCGGAAACGTAAATCCTACGTTATTACAAGGCGCGGGTCTATACATCGCCAAAAATTACAAAGACCCGTTTTTTAGTAAATGAGTACGGAAATTAAATAAAGCGATAAACCTATTTAACTATTACATTCTTGGAGGCAATTACATAATAATCAAATAGACTAAATGCGCGCGAATAAATTAATCGGGAATGTCTAAGGGTGTTGACCCTTTTAAGAAAAGAAATTGATTTTTTGGCTTTTTTTGTAATTAAAATGAAATTAAAGCTAATTAATGACTAATTAATTAATTTAATTAAAAAGAAATATTTTTTTGTTTTTTATGTTTTTATGAAATAAAAGAAATGGAATAAAATTAAAAGTTAACTTTTACCTAATTCTAGATTTATTTTAATTATTTAAGAAAAGGAATTAAAATTGCCTAATTAAACTATTTTGGTTAATATTTATTTACAAAATAAAATAATAATAATAATAATAATGTTAATTCTATTTTTTGGTTTTTTATGAAAATGAGTTAATTAAGTTAATTGTTAATAATAAAAATAATTAAAAGGTTAGCAATTAAAAATAAGAGAAAATGACAAAACAAAATAAAAAAAGAAAGTAAAAACCAAGGGGGTGTGGGCCAAATAGGAGGTTTATTGAAGCAATCCAAGCCCACTGAAATCTAAGCCACGTTTGACTTTCATGATTGCCTGCAGCACGCTTGACTCCAGAGTATGGTGTGCTACACTTTTTGTCCTTTGGATCTGCGTTGATGACACTTGGAGCGCTGGGATATGAGGTTTATGGTGTTCCTCCTTTGAGAATCTGCACATGAAAGTAATGAAAAAAATGATATGGAAATTATAGGGGACCTGGGAAGAACTTACAACGCGGTATGAGCCTCAGGACTTGGCAAAGGTTGCTTTAGCTTCAGGGTGTGGCAAGGAATAGAACCACGTGCTTGTTTTGATCTGAAGATGCTCGCAACTATGTTTTAGAACTCTCACTTTTTGAATAATTTTTGGTTTTGCTCTTGGCCGTTTCTGCACACACTCTATTTTTTGAATGAGGTTGGGAAGGCTTGTATATATAGTAATGAATGAGAATCAGTCACATGATGAGCCTTTAACCATTGCAATTATGCTTGAGATTTTGCCATAACCAACATTGAAACAACTTGCCTTTTGTGTCAAAATTTGAATTTCTATGCCCATAATAGGCCTTGCACGAATTTGGAAGGTATTTCAAGGTGATTCAAAGCTATTCAACACAAAATATATCCCTCCATTAATTTCTTTGATTTTTATTTGAATTTTAAAGATTTAAAATGAATTAAATCAAATAAAATTAAATAAAAATGGAAAAATTAATTTTAAATCTTGAAATAAATTGTGGGACACGTGGGAGGCATGGCCAAGCTGAATCAAGTGGAAAAAGTGGGCCCCTTTTGTCAAAAATGAAGTTTCAAGGATAATTGACTTTGGCCATTTCACAAAAATTTCCCAACTTCTCCAATGCATATCTTGCTCAATTTTGAAGCTATGAACATGTTCTTGGACATTTTGGAAAGGTCTTGAAGTCCTCTAACCAATGTCTTTGGTCCCATGTCATTTTGATTTACCAATCTCAAGTTATGGTCTTTGACTTAAAGTGCCTTTTTGTTGACTTTTGAAAATGACCTATAATGTTGAAATTGATAACTTTTTGTGAGAGAATTTCTTGGACTTGGAGTGTGAATATGAGTTGTAGGAAATGTCATCCCCTTCAAAATGAGCTTTGGATGGGATTTTTCTGATAAACCATGAAGAAGTTATGCTTTGGTCAAGTTACAGTTAACTTTTCAGCTGTCCAAAAATAGAAATTTTTGACACCTTGATGATTTTTGAGCCATTCTTGTGAAATCATGATCAAGATTTGATCAAATGATGATTGTGGCTTCAAAATAAGATGTTGACCAAAAATTTTGACTTTTGACTGCCAAATGACCACTTTGCCCCTGCAGTTGACTGTGGAGCAATTAGGGTTTTTGACTGTGCAACTTGACCTTGTGAGCCTTGAAACTTGACATGTAGGTGTTTGACAAAGTATATGAGCATATGGGACTTGATTGAGCCCTTGAAAACCTCAACTTCCTTGCAGGAACCAAAACCCTAGTTTGACTGGCTTAGGAGGGTGGTTTAACTGTGTAGCCCTTGAGTAGACTTTGAACCATTGGAGGTGATGCTTGTCAAATCTTGAAGAATATGGGAGGGAAAATTTTGGGGTACAACAGATGGTGTATGATTATTGGCAATATTGTTGGAAATTTGATGACGACGTAACTCGTGTGCGTTGGTCGATCAAATAAATCGGGTGCAACACAGACATCTGAGGCGTAGTAACCGATTTGTACCAACTCATATATCTTTTATGTGTCACATTTTTTGGTTTGCTGGCGCGATAGATAATTCTATGACATATAGCTCACGCCTCTTCCACATTCGACACCATTCTGGAGCGTATTCTTTCCAATTGTTAAAATTCCATTGAGTGTCGACTCTAATGAGATGTCATGGTGACAAACACGTTGGGGGCTGGGATTTCTTGATGTATGCCGAACTGCATTTCAACATGGTCCATGTGGTGCATCTCACAATGTTGAACCGAATGACGCAGTTTTTGCAGTCCAAATTGCTGCATTCTCGAGGTTGGGTAGATGGTCCAGACCCATATACGGTCTTCAAATAAACTGCAGAGAAAATATTATTATAACAATGATAACTTTAAAAATTAATTACTTAAAAGATGAATAGTTTAGTGGTAATACATCATCTGGTCCAATGTGATCCAAAAGATTGCGATACAGACTGACATTTCGTCTAGGATTTTTGTTGTAATTCATCCCTTTTACATAAAACCTAAAGCAAAGAGAGATTAAAAAATTATTTACATCTATTTAGCATAAAGTGAAAAAATTGAAATAGTGTTATAGACTTACTTTGTCTCATATGGGAGCATGAATGTGTTGTTGATGGGGGAAAGGATCTCCATTCTCCACCAACCCCATGCTTGGATCTAGAAAGCGCATGCATAAAATGTACAAGTTTCTATTTTGGCATTTTTAGACAGTGGACTATATAGATTAGTTAAAACAGAGGAATCCCAACTATACCCTCTTATTTTATCAATGTCCCTAAATAGACTTAAATACATAAAATTTACACTATTACTCGTACTTTCGAGAAATTACAGGCTACCCAATAGTATCATAATATAACATCTAGTTTTAAGTAATTTAGCAGCCTCAAACTAATTTTCATCTAACCGAAGAGAGCTAAAATACTCTTTAAGGTCCTTTAGGTTAATACCTTGTCCCCTCGACTTACTTCCATTTATCATATATTTTCCCAAAGCTTCCTCACATAGGAAATTGACTTGTTGAACTGATTTATTAACTGCCTTATCCTCAATTGGAAGATCCAACAACATGTACATGTCCTCTAGTGTGACGGTATATTCACCATTGAAAGATGAAAATTTTGTGTTTTGGGTCTCCACCTTTCTATCAATGTGAGTATAAATTTCATATAAATGGTGCAGTTCAATATATTAATAACATGTCTAAAACCCGCACGTTCTAGATATGGCACAAACCACGGGTCAGGAAAGGTATATAAGTGAATAAATAAAGTGGGTATGAATAAATAAAAAATCATATATAAATGCATTTATTAAAACTTACAAAGGCGAAAATGTTCTCAATTGTTCCTCTATGTTATCACCAATGGTTAAGAGAGACATAATTGAGAAAGTGTATTAGAGAGTGTATCAGAGAGTGTGTATTAGAGAGTGTGAGTATTGGTGATGAAAAAAAACTAATTGAAGTTCTTATTTATAGTCAAATCGGTTGAGGCTTAAATTAATGAGGTGGCTGATGGTTGTTGTGCATGGCTGACACGTTAAGACCTAGAAGCCAAATCAAATAGCGCATACATTTAAATTTGAATGAAGGCGCCATTCAAGGTGGCGTGGAGCAGGCTAGGTGGAAACTTATGGTGCAGGCTAGGTGGCAGAGCATAGGCGTGAAAGGGCATATGTCTTGTCTAGTATCAAGGCGCCATTTCAAATGGCGTGTAAGGCCATTTTTGAAAGCATGCGCCATCTCATTTGACTTCTATATATCCAGGTATTTTTTTATGCTTTCAATCTGATTATTTAAACCCGATCGATTTTGATGAATCCCATAGCTCAAAACTCACACGACAAAATAAACACAAAATGGGCTCTGCCCCCACAATATGTTATCAATGCCCTCGTCAATGGTGAGACGTACCATTGTGATGTATCCGGATTTTCGTTTTGAAACACCGATAATACACGCTTTTTTTTAAATAGAAAAGCTAATTTCTCCTATTTCAAAAATAGACTAGAGGTCAAATTTGAACGAGGTCCAGTGTCACAGATCTTCTACCAACATCCTATTTTTTTGGCACGAACCAAATGAAATTTTATCAGGTAAAGGTTCAAGATGATGAAGATCTTCAAAATATGTTTTTGTAATCATGAATCTTACCACCAATCTGACACAAGATCATCGTAAACTAAGCTACGATCTTATAAGTCAAGAAATATTACCTCTCGTAAGCAATGATCTGTCATTGAAGGTAAGTACCATAATCTCACATCACTACGGTATACATTTATACTCTCTCGTACATAAAGTTGTGGTTAGCAAAGACCAAGACGATTGCAAAAGTATACAAAATTTGGGAAAATTCATACAAAGAACTTTCGCGCTACTTGGATACACTTCACACATATGCTCCTAGAATTGTTTCTATTATGGATACATTACCGGCGTATACCCCATATGATACTTGTGTCAACGAAAATGGAATATTCCATCGACTGTTCTGGGTGTTTCAACCTTGCATCAAAGGCTTTGCATTCTACAAACATGTTATTCAAATAAATGGAACATGGTTGTATGAGAAATATAAAGGAACGTTACTGATGGCAGTCGCACATAATTTCCTTCGCTCTAGTCGAAGGAGAGATTAGTGGTGGTTAAAATTTCTTTCTCAAGAATCTCCAAACACATATTGCTCTGCAGCCTAGTTTATGTTTGATTTCCGACAGACATGCTTCTATTGAGAGTGCATACAACAATTATGCTAATGGTTAGAACGACACCTCTTCTACGTGTGTCTACTGTATTATATATATTGTACAAAATTTCATGCGGGAGATCAAAGACAGGATTCTTTAAAAAACTCTTGTGAATGCGGGATATGCATTAACTCAACCATCATTCCAACACTATCCCAGCAAGATCAGATTGTCAAATCTGGATGCAGGGAGGTGGGTTGATAATCTTCCAGTGAAGAAATGGATGAGGTCATATGACAATGGACAACGATGATGCCACATGACAATAAATCTTGTGGAATCAATGAATAGTGTCTTCAAAGACATACGAAACCTTCACGTAACCGTTTTGAAGAAATCAACATATTTTAGGATGACTTCGTTGTTCACAAAAAGAGGTGAAAGTGGAGTACATTCTTACAATCAAGACAATTGTGGAGTGAAAGCTACATGAAATTTATGAAGAAAAAAAGTGTCAAAGTCAACACCCATCATGTTACAAGATTTAACTGTCATGACCACACATTCATTGTCAAAGAGACGATTGGTGACAACGAGGGATTGCCAAGATAAGAATATAGGATTCTACTACCATCTTGTTGGTGCGGTTGCGAAAAGTTTCAAGTCTTTCGTATGTCTTGCTCCCATGTCATTGCGACACATTTGTATGCTCATCGAGATGTATTATCACTTCTATCTTCCGCTTACAAGGCCAAGATCTTGCTCAAGGTATACAATAATGGTTTTCCAATAGTAACAAAAGAGGATTATTGGCATGCGTATGAAGGGGAATAGTTTGGCACAACGACCAAATGCAAAAGAAGAAAAATATCGCCCCGAAAATAAGTGTATTACAACTGAAATGGATACAATTGACAAGCTATAAAGAAAATGTGATATATGCCATCAAGTCAGACACACACGAAAACATTGTCCCACTTGTGCTACAAGTTTGACAACATAAAAATTATATGCACACTTTGTAGTTTATTTTCAGAGATGAACTGAACTTTTTTACATTAAGCATGTTGGTTACAACAAACCGAACGCATACAACGAAGAGAATTAGTTAACACGCCAAAATATCTAAGAAATTACTATTGTCAAAGCAATTTCATTTGATCCATACATCAGCACTATTAACCCCTGTCATTTTTGACATCCAACCAACGTTGAGGTTTTCCGATCGCAAGTGAAGTGGACGTTCTTTGTCTCTGAATTCTTCTAATAACTTTACCATCTTAGATGTCCCCGTCTAATCATCAAATAAACTCTCAAGACACTTCATAGAATGGATGTTCCAAAATTTTATTTTAATCGGGAGTTTGATAACCGAGAAACAAACATACTCATCTCTTTTGAAAGTCATGTTAAACGTCATAATGAAAAAATTATAGAGAAAATGAGATGGGTAAAGAATGGTGGAAGAATTGAATATTATTTATAAAAAAAATCATACATACACTCTTGCACCATATGAGATGGCTTAGTTATTCTCCGTAACATGGAAAGAGATAGTACATGGGTGAATGAAATACAAAGCCAAAGAGAGAGTACATAGGTGAATAAAATACAAAGATATTTAAAACTTATTAGACTTGCTCAATCGATGACATGGATTCAGCTTGTATTAGTTTACTACGAAGTTGTCAAAACTGCCTGCCCTATCTTTTAGGGTTGGACTTGGGAGTGACATGTTTCAATGCTGGTAGCGTTTGAGTGTGCAATGCTAAAAAAATTATCTGGCTTTTGTCAATTGGTGTTAACTATATGCAAATTCTAAGTTACTAAACCAAGAGATGAAGAACACTAGATGTCCAAATAAAACGAGTGGTAGATAATATTCACAATTTGTACAATACCATAAAAGAAAGAAATATGTACAAAGAAAAGGAAGGAATTGAAAGAGAACTGTACAAATAGTTAACTGATTCAAAACTCATAATGAGCATTTAAACTGAATATTGTTTATATACAATTGAATTCTTCCATCATGTCTAATCTGCTACTACCATGATGAAGAAGCAGGATCAGGAAGTTGGAGAGGATGAACGAATAGCGGTGTCGGGTAACATGGCTACCGTCACAACAAAATATTCACATCCAACAGGTAAACCATATGGATTTGGAGTTGAACCTGAATTCAAGGTCAACCAGTCAGTAGTCCCTTTGTCAGAGGTTGTTGCCCTACCGTGCTCCGGCGATGCCTTCACAATTTGGTGTTCAATATGCACAATCTGTCCGACGATGTAGTTAGGTCTGCTTGGAAGATGGTCTGTAAATAGTGCCACGGATTCGGCAGATAAGTAGTAGTAGTTAGATTTGTTCTTCGTAATTGCCTCGTAATGTCCGGATTGAGTCAGCACAAAGGCAGCAATCTCGTGAACTTCCAGACAACCAAAAGAAATCTTCTCTTTATTTGCCTGTAATGTAACAAAATCATAAGCAGAGTTAACATGTCAGTCCGTGTACCTAGTAACAAAATCACTCATGCTATCAAGGGTCTGTTTGGATAAACAACTTAAAATTAAGCACTTATAGCATAAGCAATTTTCAAATAAGTTGTTTTCATAAAATATCTCGGAGAGCTTACGGACATATGTTCTATAACCATAACAAACATAAGGATAGCAAATTACCTGCTTCTCAATTTGATGCTTATTGTAGTAAGTTTTGACCTGCTCTATTTTCTCCTCCAATTCTTTACGGAGCTGTTCGTTAGATGCATCCAATCTGGTGTACTTATCATGCAATTCTTCACGATGCCTAGATAAGAAACCAACTTTATCGGCCAATACTCGTATACATTTTCGGAACTCGACAATATCATCATCGTCTCTGTCAGTAGCAGAACTGAAAATAGAGAAATCTTGTCATAATTCATAAATACATGATATAACTGGAAAGAACATCAGTCTAATACAACAGCCGAGAATCTATTTTTTTATTTTATAATAACAACGAGGAGCTATTTTAACTGAAAATAAGGATATCTCGTCTCAATCACAAATAATTTGTATCAGTGGAAAGCATGTCAGTCAAATACAATAGCAAGGAATTTTGTAGGCATCATTTAGACGATAAAACCCCTTCCTTGAAAGACAAAAAAGGATACAAAAGGTGGCAAGAACACTCAATTGTATGAATTCTTGGACTGATAAAGAAATTGCAAAATCAATGCACTTATTGAGGACCTCATAAGGATCATAATTAATGTGATATATTATTAGAATATTCATGGAACTAGAATGAATATCTAAACTACAAAAACGTGTGTGACTTACTCCAGATTATGAGTGAGCAAGTTATTTTCATCGCTACTACACTACCAAACAGGACTTTTCCCTTTCTAAGGAGGAATGGATGCAATGCAACAACTGGAAGGGGGAGCATATAATATTTTTTAAGAAAAAATAGATTCTGCTTGATATAGGTTAATGTAAGTAAATTACTTGGCCAAAGATTGTGCTAAGTTGCGCAGTGAATCTGCAAAATCAGCAACACCGGCAGGGGAATAAACACAGGTCTTGAGTCTTTCAAAAAAGCTGCGCATCTTAATAACAGATGCACGCAATAAACTATATTCCGAGGCCCTTCTGTCAGCAGAACTTTTTTGTGTTTGAGCTTCCTCTCTTGCCTCGTGCAAACAATTCTCCAAGTGAGCACAATTCATCTATATGAAAAAGAGAAAAATACATAAGAAAAGGAAAGCACATAAATGAACAGTTTTTCAGATGAATTACAAGTGGAATGCTAGTTCATGTAATAACAGAGAGAACCATTACAGAGATTGGAAAATGACAATAAAACAGCAAACAGTGAGAAAAGAATGAATCGTTTAGGGGAAATTTTTATAGAAAATCAAATCGCCACTCTAAAATGATACATACCTGAGATTCATCAAGTAATTTTCGATTTGCTTCCAACTCCCTTTTGAGCACAGCAACCTCCTCCATAAAGGCTGTGAGCTTTGTATCGGTTTCATTCAATTGATTTGACTTATTTGCGAGTGCACTTTGTAGTTCCAACAACTTATCATCATTTACTTTGGCATCCAAGTCTGGACAAACTGTTGAGTCACAAGGTACAAGATCAAGCGAGACAGGCATGCTCTCGGCAGTCGAACTGTTTGTTAGCGACAAACCCAATTGTCCACCTATCTTATCTTTTTTATCTTTATCACCGCTTAGCACTTCTTCACGGTGAGGCTCCATCATAGATGAATCAAGGTGAGGGTTCTGCATACCAGATGAATCCCACATCTTTTCATCCAACCCATCTGAAGATTTACCAGCACGCTCTGTGAAAAAACTAAGTTTTGCATCAAAGGAATTTGAGATACATGAAACCTCATCCATGGGCTCACTAGTAGATGTGCAAGGCATGTTGGCTTCACCACTCACACATTCTGACTTGTAATTATCTGTCTTCCCAGTAAGAAGAGGAAAGTCGCCAGCATCGTTTACATTGGACATCTTCTGCCCCTGCACATACTGATCGGACAATTTCTGCTCCAATTCTTGAATACGTTTCTCATATGACTCACATTGCATCTGCTTCATCTTAAGCATGGACTGAACTTGTCTAATATACTCATCTTTCAAGTGCAAGGCTTCCGAAGTCTTCTCTGTGGCATTCTGCAGTATATTTCCCACCCTTTCTTCGTCCAATGACTCGTACTCGATCCGAGGGCATAGAGAGCACATTAAAGCTATTCTAGCAGCAAGGTCAGCTTTCAGTTTTGCATTTTCAACCTCCATCTTGCAGGTTCCAGCAATTTCTACCAAACCACTGTCATCAAGGAGGTCTTTCGAATCATATTTCTCCATTGAGTTAGATGATACATCTACAGCATCAGCTAATTGAGAGTTATCACTAACCGAACCATATGTACCTTTAAAGCTACCATGCTTCTCCATCTTAAAAGTTACTCCTGCTATATACTCAGGAGCATAATGATCCACGTCTGATATGTCAATATTAAGCAAACCATCATCAAACGGAGCTATGTTGACATCACATTGATTAGGAGAGTCAAACAACCCCATAGATGATAATACATCCCTAGGAATGCTTGAACCGTGAGCTCTCATAAAGTCGTCCCGTCTCGAGACCTCAAGCTCACGTTTCGTAGCAAGCCTTTCAGCCAGTTGGCCAGCCATGCCCATGTAAAGCTTCATAGAAGCCTTTCTTCTCACTATTTCTGCAAGGCAAGCTCGGTAGGAAGGACCAACACTATGGAACAGTTTTAAATCCCCAAATAAACTTTCCTGTCGAACCATCGCCTCTCTAAATACAGGGAACTGTAGCTTCTGATCTTTGATGAGGTAAGAAACATAAGCTACGCTTTGCATGTAATTGTGCACAAAAAGGTTCATTTCATTCTTCTTCTCCTTGCAAAAGTCAAGTAGCTTAGTAATAGCACGATCACAAGCTTGCATTTTAGGCAAGTGACTCTTGTCGTGAACATCATACATAGGACCCAGGGCAGAAACTGCATCGTGAGGACGAAGCGAGGAGGACAACTGGGGAGACAGACAATCATCCACAAGTTTCTTGACAGTGTTAACATCTTTGCTGCAGAAATCCCAACAGACACGTAAGTTATAGGCTGTGCTTATATTTTACTTAGTAACAATATCCAAAATACAAAAAGAATAACTGAAATGAAAAATGGCATATATGAACTGAATTATGCAATCAATATGAGTAAAAAAAAGTGAGATCGGGAATCAAATGTCGTTCCATATTATATTACTTCTCCTATGGTGTACTATTAAAAGTCACAAAATAGCCTCAACTGTAAAAGTTTTATAATTGTCATGCAGCGGATCAAGAACTGCGCAGAAATGGTTCAATGAAAAGATCGGATAGTGGCCACTAACACAGCATATGACAAGCTACGAGTTGGAATTTGAATATTAAATTCACAAAACAAGTAACAAAGCTACAAAACAGGATGCCACAATTTGAATACTAAATTCACAAAACAAGTAACGAAGTTACAAAACAGGATGCCATAACGAGGTCAAGATAGTACATTAACATGCTTCCTCAGCACTAATGAGAGAAAACTGAAAACGAAAAGAAAACTAACCTCAGAGATTGCATGATACTCTTTTGTTCATTTATAAATCTGTGATGCTCCTTAATTGCTTGATCCAAATTCTTGGCGGCCAAGAAAGGCCCAGAGGTCAGCAAGTCTTCAGTCCGGCGCTTCACTTCCCCAAAAGTCTGCTTAAATTGTGAAATTTTATTCTCGAACTGCTTGTGAGAGCTGGTGCAATTCTCCACTGACTTTCTCAGGGTTTCTTCTTTCACAAAATCCAGCAAGCATTTGTAATTAGCAGTTTGCAAAGACGGATGAAGTTTGATGGATCTTAGTTTATCAACATTCCTTCCAAAATTAGTCAAAAGATCAGAATGAATCCTGTGTTGTTGCATATAACGTTTCATGAAATCGCCATAGTTTTGGTTAATCACTCGATAATAATGTTCCAAATTACACCTTGCAACTTCCACAGCTCTTTCTTGAACCATCTGTTCTCTCAAAAGCCTCTCGCAATGCTCATATTTCATCGATGTACCACTATAAATCGCATGCCCCCTATGATAATGGTGCCTGAACTGCCTCTCATAAGAAGGTAAAGCCTTCAAAGCAGGATCTAAAGCATCATCAAGAGGGTGCGGATCATGAGAAGACGAAGGCGACGGAGGCTCCAAATTTCCAGGCACATCAACTTGCTCCAACGGAGGAGGAGGTGCATTGTTCAGAAGCCTAGCTTTATTGAAAATAAACACCTCTTTCTCATCAGACGGAAGCTTATAAGCAGACAAAGGCCGCTGCGGCTCAAGCTTCAAATCCAAACAAAGAACAAGCTGATCATTGAAACCAATCCCAGTAACCAACTCAATAGACCGCATAACACCTTCAACGAGCGCATTTTCATCACAATCCAACTCAAAGGAATGTCCATTCTCAGCAATATGAACCAATAGCTGCCTCCCATTGACCAAACTCCCAGAAATGCTGGAACTCATCTTATCAACACACCACCAAGTCCTTATATCACAACCACAATCACAATTCCTCCAGAAAAGGAAACCAATCAATCAAACAAGTCCTTATATCACAATCACAATCACAATTACAATTCCTCCAGAAAAGGAAACCAATCAATCAATCAAACACCAAATAAAGGGCTTTCGCAAATCAATCAAACGATCAGCTATAGGGTGAAACTGAAACACACACAATTTCACCACAAAGCCAATCTTTCTATCCAGCCAAACAAGGTTTTATATAATTAACCCTAAAAAAATAAAATAAAACATTTATCAATGAAGAAACCAACAAATTCTGAAATCAGAAGAGAGAGTCGAGCGAAACAAAGACAATCAAGAACAAAAAGCTTCTGAACAATCAATATGATAGAATCAAATGAAAGCTCGGGTTTTGAACATACCCATAAGAGAAATCCGTGTAAAAACACAAACTTTAACCTAAGATCCTATCAAAAACCCTAGTTAAAACCAAACCAAGTCAATAAAAAGACAAGTATGAAAGACACCTAAAATGGCCAAAAATAGAGTAAAATAAAAAAGCCCAGAAAGGAATAAACCCGACCCACGAAGATACAGCGAAATTGGGCGAGAATATTGGGAGTTTTTTTTATGGTTAGAGAAGAATACGTGTGTAGATGATGATGAGGACGATGAAATTCCAGAACATATCGGGTAAGAAAACACACAACAGAAGAATAAGGTTGTCACGAAACGATGATCTTTTTTAGGATTTTCACTCTATACGCTACCCTACCCTACTCATATTTTTTTTATAATAATAATTTTTTTGATTTCCCAAAATTTGATTTTGCTTGGAGATAGAAGCTTCTTGGGGAAGGAAGTAACCCTCTGAGAGTAGAAGCAACCTTTCTTCTTCCTCTATCTCTTTTCTTTCTCTCTCCTCACCGAACGTTTTGAATAGCAGACACCATATTCTAATTTATTTATTATTATTATTATTATATATCACGAATTCTAAAGTCTCATTTAATAATTTTTTATTTTATTTTATTTTACTTTTCACGGTTAAGGATCGCTTTTTTTTTTTTTTAAGCGAATAATATATTTTGATTTTTTTTTCACCAACTTTTAGTTAATTTTATTTTTGTAAGTTGCTTGAGTTTAAATCGTTTAGATTTTTTTTCAGAAACTTAAAATATACTTATATTTTGGTTTTTTATAATAAAAAATAGACAGATGTTTGAATATTTACCTGACGAACCATGAACCATGTAGGTCTAGAGTAGTTTTTTCGTTTTTGTATATTATTAATAACGGATTCGTGCATTCGCATAGATTGTGTAAAGTAAATATATTGTCATACTTTAAATTTGTCCTATCTTTTTTATTTTTTATCCGACTTAAGTTTTGTATTTCATTTGCATACATTCTACTAGTTCATTTGTATATCATCCATTTCATTGGATAAAGTACTTTGGTTCAAGGATCAGCATTTATGTAAAATTAGGATTTCACATAGTTCAAGTATTTCTTCATCAAATAAAGGCATATGCATCTGGTTCTTGAGAAGTGGAATGTAAGATTAGGGTTTTCATCTGGCTTATTTCAACAGAAAATCCAAAGATCGTGGGTTAGGGTTTCATTTCAAGATATCCTAAATAAGGGGTTTACTTAGTTGGAATCCATCAAGTGGGAAAGGGTTTGCATGTATCTTGAGTTTTTTTAAGGACTCATTCATCACCAGTTCAAGAATTCTTTTGCTTGGGTAACAAGGCAAGAATTATGGTGTAAATGAATTGTAAGAATAAGATTTGGTTCTACAATATCATCTCTGAGTTTTTATGATAACAAATGAGTATGTTTGTATGAAGAATTTTGATAATCTAATGTTTGTTATTGTTGAGTACTTAACAAACATGTTCTGCTTCTGATGGATGGCGCGACCAAGACATTATAAGAGAATTAGTTCCGCTTCTATGCTACACAAGTTATATTGAACAGTAGCAAGACACTTCAGAAGGCTTTGAAGTGTAGGCTTTGATGTTTGTCTAAAGAAACCAGTCAAAAGATCTGAAGACAAAAGTTTCTACTCAAGTCCAAATGTTAAAGACTCGAGCTTCTAAAGACAACATGTTCTAAGGAAACAATCAAAAGATCTGAAGACTCAAGTATCTACTAAAGTCCAGATGCTAAAGACTCAAGTTTCTAAAGACAATGTGTTTCAAAGAAACAAGTTAGAAGATCTGAAGACAAAGTTTCTACTAAAGTCCAGATGCTAAAAACTTAGTTTCTAAAAGACAATTTGTTCCAAAGAAACAAAGTTACAAGATCTGAAGACAACATTTCTATTGAAGTTCAGATGTTGAAGACTTGTGTTTCTAATACAAGGTTCTTAAAAGGGTTCTCAAGACCAAGGGATGAAGACTCTAAAGACGCAGTTTTTAAGACTCTGGAGACTTGAAGCTCTTCTGATCCAAGATTCTCTACAACGAGTTCTCAAGATCAAGTTTTAAGACTCTAAACACGCGACTCTTAAGACTCTGAAGACTTGAAGCCCTTCCGATCTAAGGTTTTCTAGAACGGGTTCTCACGACCAAGTGCTGAAGACTCTAAAGTTGCAGTTCTGAAGACTTGAAGTTTTGAAGACCTTATGTTATGTTCCCGCTTCTAAACTCATGCTCGCAGAAGCCTCTGAAGTGCAGAAAGAAAGAATATAACAGTAACATGGTATAATAGTATACAATACGAAAAAGCCTTATTCCACTACTTCTACACTAACTTGAATTGGGAAAGAGAAAAGGGCATAGCAGTATTATTTGTAACGAGTCTTTTTTGAATAGCCAACGACTCTATTTTGTTTGGCTATATAAGAAAAGAATCGTATGTTTAAAGTGGGTTGGTGTTCAATGTTAAAATGAAAGCTGACATTATTGGAACATAACTAAAAAGCTATCAACCACTATAACAACAACAAGAACAAAAATTATGCTGAACATGTTGAAGCTAACCAAATAAGATGAAAATGAAGAATTCTACAAGATGTCATTCAAATCATCAATCATATACATCTTGACAGAATTATGAAGAAGCAGGGAGTTGTTGCTCATAGCTTGCTCAACGATGAAGATGAAGACAAAAAGACTACAAGATGTTGCACTTAACTTAGATTATATTCATCTTTGTAGAAATATGTAAAAACACAATAGTTGTTGCTCAGATTGTGTTATTGCTTAAGATCTTCATGTAAATTATTTATACACAAGAATTGTTGCTCAAAATTGTGCCAAACAATATGTACTTAAATTAGGATTAATCAGCTTGATAAGAAGTACTCATGCAATCTCCAGAAAAACAATTTTGTTTAGAATTGGTTGGTTCCTCAAGTGATCGAGTGAAGATCATAAGACTTGAAAATACTTTGGCTACGGTCATCATAGATGAAATCCTTGTAGTAGATTATATTGGGTCAATGATAGTCATATCTCAAAGGGGACTAAGTGAAGGTCAGCCTTGTAGGATCGCTGATGGATATCATTGGAAGGAAATCCTGGTAGGAGATTCTGAGGGATCAAATTCTATTGGGTTAATGAATGTTATATCCAGTCTGAATCACTAAACGTGTCATTGGATGTTAGTCATTGGTGGTTGCCTGTGTGATTGTAATCAGATTGGTTATAGTGGATTAAGTCCTTGAGTTCAGGGCAAAATCACCTTGGTAGGGTAGATTGGATTAGCTTGAGGGTTTCTCAAGTGAACAAGGATATATCACGTGTTCTTTACTTTTGCTTATGCTTTAGAGTTTATGTTTTCTTAACTTAACTAGAAGCATTACTTATAAGTAACACTCAAAAGCATTGTTCTACAAATAATGCTTAGAAGCGGAAGTTATTCAATAAAGGAAAACCCAATTCAAACCCCCTTTCTTGCGTTTTCTTCACACCTTCAATTAGTATCAGAGCCTGATTCTGTTATTGATGGATATCAAACACCTAACAGTGTCAGATAAAGATCCAGATGTTGTGTGAAGAAATACTCTAAGGTGATAGTTATTCAATTTTCAACTACTGTCTAAAATAAGAAAATTGAAGAACAAGCTGTAAGTGCTTGTTGGCAGCAGTTTTGGTAAAACACTATTTTGGTAATGTTTTGCTTAATGTCTTGACATTTGAAGTAAAACATCTCAACTGATTTTGAATGACGTCAAAGCAAATGTCTTAATATTTGCCTTCTGATCTGAACGTGTTTTTAGATTTTTTTGTTTCCTGTTTTTAAGCGCCCCTTATTTGGGTTTTGTCGTTTATAACTTACGAAAAATATGGAGGAATATTTTTTGATTTATCTTACCTTTATGGATTATATATTGTCCTACTTTAATGGAGATATTTAAGGGATTCAATATATTGCAGTATTTGTTTTTCAGCCCAAGCCCATAAAGAAGTTATTGTGCCTTTATAAGGACTTGCAACCTTATTCGTACAACCGCAACAATTGAAGAAAAATATATTCTTTGTGTTTAAAAGTCTGAATCTTTTAATTGTAGTACACTCTAGTATTGTTTCAATACTTGAGTTGTAATTTGTTAGTTGAGTTGTAAATTATGGATCATTCATAAGATTTTAAGTATTGAATGATTGAAGTTTTTCAAACTTAATAATTCTGTTGTTTTTCACTATTAGTGATTGAAGGGATTTGAGGAGGGCCTTATATCTAGGTATGTCTTAGATATAAGTATAGCACGGGTAGTGATTAAGTGATTAGATCGTAAACTGGTTGTTTATTGAGGGTCTATGAATTGATAATATTTAGTGGACTTATCCCTGGCTTGGTAGCCCCCAGAGTAGGTGTTGTTGTACACCGAACTGAGTTAACAATCCCTTGTGTTTTTACTACTTTTATATTGTTGCATTTTATATTGTCCTCAGATATTTGTATCGTGGCATCTCTTTCGACATCACATATCTGATACCAGAATTTCAATTGGTATCAGAGCGGGCATCCTACTCTATATTTGGGTGAGATCTAAGGAAGATACTTTCTGGTACTATGGACAAGGAAATAGGATTTGTGAACAGGCCACTCATTATGGATGGAAGTAATTATGACTATTGGAAACCACGTATGGTGTCCTTTCTAAATCTCTGGACAACAGGGCTTGGAAAGCTGTCTTAAAAGGATGGAAACACCCTGTCAAATTGGGAGAAGATGGAGAACCTACTTCCGTGTTAAAACCAAAAGAAGATTGGTCTAAAGAAGAGGATGAAATTGCACTTGGAAATTTTAAAGCCTTGAATGCTATATCCAATGGAATTGATAAGAACATTTTCAGTTTAGTAAACACATGGGAAGTAGTTAAGGATGCATGGGGGATTCTTCAATCTACCATGAAGGCACATCCAAAGTTAAGATGTCAAGACTTCAGTTGCTCACCACCAGATTTAAAAATCTGAGAGTGAAGGATGATAAAAGTATTAATGACTTCCATATGAACATTCTTGAGATTCCTAATACATTCAGTGCTTTAGGAGAAAAAAATACCCGAAGACAAATTGGTGAGAAAGATGCTTAGGTCTCTCCCCAAGAGATTTGATATGAAAGTGATTGTCATAGAAGAAGCACAAGACATTGACAAGATGAGAGTGGATCAACTTGTTAGATCCCTTCAGACATTTAAATTAAGCATCAATGAGAAATATGAAAAGAAGAACAAAAGCATAGCCTTTGTAACCAATACTGAAGATGAAGAGGAGGATTGTGATCTGGATACAGATGAAGGAATATCTAATGCTTTAGTTCTGCTTGGAAGACAGTTTAATAAAGTGATAAAGAATATGGATAGGAACCCAAGATCAAATGTCAATAACATCTCATCTGACATCCATAAGTCAAATGAGTTTGGAAGAAAAAGGGCTGGAGAAAAATCCACTCAAGGGAAGGGAATAAAATGTCATGGATGTGAAGGTTTTGGTCACATTAGAGTTGAATGTCCTGCATATATTAAGAAACGGAAGAAGAATCTATTTGTTACTTGGTCTAAAGAGGACTCTGAGAGTGATCTTGAAGAGGAATCTGCCAAGTATGTTAAAGCACTGACGGGCAAATATGTTTCTGATGAAGATTCTAGTGATGGTGAACTGACCTTTGATTAGTTAGCTGCCTCGTACAAAAATTTGTGTCTCAGAAGTGCAGAAGTTTGACAAGAAGGGGAGAAACTGAAAGCTCTCATAACTCAGCTGAAGGAAGAAAGGAAAGAGCATTTGAAAACTATCTCTAGTCTGGAAAGTGAAGTGTCTTCTATGAATTTGAATCTTGACAGAATGGTCAAATCATTCAAGATGCTGAATAATGTGTCTGACACATTAGATGAAATTCTTCAAGTGGGAAGAGTGTCAGGAGACAAGAGTGGTCTAGGGTTTAATAAGAAAAAGGAACCTTATTCAGAAGAACCATCATCAGATTTCACTCATGCCAAGTCTAAACCAAAGATCTCGAATCAAATGTCTCAACATCATGGCAAGAAAAGACATCATGGCAAGAAAAATTTAATTACACCAGAGATAAATTCCATCCCTGGAGGTGTCACCACTATGGAAGGTTTGGTCACATAAGACCTTTCTGTTTCAAGTTGTATGGGTACCCTAAAACTGCTCCCTTCCCAAGACTGATCAGACCTCTTAAAATAGCAAAAAGAAGAAACAATGGGTTCCCAAGACTATTGTTGCTAGTCTCATAGCTCATACCTCTCTCAGATTCTCAACCAAAGATGACTGGTACTTTGACAGTGGTTGTTCTAGACACATGACATGTGTCAAGAATCTGTTGGTAGATATCAAATCTCACTCCACCAGTTATGTGACTTTTGGTGATGGAGCCAAAGGTGAAATCAAAGGAGTTGGAAAGCTGGAATGTTCAGGAGTCCCAAAACTTTAGAATGTGTTACTTGTTAAAGCGTTAACAACTAACCTAATAAGTATAAGTCATATGTGTGATCAAGGGTTCAAAGTAAACTTCACCAAGACAAAATGTCTCGTTTGCAATGAGAAGAATGAAGTTATTATGAAAGGAATCAAATCTAAAGACAACTGTTATTTATGGGTTCCCCAAGAGTTAAACTTATCCTCGACACGTGCTTTAGCCAAAGAAAATGAAGTTAAATTGTGGCATAAAAACTAGGACACTTGCATCTGAAATAAATGAAAAGAATCATATATATAGAAGTCGTGAGAGGGATTCCTAAGCTCAAGATAGAAGAAGGGAGAGTATATGGTGAATTCCAGATTGGAAAGCAAACTAAGATGTCACATCAGAAGATCCAACATCTTACCACATCAAAAAATTTGGAACTTCTTCACATGGACTTGATGGGACCTTTGCAGGTTGAAATTCTTGGTGGAAAGAAGTATGCATATGTTGTTGTAGATGACTTCTCTATATACACATGGATAAGTTTTATCAGAGAAAAATCAGAAACTTTTCAAGTCTTTAAAGATCTCTGTCAAAAACTTCAAAGAGAACAGGATAGGCATGTCATCAGAATCAGAAGTGATCATGGAAAGGAATTTGAGAACAATAAATTTGTTGATTTTTGTTCTTCTGAAGGAATCATTCATGAATTTTCCTATCCCATTACTCCTCAACAAAATGCGATCGTGGAACGCAAAAACAGAATTCTTCAGGAATCTGCCAGAGCTATGATTCATGCTAATAAGTTACCCTACCACTTTTGGGCTGAAGCTATGAATACTGCATGATATATCCATAACAAAGTCACTCTAAGAAAAGGCAACTCATTCACATTGTATGTGTTGTACCCTAAAATTTTGCCTCTCATTTCATCAACATTTTCTCATCACAAGACTCTTGGAACTCAAGATTAAGTTAGGGTTTGCTCTGCTCAAGACCCCTCCTTGCACTATTGACCCAAATTAGGGTTTGAGTTTGCACAGGGATGTTTTGACCCAAAATGCCCAAAGTGACTTTCATGCTTCATGCTGGACTCACAATTTTATCCATACCAAGTTTCAAGCCTTGATTCCAATCTTTGCCCAGTCAATTGGACAGTTGACCTAGAAATCAGCTGTATTGGGGAAAAAGTCAACTGTGACCAATTGACAGTCAAACTTCATGAAATTTGACCTACATCAACATTATGAACTCATATGAACCATTTGGTCAAGTTTGGATCACAATTCTATAAGAAATTTGATCAGATCACCAAAAGGGCAAAATGGTCATTTTTAGGGTTTTGACTGCACAAAGGCAATTTTTGACTGTTTGACCTAACCAATGGCAAATCAAGCTCACATATGGACTCAAGGACTCAATGGCTTTGTCTTGATCCATTCAACAAGTTCAAAAGATCTCAAATGCATAGGATTGGCAGATGAATTTTTCAGTCAACTGATCAAAATTTGACTGTATACTGAAAAGTCAAACTTTGACTTTTTGGTCAAAATCAAGTGCCAAGATTCATTTTTCATCAAGACATGTCAAATTATGAAACTTGTTCATCAAGAAACCCAAAATTGCAAATTAGGGTTTAAAATGAGAAAATTTCATAACTTAGAATTTTTCTAAGTTATGAAACTTCCTTATTTTCTCCTAACTTTGTCCCATTTTTTCACCAAGATGCAAATGGATTCAAACAAAACTTGAAACATGAAAGTTGTAGTCCATTGAAAAATATACAACTTTTATTTACAAAGTTTTCTCAAAGGAAGCTTGTATCTCAAGTTATGATTTTTAGAACAAGGGTACAAAACACTTCTAACTTAGACAAATTTTGCCCTATTCTAGGCAGGATTTTTGCCCAACTTCTTGGCCATTTTTCATATGGTTCCACTTGGAATTTCAATTTGCATTACAAATATGGATTGTAGTACACATTCCAAGCTTTCCAAATTGTCCAAGAACTTATCAAACACCCTTGTGGTTAGAGAGAATCAAATTTGCAAAGTTGGCCAAAACTCATTCTTGTTCATAACCAAATACATGTTCATACAAGTTTCATTTTCAAACCAGCATGCTTGGTACTTGCTTGCAGGCCTTTAAACCAAGTTTGCACTCCTTAATTTAATGCCTAACCATTGTGTTAAGACATTATTTTATTCATTTGGACAATACATGTTAAATTAATCCTTAATTAGAAAAAGCAAACTTGCCATTTTGGAAAAGTGATGCTTTATGTCAAGTTCTAAATCTTTGAAGTACAAGCCAGATCTTTGAGGCAAAGTTTAGTGGACAAATTCCAGTTACCAAGAGCCAAAGTTGCAGCATACTCTAGGGCATTATACAGGCCTATATGACAACATACACTTTCTTGCTTACATTGGAAGAAACCTTGCAAAAACTCTCCATCTTTCATTCCTGTCAATACAGCCAAACACAAACTTTGTTCTCATCTTCCATACATCCCAACTGAACTAAGGCACGATAAAACCATCCCTCATACCTCCCAAAACACAAAAACACCATCTTATTGCCAAAACAGGGTACCTGCTGTAGATTGACTTCCATAACTCATTCCACTCATGCACTTTGGCTAAAAACCTTGCAAACACATTCCATACCATCCATTGAAACTATTCCAAGCCTTAAACACAAGCTGTAACTCCCCTAAACACAGTTTCCATTTTCATTTTTCAGTTTTGCAGGTGAACTTCCATAGCACGATTCAGAGTGATTCAAAGCAAGCTAGGTATTGGAGAAGCTTCCTTGGACTTCAGGCAAGCTATACAAAAGCTCAAACTCCATTGAAGGTGGCCACATTGTTGTACACGATTCAAGTTGAAACAGGTAATCTATGAACTTCTATCTCTCAATCTAGGAAGAGTTAGGCTTAGGTTTGTGAATGAAACATGCTCTACTCATAGCCCTGAAGCCATACATATGTCCACTTTTCATTTATATTAAGCATGCTGTGAGAATTTTAACCATGAACATTTGAAAAAAGCTAGGTCAGAAATTGGGGGTGATGAAATTCTCCCTGGTTTCTTAGAGTTAGATTTAATGCTTTATATGGTTGAAATCGTGGCTTCAAGCTCTACAAGTTTCATGTTTTAAGATTTGTCAAAGGATCAAAGAATCAGAAGTTAGTATGATGAACAAGAAGGCGCGCGTTTTTTGAAACAGAAGCTGGAGGTTGAAGAAGGTTGACTTGGGTTGGGCCTGAGTCTGTTTTGCTCTTTGCACCCTTGTTTTCCATTTGCACCCCCTGGCCCATTGTGTGAAATATTTATCATTTTTGACTTTTTATTTTTTATTCTGACTTGATATTTTTTGTCCAAACATAAAAAATATTAAAAATATTTTCCACCTTTTTTTACATTTATTTGGCATTTATTTGTTTTATTAAGTATGTATATATAAATAAATAGACTTTCTTTTTATTTTAAAACCCTAAAAATAATACAAAAAATATTTATTTTCAGTTATTATTTTTTATTTACATTTTAAAAACATTTTCTGAAAAAATACATTTTTTGTAAATAATTAATATTTTATTTTTGTACATATTTAGTATATTTAATATATAATATATAAATACTTGTATATTTTATTAAATATTTAGGACAAAAATATAGAAATAATACACTTTTATTTTTATTTGATATTTGACATCAAAAAATACTTTTTTACAATATACTTCCTTTTTTACTATTTATTGTATATAATTAATAAATAAATACTATTCATTCAAAAAACTAGGGTTTTGCCCTAAATGACAAAAATATTCAAAATTTGACCTTTTTATTTTTGTTTATATTTCACATTGAAAAACACTTTCACATACATAAAAAATCATTTTGTGCATAATACATTTTTCATATTTATTGTATTTATTTAAATATTTTACAATTAAATATTTGTATATTCGATATGTATATATAAATAAATAAATTTTCTTTTCATTTTAAAACCCTAAAAATAATACAAAAAATATTTATTTTCAGTTATTGTTTTTTATTTACATTTTGAAAACATTTTCTGAAAAAATATATTTTTTGTAAATAATTAATATTTTATTTTTGTACATATTTAGTATATTTAATATATAATATATAAATACTTGTATATTTTATTAAATATTTAGGACAAAAATATAGAAATAATACACTTTTATTTTTATTTGATATTTGACATCAAAAAATACTTTTTTACAATATACTTCCTTTTTTACTATTTATTGTATATAATTAATAAATAAATACTATTCATTCAAAAAACTAGGGTTTTGCCCTAAATGACAAAAATATTCAAAATTTGACCTTTTTATTTTTGTTTATATTTCACATTGAAAAACACTTTCACATACGTAAAAAATCATTTTGTGCATAATATATTTTGCATATTTATTGTATTTATTTAAATATTGTACAATTAAATATTTTTATATTCGATATGGATGTAATATCTTAGAATTTAATTTCTTGTCAAATATCTCCAAATTCAAACTTGTACCCCCATCCCCATAATCATTGTTGTAATAGCTTAGCATTTAAATTTCCGCATTTAAAAGCTTTCAATTATGCCATGTTTAGACTTAGGGTTTGTATGCAAAAATCAATCAACAAATAACTTGACCTAATTCAAGAAACATGCATGAAAAACAAACAATGCACACTCACACCCCTAGGGTTACTCCACTTGTTGCCTTCAAAAATGGGCCATAGTTGCATGTTAAGTGTCTTTGGCAAAACAAAAACAAATCAAATGATCATAGTCCCTCGATGACGCTATCAAGTTGCCTAAAATGATCAAGTCCATTGAGAAAATTGCCAAAGATACTTGACACTATTGCCTCTATGGTCTAAACGATGACCCGCGGCCGTCCCGTTAACATCCTAACACAAGGTTGTTCACCAAATACAATGGTGAAACAACACTGTTAAAAGGGTTAAAACATAAGAAAGATCTTTGAGAAATTTAGGGTGGATAGCTCTTGGTTACTTGACCAAACTTGCAAAACAATCCTTGCCATTTTTTAAAACACACATCATTACACAACTTTGAAACAAATTTTCAAAAACATTGAAACATCTTTTCAAAAAGACAAACACCCTTGTAAAACATTCAAACAAGAATTGTTACAATGGTTTCCTAGACAAGGCATCTTTTTCAAAATATTTTCAAAACCATACACACAAAGCACCATTTCAAACAATTGAAAAGCAAAGGCAAGTGATCTAAGCAAGTAACTAAGAGCCCATGGATAACCATGGATAGAAAGGGTGCTAATACCTTCCCTTTTTATAATCTACTCCCCGAACCCATGAAAACATCTCAAAGGTTTTTCCTGTGCTTTTTAACCTTTCCTTAGGATAAAATAAAAAGTCGGTGGCGACTCTTGCTAAACCGAAACATTTGCGAAAACAAACGCAAAACCTCAAGTCAGTTCTCCCACCGTATCACAGAACTGGCGAATCTGCTGGGGAATCATTTAAAAGTAGAGTAACCTTAGGGCCTAGATCACCCTTTTGCATGACTAATTGTTTGCTTTGATTGCTTTCCATTTTTGTTCTCTTGTTTGGGCTTGAAATCCTACACCCGGATTTGGGAAACATTCATAGATAGCAATACGTTATGGAAACTGTGCGGGGTATACCAACACGGTTGAAGCAATAGCTATATTAGTGCGACATATTTGTGAGTACCGGTAACCCTTGAGTTCAATCAAGGAGAGTACGGGGCCGCTGAGTGATGTCACCAAGCACTAATGACCTAGAACCTTACTTGACCATCTTGGCCTTTTATTAGGGGTAGTGAGATGACCGGCTTTGGTGCAGTCCGAAGTTGGTAGATACTCGATACTACACTCATTGAGGGTTGTTTTCTTGGAATATTTTGGTCGCTAGTTAAGTGGCTAAACCAAAACAATGAACATGGAAAATAATCCAATGATATTGAGCTCCTTAGAACCCGGTTACTATTTATAGGACAGGTTTTTAAGCCAACTAAACTCAAGAGGGTACTTACCTATGAAACCCCATGCAAGCCCGAAACTAGGGTTTTGTGTGAATTGCTTGTACATGTGTTTGTGCATACATCATGAACATCATAAAGCATCATATGCATCCACTAACCATTTCAAGGGTTTGTATCTTCATCTTTGTTCTTGTTTTGCAGGTCATGGAAATTCTTCGCAGGAAAACCATTCAAGTCAACCTTGTGAGAATCCCTCCTCAACTCAAGGAGCTTACATCCAGAATTCCGGAAAGCTCTCTCTTCAGTGAAAGACATGGTAGACTGCTCAGCCTAGTCAACACCAGCATTGAAGAAGACATGGTGAAAGTGTTGTTCCAATTCTTTGACCCCCTTCACCACTGTTTCACATTCCCCGACTACCAATTGGTGCCTACTTTGGAGGAATTTTCTCAACTCCTGAGAATTCCTATTCTTAATCAACTACCCTACAACGGTACGGAAAAAGAACCAAAGCCTGAAGATGTTGCTCAAGCACTACACTTGCAACCATCTGACATCAAGGGGCATTGAGAAACTAGAAGTGGTGTCAGAGGCTTCTTGGAAAAGTTCTTGTTTGAGAAGGAACAAGAGTGTTGGAATTCTTTGGATCTACAAGCCTTTGAAGAGATTGTGGCACTCCTCATTTATGGGTTGGTCTTGTTCCCAAATCCTGACCAACTTATAGACGTGAATGCTGTCAAGATTTTCATATCCAGGAATCCCATACCTACATTTCTTGGGGACATCCTCCACTCATTTTACACACGAACAATGATGAAGAGAGGTGTTCTCATGTGCTGTACTCCTCTCCTTGCAAGGTGGTTTATTTCTCACCTTCCACAATCTGTTTTGAAGAATGAACAAGGCTCAAGGTGGTAACAACGGTTGATGACCCTCACACATTCTGATGTATATTGGTGTTCTCGGTCCAGAGAAAATGTCATCATCATCGATCGCTGTGGTGAGTTCCCTAATGTTCCATTACTTGGCATTAGGGGGGGCATTACCTATAACCCTTGTCTAGCTTTGAGACAATTTGGATATGCACAGAAGGATGACCCTCATGACATGCTGATTCCTGACCTAGTTTTTGACTTCGACAACGATGTGCAAGGACTTCGCCAAAGATTCATCAGAGCTTGGAGGATGCCTAACAAGGTAGATAGCAAGACACTGGGGCACAAGAACTCCATCCCTCTTGAGCCTTACCTCAAGTGGGTACGAACCCGAGCCCAGAGTCTTATGATGCCTTACCCTCATATTCTCCCTTTGATTAAAGAGCCTGTTAAGGAAGGAGAGGTTCCTTACACTATCCTACATCCTGACATGCCAACATCATGGGAGGAAATGCAGAAGAGTTGGATCCAACTCAAGAAAGAAAGGGATACTTTTGAAGCCAGCTTCTACGCCAGTGAGAAGAAGGTTTTGGAGCTTACCCGTCTACTTCACGAGGAGAAGACCCTCAACACTTACATCGCACCAAAGAGGATGCGCAACGTCTTTTTACCTTAAGAAGTTTTTTGTAATATTTGGCCCATGGGGCATTTATGTACTGACAAAATTTCTTCTTATTAATATGACGTGTGTTCTTTTTGTCTGCAACAATTTTGAATTTCTAAATCCTTGAATGCATTGCATGAATAAACATATCATTCATCATATGCATAAACAGGTCTTCACACCAGGTTTCCTTATCTTTCTGCTGTTTATTTCGGTAAGATGGATCTTGAACAGACGGTCAAAGATCTGCAGGCACAAAACTCGCAGTTTCAACAGCTCCTTATGACCTTGGCAAAAGGTCAGGAGGATCTTAAAGCACTGTTAGGGAATAAAGAGCAAGAAAAAGGAAAAAAGAAGAAGAAAAGAGTTGGGGTAGCTACACTAGGAAGAAGATTTGAGAATGAAGCTAGGAGAGTTCTTGAATTCCCCTCCACATCTGATGAGGGGACCGGTAAAGGAAAAAGGGTTGCATTACCTTCTGAATCCGAGGCTGAAGAGGAAGAGGTTGAGGAAGATGAAGACTACTCAGAGCAGCAATACCCGCCAGCGGACGACAAATACAAAAACCTGGAGGATAGACTGGCAGCTATGGAGCTGCAAAGGGTTCCCGGGTTAGATTTTGAAGAATTGGGATTGATTGCTGGGATTGTGATCCCTCCAAAGTTTAAGGTGCCAACTTTTGCAAAATACGACGGTCTGTCTTGCCCGAAGATGCACCTGAGGTCGTATGTCAGAAAAATTCAACCTCATTCATCCGATAGAAATCTTTGGGTACACTTCTTCCAAGACAGCCTGTCTAGTACACAGCTAAATTGGTTTTACCAGCTTGAGAGGTCAGAAGTTCATAGTTGGGAGGATTTGGCAGCTGCCTTCTATCGCCATTACCAATACAACGCCGACTTGGCGCCAACCCGTACTCAGCTACAAAGTATGGGGATGGCCTCAAGTGAGGGATTCAAAGAATACGCCCAGAAATGGCGCGACTTGGCCGAAAGATTGCAGCCACCTCTTTCAGATAGGGAACTATTTGATATGTTCTTGGGGACCCTATCTGGCCCTTTCTTCAACCATTTGATCGGGAGCTCTTCCGCAGGGTTTACTGAATTGATTCTGACTGGCGAACGGGTGGAAGATGGTATTAAGAGCGGAAATATTCAAAGGGATACCTCTGCCTCCACAACTGTTAAAAAACCATTTTCGGCCAAGAAGGAAGCAACTATTATATACTCTCAGAAAGGATTGGGAAGAACTGAGCGTCGGCCGACTGTAGGGGCCGTCATGATTCAAAATTTGTCAAATGATCAGCCTCGTAACAATCAGCCCAGACCTAAACAGCCATGGGGAGAACGGCCACAACGGCAGTTCACCCGCATCAACATGACGCCCGCACAGGTTCTTCCCCATTTGTTGAAGCTGAATCTCACCAATATCAAAGAGGCGCCGAAGAATGTGAATACTACATCTCCACATTATCATCCCAACACAAAGTGTGCCTATCATTCTGACAGCGCCGGGCATGACACCAACGATTGTTGGGCGCTTAAGAATAAAATTCAAGATTTGATAGATGCTAAAGAGGTTGAGTTCGACGCCCCAGAGAAGCCAAATGTAATATCCGCTCCGATGCCAAAGCATGGTCACAATGTCCATGCTGTTGAAGAAGATCTGTTTGTTTCTACTGTTGATGATCTGATAACTCCATTACTGACAATCAAGTTGAATCTGTTGAAGGCTGGGATTTTCCCAGGATGTAAAGAAGATTGCTACTTTTGTTCCTCCCTACCAATCGATTGTCCATTGCTGAAGATAGGCATCCAACGCCTAATGGACAACCAACAAATTCTTTTTGAAAAGACTCATGTTACTCCAACTCCTATCAAAGATGTTTCAATAATAACCATTTCCGCCAATCTTTCCAAGGTCCCCAAAAGGCCTGTTAAGATTACATCCGCTCCGAAGATTGTACCCTTGAAGATAACCATGCCTGGGCCCGTCCCATACAAATCTGACAAATCAATACCGTGGAATTATGGTGGAGAAATCTACTACCACGATGTTAAACAAATTGAGATAACTGAAGAGAGCACTGACGAAGAAACTTCCGACATTGGAAACATTGCCGGTACGAACAAAATTACCCGAAGTGGAAGAATTTTCTCTCCAGAGATTGCCCCATCCAAAGGCAATCTTTGGACCCTCAGCTGTTCCCAAGGTTACCCCTGCACCAATAAAACTATCTGCAAAAACACCAATGATTGAAGAAGTTGTTACTCCTGTAGTTGTCCCTCCTGTTGCTACTGATAAAGGGAAAGGGATCCAAGAAGAGCTCGTCAGGACGAGGGCTCAGCCGTTGGTCATCCCTGAAACCTCTAAGAAAGAAATGGAGGAGATTTTGAAGATAATAAAGAAGAGTGATTATGATGTGGTGGAGCAACTGGGGCAAACCCCCTCGAAGATCTCCATGTTAGCTTTGCTGCTTTGTTCGGAGGCTCATGCCAAAGCTTTGATAAGGTTTTTGAAGACAACCCATGTGCCCCAAGAAACCTCAGCCGATCAATTCCAGGATTGTGTAGCCAGCCTTACCGCCGACAACGGCCTGGGTTTCTCTGATGCTGACCTGACTCCGAAGGGAAGAAAGCACAATGACATATTGCATATGTCAGTTGAATGCCGAGGAACCACTCTCGCCCATGTATTGGTCGACACTGGTTCTTCTCTAAATGTGCTGCCTAAGAAAGCTCTGGACCGGTTGGATTGTGAAGGCTTGGAGCTGAAACCAAGTAATATCATTGTTAGGGCCTTTGACGGGTCTAAAAGAATGGTGCATGGGGAGGTCGACATTCCCATCAAGGTAGGCACTGAAGTGTTCCACTCAACCTTCTATGTGATGGACATCCGCCCATCCTACTCTTGCTTGCTAGGAAGGTCGTGGATACATAATGCTGGGGCAGTCACTTCCTCTCTACATCAGATGCTGAAATACCCTGTTAAGGGTAAAATCATAACTATACATGGTGAGGAGGAGTACATGATCAGTCATCTGAATTCCTTTCGGTATATGGAAGTGGATGGCGAATTCATTGAAACACCGTTCCAGCACTTTGAGGAAGTTTCTCCCGAGGTGGCAGTAGCAAAGGCAGTAGCTGAGGTACCCAAGCAGGTGGCCAGGATGGCATCTCTGAAAGACGCAAAGGATGCAATGAAAGAGGGAAAGAGCTCAACATGGGGACAATTGCCTGACTTTCCTCACAAGACAGACAAGTTTGGGTTGGGATTTACGGCTGCGGGGCAAAAGGCTATGCGTCGCTCAAAAATCGAAAAGGCACCCATCAAGATTTCTCCTCATGGAATCAATGCTTTGGAAGACAAAGACGAAGAGGGTAACATTGAAGATTGGATCTTCCCAACCATTGAAGGGGGACTGCACAACTGGGAGGCGAAAGACTTCGTTCCCATTACTTTCATCAATCAGTAATTTATCTTTCGAACATTTCCTGTTGGTCTGTAATAATTACTAAAACAATATGCACACTATCTTTCACATCATGCATTGCCCGGGGCATGTAGGTCCATTTGTAAGGGTTTTGATTCTCTTCATAATCATATGCCATGTTTAATGAATCATTGGACGTTTTTCATTTATAAACTGCTGTGTTCATTTTCTTTCCTTTTGCATTTTTGTTTGTTTAAGGATGGCTATCCCTTACACACACCCACACTCACAAATGCAGGTACCCATCCACTCCGGATTCCATGGGTGACTATCTTGTTGTATCCTTCAATAACTCTGAAGATTTGGTCAATCAGGCTGAGTACGAAGATGACGAAGATTGTGAAGTACCGGGAGAGCTAGCCAGACTTCTACAACAAGAAGAGAGGGCCATCTTACCTCATGAAGAGTTGTTGGAAACCGTCAACTTAGGAACATAGGAAGACAGGAAAGAAGTACAAGTGGGTGCCAATCTGGAACCAAGTGTCAAGAAGCGCTTAATACAGCTGTTAAATGAATACGTTGAAATCTTCGCCTGGTCTTATGAAGACATGCCAGGGTTAGACACAAACATCGTGGTTCACCGTCTCCCTACAAGAGAGGACTGTCCACCGATCAAGCAAAAAGTCCACCGAATGAGGCCCGACATGTCTGAGAAGATTAAAGCTGAAGTAATGAAGCAATTCAACGCTGGCTTTCTGGCTGTTACATCCTATCTACAATGGGTTGCTAACATTGTGCCAGTTCCCAAAAAAGACGGCAAGGTCAGAATGTGTGTGGACTACCGGGATTTGAATAGGGCCAGTGTGATACGGTGGGAGAACTGACTTGAGTTTTGCGTTTGTATTCGCACTTGTTCGGTTTAGCAAGAGTCGCCACCGACTTTTTATTTTATCCTAAAGGAAAGGTTGAAAAAGCACAGGAAAAACCTTTTGAGATGTTTCGTGGGTTCGGGGGGTAGATTATGAAAAGGGAAGGTATTAGCACCCTTTTCATCCATGGTTATCCATGGGCTCTTAGTTAATTGGTTTTTAGATCACTTGCCTTGATTTTTGATTGCTTGAAATTGTGGTGTATGTGTGTGTTTTGAAAATGTTTTTGAAATAGACGCCTTTGTTTCGGCAACCAATGTAATTGACTCGTGTTTGAGTGTTTTACAAAAGTGTGTATCTTTTCGAAAAGATGTTTCAAATGTTTTTGAGAGTTTGTTTTGAAAGTGTGTATGAAGTGTGATTTTTGAAAAGGAGGCAAGTGTTTTTGCAAGTTGATCTCAAGTAACTAAGAGTTTTGTCTACCCCTATTGTACTCAAAGGTTTTCTCTATGTTTTCAACCTCTTTTAACAATTTTGTTCCACCATTGAATTTGGTGGACAATCTTGCGTTTAAGAAGTTTAACGGGACGGGCGCGGGTCATCGTATGGACCATGAATGCAATGGTGCCAAGTGTCTTTGGCAATTTTGCTTGAAGGGACTTGATCATTTTGATAGGCGACTTTCGAAAGCGTCATCGAGGGACTTATGATCATTTGAAATTTGTTTTGCCAAAGAAACTCGACGTGCAAGCATGGCCCATTTTGGAAGGCAACATGTGGGATTACCCTAGGGGGTGCAAGTGTGATTGTGTGTTGATTTCATGTATTTGTCTTGTATTAGGTTATCTAGCGTTTGATTTTATGTACATGCAAACCCTAGGTCCAACCATGGTATAATTCGAAAGCGGTAAATTGCGAGAATTTTAAAGTCTACGCTATTACAAACAGTATCCGGGAGTGGGGGTACAAATTTACAAATGGGGATGAGACTTTAGGAATGTAGTGTCCAATAATTTACAACCAAATCGAATTGCGATCAAATGTAATCAATGTATAACAAAGTATAAGAATAGTAATTGTATGTGTATCAAATGTAAGTATATTGTGTAAGTGCAAGTGTACATGTATTTTATTTACAAGTTGTGAATTTAATAAATTAAGTATGTTTGATTTAATAAGTATTATTATCCACATTTGATTTAAATTTGTATCTTTATATTTTTTTGTTTAATATGTACAAAAGAGTATTTTACTTAAAAGAAAGAAAAATGTTTTAAATTATATTATGTATTTTTGTATTAATGTATATTTATACAAGAGTTTTTAATTGAAAGAAAATGTTTTAAGTTTGAGGAAAAATATATTGTGTTCAAAATTAGGATTATGTTATAAAAAGTATTATTAAAAAATTTGATGTAAAAAAAAAAGTCATGTTAATTTATTAACAAAAGAAATAAAATAGGTTTTAAATTCTAAAAAGGGTTTGGAGATTTGAATGGGCCTTTGATTTTTTAGGGCCCAAACCAAGAGTATTCAGAAGCAGGATGGGGGGGGGTGTGATCAGGAACATGCTTTGGGCTTAGCATTTGAACGGGTTAGGCCCAATTGTTTGAGACAAAGGTTTTTTAGGGTTCATTGATTTTGTTTTCAAATGGGGAAAAGCTTAGGGCTTGCTGAGAGCGGCGCGCCGTTACTCATCACTTCGTCTTCTTCTTCGCTCAATGCAACGGTTACTGACCCGGGACCCTCTGCCTAGAGCCACCGCGCCACCTCTTCCTCCGTCTACTCTCTTTCATGGGTCATTCACTCGGCGGTTCAAGTGAGGTAAAGAACTTCGCTTCAGTCTCACTAGAGTTTTACGTCTTACATGTTATGGTTTTATTGATCCTGATTAAGCTTTATTATTGTTGTTTTTCTGTTGAGGTGGTGGAAGGAAAGAGAAAAGAGATGCTACCTTTTGGGGGACGGAGGAGGAAGAAATTAGGCGGCGCTTGGAGGATTTGACGGGCGGAGAGACGGTGATGTTGAGCTCGCTTGGATTCCTGGTATTTTGTACTTTGTCTTTAGGTTTGATGATGATTATGACCTGAGAACCTTTGTTTGATCTCTTTTCCTCTTTGTTGCCTTGATGCCTTGTATGTGTTAGCTTTGTATACTTCTTTATCTCCTCTTCCTCTGTTGACCCTAGTTGCCTTGTGTTTGGTTGCCTTGATGCTGTATGATTTGTGAATGCTAGCCCAATGATGAATATTTTCTGAGGGCTTTTTGTTGCCTTGAATGCTTAGGCTTGACAGTAGTTTTGATGCTTGGCGAAGCTTGACAGATTTGTGTTGTCTTGGAATGGTTTGTATTAGCTTGGTTCAAGGTTTGACAGGTTTTTGGCTGGACATGTTTGAGGTCACAGGTTATGTGTTCTGAATGGTAAGCTTTTAAGGCTTTGGGAACTGGTTTGGTGTTTTGACTTAGGTAAAGTTTGGTATCTTGAACTTTAGGTTTCAACAGGTTTATCGATGGTTAATGGTTTAGGCTTTTGTTTATGTTTGATGGCTTCACTGGTTTATATTTGATGAAGCTATGCTTCAGGCTTGTGCAGTTTTATGTTATTGACAGGTTAAGGGGCTTGGCTGGTTTATGCAGGTTATTGGTATGCTGTTTGGATATAGTTTTTTGGCTGGAGGTTTGCTTTTTGTTCTGTTAAGGCTTGTGCTCGTTATATATTTTATGGTTTGATGCCTTTGGGATGTTTTTGTATATCCCTTTAGGTTCTTTGGCGCCTATGATTTTGAATGTCTCAGGTTTGGTATCTTTTCTTGGTCAAACTGATGGGCAGATTTGCAAGGTTTTAGAATTTCACTTTTTTGTGATTACTTCTGTTGTATATGTTCTGTCTATTTTTGGATAGCACTGATACATGCTTCTTTTAGCCTTCAGCCTCACTGTTTTATTGCAGTTTTATTTTCTATATTTTCTTGCCTAAAGCCAAAACCTGTAAGCCTATTTCTTTTCTCTCTCCAGTACAATTTTAAAACATTAAACAATGTTTATGTTTGTACTTCTAACTGAAAAAGCAATGGCCTAGGGAAATGATGCTTTGATGCTTGCTTGCAATACATGTTTAACTCTGCATATTTTGTCTTCTTTTCCATACTTTCTGCTTCTTGACAGCATTGATGGCCTTTTGTACTTGTTTGATATCTTGCCATATCCCTTTTGGACAACTTTTCGTTTAGCTTGACATTGGAACTTTATGGTTCAGTTTGGATTTGTACTTGCTCATGCTGTTTGAGACTTTGGAAATTATGCAGTTTTGACAATTTTGAAATGTGCAATTTTTAACTTTGTGCATTCATATTTAATTTGCAAACATTTTCATCCCTCTTTGTGAACCGGGAGAAATCCCGTGATTTGCAAAGAGGGCGAACTGATCCCGGCCATTTGCTTTTAATGATGAACCCGAATTAACTGTCTGTCTCTTTAATTTCAATTTATCTGCAATTGACTTTCTTTTCTTATTTTTTTGCAGATAGAATCAAATGAAGCAGAGGGAGCATTGGATTAGAAGAATGAAGATTAGGAAACTTAGAAAAATTAGGATAGTTTTATTCCAAATTTAATCACTTGTAAACATTTATTATTATGAATACATTGTAAATAAATACCGTATTCAAACAATAATTGTAACGAATAATTAAAAGATGAATAAAAATCCACTTTTTTATCAGTTAATTCCTTTTCTTCCTTTCAATTGTTTATTTATTATTTATAATTCTTTAAATTATAATAATTGAAAATAAATTCCAACCATTTAACTTAGAATAATAAATAATCCATAAACGCTCGGCGTCTTGAATAATCAAAGCAATGCATCGTCAAATCATACATGCCCAAATGTCTTTTCTTCTCACTAATTTAGTCAAACATTGCAAACTCGGTCCAAATGCCTCAGTCCATATCTCAGGATAAATTGAAAAGCACTGTAGAATTTAAATCTTTCTGAGAATGCGCGCACAAAAACCCTAATTCCTGATCAAATGCCAAAGAAGCGTTCGCCTGATCAAAGTTGAGCCAAAATCAACCAAACCCTAAACAAACTGTTTGAATTGTCTAGAGCCATGAAAACCAATGAAAATCCTAATTCTGTCTGACTGACGAGAAAAGTCTGTTTGACCGATTCTTGAGCCAGTCTGAAAAATCAGGAAACGTCCGAAGCTGTGATTTCTTGAGGAAAAATGCGAGGGCAAATTTTGGGGTACAACAGCCAGCCCTAAAGATGATTTTCTGCTACCACATATCGACATTTTGATTGACAACACAGCTCAGCACAAGGTATTTTCTTTCATGGACGAATTCTCGGGCTACAACCAGATTAAAATGGCCCCCGAGGACATGGAGAAAACAACCTTTGTTACACAATGGGGTACCTTATGCTACAAGGTGATGTCGTTCGGACTGAAGAACGCAGGGGCAACTTATCAACGCGCCATGGTAGCTTTGTTTCATGATATGATACATCATGAGATCGAATTTTACGTAGACGACATGATAGCTCGATCACAAACAGAGGAGGAACACCTTGAGCATTTGCAAAAGCTGTTTGCCAGGCTGAAGGAGTACAAGCTCAGGCTGAATCCAAGTAAGTGCACTTTTGGAGTTAGGTCTGGAAAACTTCTGGGATTTATTGTCAGCAACAAAGGCATTGAGGTCGATCCAGCAAAAGTAAAAGCTATACAATAAATGCCTGCCCCACGTACTGAAAAGGAGGTTAGAGGATTCTTGGGACGCTTGAACTATATTGCCAGATTCATCTCTCACCTGACGTCTACCTGTGAGCCAATTTTCAAACTATTGAAGAAAGATCAGGTAGTTGAATGGAACGATGACTGTCAAACTGCTTTTGATAAAATCAAGGAGTATTTTCTAGAACCTCCTATTCTGATGCCACCCGTCGAAGGAAGGCCGCTGATCATGTATCTGACTGTTTTGGACAACTCAATGGAGTGTGTACTGGGCCAACATGACGAGTCTGATTGAAAAGAGCATGCCATTTATTACCTTATCAAAAAGTTTACCGACTGTGAGACTCGCTACTCACTGCTCGAGAAAACTTGCCGCGCTTTGGTATGGGCTGCTCGCCGACTAAGGCAATATATGTTGACTCATACCACTTTGCTGATTTCCAAAATGGACCCGATCAAGTATATCTTCGAGAAGCCTGCTTTATCTGGAAGAATCGCTAGATGGAAAATGATCCTGACTGAATATGACATCCAGTATACTACCCAAAAAACTATAAAAGGTAGTGTATTAGCTGACCATCTAGCTCATCAAGCTATCGAAGATTATCAATCCATGAGATTCGACTTCCCAGACGAGGACATCATGACTTTGGACAACATTAAAAGTAACGGACTGTATGACGGACCTGAAAATGGATCCCGATGGACCCTGTACTTTGATGGTGCTTCAAATTCACTTGGAAACGGTATCGGTGTGGTACTCATTTCCCCAGAAGGTTGTCATACACCTTTCACGGCCCGACTTTGTTTCAGCTGCACCAACAACATGGCCGAATATGAAGCTTGCATCTTTGGTTTCAAGGCTTCTATAGACCTGGGGATCAAATCTTTGGTTGTATTTGGGGACTCGGCTTTGGTTATCAGTCAAGTCAAAGGAGAATGGGACACCAAACATCCTAATCTTATCCCATACAAAGAACATGTCCTAACATTGTTGCCTCATTTCGAGCAAATCACCTTCGAGCATTTCCCGCGAGAAAAGAATCAGCTACCAGATGCTCTGGCTACAATGTCTTCCATGTTTAAACTCAACTGGGATAACGAGGCTCCCCAAATCACCATCGAGCGAATGGATGAACCTGCGCATTGTCATGAGATTAATACCGAAGAAGTAGTGGAACAACCCTGGTTTCATGAAATCAAAAGGTATCTCCAGACTAGAGAATACCCCGAAGGAGCTTCCGTAAATGACAAGAAGTTCTTAAGGAGATTTGCTGCCAAGTTCTTCCTAAGCAATGGCATCCTTTATAAATGCAACCATGATTGTGTTTTACTCTGATGTGTAGACAAAGCTGAAGCAGAGTTAATCATGACTGAGATACACAGCGGTACATTTGGCACCCACTTGAGCGGACATACGATGGCTAAGAAGATTCTAAGGGCAGGCTATTACTGGTCTACCATGGAAGCTGATTGTCATCAACATTCCCGTACTTGCCACAAATGTCAAGTCTACGCTGACAAGATTCATATTCCTCCTGTTCCTCTCAATGTTCTGACATCTCCTTGGGCATTCGCAATGTGGGGCATTGACATGATTGGAGAGATCAAGCCCACGACATCCAATGGACACCGCTTCATCCTGGTCGCTATTGACTATTTCACCAAGTGGGTCGAAGCAGCTTCCTTTGCCTCTGTTACAAAAAATGTGGTTGCCCGCTTCATCAAGCTGAATCTCATATGCCGGTATGGTGTCCCCGACAGGATCATCACAGACAATGGTACAAATCTGAACAATACCATGATCACCGCTCTATGCGAATAGTTCAAGATTTATCATTACAATTCATCTCCCTATCGGCCGAAGATGAACGATGCTGTTGAAGCTGCAAACAAAAACATCAAGAAGATCATTCAGAAAATGACAGTTACCTACAAGGACTGGCATGAGATGTTATTGTTTGCTCTGCACGAATACCGTACCACGGCACGTACTTCAACAGGGGCAACCCCATTTTCTTTGGTATATGGCATGGAAGCTGTCCTACCCATGGAAGTTCATATTCCTTCTTTAAGGATCATGAAAGACTCTGGTTTGAGTGAAGACGATTGGATTCAGACCCGACTTGATCAACTCAATTTGATCGACGAGAAGCGACTCACTGCTGTTTGCCATGGTCAGACGTATCAGAAACGGATGATCAAGGCTTTCAACAAGAAAGTCAGACGTCAAATATATCAAGTCGGAGATCTTGTAATCAAGCGGATCATCTTGCCGCAAAGTGATCCCAGGGGCAAATGGACTCCTACTTACGAAGGACCATTTGTAATCAAGAGCATCTTTTCTGGTGGTGCAATGATTCTGACCAACATGGACGGCGACGATTTGCCACACCCTGCGAACGCAGACATAGTCAAAAGATACTACGCATAAAACGACCCGACAAGTCGAAAACCCGAAAGGGCGACTTAGGCAAAAATGGGCATCCCAGTGAACCGAAAACCCGAAAGGGCGATTCAGGCAAAAATTAGGGATAAAACAAAAAAATCTGCACACCCGGCAAGTTGAAAACCCGAAAGGGCGACTTGGGCAAAAAAGGGTTTCCCGGTGGATTGAAAACCCGAAAGGGCGATCCAGGCAAAAGTTAGGGAATTAAAGCGTATGACTATGTCTCGTCGGATCACTTTAAAGAACAATCTCTTCATTAATAAGCTTCGAGCTTCTGATCAATCCAGTCATCGGCGGACGAAGCAGCGAATGGACAGATATTTAGAGTTGTGAAGGCTATAACAGAATGGAATCCCATGGAATTGTTACACATAGCCATCTTTCTTTTGTATAAAATTTTCATTTTTTTACGACAACATCCTCTTACTAGGATGTCTGTCTCCTTTGTACAAAGATACTCATAAAAAGTTAATACAAATACTTTTCCAAATACAGAAATTTGCTTTGTCTTCCTTTTGCTTTTTTACACTTATGTTTTATTTGAGAAACGTCCAATGTTTTGTTAAATAGGCATATGCATTTGAACATAATCATTTCCTTACAAATCAAGAAAGATGATTGCTGATAGATTGAAGGTACAGATAGATATCTTGATTCCCTTTTAGAGCTAAATCCCCAGCGGAATTAAACTCCAAATTCCTCGATAAAGTTAAAATCCAGAGCTTAATTCCCCAAACAGAGTTAAACTTCAGGATCCTCAGCAGAACAAAAGCTTTCTCAAAACTGATTTCCCCAGCCAGAGAGCCTTCCAGGACTTAATTCCCCTCAGAGTTAAGTTTCAGTATCCCCGGTGGAGCCCTAAAAATCTGAAAATCCTATCCCTAGTTGAAGTCAAAACTGTTAATCCCCAGCGGAGCTAAAACTTCCAACTATCAATCCCCAGCGGAACCAGATTAGTGAACATTCTGCCCACAGAGATACTTCCCATCAGATCGAAGATTCTCAGTCTTACTTCTCCAGCAGAAGTCTACCAGGTTCTGGACTCCCCAGTAGAGATCATCAGAATTCTCATTTCCCACAAGTCACAAAGGATTTTCAATCCCCAACACTGGTCCTAAGATCCCTCAACAACTGAAGATCTTGTTCCCCAAGCAGTCAGCAGTCAACAAGGATGTCTCAGCTTCAGCAATCAAAGATTCCTGCAATCCCCTGCAGCAGTCAAGGATTCACTTTCCCAGGCAATAGTCAAGATTCTATTATCTCCAGCTATCCAGGATTCATCCATCCTCAGCAAGACAACTACTCAGCTTACATACGCATTCATCACATTCATATATCATAAACATTGATATATCATATATTGCATCATACATTTCATACAACATAACTTTGTGTTTCAGCTAATATTTTACCCTTTTCAGGATAAGATTAATAAGCTTCAACTCAGACTTCTGAAAACAGTTTACGGATTCTCCAAACACGGATGTTAATCTATCGCTTGTTCAGACTCAACTTTTGAAAACAGTTTACGGACGCTTCCCAGTATGGATGCTGATCTATTGCTTATTCAATTTCAAGACTTCTGAAAACAGTTCACGGGTTCTCCAGATACGGATGTTAACCTATCACTTGTTCAGATTCTCCACTTCTGAAAACAGTTTACGGATTCTCCAAACACGGATGTTAATCTATCGCTTGTTCAGACTCAACTTTTGAAAACAGTTTACGGACGCTTCCCAGCATGGATGCTGATCTATTGCTTATTCAACTTTAACTTCTGAAAACAGTTCACGGGTTCTCCAGATACGGATGTTAACCTATCACTTGTTCAGATTCTCCACTCCTGAAAACAGTTTACGGATTCTCCAAACACGGATGTTAATCTATCGCTTGTTCAGACTCAACTTTTGAAAACAGTTTACGGACGCTTCCCAACATGGATGCTGATCTATTGCTTATTCAACTTCAAGACTTCTGAAAACAGTTCACGGATTCTCCAAACACGGATGTTAATCTATTGCTTATTCAGACCCCCAGTTCAGAGATGTTCCAAAAAATATGGATACCTTTCTGATACTCTTTTCTTTCACCTACAACATACGTTCCAGATGGCATCTTTAAGCCCATCCCCCGACAAGATTCTGTCACATCTCCAGATGGCATATTTTAGCCCATCTCCAAATGGCATCTTTAAGCCCATTCCCTTAACCACGCTTGGACGAGTGCAATTTTTTTTTGGGCACTCTAGTGTCCAATCTCCTTTTACCCTCGAGTCGCGAAAGGCAAACTTGCCAATCTAACTCTTCAAGGTCAAGAAGATTGAACAAGGGAAACTGTTGTACCCCAAAATTTGCCCTCTCATTTCTTCAACATTTTCTCATCACAAGACTCTTGGAACTCAAGATCAAGTTAGGGTTTGCTCTGCTCAAGACCCCTCCTTGCACTATTGACCCAAATTAGGGTTTGAGTTTTCACAGGGATGTTTTGACCCAAAATGCCCAAAGTTACTTTCATGCTTCATGTTGGACTCACAAGTTTATCCATACCAAGTTTCAAGCCTTGATTCCAATCTTTGCCCAGTCAATTGGACAGTTGACCTAGAAATCAGCTGTATTGGGGAAAAAGTCAACTGTGGCCAATTGACAGTCAAACTTCATAAAATTTGACCTACATCAACATTATGAACTCATATGAACCATTTGGTCAAGTTTGGATCACAATTCCATAAGAAATTTGATCAGATCACCAAAAGGGCAAAATGGTCATTTTTAGGGTTTTGACTGCACAAAGGCAATTTTTGACTGTTTGACCTAACCAATGGCAAATCAAGCTCACATATGGACTCAAGGAATCAATGGATTTGTCTTGATCCATTCAACAAGTTCAAAAGATCTCAAATGCATAGGATTGACAGATGAATTTTTTAGTCAACTGATCAAAATTTGACTGTATATTGAAAAGTCAAACTTTGACTTTTTGGTCAAAATCAAGTGCCAAGATTCATTTTTCATCAAGACATGTCAAATTATGAAACTTGTTCATCAAGAAACCCAAAATTGCAAATTAGGGTTTAAAATGAGAAAATTTCATAACTTAGAATTTTTCTAAGTTATGAAACTTCCTTATTTTCTCCTAACTTTGTCCCATTTTTTCACCAATATGCAAATGGATTCAAACAAAACTTGAAACATGAAAGTTGTAGTCCATTGCAAAATCTACAACTTTGATTCACAAAGTTTTCTCAAAGGAAGCTTGTATCTCAAGTTATGATTTTTAGAACAAGGGTACAAAACACTTCTAACTTAGACAAATTTTGCCCTATTCTAGGCAGGATTTTTGCCCAACTTCTTGGCCATTTTTCACATGGTTCCACTTGGAATTTCAATTTTCATTACAAAGATGGATTGTAGTACACATTACAAGCTTTCCAAATTATCCAAGAACTTCTCAAACACCCTTGTGGTTAGAGAGAATCGAATTTGCAAAGTTGGCCAAAACTCATTCTTGTTCATAAACAAATACATGTTCATACAAGTTTCATTTTCAAACCAGCATGCTTGGTACTTGCTTGCAGGCCTCTAAACCAAGTTTTCACTCCTTAATTTAATTCCTAACCATTGTTTTAAGACATTATTTCATTCATTTGGACAATACATGCTAAATTAATCCTTAATTAGAAAAAGCAAACTTGTCATTTTGGAAAAGTGATGCTTTATGTCAAGTTCTAAATCTTTGAAGTACAAGCCAGATCTTTGAGGCAAAGTTTAGTGGACAAATTCCAGTTACCAAGAGCCAAAGTTGCAGCATACTCCAGGGAATTGTACAGGCCTATATGACAACATACACTTTCTTGCTTACATTGGAAGAAACCTTGCAAAAACTCTCCATCTTTCATTCCTGTCAATACAGCCAAACACAAACTTTGTTCTTATCTTCCATACATCCCAACTGAACTAAGGCACGATAAAACCATCCCTCATACCTCCAAAAACACAAAAACACCATCTTATTGCCAAAACAGGGTACCTGCTGCAGATTGACTTCCATAACTCAATCCACTCGTGCACTTTGGCTAAAAACCTTGCAAACACATTCCATACCATCCATTGAAACTATTCCAAGCCCTAAACACAAGTTGTAACTCCCCTAACCACAGTTGCCATTTTCATTTTTCAGTTTTGCAGGTGAACTTCCATAGCACGATTCAGAGTGATTCAAAGCAAGCTAGGTGTTGGAGAAGCTTCCTTGGACTTCAGGCAAGCTACACAAAAGCTCAAACTCCATTGAAGGTGGCCACATTGCTGTACACGATTCAAGATGAAACAGGTAATCTATGAACTTCTATCAATCTAGGAAGAGTTAGGCTTAGGTTTGTGAATGAAACATGCTCTACTCATAGCCCTGAAGCCATACATATGTCCACTTTTCATTTATATTAAGCATGCTGTGAGAATTTTAACCATGAACATTTGAAAAAAGCTAGGTCAGAAATTGGGGGTGATGAAATTCTCCCTGGTTTCTTAGAGTTAGATTTAATGCTTTATATGGTTGAAATCGTGGCTTTAAGCTCTACAAGTTTCATGTTTTAAGATTTGTCAAAGGATCAAAGAATCAGAAGTTAGTATGATGAACAAGAAGGCGCGCGTTTTTTGAAATAGAAGCTGGAGGTTGAAGAAGGTTGACTTGGGCTGGGCCTGAGTCTGTTTTGCTCTTTGCACCCTTGTTTTCCATTTGCACCCCCTGGCCCATTGTGTGAAATATTTATCATTTTTGACTTTTTATTTTTTATTCTGACTTGATATTTTTTGTCCAAACATAAAAAACATTAAAAATATTTGTCCACCTTTTTTTACATTTATTTAGCATTTATTTGTTTTATTAAGTATGTATATATAAATAAATAGATTTTCTTTTCATTTTAAAACCCTAAAAATAATACAAAAAATATTTATTTTCAGTTATTATTTTTTATTTACATTTTGAAAACATTTTCTGAAAAAATACATTTTTTGTAAATAATTAATATTTTATTTTTGTACATATTTAGTATATTTAATATATAATATATAAATACTTGTATATTTTATTAAATATTTAGGACAAAAATATAGAAATAATACACTTTTATTTTTATTTGATATTTGAAATCAAAAAATACTTTTTTACAATATACTTCCTTTTTTACTATTTATTGTATATAATTAATAAATAAATACTATTAATTCAAAAAACTAGGGTTTTGCCCTAAATGACAAAAATATTCAAAATTTGACCTTTTTATTTTTGTTTATATTTCACATTGAAAAACACTTTCACATACATAAAAAATCATTTTGTGCATAATACATTTTGCATATTTATTGTATTTATTTAAATATTGTACAATTAAATATTTGTATATTCGATATGGATGTAATAGCTTAGAATTTAATTTCTTGTCAAATATCCCCAAATTCAAACTTGTACTCCCATCCTCATAATCATTGTTGTAATAGCTTAGCATTTAAATTTCCGCATTTAAAAGCTTTCAATTATGCCATGTTTAGACTTAGGGTTTGTATGCAAAAATCAATCAACAAATAGCTTGACCTAATTCAAGAAACATGCATAAAAAACAAACAATGCACACTCACACCCCTAGGGTTACTCCACTTGTTGCCTTCAAAAATGGGTCATAGTTGCATGTTAAGTGTCTTTGGCAAAACAAAAATAAATCAAATGATCATAGTCCCTTGATGAGGCTATCAAGTTGCCTAAAATGATCAAGTCCCTTGAGAAAATTGCCAAAGATACTTGACACTATTGCCTCTATGGTCTAAACGATGACTCGCGCCCGTCCCATTAACATCCTAACACAAGGTTGTTCACCAAATACAATGGTGAAACAACACTGTTAAAAGGGTTAAAACATAAGAAAGATCTTTGAGAAATTTAGGGTAGATAGCTCTTGGTTACTTGACCAAACTTGCAAAACAATCCTTGCCATTTTTCAAAACACACATCATTACACAACTTTGAAACAAATTTTCAAAAACATTGAAACATCTTTTCAAAAAGACAAACACCCTTGTAAAACATTAAAACAAGAATTGTTACAATGGTTGCCTAGACAAGACATCTTTTTCAAAACATTTTCAAAACCATACACACAAAGCACCATTTCAAACAATTGAAAAGCAAAGGCAAGTGATCTAAGAAAGTAACTAAGAGCCCATGGATAACCATGGATAAAAAGGGTGCTAATAGCTTCCCTTTCTATAAACTACTCCCCGAACCCACGAAAACATCTCAAAGGTTTTTCCTGTGCTTTTTAACCTTTCCTTAGGATAAAATAAAAAGTCGGTGGCGACTCTTGCTAAACCGAAACATTTGTGAAAACAAACGCAAAACCTCAAGTTAGTTCTCCCACCATATCACAGTATGAAATATGGAAGGGAAGAAAACCTATTGTCAAATACATTCATGTTATTGGAAGTAAATGTTACATCTTATCTGATCGTGAACAGAGAAGGGAGATGGATCATGTGGTACGGTGGGAGAACTGACTTGAGGGTTTGCGTTCGATCGCAAATGTTGCGGATAGCAAGAGTCGCCACTGACTTTTCTTTTATCCAATAAGGAAAGGCTGAAAAGAACAGGAAATACCTTTAGAGATGTTTTCTTGAGTTCGGGGGGGGGGGGGGGTAGATTATGAAAAGGGAAGGTGTTAGCACCCTTTTCATCCATGGTTTTCCATGGGCTCTTAGTTACTTGCTAGATCACTTGCCTTTGTTCTAATATGCTTGCGGTGTGGTTTTTGAAAGTATTTTTGAAAACGTCTTTGTAATGGTTCTCGTCTCTATAAGAATGTGTACAAAGTGTTTGTTTTGGAAAATAGTTCAAAGATGTGTTGGTGAGATGTGCTTTTGAAAGTGATTTTGAAAAGGTGTCTTTGTAATGGTTCTCGTCTCTATAAGAACGCGTACAAAGTGTTGTCTTTCGAAAATGTTTTCAAAATGAGAGTGTGGGTGTAAAAAATATTTTTGTTGTTGTTGTGAGCAAGCAAGCAACTAGGAGCGAATCTACCTACTCAAAAGGTCTTAGATGTTCTTTTGCTCCTCCTTTAGATGTTGTTATCTTACCATTGATTTGGTAAGAAGCCCCATCGTTGGATGTTAAGGGACAAGTGTGGGACATTTGTATAGTCATAGAAGGCAACCTATGGGACGTTTTAGCAATATCGTTTTTAGGGACTAGATCGTTTACCGAAGGCAACATTGAGGGTCATCGAGGGACTACGATCTTTTATCGAGGGTCTTTGCTAAAACGCCCATGTTCGAGGGACATGACTATTTTTCCGATAGGCCACAAAGTGGGATTTGTAACACCCCAATTCTACCCCAAGCAAATTATGCAAAATAAATCAGAGTTATAAAATTTCATTCATACAAACGAATCGGAACGTCACAAATTCTTCTAACAAATTCATTGCATTCATCATGGATATATAACACTTTTAATAAAACATCGGATGAACCATCAACATAGCATCTTTAATAAAATAATTCAACAACTACGCAGCGTAATTCTCCAATAACATCTTTAAATAAAAGCAACAACTTCGAAACATCTCATATTTAATAATAATTAATTCAAAATTCAGCAACTGAAAATCAACAATAAAAAATTAGCAAGCGTTCATCCCCCCGAGTGTTACATATCAGAGCAATGACACTGACTCGATCTATTGAAGGTATACGACCTTCACTCTCGATTACCTGTACATTACCAACATAGGGGCAACATTCAAACAGAATGGGTGAGATATCTAACAATATAATAAAGCGCATGATAATTAAAATATTAAATTAGATCAATAATATCATCACTTCTCATCTCATAATCAACAATAATTACAGCATATATATTCATTCATCAACATCAAATACATTTCATTATTCAATCATATAATGTGACTCAAAACTATGCAAATGCATGTGGTACCATTGGAGCAGAACTCCCATCTCAAAAATCTGCCAATTAATAGAGGCATCAACAAGGCATAGCCTTCATCTCAAAATTTGCCAATCCAGGCCATCTCAACGAGCATAAGCTCCATCTCAAAAATGCAATGTATGCGACTCTTCATGAATGTAATATCAACATCTCAATCATCTCAAAACACAACATCTCATAAACATCTCAAAACAACAACATCTCAATTACAACATCTCATAAACATCTCAAGACAACAACATCTCAATTACAGCATCTCATAAATATCTCAAAACAATAACATCTCAATTACAGCATCTCATAAACATCTCAAAACAACAACATCTCAATTACAGCATCTCATAAACATCTCAAAATAATTTATTAAACATCATTTATTTATCAAACGTCATTGGTTCATCATAATTATCAAACACAACTTTAATAACCACATCTCACTAATAACTCTGTTGTATATCAATAATACAGTAATCCATACTGTTATTCTGCTACTGTACATCATTATTGTCACTAATCCTACTGTCATATTTCCTAACAGCAACCTCTAAACATCTCGTGTTCATCATTCTATCCAAAATCCAGCAATAACGATCAATCACGGGAATTAATTCTAAATCTTAGATTGGTTACTAGGATTACACCTCTTCATCATCATTTAAATCATCTAGAATAAAGTTCATCGCATTAGCTAATCAACGCTTCGAACGACATCTCAAACAACATCCTACAACTCAAGTTACAACAATTTAAAATTGATTCTGTCAAAATTAGTCAGTATGGGTCGACACGAAACTCTATGGATCGACACGTAATGCTTCTCCTGCACAACATGAGTCGGCACATCCTCCTCATGGATCGACTCATCCTGCTTCAAATCACAACATGTATCGACACATGCACCTTACTAATCGACTCATCCTGAGTCTTGCAACTAACATATATCAACGCGAGCCCTGCATGCATCGACTCATCCTGAGTCTAACCTCGCCCATGTATCGACTCATCCAACTTGAGGTCGACACATCCTGGTTCCTCCTGCATAATTATGCGATTTCCTCTGTATTTTCACTACGGGAATTCATATTACAGCCCTACAAACCTTATTATAAACATGGTAATTCATCACTTAACATTAACCTATAATACTACATCGATCAAACGATATCATAACGTCATTATTCATTCAAATGCATCAAATCTTCATCACACATCATCCAATTCATGAACAAAAATAACAATCCTCTAACCCCACATATCAAACATCATGAACCCAATTATAAAGTCAGAACCCCACCCTTACCTTAGATCGAAGGTCGCTCTACAATTTCCAGGTTGAATCTTTGTTCTTGCCGTTTCCTTCTAATTCCAGCAGCTTCACGTTCTTCACAATCCTTATTTTCTTCTTACTGCTTCCTCCTTCTATTCTTTCTCACAAATAATAAAATAACCTAATATTATTATATTATTCCTTATTGGGTTCCAAACCTACACCCCCTTATTACTTCCACTCACACAATATAGGCCCACATAAAATAATATTAGCTTCTAACATTATTTCACCAAACAGTAATATTATACCTCTAATATTATTATTTCTTCACTTAATAAAATAAATCCAATTTAATAACACTTCTTCACAATAATCCAAAAATAATTTAATTAAATAATTAATTAAATTATGGGCGTTGCAACTCTCCCCCACTTAGAATATTTCCGTCCTCGAAAATTTACCCCAATCAAACAATTCAGGGTAGGAGTCTCGCATCTTGCTCTCCAATTCTGAAGTCATGCTTTCTCCTGCAACTCCTAATCAAAGCACTTTAACCAAGGCAATCTATTTGCCCCTCAGAGTCTTCATTTCACGATATGCGATCCGTACAGGCATCGTCTCCACTGTAAGATTATCCCGTACTTGCACATCGTCCATATGAATCACATGAGATGGATCTGAAATATACTTCCAAAGTTACGACACATGAAACACATCGTGCAAATTCGAAAGATTAGGCGGTAAAGCCACTATGTAAGCAACATTTCCCACTCTCTCTGAAATCTGATACGGTCCAATAAAACGAGAAGTGAGCTTCTTAGACTTCAATGCTCGCCCAACACCAGTCACCGGTGCAACTCTCAAAAACATATGATCACCGGCTTGAAACTCTAAATACTTCCTTCGCTTGTCATGATAACTCTTCTATCTACTTTGTGAAGCTTTCATCTTTTCCCGAATCAACTTCACCTTCTCGGTAGTCTCACGAATAAGTTCAGGTCCAAGTACTACACTCTCACCAGATTCATGCCAACATAACGGAGTTTTACATCTTCGACCATACAACGCTTCAAAAGGTGCCATCCCAATACTAGAATGGTAACTGTTATTATAAGTGAACTCTATCAACGAAAGATAAGTATCCCACGAACCTCCCTGCTCAAGAACACATGCCCTCAACAAGTCTTCCAACGATTGAATCGTTCGTTCAGTCTGACCATCTGTCTGAGGATGATACGCTGAACTCAACCTCAACTTAGAACCCAACGCTTCTTGAAAACTCTTCCAAAAATCAGAAGTAAATCTTGGATCTCTATCTGACACAATGCACAAAGGAACACCATGCAGCTTCGCGATCACACTAATATAAATCTCAGCCAACTTCGACACTGGAAAACTGATGTTAATAGGAATAAAATGAGTTGACTTCGTAAGCCTATCAATAATCACCCAAATCAAATCATGTCCTCTTGAAGTACTAGGCAACCCCGTCACAAAGATCATTGAAATGCTATCCCATTTCCATTCTGGAACTTCCATCGGTTACATCAATCCTGCAGGCTTCTGATGTTCAACTTTCGACTTCTGACAAGTCAAACATGCATACACAAATTGAGCCACATCACTCTTCATCCCAGGCCACCAAAACAAACCTTTCAAATCTTGGTACATCTTTGTAGCTCCTGGATGAATACTCAACTTGCTTCTATGACTCTCTTCAAGTATCACTTTCTTTATCTCAGCATCATCAGGAATAAAATATCCGATTACGAAACCTTAACACACCTTGCTCATCTAACTTGAAATCACTATTCTCATATTGATCAATCCCAACCATCAAATCTACCAGTTTCACATCCAACTTCTGAGCTTCTCTGGTACTGTCTAGAAATTAATTATTAATCTTCAACATACCCAACATAACACTATGCGGAGTAACCTCGCAAACTAAGCTCATATCTCTGAACTGCTCAATCAATTCCAACTCTTTAATCATCATTGCTGACATATGTAAAGTCTTTCGACTCAACGCATCAGCTACCACATTCACTTTTCCTGGATGATAATTCAAACCGAAATCATAATCCTTTAACAATTCTAACCATCTTCGTTGCCTCATATTCAACTCTTTCTGATCAAACAAATACTTCAAACTCTTATGGTCACTAAACACTTCAAATCTAGAACCATAAAGATAATGCCTCCAAATCTTCAACACAAAAACAACTGCAACAAGCTCTAAATCATGCGTAGGATAGTTCTTCTCATGAGTCCTTAACTATCTTGACGCATAAGCAACTACCTTACCACTCTGCATAAGCACACCTCCTAAACCCATCTTGGAAGCATCACAATACACCACAAAAGGCTCTCCTGGATTAGGCAACGTCAAAATCGGAGCCGACGTCAACCTCTTCTTCAATTCTGTAAAACTTTCTTCGCACTGAACATCCCAAACAAAAGCTCTACCTTTACAAGTCAACTTAGTCAACGAAAGTGACAACTTAGAAAACCCTTCAATAAACCTTCTATAATAACCAGCTAATCCCAAGAAGCTTCTAATCTCAGTAGCTGACTTTGGAGTTTCCCATTGCAACACAGCATCAACCTTCAATAGATCTACAACAATGCCACTACCTGAAATCACATGACCAAGAAAACTAACCCCTTTTAACCAAAATTCACACTTGGACAACTTTGCATACATCTTCTTCTCTTTTAGAATCTGCAATACTATTCTTAAATATTCAACATTCTCTTCTTCTGACTTAGAGTAAATCAAAATATCATCAATGAACACCACTACGAACCGATCCAAATAAGTATGAAAGATACGATTCATATATTCCATGAATACTCCCGGCGCATTAGTAACACCAAAAGGCATCACCGAATACTCGTAATGTCCATAACGTGTTCTGAAAGCCGTCTTCTGAATCTTCATCCTTCACTTTAATCTGATGGTAACCCGACCTCAAATCAATCTTGCTAAACACACGGGCATCCACCAATTGGTCCATCAAGTCATCTATTCTTGGAAGCGAATACTTATTCTTAATCGTCACCTTGTTCAACTGTCTATAATCAACACAGAGCCTCATACTTCCATCTTTCTTCTTTACTAACAACACTGGAGCACCCCACGACGATACACTTGGTCTTACAAACCTCTTCTCAAGTAACTCTTCCAACTGCTTCTTCAACTCTGACAACTCAGACGCAGACATCATGTATGGTGCCATAGACACAAGTCTAGTACCAGGTACAAGATCAATTGCAAATTCAACTTCCCTCTCTGGCGGTACATCGGGAATCTCATCAGGGAAAACTTCAGGAAATTCACACACCACCAGCAATTCCTCAATTATAGCTTGAGTCTCTACAGATAGCGACGCTATCAACGAAAACATCTGTACTTCCTCTTGCATCAACTTTCTCAACTGTCTAGCAGACAACAAACCTTCTTCTTCTTCCTCAGGAGTAGAAAACTTCACCGACTTGTCATAACAATTAATATGAACGCAGTTATGCTCTAACCAGTTCATACCCAAAATCACATCCAAACCTCTCAATGGCAAACAAATCAAATCAACAACAAAGTCTCTGTCGAAGATCGACAAGGGACACTTAGCATACACAAAAGAAGTAGTCACCGACCCCTTGGCTGGAGTATCGACGACCATTTCTCCATTCAAAGAAGACAACACAAGACCCAACCTTTCAACACAATCAGCAACAATAAAACAATGCGTATCACCAGTATCAATAATAGTGATTAAAGGAGTACTATTAATGAAACATGTACCTATAATAAGTCCGTCTTCAGCAATTGTCTGATCCTCAACCAAAGCAAACACTTTACCACTTGACTAAGCCCTCTCCGGCTTCGGACACTGGCTACCAATGTGCCCTTCTTCCTTACAATTGAAACAAACCACATTCTTGTGCTCACACTCAGATACAATATGTCCGTTCTTACCACAACGGAAACACCTCTTCACTTCAGTAGTGCACACATTACTCTTGTGTCCAGGTTTACCACACTTAAAGCAAATCACACCAGCAAGAGCATCTCCCCCACTAGTCCTCTGACCATGAGCAACTCTCTGCTTACCCTTACCAAGTGGGGCATCATAAGGTTTACCAAGACTTTGCGGGTGCTTACCCCTTTTCTCACTGATAATCTTGTAATGAGCATTATTATCTTCCTCATAAATCCTACAGCTATCAACCAAATCAGCAAAGACGCGGATCTTCTGATATCTAACTGCCTTCTTAATCTCCGGGCGCAAGCGATTCTCAAACTTAATACACTTTGAAAATTCAGCATTTTCCTCAGCGTAATGCAGATAAAACTTAGCCAACTCAGCAAACTTGGCAGCATACTCAACAACTGACAGATTTCCTTGCTTCAGCTCAAGAAACTCAATCTCCTTCTTACCACGAACATCTTCAGGAAAATACTTTCTCAAAAACTCCATACGGAACACAGCCCAAGTGACATTCTCACCTGTAGCTTCCAACTTCTGACAAGTCTCTAGCCACCAGTCATCATCCTCGACTGCTAGCATATGATTCCCATAACGAACCTTTTACGCTGGAGTGCAGTCCATCACACGAAAGATTCTCTCAATCTCTTTCAACCATTCCAAAGCTCCGTCAGGATCATATTTTCCCTTGAACGTAGGTGGATTCTCTCTCTGGAAAGTCGCCAAGCTACGAGATCCAGCATTCCCGTCAGCATTCGGCTGATTTTCCATCGCATGAGCCATTGCTTCTAGATCAGCAACAAGAGCAACATCAATCCTTCCAGCCATCTCAACTTCTTACTACAACACAAATAACGATTAGAACTCAAAATAACAATACTCGATTGTTAGACAACTACGACTCGACGACAAGGTCGGACCAACCTTTTGCTCTGATACCAACTTTGTAACACCCCAATTCTACCCCAAGCAAATTATGCAAAATAAATCAGAGTAATAAAATTTCATTCATACAAACGAATCAGGACGTCACAAATTCTTCTAACAAATTCATTGCATTCATCATGGATATATAACACTTTTAATAAAACATCGGATGAACCATCAACATAGCATATTTAATAAAATAATTCAACAACTACGCAGTGGAATTCTCCAATAACATCTTTTAATAAAAGCAACAACTTCGAAACATCTCATATTTAATAATAATCAATTCAAAATTCAGCAACTAAAAATCAACAATCAAAAATCAGCAAGCGTTCATCCCCCCGAGTGTTACATATCAGAGCAATGACACCGACTCGATCTATTGAAGGTATACGACCGTCACTCTCGATTACCTACACGTTACCAACATAGGGGCAACATTTAAACAGAAGGGGTGAGATATATAACAATATAATAAAGCGCATGATAATTAATATATTAAATTAGATCAATAATATCACCACTTCTCATCTCATAATCAACAATAATTACAACATATATATTCATTCATCAACATCAAATACATTTCATTATTTAATCATATAATTCGACTCAAAACTATGCAAATGCATGTGGTACCATTGGAGCAGAACTCCCATCTCAAAAATCTGCCAATTAATAGAGGCATCAACAAGGCATAGCTTTCATATCAAAATTTGCCAATCCAGGCCATCTCAACGAGCATAAGCTCCATCTCAAAAATGTAATGTATGCGACTCTTCATGAATGTAATATCAACATCTCAATCATCTCAAAACACAACATCTCATAAACATCTCAAAATAACAACATCTCAATTACAGCATCTCATAAACATCTCAAGACAACAACATCTCAATTACATCATCTCATAAACATCTCAAAACAACAACATCTCAACTACAACATCTCATAACCATCTCAATACAACAACATCTCAATTACAGCATCTCATAAACATCTCAAAATAATTTATTAAACATAATTTATTTATCAAACATCATTGGTTCATCATAATTATCAAACACAACTTTAATTAACACATCTCACTAATAACTCAATTGTATATCAATAGTACAGTAATCCATACTGTTATTCTGCTACTGTACATCATTATTATCACTAATCCTACTGTCATATTTCCTAACAGCAACCTCTAAACATCTTGTGTTCATCATTCTGGCCAAAATCCAGCAATAACAATCAATCACGAGAATTAATTCTAAATCTTAGATTGGTTACTAGGATTACACCTCTTCATCATCATTTAAATCATCTAGAATAAAGTTCACCGCGTTAGCTAATCAATGCTTTGAACGACATCTCAAACAGCACCCTATAACTCAAGTTACAATAATTTAAAACTGATTCTGTCAAAATTAGTCAGTATGGGTCGACACGAAACTCTATGGATCGACGCGTAATGCTTCTTCTGCACAACATGAGTCGGCACATCCTCATTATGGATCGACTCATCCTGCTTCAAATCACAGCATGTATCGACACATGCATCTTACCGATCGACTCATCCTGAGTCTTGCAACTAACATGTATCAACGCGAGCCCTGCATGCATCGACTCATCCTGAGTCTAACCTCACCCATGTATCGACTCATCCAGCTTGAGGTCGACACATCCTGGTTCCTCCTGCATAATTCTGCGATTTCCTCTGTATTTTCACTACGAGAATTCATATTACAGCCCTACAAACCTTATTATAAACATGGTAATTCATCACTTAACATTAACCTATAATACTACATCGATCAAACGATATCATAACGTCATTATTCATTCAAATGCATCAAATCTTCATCATACATCATCCAATTCAAGAATAAAAACAGCAATCCTCTAACCCCACATATCAAACATCAGGAACCCAATTATAAAGTCAAAACCCCACCCTTACCTTGGATCGAAGGCCGCTCTACAATTTCCGGGTTGAATGTTTGTTCTTGCCGTTTCCTTCTAATTCCAGCAGCTTCACGTTCTTCACAATCCTTATTTTCTTCTTACTGCTTCCTCCTTCTATTCTTTCTCACAAATAATAAAATAACCTAATATTATTATATTATTCCTTATTGGGCTCCAAACCTACACCCCCTTATTACTTCCACTCACACAATATAGGCCCACATGAAATAATATTAGCTTCTAACATTATTTCACCAAACAGTAATATTATACCTCTAATATTATTATTTCTCCACTTAATAAAATAAATCCAATTTAATAACACTTCTTCACAATAATCCAAAAATAATTTAATTAAATAATAAATTAAATTACGGGCGTTACAGGATTACCCTAAGAGTGCTAGTGTGCAAGTGTGTTTGATTGCATGCATTTTAGTCTTGATTAGGGTGATCTATTTATCGATTTCATATCTTACCATACACACCCTAATTACTATCAATATATGAAAGCAATAAAAGTGCAGAAAGTAAAGATTCTACGTTATTACAATCGTTAGGGGGATGAGGTGTACAAATATACAAATGGAGGGGTTGCAAGAAAATAAATCATAATTATTTATTACAACCATATTGAAATAATAATGCAAGAAAGAAAAAGGACTTTGTTTAGAAAAATAGTTTTTTGTATTAATAAATTTAGAAAAATAAATAAATGAATTAGCCCGTAAAAAGAAAATATTTTTATGCTTTTTTTATATTGATAAAAAGAGTATTAATATTGAAAGTGATAAAAAGGAAAATAAATGAGATACAGAATCAGCGTGCTGCTGCCAGCAAAACAAAAAGGATCCGAAGTTTTGATGCCATGAGTGTTATGACTCAGAAGGAAACGTGAGTGGGCATCAGAAGTTCTGAATTGGTACACTCTGAGGTCCTGCAAGAAACGTTAGAGGTAAAACACATAAGTTCTGGGTTGTTACGTGCTAAATTTCTAAATGTGAGAGCAGTGAGAAAACCTTAGAAGCTCTGTACATGTTAAAACAGTAAGAAGAACTCAAGTTCTGTGTTATGCTAAAATAGTGGGTGAGCATCAAAAGTTGTGTTACATTTCAACTCTTTTCTCATATTAATCAGCCATCAGCAATTTAATCAGTCCTTAACAAACAACACATCAAAAGGATAAAAGCACAACAGTTTATAGAAGTTCTAATCCTAATTCTGAGCCTAGCCTTAATCAAGAAGTTCTGATCCACATTTTTTTTTACTTATGCAATGATATGGACAACATCAATACTATGATATTTACATTTTTAATGATTTTCTGAATGAAAAGATGCAAAGTCAGAAAGACTTACCTTGAACCTTAAAACGTATGTTTGGAACTTGAACTGCTGCCCTCAGATGTTCTGGAGTCAGCAAGAACAAAGGAAGAGAAAATGATAAGTTCTTTGATTCAAAGGGAAAAACAAATATTTGGTTTTCTGTTTGGGATTTCTGGATCTTTATGAAGGGTTCACAACTTTCTTTTCTCTCTTTTTGACAATTCTCTCTCTCAAAAAACCAACCTCTTGAACGTGTGATGGAGCCAGATATTTAAAGGTGGTTTTGCTGTGGTTTTGGGGGGAAAAACAAATGGGATTTAAACCCTTTTGGTATACTGTTTCATTGCCTTTTAATCACAGTTTTTGTATGCTAATTTGATGCAAATATAAGGTTTGAGAAAAATGAAGGCGTGGACTAGATCAGTAGCAATTTGGAGTGTTGTGGCAGCTGGTTGCAGGATTGTGCCATAGCAGTGCAGCAGGCTGTTCAAACAAGGTTTTAGGGCTTTGTGATGTTCTGATCGAAGCATATGCTAAAGAGTCATGTTCTGACCAAATAGCATCACTTCCACATGTTCTGATTGAAGTATCATGCTCTGAGCCGTGCTTTCAAATTTTGATTGCCCTTGCGTGGGGGGGCTGGCCCAGAAGTTCTGAAGTATCATATCCTCTTAACACTTAGAGAATTTTCTAAATGCTTAGAAACTTGATTTTTTCAGAGTAATTTCTGACTTCTGATTTTGATGAACTAGTTTCATGTCTTGATGAAATATAATTGTTGAAACTTAATTTTTGATCAAAAGTCAAAGTTTGACTTCTCAATATGCTTTTGACCATTTTGCCATTGTGGATGGTTTTTTTGGAAAATGGTAATTCAAGGCTTGAAATTGGACGAAAGCAAAAACCGAGGGTCCAGGATGATCCTTTGAAAAATGAGAGGGCAAATTTTGGGGTACAACAATTTCCCCTGTTCAATCTTCTTAAGCCTGAGGATGTAGATTGGCTGGTCTGCTTTTCGTGATCTGAAGGTGGAAGATGATTGAACACCAGAGTGCCCAGAAATTTGCACTCGCATGAAGTAATACTGATCGGAGATATCGGGAATGGGCTTACCAATGCCATTTGGAAGGCGACGGAAAATAATTGGAGATGGGCTTAAAGATGCCATCCAGAAAAGATTGGTCGCATAAGAGATTCCTTGGTGAGAATTCCTGTACATACTGTCGAAGAGGACTTCATCGAGGAATGTTGATTTATGTCCTGGGAAGTAAAGTTTAGGAGCTTCGGTTGTCCATTACTCTACTGGGGAATTAACTCTTGATTGAGGGGGTGAAAGTAGAATGTATACCTAGTAGGGTCCAGGCTGTACAGCGACTTACTGGGGAAATGTGAAACCGACCGTATCTGGTCGGGTCCAGACCTCACAGTGTTGTAAAGTGTTGTCTGGAGATAAGGGAGAAGGATCCTGGATAATAGGTTTACTTCGAGATGAAAGCCTGGATAGTAGGGCTAAGAGAAGGAACTTGGATAGTAGAGTTACTTCGAGATGAAATCCTGGATAGTAGGGCTTGTGGGAAGGAACCTGGGTAGTAGGGTTACTTCGAGATGAAAGCCTGGATAGTAGGGCTAAAAGAAGGAACCTGGATAATAGGGTTACTTCGAGATGAAAGCCTGGATAGTTGGGCTTGTGGGAAGGAACCTGGGTAGTAGGATTACTTCAAGATGAAAGCCTAGATAGTAGGGCTAAGAGAAGGAACCTGGATAGTAGGGTTACTTCGAGATGAAAGCCTGGATAGTAGGGCTTATAGGAAGGAACCTGGGTAGTAGGGTTACTTCGAGATGAAAGCCTGGATTGTAGGGCTAAGAGAAGGAACCTAGATAGTAGGGTTACTTCAAAATGAAAGCCTGGATAGTAGGGCTTGTGGGAAGGAACCTGGGTAGTAGGGTTACTTCGAGATGAAAGCCTGGATAGTAGGGCTAAAAGAAGGAACCTGGATAGTAGGGTTACTTCGAGATGAAAGCCTGGATAGTAGGGCTTGTGGGGAGGAACCTGGGTAGTATGGTTACTTCAAGATGAAAGCCTGGATAGTAGGGCTTATGGGAAGGAACCTGGGTAGTAGGGTTACTTCGAGATGAAAGCCTGGATGGTAGGGCTTGTGGGAAGGAATCTGGGTAGTAGGGTTACTTCGCTTGATCAATGTAGATTAGTTGACCCATTTAGTTTCGGGAACTGATTTTTTGTTAGCTGTCTGCAGATATGACACATATAATTGTTGGAATTGTTAGTGATAACTGTCTTTCCTGAAAAGATAACAGGGTTAATTATATGCGATGCATGAAATGCGTTGTGAGGCGATGTTCTCAAAATAAATGAGATTATGCTATATGTGATATATATGTGCATGTCATGATGTATGAGCATGGGATGTTAGTTGTGACATCCGAGTCTGGGAAAATAAATTCATGACCGCTGATGGAGAGTATAGCATTCCTGACTGTTGTAGAGAACTATGGTTCTTCTACTCCCGTTGGGGATGGTGAATGAAAATAACTATGCTGGAGATTTGCTCTTTGTTATTTGTGAATATTCTGCCAGGGAGAGGCCCTGTATGAGAATAGCTCTGCGGGGGGAATGACTCCGTTGGAAGGTGGACTTCCGTAGCTGAAGTAAGAAGCTCTGTCGGGGATTGAGCTTTTGTATCCAGAGAAATAGACCCTGATTGAAGAGATGAAAATTTATGATGGTCCGCTCACGATTATGAAATTCGGCTGGGAGACATAGATGTGAGGCTTCTGACGGCCCTGGCTAGGGAGATTACTTCCCGTTTTGAGAGAACTAATATCAATGCTTTGATTACCTCTACTCTGTGGGGAATACAGATGTTACAAGGTCTCATGTACTGATGACTATGCTTCAAAGTTGTCTCCGCCCTGGTACCTGCTGGACAGAGTAACTGTCGGGTTTGACATTTTAGTTTTTGTCCCTATTTCTTAAATTATGAGCAATTATCTTTCTTTTCCTATGCAAATATTTGTGAACAACAATCATATTCAAGTGCATATGTCAAGAATAAATCATTGGATGTTCTTGCAAAAAACAGAAAAAGAAAAACAAATAGTTTTGTAAAAATGACTTGTATTGATTTTTGAAGTTGGCCTATAACAGGCGTTTTTGTACAAGGAAGCTGACGCTCTAGTAAGAGAACACCGCCGTAAAAATGGAAGCTATACAATATTGTGTATAATGAAAAGAAAACATTTATGTGCAACAATCCCATTGAGTTTTAAATCTTCTATTGCCGCTATGTCTTCGAGCGTCTCCTCACTTTGCTGCTTGTCTGAAGCTGATTAGATTGATTGATGCCATTTGAGTTTGATAGTTGATACTGAGGTTAGATTGTAGGGTGATCCAATGGGACATAGTGATACGCTTTTCATCCCTAACTTTTTCCTGGACCGCCCTTTCGGGTTTTCAGTCCACCGGGATACCCTTTTTTGCCCAAGCCGCCTTTTCAGGTTTTCGACTTGCCGGGTGTACAAATTTTTTCATTTTCATCCCTTATTTTTCCCCGAACCCTTTTGGTTCGCTGGGAAGCCCTTATTTTTGCCTAGGCTAGTCAATCTAGCGGGTCTCTTATTATGCGTAGTATCTTTTCATTATGTCCGCATTGACAGGGTTAGGAAGGTCGTCACCGTCCATGGTGGTCAGAATCATGGCTCCACCCGAGAAAATGTTTTTAATCACAAATGGACCTTCGTAGGTGGGAGTCCACTTGCCCCTGGGATCACCTTGTGGCAGTATGATGTGCTTGATTACTAGATCCCCGACTTGATACTCTTGGCGTCTGGATTTTTTGTAGAAAGCCTTGATCATCCATTTTTGATACGTTTGACCATGATAGACATCAGTAAGTCACTTTTCATCGATCAAATTCAATTGGTCAAGTCGAGTCTGGATCCAATCGTCTTCGTTTAAATCTGCATCTTTCATAATCCTTAAAGAAGGAATCTGGACCTCAATGGGTAGGATGCCTCCATGCCATATACCAGAGAGTAAGGTGTTGCCCCTATCGACGTCCGTGCTAAGGCACGGTACCCATGCAGGGCGAATGGTAGCATCTCATGCCAATCTTTGTATGTCACCGTCATCTTTTGTACAATTTTCTTGATGTTTTTGTTAGCCGCTGCAACAACACCATTCATCTTCGGCCGGTAAGAAGAAGAATTATGATGTTGTATCTTGAACTGTTTATAGAGATCGGTGATCATTGTGTTATTGAGATTCATACCATTGTAAGTAATAATTCTCTCTGGCACACCATATCGACATATCAGATGTCGGATAAACCGCGCCACGATGTTCTTGGTAACAGTAGCAAATGAGGCAGCCTCAACCCATTTTGTGAAGTAATCGATGGCTACCAGGATGAAGCGATGCCCATTGGAAGCGGTAGGCCTGATTTATTCGATCATGTCAATGCCTCACATTACAAAGGGCCACGGAGCTGTCAAGACATTCAAAGGAATCAGAGGCACATGCACCTTATCAGCATAAATTTGGCACTTATGACAGGTTTGAGAGTGTTGATAACAATCTGCTTCCATAGTGGACCAGTAGTATCCTGCCCGTAGGATCTTCTTAGCCATGGTATGTCCACTGGAATGGGTTCCGAAGGTACCTTCATGTAGGTCTGTCATAATCCTCTCTGCTTCGCTCTTGTCTATACACCGCAATAGGGTAGAATCATGAATACACTTATAGAGGATTCCATTACTGAGGAGGAATTTCGCAGCGAACCTTCTCAGAAATTTCTTATTATTGACAGATGCCCCTTCGGGATACTCTTACGTCTCGAGGTACTTCCTCACTTCATGAAACCAGGGCTTGTCTGCCACTTCTTTGGTATCAATCTCACAACATTGTGCTGGTTCATCCAACCTCTCAATGGTGATTCGGGGAGCTTTGTTGTCCCACTTGACTTTGAACATGGAAGACATGGTGGATAACGCGTCCGCTAACTGATTCTCCTCTCGTGGGAAATGTTCAAAGGTTACCTCCTCAAAGTGTGGGAGCAACGTCAGTACATGCTCTTTGTACGGGATGAGATTCAGATGTTTCGTATCCCATTCGCCTTTGATCTAACTTATCACTAAGGCTGAATCCCCGAAAACATTTAAGAACTTGATCCCGAGATCGATAGCGGTTTTAAGACCCATGATGCAGGCTTCATACTCCGCCATGTTGTTAGTGCAGTTAAAACATAGTCGGGCAGTGAAAGGAGTATGACAACCCTCAAGAGATATGATTACGGTGCCAATGCCATTACCGAGTGTGTTTGAAGCTCCATCAAAAACCATAGTCCATCGGGATCCTTTCTCAGGTCTTTCATCTGGTCCATGTCCTTCGTAGTCAGTCACCAGCATTATGTTCTCATCCGGGAACTCAAAATTCATGGACTGATAGTCATCCACGACTTGATGAGCCAAATAATCAGCCAATACACTTCCCTTGATTACTTTCTGGGTTGTATATTGTATATCGTATTCAGTTAAGATCATCTGCCATCTTTCTATTTCTTCCGGAGAGAGCGGGCTTCTCGAAGATGTATTTGATTGGATCCATCTTAGATATCAACAGAGTAGTGTGGGTCAGCATATACTATCTTAGTTGGAGAGCAGCCCATGCCAAAGCGCAACAAGTTTTCTTGAGCAGTGTGTATCGTGTCTCACAGTCGGTAAACTTTTTGATAAGGTAGTATATTGCGTGCTCTTTTCGACCAGACTCGTCATGCTGCCCCAACACACACCCCATTGAATTGTCTAGCACTATTAAGTATAATATCAAAGGTATTCCTTCAACTGGAGGCATCAAAATTGAAGGTTCCTGAAGGTATTCCTTGATTCTTTCGAAAGCAATATGGAATTCGTCATTCCACTTTAACACTTGATCTTTCTTCAGAAGCTTGAAGATGGGCTCACAAGTAGCAGTCAAATGTGAAATGAATCTGGCGATATAATTCAGGCTTCCTAAGAAACCTCTAACTTCCTTCTCTATATAGGGAGCTGGCATCTCTTGTATAGCCTTTACCTTTGCGGGGTCTACCTGAATACCTTTGTCACTGACGATGAAACCCAGAAGCTTACCAGACCTTACCCCGAAGGTGCACTTGTTCGGATTCAACCTCAACTTGTATATCTTCAACCTGTCGAACAACTTTTATAGGTGGTCGAGGTGCTCTTCTTCAGTTTGAGACCTGGCTATCATATCATCAACATAGACCTCGATCTCACGGTGAATCATATCATGGAACAAAGCGACCATAGCTCGCTGATAGGTTGCCCCAACATTCTTCAACCCAAAAGGCATCACCTTGTAACAGAAAGTGCCCCACTGTGTGACGAAGGTTGTCTTCTCCATGTCTTTAGGAGCCATCTTGATCTGATTATAGCCAGAGAAGCCATCCATGAAGGAGAAAATTTTATGTTGCACGGTACTGTCAACCAGAACATCAATGTGAGGAAGCGGGAAGTCATCCTTGGGGCTTGCCCTGTTCAGGTCTTTGTAGTCCACACACATCCGTACCTTGCCGTCCTTCTTAGGTACTGGAACGATGTTAGCAAACCACTGCGGATAGGAGGTGACGACTAAGAACCCTGCGTCGAACTGCTTCATGACCTCTGCCTTGATCTTCTCTGACATTTCAGGGTGCATACGGCAGACCTTTTGTTTAACCGGAGGACAATCCTTTTTAGTTGGAAGACGGTGCACCACGATATCAGTGTCTAAACTAGGAATGTCTTCATATGAACAGGAGAAGATCTCAATGTAGTCGTGCAACATCTGTATCAGTCGCTGTTTGATCTTAGTCTCCAAATTCGCGCCGATATTCACTTCTTTTCTGTCTATCTCTGTGCCCAAGTTTATTGTCTCAACTGGCTCTTCATGAGGATGTATAGCCCTCTCTTCCTATTGTAACAGTCTAGCAAGTTCTCCAGGCACCTCACAGTCATCCTGACCTTCATCCTCGGCTTAGTTGATCAAATTTTCGAAGTCACAATTGGCAATAGTAGGATTGTTATCAATGTTATCCGGAGTGGATATGGATCTGCAGTTTGATACGTGAGTGTGTGTAAGAGCATAGCTGTATTGATAAAGTAAAGGCAGAAAAGAAAAATAGAGAGCGCAAAATTTGTATGCAAAGAACGTCCAATTCTTCATTGATGATACATGAGATGACATATAATAACCCTCACAGATAGAACCATCGTGCCTCAGGTAAGACACAAGGCCAAAAAAGTTTAAATTGTTCATTACAAACTCAGAAAACAAGTAAGACAATTACTGCGGAATAAAAGAAACTGGTATAAAATCTCTGGCCGTCCAATTACTCTGTCCACCATTGGTAGTTGGGTAAATACAACTGTCAATATCAAAGTCTTCCTCACTGTCTTCAATAGCATTGACCCCTCGATTACTGATGCATAGGGGAGGTCCTCCAACTCGAGCGCGTCGAACAACCCTCTGAGCCCCTGAAGTAAAGCCCAAATCAAACTTGTCAGTTTTGTGAATAAACTCAGGAAGCCGTCCCTAATTGGTACTCCTACCTTCTTCAACTACTTCTCTAGCGTCCTTGAGAGAAGCCATCTTTAGAGGAGGTTTGGTGATGGTAGTGGTCTCTGTTGACGCCAAAATCTGGGGAACCTCTTCAAAGTTTTGACAAGGAGTCTCTATAAATTCTCCGTAAATCTCTACGTACCTGAAGGAGTTCAGGTGGCTCACCATATACTCCTTTTCGCCATGCAAAATGACTATCTTCCCCTTCACCAGATACTTCAACATTTGGTGTAGTGTAAAAGTAACAGCCCCAGCTTCGTGGATCCAAGGACGACCCAACAAACAAGAGCGCGATGGCCTGATGTCCATCACATAGAAGGTGGACTCAAAAGTCTGAGAGCATACATTGACAAGGATGTCCACCTCCCCAGGCACCATTCTTTTCGACCCGTCAAAAGCCCTTACCACAATGTTACTGGGCTTTAGGGTCAGGCCTTCACAATCTATTCGATCGAGAGCCTTCTTAGGCAGGACATTCAGTGAAGACCCGATATCCACCAGCACATGAGCCATAGTGGTGCCCCTGTATTCGATAGACACATGCAAAGCATCATTATTCTTCCGCCCTTTTGGTGTCAAGTCAGCGTCTGAAAAACCCAGCCCATTGTCAGCAGTAAAGCTGGCCACACAGTCCTTGAATTGATCGGTTGAGGTTTCTTGTGGTACGTGCGCGGTCTTAAGGAATGCAATCAGAGCTTTTGCATGGGCCTCGGAACATAACAACAAAGACAACATCGATATCTTCGAGGGGGTCTGCCCCAACTGCTCGACCACGTTGTAGTCGCTATTTTTGATTATTTTTAAAATTTCCTCTATCTCTTGCTTAGAGGATTCCACAACAACCTTTCTAGGTGCCTCCGTCCAGACAGGCTCTCCTACAGCTTCTTTGCCTCGAGTCCCAGATGACTCGTCGGCGGGGGTAACGACTGGAGTAAGAACGGGAATAGTAACTGAAGTACTAGCAAGAACAGAAGATGAAATAACAACAGGCTTATTGACAATCTTCGGGGAAATCTCGGGAGAGAAAACCCTTCCACTTCTGGTAATCTTGCTGGTCCCGGCAATGTTACCGACACTAGGATCAACTTCTTCAGTCTTCAAGTTTTGTTTAACGCCATGATAGTAAACATCGGCACCATAATGCCAAGGGACAGCTTTGTCTGAGGCGTACGGAATAGGACCAAGACAAGTGATTATTAATGGAGCAATTCTCGTAGTGGGTGTAATCCTAACAGGTCTTCTCGAGGAGGCCTTGGAAGGACTGACGAAAATGGTTATAATAGCAATATCTTCACACGGAACAGTTGGAATCAAAGTCTTTTCGAACAAAATTTCTCTGCTGTCCATCAGGCATTGGACACCTGTTTTCAGCAAATAACAACTAGAAGGCAAGGATGAACATATGTGGAAACCTTCATCACAACCTAGAAATAAATCGGCCAACCACAAATTCTTTTTAACAGTCACAAGAGGAGTAGAAACTTCATCAATTGAGGTCACGAATATATCGGTATCAATGGCGTTAACTCCATGGTTGTGCTTAGGCATGGGAGCGGTTATGACATTGGGCTTCTCCGGAGCATCGAACTCAATCTCCTTGGCTTCAATCAAATCTTGTACTTTGTTTCTTAGAGCCCAACAGTCATTTGTATCATGACCAGGACTCTCAGAATGATAGGCGCACCGAGCGTTCGGATTGTAACGAGGAGAGGAGGTATTAGGATTCTTGGGAGCCTCTTTTAAAGTTGCCAAGTTAGATCTCAACACATGGGGTAAAACCTCTGTCAATGTCATGTTAATCTGGGTGAACTGCCTTTGCGGTATTTCTACCCTTTGTTGATTGTTGCATTGTGGGGCAGTTGCAGGCCTCAGTATCATCACAACACCTATTGTTGAATGGTAGTTAGTTCAACTTTGACCTCTTGGGCCATAAACGACACTGACCTCCTTCTTAGCCGTGAAGGGATTCTTTGCTGAACTTGACGAGGTATCTTTATGTATTTTACCGCTCCAGATTCCAACTTCTACCCTTTCTCAAGTTAATATCAGCTCAGTGAAACCAGCTGACGAGTTGCCGATCAAATGGTTGAAGAATGGACCAGACAATGTCCCAAGAAACATGTCAACCAACTCCCTGTCAGATAAAGGGGGTTGAACTCTCCCAGCCAAGTCTCTCCACTTCTGTGCGTAGTCCTTAAAGCCTTCACCTGCACCTATGGATATACTCTGGATTTAAGTATGAGTAGAGGCCAGGTCGGCATTGTATTGACACTGCTTGTAAAAAGCAGCAGCCAAATCCTCCCAGTTTTGGACATTGGTTCCCTCCAATTGGTAGAACCATTCAAGCTGAGTCCCTGACAGGCTGTCTTGAAATAAGTGAACCCACAAGTTCCTATCAGCGGTGTGGGGCTGGATCTTCCTTACATATGAATGGATATGGAGCTTTGGGAAAGACACCCTATCATACTTTGCGAAAATTGGAGCCTTAAATTTATGCGGGATGACCACTCCCGACACCAATCCCAGTTCTTCAAAATCCAGCCCTGGTATTCTCTGGATCTCCATAGCACTTAACCGATCCTCTAACTGCTTGTACCTATCCTCAGTGGGAGGATATTACTCATCATTATAGTCGGTATCATTGTCAGAGACTTCAGGACTGGGGTCCTCTTCCCTTGTCTTCCCCTCTTGATTTCCCCCCTCTTTGGACGAGGAGGTTAGATCAACTGATTACTTTAGTGGCCCCCCGAATCTTCTTCCCATATTAAGTGCACCAACGAGCTTCTTCTTCTTCTTCTTCTTCTTCTCCCTCTCTTTCAGGACGAGGGCCTTCAGATCCTCTTTCCCTTTTGCCAGAGTTATAAACATCTGTTGAAATTGGGCATTTTATGCCTGAAGATATTTGATGCTTTGTTCAGAAGACATTTTTGCTGAAATAAACAGCGAAGGAGATGAGAAACCTGTAACGGTACCTGCTTATGCAATGTCATGGATGGTATACGTATGCAATGATTTCAAGGATTCTTAAAAGCTCAAATTTGCTTAACCAAAAAAAGAAACACACGTTAAATGTATTAATGAGTTTGAATTGTTACAAAAAATGCCCTTTAGGCTTACAGTTTAAACAAAACAAAACTCAAATAAAAAAGAAACTAGGTTTCCCAGGAGCGCATCCTCTTTGGTGCAATGTAGGCGTTTATGTTCCTTTCTTCATGAAGTAGCCTAGTGAGCTCCGGGACCTTCTTCTTGCTGGCATAAAACTGAGCTTCAAACGTGTCCCGCTCCTCTTTAAGTTGAACCCAGGACTTCTGCAACTCCTCGTGACCAGTTGGCATGTCAGGATGATGAACAAGGGAAGCCGTATCTCCCTCAGCAACTGGTTCCACAATTATTGGTAGGACAACAGGGTAAGGCATCATAAGAATTTGAGCGCGGGCTCGTACCCATCAGAGATAGGGCTCAAGAGGGATGGAATTCTTATGCCCCAGCATCTTGATGTCAATTTTATGCACCATGCCCCAAGCTTTTATGAACCTTTTGCGGTGTCTCTGAGCATCATTCTCATAGTTGAAGGAGATTCCTTGGATAAGCGTATCATGATGACCATCTCTCCTTGCATAACCAAACTGACGCCAGGCCAAACAAGGGTTGTAAGTGATTCCTCCCCTAATGCCTAAGAGAGGGACATTAGGGAATTCACCACAGTGATCGATAATGGTGATATCCTCCGATAACCGCGAACACCAATGAATGTCCAAATGCTTAAGGAACATCAACCCACGAGACCATTTCAAACCCTGCTCGTTCTTCAAAACAAACTTGGGTAGGTACGAAATAAACCACCTAGCAAATAGAGGAGTGCAACACAGGAGGATCCCCCTTCTATTTAGAGTGTGTGCATGCAGAGAGTGCAAAATATCCCCGAGTAATGTCGGCACTTGATTATGAGACAGAAAAACCTTAATAGTGCTCACATATACGAGTTTATCCGCATTAGGGAAAAGTACCGTCCCGTAAACGAGAAGTGCCAGCACCTCTTCGAAAACTTGTAAATTTAAGGTATCCCAAAAATGGTAAGCCTTTTCGAACAGAAACTTAACCGGAATTCCTTGGACATTCCCTTTAGTCTCCCAATTTGTCACTATGTCAGACCGTTGTAAAGACAGAGCTCTAGCAATCTCTTCAGGCTTTGGATGTTATTCTGTACCGTTGAAAGGTAACTGATCGAGAATAGGTACCCCTAACAACTGAGAAAATTCCTCCATAGTAGGTACTAGCTGGTAATCTGGGAAGGTGAAACAATGGTGCACAGGAACGAAGAACTGAAACAACACTTTTAATAATTCTTCATCAGGTTTTGCAGTGACCAAATTGAGCAACTGACCATGATTTTTAGTGGAATGAGAACTTTCAAGAACCCTTATTTCCAAATCCTTTAGTTGGAGAGATACTTTCACAAGGTTGATCTGTATAGTGTTTCTACGAGCGGATGCCATGTCCTACAAAACAAAGCAAAAATGAGCCCTAGGAAATCCTTGAAATGGTTAGCCATGATATGCCATGCTTATGATGTCATGATTATGTTAGAAAATCACAGGTATAGCAAACAACAAACAAGTCACACCAAGTCCTTAGGTTTAAGGCCTGCATGAGTTTTAAGGTCATACCCTCTTGAAGTTGGATTGGTTCGACCTGTCCTATAAATAGTAACCGGGTTCTAAGGGATCTCAATATCACTTATCTTTCTCCCAGCTTCGTTCAAAAGGTGATTGACTCGCAACCAAAAAAAACTCAAGAGTCAAACCTCAATGAGTGTAGCATCGAGTATCTGTCGACCTTGGTAATATACCAAGGTCGACCACCTTGCTACGTCCTATTGGCCAAGTTGTGTAATTAAAGGTTCTAAGGTCAGTTGATGCTTCACGACACCACACAGCGGCCCCGTACTCTCCCTGATTGACTCAAGGGTTACTGGTACCAACCAAAGTGCCACATCAACGTAGCTACTGCTTCAACCGTGTCGGTATACCCCATACAGTTCCCTCACAGTTTATTGCTACTTACCTAAAAGGTGTCCCCAAATCCGGGTGTAGGATTTCTAACATTAACCCAAATAAAGGCCCAAAACGTAAAGCATACAAGTAAAACAATGAAAGCAAGTAGATGTAATCTAGCCCTAAGGTAACCCCACTTTAAATTTTGTATTCCCCAGTAGAGTCTCCAGTTCTGTGATACGGTGGGAGAACTGACTTTTGTTTTGTGTTTGTATTTACAAATGTTGCAGATAGCAAGAGTCGCCATCGACTTTTCTTTTATCCAATAAGGAAAGGCTGAAAAGAACAGGAAAGACATTTAGAGATGTTTTCTTGAGTTCGGGGGGTAGATTATGAAAAGGGAAGGTGTTAGCACCCTTTTCATACATGGTTTTCCACGGGCTCTTAGTTACTTGCTAGATCACTTGCCTTTGTTCGAATGTGTTTGTGGTGCGGTTTTTGAAAGTATTTTGAAAACGTCTTTGTAATGGTTCTCGTCTCTATAAGAACGCGTACAAAGTGTTTGTTTTGGAAAATAGTTCAAAGATGTGTTGGTGAGATGTGTTTTTGAAAGTGATTTTGAAAAGGTGTCTTTGTAATGGTTCTCGTCTCTATAAGAATGCGTACAAAGTGTTGTCTTTCGAAGATGTTTTCAAAATGAGAGTGTGGGTGTAAAAAATGTTTTTTTGTTGTTGTGAGCAAGCAAGCAACTAGGAGCGAATTTACCTACTCAAAAGGTCTTAGATGTTCTTTTCCTCCTCCTTTAGATGTTGCTATCTTACCATTGATTTGGTAAGAAGCCCCATCGTTGGATGTTAAGGGACGAGTGTGGGACGTTTGTATAGTCATAGAAGGCAACCTATGGGACGTTTTAGCAATATCTTTTTTAGGGACTAGATCGTTTACCGAAGGCGACATTGAGGGTCATCGAGGGACTACGATCTTCTATCGAGGGTCTTTTCTAAAATGCCCATGTTTGAGGGACATGACTATTTTTCCGATAGGCCACAAAGTGGGATTACCCTAAGGGTGTTAGTGTGCAAGTGTGTTTGATTGCATGCATTTTAGTCTTGATTATGGTGATCTATTTGTCGATTTTATATCTTGCCATACACACCCTAATTACTAACAATATATGAAAGCAATAAAAGTGCAGAAAGTAAAGATTCTACGCTATTACAATCATTAGGGGGATGGGGTGTAAAAATTTACAAATGGAGGGGTTGCAAGAAAATAAATCCTAATTATTTATTACAACCATATTCAAATAATAATGCAAGAAAGAAAAAGGACTTTGTTTAGAAAAATAGTTTTTTATATTAATAAATTTAGAAAAAAAAGAACTGAATTAGCCAGTAAAAAGAAGATATTTTTATGTCTTTTTTATACTGATAAAAAGAGTATTAATATTGAAAGTGATAAAAAGGAAAATAAATGAGATATAGAATCAGCGTGTTGCTTCCTGCAAAATAAAAGGGATCAAAAGTTCTGATGCCAGGAGTGTTGTGACTCAGAAAGAAACGTCAGTGGGCATCAGAAGTTCTGGATTGGTACACTCTAAGGTCCTGCAAGGAACGTTAGAGGGAAAACACAGAAGTTCTGGGTTGTTACGTGCTAAAGTTCTGAATGTGAGAGCAATGAGAAAACCTTAGAAGCTTTGTACGTGTTAAAACAGTAAGAAGAACTCAGAAGTTATGTGCTGTGCTAAAATAGTGGGTGAGCATCAGAAGTTCTGTGTTACATTTCAACTCTTTTCTCATATTAATCCGCCATCAACAATTTAATCAGTCCTTAATAAACAGCACATCAAAAGGATAAAAGCACAACAATTTATAGAAGTTCTAATCCTAATTCTGAGCCTAGCCTTAATCAAGAAGTTCTGATCCACATTTTTTTTTACTTATGAAATGATATGGACAACATCAATACTATGATATTTACATTTTTAATGATGTTATTAATGAAAAGATGCAAAGTCAGAAAGACTTACCTTGAACCTTAAAGCGTGTGTTTGGAACTTGAACTGCTGCCTTCAGATGTTCTGGAGTTAGCAAGAACAAAGGAAGAGAAAATGCTAAGTTCTTTGATTCAAAGGGAAGAACAAAGGCTTGGTTTTCTGGATCTTTATGAAGGGTTCACAGCTTTCTTTTCTCTCTTTTTGACAATTCTCTCTCTCTCCAAAAACCAACCTCTTGAACGTGTGATGGAGCCAGATATTTATAGGTGGTTTTGCTGTGGTTTTGAGGGGAAAACAAATGGGATTTAAACCCTTTTGGTATACTGTTTCATTGCTTTTTAATCACAGTTTTGTATGCTAATTTGATGCAAATATAGGGTTTGAGAAAAATGCAGGCGTGGACTAGATCAGCAGCAATTTGGAGTGTTGTGGCAGCTGGTTGCAGGACTGTGCCATAGCAGTGCAAAGGCTGTTCAAACAAGGTTTTGGGGCTTTGTGATGTTCTGATCGAAGCATATGCTGAAGAGTCATGTTCTGACCAAAGAGCATCACTTCTACATGTTTTGATTGAAGTATCATGCTCTGAGTCGTGCTTGTAAATTCTGATTGCGCTTGCGTAGGGGGGATGGCCTAGAAGTTCTGAAGTATCATATCCTCTTAACACTTAGAGAATTTTCTAAATGCTTAGAAACTTGATTTTTTTAGAGTAATTTCTGACTTCTGATTTTGATGAACTAGTTTCATGTCTTGATGAAATATAATTGTTGAAACTTGATTTTTGATCAAAAGTCAAAGTTTGACTTCTCAATATGCTTTTGACCATTTTGCCCTTGTGAATGGTTTTCTTGGAAAATTATAATTCAAGGCTTGAAATTGGACGGAAGAAAAAACCGAGGGTCCGGGATGATCCTTTGAGAAATGAGAGGGAAAATTTTGGGGTACAACAGATCCCAAGAGTGATGAGGGAATATTACTGGGTTACTCTACAAATAGCAGAGCTTAGAGTCTTTAACTCTAGAACTAAGGTTATGATGGAATCCACAAATGTTATTATTGATGATAGAGGATGGAATGATGAATAAGATGTCTTAGAAGATGTTGGAACATCTTTGTCACACATCTCAACAGAATTTGATGACAAAAGTACTGATCCTAATCCAACTCAAGAATATCCTAAGCCCAGTCAACTCAATAAAGGGCCTTCAATCAGAATTCAAAGAGATCACCCTAAGGAACTTATTATAGGAGATATAAATAAAGGAGTTACTACTAGATCAAGAGAAAGGATGTCAAACTCTTATTTTGTTTCAAAAATCGAGCCTAAGAATGTCAAAGAAGCCTTAACTGATGAGTTCTAGATTAACTCTATGCAAGAAGAGATAGAACAATTTAGAAGAAATAAAGTTTGGGATCTGGTTCCAAGACCTGAAAGGACAAATGTGATTGGCACTAAATGGGTGTACAAGAATAAATCCGATGAAAAAGGGGTGGTTACTAGAAATAATGCAAGATTAGTTGCACAAGGATACACTCAAATTGAAGGAGTTGATTTTGATGAAACCTTTTCCCCTATGGCCAGACTTGAATCAATCAGACTACTCTTAGGAGTTACTTGCATTCTGAGAGTGCCTTCTTAAATGGTTATCTGAATGATGAAGTTTATGTGGAACAACCTAAGGGATTCGTTCATCCAAGCTTTCCTAACCATGTGTACAAACTGAAGAAAGCTCTATATGGATTAAAGCAGGCTCCAAGAGCTTGGTATGAGAAATTGACAAAATTTCTTGGTGAGAATGGATATAGGAAAGGCGGAATAAACAAAACTCTTTTATCAAGGAAGAAGCAGGGAAGATCATGATTGCATATATTTATGTTGTTGATATTGTGTTTGGTGGGATGTCAAATGAGATGGTTCAACATTTTGTCAAGCAAATGCAGTCAGAATTTGAGATGAGCCTTGTTGGCGAGTTAACCCTCTTTCTTGGTCTGCAAGTTAAACAAATGGAAGACTCCATATTCTTATCTCAGAGCAAATATACGAAGAATATAGTAAATAAATTTGGGATGGAAAATGCTAGTCACAAAAGAACACCTGCTCCCACACATCTGAAGTTGTCTAAAGATGAACAAGGAGTAAGTGTTGATCAAAGTCTTTACAGAAATATGGTAGGCAGTCTTCTATATCTCACAGCTAGCTGATCTGATATTGCCTTTGCTGTAGGGGTGTGTGCTAAATATCAAGCTGATCCTAAAGTTAGCCATGCGAACCATGTGAAGAGAATTCTTAAATATGTGAATGGGACAAGTGACTATGGTATGCTATATTCTCATGGATCTGGCTCTGCTTTAAGTGGTTATTGTGATGTTGATTGGGTAGGAAGTGCTGATGATAGAAAAAGTACATCAAGAGGATGTTTCTTTCTAGGAAATAATCTCATATCTTGGTTCATTAAGAAGCAAAATTGTGTGTCTCTATCCACCGCTAAGGCCGAGTATATTGCTGCAGGAAGCAGTTGTTCTCAGTTAGTTTGGATGAAACAAATGTTGACAAAATATAATGTCAAACAGGATGTCATGACATTATTTTATGACAATCTAAGTGCCATAAATATATCAAAAAAATCATATTTAACACAGCAGGACCAAACACATTGATATCCGTCATCACTTCATAAGAGAGCTTGTAGAAGAAAAGATTGTTACCTTAGAACATGTAGCTACTGAATTACAATTGGTTGACATTTTCACTAAGGCTTTGGATGCAAACCAGTTTGAGAACTTATGAGGAAAACTAGGGATCTGAATATATGAGGGTTTGTAGCAATTAAGAGCATGTGGGAATATCATTAAAGTGATATTATATCATTTATTATGTTTCCAACAAATTAAGTATCTTAAGCAATCATTTCAAGATTATCTCAAATACTCTCCCACACGCTACGACATTACCTCTTTCTATTTTAACAACCTCTTCGTTCTCCTTTACAGAAAAAGAACCCTTGTTATTTTTCATCCCACTATTCAAAAATATTCAAAGATGTCGCAACATCATGCTTCGTCTCCCTCAAAGTGCTCTTCTGATGAAGCCAAAGCTTCTAGGTCAAAGGCTGTCAACCATCCTGAGGATCAAGAAACCAAGATCATCCCTTGATAAAGTCTTGGTCGTCACTCCTCTGACAATAGTTCCACCTCTTGAGAAGAAGATCAAGAAATCCATACCGTCCCATGCAAAGAAATCTAAAGACGAGTTTGACACTTCTAAAGGTAATGCTCATAATACTACTGATGATAGGTCAGAAGAAGACATTGTTAATGTTGATATGAGTATTATAAAGCTGGTAGATAGGGTGTTAAATGAGGGTTTTGATGTGCCTGGGATTTCTACTCCTCTTGCCTGAATGCCTACTCAGGCTGACAAAGGTACTGATCCTCAAAATGTTGCTGAATCATCTATCTTAAAGAAAGATGTTGTTGAAAGTGAACTTGGCAAGTTTGTTACATATGTTCTAGAAGAAGTGGAAGTTGACGTTGAACAAGATTTTGAAACATCATATGTTGAGAAGGACTCTTCTGCTAAGGAAGATGTTGCTGGATCCAAAATTACAAATGTTGAGAATATGGTGAATGTTGATGAGCTGTCTGACAATGACCTTATTACCAATGTGGTGCCTGGAATTGCTAAAAGGCTCGAGTCTAGAAAAGTGAAGGTTGTGGATGTCACATCCCCTGTCAAGAGTATCAAGAATAATATTATGTATGGTCCCTTAAAGCCCTGTAGTAAAGTGGTTCCTCCCTCCAACAAAAGAAAAGTTAGACCTGATAGTTCCTCAGATGGTGATGAAGATGATGTCCAGGACATCTCTCCTATGAAGAAGTCTGCAAGCAAGAAGCTTTCTATCAGGGTGTCTGATGCTCCTCTTGACAACATTTCCTTCCATTATGTTGGTAATGCTGAAAAATGGAAATATGTTTTCCAACGAAGGATTGCTCTTGAAAGAGAATTAGGAGCAGGTGCACTAGAGTGCAAAGAGATTATGGAGTTGATTTCCTTTGTTGGCTTGATGAAGACTGTCACCAGGTTTGCAAAATGTTATGAGACTCTTGTTAAGGAATTTATTGTTAATATTCCTATAGATTATACTGATCACAGAAGTAAGGAATATAGGTAGGTGTTTGTTAGAGGTAGATGTGTTGAATTTTCCCCTACTGTCATCAATAGATATTTGGGCAGGTCTGAAGATGATTACTGTGAGTTGGAAGTGACTGATAATCTGGTGTGCAAAGCCATCACTACAAACCAAGTGAGTGATTGGCCCATGAAGAATAAGCTCCCTATTAGTAAGTTAAGTGTGAAATATGCTATCCTGCATAGAATTGGAGTTGCTAACTGGGTACCTACCAATCATACCTCAACCATTACAGTTAGTTTAGGAAAATCTATCTATGTTGTTGGAAATAAAAATTTGTGTGACTATGGTGCTTACATTTTTGAACATACTGTAAAGCATGCAGAATCATGTGCTATCAAGATGCCCATTGCCTTTCCATCTCTTATTTGTGGAATTATTCTAAATTAACATCCTGGAATTTTGTGTGGCACTGATGTAGTTTGCAAAAGGGAGTCTTCCCTGTCCCTTCACTTCAAGTTGTTTTCAGGTAAACATGTCCCAGACATTGTTTTGACATCTACAGCCTTTGAAAACAAGACCTCAAGAAAGGATGATATGATTACTGAGTTAATGGAAGCATGCAAAGAACTTGATGAAGTAATCAGAGTTAGCTCAGCAAGGAAGCTAAATTTTGAAAAGTTGATCAAGGAGCTGCAGAAGGATAACAATCTTGATGATAATGTGGGTACTGAAGAAGGAGATTCTGATAATGAAAGAAGTTCAGAAGTTTCCAAGTCTACTGGTCCTGAAGACAGTTAGACTCTGTGCTGGTGCCTTTTTTGTTTTTCTTTTGTGTTTTAATCCCTATGTTCTTTTTGGCACTTGTATATGCTTGACACTTGGATATTCTGGTATGTACTTTTTCTACTACTATCTTGAATGCATGTTTATTTGGCATATTATGTCTAAAAAGGGGGAGAGAAACTGACTAATTGACTGGTAAGTTTAAGGGGGAGCTGGTAAGTTTGAGACTGACTGATAAGTTTGAGGGGGAGCTTCATGTCTCAGAAGATGTTCTGACATCTTCCACTGCTAACTGTTGCTTGTGCTGCTGCTATGATAATATGCTCAAATAATGTTTTAGCCAAAATTTGCCAAAGGGGGAGTTTGTAAGTGTTTGTTGGTAGCAATTTTGGTAAAACAATACTTTGGTAATGTTTTGCTTAATGTCTTGACATTTGAAGTAAAACAACTCAACTGATTTTGAATGATGTCAAAGCAGATGTCTTAACATCTGCCTTTTGATCTGAATGTGTTTTTAGATTTTCTGTTTCCTATTTTTAAGTGCACCTTATTCAGGTTTTGTGGTTTATAACTTGCGAAAAATATGGAGAAATATTTTTCAATCTGTCTTACCTTTAAGGATTATAACTTGGCCTACTTTCATGGAGATATTCAAGGGATTCAATATATTGCAATATTTGTTTTTCAGCCCAAGCCCATAAAGAAGCTACTGCGCCTTTATAAGGACTTGCAACCTTATTCGTACAACTGCAACAATTGAAGAAAAATATATTCTTTGTGTTTAAAAGTCTGAATCTTTTAATTGTGATACACTCTAGTATTGTTTCAATACTTGAGTTGTAATTTGTTAGTTGAGTTGTAAATGGTGGATCATTCATAAGCTTTTAACTATTGAATGATTGAGGTTTTTCAAACTTAATAATTATGTTGTTTTTCACTGTTAGTGATTGAAGGGATTTGAGGAGGGCTTCATACCTATGTGTGTCTTAGGTAGAAGTATAGCACGGGTAGTGATTAAGTGATTAGATCGTAAACTGGTTGCTTACTGAGGGTGTATGAATTAATACTATTTAGTGGACTTATCCATGGCTTGGTAGCCCCCAGAGTAAGTGTTGTTGTTAGGACATAGTTTGATTCTACAACCCTTAATTAGAGTTTTGATGATAACAAACACAAAGAACAAATATGCACTCTAAATTTGTGTTATTTTGTATGCAGAAGTTCTGACTGAAACAACATAAAAAATTAAGCTACAGAAGCTTTTAAGCTGAGGTAATCAGAATCTGCACTGAAGAATGATGATCAGAATCTGTGCTGAAGTGAAGAATACTCTGATTCCGAACAGAAGTTTAATATACCATCAGATCCTCACATCTTCGAGTCATCAATGTTCTGAAGCAATTGCAGCATGCAAGATTCTAAGTTCTGAAGCGTTACTTTTCAATTAAGACAACATCATATGCAACGGCTTCATTCAGACAAGAATCTTCTCAATATGGAAATAACATTGAGTGTCCATTATCACGCTTTATGTTGGTCAAGATTTCCACGCCTATATAAACAAGCTTAAAGGACAAATCATTTACGATTTTGAAACACAACTGCATATACCTCTCAAACGCTACAATCTTTCATATTCTCATATAAGCTTAAATTGTGTAAAATATCACAGTAGTGATACAATTTTTGTAAGGAAAAACAACAGTACACAGTATATTCCTTTATTTTGATTAAGCTAGTTTTCCTTGAGATAAACCGGGTTGTGGTTGTACTCAAGAAGACTTTGGCAGTTGTCAAAGTGGTATTGTAATCAGATTTGATTAGTGAATTAAGTCCTCGTTGGATAGAGGCGAAATCACCTTGGCGGGTGGACTGGAGTAGTTTGAGATCAAACGAACCAGGATAAAAATACGGTGTCTACTGCTTTTGATTTTAAGTTTCAATTCAACCCCCCTTCTTGTGTTTTTCACTTCTTCAATTGGTATCAGAGCTCCTGGTTCTTAGTTCATACACTTAATCGTGTCAGTGCAAGATCCAAGATTTAGAAAAACACTATGGTGGGACCAAGCTAAAACATCAGCAATGACTATCATGAGGAAAACAACAGAATTAGCGGCAAACCTCCAGTCTTTGATGGAGAAAATTTTGACTACTGGAAAGACAGAATTGAGAGCTTCTTTCTGGATCATGATGTTGATCTATGGGACATGGTAATTGATGGATACACACATCCTATGGATGAAAGTGGTCAGAAGATATATAGAAAAAGGATGTCTGACCAGCGAAAATGTGATTTCAGAAACCATCATAAAGCCAGAATAATACTTCTCAGTGCCATCTCATACTCAGAGTATGAGAAGATCTCAAACAGAGAGACAACCAAAAGCATGTTTGACTCTCTGAGAATGACGCATGAAGGCAACATACAAGTCAAAGAAACCAAGGCCCTTGCGCTCATTCAGAAATATGAAGCATTCAAGAAGGAAGACAGTGAATCCATATAAGCAATGTTCTCAAGATTCCAGATTCTTGTTGCTGGGCTGAAAGTTTTTGACAAAGGATATTCTACTGCTGATCACGTAAAGAAGATCATCAAAAGTTTACCCAAGCAATGGAGGCCAATGGTCACTGCACTTAATCTAGCTAAAGATCTCAATAAGATATCTCTTGAGGAACTTGTCAGCTCCCTCAGAAGTCATGAGATATAGCTAGAAGAAGACGAGCCTCAAAAGCAAGGTAAGCCTCTAGCATTAAAATCTAACAAAAAATCTGATTCTAAGGTTTTGCAGGCTATGGAAGAAACCTATGATGGATCTTCATTAGAAGAAGATGAATTGTCTCTTCTCTCCAGAAGAGTCAATAAATTGTGGAAGCAGAGACAAAGAAAATTCAGAAACCCGATTAGATTAGAGAATCGAAATGAATCCTCCTCCAGATATAGAAAGTCTGAGTCCTCCTCTGGACACAGAAGATCTGAAGCTTCTTCAGGACACACAAAGTCAAATAACAAAGACATCATCTACTATGGGTGCAATGAACAAGGGCACTACAAAAGTGATTGTCCAAGGCTTCAGAAGGAGAAGCCCAAAAAGAAGTTCTTCAAAGAGAAGAAGAAAAGCCTCATGGCAACATGGGACGATTCATACACTTCTGATGCCGACTCATAGTCAGATGATGAAAGAGCCAACATTGCTCTCATGGCAAACATGTTAGAAGACAACGAAGCTTCTGGTTCAGACTCAGAATCAGACACAAAAGAGATATTCCATGATTTCACTATTAATTTTACTAAGGATGAACTTGTAGAAAGTCTGAATGAAATTCTGGAAAGCTATCAGCAGATCAGAGTCAAATTTAAGAACCTGAAAAGGGAACTTGTCTCTGACTCTGAAGGAACTGAGAGTCTTAGATTAGAGAATTTTGAGTTAAAAGAAAAGATTTTAAAATTAGAAAATGATTTAAAAAACTCTCAGAAAGAAATAATCTCAGAGACTCCCAGTAATGCTGATAAGATCATCAAAGAGTATGATCACAGCTTTCAGAAGTTTCTTGCTAAAAACATAGATAGAAGCAAGATGGCTTCAATGATCTATGGAGTTAGCAGGAATGGCAGAAAAGGAATAGGATACCAAGGTAAGGTATCTCCACCTAAGAAAGTCATGGACCTTGTTATAAAACACACACCACTAAAATCACACTTCACATATGGGCACACACATGACCTAAAATACAGTAGTAATGATTACTCTGTCAAACCAAAATTCAACCAGAATTTTGGTAAAACTAACAAACCAAGACCCAAAAAGATATGGGTACCTAAGGACAAAATTATATATGTAGCAGATATCTTTAGCAGCAAGGCTAAAACACCAGTCATGGTACCTGACTCTGGATGCTCTCGACACATGACGAGAAGAAAGCATATGTTCCAAAGCCTGGAACTTAAACCTGGAGGCTACATGGGCTTTGGAGGCAAGCAAAGAGGGAAGATCATTGGCTCTGGAATAATAGGCAATGGTAATATTCCTTCTATCAATAATGTGCTTTTAGTTGATGGATTAATGCATAATCTGTTATCCATAAGTCAATTAAGTGATAACGGTTATGATATAATTTTTAATCAAAGTTCATGCAAAGCTGTTAGTCAGAAAAATGGAACTATCCTTTTTAATGGAAAGAGGAAAAACAACATTTATAAGATAAAACTTTTTGAACTAAAAAGTCAGAATGTAAAATGTCTTCTCTCTGTTAATAACGAGTAATGGGTCCGGCACAGAAGATTAGGGCATGTTAGTATGAGAAGAATATCTCAGATTAACAAACTCAATCTGGTCAGAGGACTTCCTAATCTGAAGTTCATCTCAGATGATCTGTGTGAAGCATGTCAGAAAGGAAAATTTGCAAAACCTGCTTTTAAATCTAAAAATGTTGTTTCCACCTCTAAGCCATTAGAACTTCTGCACATAGACTTATTTGGACCAGTGAAAATTGCATCTGTCAGTGGCAAGAAGTATGGGTTAGTGATCGTAGATGACTATAGCAGATGGACATGGGTAAAGTTCTTAAGACACAAGGACGAGTCATATTCTGTGTTCGTTGCATTCTGTAACCAAGTTCAGAATGAAAAGGATCTTAGAATTGTCAAAGTCAGAAGTGATCATGGTGGAGAATTTGAAAATAAAAAATTTGAAACATTTTTTAATGAAAAAGGCGTCTTGCATGACTTCTCTTGTCCTAGAACTCCCCAACAAAATGGAGTTGTAGAACGAAAGAACAGAACATTGCAAGAAATGTCCAAAACCATGATCAATGAGACTAACATTGCTAAGATCTCCTGGGCAGAAGCAATTAACACATCGTGTTACATTCAGAATAGAATCTCTATAAGACTTATTCTGGAAAAGACTCCATATGAATTGTGGAAGAACAGAAAGCCCAACATTTCTTATTTCCATCCTTTTGGATGCACATGTTTTATTTTGAATACTAAAGATCATCTGAACAAGTTTGACTATAAAGCACAGAAGTGTATTATGTTAGGATACTCTGAACGCTCAAGAGGGTACAAAGTATACAATACAGAAACACAGATTGTTGAAGAGTCAATCAGTGTTAGATTTGATGATAAGCTTGACCCTCAAAAGTCAAAGCAGAATGAATCTTTTGCAGATATAGAAGTTAAATTCATAGGTACTGAAGACAACTCATCAGAAGTTCCCAACAGAGACGCTCCAACAACTTCATAAAGAAATGTTACAAGTGATCCAGTACCTTCTGTTGATCAACTCCATAAAAGGTTATCCAGAAGCAGCATAGCTCACCTAGAAGATAAGATCCTGGGAAAGAAGGATGATCCAATCAGAACAAGATCAACATTCAGAAACTCTGAAGAATCCCTCATGGGACTGGTCTCACTGATTGAACCAACAAAAATTGATAAAGCTCTTCTCGACAATGACTGGATTCTGGCTATGCAGGAGGAATTAAAACAGTTCACCAGAAATGACGTATGGGATCTGGTTCCCAAACCAAAAGGATTCAACGTCATTGGAACAAAGTGGGTGTTCAGAAACAAACTAAATGAGCAAGGAGAAGTCATCAGAAACAAGGCACGACTGGTGGCACAAGGTTATAGTTAGCAAGAGGGGATAGACTATACAGAAACCTTTGCTTCATTCGCCAGGTTAGAATCTATCAGACTCTTAATCTCCTTTGCTGTCAATAATATCATCACTCTGTATCAAATGGATGTCAAAAGTGCATTCTTAAATGGTTACATAGATGAAGAGGTATATGTGCACCAACCCCCTGGGTTTGAAAATTCCAAACACCTAAAATATGTTTTCAAACTAAAGAAGTCACTCTATGGTATGAAACAAGCTCCCAGAGCTTGGTATGAAAGACTAAGTAACTTCCTGTTAGAAAAGGAATTCACCAGAGGGAAAGTGGACACAACCTTGTTCTGTAAGACATTTAAGAATGACATTTTAGTTTGTCAGATTTACGTAGATGATATCATTTTTGGATCCACTAAACCTTCTCTGGGAAGAGAATTTGCTAAGTGCATGCAGGCAGAGTTTGAGATGAGCTTAATGGGGGAACTTAAATTCTTTTTGGGCATTCAGATAAACCAAACTCCAGAAGGAAATTACATTCATCAGAGCAAATATGTCAGAGAACTTATGAAGAAATTTGACCTCTCAGAATGTAAGCCCTCAAATATTCCAATTCATCCCACGTGTATTCTGGAAAAGGAAGAGGTAAGTAAAAAGGTATAACAGAAAATCTACAGAGGTATGATTGGATCTCTCCTTTATCTGACGACTTCAAGGCCTGACATTTTATTCAGTGTTTGCTTATGTGCTAGATTCCAATTAGATCCTAGAGAATCTCACTTAACAACAGTTAAGCGAATTTTCAAGTATCTGAAAGGTACTACTAATCTGGGTTTGTTTTATAGAAAATCCAATGAATACAGCTTAGTAGGATACTGTAATGCTGACTTTGCTGGAGACGGAGTAGAGCGTAAAAGCACTTGTGGAAGCTGCCAGTTTTTGGGAGACAATATGATCTCATGGACCAGCAAAAGATAGTCCACAATAGCATTATCAACAACAGAAGCTGAATACATAACAGCTGCTAGATGTAGCATACAAATGCTCTGGATGAAAAGTCAACTTGAAGACTTCAACATATTTGAGAGTAACATTCCTATCTTCTGTGATAACACTTCTGCCATATGTCTCTCTAGAAATCCCATTTTGCATTCTAGGGCTAAGCATATATAAATAAAACATCACTTTATTAGGGATTATATTCAGAAAGGAATTCTTACTTTGAAATTTATTGACACAAATCATCAATGGGCTGATGTATTTACAAAACCCCTTTCTGAAGATAGATTCAATTTCATTCTGAAACATCTCAGCATGAAATTGTGTCCAGAATAAAATGTCTTATTTGCATATCCTAACCCTCAGAACTTTATTGTTTTCTATGAACATCTGATTAACTCGTCTTCAGAAGTTAGAAGTACAGTTGTCTCAGAATCTATCTATGAAGATCTGAACTTTTCATTTCATAGGATAGAGGCGTACAGTTCACACAATCAAACATATGTCATCCTCTCATAAGCTACCTTCTGAGGCTGAACACGTGTTCAAATTTTGAAGGGTCTGAGGCTCTGATTGGATGCATTGAGACACTTGTCATTGGTAACTGTTCAATATATCTCTAAATCCCCTAATTTCAAGTTTCATTAATTCAATATAATCATTACTTATTTTCTCTTTCTTACTGATTACGTTTTCTAAATAAAAAACCTATATAAACTCAATTTACTATTTCATTCATTCACGTTTTACCATCTTCAATATTCTCTCCTGTTATAGTTTCTTTTTCAAAAACCCTTTCAATCAATTTTCTTCAAAGAATCCGTGTGAACAATGGCATCATCATCAAGTCTCAAGAATCTTAACAGTGCTCATGACTCTTCATCTACTGAACAATATGAGGAGCCCATTAGAATGCTACTCACTCCGATTGATAACCTTGAAGTTCTCTGTGAATTGATCATTGATTTTGAAAGCTTACAAGAAAATGGGTTTAATCTGTATGAAGATGTAACTACACAGGGATGGAACATATACTTTGATCGTCTGTTGGGTCCAACTTTTCCCATTCTTGTTAAAGAGTTTTGGATTCATGCTACTTCATCCAACCACTGGGTCACACCATATGTTATGGGGAAGAAGATAGCGATTATAGAAGATTTTATTGGGAAACTCATTGGATACAATGGCGGTGGAGTCAGATGCATTGATATGGATGATAAGTGTTATGACCTAAAATCCATTGCTAGGGAAATCTTCACTTTTGGACAGCCATCCAGTAAGATCAGATACTTGAAAGATCATTACAGAATCTGGGCTAGAATAATTCTGGGATGTCTCAATCACAGGAAGCCTACAAGCTCTCCTGATTACATCAACATTGATCAGCAGTTTCTGATATACTTCATTGCAAAGAAGACCAAGATAAACCTTCCATATTTTCTCTTCAACCATCTCAGAACAAGTGTGAAAGAGAAAAGAGAAGAAGAAAGAACTAAGAGGGATTGGATTCCTCTAGGAAGATTGATTTCAAATATTCTAACAGAAAATAGGCTGATAGAACATCTGACAGAGGCTCAAGAAATCAGTACTCTGGAAGCAACTGTTGGGAAACATTTGAATGCCAAGAATCTGAAGAAAATGAAGATTATTGAAAACATTAAGAAGGAACCAACAATTGATTCTCATGAGGTCATCACTTCTAGGAGAATCCCTCTGAAGGATTTTCCACTATTCTCTGAGATAGATGCCTCTCCAAAGATTATAGTCAGATACCTTAAAGCTTGCAAGGCTGATGGGACTATTCCAGAAATAAACATCCAAGATCTGCACAAGCCAGCTCCAGAGGTTGTGCTAAAGAAATCCAGAAAGAGGAAGGCAGCAGGAGAAGGATCCTCTCAGAGGACACCCAAAGCTGCGAAAAAGAAAGGTAACACATCTTTTGTTTCGATTGTAGAATCAATAGCTATTCCAACATCTGAAACCATTCCCCCCAACCAACATAAAATCCTTCACCCCAAAAATTTGAGGATTTTGACATAGAGTTTGACCCATCTGTAACTCTCGGAAATTTCTTAAAAATGAACCTTACTCCCCCAATCCAAATCCAAATCCAGAACAACATCAACCAGAACTTGCTAGAGTTCTCTCTGATATTGAACTATTTGATCAAGACTTTTCCTCACCACTCCCAGAAAATCCAAATACTCAATCTCAACAACCAAAAAATCCACAACCACACTCTCCTCAACTAGAACACCAAAACCTCAACTCACCCCAACATGAAAACCCTCTCACACCTCAATCAGAAAATCCAAACACTCAACCTCAACAACCATAAAATCCACAACCACACTCTCCTCAACAAGAACATCAAAACCTCAACTCACCCCAATCAGAAAATGAAAACCCTCTCACTCCTCAATCTGAAAATCCATCTTCTGAAATACCTGAACCAGAAATTCAACACGCTACCGCAAACCAATCAAAAGGCTCCCTTTCAGACTCTGACACCACTACCCCAATTCCCGGGGATAACAGAACCTCTTACGGTTCGTTTACCTCTCTCCATTCATGATATTCCAGAAATACCTTCACCATATGAATCTACTCCACCAAACACCCTTCACTCACCAATCCTGATTTCGGACTCTTCCACTCTCTCACCTATCAACCGTCCAACTGACAACCTCAGACTTGTCATTAATCTACAAGCGCTGGACCAACTAGCTTCCATCTCAAACAAAATTGCCACCCCCAAACCTAAACCAACCTCAACCAAATCAGATGTTGGTAAGAATCTGTTGATTTTTGAAACAAAAATACAGGAATGGATTACTTCTTTGAAGCAAGCAAGTCAAGATATTTCTAATCCTGCTGCTTCTGATTCTCTATGGGAAAGATTCAGAAAATGGTTCAACTTTGAAACCCAGAAGCTGGAAGAATTAAGCTATGAAAGGGCTCAGCAGAACTTCAGTGATCAGCTAAAAGCCTTCAAAGATCAAGTTTTAAGCCACTGGGGTAAGAAAGAAATTCTTCTGCTGGATAATGCTCCCTGGAAAGAGCACCAACCTTCAGAAGCCACTGAACCAGATTCTGATAGTCACCCTCTGACTACTGCTCCAGAAAAGGTGATTGCAACAGAAGAAGTTGTTCAATCAGAAGAGGCTACAGAGTGTTCTGAACGATATGCAACCCCTGAAGATACACCAGCTTCATCTCTAGTCATGCAAACTCTGGAAGAGTTGAAGAAGGAGAATGCCTTAATCCATGCCAGACTGGATAAGCAAGAAGACACAAGCAAAGAGATCAGAGATAAATTGGATAAACAAGAAGATACAACAAAAGAAATCAAAGACATTCTAGGAAAGCATGAATAATCAAGCACTCAGATTAAGAGCTTATTGGAAGCATTGTTCACACGACTTCCCCCTCCTTCTTAGATTTTCTTTAACTGTTTATCTGTATTTTTCATCTTATCCTCCTTGTTTCTGAAAAATGTCATTGCATTCTATTTTCAATATAATTCATCTTTTTTACTCTGATTATATTGCTTTTTGATACCTGACAAAAAGGAGGAGAAAGTAAGATATTTTCAATAACAGTATACCGGGACAAAGTCTCAAACATTCTGAATATCTTAACCTCTATGTTTTTCTGAAAAGCTTGAACAGGAACATATTCTGATAAGGACAAAAGGAGGTGCATCAAAAGCTCTAACGAGAAGGAACTTCAGGGAGGTAACTCATCTCTATCTGAGTAATCAACTCAGGGGGAGACTCTCTTAAGCTTTTTGTTCTATATCTTTCATTGAAAATCATAGTTTTTATCATCATCAAAAAGGGGGAAATTGTTAGAACATGGTTTGATTCTACAACCCTTAATTAGAGTTTTGATGATAACAAACACAAATAACAAATATGCACTCTAAATTTGTGTTATTTTGTATGCAGAAGTTCTGACTGAAACAACATCAGAAATTAAGCTACATAAGCTTTCAAGCCGAGGTAATCAGAATCTGCGCTGAAGAATGATGATCATAATCTTAGCTGAAGTGAAGAATACTCTGATTATGAACAGAAGTTTAATATACCATTAGATCCTCACATCTCTGAGTCATCAATGTTCTGAAGCAATTGCAGCATGCAAGATTCTAAGTTCTGAAGCATTACTTTTCAATTAAGACAACATCATATGCAACGGCTTCATTCAGACAAGAATCTTCTCAATATGGAAATAGCATTGAGTGTCCATTATCACGCTTTATGTTGGTCAAGATTTCCACGCCTATATAAACAAGCTTAAAGGACAAATTGTTTACGATTTTCATACACAACTGCATATACCTCTCAAACGCTGCAATCTTTCATATTCTCATATAAGCTTAAATTGTGTAAAATATCACAGTAGTGATACCGTTTGAGTAAGGAAAAACAATAGTACACAGTATATTCCTTTATTTTGATTAAGCTATTTTTCCTTAAGATAAACTGGGTTGTGGTTGTACTCAAGAAGACTTTGGCAGTTGTCAAAGTGGTATTGTAATCAGATTTGATTTGTGAATTAAGTTCTCGTTGGAGAGAGGAGAAATCACCTTGGCGGGTGGACTGGAGTAGTTTGAGATCAAACGAACCAGGATAAAAATATCGTGTCTACTGCTTTTAATTTTAAGTTTCAATTCAACCCCCCTTATTGTGTTTTTCACTTCTTCAGTTGTTGTACAGCGAACTCGGTTAATAATCCCTTGTGTTTTTACTGCTTTTATATTGTTGCATTTTATATTGTCCTCAGATATTTGTGTCGTGACATCTCCTTCGACATCACATATCTGATATTAGAATTTCACAAGCTAACAAGAAAAGATTCATCAGATAAGAAGTTATATCTGTTGAATTCTTTTGATTAAGTTCCTTGAGAGTATGAGATGTTTTCAATAAACAAATTAGTCCATCCTTGACTTTACTTATTATACTTCTGCTAATTTTATTTTATAAACTCAATTATCAGAAGATGTTTCAGTCAAAAATATCTTTGATCAGATGGAAGCCTTTGGTTATCCAGACCCTGAGTATATTGATTGTGTCACTTAGTTAGATGTAGTGATTAACACATGTAACCCTTGGTTATTCTTAATTATCACACGCTACCTAAGCTAGATCATGAACAATATGCGATTTCTTGGAATTGACTCTTTCATGACTGCCTTCATTTATTACCTCTCATATTGTGTCTTTAAAAATTGTTATTCTTTATTTTATTTGACATTTAAATGCTACAATTAAAATTTTCATTCTCCCTCTATATAATTCACCTTTTCACACTGTCACACGCTCACTCTCAGTTCCTCACAAATTAGAAACCCTAAACCCCTCTTCTCCTTCAATCGCTTTTCTGGGTTCTCCGTCAACAACCTTCAATATTCATTCATCTTCCTCTTCAAATCAAATTCATGATGACCAATTCTCAAAAAGGAGAACTTAATTTCGCAAAGGAATTTGATCAAGCATCAAAACCACCAGTTACTTACGGCTCTTCATCATCGTCTACCTTCGCTCCATCATCTTCATTAGTTCCTCCTGTAAAGACAATGTTTGTTACTTCTTATTTTATAGAAGTTAATGAGAATCACATCACTCAACAAAACTCTCAAGTTCACTGCATCCTTCCTCCACAAGAACTAGATGTTCTTCGGGAATTATTAGTTAATTTCGAAAATTCATCCGATAATGGGGTTGACCTAGAAGAAGAATTAGAAGCTCAGGGATGGAAAAACTACTTTAACAGACTTCACGGTCCTATTTATGGAGATTTAGTAAAAGAATTCTGGAAGAATGCTAATTGTGAGGATCTGCATATTGTCTCGGATGTCATTGGATTAAGGATTGTCATAACTGGAAAATACATTGTTGATCTTCTAGGTTTGAAGTTTATGGAAGGAAAATGTACATATAAAATGGAGAAGAAGTTTAAAACTACAAAGTAAATTGAAGTTTGTAACGAAGTCACTCAATCGACTACTGTTTAAGAATTACTCTGATGAGAAGACAAAATACAAGAGCAAGGATCTTCGTCCAAATCTCAGAGTTTGGCACAAGATCATTATGGGCTGTATAAACCCTAGACCTGCTTCAAACTCTTCTGATTACTTCAATTTTAGTCAGAAGCTCATGTTGTAATATTTTCTAACCAAGCACAAGATCAATTTTCCCTATGTCTTATTCAATTATCTGAAGGATATTGTTAAAAAGACGAGAACCACTATAAATCCTAAGAAGAATGTTCCTACCTATGCCCCTTGTGGATGTCTTTTGACTAACATTCTTGTGGAAAGTGGGTTAGTAAAATCTCTCGTAGAAGAAGAAAATTACACAGAAGATTTGTCTCCCAGCATTATAGAATCATTTACTGCACAAAACTTAAGGAACATGCAAATAATTGAAAAGATTAAAGTTAAACCTCTGGGTGAACCGTTTGAAGTCACTACTCAAAAAAGGATTCCAATTACTGACTATCCTCTTTTTTCAAATATGGATAATATATCAATTGTTGTTATATATGTTCATATGATGGAAGGAGAAGGACATGATATGTCTAATTTTTATTATACTAAACTTCCTGCTGAAGAAGTTGATTGTGGTGTAAGAAAAGGAAAGAAAATATCAAACACTTCTGAACCAAATAAGAAGAAAGCTAGATTTCTTTAAGAAACAATTTTGGGAACTACAACGTCTGAAACATCTAGTAAGACTGATACTCCTACTTCTGATCCAATTCTCGCTGATACTTCAAAAGAGAAAAGAAAAGAATTATCGGAGGCTTCTAAGCCAAAGAAAAAGGGAAACAAGAGACAAAGAACTGAATCCTCTGAATCTCGGGGTCTACCTTATGAATCTGGAAAATCATGTAAGTCCTTTATTCTTCCTACTAACGTTTCCGATAATGCTCCTGAATATGTTAATGCATCTTTAACAACTACAATGACACATTTCTCTGAATCAACCATGTCCAATTCACAAGTTATTTTTAAACCACCTGTCTCTGCCCCACTATTCTCATCCATTTCAATAACTACTACCAATTAGAACAAACCTACATTAGAATCATCAAACGAAATACCACATGTGATACGGTGGGAGAACTGACTTGAGGTTTTGCGTTTGTGTTCGCAAATGTTTCGGTTTAGCAAGAGTCGCCACCGACTTTTTATTTTATCCAAAGGAAAGGTCAAAAAGCATAGGAAAGACCTTAGAGATGTTTTCTTGAGTTCGGGGGGTAGATTATGAAAAGGGAAGGTGCTAGCACCCTTTTCATCCATGGTTTTCCATGGGCTCTTAGTTACTTGTTTAGACCACTTGCTTTGCTTTTTCAATTGTTTGAAATGGTGCTTTGTGTGGTTTTGAAATTATTTTGAAAAGAGGCCATCGTTTTGGCAATCTTTGTAATGATTCTTGTTTGAAGAATGTATACAAAGATGTTTGTCTTTTGAAAAATGTTTCAATGTTTGAAAGTTTGTTGGGAAATTGTTTTGAAATTGTGTGTGTGTTTGAAAATAACAAGGATGGTTTGCAAATTGATCAAGTAACTAGGAGTTGTCTACCCTAATCAAAAGTCTTTCCTACACATTTTTAACCCTTTGACATTGTTGTTTTACCATTGTATTTGGTAAACAACCTTATCTTTGGATGTTAAACGGGACGGGCGTGGGTCATCGTATGACCATGATAGCAATGGTGCTAAGTATCTTTTAGCAAGTTTTTGAGGGACTAGATCATTTTTTGTTTAGGCAACCAAGATAGCGTCATCGAGGGACTATGATCTTTTGTTTTTGCATTGATTTTTCCAAGATACCTAGCATGCATACCATGGCCAGGTTTTAAGGCAAAAAGTGGATAAAACCCTAGGGGTGCTTGTGTGCATTGTGTTGTCATTTTCATACATTTTTTGTCTTGTGTTAAGTCATGCTATTTGTTTGATTTTTGGTCTTTTGCATACAAACCCTAATTCTTACTATCATGGTATATGAAAGCAATAAATGCGTAAAGTAAATCTAGACTATTACAACATTATTATGGGAAGGGGGGGGGGGGTACAAGTTTGAATAGGGGGATATTGCACAAAAATAAACCCTAAAATATTATTACAACCAAATTGAAATATTTCACAATTAAATAAATAAGCAAATATTTAAATATGCAACAAAATGTAAATATGCACAAATGTTTTTGTATTTATTTTATGTATGTAAAATAAGTTTATTTATATCCTAAAAATAAGAAAATAAAATGATTATTTTTGGAAAGGGTGAAAACCCTAGTTTTGTTTAGTAAAAATTATGCTTTATATTATTTATTTATTCATTTTTTTTGTTTAAGAAAAATAATAATAATATACAAAAATGTTAAAAATTAAATATTGTATGAAAATATTAATTTAAGTGTATATATAATAAAAATAAAAATATATAATATTTTTGTATTATTTACAAGTTTATTTAAGAAAATAAAAGTATATTAACCTAATAATTTATTTATTATGCAAAAAATAAAATAAAAAAATATGAAAAAATGCAAAAAAAATAAAGAAAATATTTTTGTGATTTTTAATGTTTAGGAAAAAATAAATAAAAGTCAGAAATGTGAAATATGCAAGAAAATATGAAAAATAAAAGAAATGGGCCAAGGGGGTGCAAATAACAAAAGGGAGGGTGTCAAAAGCAGAAACAAACAAGCCTAAGCCCAATGTTCACTTCATCCCTGTCCTTCAGACAAAAAATTCGCGCGCTCTTGTTCAAACTGTAATTCCTGCATACGTGCTTAAATACAAAATCTTGCAACATGAAACTTGTAGCTTGTTAAATCACGATTCCAACCATATAAAAACTTGATCTAACTCTAAGAAACCAGGGAGAATTTCAGTGCCCCTAATTTATGACCTAGTTTTTTCCAGCAAGTTCATCATCTAAATTCTCCTAGCTCAGTTAATGTAAATACAAGCTATGCATATGTACAGCTCAAGCACATTAGAGAATACATTTTTACTTCATAAACCTAAGCTTAATGATGCCTAAATAAGGAGTTAGAATCTTGACAAATACCTGTTTCAGTTAAGTTTGGATATGGCAATGTAGGAGTCGTGAGTGAGGCCTGAAGGTCTTTTGAGCTTGCTTGAAGTTCCCTTAACCTTTCCCAATGCTTAGCTTGCTTTGGAGTGGCTTGAATCTCCTTGTAGAACTCAACCTACACAGCTTCAAAATGAAAATGGTAAAGTGTGAAAATGAAGTTACAGTTGTTGGACAGGTGCTTGGATAGCTTGGATGGGATGTATGCAATGTGTCTGAAATGGTTCAAGACAAAACGCACGAGCCAATTTGGTTTTGGCTTGAGTTCGGCAGAGCTTGCCCTGTTTTGGGAAGAAATGGAGTTTTTTGGTGTATTTAGGTGTTTGAGAGGCTTGGCAATCGTGTTTCAGGCTTGGTGTAATATGCTGGGGTCGTTTCAAATGATATCCAAGCTTAGTTTTAACAGATACTCAAGTTTTGTAGACTTTTGCAAGTTGTCTTGTTTTTGAAGAAAAGGTTGAGTTGACAAAGCCAAAGCCTGTACAGGCTAGCTCAAGGCCTGAACATAGTTGGTGAGCTTTTTCTGATTTTTGTGGAGTTGGTTTGCAGCAAAATCTTTGGTCCACGGCTCAAGATAAACAAAGTTACATAAAGTGAACTTTATCAAAGTAGCAATGTTATCTTTTTGCCATTTTTGGATTAAACCTTTGTACAAAGCTTCCAAGACAAAAACAATGCCATTAACCATTGTATTTGCATTTAATTTATGAGTGTAGAAAGGATTAGAACCTGTAAACCAAGTACAAGCATGATTCAAACTGATTTGCAAGTTGTAACATGGTGCAAAATGCCTTGGACAAAAGTGATGATTTGCCATTTTTAATCCTTCGATTATCCCTAACCACAAATGATCTTGAAGAGTTATTTGACATTTTGGAAAGCTTGTAACATGCTCTACAATCCATATTTGAAATGAATTTTGATATTCCACTTGGAACTATGTGAAAAGTTGCCATGAAGATAGGTCAAAATCCTGCCTAAACTAGGGCAAAATTTCACTAAGTTAAAAGTTTTATGGACCCTTATTCACAAAATCATAACTTGAGATCCAAGCATATTTTGGGAAAAATTTGTGAATCAAAGTTGTATATTTTGTGGAGGACTACAACTTTAATGTTGGAAGTTTTCTTTGAATCCAATTGCATCATGGTGAAAAAGTTGGAAAAAAATAAGAAATTTTCATAACTTAGAAAATTTCTAAGTTATGAAAAATTTCAAACTTAAACCCTAATTTTCAAAATTAGATTTCTTGGTGAACAAGTTTCATGTTTTGACACATCTTGATGAAAAATGACCCTTGGCACTTGATTTTGACCAAAAAGTCAAAGTTTGACTTTTCAGTGTACAGTTGACTGGAAAATTCATTTGTCAATCCAATGCATTTGAGATCTTTTGAAGAATGTGATTAGGTCAAGATGATGCAATTGAGTCCTTGAAACCATGCTTGAACCCAATTTGCCATTGGCTAGGTGAAAAATCAGAAATTACCCTTCTACAGTCAAAACCCTAAAAATGACCATTTTGCCCTTTTGACGATCTGATCAAATTTCTTGAGGAGTTGTGGTCCAAACTTGATTAAATGGTTAATATGAGTCTATAATGTTGATGTGGATCACAAATTATGATGTTTGACTGTAAATTGGCCACAATTGACTTTTTCCCTAATACAGTTGATTTTTAGGTCAACTGTCCAATTGACTGGGCAAAAATTTGATTCAAGGCTTGAAACTTGGTATGAGAAATCTTAGGAGTCCAACATGAAGTATGAAAGTCAAATGAGGCATTGGAAGTCCAAAAATCCTTGTGCAACTTCAAACCCTAATTTCAAGTCATAAGTGCAAGGAGATGTCTTGAGCTGAGCAAACCCTAATCTGGTCTGGAGTCCAAAGAGTCTTGTGAGGAAAATCTTGATAAAATGAGAGGGCAAATTTTGGGGTACAACAACTGCCCCTGTTCAATCTTCTTGAACCTGAAGAGTTAGATTGGCGAGTTTGTCATTCGTTACTCGAAGGTAAAAGATGATTGGACATTAGAGTGCCCGTAAATTTGCACTCGTCAAAATGTGGTTGAGGGAATGGGCTTAAAGATGCCATTTAGAGAGGTGACATAATCTTGTTGGAGATGGGCTTAAAGATGCCATCAAGAATGTTTGTTGAAAATAAGGAGAATGAACATCAGAATGGTATCCGTATCTAGAACGTATCTGAGTTGTATTTAGAGATTGGATCTATATGAGCAAGGGAATGACGTCCGTGTTTGGAGCGTATCTGAGCTGTAACTGTATCTGAATCTGAATGAATAACAGAATGACTGCCGCGTCTGGAGTGTATCTGTATTGTATCTGAATCTGAATTTTGAATAGGCGACAAAAAGGCTTCCGTGTCTGGAGCGTCTCTGAGCTGGGGAAAAAGTCAGAATGAGTGACAGAATGACAACCGTGTATGGAGCGTGTCTGGACTGTATCTGAAGTTGAGATCTGTATGAGTAGCAGAATAACTTCTGTGTCTGGAGTGTATCTGTACTGTAATTGGGATCTGAATAAGTAACATAATGACTTTCGTGTCTAGAGTGTATCTGAACTTGAAATTGATAGTTGAATCTGAATGAGAAATAGAATGGCTTCCATGTCTGAAGCGTATCTAGTCTGTATCTGATTGTTGAAGTCTGAATGAGTAACAGAATGGCAGCCGTGTCTGGAGCGTATCCGTACTGTATCTTGACTTTGAATTCTGAATGAGTAGTAGAATGACTTCCGTGTCTGGAGTGTATCTTTATTGTATCCGAATAAGAGATCTTAAATGAGTAACATAATGACTTCCGTGTCAGGAGTGTATCCGTACTGTATCTGAAATCTTTGAATATTTGTTAAAGATAGCTTTTAATCTTATCCTGAAAAGGGTAAAATGTTAGCTGAAACACAAAGTTATGTTGCATGCAATGTATGATGCAATAAAATGTGTTTTATCAATGTTTATGATATATGAATGTAATGGATGTGCATGTAAGCTGATTTGCTGCATTGCTGAGGAAAATAAATCCTTGATAGCTGGGGATAATGAAATCCTTGACTGCTGTCGGGGAAAATAAATCCTTGACTGCTGCTGGAGATTCAAAAATCTTTGACAACTTCTATGGGGATGTGAGAATCCTTCACGACTTTCCTGGGGATAGGGATCCTTCAAGTCTTGAAGTTAGAGTAATGAAAAAAATTCTGCTTGGGGAAGTAATGCCATGTACTGCCTGAGAAATATGCTTGGGGAATCCAGAGAATTTTGAAGACTTCTACTGGGGGTTAAATAATGGGAATCCTTACTCGGCTAGGGAACAGGGAAAACTCTGGCGATCTCTACCGGGGATCAAACAAAGGAAAACCTTGATCTGCTGGAGAATAAGGAAGACTCCGATGGCTTCTGCGGGGAACTGAGAATGAGAATCTTCATTCTGCTAGGGGAATTTGAATCCTTGGGGACTTCATGCTGAGGAGTCAAGAATAAGAATCTTCGATCTGCATGGGATTAAAAATTATGACAAATTCATGCTGGGAAGTAATGAAGATTCTGGCAACTTCACTAGGGAATCGAGAATGAGAATCTTCATTCTGCTAGGGGATGAAAAAACTCTGTGGGGAATAAGTATACTTCTGGGGAGTAGCTATCCTGCTGGAGAGTAAGTTCAGGACTCTGGGGGAAAAGCTTATTCCTGTTTGGAAAAAGTTCATGAGTTTGGGTTGTATGCCAATCTACTGGGGAGTCAAGAATGAGAATCTTCATTCTGTTGGGGATATCAGGAGTTTGGGTTGTATGACAATCTATTAGGGAATTATCCTAGGTTGGGGATAAAGCAAAAGTTAACTGTTATCTGGTTGATTCTCAGATTTTAAGACAACTTGCTGGGGAATTTGGGGAAAACTGGATGGTTTCTGCTGGGGATTGATAGTCTTGACTTGACTGGGGAAGAAGGTTTCATCTTTGCTGAGGGTCTGTAGTTCAAAGTTTTGGCTCCACTGGGGATTGGGAGTTTGAAGTTTTAACTCTGATGGGAATTTTGAAATTTAGCTCCGCTGGGGATATGTATTTCAGGGTTTTAGTTCCGCTGGGGATCCAGATGTTGTACTGCAGGGGATTTCTCTTGGAATAGTCTAAAGACGTTTTTCCTATACTTTCAACCTGTCAATAATTATTCTTTCCCATTTCGTTTATTTGTAAACAGTGATTATATTCAAATGCATATGCTCATTTAATAAATCATTGGACGTTTTCAAATAAAACACAAGTGTAAAAAGAAGAAAAGGCAAATAGTTTTCTGCACTTTGGAGTATCTTTGTATTAACTTTGTGTAAGTATTTTGTACACAGGAGACAGACATCCTAGTAAGAGAATGTTGTCATAAAAATGAGAAAAATTTATACAAAGAAAGATGGGCATGTGTGAAAATTCCATGGGGTTCCCATTCTGCTATAGCCTCCGTAACTCTGAATGTCTTATACATTTGTTGCTTCGTCCGAAGATGATTGAGTTGATCAGAATCCCGGAGCTTATCCGTGAAGAGATTGTCCTTAAAGTGTTCCTACAAGACATAGTCATACGCTTTAATTCCCTAATTTTTGCCTGGACCTCCCTTTCAGGTTTTCGATCCACCGGGAAACCCTTTTTTGCCCAAGTCGCCCTTTCGGGTTTTCAACTTGCCGGGTGTATAATTTTTTTTTTGTTTATCCCTAACTTTTGCCTGAACCTCCCTTTTGGGTTTTCGATTCACCGGGATGCCCTTTTTTGCCTAGGTGTGTCAACCTAGCGGGTCATTTACGCGTAGTATCTTTTGACTATGTCTGCGTTCATAGGGTGTGGCAGGTCGTTGCCGTCCATGGTGGTTAATATCATTGCCCCACCAGAAAAGATGTTTTTGATCATAAATGGTCCTTCGTAGGTAGGAGTCCATTTTCCCCTGGGATCACTTTGCGGCAAGATGACCCACTTGATTACAAGATCTCCGACTTGATATACATGGCGCCTGACTTTCTTGTTGAAATCCTTAATCATCCGTTTTTGATATGTCTGACCGTGGCAAACAACAGTAAGTCACTTTTCATCAATCAAGTTAAGTTGAACAAGCTGGGTATGAATCCAATCGTCTTCACTCAAACCAGCATCTTTCATGATTCTCAAGGAGGGAATCTGAACCTCGATAGGTAAAACAGCCTCCATGCCGTATACCAAAGAATAAGGTTTTGCCCCAGTTAATGTACGCGCCGTGGTACGGTACCCGTGGAGAGCAAACGGTAACATCTCATGCCAATTCTTGTAGATGACTGTCATTTTTTATATGATCTTCTTGATATTTTTGTTCGCAGCTTCGACAACACCATTCATCTTTGGCCGATAGGGAGATAAATTGTGATGTCGAATCTAGAACTGTTCGCACAAAGCGGTGATCACAGTGTTGTTAAGGTTTGTACCGTTATAAGTAATGATCTTTTCGGGGATGTCGTACCGACAAATAAGGTTCTGCTTGATGAAGCGGGCAACAACATTCTTTGTAAAGGATGCGAAGGAAGCTGCTTCGACCCACTTGGTGAAGTAATCAATGACCACAAAAATGAAGCGGTGTTCATTGGATGTTGTAGGCTTGATCTCTCCAATCTTGTCGATTCCCCACATAGTGAATGGCCAAGGAGCTGTTAAGACATTGAGAGGAACTGGAGGTATATGTACCTTGTTAGCATAGATTTGACATTTGTGACAAGTATGGGAATGTTGATAGCAGTCAGCTTCCATGGTAGACCAGTAATAACCTGCCTGTAGAATCTTCTTAGCCATCGTATGTCCGCTAGAGTGAGTGCCGAAGGTACCATTGTGCAGTTCAGCCATGATTTGTTCAGCTTTAATCTTGTCCACACAACGGAGCAGAATGAAATCATGATTGCGCTTGTACAGGATACCATTGCTCAGGAAGAACTTGGCATAGAATCTCCTCAAGAACTTTTTGTCGTTGACTGAAGCTCCTTCAGGATATTCTTGAGCCTCGAGATACCTTTTGACTTCGTGAAACCACGGTCGGTCCACTACTTCTTCGGTATTAATCTCGTGACAATGTGTAGGTTCGTCCATCCGTTCAATGGTGATTTGGGGAGCCTCATTATCCCAGTTAAGTTTAAACATGGATGACATTGTAGCTAGAGCATCTGCTAGCTGATTTTCTTCTCGCGGGAAGTGCTCGAAGGTAATCTGCTCGAAATGTGGTAGCAATGTCAAGACAAGTTCTTTGTAAGGGATGAGGTTGGGATGTTTAGTGTCCCACTCTCCTTTGATCTGACTGATGACCAAAGCTAAGTCTCCAAACACAACCAAAGATTTGATTCCCAGGTCTATTGCAGCCTTGAGACCAAAGATGTAAGCTTCATACTCGGCCATGTTGTTGGTACAGTTGAAGCACAGTCTGGCGGTGAAAGGAGTATGGCAACCTTCTAGTGAGATGAGCACAACACCGATACCATTGCCAAGTGCATTGGAGGCACCATCAAAGTACAGGGTCCATCGTGATCCTTGTTCAGGTCCGTCATATGGTCTGAAATCTTCAATGTTGTCCAAAGTCATAATGTCCTCGTCAGGGAAGTCAAACTTCATAGATTGGTAATCTTCGACAGCTTGATGAGCCAGATGGTCAGCTAGTACACTCCCCTTTATAGCTTTTTGGGCCGTGTACTGTATATCGTACTCTGTCAAGATCATCTGCCATCTAGCTATTCTTCCAGATAGAGCAGGCTTCTCAAAGATGTACTTGATCGGATCCATCTTAGATATCAGCAGAGTGGTATGAGTCAACATATACTGCCTTAGCTGGCGAGCAGCCCATACCAAAGCGCAACAAGTTTTCTCGAGCAGTGAGTATCGGGTCTCACAGTTGGTAAACTTTTTGCTAAGGTAATAAATGGCAGGCTCTTTTCGGCCAGACTCGTCATGTTGGCCCAATATGCACCCCATTGAATTATCCAAAACAATTAGATACATGATTAGCGGTCTTCCTTCGATGGGTGGCATCAAGATAGGAGGTTCTAGCAAATACTCCTTGATTTTATCGAAAGCAACTTGACAGTCATCATTCCATTTAACCACCTGATCTTTCTTCAACAACTTGAAGATTGGCTCACAAGTAGATGTTAGGTGAGAAATGAACCTAGCAATGTAGTTTAGGCGTCCCAAGAAACCTCTGACCTCCTTCTCAGTGTGAGGGGCAGGCATTTCTCGTATAGCTTTGACTTTGGCAGGATTAACCTCGATGCCTTTGTTACTGACAATGAAACCCAGAAGTTTACCGGACCTGACTCCGAAGGTGCACTTGTTAGGGTTCAGTCTGAGCTTGTACTCTTTCAACCTGACAAACAACTTTGCAAATGGTCGAGGTATTCGTCTTCCGTCTGTGATCGAGCTATCATTTCGTCTACATAGACCTCTATCTCATGATGTATCATGTCATGAAACAAAGCTACCATGGCACGCTGATAGGTTGCCCCGACATTCTTCAGTCCGAATGACATCACTTTATAGCAGAACGTACCCCATTTTGTAACAAAAGTAGTTTTCTCCATGTCTTCAGGTGCCATTTTGATCTGGTTGTAACCTGAAAATCCGTCCATGAAAGAAAATACCTTGTGCTGAGCTGTGTTGTCAACCAAGATGTCAATGTGCGGTAGTGGAAAATCATCTTTAGGGCTAGCCCTATTTAAGTCTCTGTAATCCACACACATTCTCACTTTGCCGTCCTTCTTAGGCACTGGCACAATGTTAGCAACCCATTGTGGGTAGGAAGTAACAGCAAGAAATCCAGCATTGAATTGCTTCATAACTTCTACTTTGATCTTTTCAGACATGTCGGGCCTCATTCGGCGGACTTTTTGTTTAACTGGTGGACAATCTTCTCTTGTGGGTAGATGGTGAACCACAATGTTTGTATAGAGTCCCGGCATGTCTTCGTAAGACCAGGCGAAGATCTCAACATATTCATTCAACAGCTGAATCAAGCGCTCCTTGACACTTGGCTCTAGGTTGGCACCCACTCTGACTTCTTTTCTCTCTTCATCAGTACCCAAGTTGATTGTCTCTAACAGCTCCTCATGAGGTAGAATATCCATTTCTTCCTGTTGTAGAAGTCTAGCCAATTCTCCCGGCACCTCACAATCTTTATCACTTTCATATTCGGCATGGTAGACCAGATCTTCAGAGTCACTGAAGACCATAGCAGAATTGTTACCCATGGAATCTGGAATGGAAGGGTACCTGCATTTGTGAGTGTGGGTGTGTGTAAGGGATAACCACCTTTGAACAAATAAAATGTAAAAAGAAAGACAATGAAACACAAAAGTTTATATGTGAAAACGTCCATGATTCATTAAAATGGCATATGAAGATGAAAAATCAAACCCTTACAAACGGGCCTATGTGCCTCGGGTAAGGCACAAGGTTAAAAGTGTACGAATTGTTTGAGAATTATTACAAACCAACATGAATGTTTGAAAGATAAATTACTGCGGTATGAAAGTAATTAGAACAAAGTCTTTTGCCTCCCAGTTGCATAGTCCTCCGTCAACAGTAGGGAAAATCCAGGTTGCTCTCCTCTTCACTATCCTCCAAAGCATTGACTCCATGATGGGTGATTTTCACTGGTGGCCCTCCGGCACGGGAGCGGCGCACAACCTTCTGATTAGCCGAAGTAAACCCTAGGCCGAATTTATCTGATTTGTGAGGAAAGTCTGGAAGTTGACCCCAGATTGTGCTTCCTCCTTCTTCAATCACAACCTTCGCATCTTTGAGAGATGAAATCCGAGGCACTGGTCTTGTAACTGCAGGTACAGGGGACACTGTCTTGGTTACTGCTATTTCAGGAGAAAACTCTTCGAAGTGTTGGAAAGGGGTCTCTATGAATTCACCATCCAATTCTACATAGCATAAAGAATTTAGATGGCTTATCATGTATTCCTCTTCGCCATGAACAATTATAATTTTCCCCTGGACAGGGTACTTGAGCATTTGATGCAGAGTAGAAGTGACGGCTCCAACATTGTGAATCCAGGGTCTTCCCAACAAGCAAGAATAGGAAGGATGGATGTCCATCACGTAGAATATGGAGTTGAAGGTTTCAGTTCCCACTTTGATCGGGATGTCCACCTCCCCGTGGACCATCCTTTTAGAACCATCAAAGGCTCTGACAATTATATTGCTGGATTTCAGGGTTAAGCCTTCACAGTCCAATCTATCCAAAGCTTTCTTCGGCAAGACATTTAAAGACGAGCTAGTGTCTACCAGAACGTGAGCTAGAGTAGTCCCTCTGCATTCCACCGAGACATGCAAAGCGTCATTATGTTTTCTCCCTTTTGAAGTTAAGTCGGCATAGGAGAAACCTAGACCATTGTCAGCTGTTAAGCTAGCTACACATTCCTGGAACTGATCCACGGAGGTTTCCTGTGGCACGTGGGCCGTCTTCAAGAATCTGATCAGTGCTTTGGCATGAGCCTCTGAACAAAGCAGCAGGGCCAACATAGAGATCTTTGAGGGTGTTTGCCCCAGTTGTTCCACAACATTATAATTGCTTTTCTTGATTATTTTCAAAATCTCTTCCATTTCTTTTTGAGAGGTTTCAGGGATGACCAATGGCTGAGCCCTCGTCCTGACGGGAACTTCTTGGATCCTTTTCCCTCTATCATCAGCATCAGTAGAGGGGACAACCACAAGAGTGGAAATTTCTTCAATAATTGGAGTTCTTGCAGATATGTTGACCGGTACAGAAGTAACCTTAGGAGCAATTGAGGGTCCGAAGATTTCCTTTGGAGGGGCAATCTCCGGAGAGAAAATTCTTCCACTACGGGTGATTTTGCTCGTTTCGGTAATGTTTCCAATGTCAGAAGTCTCTTCATCAGAACTCTCTTTAGTTGATTCAATTTGTTTAACACCGTGGTAGTAGATCTCTCCACCATAGTTACACGGTATTGATTTGTTAGACTTGTACGGGATGGGCCCAGGCATGGTTATCTTCAAAGGTGCAATCTTCGGAGCAGATGTAATCTTAACAGGTCTTTTAGAGACCTTGGAAAGATTGGCGGATATGGTAATTATTGAAACATCATTGATAGGAGTCGGTGTAACAGGAGTCTTTTCAAAAAGGATTTCTTGGTTATACATTAGGCGTTGGATGCCTAACTTCAACAATGGACAGTCGGTTGGTAAGGATGAACAAAAACATCAATCTTCTTCGCAACCTTGGAAAATCCCAGCCTTCAGCAAATTCAACTTGATTATTGGTAGCGGGGTTATCAAATCATCAACAGTAGCAACAAAAAGATCTTCTTCCATAGCATGGGCATTGTGGCCATGCCTTAGCATTGGAGCAGAGATCACATTCGGCTTTTCAGGGGCGTCGAATTCAACTTCTTTAGCATCTATCAAATCCTGAATCTTATTCTTGAGGGCCCAACAATTGTTGATGTCGTGCCCTATACTCCCTGAATGATAAGCGCACTTGGCATTTGAATGGTAGTAAGGAGAAGCTGTATTCGGATTCTTCGGGGCCTCTTTCGGACTGGCAAGGTTTAACTTCAAGAGATGGGGTAGAACCTGAGCATGAGTCATGTTTATCTGGGTGAATTGCCGTACAGGCCTTTCCACCCTTGCTTGGTTGGTTATGGGTTGATTGTTTCTGGGCTGATCAGCTGCAGACTTCTGAATCATTACGGCCCCCATCGCTGGCCGACGCTCAACTCTTCCTTGACCTCTTTGGGAGTAGACATCTGATACTTCTTTCTTTGTTGGGAAAGTCTTTTTGATGGCAGCGGAAGCAGATGTATCTTTTTGAATTTTCCCGCTCTTAATTCCGACTTCAACTCTCTCACCAGTTAGAATTAACTCGGCGAACCCCACAAACGAACTTCCTATCAGGTGATTAAAGAAAGGACCTGACAGAGTCCCCAAGAACATATCTACTAGCTCCCTCTCAGATAGAGGTGGTTGTACTCGTCTTGCCAAGTCTCTCCATTTCTGGGCATACTCCTTGAAGCCTTCATTGGAGACCATGCCCATACTCTGTAATTGAGTACGGGTTGGTGCTAAGTCTGCATTGTATTGATACTGCTTGTAGAAGGCAGCAGCCAAATCCTCCCAATTATGTACGTCAGACCTCTCTAGCTGGTAGAACCAATCTAACTGCGTCCCTGACAAACTGTCCTTGAAAAAGTGGACCCACAGATCTTTGTCAGAAGAATGTGGTTGGATTTTCCTGACATAAGATCGTAGGTGCATCTTTGGGCAAGACACCCCATCGTACTTAGCAAACAGTGGCACTTTGAATTTAGAAGGGATTACAATTCAAGAAACCAAACCTAACTCTTCAAAATCCAGCCCAAGCACTCTCTGTAACTCCATGGCTGCCAGACGATCTTCCAAGTTCTTATATTTCTCATCTGCGGGAGGATACTGTTGTTCTGAGTAATCCTCATCTTCCTCTTCTTCAGCCTCAGATTCAGATGGCACTGCAGCTCCTTTACCCCCTCTTCAGATGTTGATGGGAAATCTAGGACCCTTCTGGCTTGACCTTCAAATCTTCTGCCCAAGGTAGCCACACCAACTCTCTTCTTCTTCTTTTTCTCCTTTTCCTTCTCTAACAGAGTTTTGAGCTCCTCCTGCCCCTTAGTCAAGGTCAGAAGTAGCTGTTGGAATTGTGAATTCCGAGCTTGTAAGTCTTTGACCGTTTATTCAATATCCATCTTGCTGATATAAACAACAGAGAGATGAGGAAACTTGGTGTGAAGACCTGCTTATGCATATGATGAATGATATGTATTCATGTAATGCATTCAAGGATTCAGAAAATTCAAATTTGTTTAAACAAAAAGGAACAAACGTCATATTAATAAGATAGAATTTGTTAGTACATCAATGCCCCATGGGCAAAATAATACAAAATTCTAAGGTAAAAAGACGTTGCGCATCCTTTTTGGTGCAATGTAGGTGTTGAGAGTCCGCTCTTCATGAAGTTAACGAGTAAGTTCTAAAACCTTCTTCTCACTGGCGTAGAATTGGGCTTCAAAAGTATCGCGTTCTCCCTTGAGCTGTATCCAACTCCTTTGCAGATCTTCGAGTGACGTCGGCATGTCAGGATGCAGGAGGGTGTATGGAACCTCTCCTTCCTTAACAGGCTCTTTAATCACAAGGAGAATGTAGGGGTAAGGCATCATAAGACTTTGGGCGTGGGTTCATACCCACTTGAGGTAAGGCTCAAGGGGGATGGAATTCTTGTGTCCCAAGGTCTTACTGTCCAGCTTGTTGGGTGTTGTACCCCAAAATTTGCCCTCTCATGTTTTCCAAAGTCTTCCCCCTGCATGGTTGATCACAAACCCTTGCCTAAGGAAAAAGAAAATTTTTGAGTGGTGCTTTAAGTACCCTTCGATTGGCATTCTGAAAGACCCTTCGATTGGTATTCTGAAGGAGCACTTTGATTGGCATTATGTCAAGGCTCTTCGATTGGCATTCTGAAAGACCCTTCGATTGGTATTCTGAATGAGCCTTTCGATTGGAATTATGGACAAGCACTTCGATTGGAATTCTGAAAGACCCTTCGATTGGTATTCTGAAGGAGCACTTCGATTGGAATTATGTCAATGCACTTCAATTGGCATTCTGAAAGACCCTTCGATTGGTATTCTGAATGAGCCTTTCGATTGGCATTATGGACAAGCACTTCGATTGGCATTCTGAAAGACCCTTCGATTGGTATTCTGAATGAGCCTTTCGATTGACATTATGGACAAGAACTTCGATTGGCATTATGTCAAAGCCCTTCAATTAGAATTATGAAAGACCTTTTCATTTGGCACCCTGGGCCAAGCCTTTCAATTGGCATGCCAAGGGATCCTTTGATTTAGCATTGTGTCAAGGCAGCTTCGACAGGCATGTTAACCATGTCCTTCGGTTAGCATGAACAACACCTTTCGATTGGCCTGTTAACAAAGCCTTTCGATTGGAATTTTAATTAGTACCCTTCGATTGATATTTGGACCAGGGCCATTTGAAGAACTCCTTCCAGGCCATTTAAAAGAGGCCATCAAGAGGGCACTCAAAAAAACATGTCCAGGTACACTGAACATGAGAAAATGGCATGTTTCCCTTGCAAATATAGAAACAATTAAATGCTGATTGTGGATTTAATTCCTGAGTTAAAGGCCAGATTCTTGCCTTTTCTGTTCCTAAAGAGCTGATTCGACCAGAGTGATTCTTTTCAAATCAAGCAGTCGAAGCAGAAGAAGTCCATTCGAAGGAGGAAACTCAAGACCAATCGAAGAGCATGGACTGAAGGCATTCGAAAATCAAAAGTGTCCAGATTCATTCCAGATTCCAAAGAGACACGAATGTTTCAAAAAAGGAAATATTTTAATGTGTCTGATTCTTGTCTCATGGCTTTAATGGCCTGGTTAAATGGCTATCTCTTGCCGTTACTAGACCCCCACACTCCTATAAATACAGGGCCAGCATACAGTGCCAAGGGCGGAACAAAAACATTACAAAAATTATAGTAAAGAAAAGAAAACTCTGCAGAAACAAAACAATAGGAACAAAACGAAAAAAAAGAGAAACAAGGAGGATTTGGAGATACGCTGCCCACAAACCCACCAAAGGTTATCAATATTTTCGTCCAAGTCAAAGCAGCCATTCAGCAAACCTCTCCATACCCAGAGCCACAGATCATACATCTTCAATTGGTAAGGGTTTGCAAAACCAAAATTGCACCTTCATGACATTTAAATACACATTGCATATGTATTCTTGTTATTACTGATTGTGTTACATGTAAGCTACAGCGCAAAGATGAGATCATGCCATTGCTTGGGCACGATCTGAGTTTCTCCTTCGAATCTCAGGATAAAACAAACCCAGACCCAGATTCAGCAGATTCGAATTGAGGAAGGACTCGAATTGGGAGGAGATTCGAATCAGGGGGGTAAAGTCCCCCCTGGATCTTTAACGTTTGTTTCGTTTTTGCAGGAAATATCTTCTTAGAATATTTTTCAGAGCTTCGAAGCTTAGCAGCCTAGCTTCGAACTGGATCCAGGATTCCCAGATCGAAGGATGACATATCCAGATCGAACACCCCCAAAGTGCAGCCCCTCATGCACCTTCGACCAAGCCTCTTCACTGGGTCGAAAGACAACCCACACCTCTTTCGACCCAGGCCTCCAGAATTATACCTTTTTTTTATTTACTGTCTGTTTCCTTCGATTTCATCTTTGTTTTGACTATTTTACTTCTTTTTTTTAATCAACATAAAATCAATTAAAAGAAAAACCACAAAAACATTAGGCTAGTTTTTTCTATTAAATTAACTTTGTCAATTAATCATTTAATTATCTTAACATTTTCTCAAAACTAAAATTAAGTAGATTTAGATCATTTTCCCAAAATAAAATAAAACAACAAAAAGATTTTATTCTTAGGATTTTTAGAGGTTACGTTCAGATTCGCGCGCGTTTATTTTATTGTAACTGCCTACTGGTTTGTAATAGCTTAACTAAGACTTTTACACTTTATTGCTTTATTCCCCCAATTTTGGACATGTAAATAATCCCCCTCCCCGAAGCCTTGTAATAGCGTAGGATTTACAATTCCCGCACTTTAAATTCCTGTACATATATTGACTGTTTAGATGTATGCTAACTAGGATTGTATGACAAGATCTATCTTAACTTAAAATCAACCGTAGCTCACCATAACATGTACAAAGATAATATAAACTGAAAAATAACAAACTCGCACATGCCACTCTTAGGGTACGCCTCACTTGGTTGCCTCGAACGTGGTCATTAAGTATAGGATGTGTTAGAGGTCGTCCTTTTGTCCAAAGATCATAAGTTGCCTCAAAACGGTTGCCTCGGATAAAATGATCTAAGACATTAGGATTACCACTAAGGCGTCCTAACATTGCTTTAGTGACCACACGTCCATTAAATCGAATTGACCCGAAAACTCCAACAACGATGCTACCTACTCCTCAATAGTGGGATAGCATTGTCTAAAGGACATTTACACAGTTTAATTCCTTTTTGAGTAGGTAGAGGTTCTTAAGTACTTGCTCCTTTTAAAACAAAACAAAACTTTTCGCACTTACACTCTCTTCAAAAACAAAACTCTTTTCAAAACCCACAATCACGAAGAAAAGCAAACTTTTGAAAACATAGTGAGCAAGTACCTAAGAGCCCGTGGATAACCACGGATAGAAAGGGTGCTAACACCTTCCCTTTCTATAATCTACCTCCCGAACCCGAGAAATATCTCGAAAAGGAATTTTTCTGTGCTTTTGTCCTTTCCTTGTTGGATAAAATAAAAGACGGTGGCGACTCTTGCTTACCGCGACATTTTGCGAAAACAAACGCAAACGCGAACCAGCATCCCAAAACAGTCAGTTCTCATTCCCACCGATCACAGAACTGGCGACTCTGCTGGGGAATTCTATAAGTGAGGTGTACCTTAGGATTAGATCACTTGTGTTTTCAATTGTATGCTTTAAATTTTGTGGGCTTGTATCGGAGTTCTATAGATCCTAACCCGGATCTGGGGATACCCTTTAGGTAAGTAGCAATAAACTGTGAGGGATCTGTCCGGCGTAGACCGACACGGATGAAACAATAGCTACGTTGGTTTGGCACCTTAGTCTGTACCGATATCCCTTGTGTTGAAACGAGGAGAATATGGGTCTTCTGAGGAGTCATTAAGCACCAACTGACCTTAGAACCTTAAATTGACCAACTTGGCCATAGAACAGTAGTAGTATGCTACACTCATTGAGACTAAACTCTCGCGATGATTCCGACTGCAATAAAAGGTTGCTAAACTGGAATTATGACAGATTAAGGGTAGTTAGTGATATTGAGATCCTCTAGAACCCGATTACTATTTTTAGGACAGGTTTAAACCAACTGAACTGAAAGAGGGTAGTACCTAAGCTCCGTGCCAGCCTAAACTTAAGGCTATTTGTGTGACTTGTGTGCCTTCAAACTTGAACTACTTGCACATTCTTGTTATCTGACAACATGAGTTCTGTGATCGGTGGATCTGGAACTGACTGTTTAACGCTGGTTCGCGAAATGTCGTGGTAAGCAAGAGTCGCCACCGTCTTTTATTTTCTCCAAATGGAAAGGACAAAAGCACAGAAAAATTCCTTATAGAGATTGCTCTCGGTTCGGGAGGTAGATTATAGAAAGGGAAGGTGTTAGCATCCTTTCTATCCATGGTTATCCATGGGCTCTTAGATACTTGCTCATTGTGTTTTCAAAATGTTTGTTTGCTTTTCAAGGTGAGTGGGTTTTGAAAAAGTTTCGTTTGAAAAATCTCTAAGTAACTCTTGTATCGGTCCTCAAGAGTGTATGAAAAATTTGTTTGAAAACTTTTAGAAAGTGTAGGTGTGAAAAGTATTTTGTTTGTTTTTGAAAAGAGCAAGTATCTATGAGAATCTACCTACCCTAAGGAATTCGTCTGTGTAAATGTCCTTTAAAGTAGTGCCATCCCACCATTGAGAGGTAGGTAGCACCACCGTTGGAGGTGTTCGGGTCAATTCGAGGTTCGGGACATGGTGATCACCAGAGCAATGGGAAGACACCTTAGAAGCTACCCTCATGCCAGGTTCCCGGATCATGAGGACTTACTAAGACATCCTCTACTCGACGATCACCTTTCGAGGGGCAAGGCAACAGTGAAGCGTACCCTAGGGGTGGTGTGTGAATTGTGTGTCATTTTCAGTTTATTGTTTGTCTTGTCATGCATTGGTGATCTACGCTTTGATTTTATTTTTGGGCATTCATTCTTTCATGTTATGGTTTAACAGTTAAAGGTGCGGGAATTTAAAGTGCGGAAAAGATAAAAGTCCTACGCTATTACAAAAGGCGCGGGTCTACAACGCCAAATTAATCCAGACCCGATTTAAAATAAAGTGCAGAAAATAAATGCCTAATTAACTATTACAGGGCTTTGGAACAAGTACATTATATTTACATCAAAGAAATAAATAAAACGCGCGAAAAGAGAATATAATCGAATGCGAGGGCGTTGAACCCTTTGAAGGAATTAAAATAAAATTATTAAAATAATTAAGTTAAATAAAAAGAAAGAACTTATTTTTTTATGTTTTTGTATTCATGACATTAAAGAAAATTAAATTAATTAAAAGTCAAATAATTCTAGTTCTAATTGTTTTTATTTATTTATTAAAGAAATGCATTAAAGTTAAAGCCTAGAATTAAAACTAAATTCATTATAAAATTTATTTACAAAATTAATGGTTAATGATACTTATAATAAAGATATTTAATTAATTAGAAAAAGGATAAAAAGTGCTAAAGATCTATTTTTATTATTTTTGGTTATTGAGAAAAAGAATTTAAATTAAAAAAAACCTAAGATTAAAACTAAATTCATTATGAGATTTATTTACAAAAAAAAAAGTCATTGGTGAATTAGATTAAAATAAAACATATTTTTTGATTTTTTTATGATTTTCTGATTATTATTATTATTTATTATGAAAATATTGATTTGAAAAATTAAATGGAAATTAAGCAAACAAATAAAAATAAATAATAAAAAAGAAAAGGGATAGGAGATAGCAAACCAAGGGGGTGCAGCCCAAGTAATTCTGGCCCATTACTGGAGGCTTTGTTGACTTTTCCAGGATGCATGTGGGATCTTTGACTAGGGTTTACCACGCTCTTCAGATCTGGTCCCTTGGATGGTCTTCAGTGGCCACGTGGTGTGTTGGATGGAGGGGCATATGGTGGACTTCAGCGCTGAACCTGTATACAAGCATTAATAACAAAATAACATGAAAGAGTGAGGGACCTGGGATCAAACCCAGGTCCTCTTGGTTATCCACGTACATGCCCACCAACTGTGCCACTTTGCTTCTTTGTAAATTAAATAAACGACAATCAATATAAAATAAAGCAGCACGCTAGTAGATTTTTAGCGCGCGATTTTAAATGGACCAACCAGAACCGGCCACTTCATCGTCTCCTTCGCTTGGCTTTTTTCCTAAAAATACAATAAAACATAGGCAACGGTTTTTACACCGTTCCAGAAAGTGACATTACAAGAAATAGCGATTAGGCCGTGGTGGGAAAGAAATAGGGCGCGATGGTTCAAATCCACTCAGTGGAAGGCCCTGATTTCAATGGTGGCAAGCTTAGGCTCCAATTGTTCCTGATATGAAAACCCCTAAATCAATTTCCATGGAACCCTAATATGCTCTCATGGTGGATCCTTCATTTTAGCATGAAACTCCAATTAAATTGCGCAGGTAGCTTGCAAACATTATTCTAATCACGAAAACAACAATAAAATATGTTAAAAACGCTTGAATGATGGAAAACGATTTTGGAATTTTCCTTACCAATTTCAATGGTGATTTCGTGTTTTCTTGAGTATGGGACTTGGTGAATGATTGGAAAATATTCTGGGATCCTTAAGGAAGGTGTTTGAACAACTCTTTTGCCTTGAATCCACCTTTAGTCTTGTTTTCAGTTTTTGAATTTTTTGGCCAAAATGCAAGTTTGCTTTGAGTGTTTATGCGCAGCTTCTGTCCCAATTTTGTTGTGTATCACTTGTATATACCCTAGGCAATGTGTTTGGATGAGAATTATGGCCAATAATGCCTTGCATTGATGCTTAGGATTTTGACATAAACCTCCATTACCACACCTTCCATTTTTGCCTTATTTTTGAATTCTTGCCTTATTTGCCCCTTTGCACGAATTTGGTATAGGCTTAATGGTAGTTCAAGGCTAGTTAAGGCCAAATATTCCATTTAATCAAGCTTTTTGATTTTCTCTTGATTTTAAAAGATTTAAACTTAATTAAATCCAATAAAATCAATTAAAAATGAAAAAATTAATTAAAAAAATATGAAATAAAAGGTGGGACACGTGGGAAGCATGGCCAAGTTAATTCAAGTGGAAAAAGTGGGCCCCTTTTGTTAAAAATGAAATTTCAAGGATAAATGATTTTGGCCATTTCACAAAAATTTCCCAACTACTCCAATGCATATCTTGCTCAATTTTTAAGCTTTGCTCATGTTCTTGGACATTTTGGAAAGGTATTTGAGTCCTCTAACCAATGTCCTTGGTCCCATGTCATTTTGATTTACCAATCTCAAGTTATGGTCTTTGACATAAAGTCCCTTTTTGTTGACTTTTGAAAATGACCTATAATGTTGAAATTGATAACTTTTTGTGAGAGCATTTTTTGGACTTGAAGTATGAATAGGAGTTGTAGGAAATGTCTTTCTCTTCAAAATGAGCTTTGGATGGAATTTTTCTGATAATCCATGTGAAAGTTATGCCCTGGTCAATTTACAGTTGACTTTTCAGCTGTCCAAATAAGGAAACTTTTGCATCTTGATGATTTTTGAGCCAAGCTTTGAGAATCATGATCAAGCATTGATCAAATGATGTTTGTGGCTTCAAAATGAGATGTTGACCAAAAATTTGAACTTTTGACTGCCAAATGACCATTTTGCCCCTACAGTTGACTGTAGTGCAATTAGGGTTTTGATTGTGCAATTTTGTGCTGAAAGTCTTGAAACTTTGTATGAGGATGATTGACCATGTTTATAGGCATGTGAGACTTGATTGGACCTTTGGAAACTTCATTTTCTTGACCAGAACCAAAACCCTAATTTTGCCTGCTTAGGAGGCCCTTGCACTGTGCAACCCTTGGGGAGATTTGAAGCTTGACTTGGCAATTTCTTGAAGAATATGGGAGGGCAAATTTTGGGGTACAACAGTTGCCCCTGTTCAATCTTCTTAGACCTGAGGATGCAGATTGGCTGACGTGCCTTTCGTAATCCGAGGGTAGAAGATGATTGAACACTAGAGTGCCCAGAAATTTGCGCTCACATAGTAGCAGTGATGTGGTAGGAATGGGCTTATAGATGCCATTTAAAGATTGATGAATAGGATGATGGACTTATAGATGCCATCTGGATGTTGTTCGCATAAGAGATTCCTTAACGAGAACTTGCGTACCTGCAAAAAGAAAAATGAATACCTGACACGTTGCAGGAGCTGGTTTTCAGATGCTTGGTATGGATGTGTCCTGACTGGTTACAGGAGCTGAATCTGGAGCTTCAAATGGCGATGAATGAACCAGGGATGGTTACTACCTCAACGGTAACGGTGAGAGAACCTTGGATGACCTTAACCTCAATAGCAAACGTTGAGAAAATCTGGGTGGGAATTACCGTCTTCGCAGTATCGGGAAGAGAACCATAGGCGATTATAATCTCAAAAGCGGACGTTTGAGAAAAACCTGGATTGGAATTATCGTCTCCGCAGGATTGGGGAGAGAACCATAGGAAATTATAATCTCAACAGCGGACGTTTGAGAAAAACCTGGGTTGGAATTATCATCTCCACAACATTAGGGAGAGAACCATAGGAAATTATAATCTCAACAGCGGATGTTTGAGAAAAACCTGGGTTGGAATTATCATCTCCGCAACATTAGGGAGAGAACCATAGGAAATTATAATCTCAACAGCGGACGTTTGAGAAAAACCTGGATTGGAATTATCATCCCCACAACATTAGGGAGAGAACCATAAGAAATTATAATCTCAACAGCGGACGTTTGAGAAAAACCTGGGTTGGAATTATCATCTCCACAACATTAGGGAGAGAACCATAGGAAATTATAATCTTAACAGCGGACGTTTGAGAAAAACCTGAGATAACTTCTACTGAGTCTTCATCAGAAAAATCTGTTTGGGGTCGATTTAGCTGGACTAGAGAAAGCCTCGGACTGGATAAGAAATCTTTGGAGTCGATTAACTGAACCGGTCTAGGTCTTGGAATGTCTTCAACTGGATCTTTATCAGAAAAATCTGTTTGGGGTCGATTTAACTGGACCAGAGAAGGCCTTTGACTGGATAAGAAATCTTTGGAGTCGATTAACTGAACCAGATAAGGTCTTAGAGTCTTGAAATATGATTGAGAATTTAGCTGAATCTTTCCTGAAAGGTAAAAGGTCAGTCATATGCAATGCATGATATGGACCAAGCAATGATGTTCTCAACATAAATGAGATTTGTAAGATATGATGCGTCTATGCATGCTATGATGATGTATGTGAGTGCGATGTTTATGAATGTGTTTTTCGTCTAGGAAAGTAAATCCTTGACGGGTGCCCGGAAGTCACTCCTGGGCTGATGTTGAAGAATAGATTTTTGCTTCCGCTGGGGATGATAGTTGCAAGAATACCGGTAGGAGAAGATGACTCCGTTGGGGAATAAACTTGGCGAATGGAATAACTCTGCGGGGAGAAAAGTACTCTGACGATCTTGCTGGGGAGCAATACTCTGTAGGGAGAGAGTTACTTTGCTGAGTTGCTGATAATGACTTGCTGGGGATACCCTTGTTGTATTGGAAGTGTTGATAGACTTCGCTGGGGATAAGAAGACTTCGTCGAGGACGCTCTTTCCGTGGCTTTTGGCTGAGGATAACCCAGTTATATCTTGTTAAGGAAATAACTCTTTAAATAAAGCCGGACGACGCGTTCGTGCTTTGCGAGGATAAGCTTCCAGAACCTACTGGGGATAAGCTTACTGCTTGGGGAGATGGATTCCAACTTCTTGGGGAAACTGGATTGGATTCTCCTGGGGAAGTTTTGAGATGTATCGGGGGAAGTGACACCACTGAATGTTTGATATACCGCCGGGGAACAATCTTTAGACCAAGACTGCCGGGGATGCTTGTTAAGAATGCATGTACTGCTGGGGAACGTTGAGATCTGCTGGAGGACACCCAACTTCCTTAAGTTTGATAATTTTGCTTGGAGAAGAGTGCACTGACTTGCTGGCTCACTCTCTGGGGAATTAGGATATCTGGTTATGTTCTTTAGCTGAACCTACCTTGGTACCTTGGAGGATAGAACAATTAGATTGCTTAGACAACTCTTTATTGCCCCTGTTTCTAATGTTACCTGTAATTAATCCTTTGTTTCGTATGCAAATATTTATGAGCTAGCAAATTATTGTCAATGCATATATCACAAATTGAACCTTGGACGTTCTTCGCAAAACAAAACAGAAAAAGAAAAAACAATTGGCACTTTTAACTGAAAAGTATATTTGTATTGATTTTTTTGAATGGCCCGAAAATAGGCGTTTTGTGTACAAGAGGCTGACGTCCTAGTAAGAGAACGCCGCCGAACAAAAGAGTTTATAAAAATTTTGTACAAAAGAAAATAAAACAGCTGTGTGAAATGAATGATCCCACTGGGTTTCAACTCTGCTATTGCCTTTATAACTCCGAGCGTCTCATCACTTGATGACCTTGGTTAAAGGTGAAGCTGACTGATTGATGCCGTCTGAACTTGATGTGGATACCGGATTCTGGATGCAAAGTGATCAATGAGACATAGTTTTACGCTTTTATCCCAAACTTTTGGCTGGACCGCCCTTTCGGGTTTTCAGTCCACCGGGATACCCAATTTTGCCCAAGCCTCCCTTTCAGGTTTTCGACTTGCCGGGTGTACAGTTTTTTTTTCATTTCATCCCTTCATTTTGCCCGAACCCTTTTGGTTCGCCGGGAAGCCCTAATTTTTGCCTAGGCATGTCAGCCTAGCGGATCCTTTTTCATGCGTAGTATCTTTTTACTATGTCTGCATTGGCGGGGTGAGGAAGGTCGTCACCATCCATGTTGGTTAGAATCATGGCTCCTCCTGAGAACACATGTTTAACCACAAATGGCCCTTCGTACGTAGGGGTCCATTTGCCCCTTGGATCACTCTGAGGTAGGATGATTCGCTTGATTACCAGATCCCCAACTTGATATTCCTGTGGTCTGACCTTTTTGTTAAATGCCCTGATCATCCGTTTCTGATACGTCTGACCGTGACAGATAGCAGCAAGTCTCTTTTCATCAATAAGGTTGAGCTGATCAAGTCGTGTCTGAATCCAATCATCCTCGTTCAGATTTGCATCCTTCATTATCCGGAGAGATGGTATTTGCACTTCGATCGGTAAGACTGCCTCCATACCATAAACCAAAGAGAAAGGAGTTGCCCCGGTTGACGTCCTAGCGGAGGTACGGTACCCATGTAGAGCGAACGGTAACATCTCGTGCCAATCTTTATAGGTCACTGTCATCTTCTGCACGATTTTCTTGATATTTTTATTTGCTGCTTCTACAGCCCCATTCATCTTCGGTCTGTAAGGAGAAGAATTATGGTGCTGTATTTTGAACTGCTCGCAGAGCTCAGTGATCATCTTGTTATTCAGATTGGTACCGTTATCTGTAATAATTCTCTCAGGGACGCCGTATCGACAAATGATTATGCCGAATGAACCGTGCCACAACAGTCTTGGTTACTGTAGCATAGGAAGCTGCTTCAACCCACTTTGTAAAGTAATCAATCGCTACAAGGATGAAGCGATGCCCGTTAGATGCCGTAGGTCTGATCTCACCGATCATATCTATGCCCCACATTGCAAATGGCCAAGGCGCAGTCAGAACATTCAGGGGAACTGGAGGAACATTCACCTTGTCTGCATAAATCTGGCACTTATGGCATGTCCTAGAATGTTGGTAGCAATCAGCTTCCATTATGGACCAGTAGTACCCTGCCCGAAGGATCTTCTTTGCCATTGTGTGTCCACTGGAATGTGTTCCGAAGGTACCCTCATGTAGCTCCGCCATGATTCTTTCTGCTTCAGTTTTGTCCACACAACGCAGTAAGGTCGAATCATGGTTTCGTTTATACAAGACGTTGTTGCTAAGGAAGAACTTTGCTGCGAACTTTCTCAGAAACTTCTTATCTTTGACAGATGCACCTTCAGGGTATTCCTGAGCTTCCAAGTACCTCTTCACCTCATGGTACCAAGGCTTCTCAGTCACTAATTCAGTCTCGAGATCGCAACAGTATGCCGGTTCGTCCAATTTCCAGATGATGACCCGGGGAGCCTCATTGTCCCACTTGACTTTGAACATAGAAGACATCGTAGCTAACGCGTCCGCTAACTGATTATCCTCTCTTGGGAAATGTTCAAAGGTTATCTCTGTGAAGTGGGGGATCATTGTCAACACACATTCTTTGTAAGGAATAAGATTCGGATGTTTCGTATCCCACTCGCCTTTGATCTGGTTGATCACGAGAGCGGAATCTCCGAAGACACTCAGAAACTTGATCCTTAAGTCAATTGCAGCTTTGAGTCCCATGATGCACGCCTCATACTCCGCCATGTTGTTGGTGCAGTTGAAACATAGTCGGGCAGTGAGTGGAGTATGAGTGCCTTGAGGGGATATGATCACAGCGCCGATACCATTACCCAAAGCATTGGAGGCTCCATCAAAGTGCATAGACCATCGGGATCCTTCCTCAGGTCCTTCATCCGGTCCAGGTACTTCACAATCAGTTACTATCATGATGCTTTCATCTGGAAACTCGAAGTTCATTGATTGATAGTCATCTACGGCCTGATGTGCCAAGTGGTCTGCCAATACACTTCCCTTGATGGCTTTCTGGGTTGTGTACTGAATGTCGTATTCCGTCAAGATCATTTGACATCTTGCAATTCTCCCGGACAGAGCAGGCTTTTCGAATATGTACTTTATAGGATCCATCTTTGAGATCAACAAGGTAGTGTGAGCCAGCATATACTGTCTCAGCCGGCGAGCAGCCCATACCAAAGCGCAGCAAGTTTTCTCAAGCAGTGAGTATCCGGTCTCACAGTCGGTAAACTTTTTGCTAAGGTAATAAATGGCATGCTCTTTTCGGCCAGACTCGTCATGCTGCCCCAGCACACACCCCATTGAGTTGTCAAGTACTGTCAGGTATAATATCAGAGGTCTCCCTTCAACCGGTGGCATAAGGATGGGCGGTTCTTGGAGATACTCTTTGATTCTGTCAAAAGAAGCCTGACATTCATCATTCCAACGTACTACCTGATCTTTCTTCAGCAGCTTGAAGATTGGCTCACAGGTAGCAGTCAGGTGTGAGATGAACCGAGCAATGTAATTCAGGCGTCCTAAAAAGCCTCTGACCTCTTTCTCTATTTTAGGAACTGGCATCTCTTGAATAGCTTTAACCTTGGCAGGGTCCACTTGAATACCCTTATCACTTACAACGAAACCTAGCAACTTCCCAGATCTTACCCCGAAGGTGCACTTGTTCGGGTTCAACCTCAGCTTGTACAGTTTCAGACGGTCAAACAATTTCTGCAGATGATCAAGGTGTTCTTCCTCAGTCTGGGATCTTGCGATCATGTCATCAACATACACTTCTATCTCATGGTGGATCATATCATGAAATAAAGCAACCATGGCACGTTGGTAGGTTGCCCCAGCGTTCTTTAGTCCAAAAGGCATGACCTTGTAGCAGAAGGTGCCCCACTGAGTAACAAATGTAGTCTTTTCCATGTCTTCAGGAGCCATCTTGATCTGATTATAGCCTGAAAAACCATCCATGAAAGAGAACACCTTATGCTGAGCTGTATTATCAACAAGGACATCAATGTGAGGTAGAGGAAAGTCGTCTTTGGGGCTGGCCCTGTTCAGATCCCTGTAGTCGACACACATTCTGACCTTACCGTCTTTCTTTGGTACCGGCACCACATTAGCAACCCACTGAGGGTAAGAAGTCACTGCAAGAAAACCGGCGTCAAACTGTTTCATAACCTCGGCTTTGATCTTCTCGGACATCTCTGGACGCATACGGCGGACCTTTTGCTTAACCGGAGGGCAGTCTTCTTTGGTAGGCAAGTGATGGACCACAATATCGGTATCCAACCCGGGCATGTCTTCGTAGGACCAAGCAAAGATCTCCATATAATCATGCAGCATCTGAGTCAGCCGTTGCTTCACGCTGAGCTCTAGGTTGGCGCCAATCTTGACTTCCTTACGGTCAGTCTCAGTACCCAAATTTAATGTCTCCACTGGCTCTTCATGGGGTTGAACTGCCCTTTCCTCTTGCAGTAACAGTCTTGCAAGCTCGCCAGGCACTTCGCAATCATCTTCACCTTCGTCTTCGGCTAAGTTGATCGGATTTTCGAAGTCATAATTGGCAGTAGCAGAGTCGTTACCAGTGAGATCCAGAGTGGATTGAAACCTGTATGAGTGAGTGTGTGTAAATACAGCTGTTTTGCAATATATAAGGAAAGGAAAGAAAAAGAGCGCAAGATTTGAAATGTGAAAAACGTCCAATGCTTTTATTTATGATATATGAAAGTGACAAACAAAAGCCCTCATAAATAAGACCACGGTGCCCCGGGTAAGACACCGGGCCATACAGTTTAAAATTATTGTTTATTATAAATCCAAAACAAAGAAGTTCATTACTGGGGAACAAAAGTTATGGGTGTAAAGTCTTTAGCAGTCCAATTGGTTAATCCACCATCAGTCGTCGGGTAGATCCAGCTATCGAACTCTGACTCTTCCACTTCGTCTTCCTCTCCAATAGCATTCACTCCTGAGTAGGTGATGAGCACAGGAGGTCTTCCAATTCTCGCCTTGCGCACAGCCTTCTGAGCCTCCGTAGTGAAACCCAGCCCAAACTTGTTAGTCTTAGGAGTAAAATCAGGGAGCTTGCCCCAGTTTGCACATTCACCTCTTTCAATCACAGCCTGGGCGTCCTTTAAGGAGGCCATCTTCAAAGGAGAAACCTCTTCGACCCCTGCTTCTGCTGCTGCCAATGTTTGTGGTACCTCCTTAAAATGTTGAAAGGGGGTCTCGATGAACTCCCCATCCATTTCTATGTACCTGAAGGAGTTGAGGTGGCTGACCATGTATTCCTCTTCCCCTTGCACTGTTACAATCTTCCCCCTGACCGGGTACTTGAGCTTCTGATGCAACGTGGAGGTCACAGCTCCAGCCTTGTGGATCCACGGGCAACCCAGCAAACAAGAATAGGATGGACGGATGTCCATCACATAGAATTTCGAATCAAATACCTGTGACCCAACCCTGATCGGGATGTCAACCTCACCATGTACCATTCTTTTGGACCCGTCAAAGGCCCAGACAACAATGTTACTTGGTTTGAGCTCTAGACCCTCGCAGTCCAACCTATCCAGAGCCTTCTTGGGTAGCACGTTTAATGAAGAACCTGTGTCAACCAGCACGTGAGCAAGAGTAGTGCCCCTGCATTCAATGGAGACATGCAGGGCATCATTATGGTTCTTCCCTTTTGCTGTCAGATCGGCATCAGAGAAACCCAGGCCATTATCAGCGGTTAGGTTGGCCACACAGTCGGTGAACTGATCAGCAGACGTCTCTTGGGGTACGTGGGCCGTTTTTAAGAAAGCAATCAGGGCCTTGGCATGGGCCTCTGAACACAACAGCAGTGATAGCATGGAGATTTTAGAGGGGGTGTGCCCCAGCTGTTCGACAACGTTGAAATCACTTTTCTTTATGATCTTGAGGATTTCTTCCATCTCCTGCCTGGAAGCCTCAACAATGGTCTTCGGTGCCTCCGTCCGGGAAGACACATCAGCAGCAATCCCCTTGCCCCGAGCATCAGATGACTCGGCAGCGGGGGTGGAAACTTGGTTAGGGGAAGAGACAGACACACTGGCAGGTGTGATGATCAAAGGCCTCTGAATTACCGGAGGAGCAATGTCTGGCGAGAATAGTCTTCCACTACGAGTGACCTTAGCAGGCCCGGTGATGTTGGTGACACCAGTATCAGTGTCGAACTCTTGTTTCACACCCAGAACATAAACATCTGCCCCATAGTGCCATGGGACAGCCTTATCAGATTTGTAGGGAATGGGCCCCGGAACAGTAATGGTGATGGGAGCAATCTTGTGGACAGGCAGAATTTGGACAGGCTTCCTTGAAGGAGCCTTGGAAGGGTCGTTGAAGATGGTAACAATTGAAACTTCTTCAACAAGAGCAGCAGGAACAACAGTCTTTCTGAACAAAATTTCTTTACTATCCATCAGGTTTTGGACGCCTGACTTCAGCAAAGAACAACCAGCAGGGGAAGCAAAACATAGAGGGCAACCTTTGCTACATCCCGGAAATAAACCGGCTAGCAACAGGTTCCTCTTGACCGTCAGCAGCGGAGTAGCAACATCATCCACCGAAGCTACATACAAATCCTCCTCAACAGCATTCACTCCATGCTGGGGCATGGGAGCGGTTACAACATTTGGCCTCTCGGGCGCCTCAAACTGTATCTCCTTTGCATCAATAAGGTCTTGAACCTTATTCTTTAGGGCCCAACAATCATCTGTGTTATGCCCCGGGCTATCAGAGTGATAAGCGCAACGGGCGTTGGGGTTGAACCTGGGGGATGTAGTATTCACACCCTTCGGAGCCTCTCTGATAGTCACTAAATTGGTGGATAGCAACTGTGGCAGGATCTGTGATAAGGTCATGCTCAAACGGGTAAACTCTCTCCGGGGTCTTTCAGCCCTTTGAGGATTGGTCGGCCGAGGAGCGGCAGCAGGCTTGGCAATCATTACCGCACTGACAGATTGGCGGCGCTCGGATCTCTCTGGTCTCCGGGAGCTATATACAACACTAGCCTCCTTTTTGAAGGGTTTCTTTTCAGCGCTGGAGGAGGCAACCTTCTGTATCTTCCCCGATTTTATACCGGCCTCGATCCTTTCACCAGTCAGGATCAAATCAGTAAACCCAGCAGAGGAATTACCAATGAGATGATTGAAAAATGGACCAGATAGGGTCCCCAAAAACATATCCACCAGCTCCCGGACCGTCAATGGTGGCTGCACCCTGCCAGCCAGATCTCTCCATTTCTGGGCGTACTCCTTAAAACCATCACCCGACCCTAGCGACATACCCTGGAGTTGGGTACGCGTAGGAGCAAGGTCGGAATTATATTGATACTGCTTGTAAAAAGCAGTGGCCAGATCCTCCCAGTTACGAATGTTGGTTCCTTCCAACTGATAGAACCATTCGAGGTGAGTCCCTGAAAGACTCTCCTGGAAGAAGTGGATCCAAAGGTTCCTGTCTGCTGTGTAAGGCTGGATCTTCCTTACATAAGAACGGAGGTGCATCTTGGGACAGGAAGCCCCGTCATACTTCACAAAGGCAGGTGCCTTGAACTTGTGTGGAATCACCACCCCAGTAGATAACCCCAAGTCTCCGAAATCCAGTCCAGGCACACGCTGAATTTCCATAGCTTTTAATCTGTCCTCCAGCTGCTTGTACCGGTCTTCAGCAGGAGGGTACTGTTCGTCGTTGAAGTCTGTTTCAGTATCAGAGACCACAGGAGTAGGGACCTCCCTTTCTTGGTGACTACCTTCCCCCACAGATGGAGTAGTCCTCTCAGCCTCAATCTGCAAGGTGTTCCCGAGTCTGCGCCCAGTGTTAAATAGCACAGTCCTCCTCTTCTTATTATTCTTCTTCAGAAGCATGGTCTTTAACTCTTGTTGACCCTGAGCCAAACCCTTGATCAGCTCCTGAAATTGGGCGTTCTGCGCCTGAAGAGCCTTGATAGATGCCTCGGTTGATGATTCAGGGTTCATGATGCTGAAATAAACAGCGAAGAACAGTAAGCAACCTGAAAAGAAGAGTACCTGCGATGCACATGATGGATGAGATGCGTATGAATTATGTTTTCAAAGACAATCGAGAATCAACTTTGTAAACAAAAAGGAACACACTTCATTAGATTCAACTTTGCAGCTTAAATTGTTCAACAGGTTGCCCTTAGGCTTTACATGAAAGAGAAATACTGAAAAGGGAAATAAAAATGTAAAAAAGAACGTCCAGAGCTCCTTATTGATCCCATGGTCTCCTCTTCTCAGTACGGATGTAGGCATTCAGAGCTCGCTCATTCTCCAGCTGCTTTGTCAGCTTCTGGATCTTTAATTCCTGCTCGTTGAACTTTTCCTGGTAAGAATTCCGTTCTTCTCGCAGTTGCGACCAAGACCTCTTTAATGTCTCATAATCAGTAGGTATCTGGGGAGGAAGGATAGTTGGAGGAACACCATCTTTGTCAGGAGACTCAAGAATGACGGGTCTGACAGCTTCATACGGCATACCTAACTTCTGAGCACGGATGCGAACCCATTTGTAGTAGGCTTCCATAGGTAAAGAAGTCTTTGGCCCTAACTCTTGTGGGTCAGCTTTATGAACTTTGTCCCAAGCCTTGATGAACTTACGACGCAGCTCGTCACTATCCACCTGAAACTCAAAACTAATGTGAGGCACCAACATCTCATGGGGCCCTGCTCTTCTGGCTCTTCCAAACTGACGGAGCGCTAGACATGGATTGTAAGAGATTCCTCCTTGGGTACCAATCAGAGGAACATTAGGGTATTCCCCGCATCGATCAATAACAGCTACCTCATCCAAACCTCTGCAAGTCCAAATGATGTCTTTATCGGTGAGAGACATTAACCTATGAGCCCAACCTCTTCCTTCTTGATTCTTCAGTACGAACTTAGGGAGGTGCGAAATAAACCACCTCACCAACAGAGGGATACAACACCATAGGGTTCCTCGTTTTCGGGTAGTACGAGCATGAAGTTGTTGCAAGATATCACCCAAGAGAGTGGGCACCGGATTCTGAGACATAAAGATCCTTATGGCAGTGACACTGATGAAGTTGTCAGGATTAGGAAACAAGGCTAACCCATAGATTAGGAGAGCCAAGATGTCTTCATATGCCCTAAAGTCCAGGTCATTCCAGAAACTGTTAGCTTTACCAATCAGAAACTTGGCCAAGAAACCCTTAACTCCGCTTCTAGTTACCCAGTTGTCTGCTACCTCTTGATGGGTCAAAGGAAGAGCTGCAGCAACATCCTCAAGTCTGAGGGTCTTTTCCCAACCAGTAAAGGGAGTCTGATCCAAGATAGGGATACCAAGCAAATCAGAGAACTCTTCCAGGGTAGGGACCAGCTGGAAGTCTTGAAAGGTGAAGCACTGATACAAAGGATCATAGAACTGGGTCAGAACACTCATCAACTGTTGATCCCGCTTTGCAGTGACTAAACTGAGAAGAGAACCATGCCTCTGAATGAAGGAAGTGGTATTTGGAATCCTGCTAACTAACTCTTCAAGCAACTCAGGTGAGTGAACAAAGTTGAACCGGATAGTATTCCTTCGCATAGGCATCATGGTGTCCTACAAAACAGAGCAAAGGTGAAACCCTCTTGTCTTTGAAATGGTCAGTCCTTTATGCAGGATGCGTGCAATGCTCATGATGTTATGATGCTATGATAAAGCACACCACAAATAGATATGAAGGCAAACATGGTAAGGCACACAAGTCACACAAGGCAAGCCCTTAAAGTTTAGGCCAACATGAGGTCTAGGTACTACCCTCTTTCAGTTTGTTGGTTCATACCTGTCCTATCAAAGTAACTGGGTTCTTAGAGGATCCCAATATCATTGACTACCCTCAATCGGTCATAACTCCAGCATCGCAATCTTTTCTTGCGGCCAGAACCATCACGAGAGTTTAGCCTCAATGGGCGTAGCATACTGCTACTGTTCTAATGGCCAAGTTGTGTCATTTTAAGGTTCTAAGGTTGTTGGTGCTTAATGACTCCTTAGAAGACCCATATTCTCCTCGTTGCAACACAAGGGATATCGGTACAGACCAAGGTGCCACACCAACGTAGCCACTGCTTCACCCGTGTCGGTCTACGCCGGACAGGTCCCTCACAGCTTATGCTACCTAAACAGGGTATCCCTAGATCCGGGTTAGGATCTATGTAACTCCCATGCAACCCACAAATTTAAAGCAGACAAGTCAATACAATTGAAAACATAGTTATGAACTATCCCTAAGATACACCTCACTTTAAGTTCATCCCCAGCAGAGTCGCCAGTTCTGTGATCGGTGGATCTGGAACTGACTGTTTAACGCTGGTTCGCGAAATGTCGCGGTAAGCAAGAGTCGCCACCGTCTTTTATTTTCTCCAAATGGAAAGGACAAAAGCACAGAAAAATTCCTTATAGAGATTGCTCTCGGTTCGGGAGGTAGATTATAGAAAGGGAAGGTGTTAGCATCCTTTCTATCCATGGTTATCCATGGGCTCTTAGATACTTGCTCATTGTGTTTTCAAAATGTTTGTTTGCTTTTCAAGGTGAGTGGGTTTTGAAAAAGTTTCGTTTGAAAAATCTCTAAGTAACTCTTGTATCGGTCCTCAAGAGTGTATGAAAAATTTGTTTGAAAACTTTTAGAAAGTGTAGGTGTGAAAAGTATTTTGTTTGTTTTTGAAAAGAGCAAGTATCTATGAGAATCTACCTACCCTAAGGAATTCGTCTGTGTAAATGTCCTTTAAAGTAGTGCCATCCCACCATTGAGAGGTAGGTAGCACCACCGTTGGAGGTGTTCGGGTCAATTCGAGGTTCGGGACATGGTGATCACCAGAGCAATGGGAAGACACCTTAGAAGCTACCCTCATGCCAGGTTCCCGGATCATGAGGACTTACTAAGACATCCTCTACTCGACGATCACCTTTCGAGGGGCAAGGCAACAGTGAAGCGTACCCTAGGGGTGGTGTGTGAATTGTGTGTCATTTTCAGTTTATTGTTTGTCTTGTCATGCATTGGTGATCTACGCTTTGATTTTATTTTTGGGCATTCATTCTTTCATGTTATGGTTTAACAGTTAAAGGTGCGGGAATTTAAAGTGCGGAAAAGATAAAAGTCCTACGCTATTACAAAAGGCGCGGGTCTACAACGCCAAATTAATCCAGACCCGATTTAAAATAAAGTGCAGAAAATAAATGCCTAATTAACTATTACAGGGCTTTGGAACAAGTACATTATATTTACATCAAAGAAATAAATAAAACGCGCGAAAAGAGAATATAATCGAATGCGAGGGCGTTGAACCCTTTGAAGGAATTAAAATAAAATTATTAAAATAATTAAGTTAAATAAAAAGAAAGAACTTATTTTTTTATGTTTTTGTATTCATGACATTAAAGAAAATTAAATTAATTAAAAGTCAAATAATTCTAGTTCTAATTGTTTTTATTTATTTATTAAAGAAATGCATTAAAGTTAAAGCCTAGAATTAAAACTAAATTCATTATAAAATTTATTTACAAAATTAATGGGTAATGATACTTATAATAAAGATATTTAATTAATTAGAAAAAGGATAAAAAGTGCTAAAGATCTATTTTTATTATTTTTGGTTATTGAGAAAAAAAATTTAAATTAAAAAAAACCTAAGATTAAAACTAAATTCATTATGAGATTTATTTACAAAAAAAAAAGTCATTGGTGAATTAGATTAAAATAAAACATATTTTTTGATTTTTTTATGATTTTCTGATTATTATTATTATTTATTATGAAAATATTGATTTGAAAAATTAAATGGAAATTAAGCAAACAAATAAAAATAAATAATAAAAAAGAAAAGGGATAGGAGATAGCAAACCAAGGGGGTGCAGCCCAAGTAATTCTGGCCCATTACTGGAGGCTTTGTTGACTTTTCCAGGATGCATGTGGGATCTTTGACTAGGGTTTACCACGCTCTTCAGATCTGGTCCCTTGGATGGTCTTCAGTGGCCACGTGGTGTGTTGGATGGAGGGGCATATGGTGGACTTCAACGCTGAACCTGTATACAAGCATTAATAACAAAATAACATGAAAGAGTGAGGGACCTGGGATCGAACCCAGGTCCTCTTGGTTATCCACGTACATGCCCACCAACTGTGCCACTTTGCTTCTTTGTAAATTAAATAAACGACAATCAATATAAAATAAAGCAGCACGCTAGTAGATTTTTAGCGCGCGATTTTAAATGGACCAACCAGAACCGGCCACTTCATCGTCTCCTTCGCTTGGCTTTTTTCCTGAAAATACAATAAAACATAGGTAACGGTTTTTACACCGTTCCAGAAAGTGACATTACAAGAAATAGCGATTAGGCCGTGGTGGGAAAGAAATAGGGCGTGATGGTTCAAATCCACTCAGTGGAAGGCCCTGATTTCAATGGTGGCAAGCTTAGGCTCCAATTGTTCCTGATATGAAAACCCCTAAATCAATTTCCATGGAACCCTAATATGCTCTCATGGTGGATCCTTCATTTTAGCATGAAACTCCAATTAAATTACGCAGGTATCTTGCAAACATTATTCTAATCACGAAAACAACAATAAAATATGTTAAAAACGCTTGAATGATGGAAAACGATTTTGGAATTTTCCTTACCAATTTCAATGGTGATTTCGTGTTTTCTTGAGTATGGGACTTGGTGAATGATTGGAAAATATTCTGGGATCCTTAAGGAAGGTGTTTGAACAACTCTTTTGCCTTGAATCCACCTTTAGTCTTGTTTTCAGTTTTTGAATTTTTTTGGCCAAAATGCAAGTTTGCTTTGAGTGTTTATGCGCAGCTTCTGTCCCAATTTTGTTGTGTATCACTTGTATATACCCTAGGCAATGTGTTTGGATGAGAATTATGGCCAATAATGCCTTGCATTGATGCTTAGGATTTTGACATAAACCTCCATTACCACACCTTCCATTTTTGCCTTATTTTTGAATTCTTGCCTTATTTGCCCCTTTGCACGAATTTGGTATAGGCTTAATGGTAGTTCAAGGCTAGTTAAGGCCAAATATTCCATTTAATCAAGCTTTTTGATTTTCTCTTGATTTTAAAAGATTTAAACTTAATTAAATCCAATAAAATCAATTAAAAATGAAAACATTAATTAAAAAAATATGAAATAAAAGGTGGGACACGTGGGAAGCATGGCCAAGTTAATTCAAGTGGAAAAAGTGGGCCCCTTTTGTCAAAAATGAAATTTCAAGGATAAATGATTTTGGCCATTTCACAAAAATTTCCCAACTTCTCCAATGCATATCTTGCTCAATTTTTAAGCTTTGCTCATGTTCTTGGACATTTTGGAAAGGTTTTCGAGTCCTCTAACCAATGTCCTTGGTCCCATGTCATTTTGATTTACCAATATCAAGTTATGGTCTTTGACATAAAGTCCCTTTTTGTTGACTTTTGAAAATGACCTATAATGTTGAAATTGATAACTTTTTGTGAGAGCATTTTTTGGACTTGAAGTATGAAGAGGAGTTGTAGGAAATGTCTTTCTATTCAAAATGAGCTTTGGATGGAATTTTTCTGATAATCCATGTGAAAGTTATGCCCTGGTCAATTTACAGTTGACTTTTTCAGCTGTCCAAATAAGGAAACTTTTGCATCTTGATGATTTTTGAGCCAAGCTTTGAGAATCATGATCAAGCATTGATCAAATGATGTTTGTGGCTTCAAAATGAGATGTTGACCAAAAATTTGAACTTTTGACTGCCAAATGACCATTTTGCCCCTATAGTTGACTGTAGTGCAATTAGGGTTTTGACTGTGCAATTTTGTGCTGAAAGTCTTGAAACTTTGTATGAGGATGCTTGACCATGTTTATAGGCATGTGAGACTTGATTGGACCTTTGGAAACTTCATTTTCTTGACCAGAACCAAAACCCTAATTTTGCCTGCTTAGGAGGCCCTTGCACTGTGCAACCCTTGGGGAGATTTGAAGCTTGACTTGGCAATTTCTTGAAGAATATGGGAGGGCAAATTTTGGGGTACAACAAGTTCCTTGCAGGTTTTGTTTATAGTCCTTATCCAATAATTTGGATTTATTGCAGGTTTTACTGACATCACTCCACACTTTTGCTTAAACACATAGCATACACATCATAACATCATGCCTTAACATTTCTTTAACCATTTCAAGGATCTCAAGGGTCTGTGATGCAGGTTATGGTAAATCAAATGTCCAGAAAGGGGCAAAGGGGATTTATTTTCCTCTAGCCAATGCCGTCTAAAGATCAAAACACGATAACTTGAGTCAGGGGCTATGACCCACTCGATATGGTGAGCTTGACTCTTGAAGAAGGACTCTCAGCAACATGAAGTTTCCTTCAAGCTACCAGATTCAGATTCTAACAGTTTCTTGTTTACCCCGCGATATCCTTGAAAACATTGCATACATATATCATACATATCATTGCATAACAGGTCTCCCAGTACATGTCTCTTATCTTCTTCGCTGTTTATTTCGGTAATCATCATGTCTACTGAACCTTCAACCGAGCAAGATATCAAGGCCCTCCAGGTCCAGAATGCCCAAATTTCAAGAGTTGGTCATGAGCCTAGCTAAGGGTCAGCAGGACCTGAAGACCCTGATTCTGAAAGAGAGGAAGAAGAAGAAAAAGAGGACCATCCTGTTCAACACTGGACGCAGGTTTGGAAACGGGCTGCAGAATGAAGTTGACCTGACCACCTCATCTGAAGGGAAAGACAGTCCACAAGAAAGGAAGGCTCCTAGCCCTGAAGTCTCCAACAACGAGACGGACTATGATGAAGAACAGTATCCTCATGCTGAGGATAAGTACAAACAACTGGAAGACCGTTTAAACGCTATGGAAATACAGAAGGTGCTCGGTCTGGACTTCGGAGATCTAGGTCTATCCTCTGGGGTGGTGATTCCCCATAAATTCAAGGCACCTGCCTTTGCCAAGTACGAAGGAGCTTCCTGTCCAAAGCTACACCTCTGGTCATATGTGAGGAAGATTCAACCCTATACTGCTGATAGAAATCTCTGGGTTCATTTCTTTCAAGATAATCTGTCAGGGACTCAACTTGAATGGTTCTGTCAACTGGAAGGAGCTAACATCCGCAACTGGGAGGACCTCACTGCTTCTTTTTAGAAGCAATACCAGTATAATGCCGACCTTGCTCCCACACGTACTCAGCTTCAGGGTATGTCTATGGGTACAGGCAAAGGCTTTAAGGACTATGCTCAGAAGTGGAGAGATCTTGCTTGAAGATTCCAACCCCCTCTGTCTGATAGGGAGTTGGTGGATATGTTTCTTGGGACTTTGTCTGGTCCCTATTTCAATCATTTGATCGGCAGCTCGTCAGTGGGTTTCACCGAACTAATTCTGACTGGAGAAAGAGTAGAAGCTGGGATCCTGAGTGGTAAGATCCAGAAAGATACCTCTTCGAGTACAGAGAAGAAGTCATTTGGTGGCAAGAGGGAAGCCAATGTTGTGCACGTCCACAAGAGGCGTAGCCAGGCAGACTACCACCAATCTGTGGGGGCAGTGTTGATCTTAATCCGGCACGCACACAACGACCACACCAATGAAATAATCAGCCAAAGGGGGAAAGACTTCAAAGGCAGTTCACCCAAATCAACATGCCATTGTCACAAGCATTGCAGCAGATGTTAAAGATGAATCTGATTACGGTGATAAACCCTCATATGAACCCTAAGACTTCTTATCCTAACTACAACCCAGATGCAAGGTGTGCTTATCATTCCGGTAGCCCGGTGCACGATACTAACGATTGTTGGGCGCTGAAATACAAGATTTAGAATATGATTGACGCTAAGGAGATCGAATTCGACCCTCCTGAGACTCCCAATGTGATCACTGCTCCCTTGCCAAAATATGGCTAGGATTGAAAGCACTTTTGTTCATTTGAATTCTGAAGTTGTATTTTTATTTGCTTATTCAAACAATTATTATCATGTCAAACTCTTTTATTTCATTAATGCATTACACGTGTCTGTTTTGAATTAATTGTTTTCACTATGCTTAAATTACTTCATATTTCCTTTTTGTGATGTTCAACTCTCGATTAAAAAACTCTAAGCCTTTAGAGGGAGGATGACGAAAACAATACCACGATCTTTACAATATGCTTTTGAATAGACCCCGCTGATGAGGTACAGGCATTGTTTCAAATCCTAAACAGTGGAGTTATAAGGAAGATAATCCCTAGTCAACCCCTTTGAGCCAAAGAAGTTGGAGTTTTTCTTTTCACAAATTAAAACCCTTAATTATAACCTGGGGCATGGTAGTTCTCTCAGTTGATCCAGGTGCACAATAAATGGCATCAAAGAAGTCCTTCTGAAACAAAAGACGGTGTTGGACATGCAGTCATTACCTCTTAAAATAAAAGCCCAATAAGTCAAAACCTATGAAGGAGACTTACAAAAAAACTGGGGCATCCCGCTGACTGTAATCACAAAAGAAACAGTTCAGGCAAAAAGACGGGGATAACAAAATAAAAAAGAAAGAGGTCCTACAAACTCTCATAAAAAGGACTTCCTGTTCAAAATAAATTGTCAGTATCCTAACCATCACTGGTATGTCAGAGCAAAGACTCAAACAAGATCTAATGCATGATTAGCTGAGTTTAGGATCGAAGAACATCACGAAGAACGGGTGGGTACAAATAAAATTTGAGCCTTTATCCTTTGTTTCTTAAACCGTGAATCAGGCCACGTTATAACCCTTAAAAGTCCTAGCTGAAGCACGGGTTAGTTCGAAAGCATACTGTTACAAAAGGTATCCTGACTCCTGTAGGGCTCGCTGTAAAATCCTGAGTTGACATCACATTTTACAAATTTTTTTGTGCATGTTTTACTGGAAAAATGCATTTTCAAAAACTTCAAGACAGACATAAGCTTTGCATTCTTAAAATAACATTGTTTGCATATGACTATTTGTTCAAACAGCAGAGAAATTCGCACGACGAATATCTTGTGAACAAAAACCTTTTCAATAAAAAGGGTCATCTCAAGTGGAAGAAACACTTCCAACCAAGGGAAAGACATGATCATTTTCCATCATCTGGGGCAGTCAAGTCAAGATTCAAGGAATCTCTCAAAATGCCAAATAGCCAGGGGCAAATCTCCATCTGAATCAATTGGGGCATGGGACATGAATTCCAGTAACGAATCTTGCAGGATCAAACGAAGATCTTCTGGTAGTATGGCAACATAACACTACCGACAGTGACACCTCTCTACATCCTGAGAGCATGGACATAGTCAAAAAAGTACTACGCATAATCAAAGACCCGCTAGGTTGATTGGCCTAGGCAAAAATAAGGGCTTCCCGGCGAACCAAAAGGGTTCGGGCAAAAATAAGGGATGAAAATGAAAAAAAATCTGTACACCCGGCAAGTCGAAAACCTGAAAAGGAGGCTTGGGCAAAAAATGGTATCCCGATGGACTGAAAACCCGAAGGGGTGGTCCAGGAAAAAATTAGGGATCAAAGCGTACGACTATGTCCCGTCATCTCGTCACTTACCTACCAGAAGAAGACTTGTCATTTCAATCGAAAGATACCAAGCACCTCATAGGTGGGGATAATACTTGATCCACAGGGCCTCCGCAGGCACCTTCTCCCGCAAAAAACAGGGGCAAATAAGAATTGTCCGAACTGTACAGGTTGCTATGTCCACCAGGTACCAAGGTATATATTCAGCTGAAGAATATGGCTAAGATACTTTCACTCCCTGCAGAGTAAGACAATAATGATAGCTCTCTCAACTGAGACTTGCAACTATGAACAAATCAGCAATACTATCCCCAAGCAGAGTTCATCCACCATCAGCGCTTAAAAGGCTTGATATCCCCAGAAGATCTTAATATTCCCCAGCGGAGTATAAAGATGTTCTCCAGCAAGCGTAAGAGCATCCTCGACAGTCTTAATATTCCTCAACAGAATATAAGAATGTTCCCCGGCGGAATACAAGATACCACAGTGGATTCATTTCCCCAGTGCAGTCTAAAAAAGCTTCCCCAATGGAGTTGAATCATCTTCCCCAGTAGACTCTGGAAGCTTATCCCATGCGAAGCACAAATTAGTCTCCTCAGCCAAATTCAGAGGTTATCCCCACAAGAGTCTAGCTGGTTTATCCTCAGCGAGTTGCAACTGAAAGATCATCCCCAACGAAGTTCTTTCTATCCCCAGCGGAGTTCATCATCAAATTCCCCAGCAGAGCTTATCAACGGAATCCCCAGCGGAGTTTATCATTAAAATCTCAGTAAAGTATCTCTTCCCCACAGAGTAATTCCCCGCAAAGTAATCTCTTCACCCGTTTATTCCCCAACGGAGTCATCCTCTCCTGCAGGTTTATTCTCGCAATCATCTTCATTCATCATCCCCAGCGGAAATGAAGAACTCAACTCTATTCTCCAGCAGCCGTTCGAGATTTATTTTCCCCAACTAAAATATCACATTTCCATACATCATGATACATGCATATACGCATCATACCATACAATATCATTTATGTTGAGAACATCATTGCTTGATCCATATCATGCATTGCATATGACTGACCTTTACCTTTTCAGGAAAGATGCAGTTAAATTCTCAATTATGTCAATGGAGACAAAATGAGTTAAATCGATTCCTAAAGATTTTTCTGAGGCGAAGCCAGTCAATGGAGACAAAATCAGTTAAATCGATTCCTAAATATTTTTCTGAGGCGAAGCCAGTCAATAAAGACAAAATCAGTTAAATCAATTCCTAAAGATTTTTCTGAGGCGAAGCCAGTCAATGGAGACAAAATCAGTTAAATCGATTCCTAAAGATTTTTCTGAGGCGAAGCCAGTCAATGGAGACAAAATCAGTTAAATTGATTCCTAAAGATTTTTCTGAGGCAAAGCCAGTCAATGGAGACAAAATCAGTTAAATCGATTCCTAAAGATTTTTCTGAGGCAAAGCCAGTCAATGAAGACAAAATCAGTTAAATCGATTCCTAAAGATTTTTCTGAGGCGAAGCCAGTCAATGGAGACAAAATCAGTTAAATCGATTCCTAAAGATTTTTCTGAGGCGAAGCCAGTCAATGGAGACAAAATCAGTTAAATTGATTCCTAAAGATTTTTTTGAGGCGAAGCCAGTCAACGGAGACTGTTGTACCCCAAAATTTGCCCTCCCATATTCTTCAAGATTTGTCAAAAGCATGCTTCAAAATTCCCCAAGGGTTGCACAGTCCAAGGGCCTCCTAACAGTCAAGATTAGGGTGTTGGTATTGATCAAGAAAATGAAGTTTCCAAGGGTCCAATCAAGTCCCACATGCCTATAAATATGGTCAAGCATCCTCATACCAAGTTTCAAGACTTTCAGCACAAAATTGCACAGTCAAAAACCCTAATTGCACTACAGTCAACTGTAGGGGTAAAATGGTCATTTGACAGTCAAAAGTTCAAATTTTTTGTCAACATCTCATTTTGAAGCCACAAACATCATTTGATCAATGCTTGATCATGATTCTCAAAGCTTGGCTCAAAAATCATCAAGATGCAAAAGTTTCCTTATTTGGACAGCTGCAAAAGTCAACTGTAAATTGACCAGGGCATAACTTTCACAGGGATTATCAGAAAAATTCCATCCAAAGCTCATTTTGAATAGAAAGACATTTACTACAACTCCTATTCATACTTCAAGTCCAAGAAATGCTCTCACAAAAAGTTATCAATTTCAACATTATAGGTCATTTTCAAAAGTCAACAAAAAGGGACTTTAAGTCAAAAGCCATAACTTGAGATTGGTAAATCAAAATGACATGGGACCAAAGGCATTGGTTATAGGACTCAAAGGCCTTTCCAAAATGTCCAAGAACATGAGCAAATCTTAAAAATTGAGCAAGTTATGCCTTGTGGAAGTTGGGAAATGTTTGGATATTTTGAAAAGTCAACATTGATTCAAATGACCTAAAATTGCTAATGGGCCTCTTTTTCTTCCACAATTCATCATCCAAGACATGTGCACGACCATTTGGCCCAAAGGGAAGTTTTTATCATTTTTTATTTATTTATTTGGATTTTTATTATTAATAATTCATTTAAATTAAAATAAATACATGAAAAATACTAAACCTAGGTTTTAAATCTTTTTATGCATATTATATACTCAATATTTCGTGCATAGCTAGATTTGGAAAGAATTGAAGAGAATTGGCCATGATTTGTACAAAATAGCATGAAAAAATATTGAAAAAGATTTTTGGAAATCAAATCTTGCAAGACATGAATGCCAAGGATTTTGATTGTTTTCTTTGACCTAATTCACTCCATACATAAGCTGGATCAAGACCTAATGCTAAAAAACCTAGAAGCTGCGCCAAAAATCCTTACACAAACTTGAAATTTTGGCTTGAAAACTCAAAACTGAAAACAGGGTTAGAGGTCGTTTCAAGCCACAAAACTCATTCCATTGCACTCCTGGGACATCAAGCAACGTACCTGGATCAAGAACACAGTCCCTAACCCTTTGAATCACTGTACAGAAGCCAAGCTTTTTTTTACTTTTCCTCATAATCGTACTTTACAATTTATGCATATTCATGGCATTTTATTTATAGATTCATGCTAAGTAATGTGTTTTAAAGCTAACCATGTACTTTGATTGGATTTTTATACACTATATGCGAATATGCCATTATCGTTTTTTAGGGTTTGTGAAGCTTTGAATTAGGGTCTTTTAATTAAGGAAAAATTGGAGCTTGAAGCCTAGGCCATTCAATTCAGTACGCTTGGACGAAGAGAATGAGGCCATCGCGCCTAATTTATGAGGCCCCTGGGGCTATTCGCTATTTTTCATAAAGGTGCCTATGAGAACGGTGTAAAACCGTTGCTAATGTTTTTCATGTTTTCAGAAAAAAAAGCACAACGAAGAGGACGATGAAGTGGAAGGCGCTGATTGGATCATTTAAATTCTTCGCGCGTTTTTGAGCCACTGACCACTTTTCTCTTATAATAATTGTTAGTTGTTATATGACAAACGCGCGTGAGATGGTTCAGTGGTAAGCACAGGTGTTGGTAACGTTCATGACCTGGGTTCGAGCCCCAGGTCCTCACTCTTTCCATGTTATTTTTCAATAAATGCTTCTATGCAGTTTCAATATTAAGGCACACCATGTACCTTCAAAATCAAGCTGTCCACGCGTACCAGGGCATTCAATCAAAGGCCAGGATCTGGGGAACATGATGAACTCTAGTCAACGCGTATACATGCTGGCATGAAAGTCAAACAGGCCAAGGTCTTGATGGGCCTAAAATGCTAAGTCTTACCTCCCAAATTAGGGGCAGAACCCCATGGTTTGCACTCTTAAATTCCTTTTTTAATATTTTTTTCCTATCTTTTGGTTTTAATTAGTTTTCTTGATTTAATTCCTTAATTAATTATTTTCATAAAAACACCAAAACAATAAAAAACAGAAAAGATAAAAAAAAAAAAATAATAATAAATATTTTTTTAACTAGTATTTTGTAAATAAATTCATTAATTCACTTAGTTTTAAATTTAGGTTTTAATCTTAATATTTTTTTTACTAAAACTCAAAACTTATAGAATTAGGGTTTAATTAATTTTTATCTTTCTTTTTTTTTCTTTTTATTCCACAATAATTAAATATTAAAATATTTACTATTATTTATTTTTATAATTAAATGGCATAAAATAATTAGGTTAAATATTAGGTTAAAATTCAACCTTTTCTTAATAAAATAAAAATTGTAGAATTAGGGTTAGCATGTTATTTTAATTAATTCTTTTTCATTAAAACCAAAAAATACCAAAAACAATTTCTTTTCTTTTTTTAATTAATTAATTTCATCATTTAATTTAATTTTTGCAAAAAGGGTCCAACGCCCTCGTTCAATTTTAATTCTGATTCGCATATTTATTTTTTATTCCTTATAATATTTATGTATCTCTCCCAAGGCCATGTAACATATTTTATTTGTCACATTTTTAATTCTTTATTTTCTGTCAAATCGGGTTCAAGAAATTTTGGCGATGTGGACCCGCGCCTTTTGTAATAGCTTTAGAACTTTTACTTTTCGCAATTTTTAACTGTTAATCAAGGCATGCAAGAATGAATGGATAAAAATAAAAGCAAGCGTAGATCACCAATGACATGACAAAAGACAAAATATCTGAAAACGACACACAAATCACACACCACCCCTAGGGTACGCCTCACTGTTGCCTTGCCTCGAAAGGTGATCGTCGAGTAGAGGATGTCTTAGTAAGTCCTCATGATCCGGGAACCTGGCATGAGGGTAGCTTCTAAGGTGTCTTCCCATTGCTCTGGTGATCACCATACTGTCCCTAAACTCGAATTGACCCGAACACCTCCAACGATGGTGCTACCTACCTCTCAATGGTGGGATGGCACTACTTTAAAGGACATCTACACAGACGAATTCCTTAGGGTAGGTAGACGACTCTAGATACTTGCTCTAAATTTCAAAACAAATTCAAAAAATACTTTTCACACCGACACCTTTTCAAAAAGCTTTCGAAAGCAATTTTTCAAACACTCTTGAGGACCGATACAAGAGTCGAACTGGAATTTTCAAAGAAACTTTTTAAAACCCACAATTGAAAAGCAAATCATTTTGAAAACACAATGAGCAAGTATCTAAGAGCCCATGGATAACCATGGATAGAAAGGGTGCTAACACCTTCCCTTTCTATAACCTACCTCCCGAACCGAGAGCAATCTCTTTAAGGAATTTTTCTGTGCTTTTGTCCTTTCCATTTGGAGAAAATAAAAGATGGTGGCGACTCTTACTTCCGCGACATTTCGCGAACCAGCTTTAAACAGTCAGTTCCAGATCCACCGATCACAGAACTGGCGACTCTGCTGGGGATTAAAACTTAAAGTGAGGTGTACCTTAGGATTAGTTCATAACTGTGTTTTCAATTGTATTGACTTGTCTGCTTTAAATTTGTGGGTTGCATGGGAGTTACATAGATCCTAACCCGGATCTGGGGATACCCTGTTTAGGTAGCATAAGCTGTGAGGGACCTGTCCGGCGTAGACCGACACGGGTGAAGCAGTGGCTACGTTGGTGTGGCATCTTGGTCTGTACCGATATCCCTTGTGTTGCAACGAGGAGAATATGGGTCTTCCAAGGAGTCATTAAGCACCAACAGACCTTAGAACCTTAAATGACACAACTTGGCCATTAGAACAGTAGCAGTAAGCTACGCCCATTGAGGCTAAACTCTCGTGATGGTTCTGGCCGCAAGAAAAGATTGCGATGCTGGAGTTATGATCGATTGAGGGTAGTCAATGATATTGGGATCCTCTAAGAACCCGGTTACTTTGATAGGACAGGTATGAACCAACCAACTGAAAGAGGGTAACACCTAGACCTCATGCTGGCCTAAACTCTAAGGGCTTCTCTTGTGTGACTTGTGTGCCTTCGTACTTGACTAATTGCATGTGTGTTATCTGACACATAAGCTACTTGCAGGTTTTGTTTATAGTCCTTAACTGAGACTCATAACAGGGTTTACTAGGTCTCTTGCAGGTTTTGTTTATATCCTTAATTGGGACTCATAACAAAGTATACTGAATTTCTTGTAGGGTTTGTTTATAGTCCTTAATTGGGACTCATAACAGGGTTACTCACATTACCCCATGCATAACATAACATCATACCATTGCATACATCCTAACCCATTTCAAGGATCTCAAGGGCTTGTGATGCAGGTCATGATAAATCAAACATCTAGCAAGGGGCAAAGAGGATTTATTTTCCTCTAGCCAAGGTTGTCAGGGGCTATGACCCACTGGATATGGTGAGCCTTTGACCCTGGAAGAAGGACTCTCAACAACCCGAAGTTCCTTCAATCAAGCTACCGGACCCAAATGCTAACAAATTTTCTTGTTTACCCCGCAAGGTCCTTGAAAACATTACATGCATGTCATACCCATCATTGCATAGCAGGTATCCTTGTTGCAGGTCACTTACAATATCACAATGCTGATACTACACCATGCGAGTGCAAATTTCTGGGCACCCTAGTGTTCAATCATCTTCCACCTTCGGATCACGAAAGGGACGCAAGCCAATCAACATCCTCAGGTTTAAGAAGATTTAACAGGGGAAACTGTTGTACCCCAAAATTTTCCCTCTCATGTTTTCCAAAGTCTTCCCCCTGCATGGTTGATCATAAACCCTTGCCTAAGGAAAAAGAAAATTTTTGAGTGGTGCTTTAAGTACCCTTCGATTGGCATTCTGAAAGACCCTTCAATTGGTATTCTGAAGGAGAACTTCGATTGGCATTATGTCAAGGCACTTCGATTGGCATTCTGAAAGACCCTTCGATTGGTATTCTGAATGAGCCTTTCGATTGGCATTATGGACAAGCACTTCGATTGGCATCCTGAAAGACCCTTCGATTGGTATTCTGAAGGAGCACTTCGATTGACATTATGTCAAGGCACTTCGATTGGCATTCTGAAAGACCCTTCGATTGGTATTCTGAATGAGCCTTTCAATTGGAATTATGGACAAGCACTTCGATTGGCATTCTGAAAGACCCTTCGATTGGTATTCTGAATGAGCCTTTCGATTGGCATTATGGACAAGCACTTCGATTGGCATTATGTTAAAGCCCTTCAATTAGAATTCTGAAAGAACTTTTCGTTTGACACCCTGGGCCAAGCCTTTCAATTGGCATGCCAAGGGATCCTTTGATTTAGCATTTTGTCAAGGCAGCTTCGACAGGCATGTTAACCATGTCCTTTGATTAGCATGAGCAACACCTTTCGATTGGCCTGTTAACAAAGCCTTTCGATTGGAATTTTAATTAGTACCCTTCGATTGATATTTGGACCAGGGCCATTTGAAGAACTCCTTCCAGGCCATTTGAAAGAGGCCATCAAGAGGGCACTCAAAAAAACATGTCCAGGTACACTGAACATGAGAAAATGGCATGTTTCCCTTGCAAATATAGAAACAATTAAATGCTGATTGTGGATTTAATTCCTGAGTTAAAGGCCAGATTCTTGCCTTTTCTGTTCCTAAAGAGCTGATTCGACCAGAGTGATTCTTTTCAAATCAAGCAGTCGAAGCAGAAGAAGTCCATTCGAAGGAGGCAACTCAAGACCAATCGAAGAGCATGGCCTGAAGGCATTCGAATATCAAAAGTGTCCAGATTCATTCCAGATTCCAAAGAGACACAAATGTTTCAAAAAAGGAAATATTTTAATGTGTCTGATTCTTGTCTCATGGCTTTAATGGCCTGGTTAAATGGCTGTCTCTTGCCGTTACTAGACCCCCACACTCCTATAAATACAGGGCCAGCATACAGTGCCAAGGGCGGAACAAAAAACATTACAAAAATTATAGTAAAGAAAAGAAAACTCTGCAGAAACAAAACAGCAGGAACAGAACAAAAAAAAAAGAGAAACAGGGAGGAGTTGGAGATACGATGCCCACAAACCCACCAAAGGTTATCAATATTTTCGTCCAAGTCAAAGCAGCCATTCAGCAAACCTCTCCATACCCAGAGCCACAGATCATACATCTTCAATTGGTAAGGGTTTGCAAAACCAAAATTGCACCTTCATGACATTTAAATACACATTGCATATGTATTCTTGTTATTACTGATTGTGTTGCATGTAAGCTACAACACAAAGATGAGATCGTGCCATTGCTTGGGCACGATCTGAGTTTCTCCTTCGAATCTCAGGATAAAACAAACCCAGACCCAGATTCAGCAGATTCGAATTGAAGAAGGACTCGAATTGGGAGGAGATTCGAATCAGGGGGGTAAAGTCCCCCCTGGATCTTTAACGTTTATTTCGTTTTTGCAGGAAATATCTTCTTAGAATATTGTTCAGAGCTTCGAAGCTTAGCAGCCTAGCTTCGAACTGGATCCAGGATTCCCAGATCGAAGGATGACATATCCAGATCGAACACCCCCAAAGTGCAGCCCCTCATGCACCTTCGACCAAGCCTCTTCACTGGGTCGAAAGACAACCCACACCTCTTTCGACCCAGGCCTCCAGAATTATACCTTTTTTTTTATTTACTGTCTGTTTCCTTCGATTTCATCTTTGTTTTGACTATTTTACTTCTTTTTTTTAATCAACATAAAATCAATTAAAAGAAAAACCACAAAAACATTAGGCTAGTTTTTTCTATTAAATTAACTTTGTCAATTAATCATTTAATTATCTTAACATTTTCTCAAAACTAAAATTAAGTAGATTTAGATCATTTTCCCAAAATAAAATAAAACAACAAAAAGATTTTATTCTTAGGATTTTTAGAGGTTACGTTCAGATTCGCGCGCGTTTATTTTATTGTAACTGCCTACTGGTTTGTAATAGCTTAACTAAGACTTTTACACTGTATTGCTTTATTCCCCCAATTTTGGACATGTAAATAATCCCCCTCCCCGAAGCCTTGTAATAGCGTAGGATTTACAATTCCCGCACTTTAAATTCCTGTACATATATTGACTGTTTAGATGTATGCTAACTAGGATTGTATGACAAGATCTATCTTAACTTAAAATCAACCGTAGCTCACCATAACATGTACAAAGATAATATAAACTGAAAAACAACACACTCGCACATGCCACTCTTAGGGTACGCCTCACTTGGTTGTCTCGAACGTGGTCATTAAGTATAGGATGTGTTAGAGGTCGTCCTTTTGTCCAAAGATCATAAGTTGCCTCAAAACGGTTGCCTCGGATAAAATGATCTAAGACATTAGGATTACCACTAAGGCGTCCTAACATTGCTTTAGTGACCACACGTCCCTTAAATCGAATTGACCCGAAAACTCCAACGACGATGCTACCTACTCCTCAATAGTGGGATAGCATTGTCTAAAGGACATTTACACAGTTTAATTCCTTTTTGAGTAGGTAGAGGTTCTTAAGTACTTGCTCCTTTTAAAACAAAACAAAACTTTTCGCACTTACACTCTCTTCAAAAACAAAACTCTTTTCAAAACTCATAATCACGAAGAAAAGCAAACTTTTGAAAACATAGTGAGCAAGTACCTAAGAGCCCGTGGATAACCACGGATAGAAAGGGTGCTAACACCTTCCCTTTCTATAATCTACTTCCCGAACCCGAGAAACATCTCGAAAAGGAATTTTTCTGTGCTTTTGTCCTTTCCTTGTTGGATAAAATAAAAGACGGTGGCGACTCTTGCTTACCGCGACATTTTGCGAAAACAAACGCAAACGCGAACCAGCATCCCAAAACAGTCAGTTCTCATTCCCACCGATCACATTGGGCATCCTCCAAGCTCGGATAAACCTTTGTCGAAGTCCTTGATCATCGTTGTCGAAGTCAAAAACATAGTCTGGAATCAGCATGTCATGTGGGCCATCCCTTCGGGTATACCCAAACTGTCTCAGAGCCAAGCAGAGGTTGTAGGTGATTCGTCCCTTAATGCCAAGTAGAGGGACATTAGGGAATTCCCCACAACGGTCGATGTTGATAACATTTTCTCTGGATTGAGAACACCAATGAACATCTGAATATGTAAGAGTCGTCAGCTGTTGTGACCACCTTAATCCTTGCTCATTCTTCAAGACTGATTGGGGAAGATGAGAAATAAACCATCTTGCCAATAGAGCAAGACATGAGAACACCTCTTTTCCTCATTGTTCGAGTGTGAAAAGAGTGCAAGACATCTCCAAGCAATGTAGGCACCGGGTTGCGAGCCATGAAGATTTTGACAGCATTGACATCTATAAGCTGGTCAGGGTTTGGGAACAAGACCAACCCATAGATGAGAAGAGCTACAATCTCCTCAAAAGCTTGTAGGTCTAGAGAATTCCAGGATTCTTGAGCTTTCTCAAACAGGAACTTTGCCAAGAAACCCTTGACACCACTTATGGTTTCCCAATGACTTGTGACATCTGATGGTTGCAAGTGCAGGGCTTAAGCAACATCTTCAGGCTTTGGATCTCTTTCCGTACCGTTGAAAGGTAGTTGATGGAGAATAGGAATCCTCAAGAGTTGAGAAAATTCCTCCAAAGTAGGCACTAGCTGGTAATCAGGAAATGTGAAGCAGTGGTGTAGGGGGTCAAAGAACTGGAAGAGAACCTTCACCATGTCTTCCTCTGTGTTGGAGTTGACCAAGTTGAGAAGTCGACCATGCCTCTCAGTGAATGGAGAATACTCTAGAATCTTGGAAGCAAGCTCCTTGAGTTGTGGAGGAATTCTCACAAGATTGACCTGAATAGTTTTCCTGCGAAGGGAATCCATAACCTACAAAACAGGAACAAAGATGAAGATCCAAAATCCTTGAAATGGTTAGTGGATGCATATGATGCTTCATGATGTTCATGATGTTATGCACAAGTATATGTACACACAAATCACACAAGTTCCTAGTTTAGGCTTGCATGGGGTTTCATAGGTAAGTACCCTCTTGAAGTTTAGTTGGCTCAACCTGTCCTATAAATAGTAACCGGGTTCTAAGGAGCTCAATATCACTGGATTATTTTTTGTGTTCATTGTTTCAGTTTAGCCACTTTACTGGCGACCGAAATATTCCAAGAAAATAACCCTCAATGAGTGTAATATCGAGTATCTACCAACTTCGGACTGCACCAAAGCCAGTCATCTCACTACATCCTAAAAGGCCAAGATGGTCAAGTAAAGGTTCTAAAAGTCCATTAGTGCTTCATGACATCACTCAGCGGCCCCGTATTCTCTTTGATTGACTTAAAGGCTACCGGTACCCACAAATATGTCGCACTAATATAGCTATTGCTTAGACCATGTCGGTATATCCCACACAGTTTCCACAATGTATTGCTATTTACCTATGAATGTTTCCCAAATCCGGGTAGAGGATTCAAACCCAAACAATAGAACCAAAGTGTAAAGCAAACAAGTCAAGCAAGATAAGCATGTAAAGGTGATCTAAACCCTAAGGTAACCCCACTTTTAGATTATTCCCTATGATCGGTGGATCTGGAACTGACTGTTTAACGTTGGTTTCGTGAAATGTCGCGGAAGCAAGAGTCGCCACCGTCTTTTATTTTCTATAACATGGACAGGACAAAAGCACAGCAAAATTCCTTATGAGATAGTTTCTCGGTTCGGGAGGTAGATTTATAGAAAGGGAAGGTGTTAGCACCCTTTCTATCCATGGTTATCCATGGGCTCTTAGATACTTGCTCATTTGTTTTTTCAAAATGGTTTGCTTTTCAATTGTGAGTGGGTTTTGAAAAAAGTTTCGTTTAAAAGTTTCAGATCGACTCTTGTATCAGTCCTCAAGAGTGTTTGAAAAATTGTTTTGAAAGCTTTTTGAAAGTGTCGGTGTGAAAAGAGTTTTTTGATTTGTTTTGAATAGAGCAAGTATCTACGAGTCATCTACCTACCCTAAGGAATTAGGCTGTGTAAATGTCCTTAAGGTAGTGCCATCCCACCATTGAGAGATAGGTAGCACCACCGTTGGAGGTGTTCGGGTCAATTCGTTTGTAGGGACAGTGTGGTCACCAGAGCAACAGTAAGACACCTTAGAAGCTACCCTTATGCCATTGATCCTTTTTATTCCGAGGCAACCATTTCGAGGCAACTGTTCCGAGGCAACCGTTTCGAGGCAACTTGTTCGAGGCAACTAGATCAATGGACATAAGGACTCACTAAGACGTCCTATACTCGACGACCATGTTTCGAGGGGTAAGGCAACAGTGAGGCGTACCCTAAGAGTGGTGTGTGAATTTGTGTGTTATTTTCAGTTTAACATTTATCTTTGATCATGGCATTTGTGAGCTACGCTTTGTTTTTAATTCAGGCCATTCATTCTTTCATGCAAAGTTTAGCAGTTTTAAGGGTGCGGAAATTAAAGTGCGGAAAATAAAGTCCTACGCTATTACAAAGCGCGGGTCTATACATCGCCAAATTAACAAAGACCCGTTTTGAATAAAATGCAGAAAGTAAATAAATTTCCTAATTACTATTACAAGGCTTGGGCAATTACATAATATTAAAAGGAAAAATAAATGCGCGAAGAGAAAAAAATGGAACGTTCGAGGGCGTTGGACCCTTTTGTAATTAAATTGAAATTAAAAAAGCTAATTAATTATTTAATAAGAAAAGGAATGTTTTTTATGTTTTTGGGATTTAATGAAAATAAAGAAAATTAACTAAAATTAGAAGTTAAACGAAACCCTAGTTCTAAGTCGTTTTTAATTATTTATGAAAGATATTCAAGTTTAACCTAATTTACACTAGTTAATTAATTACATGGGTATTTACAAAATAATTAATAATTAATAATAATGATAATAAGAAGAAATTATTTATTAAGAAAAATAATAAAAAATGCTAAAAACCTAATTTCTACATATTTTAGTTATTTAAGAAAAGATTAAAGTTGAAACCTAATTTTACTAAATTGATTATTAAAAATTTATTTACAAAAATATTAATGAATTAAATATTAAATAAACATATTTTTAGTTTTGATTTCTGGTTTTTATATTATAAAAATTATTTTTGTGAATTAAAAGAAAACAATTAAAAAAACAATTAAAAGAATAAAAAGGAGAAACAAAGAAAAAAAATTAAAAGATTGAGCAAACCATGGGGGTGTCTGGACCCAAAGGGAGGTTTTTGAAGCAATTAGGCCCATGAATGCAAGAAGCCCGTTTGACTTTCTAGCGCGTGTGTGGAATGGTTGACTAGCGTTCATGGTGGAATCCATGTTCTGGCCATTGGATTGATCCCCTGGGACACTTGGCAGGCACAGGCGTTGGGCATATGGTGGACCACTGGAGAGAAATAGCACCTGAACACGTTACAACAAAAATTATTGAGAATATGGGGGGACCTGGGAGTCGAACCCAGGTCCCAGTACCTGCATGCCACTTCACCAACCATCTAGGCTATTGAGTCTCTTTGATATTATAATAGGATAGAAATAATATATATGAAAAGAAAGTATTATGCTGAACCAAAACAAAAACGCGCTAACATTCAAACCCTCCAATCACGCTCAGACACGCCATCTTCGTCTTCCTCTTTTTCCTGTAAATGCAAGTAAATAGCGGGGGTTTTAAACCCCCACAAAAACAAATGCTAGAAAATAGCGATTAGCACATAGTTTATCACAAATTGAGCGCGAGGTCACCAATGGATTCAGCTTCATGTCACGACTTTGCCTGTACCGGTTTGAAGGTCTAATTTTACACCCTATGCAAAGCCCCAATTTTGGAACTCTGAAACCCTAAAAAACGTTCATGGTGAATTCTTATACAGGCATGGTTAGTTCAATTCAAGGATACCATTAGCTTCAGAATGTTCATATTAGTGTAAATCAACCATTAAAAGACATGAATAATGCATGAAAGTTCAAACATGAATATGAAAATTTTTATGAACAGGGTGATGTCGTTCTACCACTTCTGGAGGTCTGGAGACCAGACTTTGATTGCAAACGCTTCCTTGATGGTCCAACAATGTTTTGGAATCCTTTTGGAGCCTTGAAACGAGCTCTAGGTATCAAAACAGTTTTCAACTTTTTGTCAAAAAAATGCAATGTTATTCTTCCTTTTCTACGCAGCTTTTGTGTCCTTGAGCATTAGGTTTAGTCTTGTATATGTAACTGAATATAATTAGGTTAAAAAACCAGCCCATAATCCATCCATTCATGTTTTGAAGATTTGATTTTCAAGCATATCAATTTCAATCTTTTTCATGCCAATCATGCCAAATATGGAAGATTTTGTCCTTGTTGATTGGTACACGAGATATTGAGCTCATAATGGACATATTTGCTGCATCAAAAGATTTAAAAAACATGATTTAGTATTTTTCTCATAATTAATTTTAATTAAATGAATTAATAAGATTAAAAATTCAATTAATTAATTAAAAATAAGAAAATAACTCCCTTTTATCTTAATGGGTCGTGCATAGCCTTTGGGTAATAATTCATGGAAGAAATTGAGGCCCATTAGCAATTTTGAGGCTTTTTATGCAAAGTTGACTTTTCAAAATTCCCAAAGATTTCCTAACTTCCACAAGGCATATCTTGCTCAATTTTTAAGCTTTGATAATGTTCTTGAACATTTTGGAAAGGTCTTGAAGTCCTCTAACCAATGCCTTTGGTCCCATGTCATTTTGATTTACCAATCTCAAGTTATGGTCTTTGACTTAAAGTGCCTTTTTGTTGACTTTTGAAAATGACCTATAATGTTGAAATTGATAACTTTTTGTGAGAGCATTTCTTGGACTTGAAGTGTGAATATGAGTTGTAGGAAATGTCATTCTCTTCAAAATGAGCTTTGGATGGAATTTTTCTAATAAAACATGTGGAAGTTATGCCTTGGTCAATTTGCAGTTGACTTTTTCAGCTGTCCAAAAATAGAAACTTTTGCATCTTGAGACTTTTTGAGCCATGCTTTGAGAATCATGATCATGAATTGATCAAATGATGTTTGTGGCTTCAAAATAAGATGTTGACAAAAAATTTTGACTTTTGACTGTCAAATGACCATTTTGCCCCTGCAGTTGACTGTTGAGCAATTAGGGTTTTTGACTGTGCAATTTGGTGCTGTGAGTCTTGAAACTTGACATATGGATGCTTGACAATGTATGTAGGTATGTGGGACTTAATTGGACCTTTGGAAACTTCAATTTCTTTGCCAGCACCAAAACCCTAATTTTTTACTGTTAGGAGGCAATTGGACTGTGCAACCTTTGAAAGATTTTGAAGCATGATCTTAGCAAACCTTGAAGAATATGGGATGGCAAATTTTGGGGTACAACAGTTGCCCCTGTTCAATCTTCTTAAACCTGAGGATGTAGATTGGCTTGCGTGCCTTTCGTAATCCGAGGGTGGAAGATGATTGAACACTAGAGTGCCCAGAAATTTGCACTCACATAGTAGAATGTCAGCAATATGATGCGGGGAATGGGCTTACAGATGCCATTTGGAGACTGATGGATGGGAGAGATGGGCTTATAGATGCCATCGGGAGGTTGTCGATCGCGTAAGAGATTCCTTAGCGAGAACTTGCGTACCTGAGAAAGAAAGTAAATACCTGGCCTGTTACAGGAGTTGATCTTCAAACCCTTTATGCAGATGTGCCCTGGATAGATACATGTATCGAATCTTTAAACTCTTCAGAAGTGCCTTGGCGAGATACAGGAATCGAGTCCGGAGAATATAGTCGTCAACAGATACACCCTGGCAAGATACATGAATCAGATCTTCGAACTCTTCAGACGTGCCCTGGAAAGATACATGAATCGAGTCTGGTAATGTTAGTCGTCAACAGATACACCCTGGCAAGATACAGGAATCGGATCTTCGAACTCTTCAGACGTGCCCTGGCAGGATACAGGAATCGAGTCTGGAACTTCAAAAGGTTTTTGTTGATAATGATGTGATGAATGAATCAGGGACGGTTACTACCTCAACGGGACGATGAGAGAACCTTGGGTGATTACTACCTCAACCGGATGATGAGAGAACCTTGGACGATTACTACCTCAGCAGGATGATGAGAGAATCTTAGGCGACTTTAACCTCAGCAGAATGATGAGAGAATCTTAGGCGACTTCAACCTCAGCAGAATGATGAGAGAATCTTAGGCGACTTTAACCTCAGCAGAATGATGAGAGAATCTTAGGCGACTTCAACCTCAGCAGAATGATGAGAGAATCTTAGGCGACTTCAACCTCAGCAGAATGATGAGAGAATCTTAGGCGACTTCAACCTCAGCAGAATGATGAGAGAATCTTAGGCGACTTCAACCTCAGTAGAATGATGAGAGAATCTTTGGCGACTTCAACCTCAGCAGAATGATGAGAGAATCTTAGGCGACTTCAACCTCAGTAGAATGATGAGAGAATCTTTGGTGACTTCAACCTCAGCAGAATGATGAGAGAATCTTAGGCGACTTCAACCTCAGCAGAATGATGAGAGAATCTTAGGCGACTTCAACCTCAGCAGAATGATGAGAGAATCTTTGGCGACTTCAACCTCAGCAGAATGATGAGAGAATCTTAGGCGACTTCAACCTCAGCAGAATGATGAGAGAATCTTAGGCGACTTCAACCTCAGCAGAATGATGAGAAAATCTTAGGAGACTTCAACCTCAGCAGAATGATGAGAGAATCTTAGGCGACTTCAAACTCAACAGAATGATGAGAGAATCTTAGGCGACTTTAACCTCAGCAGAATGATGAGAGAATCTTTGGCGACTTCAACCTCAGCAGAATGATGAGAGAATCTTAGGCGACTTCAACCTCAGCAGAATGATGAGAGAATCTTAGGCGACTTCAACCTCAGCAGAATGATGAGAGAATCTTAGGCGACTTCAACCTCAGCAGAATGATGAGAGAATCTTTGGCGACTTCAACCTCAGCAGAATGATGAGAGAATCTTAGGCGACTTCAACCTCAGCAGAATGATGAGAGAATCTTTGGTGACTTCAACCTCAGCAGAATGATGAAGGAATCTTGGACGTCATCTACCTCAAACGGTAAAGACTTTTATCTGTTGATCGTTCTCTCCTGAAAAAGTAACGAGTTAGTTGTATGCAATGTCATAATATATGAATTGCCTGATTTTAAGATGTTCTCAAAAATAAATGAGATTGGGGTGATATGATGCGTGTATGCATGTATCATAATGTATGAAAATGTAATGTTCATGAAATGTGTTTTCGTCTAGGAAAATAAATCCTGGACGGGTGTCGGGAAGTTAAATCCTGGGCTGATGTGAATATCATTCTTTGTTTTCGCTGGGGATGATGGTTGCAAGAACACCGGTAGGAGAAGATGACTCCGTTGGGGAATAAACTTGGCGAATAGAATACTCTGCGGGGAAAGAGAGGTACTTCGCTGAGGTTTGATGATAACTCCGCTGGGGGTACCATTGTTGAGCTCTGTCGGAAGATCTGATGAACTCCGCTGGGGATAGGAAGACTTCACCGAGGACGATCTTTCCGTGGCCATTAGCTGAGGATAACCCAGTTATATCCTGGTGGGGAAATGACCTTTGAATAAAATCCGGGAGACGCGTTCGTGCTTTGCAGGGGTAAGCTTCCAGAATCTACTGGGGATAAGCTTCCTGCTGGGGAGATGGATTGAATTCTCTTGGGGAGACTTTTCAGATTGGACCGGGAAATGGCTCCACTTGATGTCCGATAAACCGCCGGGGAACAATCTTAGATCAAGACTGCCGGGGATGCTTGTTGATAATGTTTGTATGTTCTGCTGAGGAATATTGAGATCTTCGGGGGATAATCCAACTTCCTTAAGGCTGACAGTAAGCTAACTCTGCTTGGGGAGAGTGTTGCTGACTTGCTGGAGGTATTGTGTCTTCTCTGCTCGGGGGAGTATGGCTGTACCTTGTCTCATTTTGTGGGGGATTAGGGTATCTTGGTCATTCTTCAGCTGAACTTGCCTTGGTACCTTGATGGCAGAGCAACTAGATCGCTTAGACAACTCATTATTGCCCCAGTTTCAGTGGGAGAAGGCACCTGTGGGGGTAATTGACAAATCTTCTGGTAGACAGGTGACGAGATGCCAGGATATAGTCGTACGCTTTGATCCCTAATTTTTGCCTGGACCGCCCTTTCGGGTTTTCAGTCCACCGGGATACCCTTTTTTTGCCCAAGCCGCCTTTTCAGGTTTTCGACTTGCCGGGTGTATAGATTTTTTTTCATTTTCATCCCTTATTTTTGCCCGAACCCTTTTGGTTCGCCGGGAAGCCCTTATTTTTGCCTAGGTGTGTCAACCTAGCGGGTCTTTGATTATACGTAGTATCTTTTCGACTATGTCCATGCTCTCAGAGAGCAGGGAGTTGTCACTGTCAGTAGTATTGCGTTGCCGTACCACTAGAAGATGTCTGATCAGGCAAGATTCATTGTCGGAATGCCCCAGGTGATCCAGATGGAGATTTGCCCCAAGCTGGTTGGCCTTTTGAGAAATTCTCCGAATCTTGACTGGACTGCCCCAGATGATGGCCACTGATCATGCCATGCCCCTTGATTGGAAGTGTTTCTTCCACCGGAGGTGACTCTTTTGTTGAGAGGACCTTCGTTCATCGGATATTCGTTGTGCAAAGCTCTCTGTTGTTCAAACAAATAATCATATGCAAACAATGTTATCTTAAGAATGCAAAGCTTATGTCTGTCTTGAAATTTTTTAAAATGCATTTTTCAATAAAAGCAAGTGAGTTTTTTTTTTGTAAACTGTGATGTCAACTCGTTATTTTACCGCAAGCCTTAAGGAGTCAGGATACCTTTCGTAACAGTATGCTTTCGAACTAACCCATGCTTCAGCTAGGACTTTTAAGGGTTATAACGTGGCCTGGTTCACGGTTCAAGAAACAAAGGATAAAGGCTCAAATTTATTTGTACCCACCCGTTCTTCGTGATGTTCTTCAATCCTAAACTCAGCTAATCGTGCGTTAGACCTTGTTGCGTCTTTGCTTTGATATACCAGTGATGATTCGGATACTGACGATTTATTTTGATTAGGCTGTCATTTCCTTTTTTATTGAGGGTTTGTAGGACCTCTTTCTTTTTGATTTCGTTATCCCTATTTTTTGCCTGTATTGTTTCTTTGGTGGAGTTACAGTTAGCGGGATGCCCCAGTTTTGTAAGTCTCCTTCATAGGTTTTGACTTATTGGGCTTTTTATTTTGATAGATAATGACTGCCTGTCTTTATGATTATTCGGAACCATCACCATCTTTTGGTTTGGAAAGACTCCTTTGATGCCGTTCGTTATGCAATTGGATCAGCTGAGAGAACTACCCTGCCCCGGGTTACGATTAAGGGTTTTAATTTACGAAAAGAAAGAGTCCTACTTCTTTGGCTCAAAGGGGTTGACGAGGGATTATCTTCCTTATAACTCCAGTGTTTAGGAATTGAAACAATGCCTGTACCTCATCAGCGGGGTCTGTTCAAAAGCATACTGTATATCGTGGTATCATTTTCGTCATCCTCCCTCAAGAGGCTTAGAATTGTTAACCGAGCGTTGAACATCATAAAAATATGAAAACAGTTTTAAGCATAGTAAACATAATTACTTCAAAACAGACACGTGTAATGCATTAGTGAAATAACAAAGTTTGACATGAATAAAATGTTTGAACAATCAAAAGAAAATTACAACTTGAACACTCGAATGAACAGAAGACATTCTCGATGATTTGGTATAGGATCAGTGTTCAAACTTGACCTCCTTGGCGTCAATCAAATCCTGGATCTTGTTCTTCAAGGTCCAACAGTCATCGGTGTCATGTCCGGGACTGTCAGAATGGTAGGAACATCTCACACCCGGGTTGTACTTGGGAGAGGAAGTATCAGGATTTTGAGGAGGATCCTTTAGTGTGATCAGTTTCGCCTTCAGCAATTGTTGTAGTGCCTGAGACAAAGGCATGCTGATGTCAGTATACTTCCTATCTTGATACTTTATCCTACGCCTATTTCTCTTTCTTTGTTGAACAGGCGCGGGATCAGAGATCTGGATTGCCCCTACATCATGACGACCCTTTTTACCATGTATAGCATTGGACTCCTTCTTCCCACTGTGGGGCTTTTTCTGAGCATCAGCAGGTGCGGTTTGTTGAATCTTCCCCGACTTGATACCAGCTTCAATTCTCTCCCCAGTCAAGATAAGATCTGTGAACCCAGCAGAAGAATTCCCAATCAGATGGTGTAGAATGGACCAGACAAAGTCCCCAAGAACATGTCAACGAGCTCCCGGTCAGTTAGAGGTGGTTGTACCCTTCCAGCAAGGTCTCTCCATTTTTGAGAATATTCTTTGAAGCCTTCGCCTGTACCCATAGACATCCCCTGAAGCTGAGTACGCGTGGGAGCAAGGTCGGCATTATACTGGTATTGCTTGTAGAACGCAGTGGCCAAGTCCTCCCAGCTGCGGATGTTGGCTCCATTCAGTTGATAGAACCAGTCGAGTTGAGTTCCGGCCAGACTATCCTGAAAGAAGTGAATCCATAAATTCTTGTCAGCCGTGTAGGGCTGGATCCTCCTTGTATAAGACCTGAGATGCAGCTTAGGACAGGAAGCCCCGTCATATTTTGCAAAAGCAGGTGCCTTGAATTTGTGCGGGATCACTACCCCAGAAGACAGACCTAGATCTTCGAAGTCCAGGCCGGGCACTTTTTGTATCTCCATGGCACTTAGCCGGTCTTCCAATTGTTTGTACCTATCCTTAGTTGGAGGGTGCTGTTCATCATTGTAATCGGTCTCGTTGTCGGAGACCACTGGACTAGGAACCTCCCTTTCTTGGGGACTATCTTTCCCAACAGATGGGGTAGTCTGCCCAGCTTCGTTTTGTGATCCATTCCCAGATTTGCGTCTAGGGTTGAACAACACCGTCCTCTTCTTCTTCTTCTTCAAAAGCAGGGTCTTCAGATCTTGTTGCCCCTGGGCCAAACTCATGATCAACTCTTGGAACTGGGCGTTCTGAGCCTGGAGAGCCTTGATGGATTGCTCAGTAGATGATTCAGGATTCATGATGGCGAGCTAAAATAAACAGCGAAGAAGGTAAGCAACCTGTAAAAGGGATACCTGTAATGCAATGATATGTATGATATGCATGCAATGTTTTCAAGGATCTCACGGGGTAAACAAGAAAATCGTTAGAATTTGAATTCGGTGGCTTGATTGAAGGAACTTCCTGTTGTTGAGAGTCCTTCTTCAAGAGTCAAGGCTCACCATATCGAGTGGGTCATAGCCCCTGACTCAAGTCATCAACCTTGTTTTGCTTTCCAAACAACCTTGGCTAGGGGAACCTTCTTCAAGAGTCAAAGCTCACCATATCAAGTGGGTCATAGCCCCTGACTCAAATTATCAACCTTGGCTAGAGGAAAATAAATCCCCTTTGCCCCTTGCTAGACATTTTGATTCATCATGACCTGCATCACAGACCCTTGAGATCCTTGAAATGGTTTAGTCCTTATGCAGGATGTGTGCAATGGTATGATGTTATGCTATGCATGGGGTAATGTAAGTAGGCCCTGTAATGAGTCCCAATTAAGGACTGTTAAACCTGCAAGGAACTCATGTGTCAGATAATAAACATGCAAATAGTCAAGTTTGAAGGCACACAAGTCACACAAAGAGCCCTTAGAGTTTAGGCCAGCATGGGGTCTGGGGTACTACCCTCTTGAAGTTGGTGGGCTCAAAACCTGTCCTATCAGAAGTAACCGGGTTCTAAGGGTCCCAATATCATTGGATTGCTTTCATTGTTCATCATTTCGATTTAGCCACTGAACTGGCGACCGAAATATTCCAAGAAAACAACCCTCAATTGAGTGTAGTATCGAGTATCAACCAACCTCAGACTGCACCAAAGTCAGTTATCTCACTACCCTAAAGAGGCCAAGATGGTTCAATTAAGGTTCCTAAGGTCAGTTGATGCTTCACGACACCACGCGGTGGCCCCGTACTCTCCTTGACTGGACTCAAGGGTTACCGGTACACACCAAAGTGCCACATCAACGTAGCAGACTGCTTCAACCATGTCGGTATACCCCGCACAGTTCCCTCACAGCCTTGTTGCTACTTTCTAAGAAGGTATCCCCCAGATCCGGGCTAGGATCTATAGAACTCCCGAGACAGTCCCACAATAATAAAGCAAACAAGCACAACAATTGAAAACACAAGTGATCTTAGTCCTAAGGTACACCTCACTTTAAAGTATTCCCCAGCAGAGTCGCCAGTTCTATGATCGGTGGATCTGGAACTGACTGTTTAACGCTGGTTTCGCGAAATGTCGCGGAAGCAAGAGTCGCCACCGTCTTTTATTTTCTCCAACATGGACAGGACAAAAGCACAGCAAAATTCCTTATGAGATAGTTTCTCGGTTCGGGAGGTAGATTTATAGAAAGGGAAGGTGTTAGCACCCTTTCTATCCATGGTTATCCATGGGCTCTTAGATACTTGCTCATTTGTGTTTTCAAAATGGTTTGCTTTTCAATTGTGAGTGGGTTTTGAAAAAAGTTTCGTTTAAAAGTTTCAGATCGACTCTTGTATCAGTCCTCAAGAGTGTTTGAAAAATTGTTTTGAAAGCTTTTTGAAAGTGTCGGTGTGAAAAGAGTTTTTTGATTTGTTTTGAATAGAGCAAGTATCTACGAGTCATCTACCTACCCTAAGGAATTAGGCTGTGTAAATGTCCTTAAGGTAGTGCCATCCCACCATTGAGAGATAGGTAGCACCACCGTTGGAGGTGTTCGGGTCAATTCGTTTGTAGGGACAGTGTGGTCACCATAGCAACAGTAGGACACCTTAGAAGCTACCCTTATGCCATTGATCCTTTTTATTCCGAGGCAACCGTTTCGAGGCAACTGTTCCGAGGCAACTTGTTCGACGCAACTAGATCAATGGACATAAGGACTCACTAAGACGTCCTATACTCGACGGCCATGTTTCGAGGGGTAAGGCAACAGTGAGGCGTACCCTAAGAGTGGTGTGTGAATTTGTGTGTTATTTTCAGTTTAACATTTATCTTTGATCATGGCATTTGTGAGCTACGCTTTGTTTTTAATTCAGGCCATTCATTCTTTCATGCAACGTTTAGCAGTTTTAAGGGTGCGGAAATTAAAGTGCGGAAAATAAAGTCCTACGCTATTACAAGGCGCGGGTCTATACATCGCCAAATTAACAAAGACCCGTTTTGAATAAAATGCAGAAAGTAAATAAATTTCCTAATTACTATTACAAGGCTTGGGCAATTACATAATATTAAAAGGAAAAATAAATGCGCGAAGAGAAAAAAATGGAACGTTCGAGGGCGTTGGACCCTTTTGTAATTAAATTGAAATTAAAAAAGCTAATTAATTATTTAATAAGAAAAGGAATTTTTTTTATGTTTTTGGGATTTAATGAAAATAAAGAAAATTAACTAAAATTAGAAGTTAAACGAAACCCTAGTTCTAAGTCGTTTTTAATTATTTATGAAAGATATTCAAGTTTAACCTAATTTACACTAGTTAATTAATTACATGGGTATTTACAAAATAATTAATAATTAATAATAATGATAATAAGAAGAAATTATTTATTAAGAAAAAGAATAAAAAATGCTAAAAACCTAATTTCTACATATTTTAGTTATTTAAGAAAAGATTAAAGTTGAAACCTAATTTTACTAAATTGATTATTAAAAATTTATTTACAAAAATATTAATGAATTAAATATTAAATAAACATATTTTTAGTTTTGATTTCTGGTTTTTATATTATAAAAATTATTTTTGTGAATTAAAAGAAAACAATTAAAAAAACAATTAAAAGAATAAAAAGGAGAAACAAAGAAAAAAATTAAAAGATTGAGCAAACCATGGGGGTGTCTGGACCCAAAGGGAGGTTTTTGAAGCAATTAGGCCCAGGAATGCAAGAAGCCCGTTTGACTTTCTAGCGCGTGTGTGGAATGGTTGACTAGCGTTCATGGTGGAATCCATGTTCTGGCCATTGGATTGATCCCCTGGGACACTTGGCAGGCACAAGCGTTGGGCATATGGTGGACCACTGGAGAGAAATAGCACCTGAACACGTTACAACAAAAATTATTGAGAATATGGGGGGACCTGGGAGTCGAACCCAGGTCCCAGTACCTGCATGCCACTTCACCAACCATCTAGGCTATTGAGTCTCTTTGATATTATAATAGGATAGAAATAATATATATGAAAAGAAAGTATTATGCTGAACCAAAACAAAAACGCGCTAACATTCAAACCCTCCAATCACGCTCAGACACGCCATCTTCGTCTTCCTCTTTTTACTGTAAATGCAAGTAAATAGCGGGGGTTTTAAACCCCCACAAAAACAAATGCTAGAAAATAGCGATTAGCACATAGTTTATCATAAATTGAGCGCGAGGTCACCAATGGATTCGTCTTCATGTCACGACTTTGCCTGTACCGGTTTGAAGGTCTAATTTTACACCCTATGCAAAGCCCCAATTTTGGAACTCTGAAACCCTAAAAAACGTTCATGGTGAATTCTTATACAGGCATGGTTAGTTCAATTCAAGGATACCATTAGCTTCAGAATGTTCATATTAGTGTAAATCAACCATTAAAAGACATGAATAATGCATGAAAGTTCAAACACGAATATGAAAATTTTTATGAACAGGGTGATGTCGTTCTACCACTTCTGGAGGTCTGGAGACCAGACTTTGATTGCAAACGCTTCCTTGATGGTCCAACAATGTTTTGGAATCCTTTTGGAGCCTTGAAACGAGCTCTAGGTATCAAAACAGTTTTCAACTTTTTGTCAAAAAAATGCAATGTTATTCTTCCTTTTCTACGCAGCTTTTGTGTCCTTGAGCATTAGGTTTAGTCTTGTATATGTAACTGAATAGAATTAGGTTAAAAAACCAGCCCATAATCCATCCATTCATGTTTTGAAGATTTGATTTTCAAGCATATCAATTTCAATCTTTTTCATGCCAATCATGCCAAATATGGAAGATTTTGTCCTTGTTGATTGGTACACGAGATATTGAGCTCATAATGGACATATTTGCTGCATCAAAAGATTTAAAAAACATGATTTAGTATTTTTCTCATAATTAATTTTAATTAAATGAATTAATAAGATTAAAAATTCAATTAATTAATTAAAAATAAGAAAATAACTCCCTTTTAGTTTAATGGGTCGTGCATAGCCTTTGGGTAATAATTCATGGAAGAAATTGAGGCCCATTAGCAATTTTGAGGCTTTTTATGCAAAGTTGACTTTTCAAAATTCCCAAAGATTTCCCAACTTCCACAAGGCATATCTTGCTCAATTTTTAATATTTGATCATGTTCTTGGACATTTTGGAAAGGTCTTGAAGTCCTCTAACCAATGCCTTTGGTCCCATGTCATTTTGATTTACCAATCTCAAGTTATGGTCTTTGACTTAAAGTGCCTTTTTGTTGACTTTTGAAAATGACCTATAATGTTGAAATTGATAACTTTTTGTGAGAGCATTTCTTGGACTTGAAGTGTGAATATGAGTTGTAGGAAATGTCATTCTATTAAAAATGAGCTTTGGATGGAATTTTTCTGATAAACCATGTGGAAGTTATGCCTTGGTCAATTTGCAGTTGACTTTTTCAACTGTCCAAAAATAGAAACTTTTGCATCTTGAGACTTTTTGAGCCATGCTTTGAGAATCATGATCAAGAATTGATCAAATGATGTTTGTGGCTTCAAAATAAGATGTTGACCAAAAATTTTGACTTTTGACTGTCAAATGACCATTTTGCCCCTGCAGTTGACTGTTGAGCAATTAGGGTTTTTGACTGTGCAATTTGGTGCTGTGAGTCTTGAAACTTGACATATGGATGCTTGACAATGTATGTAGGTATGTGGGACTTGATTGGACCCTTGGAAACTTCAATTTCTTTGCCAGCACCAAAACCCTAATTTTTGACTGTTAGGAGGCAATTGGACTGTGCAACCTTTGGGAGATTTTGAAGCATGATCTTAGCAAACCTTGAAGAATATGGGAGGGCAAATTTTGGGGTACAACATTCCCCAACAGATTCGCCAGTTCTGTGATACGGTGGGAGAACTGACTTGAGGTTTTGCGTTTGTGTTCGCAAATGTTTCGGTTTAGCAAGAGTCACCACCAAATTTTTATTTTATCCAAAGGAAAGGTCAAAAAGCACAGGAAAGACCTTAGAGATGTTTTCTTGAGTTCGGGGAGTAGATTATGAAAAGGGAATGTGCTAGCACCCTTTTCATCCATGGTTTTCCATGGGCTCTTAGTTACTTATTTAGATCATTTGCTTTGCTTTTTCAATTGTTTGAAATGGTGCTTTGTGTGGTTTTGAAAGTATTTTGAAAAGAGGCCATTATTTTGGAAATCTTTGTAATGATTCTTGTTTGAAGAATGTATACAAAGATGTTTGTCTTTTGAAAAATGTTTCAATGTTTGAAAGTTTGTTGGGAAATTGTTTTGAAATTGTGTGTGTGTTTGAAAATAGCAAGGATGGTTTGCAAATTGATCAAGTAACTAGGAGTTGTCTACCCTAATCAAAAGTCTTTCCTACACATTTTTAACCCTTTGACATTGTTGTTTTACCATTGTACTTGGTAAACAACCTTATCTTTGGATGTTAAATGGGACGGGCGTGGGTCATTGTATGACCATGATAGCAATGGTGCTAAGTATCTTTTAGCAAGTTTTTGAGGGACTAGATAATTTTTTGTTTAGGCAACCAAGATAGCGTCATCGAGGGACTATGATCTTTTGTTTTTGCATTGATTTTGCCAAGATACCTAGCATGCATACCATGGCCATGTTTTAAGGAAACAAAGTGGATGAAACCCTAGGGGTGCTTGTGTGTATTATGTTGTCATTTTCATGCATTTTTTGTCTTGTGTTAAGTCATGCTATTTGTTTGATTTTTGGTCTTTTGCATACAAACCCTAATTCTTACTATCATGGTATATGAAAGCAATAAATGCGTAAAGTAAATCTAGACTATTACAATATTATCATGGGAAGGGGGGTACAAGTTTGAATAGGGGGATATTGCACAAAAATAAACCCTAAAATATTATTACAACCAAATTGAAATATTGCACAATTAAATAAATAAGCAAATATTTAAATATGCAATAAAATGTAAATATGCACAAATGTTTTTGTATTTATTTTATGTATGTAAAATAAATTTATTTATATCCTAAAAATAAGAAAATAAAATGATTATTTTTGGAAAGGGTGAAAACCCTAGTTTTGTTTAATAAAAATTATGCTTTATATTATTTATTTATTCATGTTTTTTTGTTTAAGAAAAATAATAATAATATACAAAAATGTTAAAAATTAAATATTGTATGAAAATATTAATTTAAGTGTATAAATAATAAAAATAAAAATATATAATCTTTTTGTATTATTTACAAGTTTATTTAAGAAAATAAAAGTATATTAACCTAATAATTTATTTATTATGCAAAAAATAAAATAAAAAAATATGAAAAAATGCAAAAAAAATAAAGAAAATACTTTTGTGATTTTTAATGTTTAGGAAAAAATAAATAAAAGTCAGAAATGTGAAATATGCAAGAAAATATGAAAAATAAAAGAAATGGGCCAAGGGGGTGCAAATAACAAAAGGGAGGGTGTCAAAAGCAGAAACAAACAAGCCCAAGCCCAATGTTCACTTCATCCTTGTCCTTCAGACAAAAAATGCTCACGCCCTTGTTCAAACTGTAATTCCTGCATACGTGCTTAAAAACAAAATCTTGCAACATGAAACTTGTAGCTTTTTAAATCATGATTCTAACCATATAAAAAACTTGATCTAACTCTAAGAAACCAGGGAGAATTTCAGTGCCCCTAATTTATGACCTAGTTTTTTTCAGCAAATTCATCATCCAAATTCTCCTAGCTCAGTTAATGTAAATACAAGCTATGCATATGTACAACTTAAGCACATTAGAGACTACATTTTTGCTTCACAAACCTAAGCTTAATGATGCCTAAATAAGGAGTTAGAATCTTGACAAATACCTGTTTCAATTAAGTTTGGATATGGCAATGTAGGAGTCGTGAGTGAGGCCTGAAGGTCTTTTGAGCTTGCTTGAAGTTCCCTTGACCTTTCCCAATGCTTAGCTTGCTTTGGAATAGCTTGAATCTCCTTGTAGAACTCAACCTGCAAAGCTTCAAAATGAAAATGGTGAAGTGTGAAAATGAAGTTACAGTTGCTGGACAGGTGCTTGGATAGCTTGGATGGGATGTATGCAATGTGTCTGAAATGGTTCAAGACAAAACGCACGAGCCAATTTGGTTTTGGCTTGAGTTCTGCAGAGCTTGCCCTGTTTTGGGCAGAAATGGAGTTTTTTTGGTGTATTTTGGTGTTTGAGAGGCTTGGCAATCGTGTTTCAGGCTTGGTGTAATATGTTGAGGTCGTTTCAAATGATATCCAAGCTCAGTTTTAACAGATACTAAAGTTATGTAGACTTTTGCAAGTTGGCTTGTTTTTGAAGAAAAGGTTGATTTGACACAGCCAAAGCCTGTACAGGCTAGCTCAAGGTCTGCACATAGTTGGTGAGCTTTTCCTGATGTTTGTGGAGTTGGTTTGCAGCAAAAGCTTTGGTCCATGGCTCAAGATAAACAAAGTTACATAAAGTGAACTTTATCAAAGTAGCAATGTTATCTTTTTGCCATTTTTGGATTAAACCTTTGTACAAAGCTTCCAAGACAAAAACAATGCCATTAACCATTGTATTTGCATTTAATTTATGAGTGTAGAAAGGATTAGAACCTGTAAACCAAGTACAAGCATGATTCAAACTGATTTGCAAGTTGTACCATGGTGCAAAATGCCTTGGACAAAAGTGATGATTTGTCATTTTCAATCCTTCGATTCTCCCTAACCACAAATGATCTTGGAGAGTTCTTGGACATTTTGGAAATCTTGTAACATGATCTACAATCCATATTTGAAATGAATTTTGAAATTCCACTTGTAACTATGTGAAAAGTTGCCATGAAGATAGGTCAAAATCCTGCCTAAACTAGGGCAAAATTTCACTAAGTTAAAAGTTTTATGGACCCTTATTCACAAAATCATAACTTGAGATCCAAGCATCTTTTGGGAAAACTTTGTGAATAAAAGTTGTATATTTTATGGAGGAATACAACTTTCATGTTGGAAGTTTTCTTTGAATCCAATTGCACCATGGTGAAAAAGTTGGGAAAAGTTGGAAAAGAATAAGAAATTTTCATAACTTAGAAAATTTCTAAGTTATGAAAAATTTCAAACTTAAACCCTAATTTTCAAAATTAGGTTTCTTGGTGAACAAATTTCATGTTTTGACACATCTTGATGAAAAATGACCCTTCGCACTTGATTTTGACCAAAAAGTCAAAGTTTGACTTTTCAGTGTACAATTGATTTTTGATCAGTTGACTGGAAAATTCATCTGTCAATCCAATGCATTTGAGATCTTTTGAACAATGTGATTAGGTAAAGATGATGCCATTGAGTCCTTGAAACCATGCTTGAACCCAATTTTCCATTGGCTAGGTGAAAAATCAGAAATTGCCCTTCTATAGTCAAAACCCTAAAAATGACCATTTTGCCCTTTTGATGATCTGATCAAATTTCTTGAGGAGTTGTGGTCCAAACTTAAACAAATGGTTCATATGAGTCTATAATGTTGAGGTGGATAAAAAATTATGAGGTTTGACTGTAAATTGGCTACAATTGATTTTTTCCTCAATATAGCTGATTTTTAGGTCAATTGTCCAATTGACTGGGCAAAAATTTGATTCAAGGCTTGAAACTTGGTATGAGCAATCTTAGGAGTCCAACATGAAGTATGAAAGTCACATGAGGCATTGGAAGTCCAAAAATCCTTGTGCAACTTCAAACCCTAATTTCAAGTCATCAGTGCAAGGAGATGTCTTGAGCTGAGCAAACCCTAATCTGGTCTGGAGTCCAAAGAGTCTTGTGAGGAAAATCTTGATAAAATGAGAGGGAAAATTTTGGGGTACAACACCACCATTCAAACACTATTTCAATTTGCATTCACAAACAAAAACTCAAACATAAATGAATCTATCACTGGTCCATCTGATTCTCACCCTACACCCATACAAACCGCTATATATACTGCACCCTCTGATACCTTTTCACCCGAACCTTTTGTTATACCAGTTTCTAAAAAATATACCTTTTCCAATCTTGATGATTTATCTGAACTACCATTTAAAACCACCAACTCTGAATTTATTCCTTCTCAACTTGAATGTGTAATAATCATCTATGAACAACCCTTTCCAAAAACCCTTGAAGAATGCATTAACATGTTTAAAAGAGAAGTTAGGAACATAGTAGCTAAGCTACAAGGTGAAGAATGTACCAGTTATAAACCTCAAGATCTGAAAAATTCCTGGAAGGTGTTTCAAAAATGGATGTCATCAGAATTTAAAAAACTACAACGTTTTTCAGAGGCTACGATGGATGTAGAAGTTCAGTTGGTCCAGGATAAGGTGGAACAGATTCAAGCTTTTCAAATTCTTACTGCTAAGCAAAGAAAAGCTAAAGAAAAAGCTCACCTTGCTAAAGATGAAGCATCAAGACTAAAAGCAGAAGAAGAAGAAGAAGAAGAAGAAGAAGCTAAAGTTACATAGGAAGCCAGATGGGCTGCAGAAGCTGCAAAGGCTGCTGAAAAAAAAGGACAAGCAGCAAGTCCTGATGGCATCTAACTCTGAGTCTGCTTGCAATATGAAAACAACCATTGATGAAATAAGGGAAGAGCAGAAAATGTTCATAGAAAATTCAAAGCTCATGACAAGGTCAATGAATCTGTTCAAACTTTTTGCTCAAGATGATTTTGGCAAAAATTTCTGAACCTTCATCATTTGCTCCTGCAACTTCTGGAACCTAGGCTCTAGGATTCCCGTTTGTTTTTTTTTCCTTTTGAAACTTAGAATTTTTGTTGTTTTTGAATGAAGTATCTTGATGATTAATTGAAATATTATTTTCATCTCCTCTAGCTCTTAATATTTCAAGCTTATATGTTTTCACACATGCATTAATCTTTTTGATGATGTCAAAAAGGGGGAGAAATATTGATGATTTTGATGAATCTTACCACTAACACGTGCTTCTGTATTTTAACTAAGGAACTCTAAACAAGTTCAATATGCATTCTAAAGATAGGTCATAATGAAATCACTCTGAGGAAAGTGTACAAGTAATACATAGTCTTTTCATCATCAGATAGAACCAACACTATTCAGAAGTTGAAGAACCTTCTGAAAGATAAAGTTATCTTGATCCTGGCATCATAAAATTCAAAAGAAGATAAGAAACAAATCTGAACAAATAAGAAGTAAAAGACTGTCTAAATAATTTGGATAGAAAGCTCCATAAGAAGAAGCCATGACAAATCAGAACTCTAAAAGAGTCAAGCTCAATTGGAAGCTAATTTTGAAATCAGACTTTGCGTAAAGTTGACTCTAATGTTTAAAGCATTTGACCTTGATGATCGAAAATATCAATTGGCACAATTGGCATATATGCATCTGAATCAAGTTGTTGATGGCATCTGAATCAAGACTTCAAAGGATTCAATATCTGATCTGTTGCAACTAGGGGGAGTTCACCCAGAAGGTTCACACTCAGGATATCTGATCCTCACCCAGTCTGTGACTCAGGGGGAGTTTTTCATTTGAAGGATAAGTATTCCTTACCTTTCTATTTTCACTTTTTCTGATTATATAAACAAAATTGCATCATCAAAAAGCTATCAACCACTATAACAACAACAAGAACAACAGTTATACTGAACATGTTGAAGCTAACAAAATAAGATGAAAATTAAGAATTCTACAAGTTGTCATTCAAATCATCAATCATATACATCTTGACAGAATTATGAAGAATCAAAGAGTTGTTGCTCATAGCTTGCTCAACAATGAAGATAAAGACAAGAAGACTACAAGATGCCGCACTTAACTTAGATTATATTCATCTTTGTAGAAATATGTAAAAACACAAGAGTTGTTGCTCATATCTTTGTAACACCACAATTCTTACCCGACAATATAAATGTAAATCAGAGTTACAAAAACTTATACAACTAAATCAGGATGCCACAAATTTAACTTAAAATCCATTGCATTTATCATAGATACATAACACTTTAAAACTTTGGACGAACCAACATCAAAATAAATCAATCTTTTAAATCAACAATTTGCCTAACTACGCAGCAGAATCATAATAACATCTTTGTCCAACGTTAAAGCAACTTCAAAATAACAATTACTTGACGACAATCAACTTAAAGTTCAACAACTGAAATAACAAATACTAAAGCAACTAGCATTCATCACCCCGAGTGTTACGTATCAAAGCAATGACACCGACTCGAACTACTGAAGGTCTACCGCCTTCACTCTGGATTACCTGCACCTTACCAACATAAGGGTAACATTCAAACAGTAAGGGGTGAGATTCTCAAATCGTATAAGTGAGCGCATGATAAATCATATATTAGAATTCAGGAATATAAAATCATTACATTTAAAATATCAACATTGTCATTCTCTTCACAATACATCTTTTCATAAACCTCACTTGTTTTAATCACAACTTAAATCATCACAATTCACATCATTATTACTTATGAAAGACCCGATGAGAGACAACTGTGCAAATGCATGTGGTACCATTGGAGCAGAACTCGCATCTTAAAAATCTGCCAATAAATAGAAGCATCAACAAGGCATAAGCCTTCTTTGCAGTTTGCCAATCCAAGCCATCATAGAGTATGCAAATGTATGTGACTCAATGAATGCACTATCACATACTGACAACAATCATCATCCATCGCAAGGCATAAGCCTACATCGTCGCTCCAACACTGGCCATAGGCCTATAACTTAATTAACTTATCAATCACAATATATAAACAACAACATATTCAACAACAACAATGTATTTGACAACGACTTATTCACAACAATAACCAACAACATAATTCCATAAACTGGAACCGTTCAACTTAATTCGACTTCACCTGCAAATCAACTTTATTCTACATAATTATAACAAAACAAACCAACTAAAAATACCTATATGTATATACGACTTACTCCGGCAATTCCAACTAATTCTGGCTAACTACTTTTACCGCATAAATCTATAAATTCGGCTAATCGGTACTGTTTTATGTACTGTTATTACTACTATTTATTTATACTGCTACTAATAAATTTATTCTACTAAATTACGATACCTCTGTTATTTAGCTTACTACTATTATTGGTATCTGCCAAAACTACTTGTTTGCTATCTACAACTTCTATTACTACAACTTCATGCCAGTGGCAATTATTAAATATAAACCAAAACCAGTTCTAACTTATCCTTCCTGTTACTGAAATTCTTCATTATACTTTATGTATGATAGTAAATTGCTAAGTATAGAAAAATAAGTGCCTGCCCCAACAACCAGTGCCGAACAACACTATACTTCAACAACAATATCCAGTGCCGAATGACACTCTCCTCTCTTCCTCAATGGTGCCGACCGGCAGCACCCACCAACAACAACCTGCCGTTCGGCAGTAACACCATAGTATGCCGATCGTCAATGCCCATCATATAATTTTCTGCAAATTCCAGTTACTTCTCCAATTTCATTCGATTCATAGACTAACCAACGTATAATACATGGACATGAAATTTTACCAATAATCAACACTAATTAATTCCTAACATCAATTTATACAAACAAACACAATCAATAATGAAATTTACACCCTAAATTCCCACATACAATTTCTCATAAGCCCCATCATAGGATAAGAAACCCCACCCTTACCTGGTTTGGGTTGAAGGCAACTCTATGGGTCTCCGATTGAATCTCCTCTTGGCCTCTTGGTTCAACTTCAAGTAACCCTCTTCTTCTCCAAAAACCCTATCTTCCTCTTCTTATTGATAACTAACTTTTCTTCCTCTCTTATTTTCTAATAATAATATAATATTATTCTATTTAGTTCAACTAAATCCAATTGGGCCTAAATTCTACACCCCACTTTTACATCTCGATGCCATAACATAAGCCCATTACTAATTCTATTCTTATTTTTAATAAATTAATTCTATGATATTTCTACCACTTAATCGATCCATCACTTAAATAATATTTCATTAATCCCAACATAAGAATTATTATTAATCAACTAATTAATTAATTAATAATAATCCAATAATTCTTAACATCTCGCAACATCACAAATAATCCAAAAATATAATTTAATTAAATAATTAATTAAATTAACGGGCGCTCTCCCCCATAGAATATTTTCGTCTTTGAAAATTTACCTTATTCGAACAACTCAGGATAGGAGTCCCGCACCTTGCTTTCTAACTCCCAAGTCACGCTTTCTCCAGCAGCTCCTAACCAGACTACTTTCACCAAAACAATCTCCTTACCTCTCAAAGTCTTTGTTTCACGATCCTTAATATGTATAGGCATCGTCTCAACAGTAAGATTATCCCGTACTTGCACATCATCCATATGAATCACATGAGATGGATCTGAAATGTACTTTCAGAGTTGTGACACATGAAACACATCATGCAAATTCGAAAGATTAGGCGGTAAAACCACTCTATAAGCAACATTTCCAACTCTTTCCGAAATCTAATAGGGACCAATAAAACGAGACATGAGCTTCTTAGAATTCAATGCTCACCCAACACCAGTTACAGGCGTAACTCTCAAAAACACATGATCACCTGCTTGAAATTCTAAGTCCTTCCTTCGCTTGTCGTGATAACTCTTCTGTCTACTTTGGGAAGCTTTCATCTTTTCTCGAATCAACTTCACCTTCTCAGTAGTCTCACGAACAAGTTCAGGTCCAAGTACTACACTTTCTCCAGATTCATGCCAACATATAGGAGTTCTACATCTCCGACCATACAATACTTCAAAAGGTGCCATTCCGATACTAGAATGGTAACTGTTATTATAAGTAAACTCTATCAACGGAAGATAAGTATCCCACAAACCTCCCTGCTCAAGAACACATGCTCTCAATAAATCTTCCAACGATTGAATAGTCCTTTCTGTCTGACCATCCGTCTGAGGATGATACGCCTAACTCAACCTCAACTTAGAACCCAATTCCTCTTGCAAACTCTTCCAAAATTCAGAAGTAAACCTCAAATCTCTATCTAAAATAATGCACAAAGGAACGCCATGCAACTTCGCAATTACACTAGTGTAAATCTCGGCCAATTTAGACACTGGAAAGCTGATGTTAATAGGAATAAAATGAGCCGACTTCATAATCCTATCAACAATCACCCAAATCGAATCATGTCCTCTTAAAGTATTAGGTAACCCCATCACAAAGTCCATTAAAATGCTATCTCATTTACATTCTAGAACTTTTAACGGTTGCATCAACCCTGCAGGCTTCTGATGTTCAACTTTCGACTTCTGACAAGTTAAACATGCATACACAAACCGAGCCACATCACTCTTCTTCCCAGGCCACCAAAACAAATTCTTCAAATCCTGATACATCTTTGTAGATCCTGGATGAACACTCAACTTACTTCTATGTCTCTCTTTAAGAATCACTTTCTTTATCTCTGCATCATCAGGAATATAAATTCGATTACAAAATCTCAACACACCTTGCACATCTAACTTGAAATCACTATTCCCAGACTGATCTATTTCAACCATTAAATCTACCAGTTTCACATCTAACTTCTGAGCCTCTTTGATACTCTCCAGAAATTCATTGTTAATCTTCAACATCCCCAACATAACACTCTGCGGTGTCACCTTGCAAACTAAGCTCATATCTCTAAACTGTTCAATCAATTCCAACTCTTTAACCATCATTGCAGACATATGCAAAGTCATTCGACTTAACGCATCAACTACCATATTCGCTTTTCCGGGATGATAATTCAAACCGAAATCATAATCCTTTAACAATTCCAACCACCTTCGTTGCCTCATATTCAACTCCTTCTGGTCGAATAAATACTTTAAGCTCTTGTGGTCACTAAGCACTTCAAATCTAGAACCATAAAGATAATGACTCCAAATCTACAACACAAAAACAACTGCAGCAAGCTCTAAATCATGTGTAGGATAGTTTTTCTCATGAGTCCTCAACTGCCTCGACGCATAAGAAACTACCTTCTCATTTTGCATAAGCACACCTCATAAACCCATCTTAAAAGCATCAGAATATACCATAAAAGGTTCTCCTGGATTTGGTATTGTTAAAATAAGAGCCGACATTAATCTCTTCTTTAATTCTGTAAAACTCTCTTCACACTGAACATCCCACACAAAAGCTCTACCTTTACAAGTCAACTTAGTCAATGGAAGTGCCAACTTAGAGAAACCTTAAATAAACCTTCTATAATAACTAGCTAATCCCAAAAAGCTTCTAATCTTGGTAGCCGACTTCAGAGTTTTCCATTGCAACACAGCATCTACTTTTGATGGGTCTACAGCAATTCCACTACCTAAGATCACATGACCAAGAAAACTAACCTCCCTTAACCAAAATTCACACTTAGACAGCTTTGCATACAACTTCTTCTCTTTCAAGACTTGCAATACTATTCTTAAGTGTTCTGCATGCTTTTCTTCTGACTTAGAGTAAATCAAAATGTCATCAATGAACACCACTACAAACCGATCCAAATAAGTATGAAAGACATGGTTCATGTATTCCATGAATACTCCCGGCGCGCTGCTAACACCGAAAGCCATCACTGAATACTCATAGTGTCCATAACGCATTCTGAAGGTCGTCTTCTGGATATCTTCATCCCTCACTTTAATCTGATGATATCCCAACCTCAAATCAATCTCACTGAACACACGAGCATCCACCAATTGATCCATCAAGTCATCTATTCTTGGAAGCGAATACTTATTATTAACTGTCACCTTATTCAATTGCCTATAATCAACACAGAGCCTCATACTTCCATATTTCTTCTTCACTACCAACACTGGAGCTCCCCACGGTGATACACTTGGTATTACAAACTTCTTTTCAAGAAAATCTTCCAGTTGCTTCTTTAATTCTAATAATTCAGATGTAGACATCCTGTATGGTGCCATAGATACAAGTCTGATACCAGGTACAAGATCAATAGAAAATTCAACTTCTCTCTCTAGCGGTACATCGAGAATTTCACCAGGAAAAACTTCAGGAAATTCACGCACCACTTGTAATTCCTCAATTATATCTTGATTCTCGAAAGATAGCGATGCCATCAATAAGAACATTTGTGCTTCTTCTTGCATCAACTATCGCAACATCTAGCACACAGCAAACTATCATCCTCTTCTTCAAGAGTAGAAAACCTCACCGTCTTGTTATATCAGTTAATATGAACACAGTTATACTCTAACCAGTTCATACCTAGAATCACATCCAATCCTCTTAAAGGAAAACAAACCAAATCAACCACAAAGTCTCTGTCGAAGATTGGCAATGGACATTTCAAACACACAAAAGAAGTAGTCATCGACCCCTTAGCTGGAGTATGGACGACCATCTCTCTATTCATAGACGGTAACATAAGACACAAACTTTCAACATAATCGGTAGCAATAAAGCAATGAGTAACACCGGTATCAATAATAGTAATTAAAGGAATACTATTAATGAAACATGTACCTTTGATGAGTCTATCCTCAGTAGCCGTATGATTTTCAACCAAAGCGAACACTTTACCACTGGTATGCGCCTTCTTTGGTTTATGACACTGACCACCAATATGCCCTTCTTCACCACAATTGAAACAAATCACATCCTTATGCTTGCATTCAGATACAACATGTCTGTTCTCACCACAACGGAAACACCTCTTTACCTCAACAGTACACACATTACTCTTATGCCCAAACTTTCCAAATTAAAAAAAAACCACACTAGTAGGAGCATCTCCCCCACTAGTCCCCTGACCCTGAGAAACTTTCTGTTTACCTTTACCAGCCAAGGAATCATAAGGCTTACCATGATTCTGTTGGTGCTTACCCCTCTTCTCACTGATAATCTTGTAATGAGCATTATTATCCTCTTCATAAATCCCGTAACTATCAATCAAATCAGCAAAGACATGGATCTTCTGGTATCCAACTGCCTTCTTGATCTCTGGACCCAACCCATTCTCAAACTTGACGCACTTTGAAAACTCAGCATTTTCCCCACTATAGTGTGGATAAAACTTAGCCAACTCAGAATACTTTGCAACATACTCAAAAACCGACATAATCCCTTGCTTCAGCTCAAGAAATTCAATTTCCTTCTTACCACGAAGGTCTTTAAGAAAATACTTCCTCAGAAATTCCCTACGGAATACAGTCCAAGTGACATTTTCACCTGCAACTTCCAACCTCTGACACGTCTCTAGCCACCAGTCATCAGCCTCGACTTCTAACATATGAGTACCATACCGAACCTTCTGCGCTGGAGTGCAGTCCATCACATGGAAGATCCTCTCAATCTCTTTCAACCAATCCAATGCTCCATCAGGATCATACTTTCCCTTGAACGTAGGCGGATTCTCCCTCTGGAAAGTCTCCAAACTACGAGATCCAGTATTCCCGTCAGTGTTCGGCTGATTTTCCATAGCATGCGCCATTGCTTCTAAAGCAGCAGCAAATGCAGCATCATTCCTTCCAACCATATCAACTTATCACTACAACATAAACAACAGTTAGAACTCAAATTAACAATACTCTATTGTTAAACAAAACTACGACTCGACAACTTGGTCGGACGGACCGACTTGCTCTGATACCAACTTTGTAACACCCTAATTCTTACCCGACAATATAAATGTAAATCAAAGTTACAAAAACTTATACAGCTAAATTAGGATGCCACAAATTCAACTTAAAATCCATTTCATTCATCATGGATACATAACACTCTAAAACTTTGGACGAACCAACATCAAAATAAATTAATCTTTTAAATCAAAAACTTGCACAACTACGTAGCAGAATCATAATAACATCTTTGTCCAACATTAAAGGAACTTCAAAATAACAATTACTTAACAGTAATTAACTTAAAGTTCAACAACTAAAATAACAAATACTAAAACAACTAGCGTTCATCCCCCGAGTGTTACATATCAGAGTAATGACACCGACTCGAACTACTGAAGGTCTACCGCCTTTACTCTGGATTATCTGCATGTTACCAATATAAGGGTAACATTCAAACAGTAAGGGGTGAGATTCTCAAATCGTATAAGTGAGCGCGTGATAAATCATATATTAGAATTCAGGAATATAAAATCATTACATTTCAAATATCAACATTGTCATGCCCTTCACAATACATCTTTTCATAAACCTCACCTGTTTTAATCACAACTTAAATCATCATAATTCACATCATTATTACTTATGAAAGACCCGATGAGACACAACTGTGCAAATGCATGTGGTACCATTGGAGCAGAACTCCCATCTTAAAAATATGCCAATAAATAGAGGCATCAACAAGGCATAAGTCTTCTTCGCAGTTTGCCAATCCAGGCCATCACAAAGTATACAAATGTATGTGACTCAATGAATGCACTATCACATACTCACAATAATCATTATCCATCGCAAGGCATAAGCCTATATCGCCACTTTACCAATAATTAGAGGTACTCATCGTTGCTCTAACACTGGCCATAGGCCTACAACTTAATCAACTTATTAATCACAACATATAAACAACAACATATTCAACAACAACAATGTATTCAACAACGACTTATTCACAATAATAACCAACAACACAATTCCATAAACCGGAACCATTCAACTTAATTCGACTTCACCTGTAAATCAACTTTATTCTACATAATTATAACAAAACAAACCAACTAAAAATACCTATATGTATATACGACTTACTCCGATAATTCCAACTAATTCCGGTTAACTACTTTTACCACCTAAATCTACAAATTCGGCTAATCGGTACTATTTTATATACTGTTATTACTAGTATTTATTTATACTGTTATTAATTAATGTATTCTACTAAATTACGCTACCTCTGTTATTTAGCTTACTACTATTATTGGTCTCTGCCAAAACTACTTGTTTGCTAACTACAACTTCTATTACTACAACTTCCTGCCAGTGGCAATTATTAAATATAAACCAAAACCAGTTTTAACTTATCCTTCCTGTTACTGAAATTCTCCGTTATACTTTCTGTATGATAGTAAATTGCTAAGCTATAGAAAAATAAGTGTCTGCCACAACAACCAGTGCCGAATGAAACTCTCCTTCAACAACAACATCCAGTGTCGAACGACACTCTCCTCTCTTCCTCAATGGTACCGACCGACAGCACCCACCAACAACAACATGCCGTTCGGCAGCAACACTATAGTCTGCCGATCGTCAATGCCCATCGTATAATTTTTTTGCAAATTCCAGTTACTTCTCCAATTTCATTCAATTCACAGACTAACCAACGTATAATACATGGACATGAAATTTTACCAATAATCAACACTAATTAATTCCTAACATCAATTTATACAAACAAACACAATCAATAATGAAATTTACACCATAAATTCCCACATACAATTTCTCATAAGCCCCATCGTAGGATAAGAAACCCCACCCTTACCTGGTTTGGTTTGAAGGAAAATCTAAGGGTCTCCGATTGAATCTCCTCTTGGCCTCTTGGTTCAACTTCACGTAACCCTCTTCTTCTCCAAAAACCCTATCTTCCTCTTCTTACTGATAACTAACTTTTCTTCCTCTCTTATTTTCTAATAATAATATAATATTATTCTATTTAGTCCAACTAAATCCAATTGGGCCTAAATGCTACACCCCAATTTTACTTCTCGACGCCATAACATAAGCCCATTACTAATTCTATTCTTATTTATAATAAATTAATTCTATGATATTTCTACCACTTAATCGATCCATCACTTAAATAATATTTCTTTAATCCCAACATAAGAATTATTATTAATCAACTAATTAATTAATTAATAATAATCCAATAATTCTTAACATCTCGCAACATCACAAATAATCCAAAAATATAATATAATTAAATAATTAATTAAATTAACGGGCGTTACAAAAATTCCCCGACTGTAGATCTTCAGGACTGCACAGAAGTACCGAGTTCATTTCATGGTTCAATTAAATAAAAACTTACTTTAGGGTTTTGTTTAGTTATTGTTATTGTAAAATAAACAAAAATATAAATTGGCTTTTTCTCAGATATGAGGAACATATAATTTTCCCTGTAACAACCTTGAATCCTGATTTCTTCAACAAGTTCATAATATTCAATTACCACTCTTTAGGTTATTTTCCACTAAGTACTTAGTGGGAAACCTTTGAACTTTCATCCTAAATCTTAAGTCCTCAGAGAATTATGATGAAATTAAGCCTTTGTTTTATCAAGAGTTAACTAGTAACTATAGGGTATCCCTAGTCCTATGTGATATCTACTACAGTTTAATCATACAAAATCCTTAACAACCGCGGTCCAACAGATTGTTAACTGTAAATCAAACCCTGTTTGTCCGACAGAGAAAGCATAAAAATCTTGTACAATCAAATTGAATATGAAAAACATATAGATTAAAGAAATTCAAATTCAAAGTCGTTTATAGAATCAAATCAGAGACACCCCCTAGAATTGGGGGTTTAGCTACTCATATTGTTCAAAATAACTACAAGATAAAAATTAGACATTACAAATATTGGGATAACTTTGATTTTCAATTGCTTGCGCTCATGAGAATCTTCTGCCTTCCAATAACCTCAATCTCTCCAATCTTCAATTGTCTAAAATTATTCTTCTCTAATAAAAAGTCCCCTAATTCCTCTTCCAAACTGGGCTAAATAGTAAACAATCCATTTGTCTCGGTCGGAAAAGCCCATAACGCCTCTCTGGGTCCCAAATAGTGAAAAATCATAAAAGTACTCAAAATCAGCATCACTGGCCATCACGACATGTGTTAGGTGAAACGACCGCCCGTGTTGGCCTTCTGATAATTCATTTTATTTTTCTAGACCCAGGCATGCTGACGCGACCCGTGTCAGCCCCCTGGCATCCAGCTTATGTACGCTTTCCATCCTGACACGACCCGTGTTAGGTGACACGACCACCCGTGTCAGATCCACTGTAGCATGATTTTTGCACTTCCTTAGAAACTTCAAATTTGGCCCTTTTTTGCTCTGATTCATCCTGTTTTATTCCTGAGTCTGAAAACCCTAAAACACACAACTAAAGCATAAAATGTGGTAAAATGAAATAAAACACTCGATAATCAAAAGAAAAGATAACTAAAATTAATGGAAAATAACTGTGTAAAAACCATTGATCAGCTGCTCCGTAGAAGATTATGGTTTTGGATCTATTTTTGTCTTCTTCCCATTTCGGGCTGAGCCTTGCCCATAATCCAACCTGAATTCTTCCCCTTAAGCAACCAATACACTGACTACACCCCTAGTTTAGTCTATTTATTTGTTTTGTTTCTTAATTATGTTATTTATATTTGCTATTATATTCTTATATAGGAATTTCCCTTTTAGCTATATCATTAGATTTAACTTTACTTTAGACATTAGATTGATTAGGGACTAACTAAGATGTAATTTAATTAATTTAGTTTAATGTTTTACCTTTAATCATAAAAAACCACTAACTAAAAATCTCAAAAAAAAAAAAATTAGTATTAGAATTTAAATTTTTATTTCCTTTGACTTTATTATTTCTTTACTTGAAAGTTTCATAAAAAATATTGGTAGTGTTTTCTTTGCTTTTTATTTGATTGTTTGGGTTGATTTTCATATTTCCTTAGGATGTTCCATGAAACGATTAAATTCATTTTGGTTGTTTTTGGGTTGAATAGAATCTTAAGATTGAAACCATACATGATAACATTTTAGGTTAGAATTTTCCCTTTCAAAACATCAACATTAAGTCCATTAATTGCATGACAATATTAGGATAGACTTTTCTTTTAGATTTTCTTTTGCACCCATTAATAAAACTAAATTTTTTTCCTTAATAAAAAAACCCAAAAACACTTAACAATATCAAATTCATTTCAAAATTAACCAAAACATAAACCAAATCAAATTTTTTTGGCCTCTTGTCCATTTTCTCTTTAAAACTTTTTAAAAGGACATTGTTATTTCCGTTCTACCGTGATACAAGTTGTGCCTACTAGAACACGAACGTGAACAATGTCCACTAAAAAACATCAACAAACCAACATTTTTTAGAAGAACTACGATATTTCGATTCCTTCACGGGATACATAAGCGCAGGATTGTGAGACCCTCACGAACCGAATAAATAAAATCTTTTCCTTTTTCCTTTTAACTCATTCATGCATTTCCCTTAGCAAGTATAGTTTTAGATAGACACCCCCTTAGAAATAAATAATCAAAGTGGATTCCGTTGTGTTCAACGGATGCGAGGGGTGCTAATTTCTTCCCCTTGCATAATCGACTTCCGTACCCTCTCTCTTAGTTGCAAGACCATCTTATCCTTCCTTTTTGAGATTTTCTCAATATTTCCCCTTCCTTCCGGATATATAAAGTTTGGTGATATATATATATATATATATATATATATATATATATATATATATATATATATATATATATATATATATATATATATATATATATATATATATATATATATATATATATATATATATATATATATATATATATATATATATATATATATATATATATATATATATATATATATATATATATATATATATATTAAATAAATATTATATATTTATGGATAATATATGTATATAAAAATATATACGAATTAAAAGAAGAAAAAAAAGATTTCAATGATTATTATCCATATATTACAATTAAAATTGAACACGTTGTTCTCGTCCATAAAAGAAATCGTATCCGAATTGCAGCCTTTGAAAAGATAGAATGTAATCACAGTTAGAACATACTTACGTGAATAACACGACTATTATAACTATAATTGAAAAAAAGTAACATGTCTTCAGAATCATTATTCGTATCATCGTCCCCACTATCATGTTGAAAAGTTCATTGTTTTGCGAGTCTGGATGAGGATGATTGTTTAAAGATGTAGAAGCATCTTAAGTAAGCACATTATCAATTTTGATCTCCTCTTAGTTAACGTACTTGGCAACATATTCAAAACTGAGGCAGAATGAGTTTTCTGACTGGTATTTGGGATTGATCTGCTGGAAGTTGGGATGTTTGGAGAAATCTTAGACAATGGATATCTCATACTTCAAGATTCTTCATAAGTGTTTGGCTGATCCTTTTGCAAATTTTCTTTCTGCATTGGCCTCAATATCTACGCTCTTTTAAACTTAAGACCATGCTTTCTATGATGTCTAGCATCTGAAGACCTTTTTTTGTTAAGAATATTATTAAAGTGTTCATGTTCAACATATTTTTGTTTATATATTACCTTTGATAATTAAGATGTTAGATTGTAATGCAATGGATTTGCTATGGTAACATCTTCATATAGATTTAAAAAGGTTCCCTCCATAATTATTTATAATTAATAATGCATGTCATTGTGATGTAGAGTATGATAAAGATTGAATGTTAGTATATTAGTATACGCAATGGTGATGTTTACAATTAATAATGCATGTTATTGTGATGCAGAGTATGATAAATATTTAATGTTAGTATATTGGTATACACAATGGTTCAATAATCCAAGGGTTTATTAAACATTGAGTACGTAAACAAACAATTATGTGAAACATGCAGAAATTCAACATGACGGTTTTTGCATTGGTAACGGACAATATTACATAAATATGAAATTGTAATAAATGCTAGTTGTTGTACTCTAAAATTTGCCCTCCCATATTTTTTAATACATTTCAAGTGAGGTCCTCAAATTGCTCAAGGAAGTCCAAGAGTTGACCAGACAAACTCTCTCCTACGACAATCTACCTCAAATTAGGGTTTTAGTTTGCATCAAGATTATTGAGTCCAAAGGGTCTCAAATTCTCACCATTGACCTAATATGTTCTCAAGACCATCCATGTCAAGTTTCAAGCCTTGCAGAGAAAATTTGCTCAGTCAATTGCTCAAAGGCCTGAAAATCGACTGTGCTAGGGCAGAAGTCAACTGTGGCCCACATACAGTCAAACTTCAAGATTCTTGGTCAACATCCTCATTTTGAAGTATTATTCATAATTTTATCAAGGGTTGATCATTATTCCTCAAGGATTGCTCACAATTCATCAAAACCTAAAAGTTGCTAAATTAGGGTTTTGTAGGAAAAGTCAACTCAACTTTGACCAAGCATAACTTTCTCATACTTTATTAGAAAGGATCCATCAAAAGCTCATTTTGAAGAGGATGAAATTCCCTACAATTCATCTTCATATCCCAAGTTCAAAATATTCACTCACAAGAAGTTATGAATTTGTACATTATATGTGACTTTGAAAGGTCAACAAAAACACCTTTTTTGTAAAAGCTTCATACATGAACATGAAAGAATAAATTGAGATGAGACAAAAAGGTTTGATTATAGGACATCTAAAGCTTTCTAAAAAGTCCAAGAACACCCTCATAGAGTCAAAATTGAAGGATTTATGCATTGGTGAAGTTGACATTTTTTGCAAAATTGCCAAAAGTCAAATGTGCCTCAAATTGCAATTTTTGTCAAATGGGCCCAACTTTTTGTGTTTGCATTGAGTTTGTAACATGGTCCACAACCCATGATCCTTCCCACTTGCCTTTATTTTATTTTTTCCATTTATTTTGATTTTTATTTCAATTAAATCAAATTAAATCAAAATAAAATCATGGAAATATCAAAATCATTTAAACCTTGAGATTTTGTGCATATTTAAGGTCTCTTATACAGCTAGCAATGAAATCAAATCGTGCAAGGCATGTTTGTACACAAAAAGATTGATTTTTCTTGTTTTAGAAAGATTGGATACAAGTATGAATCAAGGATCAAATCTTCATAATTACAAAGATTGGATGCAAACTTGTAAACCTAATTCACTCAAGGACATATATAGAACAAATTCAGACCAAAGGCACAAGGGTTAGAGGCGTGAAGAGTGAAGAACAACTTTTAAAAAATCAAGAAAAAAGTGCAATCTGTTTTCACAGTTCCAGGCGCTTTCAAGCCTTTCCAAGCATTCCTTTCACTTGTTGGGCATTCAAGGAGTCCATCCCAATCCTTAACAAGCATTTTCGTGCACAAAAACTCATTGTAAGTGTCTCACGACCTTGGCATTTTCTTGAAATCCAATATCATTATTTTGGCATTTGTAGCATGAATTCTTTATATATTCTGGTTCAGTGAAACATATACAAGCTATTGGTAATGATTAATTGCATTTTTACTAACCATACAGAGATCCACCATTGTTAGGGTTTAGGTTTCATTTTTAGGGTTTTCTTGTGCAGGTGAAATTGGCCCAAAAGAGTGGTACCATGATGTTCACAAGGCCAAGACGAACTGGCCTGTAGCATTGGGTTTCATTTATGGTGCGTGTATGAGATTCTAGAAATCACAGGGGTTATAGCTATAGACTTTTGTCTGTAGGTAAAAGTCTGGGACTTTTACCAACAAAGAGAGGAAGAAGAAGGGTGGCCTGGCACCCCCTGGTTCGTCCATTCAAAAGTTTGCGCGCTAGCATGTGTTAATTTTCATTTTTTTAATATAATGTTTATTTGTTATTTGATATACAAACGAGCGTGCTAGCAGAGTTGGTAAGGAGGTGTGTGAAAAGGCCAAAGGGCTTAGGTTCGAATCCCAGGTCCCCCTATTATTTCATAATATTTTTCATTGCATGATCAGGCATATGTACAAGCGTAAGGACCACCATGGACAATCATCTTCCAACCATCAGATTGCCCATAATCTGGATCCAAAGGCCATCACATGAAGGTCTACCATGTATCTTGGTCAAATGTGCAACATTGGATCATGAAGGTCAACCTTGGACCAAGGCTTATTGGGCCAAAAATCAGATTGGCACCTCCCTTTCTATTTTGACACCAGGCCCAATTCTCTCTTTCTTTTCTTTTTATATTTTCTTTTATTTAATTATTTTGATTATTTTGTAACACAAATTTAATTCTTTTTTATAAAAATTCATAAAATCAATTTTCATCAAATTAGAGCTAGGTTTTCTTTTTTTATCAAAAATTAATTTAATAATTAGTTTAATCTAATTCTAGGGTAATATTAATCTTTTTGTAAATAAATTAAAATAAATTAGAAAATTAGGTTTTACTTGATTTAATTTTTATTTTATTTTCTTAAAATAACCAAAATACAAAACAATAGGTCAAAATTAATTTATTTTCTTAATTTAATTTAATTATTAATTAGGTTTGTATTTATTTAATTTAAAACCATATTTTCTCAAAATAATCAAAAACAACAAATTTTCTTCTTCTTCTTTTATTTAGGTTTAGACGGGGTCAAAACCCTAATTTTTCTTATTCTTGATTCATCGCGCATTTATGATTTTTTGCAAATATTGATGTAACTGCTTATGAGATGTAATAGTTTAATTAAGACTTTTCTTTTATTTATCGTTTTACGGGTTTTTGGCTATGTAATTAATCCCCCTCCCTGAAGTCTTGTAATAGCATAGCTTTATTTCTCGCATTTTTATTTTCGCAAATATTAACTGTTAGATGTATGACAATAGGATTGCATGACAAGAATGTATGTTAATTTTAAAATGGTTAGCAAACCCTAAATGTGCAAAGATAATAACTTGAAATCAAATCACTCGCACATGCGCACTCCTAGGGTATACTCTCACTTCGGTTGCCTTCGGTAAACGATCATTAAGTATAATGTGTCTTAGTGGTTGCCCTCTTGTCTAAACAAAGATCAAATGTCCCGTTCGGAAATGTTGCCTCAGAAAGGTTGCCTCGGAAATGTTGCCTCGAATATGATCTAAAGACACTAGGGTTATTACTAAGACGTCCTAATATTGCTTTAGTGATCGTACGTCCCTTTCGAATTGACCCTTACAACTCCAACGACGGTGCTACCTACTCTCTAATAGTAGGATAGCACTGTCTAAAGAAAACAAGAACATAAACATTCTTTTTTCGAGTAGGTAGATGCTAGGTACTTGCTCAAAACAAACTTTTTCCACACTTACACTCTCTTTCAAACCAATGTTTTCAAAAACACTTCGTAACACTCTGGAAGATAGAAGCAAGGGTTAAAACGAAGTAAAACAAAAACTTAAAAAAAACACAAACACGGAAGCAATTTTTAAAATGATGAGCAAGTACCTAAGAGCCCGTAGAAAACTACGGATAGAAAGGGTGCTAATACATTCCCTTTCTATAATCTACCCCCTGTACTCAAAATCTCGAAAAAGGAATGTTTCTGTGCTTTTTTCCTTTCCAGTTGGATAAAATAAAAGTCGATTGCGACTCTTGCTTACCGCGAAATTTTGCAAACACAAACGCAAAACGCAAACTAGCATTTTCCAAAAATAGTCTGGTTCTGCCACCGTATCACACTAGTATATTTCGTTTAACAGGATGGTGATTGCACTTGTTACAGCTTGTAGATACCAATAAATGTACCCTATAAGATTATACAAATATTGAAGATTCCATTAACACAAAATATCATACTTATAAGTTGTTGTTGTCACTAATATGATGTTACTGTCATTTTCGTTACTTTATATGAGTTCCAAACTTACATTTACGTAGGATATAACTGCACTAACTTATCTTATCTAGTGCATTCTCAAAAAAATGTGTCGTTGAAGTTGTAGTTCACTACATAAGCTTAGGGGTGGAAAAACAGGTCTCACCCGTTGAGCATGCTCGTTTTTCCCGCATTTTTGTGTAGGTGGGCCAAGAATTTAGGCCCTCACTCTCTAACGTGACTTCCCCGCTCCACCTCGTTTTCTTCACGGGCTTTGTGGGCACGAGCTTAACATAAAATTTTGTATTTTTAGGCTTAAAAGGTGTAGTTCTCGTGGGCTTTCCCGCCACACACTCACTTTTTATGGGGCAAGCCTAGGTTTTAAGCCTTCATCCTCAACTATGCCTGCCTCGTCCCGCCCCGTTTTTTATGGGCTTTTGCGGGGTGGGCCTAAACGGGAAAGCATGCCCGTTTTCCACCCCTACATAAGCTTATATAGGAAGATACTATGAAAGGTCAATTTCTAATTTTTAGGTTGTCTTGTAATATAACTCCTGAATATGCATAGTTAATGTGATGTTATAGTTATAAGTTGTTGTTAGAGATTGAATTGTGGTTGATATTTGAAATTATGCAGGACATAGTTGTTGTTTAGGTAAATTCGTCTTGAAAGAGTGTAGAAAATAAAAGTCAATAAGTATTATCAAAAGATTTATGATTATAAATGAACAACTATATTAATACCATAACAAAAATAGTTGAGCAATAACCAAAAAATAACTTACAACGACACTGTATAAGTACGATCAAAAGCTTTATGATTAAAAATTAACAACCACATTAATACCATAACAAAAGTAGTTGAGAAATAACCAAAAAATAATCGTCAATGGCATGGTACAACAAAGTAAGTTTGTATCAAAATGGAGGAAACAAATACAACTTGCTAAAATTTTTATTCAACACATAACAAATTGCAGAATGCTAATAAGAAATGGAAATAAAATTGATTTAGTTTGTTTTCAAATAATATCCATCAAGCTTTTGGTTTAATCTTCACTTTCTTTGATGGTTTGGTTCCTGAAAATTGTGTAGCTCTATAAATCTGTCAGTCTGAATCTTAAACATCATGCGCAGCTGAACCATCTTTAGACGATGTATTTGCCAAACTTTTTTCAGGATAATTTTCTCCAACTGTAGACAATTTCTCCTTGAAAAATATTAAACATAAGTCAACATTTATACAAAAAATGACTAAATATATTTTGAATTTATAAATAAGAATTAACAAACTGTGGAAGCTTCAACACGATCGGTGACTGGAATCCGTGTTGCGGGTATACTTTGAGGCTGCAAATTAGTTGTTGACATCGAGAAATGGTTTGGAGAGATCATTAATATTAAATATACTTATAATATTGATGACTGATCTTACCGGTCGATTAGAATCTGAAGTGGGTCGATAGATGATATCTGCAAGATTGGAATAAGAGAGAAGGAGAATGGGATATACTTGCAAGGCACTCTGATGCTCAAGTAAGTAAGAGTGCAAAGAGATACAAAAAAGAGATTAGGGTTTTTAGAATGAATATTGGATATTTTCCCCTCACAAGTGTGAGGGTTTATATAGTGCCCCTGACGCTTGGTCATTGATTCCTATTTTTGGGCCTATATATTAGGTTCCTCAAAAATAGGTAACTTCCAGGAACTAGCCGTTATGTCTGGAAGAGATGCTCAGAACTAGCCGTTATAACAAAAAGAGAAATGTTTATGGGCAGGTGTGATTCAGGTTCTTCCTGGGTGGTTGTCCTCGTGTGACTGGTAGGACGAGGACTAACCTGTCTGAGCGGGAAGAAGTGACCTTGCAGGCCTTGGGGGCTATTCGGCCAGGGCTCCTTGAGCGAGGGGCATGAGGGAAAAAGTTTCTTTTACCCTTCATGGTTTATTGGGCCAAGGTTATTGGGCCGCTTTATATGCAGAAGTGGATTGGGCCTTGTTAGCCATTGGGCTAATCCAGAATAAGAGCCCCCAAGTCGTTGCTCCTGGACATATGAGTAATGACTTAGAGTCAGCCCATGTGTGGAGGAGGTAATAATTCCGTTGGCACTTGCCAAGGAGATGAGGATGTTTCAGAATGTATCCAAGGATAAGCGTGTTCGAGGGGGGGGGGGGAGGGGGAGGCGAACATGGTCTCATGTGTTTGACACATAGGGAGCCAAATGATTGATGGTACTAAGAGATTGTGTGCCACACTTTAATTGAGCCATGTGTTGCCATTAATGTGTAATGATGACAGTCTAGTGGCTAGGGTTAATGATGACCCCTAGGCCGCGTGTGTGCGGGCACATGTGCTGAGATCATCTTATAAATAGTGTAGAATAGAGTACATTCATACATTCACTTCTCTCTCTTCTTCGCTCTCTATTTATTCTTTCCTTACCGTCGCCTTCGTGCATTTTTGTCAGTCGTCGTCACATAGTTGTTCGACCACAGCTTCTAGCTCTCCGACCATGTAAGTTTCCTCTATTTATCCTTACTTTGTGTAGTCTCTAGCTTTGTTGTTACCTGTAATGCATACGGATTGGGTAGAGTAAGCTTAGGGTGAGTGTTTCTCCGACGACATATTGGTGTATGATGGTGGTTGAGCCATTTTCTGGCACTATTGCAGGTGAGAGGGAGTGTTTGAGTGGAGAAACACGCGTTTTTAGACATTTTTTGGTTGTAGTAGTGATAGAGAGCTTAGCTTGTCGCCGTTGTAATCCATGAATTTCTGGTGGATTCATGCGTTTTCAGGTGGATGTTTAAAGTTCCTAATGAATGCATGATTTTTCCGGTGAATCTTCAAAAAGAGTTATGGGTTAATGTGTCGGGGAAGCTTTCCTCATTAAGGTTTATGGATTTACTTGTCGACAAGGATTGTCCTTTCACCCTTGTTTTACGGTTGGCTTTGGTCGAGGACACACCCTTTCACTTGATTTACAATGGAAGGATGGATTTGATTTGATCGTCGAATTCACTATTTTCCCCTGCTTTTCAGGTGAGAATGTTTTCTAATTCCGAGGATGAGTATATGTCTGAGCAGATAAAATCTTGCAAGGAAGGGTTGACGATTTCAGATCCATCCCTAGAGCCAGTTCCTGAGCCAGCTTTGGATCCCTAGGATTGGATATCCCCAGAACCTCGGGGAATAGCCTCACTTTATACTTCCTTCCCTGAAGAGGCGTTCATAGACGTTGGTGGGGATGCAAGTTCCTCGGGTGCCGAGGAGAATTGGAGAGTTTTGTTCCTCGGGGAAAATGAAATGATCTGCTCTCCTTACGACACTGATTGGTTTCCCGTGTACGAGTACATTTTCAGGGAGATAGGGCTTCAGTTGCCATTTTCTGATCTCCAGGTTGCAATTCTTGCCCATTTGGACCTGGCTCCCTCGTAACTTCACCCAAATTAACTCGTCTTTGTATGGCCGTTCGAGCTTGTATGTGACTACCTTAATATTGGGGCCATTGTAGCCCTCTTCTTCGTGTGTTTCCACCTCCAGTGGCAATAGACTTCAAATGGGGTGTTTGCTTGGGTATCCTTAAAGCAGTCCAAAAAGTTGTTCATAGCATACTCGGAGTCTATCCGTACGTTTAAGGACAAGTATTATATTGTCTTGTGTGTGTCGACGAAGGCTATTGATTCTTTGCTCATCTGGGAGGTATGAGGGATGATGATGGGAAACCCCTCCTCAACGAGAATGGTCGGCAGAGGAGGCACCAGGTTCAGAGGTTTTGGTTTGCCTAGAGTAGAGATCATTTTGATCGAAAAAATTAATAGTACCTTGTGCAATCGAGTAGCCTAGAGGGGGAGGATTTGGTTGCCTACCACAAACTTATGGCCTATGTTGACACCTTCATCCTTGCTGAGTGCGTCACCAAGCGCGAGAAGGTCATATTGAACGATAATATGGAGCATATGCTTGTTGCTCGATTTATTAACACGAAGGGGCTCCTCGACTGCTCCACTTACGAGGAATCCCTAGCACTTCTAGGTGGCCTTTTATTTTCTGGCTAATTTTTTATCATCTTTATGCTTTATTGATTTGTTCCTATTGCTTGTTATAGGTACAAGGCCGAACGCGCATGAGCAAATGGTTAAGATGGCCGTCAGCAACAAATCGAGGAAGCTGAAGAAGGTTCGAGATTAGAAAAGTTTGTTGGGTGGTAATCCACCTCCTCCTCCAACTGGATCCAGGACCTCCTCATCTATCCATTTTGGCAAGCATCCATCTCCTAAGTAGGTGACCTCGGTGCAGAAACGTCATCACGTAGGGAGCGATCATATGGACTTGACCGGGGAGGGTCCCGCGGATATGTACGAGCTGCTTCCTTGTCGGTTGCACATGGGTTATTTTGAGGGGGTCCTTCTCTAAGAGTACCACGAGCGAAGCTACTATATCTGGAGGGCATCAACCAACTGAGCAAGAGGAGGATCCTTTCTCAGGATGATGCTGGCTTGATGAGGATTCTGAAGCTGGCGATGATCCATATCGAGGATGAGACCCCTAGTGTTAAGGAGGTGAAGGATGCTTATGCGACTATTGCGGCTCTCAAGGAGAAGATGGCCATGATGAAGACAGAAAAAGAGGAGTGGGTGAAAGAGAAAACGACACTGACCGTGGAGGCTAAAGAGATGGCCAAACTGAACAAGGAGTTCAAGGATAAGAATTTTGCCTTAGAAGCTGATGTGGCCCCGACCGAAGATGATTCTGAGGACTTAAATCAACTGAGGACCCGTGCCGAGTTGGTCGCTCGCCTCCGTTAGGCCGAGGAGGATTGTGTGGTAGTCGGGGAGGATAACTTCAACAATGCGGTGGCACAACTGAAGATTGCTAATCTGAATGTTCAGTTTAACATGGATGGAACCGGCTTCCTTTACAGTGTGGCTGACGAGTGTGATACGGTGGGAGAACTGACTTGGATGTTTTGCGTTTTATCGTAAATGTTGCGGTTAGTAAGAGTCGCCGCCAAATTTTATTTTATCCAAAAGGAAAGGTGAAAAAGCATAGGAAAGACCTTTGAGATTTATTTCTTGAGTTCGGGGGGTAGATTATGAAAAGGGAAGGTATTATCACCATTTTCATCCATGGTTTTCTATGGGCTCTTAGTTACTTGCTAGATCACTTGCTTTTGTTTGAAATTGTGCTTTGTGTGAATTTTGAAGGTATTTTGTAAAAGAGGCCTTTGTTTAGGCGATCTTTGCAATGATTCTCGTTCGTAAGAATGTATACAAAGAGGTTTGATCTTTTGAAAATGTTTTCAATGTTTGTAAGATGTTTGAAAATGTGTGTGTTTGTTTTTGAAAATAGCAAGGATGGTTGTTTTGAAATGGAGCAAGTAATTAAGAGTAATCTACCTACTCAAATATATTTCTTGTTCATTTTCTTTTCCTTTGACATTATTGTCTTACCATTGATTTGGTAAGCAACCCTATCTTTGGATGTAAACGGGACGGGCGTGGGTCATCGTATAACCATGATTAACAATGTTGCAAGGTATCTTAGCATTCTTTTTGAGGGACTAAGATCATTTATGAGGAAACTTAGATAGCGTTATTGAGGGACTATGATCTTGTATTTGTTTGTTTTTGCTAAGATACCCTACATTCGTAATATGGTCATTTTGTATAAGGCAACCAAGTGGGATAACCCTAGGGGTGCTTGTGTGAAAGTGTATTATTTTCATACTTGTTTTTGTCTTGAATTAGGGTTTTCTATTTGATTGATTTTATTCTTTCCATACAAACCCTAATTACTAGCATATTATGTAAAAGCGATAAATTGCGAAATTTAAAATTACTACGCTATTACAACATTTGTGGGAAGGGGGTATACAATTTATGAATGGGGATTGCAATAATATAAACCTAATTAATCTATTACAACCAAATTGAATATGTACAAATAATTTGAAGAAATATATAAAGTACAAATGCAAATTGAAAGAAATGATTCTTGTGTTTGGATTTTTATATGAAAGATGTTTTAACCTAAACCTAATTAGAGAGAAATAATTAAATCAAAATTAAATTAACATAAATTAAGAAAAGAAATTAATTAAGAAAATATTTTTGAATAAAACCCTAATTCTATTTAGTTGATTAAAAGAGAATAAGTTTAAAGAAAAAAAGTATTTTTTTTTTGTATTTTTGTCTTGAAAATAATATATGGTGTTGTGAAATATTTTTGGCCTTTTTTATATCAAAACAAATATATTTAACTAAATAATAACCTAGTTTTAATTTAATTTATAAAGTAATTAGTAAAGATAAATAAAGTATAATGAATAAAAATAATTTTTTTTGTGGAAAAACTATTTAAGTTATATCAAACATAAATAAACTATTTGTATATTTTTTATGATTTTTTTTTTAGTATTTTAGAAAATATATTTAAAAGGAAAAATGAAATAAATAAGTAAATAAGAATAAATGGGCCAGAGGGTGCCAAAAGTAGGCAGGGAGGTGAACTAGCAAAAAAAAAAAAAAAAACACTGTCAGGCCCAAAGGGCCCAGCGCCTGCAAAAAAAAGTTAGAGAATCAGAAAATATGAAAAAAAATGAAAAAGGGGGTTCACATTGGTTCGAACCCTCGCCCTTTAGGTAAGAAGTGACTATTACGCGCGCGCTTGCCACTGGGGTAGCTGTACATCCGTTCACTTATGTCAAACAACAAATATATATTAGAAACTGCTTCATGAAGATAACTTCATCTTCAACCTCGTGCCTAGCCGGACCACCTGTATCTTCTTCATCTCTCCACAAAAATGGAAAGTTCAAACATGAAAGTTGTGGTGTTTCTTCTCACGAATCCAACCATATAACTTATGTAAGCTAAAAGTCAAAGATGAAAACTAATTTTGCTGGCCCTAAATTGAAACCTAATTTTCTCAGAAATTTCAAATCCAAAATTATCTATACACAGTCAATATAAATGGGAACTATGAACATGATTAGCTTTAGGGAAAAGATATCTACATTTTGTCTTCACAAATCAGGATCAAATGATGCTTGTATGAAGAGATAGAAGTCTAAAAATTTACCTCTTGCAGATGGAGTCGTGAATGGAGTTTGAGTAACTTTTGAGATGGCCTGAGGATCTGTTTAGCTTGCCTGGACTTCCTTGAGTGTATCCCAACTCCTACTATACCTTGAAAGTCCCTGAATCTCTCTACTCAAGTCAACCTGCAAGCTTGATTTTTGAAAATGGTGGATAGTGATGGAGGAGTTACAGTCTTGAAACAGGGGCCTAGATTGCTTTGGTATGACATATGGAAGGTGTTTGTTGGGTGATTAGTTTTCAAAACGCACGATTGGAAATGAAGATGATGAGTTTTGGTTCCAAATTGTGTATCAATGGTGTTTTTGAGCAGATTTATGGTTTTTGAGTGTTTAAGATAGTTTCAGGGCACTAGCATTCGTCTGTCATCTTGAAAATAGTGTATATACTTATAGGCAAGAGGTTTTGAGGCCTGAAATAAATCAGAAATTGAAATCACATGTTATGGCTTGGTTACTTGTTTTTGAAGCAAAGTTGACAAACATGGTTTCAATGTGAAGTACAAGGATTTACAGGGTGGTTAGCAGACTGTAGATATGTTTCTCCTTGCTTTTAAATGCTTTTAATTCAGAAACAACAATGTACGGGCTCAAGAAGAGTTGACGTTGTGATTAAAGTCACTTTTCCAAAATGGAAGTGGTGACTTTCTTCTAAAAATGGAAATGCAACTTGGATAATGGCTCAAATGCTTGGACAATGGCTTTATCAGTTGTGTAAGCATTAAATTATTGAGTGATTAGAAAGTTTGAAGCCTTCAAAGAAATATTTGTACAACATGCTTGAAGATTGGATCAAGTGTTCTTCACAAAATGGCTTGTAATCCAAGTGACAAAACGCCAACTTCATCTCTTCGATTCTCCCTACTCAAGAATGATCTCAAGGAGTTATTGGACATTTTGGAAATATTTCAATATGATCTACAACCCATATTTGAATTGTTTTTGAATATTCTCCTTGGAACTATGTGAAAAATTGCCATGAAGTTAGGTAAAAAATCTGCCTATCTAGGGCAAAATTTCACTAAGTCTTTTTAGTTCATGATCATGTATTCACAAAATTATAACTTGAGATCTAAGAATTTTTAGGAAAAGTTGTATAAAGAAAAGTTTTAGATTTCATGGAGATCTACAACTTTCATGTTGGAAGTTTCCCTTGAATCATCTTGCATTAAGTTTAGAAATTTTGACTTTTCAAAATGAAATCTTGACTTTTTGATTTATTGTTGAATAAGTTTCATATATTGACATTTTTTTGATGAATTATGATCTTTGGCACTTGAATTTGACCAAAAAGTCAAAGTTTGACTTTTCAGTATACAGTTGACTTTTGATCAGTTGACTGCAAAATTCATCTGTCCATCTGATGGATTTGCAATGTTTTGAACCATGTCATTAGGTCAAAATGATGCAATTGAACTCTTGAAATCATGATTCAAACCAATTGATCATTTGCTAGGTCAAAAACCAGAAATTGCCCTTTCTCAGTCAAAACCCTAATTTTGACCATTTTGCCCTTTTGATGATTTGATCAAATTTCTTGAGGAATTATGGTCCAAACTTGATCAAATGATACATATGAGTCTAATATGTTGATGTGGATAAAAAATTATGAAGTTTGACTGTAAATTGGCCATGGTTGACTTTTCCCCAATACAATTGATTTTTAGGTCAACTGTTCAATTGACTGATCAAAAGTGTGATCCAAGGCTTGAAACTTGACATGAGTAATCTTGGGGGTCCATAATGGTCCATGAAATTAGTCTTTGTAGTCACAAACTACCTTGATGAAACTAAAACCCTAATTTTGGGTATACCGTGCCTTAGGAGAGAGTCTTGGTTTGTCAACCTGACTCCTTGAGCAAGTTTGGAGCCCACTTGACTTGTGGAGAAATCTTGAAGTGAGGGGAAATTTTAGGGGTACAAAAGATGCCCATATAACTCTTCAATTTCTTAAACCTGAAGAGTTATATGGGCATTTTTGTACCCTAAAATTTCCCCTCCCATATTTCTCCACAAATGTCAAGTGAGGTCTCCAAATTGCTCAAGGAAGTCCAAGAGTTGACCAAACAAACTCTCTCCTAAGGCGGTATACCCCAAATTAGGGTTTCTATCTTCATCAGGGTGTGTGAACCACAAAGGACTCAAATGCTCACCATTGTCCTAATATGTTCTCAAGATCATCCATGTCAAGTTTCAAGCCTTGCAGAAGAAGTTTGCTCAGTCAATTGCTCAAATGCTTGAAAATCAACTATACTAGGTCAAAAGTCAATTGTGGCCCACATACAGTCAAACATCAATATTTTTGGTCAACATCCTCATTTTGAAGTATTATTCATCATTTGATCAAGGTTTGATCATGATTCCTCAAGGATTACTCAAGGATTACTCACAATTAATCAAAACCCAAAAGTTGCTAAATTAGGGTTTTGTAGGAAAAGTTAACTCAACTTTGACCAAGCATAAGTTTCTCATACTTTATTAGAAATGACCCATCCAAAGCTCATTTTTAATAGGATGCAATTCCCTACAATTCATCTTCAGATCTCAAGTTCAGAATATGCACTTACAAAAAGATATGAATTTTGACATTATAGGTCCTTTTGAAAAGTCAACAAAAACACCTTTTGGGTCAAAGCTTCATACATGAACATGGAAGACTCAATTGAGATGATACTAAAATGGTTGCTTAGAGGACATCCTAAGATTTCTAAAAAGTCCAATAACACCTCTCTAGGGTCAAAATTGAGAGAGTTATACATTGGCCAAGTTGACCATTTTTGCAAAATTGCCAAAAGTCAAATGTGCCCAAATTTGCATTTTTTGCTAAATGGGCCCAACTTTTTTATGCTTGCACCTAAATTATAATGTGGTCCATGACTCAAATACTTATCCATAAATTATTTTTTTCATTTTTCAATTTATTTTGATTTTTCATTAATTAAAAAGTGAATTAAATCAAATAAATGATGAAAATGATCAAAGATATGATTTGATTTGTTTTTTTGACAGGTTAGCAACCAAGATATGCTGAGCTTGCAAGATCTATTCGAATCAATGGAAATTGGTACAAAAAGAGCATGATTAGGCCAAATTTGGAAGGATATCATACACCATGAAAACCAAATCAAATCTTCAAAATTTGTAAAGATACTAGTGGTTTTTACAACCCTAATGCACTCTAGTACATATAGAGAACGCAACCAAGGCAAGAAAAGGAGGTTGGCAGTCGTGAAAACACCAAAAGAAAACTAAAAAATTTGCAAGAAAGTGGGTGATTGTTCTTGGACTTGGAGAGTGATTCAAGCCATTCTAAGGTTACTAATAGACTCCTGGACATCTCCAGAAGGGATCTCAATCAACTGCAAGCATTTTCACGCCCGAAATCGTAAGCTACAGGCACCACGGTTTGCCTAAAAACTTGATTTCGATTTCATTGATTTACTCATCATAAGCATGTTTTAATTATATATTCTTGTTCATCATTGAGTTTTCAAGCTATTGGTACCACTTAATTGCATTTACAGTGCAGGAATCACGGTATGCCATTGTTAGGGTTCCTTGGCTCGTTTTAGGGGTTTTTAGTATATGCAAAATTAGGCCTGGATTCTTGTACCATGATGCTCGTGAGGATGAGACAAGTTGATTGGTACCCTCACCTTTCATTTATATTGCTTGTATAGGATTTTTGAATGTGACAGGTCTGTAGTTACAACAAGGTGTCCATAGGTAAAAGTGCCATAGTCTAAAATGACAGTCTGGGGAAGAAGATGAGGCGTGGCAATCATTGGTTGGTTGGTTTGAATTCCACGTGTTTTTTCAGTTAACCACTGTGTTTTATATATTATATATTATTCTTGTTATATTAACAAATGAAGCAGGGGGCACAAATGGTAAGGCGTATTGGTGTTGAGTGTGAGGACCTGGGTTCGATCCCTAGGTCCCAATATTTGTTTCATGTATTTTTCTCCATATGATCAGGTGCGCTGCTGTCCCTTATATCCACCATGCAACTCAATGATCTGGCCATCAAACGCCTCTCCAGCCAAGATCCAACGTGCCATCATTGACGGCCCACCATACACCTCAAAGTCAACGTTGCATGGGAACCAGCGTAGTCAAACAGGATTTAGCCTTGTTGGGCCCAGAAAATTCAGCCTCCAACCCCCAGAATTGCTAAATGCTATCAGGCCCACTTCTTTTTTCTTTCTTATTTTTAATTCTTTTAATATTTCTTTTAATTGTTTTAATTAAAAATTAATCATTTTTTTATAAAATCAAGAATTCACAAAAATTAGAATTAGTTTTTTTATTATCAAATTTAATTTAATTTAGTTTAATTTAACTTAGGGGAATTTTAATTCATTTTCACAAATAAAATCAAATAGAAATTAGGTTAAATTCTTGATTTAATTCTTTTATTTTTCTCAAATAAACCAAAACACAAAAATAGGTTTTTAGAATAAATTAATTTATTGGTCTTAATTTAAAATTAATTAGAACTTAGGATTTTCTTTTTAATTCAATTATTCACTATTTTTCTCAAATAACAAAAACATGACAAAAAACATTTTTTTAATCAATCGCAAGTAGGATTAGTCAAAGGGTCAAAACCCTAATCGCTTCACGTTTAATTCACTGCGCGCTTGTTAATTATTTTTGCCATTATTTTGTATCTATTCACTGGTTTGTAATACTTAATTTAGGGTTTTTATTTACTGTTAAATCCCCGGGTTTTTTGGCTATGTAATTAATCCCCCTCCCCGAAGCCTTGTAATAGTGTAGATTTATTTTTTCGCATTTTTAATTCCTGCAAATATTTAACTATTTAGATGTATGCTAATAGGATTGTATGGCAAGAATGCATGACAAATTAATATGGTTAGAAAACCCTAATGTGCAAAGATAAATAACTGAAATCAATCACCCACACATATTCACTCTTAGGGTATACTCTCACTTCGGTTGCCTTCAGTAAACGACCATTAAGCATAGGTGTCTTAGTGGTTGCCCTCCAGTCTAAAAAGATCAACGTTGCCTCGAAAATGTTGCCTCAGAAATGTTGCCTCGAATAAGATCTTAAGACTCTAGGGTTATTACTAAGGTATACTAACATTGCTTTAGTGATTGTACGTCCCTTTCGAATTGACCCTTACAAATTCCAACGACGGTGCTACCTATTTCTTAATAGTAGGATAGCGCTGTCTAAAGGAAACAAGAATAGAAACGATCTTTTTTCGAGTAGGTAGATGCTAGTGGGTATTTTCTCAAATCAAAACTTTTCACACTTACACCTTTCAAAAACAATTTGCAAAATAAACTTCGTCACATCCTTGAGGACTGATACAAGGGTTATCACGAAGTAAACCATTTTCAAAACAAAGCACACACAAAAGAAATTTTAAAAGATGAGAAAGTACCTAAGAGCCCATGGAAAACCATGGATAGAAAGGGTGCTAACACCTTCCCTTTCTATAATCTACCCCCCGTACTCAAAATCTCGAAAAAGGATTTTTTATGTACTTTTTTCCTTTCCATGATTGGATAAAATAAAGGTCGGTGGCGACTCTTTCTTACCGCGACATTTTGTGAATACAAAATGCAAAACGCAAACCAGTATTAAATAGTCGGTTCTGCCACCGTATCACAGGCATGTTTTTCCATTCGTGACTCAAAGGTGGAAGATGATTGGACACTAGAGTGCCCAGAAATTTGCACTCGTTGATGTGAAGGTTGAGGGAATAGGCTTAAAGATGCCATTTGGAGAGGTGATAGAAATTTGTTGGAGATGGGCTTATAGATGCCATCTAGAGTGATTGCTGGATTATAATTTGTAAGCTGAAAGAATGAGTATTATAATGGCGTACGTGTCTGGAGCGTATCTGAACTGTATCTGGGAGATGATTCTGAATGAGTATCAGAATGGTGTCCGTGTCTGGAGCATATCTGTTGTGTATCTGAAAGTTGAATCTGAATGAGTATCAGAATGACGTCCGTGTCTGGAGCGTATTTGTATTGTATCTGAAAGTTGAACCTGAATGAGTATCAGAATGGTGTCCGTGTCTGGAGCGTATCTGTACTGTATCTGAAAGTTGAATCTGAATGAGTATCAGAATGGCGTCCGTGTCTAGAGCGTATATGTATTGTATCTGAAAGTTGAATCTGAATGAGTATCAGAATGGCATCCATGTCTGGAGCGTATCTGTAATGTATCTGAAAGTTGAATCTAAATGAGTATCAGAATGGCGTCCGTGTATGGAGCGTATCTGTACTGTATCTGAAAACTTTGAACATTGCTAATGGTAGCTGTTAATCTTATCCTCAAAAGGGTAAAATGTTAGCTAAAATGCAAAGTCATGTTGCATGAAATGTATGATATAATGCATTCGTTTTATCAATGTTTATGATATATGGCTCCAATGTATGCGTATGTGAGCTAATTTGCCGCATTGCTGTTGGATTAGGGAAAATAAATCCCTGACTGCTGCTGAGGATATGTAAGTCTTCATGTCTTTAAGTCGAAGCAGTGATGAATTCCCATTCAGAGAAATGAACCCTGTTGTGAGGGAAATGCAATGTACTGCTTGTAAAATCCTGTCAGGAGAAATTGGATGATTTCTACTGGGGATTGATAATTGGAAGCTTTGTTCCGCTAGGGATTAAACGACATACTGCGGGGATTTTCTTATGGAATAGCCTAGAGGTATTTCCCTATCCCTTCAACCTATCAGTAATTGCCTTTTTCATTTTTTTATTTGTAAACAGTAATTATGTTCAAATGCATATGTTCAACAATGAATCATTGGACGTTTTTGTAAACAAAACACAAGTGTAAAGAAAAAAAACAGATAGTTCTTGCACTTTCAAAGGGATATATTTGTATTGGCTTTGAGTAAGTATTTTTGTACAATGAGACAAACATTCTAGTAGGAAAATGCCGTCGTAAAAAATGAAAATTTTAATATACAGAAAAGATAGCTATGTGTAATAATCCCATGGGGTTCCCATTCCGCTATAGCCTTCGTATCTCTGAACATCTTTTCTATTTGTTGCCTTACCCGAAGCTGATTGAATTGATCAGAACTGTTGAATTTATCAGTTGAAGCCAAAGGTTATCCGCAAAGTGATCAAATGGGACATAGTCATACGCTTTAATTCCATAACTTTTTCATGGACCGCCCTTTCGGGTTTTCAGTCCATCGAGAAACCTTTTTTTACCCAAGTCGCCCTTTCGGGTTTTCAACTTGCTGGGTGTACAAATTTTTTTGTTTTATCCCTAATTTTTGCCCGAACCTTTTTGGTTCGCCGGGATGCCCTTGTTTTTCCTAGGTACGTCAACCTAGCGGGTCTCTTATGCGTAGTATCTTTTGATTATGTCTGTGTTTGCAGGATGCGATAGGTCGTCACCATCCATGGTGGTTAAGATCATTTCCACACCCGAGAAAATGTTTTTGATTACAAATGGTCCTTCATAGGTAGGAGTCCATTTACCCCTAGGATCACCCTGTGGCAGTATGATGCGTTTGATCACTAGATCCCCAACTTGATACACTTGGCGTCTGACCTTTTTGTTGAAAGCCTTGATCATCTGTTTTTTATACATTTGACCGCGACAAACAACAATAAGTCTCTTTTCATCAATCAAGTTCAGTTGATCAAGTCGATTCTGGATCCAATCGTCTTTGTTCAACCCTGCATCCTTCATAATCCTCAGAGAGGGGATCTGGACCTCGATAGGCAAGATATCCTCCATGCCGTAAACCAGAGAATAGGGTGTTGCCCCGGTTGATGTGCGAGCTGTGGTATGATACCCATGGAGAGCGAATGGTAACATCTCATGCCAGTCTTTGTATGTAACTGTCATTTTCTGTATGATCTTTTTAATGTTTTTATTTCCAGCTTCGACAGCACCATTCATCTTTGGCCGGTAAGGGGAAGAATTATGATGCTGGATATTGAATTGCTCGCACAAGGCGGTGATCATAGTGTTGTTGAGATTTGTAACATTGTCAGTGATGATCCTTTCTGGGATACCGTATCGGCAAATGAGATTTTGCTTGATGAAATGGGCAACAATATTCTTGGTAACGGAAGCGAAGGAAGCTGCCTCCACCCATTTTGTAAAGTAATCAATGGCCACTAAGATGAAGAGGTGTCCATTGGAGGCCGCTGGCTTGATTTCCCCAATCATATCAACCCCCCACATAGCAAAGGGACAAGGAGCCGTCAAGACATTCAGAGGAACCGGAGGTACGTGCACCTTGTCAGCATAAATCTGACACTTATGACAAGCTTTTGGAGAGAGATAATCATCAAGGAGAGAAAAGAAAACATTCAAACATTCATAAACCCAGAATTCCCAAACAAAACCAAACCTTTGTTCTTCCTTTTAAATAAAAGAACATAACGTTTTGTTCCGTCCCTTGCTAACCCTAGAACATCTGAAGGCAGCAGCTCAAGTCTCAAACACACGCTTCAGATTCAAGGTAAGTCTTTCTGACTTTGCAGATTTTCATTCAGAACATCATTAAATATGTAAATACCATAGTATTGATGTTGTCCATATCATTGCATAAGTAGAAAAAGAAGTGGATCAGAACTTCTTGAATAAAGCTAGGCTCAAAATTAGGATTAGAACTTCTATAAACTGTTGTGCTTTTATCTTTCTAATTTGCTGTTGTTAAGAACTGAATAAGTTACTGATAAGATGATTAAATGTAAGGAAGGAGTTGAAGTACAACACAAAACTTTTGAGTTCTTCCTCACCATTTTAACACACAGAACTTCTAGGTTTTCACATTATTATGACACAACATCAGAACTTCTAGGCTTTATTATTGTTTTAACACATAAATAATTTCTAGGTTTTCTCACTGTCATGGCACAACACCAGAATTTCTAAGCTTTTATACTGTTTTAACACACACAGAACTTCTAGGATTTTTCCTCTCTGTTTTAACACACACAGAACTTCTAGGATTTTTCTCACTATTTTAACACTCAGAACTTCAGCGCGTAGCAACCCAGAACTTTTGTTCTTTCCCTCTAACGTTTCTTTCAGGGCTCCAGCGTACATCAACCCAGAACTTCTGATTACCTCTGACATTTCATTCTGAACCACAGCGCGCCTGGCGTCAGAATTTCTGGCCTCCTTTATTTTTGCTTTCAGCAAAATGCTGATCCTATTTCCCATTACTTTTCCTTTTCTCTCTTATTTTTTTTTATCATTTTTAGCATTAGAACTATTTTTTATAAAAAGACATCAAAAATATTTTCTTTTATTAAATGATTGTTCTGCTTTTAATTTATTAAGACAAAAAACCATTTTCAAAACAAGTCCTACCTTTTTTTTATATATTGTACAATTCAATATGGTTGTAATATATAATTAGGATTTGAATTCTTGCAAATCCCCATTTGTAATTATGTACCCCCAACCCTGAAATGATGTAATAGCGTAGGAATTTACATTTTCCGCAATTTATCGCTTTCAAATATAAATGCCAGTAATTAGGTTTTGTATGGCAAGACATGAAATCAACAAATAAATAACCCTAATAAAGACTAAATGCATGTAAATCAAACACACTTGCACACTAGCACCCTTAGGGTAATCCCGCTTTGCTTCCTTTCGGAAAATATTCATGTCCGTCGAACATGGGCGTTTTAGCAAAGACCCTCGATAAAAGACCGTAGTCCCTCGATGACCCTTAATGTTGCCTTCGGTAAATGATCTAGTCCCTAAACGACATTGCTAAAACATCCCATAGGTTGCCTTCTATGACTATACAAACGTCCCACGCCCGTACCTTCACATCTAACGATGGGGTTGCTTACCAAAACAATGGTAAGATAACAACATCTAAAGGAGGAGGAAAATAATGTTTAAGACCTTTTGAGTAGGTATGTTACTCTTAGTTGCTCGCTTGCTCACAACAAAATATTTTATACACCAACACTTCACTTTGAAACATTTTTCAAAAGACAAAAGACTTTGTACGCGTTCTTATAGAGACGAGAACCATTACAAAGGTGCTCCTTTTCAAAATACTTTCAAAACTCACATCGCAAACACATTTTCAAACAAAAAGTAAGTGATCTAGCAAACAACTAAGAGCCCGTAGATAACTACGGATGAAAATGGTGCTAACACCTTCCCTTTTCATAACCTACCCCCCAAACTCAAGAAATAATCTCGAAAGGTCTTTCCTGTTCTTTTCAGCCTTTCCTTATTGGATAAAAGAAAAGTTGGTGGCGACTCTTGCTATCCGCAACAAATGCGATCAAACGTAAAACACCCAAGTCAGTTCTCCCATTGTGTTACACTTTGTATCTAATACTGAAGATAAAGAAGAGGATTGTGATCTGGATACAAATGGAGGAATATCAAATGCTTTAGCTATGCTTGGTAGACAATTTAATAAAGTGATAAAAAGAATGGACAAGAACCAAAGATCAAATGTCAAGAACATCCCATCTGACATCTATAAGTCAAATGAGGTGGGAAGAAAAAGGGCTGAAGAAAAATCTTCTCAAGGGAAGGGAACATAATGTCATGAATGTGAAGGATTTGGTCACATTAGAGCTGAATGTCCTACTTATCTAAAGAAACAGAAGTAGAATCTATTTGTTACTTGGTCTGAAGAGGACTTAGAGTGATCTTGAAGAATCTGCCAAATATGTTAAAGCTTTGACAGGAAAATATGTATCTGATGAAGAGTCTAGTGATGGGGAACTAACCTTTGATGAGTTAGCTGCTTCATACAAAGAATTATGTGTCAGAAGTGTATAAGTGTGTCTTGAAGGGGAGAAACAAAAATCCATCATAACTCAGCTGAAGGAGGAAAGGGAAGAGAATCTTAAAACTATTTATGATATGGAAAGTTAAGTGTCCTCTCTAAATTCAAATCTTGATAGAATGGTCAAATCTCTCAAGATGATAAATAATAGGTCTAACTCATTAGATGAAATTCTTCAAGAAGGAAGAGTGAAAGGAGATAAGATTAGTTTAGGTTTCAATGAGAAAAAGGAACCTAACTCAGAAGAGCCTTCATCTTTTTCCACTCATGCCAAGCCTAAACCAAAGATGTTAAATCAAATGTCTCAACATGTGGGAAAACATCATGTTAAGAAAGGACATATTGGCAAACATCATCATGAAAAACAATCTTCATTTGTTTCCACTCATGCCAAGTCTAAACCAAAGATGTCGAATCAAATGTCTCAACATCATAAGAAAGGACATCATGGCAAACATCATGGGAAGAAAAAGCTTAATCAAACCATGGAGAATCCCCATCCATAGAGATGTCATTATTGTGGAAGGCTTGGATATATAAGGACCTTCTGTTTCAATTTGTATGGATACCCTGAAATTCTCCTCTTCCCAAAACTGATAAGATTCCCCAAAATAGCAAAAAGGAGAAATAGTGGGTTCCAAGTCCAAGGTTGGTAGTTTCATTGCTCACCTCTCTCTCAGAGTATCAACCAAAGGTGACTGGTACTTTGACAGTGGCTATTCTAGACACATGACAGGTGTCAAGAATCTGTTGGAGGATGTCAAATCTCATCCCACCAGTTATGTGGCTTTTGGTGATGGAGCAAAAGGAGAGATCAAAGGTGTTGGCAAGCTTGACTGTTCAGGAGTTCCTAAGCTTGATAACGTGTTACTTGTAAAAGGGTTAACAACTAACCTGATAAGCATAATCCAACTATGTGATCAAGGATTCAAAGTTAACTTCTCCAAAGAAGAATGTCTTGTGTGCAATGAAAAGAATGAAGTTATCATGAAATGAATCAGATCTAAAGACAATTGTTATCTATGGGTTCCTCAAGAGTTAAAACTCTCCTCAACATGTGTTTTAGCCTAAGAGAATGAAGTTAAACTATGGCACCAAAAATTGGGGCAATTGCATCTGAAAGGTATGAAGAGAATTATATCTGAAGAAGCAGTGAGAGGGATTCCTAAGCTCAAGATAGAAGAAGGAAGGGTATGAGGTGATTGTCAAATTGGAAAGTAGACTAAGATGTCACATCAGAAGATTCAACATCTTACTACATCAATAGTTTTGGAACTTCTCCACATGGACTTGATGGCACCTATGCAGGTTGAAAGTCTTAGTGGTAAGAAGTATGCCTATGTTGTTGTGGATGACTTTTCTAGACACACATGGATAAACTTTATTAGAGAAAAATCAGAAAATTTTGAAGTATTCAAAGATCTTTGTCAAAAACTTAAAAGGAAAAAGGAAATCCATGTCATAATAATAAGAAGTGATCATGGAAAGGAATTTGAGAACAACAAATTTGTCGAGTTTTGCTCCTCTGAAGGAATCATCCATGAATTCTATTCTCCCATTACTCCTCAACAAAATGGGATTGTAGAACGCAAGAATAGAACTCTCAAAGAATCTTACAGAGCCATGATTCATGCTAAGAAGCTACCCTACCATTTTTTGGTTGAAGCAATTAATACTGCGTGCTATATCCATAACAAAGTCACTTTAAGGAAAGGCACTTCATCTAGTTTGTATGAAATGTGGAAGGGAAGAAAACTAATTGTTAAATACTTTCATGTCTTCGGAAGTAAATGTTACATCTTAGCTGATCGTGAACAAAGGAGGAAGATGGACCCCAAGAGTGATGAAGGAATATTCCTGGGCTACTCTACAAACAACAAAGCATACAAAGTTTTTAACTCCAGAACCAAAGTTATGATGGAGTCAATAAATGTTACTATTGATGATAAAGGATGGAATGTTGAAGAAGATATCTCAGAAGATGTTGGAACATCTTTGCCTGATAGTCCAACTGAAATAAATGAAACAAGTATTGATTCTAATCCTCCTCAAGAAGATCCCCAACCTAGTCACCTCAATAAAGGACCTTTAATCAGAACTCAGAAAGATCATCCTAACGAGCTTATCATAGGAGATCCAAACAAAGAAGTTACCACCCGATCAAGAGAAGGGATTTTAAACTCTTGCTTTGCATCAGAAATTGAGCCTAAGAATGTCAAAGAGGCCCTAACTGATGAGTTTTCGAGTAATGCTATGCAAGAGGAGCTGGAACAATTCAGTAGGAATGAGGTTTGGGATCTGGTTCCAAGACCTGAAGGGACAAATGTGATTGGCACTAAATGGGTATACAAGAATAAATCTAATGAAAAAGGGGTGGTAACTAGAAATAAGGCAAGGTTAGTTGCATAGGGATACACTCAAATTGAAGGAGTAGACTTTGATGAAACATTTGCTCTTGTGGCTAGACTTGAATCAATCAGACTAATGTTGGGAGTTGCATGCATTTTGAAATTTAAATTGTTTCAAATGGATGTAAAGAGTGCCTTCTTAAATGGGTACCTGAATGAAGAAGTTTTTGTTGAACAACCAAAAGGATTTGTTGATCCAAGTTTTCCTAAACATGTTTATAAACTGAAGAAAGCTTTGTATGGATTAAAGCAAGCTCCAAGAGCTTGGTATGAGAGACTGACAAAATTTCTTGGGGAGAATGGATATAGGAAATGTGGCATAGACAAAACCCTCTTTGTCAAAGAATAAGAAGGGAAGATTATGATTGCTTAAATCTATGTTGATGATATTGTATTTGGAGGGATGTCAAATGAGTTGGTGGAATATTTTGTCAAGCAAATGCAGTATGAATTTGAAATGAGTCTTGTTGGTGAATTAACCTATTTTCTTGGTCTGCAAGTTAAACAAATGGAAGACTACATATTTATATCTCAGAGAAAATATGCCAAGAACATAGTAAAGAAGTTTGGGATGGAGAATTCCAGCCACAAAAGAACCTCTGCTTCCACACATCTGAAGCTGACTAAAGATGAAAACACTAGTGCAGAAATGACTTTTTACATCGGGTGAAATTGACTTTTTACATCGGTTCTGGGTCCGATGTAAAGTCAGGCGATATAGTAAATCAGGGACTTTTTACATCGGTTCTGGGGCCGATGTAAAAAGTCCCTTTTTTACATCGGTTATAATATCAGAACCGATGTAATAACCTGTTATTATGCACATTTTTTAAAAAATTGATCCAGTTTTTTACATCGGTTGGAAGTAATACCCGATGTAAAAAGTCCCTTTTTTACATCGGTTATAATATATGAACCGATGTAAGAAACAATTATTATGCACATTTTTTAAAAAAATTGATCCAGTTTTTTACATCGGTTGGAAGTAATACCCGATGTAAAAAGTCCCCAGTGACGCGACTTTTTACATCAGTTATTATCCCCAACCGATGTAAAAAGTCCCTTTTTGAAAGTTTTTACATCAGTTTTTACTAATAACCGATGTAAAATGTATGAAATTTTTTTGGAATAGATTATTTATTTTCTGGATGTTTCCCTGTACAAATATAATTTGTACCCATTTTTTCATATTTTTCCAATATCACACAGACTATATTTATGTCGCTATATAGATTTCATAGCTTTCCAACATCACATATATCACATCTAGGTCGATGTTTTCATATTTTTCACAACAAACTTACAAATTGAACAATTGTATTGCAAACTTGTATTGTATTACAACAAACAAACTTACAATTACAAATTCTTCACAAAATATACAACAATATTCAACTATTTATAAGTCTTTTTTCAAAACTTACAATTACATATTATTCACAAAATATACAAAAATATTCAACTATTTATAAGTTTCCAAACTTAAATTACCAATATAAAATCTTCGGTAGACAACACCAAAATCACATTGCCTGACAATAAATAATAACAATTAACATCAGCAAAAAAAATCAAGAAACTCAATAAATGTGCAAAAACCATATGTATTGTGCAAAAACCACAACTTATACAATTCTATAAAACTCACCAAGATAAACTTAATTTTCATGTAACTCAAAGAAACATTTTGCCCAACGAAGTCGCAAATCATACAAATCATCTTGTGTTAATTCTGTTGGGTCATCAAATACCTATAATACATAAATATAACAATATAGAGTTAATTTTTAAAAATTCATATTAAGTCGAAAAATAAAAAGTAAATAACAAAGTAAAGTTATTTTTAGTACCTGCATCCAATTCTCGGTTATATTAGCAGAGACAATATCCAACATATTTTTCATCACATAGTATCCACAATCATTAGAGTTATGTTGTTGCCTTGTCTACAATTGAATGACATAATTAGTTAATACTTATCATAAATTTAACTATATAATTACAATTTACATGACACTTACATTGGGATGAAGCCATGTAGCCTTTTTTCTATTTCCATTTGCCATTTGATGAATCCCAAAAGAACTAATACAGAAAGATAAACATCACATAGCTAAATTTACTAGCCGATGAAAAATGACATAACTATTAGTTGTCAATGAAAGTCACATGAAAGATAAACTTACTTTGTAATAATTTTCTTCGTGTGATGGTCAATTTCTAGATGAAGTGAACAAAATACGACAACTAAATTGTCTCTTGGACACATGACTATTAATTGCCAATGTCTCCTGTACGTGTGTGTGGAAACAGAAAAGTCACATAAAATATATATGTTATCAAAATTAAATAATATAAAACACAATTATATATAAATACTTACCCATGAATTAATGGTAGTAAGTGGCACACTCTATTTTCATCACGTAACTTTTGTAGTACGTAATTTTTAACATCTTCTTGAGATTTCGCTACACTATCATTATAAATACACCTAGTAGGGTCCATAAATCCATATAATTCTGAAATGGAATTCTCAAGACAAACACGATGAATATACCTGAATAATTTTAAATAAACATTACAATCAAAGTGATGAGAGATATGATATATTAATATAAATTGACTTTAATAAAACAATAAAATGTACTTACGTGCACCAAATTTGCAGAATAGACACGTCAAGCCAATGACCTAAACCCACCAATAACTCTCTGATACATTTAGCTGAAACATAGAAATTAGAGACACTCGCACAATGACTTAATTGTATTGCCAAATGGTTATCATCCATTTTCAAAACCATGAGTAACAATCTCTGAACATCATCAACTTCCACGTCTTTTGTGCTCTCTTTTGTGCTTCCCTTTGCAGCTGAACAACTTCCTTTTCCGCTTCCATCGATAATTTCCAATTTTTCAATGCATTTATTATCACCCGTGCTTTGTGATAAACCCATGGACTTAAGTGTCTCCATTAATGATTGTTGAAACATCTTACGCTCTTCAACCAACTTTTCTTCAAGTTCAGCTCTAAGTTTTGTTTCCAATATTACAAGTTGTTCATTTACGTCGATATGTTGACGTGATCTTCCAAAGTAAGTGCTTTGTTTATGGTGTTTTCCAACACCACGAACACGACCTCCATGCTCAAATGTTCCAATGGCTAATGATAAGATATCGTTACGTCCATCCGGAACAATTGCACCTTTTTCAGCTTCTTGAACTAGAGAATCCTACAAAATGCAAAAACATCAATTAATCAATCACAAATATAATGATACTTGAATATTTTTTCATTGTTTACTTACAATTTTTTCAGCAACCTCTTGTGTAGATTTTGATGTGTATTCTCCTCCTTTCTTTTGTCGTGCTCTCTTCCATAACTCATGGCGTGATGGTGGAGATGGACTATCATTATCATCTAATGTGGAATTATCTCTCGATGATGACTTTTCTTTCATAATTTTCTCCTCAAGTAAGCGATACCCTCCACGAGACAATACGTGTGGGTATACATTCTTGGCCACATTATCCTTACCCTTCTGACTTTTTTCCTATTATAAACTCAAACAAGTAATTAATCACTAAATATAATAAAAATGTTATGCACACAAAAAAATATAACTCCTACTAACCTTAAATTCAGGGGTATCTCGAATCTTGAGAAACTCTTTCCATGCGTCTTCCGTAATAAAGTTATACTTGACATATGGAGGAGGATCATTTTCTATGGGATGATGAATATATCTATCTGTGAGTTATGTCTTAAAACCTCTCCATCGCTCTCCCGCATATTTAATCCATTCTTTCTTCAACCTATCCTTCTTTGGATCTTTACATTCTGGAATAGTAAAATGAGCCTACAAATATAGTATATGTCATATGTTGTTAATTAGTATATGATTGTAAAATATAATAAACTATTGTATTTAAAATACCTGAATATCAGTCCAAATAGCATCTTTTACGCCTTCATCTACTTCTTTCCAATCATTTTTCACAATACTACAATACTGTCGAGCAAGAGATGCTATATAACTCTTGAAATGTGTAGCATTTTTACCAATACCAATACATTCATAGGTTCTTGCATTAAACTCGACCTTTATCTTTTCGCCTGTTTGATGAACTTTGTCAATTTGTGTCATTAAAGTGGAACCTCTAACTCTTCTTTTATTGGGGTTACTAGATGAAGAAGGATTGTCGTTTGAATCACCCATGTATCTGTTTACACAAAATAAAAACAATTAGAAATAAAATTAAGCACAAAATAAAAACATTTAGAAATAAAATTAAGCACAAAATAAAAACAATTAGAAATAAAATTAAGCACAAAATAAAAACAATTAGAAAATAAAGTAACGTGGAATTAACTTATACAAAAAATCTTACTAGTCCTCCCATATCCCTTCTTCATGGTCTATGCGAATAGCATGCACATCATCCCCTTCATTTTCTTCAATGAATGTAGTCACATTTGTTGAGAAAGGATGAGTTTCAGAAATATCAAGATTCTCATTATGATTTTCATCACTATCATGGACCTTTCCTTGTAAGACCACTGACCACTTTTTATTAGAAGGATCTGTGACATAAAACACTTGTTTTGCTCGAGATGCCATGATGAATGGTTCGTTCGCATAAGCTAACTTGCTAAGATCAACCAGTGTAACTCCAAATTCATCGATTCTGACACCATTGTTGATATCAATCCATTTGCATTTAAATACAGGAACTTTAAACACAACATAATTAACTTCCCAAATCTCTTCAATCACCCCAAAGTACGGTGTAGATGCCATAACCGGGTTTTTATCTTTAGCACTAGAGAAGTGCATGGACTCGGCCACAATCATTACCCCACTATTTTGCGTGGTACTACGGTCATCCTTTGACTTTGTATAAAAAGAGGTTTTATTAATATCATATCCACTCCAAGTTATTATGTTACATTTAGGCCCGTAAGACAACCACTTAATTGTATTAGAAACACTATCTTCATTAGCAATTCTTTCTTTAAACCACTCAGAGAAACTCTTATTATGCTCTTTTAACAACCCTCTTTCATTCATCTTGGGGTACTTTTTCTTTATGATGCTTTTGTGAGCAGATAAGTAAGGTTGAACTTCATCTATGTTATTCAATATATACAAATATGCTTGAACAACCACATCAATACTTAAGCTCTTAACTTTTAAACCTTGTGTACCCACACCCTCACATCTTCCATCATGACGAGACTTGGGAACCCCTACAACATCCACTCCTGACAAATAGTTAGAACAAAACTCAATTGCTTCTTCTGCAATGTACCTCTCAATAATCGATGCTTCCGGACGGTGTGGGTTTTTTGTATACCCTTTTAGAATCTTCATGTATCGCTCTATCGGATACATCCACCGTAAAAAAATTGGACCACATAATCTAATCTCCCTTACTAGATGAACAATCAAGTGAACCATAATGTCAAAAAATGAAGGAGGAAAATACATCTCTAATTGGCACAAGATAACTGCAGCCTCATATTCCAAATCATCTAACTTTAGTGGATCAATGGTTTTACAACAAATTGCATTGAAAAATAAGCACAACCTAGTTATAGTCTTCCTTACGTTGTTAGGCAATATCCCACGAATAGCCAATGGTAGTAGTTGTTGCATTAAGACATGACAGTCGTGAGATTTTAAGCCAACTAATTTAAAATCTTTAACTGATACAAGCCTCTTGACATTTGATGACTAACCATGCGGCACTTTAATACTTTGTAAACACTCACAAAAACTTGTTTTCTCTTTTTTAGACAAAGTGTAGCAGGCAGGAGGCAAATATGTCTTGTTACCTATATATTGTGGAGTTAACTCTTCTCGTATACCCATCAAACCCAAATCTAGACGAGCATTAATACCATCTTTTGTCTTGCCTTGAATGTTGAGAAGTGTTCCGATTACACTATCGCATACATTTTTCTCCACGTGCATCACATCAATACAATGTCTTACATCAAGACTAGACCAATATGGAAGATCGAAGAAAATCGATCTCTTTTTCCACACATTTTTCACAGTAAATCGTTTTTGGTACTTTCCAAAGACAACATCAAGTCCCTGTTGTCGTCGATAAACTTCCTCTCCAGACAAGGGCTTTGGAGCAACACCATGCTCTTGTTCCCTATTGAAAGCTTTCCGCAATCTACGATATGGATGATAACGTTTTAGAAATTTTCGATGCCCGAGATAAACGGTCTTCTTTCCTTTTTCAAGCTGATGGTAACAAGTATCTTTTTCACATATAGGACACGCATTATGCCCTTTAACTTTATACCCAGACAAATTACCATACGCCGGAAAATCGTTGATGGTGCAAAACAACATGGCACGCATATTAAACTGTTCACCAGAATACGCATAAAAAACATCCACCCCTTCCTCCCACAACACTCTTAAATCATCAATCAGTGGACTTAGATAAACGTCTATGTCATTTCCTGGTTGTTTTGGGCCCGATATCATCATCGATAACATAATATATTTACGCTTCATGCACAGCCTAGGAGATAGGTTGTAAATCATCAAGAGAACAGGCCAAGAACTATGGTTAGTACTCAGATTACCAAACGGATTCATTCCATCAGTAGCAAGTCCAAGTCTAAGGTTTCTCGACTCTTTGCCAAAATTTGGAAACAAAGAATCTATTTTCTTCCATTGCAAAGAGTCGGCTACATGACGAATTTGTCCATCATATTTTCTTTCTTCTGCATGCCATCTAAGATTCTTTGCATCATCTGCATTGGCGAATAATCTCTTGAACCTTGAAATTATTGGTAGGTACCATACGACTTTCGCAGGAGGACCCTTTTTGACCACCTCATCATCAATTGATTCACCATCTTTCTTTTTGTAGCGTGAAGCCTTGCATTTTGGACAATGATTATACTTTTCATACTCTTCTCTGTATAATATGCAATCATTAGGGCATGCATGTATCTTTTCATACTCCAAACCCATCGGACACAATATTTTCTTCGCCTCGTAATAACGACTTGGCATTACATTACCTTCTGGAAGCATTTCGGTCAATAATTCAAGCAACTCGGTAAAACTTTTGTCAGTCCACCCATTCTTTGCCTTCAGATTAAATAATTTTAACACGGCTGACAGACGTGTAAATTTTTTACATCCCGTGTACAATGGTTTATCTTTGTCATTGCATAAAGTATCATACGCATGTGCCCTCTTAAACGAATTTTGTTCAATATCACGCAACATGTCTTCTAGACGATCATCCATTTCTACACTAACATCATCTATTTGAGACACGTTTGACTTTGCTACTACTTCACCGTGCCATATCCATTTTGTATAACTTTGACAAATCCCTACACAAATTAGATGATCGATGATTTCTTTCTTACTACGTTTTGGTTCTTTATTTGCACAACGAACACATGGACAGAGAAAAAGCGTAGGAAGACTTTTGTCAGCATTACTTTCAGTAAACTGTAGAAATTCCATCACTCCATGTTCGTACTCGTCACTTAATCGATTAGCTCCCATCCAACTACGATCCATAACTATGTTCACACGGAGGAAGGTCTGACGAATGGTGTGCCCGCGGCTGCGCTACTTCACGGAGATTCCAAGATTGCAAGTTGCGCTGCTTCGCGGAGAAAGCAAAATATAATCAAATTTCAATGGCAAGGTGATAACTCTATTAAGATTTCAAAACTTGAAACTCAAGTCTACAAAACTTTTTATTGAGAAAAAAGGTGCTACTTATCAAGTTGATGGAAATATTGAGGAGTGCAACATACAGCATTCATATGCAATATGTAAGGGTGATTTTGAACTATTTCAAACATCATCAAATTGTCAAGTTATATTTTTAAAATCATTATGTCAAGTTTTGTGATATTTGTAGTTAGAATCAAGGCAGTAGGATTTGGCTGTAAATTATTATTATAATACTAAAAGGACGCAACATATAAATATTATGATGTTGAAATAATTTATTTTGGTCCTTTCTTTTTTCATTACAGTAGAATAATGTTTCATTAGAAATGACAGAGGAAATTGTTTGATAACGGTAGGCTTTATTAAAGTAGAAATGACATGAAAAATGGTTTCATTTGAATGTCCATTAATATGTCTATAGTTTGGCATGTGGGTCTCAAATTTCAATAGAGTTTGTTTTGAATAAGATGTCCCTATGGTTTCATATGAATGTCCATAAATATTCGTAGAGCCAATGAAGCTAAGTTATTAAATTTGGCAGATGTATACTTAATGCCGAAAAAGTTATTTATCTAAGTAATATGTTATAGCCAATGAAGCTAACTATTATACTTTGGCATAATAGTGAACCCAGTTTTGACAAATAATTTCTCAAGGAGAATACTTGTGCTTTCTAAAAACCTTTTATAATCACAATTTACACTCCCTCCTCTTTTTTTCGTGTTTTTTAATTCGTTAGTTCAATATATTAATAGTTTTGTAACTTGAAAGTAATCGATCAACGAATGAATACTAGATATTTTTTTAGGACAAAAAGAGTACTATTTTTATAAGTTGCATAATGTATAAATAAATTGGTTAATAATAATTTGATCTCGTGGCACAATTAGGACAATATGGGGTATGTTTTCCAATATTTTTGGCCATGGTTTCACAATGCATAACACCTTATCTTCTCTTAAAGATATTATTGCTTTTTTAACTCAACAAATAAAGTTTCTCAAAGAAAATTGTTCAAGTTAAAGCGCTTGAAATGAATTTCTACCTAGTGTTAACATAAGGTATTGACTTAAATCAAGAGAACAAACATTGCATCAATAACATTATGGATCAAATAAGTGAAGAATGTGACTTACAGTTGAAACGGCGAGCGAGGAAGGGCGTGAATCAGATGGTGAAAAGTCGTGAATAGCGTGAACAAAGTGAACGACGTGAAACGGCGGCAAGGAGACGTAATCAAATTTCAACAAACCGCATCATCTATGTTCATCAAACAAATCTGCAAATTCACAACAAAAATCATCATCAATGGCGGTCGAAAACGATGAAACACGAACGAACAGAACCACCGCGGTCGAAGACGACGACCAGAAATGGAGGAAACACGAACGGAAACCACCACGGTCGAAGAGGACGACCGAAAACGGCGGTCGAAGAGGAAGACCGGAAACGGCGGACGAAATGGCGGCCGAAACGGCGGTCAAAGAATATTACCGAAAAGGGGTTTTATCGCAGCGACTTCTTGGCCAGTGGTTAGAAGGCGGATCGCGGGTGTTGTGCAGTGAACTCGGTGTTGGTGGAGGTGTTATAAGGCAGTCGCGGTGATGATGATGAAGACGGTTGGCAATCGGAATCGGGCGGGCATGCAGAATCGGAATCGGAAGCGAGGTTGAGGAAGACGGTTTTTCAGAACAGGGCGCGGCGCGATGGAGTGGTGGAAGAATAAAAATGGAGTTGTAATTTTTCTACTGTTTGGGAAATAAGGGTTTGGCACCTATTACATCGGTGCATTGTAATACCCGATGTAAGGGTTGGCAAGTTTTTTTTTTTTTTACAATGCACCTATTACATCGGTGCATTGTAATACCCGATGTAAGGGTTGGCAAGCTTTTTTATTTTTATTTTTAAAATGCACCTATTACATCGGTGCATTGTAATACCCGATGTAAGGGTTGGCAAGCTTTTTTCCTGACTTTTTTTTTACAATGCACCTATTACATCGGTGCATTGTAATACCCGATGTAATAAGTTGCAAAAAAATTAATTTATTCTTTAATTTATTTTTTATATTAATATCTGTTGTGAATATATTACATCGATTTTTAGTCAACCGATGTAATATGTTGCATGTTTTTTATTAATATTTCTACTACCTTGTTTCTTATTTACAAAAATGCCACCGTATTTTTTTCTGAAAACTTTTTACATCGGTGGATGCGTTTGCCCGATGTAATAGGTAGCGAAATATATTTTTTTTCATATTTTTTAAATCATTGCAAATAAATACCTGATGTAAAAAGTTTGTTAATTGTATTTTTTACATCATATATTTTGATACCCGATGTAAAAACCTTTTCTCAAATGTCTTTTTTTTAGTAGTGAAAAGGAGTAAGTGTAGATCAAAGTCTCTACATAAGCATGATAGGCAGCCTTCTATATCTCATAACTAGTAGACCAGACATTTCCTTTGCTGTAGCGGTGTGTGCAAGATATCAAGCTGATCCTAAAATGAGCCATGCCAACCATGTGAAGAGGATTCTTAAATATGTGAATGAGACAAGTGACTATGGTATGCTGTACTCTCATGGATCAAATTCTGCCTTAATTGGTTTTTGTGATGCTGATTGGGCAGGAAGTGATGATGATAGAAAGAGTACATCAAGAGGATGCTTCTTTCTGGGAAATAATCTCATATCTTGGTTCATCAAGAAGCAAAATTATGTGTCTCTGTCCACTGCTGAGGCTGAGTACATTGTTGCAGGAAGCAGTTGTTCTCAATTGGTTTGAATGAAATAAATGTTATCAGAATACAATCTCAAACAATATGTCATGACATTATTCTGTGACAATTTAAATTCCATAAACATATCAAATAATCCCACTCAACACAGCAGGACCAAGCATATTGACATCTATCCTTACTTCATAAGAGAGCTTGTTGAAGAAAAGATTGTTGCCTTAGAACATGTAGCCACTGAATTGCAACTGGATGACATCTTCACAAAAGCTTTGGATGCTAATCAATTTGAGAATTTAAGAGGAAAATTAGGGATATGTTTATATGAGGGTTTTTAGCAATTAAAAGTGTGTGAGAATATCATTAAAGTGATATTGTATTATTTGTGTTTCCAACAAAAAAAAGTTAGAAAGCAATCATTACAAGACTGCCTCAATTTTTTCCCACACGTTATGAAATTTCATCTCTCTACTTTCACAAACTCTTCATTCTCCTCCATAGAAAAAGGACCATTGCCATTCTTCATCACCTTGCTCAAAAATTCTCAAACATGTCTCAACATCACACACCATCTTCCTCCAAATCTGCAAATGAAAATCTTTCTCTTGACAGAGTACTAGATCTTACTCCTCTATCAACGATCCATCCGTTTGATAAAAAGGTCAAGAAACCTAGATCATCACCAACTAAGAAATCTAAAGATGATAAAGGTAACTCTTCTACTACTACTGACAATAGAACTGAAGAAGAAATTGTCAATGTTGATAGAAGCATCAGAAGGCTTGTGGATAAAGTATTAAATGAAGGATTTGTTGTTCCTGGGATTTTTACTCCTCTCGCTCGCATACCTCCTCCTGCTGACAAAGGAAGTAATCCTAAAAATAATGTTGTTGAATCATCCGAGAATGATATTGCTGATAGCAAACTTGAGAAGCTTGCTATCTTTGCCCTAAAAGAAGTGGAAGAAGAAAATGTTGATCAAGATGTTGAGGAAAATGTTGAGCAAAATGTTGAAGAAAACTCTCCTTCTAAAGAAGACGCTGCTGCCTCTAAGGATGGATAAGGTCACAATGCTGTGAATATAGTCAATGTTGAACAACTGTCTGACAATGAGCTCATCATAATGTTGTACCTGGTATTGGTAGAAGACTAAAATCCAGGAAAGTAAAAGATGCAAGTATCACACCCCCTCCCAAGACAATAAAGAAGAAAACCATGTATGGACCCCCAAAAACAGGAAGTAAAATGGTCCCTCCTTCTAGCAAGAGAAAATCTAGACCTGTTAGCTCTACTGATGATGATGAGGGTGTTGTAAAAAGATCCAAGAGTAAGAAGAAAGATGTTATGATTAAAGAGACTGACTCTGAGTATGATGTCGAGAAAGATGTCCAGGACATATCTCCTATCAAAAAGTATGCAAATAAGAAATTGTCTATTAGGGTTCCTGATGTCCCACTTGACAACACCTCCTTTCAATCTGTTGGGAATGCTGAAAAGTGGAAGTATGTGTATTAAAGAAGGATTTCCCTAGAGAGAGAACTAAGAGCTGGTGCTTTGGAATGTAAGGAAACCATGGAGCCGATCTCCTATGCCGGACTGATGAAAACAGTTACCAGGTTTGCAAATTTCTATGAAACTCTTGTTAAGGAGTTTATTGTTAATATTCATGTTGACTGTGTTGACCATAAGAGTAAGGAGTATAAAAAGTTTTATGTTAGAGGAAAGTGTGTAGAATTTTCTCCTGCCATTATAAAAAAATTTCTAGATAGGTATGAAGATGTATGTTGTGAGCTGGAAGTAACAAACAATCAAGTGTGTAGAGCCATTACTGCTAATCAAGTAAGTGAGTGGCCAATGAAAAATAAACTTCCTGTCAGCAAACTGAGTGTGAAATATGAAATTTTACATAGGATTAGAGCTACAAATTGGGTTCCCACTAATCACACTTCAACTATCTCCATTGGTTTAGGAAAGTTCATTTATGCTATTGGAAACCAAAAACTTTTTGATTATGGGACTTATATCTTTGATCAGACCATCAAACATGCAGGAACTTGTGCCATTAAGATGCCAATTGATTTTCCTTCCCTCCTCTGTGGAATTATTCTAAATCAGCATCCTGGAATCCTAAGTGGAAATGATGTTGTGTGCAAGAGGGACTCTGCTTTAACCCTCCATTTTAAGATCTTTTCAGGAAAACATGTCCCGGACATTGTTGTAACATCTGCTCCTGATGAAAAGACCTCCACCAAGGATGAAATGATTAATGAATTAAAGGAAGCCTGCAAGGAATTAGATGATGTGATCAGAGTCAGCTCAACTAGGAAGCAAATCATTGAAAATATGATCAAGGACCTGCAAAAGGAACCTTCATGATACAATGAGCTCTGAAGGTGAAGACTCTAGTGTGGAAAGAAGGCCTGGTTCAACGAAGTCAACTGGTCCTGATGACAGTTAGACAACTTGATGTCTCTCTGAACTCTTTGTTTCTCTTTTTGGCACTTGCATGTGCTTGACATTTACATCATATGGTCTGTACCCTAATACTGATATTATCTTGATTGCATTCTTTCTTTGGCATATTATGACTAAAAAGGGGGAGAGAAAGTGAGTGACTGGCTAACCACTGACCATTGATTAAGGGGGAGTCTCATGTCCTAGAAGATGTTTTGACATCTTCCTATGCTAACAGCTAATCTTGCTGTGCTAACAGCTAACAACTAACTGAATGTATGTTTTGATTGCTTTGCTTATGCCGCTGCTCTGATAATATGCTCTAATAATGTTTTAGCCAGAATTTGCCAAAGGGGGGAGTTTGTAAGTGTTTGTTGGCAGGAATTTTCATAAAACAATGACCTGTTAATGTTTTGCTAAATGTCTTAATATTTGGAGCAAAACTATTTTGAATGATGTCAAAGTAGGTGTCTTGACATATGCCTACTGAACTGATCTCAGCCCAAAATCAGTTAAGTCTTTTGTTTCTTGTTTTCATGTGTGGCATAATTCAGAATTTGTAATCTACAGGCTGCGAAAAATATGGAGGAATATTTTTCAAATTGCATAATTTTATCTTAGCCCGTTTTTGTGGAAATATTCAAAAGATTTGAATATTTGTTTTTAAGCCCAAGCCCAAAGCTCCACATATATAAGGACTCACTTCCTTATTCAAAGACAAGCAACTTTTGAAGAAGAATACTTTCTTTCTGATTAGAAGTATAGGCCTTTTTATTTGTAATACACTCTAAGTATTAGTTTAAATACTTCAATTGTATTTGGGTTATTAATTGTGTATCATTCATAAGCTTTTAAGCATTGAATGATTGAAGTGTTTCAAACTTATTAATTCTGTTAAGTTCTTCACTGTAAGTGATTGAAGGGATTTAAGGATGGCCTCATACCTAGGTGAGTCTTAGGTAAAATTTTAGCTTGGGTAGTGATTAAGTGATTAGATCATAAACTGGTTGTTTACTGAGGGTCTATGGATTGATACTATTTAGTGAACTTGTTCCTGGCTTGGTAGCCCCCAGAGTAGGTATTGTTGTACACTGAATTGGGTGAACAATATCTTGTGTTTGTACTGCTTTTGATTTTACTGCACCTTACTTGAAAACAGATATTTGTGTCATGACATCTCATTCGACATCACATATCTGATACCAGAATTTCAGGCTTGTTGTAGTAGACTGAAGTGATCATGTCAAACAGCCTTGAGCCTTGCGCTTAAAATCTCTAGTTGACTTTCTCCATAATTCTAGCAGTAGATAACATGAAGCTTCTTTTGCATGGAGTACGGGAAAACTGGCATGTGTAATATGTTTCCAGTAAGGTGATTTGAAGTTTCATTTGAACATCAGAGGCTGAGTCAAATGGTGTTAAGGTTATATTAGAACATCAGAGGCTGAGTCAATTAGGTGTTGATCTTCTAATTGAAAATGAGATTTTGATCCAGTAGAGTTTGAATTGCTTCTTCTTTATAAGCCTTTTAACTGGGTCATAACCAAGTTAAATAACATCTTAATGATCTCACACACTTAAGCAAATGTTAGAATACCAAATGTTCTTTAAGTACTTTCGTTATCATCAAAACCCAAAGAGTTTGAACAAATTTTGTTCCAATAATCTCCCCTTTTTTAATGATGACAAACATAAGTACTTAAGAATAATGGTTGGTCAGTTTTAATAGTTTAACAACATCAGAGTCTAAGGTTTGTAAGCTCCCCATGAGTCAAACAGTCCATATGTTGAGTTTTGAAAGCTCCCCCTAAGTTCTATCCAAATTATTTAAACAAATTTTAGTAACTTGACAACTTCAAAGCATGAGGTTTGTAAGCTCTATCTGATTCTAATAGTTCATAGGTGGAGTTCTGTAAGCTCTCCCTAAGTTCTATCCAAGTTATTAAACACTTTTTAACAATATTAAGCGTAAACTATTGAAGTGGGTTCATGATCTTGATAAGAAACATAGTTTTTTTATTAAACTCTTTAAATACTCTCATATTTCTCCCCCTTTTATCATCAACAAAAAGTAAATAAAAACATAGAGAGAGAAAGAGAAAATATATTGAGCAGTAAAAAACAGGCATAATATATGAAAATAGAAGGAAATATGCAGCAATATAAGTACAAAGTCTTAAAAGATAGAAAAAAAGAAAACACATGGGTTCTAGATTCTAATCTTAGGGTTTCTTCAAAATTTCTAGAATATTCTTCAGATCAGATCCCATTTCTTCTTGCTTAGCAGATATACAGTTGAGTTGAAGATCCAATGTCTCTTGATGATCATATAGATTGGATATCTGAGACCTTATACCTTGAATTTGAGTACCCATCTAAACTTGAGAGTTAGCCACATAAGCTAACCTTGCCTCAAAATGAACTCTCCTCTGATTTGCTAAAGCAACAACTTCAGATGATAAGTTTTTCAAGTTGTGTATGACATAGTCAATAGAGAGTTTTAAATTATCTTATCTTGTAACATAAGTTGCAGTATCAGAGGTATTATGTATATCATAGACCAGTATCTTGACCTTGTTATAAAATCCAATTATGAACTTATCCATTTGAGATAGAATATGAATGGCGTGTCTTGATTTATGTCATCTATAGGTGAAGTAGAGGGAGTAGTGGGTGTAATAACAGTGTGAGTGTCATTTCCATTTTCAGAGAGTTGTTATGTGCCACCTTGTGCCACAAGTGCATCTTCTCTGAGTGAAGATGGGGGTTGAGGTTTCAAAAGAGATTCGGTTTGCGGTTGATTTTCTAGGTGAGTGTTTGGTTGGATTTCTTCAAATACAACATATTCAGGTTCATCAATTTGATGAATTTGAGTGTTGTGCTGAAGAGCTAGATGATTGAGAGATGAAGGGTAAGGGTTCAATAGGGAAAACTTTTAAAGGTTCAACTAAAAGGGGTGGTAAACATATTTGATCAGAGGGTAGTTTTGTTACAGGATGTTCCAAAGATTCTTTAGAAAAGGTTCCAAAGGTTCTCTAAACCAGTGAAAGGTCATAAGTTTCTTGAGATGGTAATGATGGTTGATAATGCATTATGGCTAGGTTATTTGGTGGAGGTAAGTTGATTGGTGAAGATGGGTTGTCTGGTGAAGGTGGAAGAGTTGTATGGTTGTTAAAGGATGTGGGGGTAAGGGATTTTCTCATAAATGGTGAAGAATTCAAAGATGAATTAAATAGAGCATCAATAGAGTCGCCTTATGTAAATTCTGAAATTAGAGGCTATTCTTCACAAACCAAATCTTCTTCCACATACTCCTCATAACCTACTTTAATATCCACATGATACTTAGCCATTTTATCATCACCCACAGTAACCACACTAGAGACAGTTCTTTCAGAGTCTCCAGGAGAAATAATCTTAGTCCCAATAATAACCTCTTGAACAAATCCAGTAACCTTATGAGATGTGGTTACTGATTCAAATCTTGTTCCGAACTTCTCCCTCAGAACCTTTTTAGCACCCTAAATAAATTCATTAGTATGAGGTGCAAGATTTTCTACAAGAACCTTTGAATATACTATGGCCATATTTGTCATAACAATGTCCATCTATTGTTTGACTTTTTTTGTACCCCAAAATTTTCTCTCTCTTTTCTCAAGACATTTCTCACAAAGATCTTCAATGGTTCAAGCTTGCACAAGTATTGACCAGGTCAAGCCATCTCCTCAACACTGATACCTCAAATTAGGGTTTGAGTTTTCACAAGGAAAATTGGACTTCTACTACTTCAAATGACTTTCATGGATCATTATGGACCCTCAAGATTTCTCATGTCAAGTTTCAAGTCTTGGATCACAAAATTGCTCAGTCAATTGATCAGATGACCTAAAATCAACTGTATTGGGTAAAAAGTCAACTATGGTCAACATACAGTCAAACTTCAAGATTTTTGACCAATATCAACATTTTAAAGCTAAATGTATCAATTTATCAAGTTTGGATCATAATTCCCCAATAAAAATGTTCAGATCATCAAAAGGGCAAAATGGTCAAAATTAGGGTTTTGATTGTATTTGACTGATCAAGGGTTTTTGACCTAATACATGATCTAATGGCTTGGAGCATAATATAGAGGATTCAAATACAACATTTTGACCTAATTTCATGGCTCAATACATTTCTCAAGATCAATTGATTGATAAGTGAAATTCAGTCAACTAATGAAAAGTCAACTGATACACCAAAAGTCAAACTTTGACTTTTTGATCAATTTTGAGTTTCAAAGATCACATTTCATCAAGACATTTAAAAATATGAAACTTGATCATCAAGAAATCAAGAAAGTCAAAAGTCAATGTGAAAAGTCAAACTTTTCAAGACTTAGAAAATTTTCTAAGTGTTTTTTATACATGACAATTTCATTACTTCATGCCAATCTTTCACCAAGATGCAAGATGATTCAAGAAAAACTTCCAACATGAAAGTTGTAGAAATTGATGAATTTAACAACTTTTCTTTTTATGGTGATGTCAAAAAATTCTTATATTTGAATATATGAGCTCATGAAGTCATGAAATTTTTGTATAAACACTTACAGAAATTTCCAACAGATTTTGGCCAGTTTTTATCTCAACTTCTTGGCCAATTTTCATCAAGTTCCAGTTTGATTTAACAAAAGTGGAAAAAATGAAAGTTGTAGAGGATGTTTTAAGATTTCTAAAGATTTCTAAAACATCATAAAGCATGAATTTATCATACTTGAGCTAGGAGATTCAAGGGTCTGAAGTTGGGAATCCATTCTTGAATTGCAAGTCATTTTGTTAAAGAACATATAACAAAATCCTTATGCCATGCTGCATAATCTTACTTTGAAGTCCTTTTGACTTGCAAACTTATCCATAATCAGATGTTTACACAATTGATTGAACTATTATCCAAGTGATTCAAGTATTGTCCATTGCATCATTCCATTTATGGCACAAAGGCACCATTGCCATTCACATAAAGCATGCTTTATACAATGTCAGCTCTCCTTGAGCCTCTCACTTGTTTTTTCTGCACACACAATGTCAAAGCAAGAAGCAACATGCCTAAAAACTCCTAGCCACTTCAGATCCCTTTTGTACCATGCATTGGGACATCAAATTTCACATAACTTGGTTGTTTCATCTCAACCAAACCAGAATTCCACAGCTTGTGAAACAAACTCTCTCATCCTCTCAAGCCTTCTCTATAAATAGAGAGTCCATTTGCAAGCTAAAGGCCAAAAGATTTTTTTGTGTAGACAAGTTTCTCAAAACCCTCACACTTTCAAAAAAACATAACTATCCACAAAACCTCCACTCTTGAGCTTTGATGTCCAAATCTTTGAACCTCTCACACCTTACAAGTTCTGTCCAAACAAACCATTCAAACACTTCACATACATCATATAAGAGTTGTTCAAACATGAGAACAACTTCTGTTACATCACCATCACCGTTTTCCAAGCCCAAAAACAACCACTTGACTTCTCCAAGACAATACAACAACTCTAAATCAAAATACAAATTTCAGTTTCAAGGTAAGTTTTCTTGACTTTGAACTCTTAAAACTAGCATCATTAGTGGTTCATTTGTGAAGATAAAGTGTAGATATCATTTCCCTGAAGCTAACCATATGTTTACTTTTCATTTTAATTAACCATGTGTTGAGAACTAACTAATATATGCAGCAGAAAAATGTTAGAAGTAAAAAACAGCAGTATGAGTCGATGCATATCTCCATGAGTTGACACATATTAGGTGCAAAACAGGTTATGAGCCGATATAAAACACGAATGAGTTGATGCAAAACAGAAATTAGTCGATGCAAACCATTATGTGTCGACTCATACTTAGTTGGTTTTGATTTCCATGAGCAAGGAATAATATGTATTGATACATAAGTGCATGCGTCAATGCATAGAAGTTTTCGTATCAATGCATAAGGGCATGCGTCAATGCATAAAAGTTTTCTATCAATGCATAAGTGCATGTGTCAATACATAAAAGTTTTTTTAAAAACAATTTTCCTTTTTTACCTTATCTTTATATTTCTTTATGTTTTTATTGTTATTCATTATTCAATATGGTTGTAATAGTAATTAGGGTTTAATTGCTTTCATTCCCCATTTGTAAATTTGTATCCCCCATCCCCTAAAGTATTATAATAGCGCAGGACATTTAATTTCCGCAATTTATCGCTTTCCATATTATTGTTAATAATTAGGGTGTGTATGGCAAGATAAAATCAATCTTAGAGAACTCTAATCTCAAGACAAAAGTGCATGAAAACAAATACTTCGCACACTTACACCTCTAGTGTTAATCTCACTTGTTGCCTTAAGAATAAGTAGTCATATTACGTGAACGAGGGATACTTTAGCAAAGACCCTCAAATACAAGATCGTAGTCCCTCAATGACCCTTCAAATGTTGCCTTCATAAATGATCTTAGACCCTTACGACAAATTGCTAAGGTATCCTACAATGTTGCCTTCTAGGACTGTACGACGACCCATGCCTGTCCCTTCACATCCAATGATAGGACTTTTTACCAATAAATGGTAAGATATAAATATCTAAAGGAGAAGGAAAAGAACTAAGAATTTTTGAGTAGGTAGAACGCTCGTAGTTTCTTGCTCACAACCATTTTTAAAAACATCTTTTAAACACCAACACTTTCAAATGAAATATTTTCAAAAGTCAACACTTTGTATGCATTCTTATAGAGAGGAGAATCATTATAAAGTTCTCCTAAACGTAGGAAATTTTCAAAAATACTTTCAAACAAACACAAGCATATTTACTAAGCATTTTCAAAGTGATCTAGCATCTAAGAGCCCGTAGATAACTACGGATAAAAAGGGTACTAACACATTTCCTTTTCATAACCTACCCCCCGAACTCAAGAAGTATCTTAAAAGGTCTTTCCTGTTATTTTTACCCTTTCCTTTATTGGATAAAAGAAAATTCGGTGGCGACTCTTGCTATCCGCAACAATTGTGATCAAACGCAAAACACCCAAGTCAGTTCTCCCACCGTATTACAACTTTCATGACTAGAGGTTCTTCTTCTTCATCATCTTCATCTTCAGGAAGAACTACTACTCTTGCATTTTTATTAAAAGGAGCAGGAGTTGAACTCTTCTTCTTTTTAGGAGTTCTACCACTTATGGTTTTTGTTGGAAAAATTATTGTTGTGGTAGTTACTTCCTCAACTTCCTTTCTCATAGCCTTTTGAGCATCACCAAGAAGCTTATTCTTGGCAGGCTTCTGAGTGACGCTTCTTTTTTCTAAAGCTGTCAGTTTTATCTTCCCTTTTTTGATAGATACATCAACAAATATATCATATACATTCTCCATGGTCATAGTAACCCTAGTTTCACTTTGAACCATTAATATGTATTCCCTTATGGCTTCAGGATTGTCTTCTTTGGTGATCACATGCAAATTATTCATATATGCTCTAATTTCACCTCTTTTGATTGAGATAAGATCATCAATCATCACCACATCATCCTTTTTTAGAATTTGCATGTTAGCCAACCCCTTTGCATAGAGAATACTTCTAGAGCAAATTTCAAAACTATCACTAGTCTTGAACTCCTTTATCAAGTCAATCAGTCAGTACTGATAGAAGATTTTAGAAAGCAGTCTGGCATAAGGAACACTTATTTTACAGCGTTTTTGACATATACCAATTCATAGAGATGATTAAAGATGTATGTAGTAAGATTTATAGGTTGTTCAGTGACCATAAACCATATAAAATGTTTATGATCCCATGAGATTTGATCACAACTACCATCTCTTGGAATTAGACAACTGATAATGATCTTGAACAGAAGTTTGTAAGCAAGATATGTGTTTTTCACTTTTCCATAACCAATCTTGATTTCAAAGAGAAGTTATTTGATTTTGGAAGCAAACTATGATCCGTGGGTTGAATTTAGTTTGACAATTGCAAATTTTTTAATTTCAATCACTTGAGCAATGTTATCCTGAGTGAGTGTGATGTTGACTCCACTGACAGCTGGCCTTATCTCAGTACACTTGAATTCCTTCAAACCCATTTCTACTCTTGTTTTGCCTTTCAAGCTTCTCACATTTTCTAGAACATTTCTTTCTTCAGCCATTGCAAAGTACTCATCATAAATTTTAGCTCTTACCCAAAAATCTTTGACAAAGAACAAATATGTTGGACCATTTAGAATGTTGAAGTAGTTCATTCAACCTTGAGTTTCAAAATACTCCTTAAATTTATACCCATTTGCGTCAAAACTATCAAAATCCATAACTTGTTTAATGATTAACGTGAGATCGTCTCTTCTAAACTCTAAGGACCTGGGTTTAAACTGAAGACTATCATTAGTTTCCATATAAATAGGAACTGATGGTGATGGAGAGGATGCCATGGAGTTTGGGGTTTTACTAGAGTTTTCAGAGAGATGAAATATGTAGGAAATAGTGTAAAGCAGTGTGTGGAAATGGTGAATGACAACGTGTTTAACAAGATAAAAACAATTTATAAAATATTTTTTAAGAAACAATGACATGAAGGCTAAATACATAAATAAAAGAGATTATCGTCATAACCCTATAGATCTTGCCCATTCAGCTACTGAGCATGAAGGACAATAATCAGACGCATGGAATCTTAAAGTGGGACACATGTTACAAGATGACATCAAGGATATCCACTAAAGTGCTTTAAGAATTAAATAATATGTTTTTAAGTCTTGGTGTATGAAGTGTGTCAGAGGCCACTTTCCATCAGAGTTAGTTTGACAAACTCTGAAAGAGGCTACTTTTGACTGACAATGAATCGAGATGCTTAACCTAGAAACAAGCACAAATATCTTAGATAATAATGCTTTAGTTTCAGGAAGTTGAACTTAATTCTTTAAGAATACAACACAAGTGATAATAACCCAGATTCCACACAACTGATAACTATTTTGTAGATATATTAATTAGAGTATCTGTGTGCAGTACCCAACGATTGAGATAAATTGTAAGTCTTCTGTAGACTGAGTAACAATTTACATGTCTTTTACTTAGCTCAAAATACTTTGTTTCACCAATGAATTGACAGTTTCCACAAGTGGACTTTTCTCTCAATTCTATTTTAAGCATAGTCAGCATTATATAATTTAGCCAGTAGAACTTATCAGATACTCATAGATACCCTTAATTACTATTAAAAGAACATATCTAGAATTTGATTGAAGTCTTGCACACAAAAAAAAACACTGCATAATATGCCATGCACAACAAATGAAAGATTAAAAAAACATACCTCTTGAATTATCTTTTGATCCTTCTTGATGCAAATCTCCTTTAATGTTTTGGTAGCATGAATTCTATAGAAGTTGCTTAGAGATAGTCAGTCTTCAGGATTTAACTTCTTCAGAAGCTTCTATTGAGTACTCATACTGATAAATATAGATTCTATTTTATTTGGTTGATCACTTATTTTTGTTCATCAAGTTTATATTTGTGTATCACATAGTTTTAACAATGCGCTTATGGATGAAGAAACCAAATAATCAATAAAATCCATAGCCATAATATGTCTATTATGGCTTCTTTCATAATCCACACTTTCTTCCTCTTTTAGTATTGAGATTTGGAATGTATGCCTTCTTTATTTTATATCTGGTAGCCAGCCATTTTTATGGTATCATAATTGTAGCTTTGTTTCTTCCTTTCGACACATTTGCATAAAATACAATTTGAGATTTGGGTACCCATACTCTTATGGGTCCTCTAATGTTAGTTCTAATAAGCTTTTTTTTTTTGCTTTTGCCTGATAGTAATATCTAGGCTCAATCCAGACATTAGGTTTATGAATGTTTTGTCTTGGATGAGTTTTGACATTAGTTTTTGAACCCTTCAAAATCTTAGGTCCGTAGGTCCTTGGTTATGGTTTCTTCAAAACCTATGATGTGAAAGTAATTGGTTATGGATTCCTCAGAATCTTTGACTCTTGAATCTCAGGTTTTGATCTGATATGAACCTTTGAGTGCTCAATCTTGGGAATTAACTTCTTCATAACCTTTGACTTTGAAGTATTAGGTGCATATTTGTTCATATCTTTTGGATCAGTAATCTTGGGTTCTGACTGGATCAGATTCTTACCCTTGTTAGAAGCAAACACAAAATAAGTTTTTAACAATGTTTGAGCACTGCTTGAAGAAAAAGGATCAGAGGGTTTCTTTATAAGCTAAACATTGGAGCATTATCTATTAAAACCCATACATTCTCCTTTACTCTTACTTACTCCATAGATCATGGAAGCATGTCTAGTTCTTTTAAGACCTGTTGTGATAAAGCTTTGAAGAGCTATCACATTCTCGTCTACAAATTTATTAGAAGCTTTATATAAGAGAGCCTTATGGTCTTTTTCAAGGGATTAAAATTTGTTTTGAGACATTTTTAACTCTTCTTTCAAAAAACCGTGATCTCTCTTTAATATTTTCATGTGCTTACTTTGTTTTTGCAACGACTCATGAGGTCTTTCATGAAGGAAATAAGATCATAACGAGATAAGTTAGAAAATACCTCATCTTCTTTGACTGATTTTGAACCAGAGCAGGATTCAAATTCTGCATCATATGATGTGAGAGCCATTAATTTCAGATTTGCTTCTCCTTCATCTTTGTCAGAACTTCCTTCAATATCAAGTTCATCCCATGTTGCCACAAGACTCTTCTTGAATCTATTCATTAAGTTGTCTTTTTGGAAGCTTCCTTTTTTGATTTATCCTTCTGTAGATCAGGACAATCAGGTCTAAAGTGACCATGCTTGTTGCAGCTATAAAAGATCTTTTGGTCATCTTCTTTGTCTCTAGAACTAGAGCCTCTGAAGCCACTACTTCTACCAATGAATCTTTTGTTTCTTTTGGTCAACTATTGAAACCTTTTGATGATAAATTCCATTTCCTCATCATCAAAATTATCACTATAAACTCCTTTATCAAAAGCTTCTTATGATTTTCCAATTCTTGAGGATCTGGGAGCTTTACCACCAGATTTCCCAACAATAGACTTTAAAATTAGTGATTTGGACATCTTCACAGACTCATGTCCATTTAGTTCCATTTCATGACTATGAAGATTTCTTATCAGAATTTCAAGGCTTAGAGTATTCAGTTCTTTAACCTTCTGAATAGCTATAATTTTGGGTTTGAATCTTATAGGAAGAAGCCTTAGAATCTTCTTGACATGATATTCGGAAGTATAAATCTTGTTCAAAACTTGAAGGCTTGATACAATAACTTGAAACCTAGAGAACATAGTTTCAATGTCTTCATCATCCTTCATTTTGAAGAGTTCATACTGGTGAATCAGAATGTTGGCCTTAGCCTCTTTCACCTGATGGTTACCTTCATAAGTAGCACATAATGATTCAAAGATAGTCTTGGTAGTTGACTTATCTATGATTTTTATGTACTCAGAGTAAGGTAAAGCATCAATAATAATACCTCTTACTTTGTGGTGTTTTTTGTACACTCTCTTTTGAGCAGGTGTGAGAACAAGAAAGATTCAAAAATCATTTAGAAAAATAGAGAACAAGTGAATTGTGAGTTTTCAAATCAATAGTGGAAGTGCATGTTTTTCAACATTGTGAGAGGTTTTAAAAGAATTTTGTATACATATGATGGAGATCTAGCAAAAAAATGGGTGAAAATGGTGTATGATTCGAGTCATAAGCAAGATATGTGATTTGAGTGATAAAAATAAGCGATTTGAATAAAGAACAATGAACATATGAGAACTTATTTATGTGATTCTAGTCACACAATATGTAATTCAAATCACATGATTGAAGTCATAAAAGATGCTAATACGAATCAAAGCTTTAGAAGCTAAATAGGAACTCCAATTCAATGTGATTCAAGTCAATTGATTTTGTGATTCAAATCAAAGTGTTATAATTTGAATCATGAAGCCTATGATTCGAATCATAAAAATGTGAAAATGTTTACTGAGCTCTCTGTAACTCTGATTTGAGTCATGTTAATAGTGTGATTTGAATCACACTACGAGGATCTCATTTTTGAAAAATTTCAATTAATATTTGAGATTCAAATGTTGTCATGACTTGAATCATTCTCAAATATAGTTTTTGATCCAAAAATTTAATAGACTGACTTGAAACATATTGCTTAAGCTATAACCATACAGTTTAATTTCTTCATGCTAAAAACAAATTTAAAAATGGATCTAAAAATGCACAATCAAAAAGAAGACTCAATAGATAAATAAACAAAATAAAAATTTAAAATATAAGCAATACAAACTTTTAACCCAAAAGGGAGAGACATGCAAGATGCAACTTCAAGTGTACTTTATTCCCACACTAACCAACTTCATGTATGTGTATATATATATATATATATATATATATATATATATATATATATATATATATATATATATATATATATATATATATATATATATATATATATATATATATATATATATATATATATATATATATATTGCTTTTTCTTCATAATTTGATTGTTTTTTCCATCTTAGTGGAAGGATGTATTCTTTTCCATTTTATTGTGTTTTCTATAGCGTGTGTTTGAATTCACGGTGAATAAAATTAATTTTAATAAAATTGATTTTGATAGAATTAAATTTTAACAGAATTAAATTTAGCAGAATTGATTTGTGTTTGGATATACAACACATAATATAGAAACACATATATAACACATAATATACAACAAGTAATAGAATATACAGAAATAAACAAAGATATACTCAACCCACTTAGAGATGGACCAGCATTTGGTCGACCTATCCCCATTGAAGTTGCCATTTTTCTGTAGCGGTAGAAATGTTGATACTAAGCCATTAGATTGACTTAACTCGTACAAATCAAATAAAAATCGCCACTGTACTTTATTGTTTCCTAAGGAAATGGGAAACGAGTGAATAACCCAAAGGGAGGGGGGGAGAATCTAGGTACGGGGGTTGGTTATGCAAAGGGAAGGTATTAGCACCCTAAACATCTACGGTACTCCATAGTAACCTCTTTGATAATTTGTGTATTTTAGATATATGTGTTTTATACAAAAATAGATGGTAGAGATGAGAAAAGAAGTATTTTTTTACAATTTTGAATCCGCCGCGGTTGCGAGCCTTTAGTGCCTATTATGATACGGTGGGAGAACTGACTTGGGTGTTTTGCGTTTTATCGAAATTGTTGCGGATAGCAAGAGTAGCCACCAACTTTTCTTTTATCTAATAAAGGGAAAGGGTGAAAAGAACAGGAAAGACCTTTGAGATATTTTCTTGAGTTCGGGGGGTAGGTTATTAAAAGGGAAGGTGTTAGCACCCTTTTCATCCATAGTTATCTATGGGCTCTTAGTTGCTTGCTAGATCACTTGAAAATTATTTATTTTAAAATGTGTTTTGTGATGGGTGAAAGTTTGAAAATATTTTGAAAACGCCTTTGTTTCGGCAAACTTTGTAATGATTCTCGTATTTATAAGAATGTGTACAAACTGTTGGTTTTGAAAATAGTTCAAAGAGATGTTTTTTTAAGATGTTTTGAAAGTGTAAATGTGGAAATAGTTTTAGTTTGTGGGCAGGCAACTACGAGCGTCCTACCTACTCAAAAGGTCTATGTTCTTTTCCTCCTCCTTTAGATGTTACTATCATACCATTTATTTGGTAAGAAGCCCCATCATTGGATGTGAAGGGACAAGCGTGGGTCATCAAATTGTCATGAATGACAATATTGTGAGATATCTTAGCATTTATCTTAAGGGACTAAGATCATTTGTAAGGCAACAATCGTAGCGTCATCGAGGGGCTATTATCTTGTATTTTGATTACTTTTGCTAAGATGGCTCACATGCACATCATGACTATTTTTCTCAAGGCAACAATTGGAGTTAACCCTAGAGGAGTAAGTGTGAAAGTATTTATTTTTCATGCATTGTCTTGTTTTGGATTAGGATTTTCTAAGGTTGATTTTTTTATCTTACCATACACACCCTAATTACTAACATTTATGAAAGCGATAAAATTACATAAAATAAATGTTCAACGCTATTACATCATTTGGGGATAGGGGATACAAATATACAAATGGGGATTGGAATAAATCAAACCTAATAATCTATTACAAAATATATTGAATAACTATGAAGCAAATATAGGAAATATGTAAAAAAACAGCACAAAAAAATAACAAAACAAATCTTTCGACATCATGTGTCGAAGCATGTGTCGAAGCATGCTTATATGCATCGAAACATATACTTCTTTCTACCCTGTAATTCCAAATCGAACTCAGTATGAGTCGAAGCATAATGTTATGTGTCAAATCACACACCCGTTTTCCCTTCTGTTTGGGCCTGTAAAGTAGTATGTGTCGAAGCCTAAGGCTTTGTGTCAAACCATGCTGTAATTTTTCACTCCAACACTATTTTATGGTCCGTACATGTTAGTTCTTAACATATAATTGACAAGAAAGGAAAAAAACAAAAGCGTAGCTTCGAAGGCAATGATTATTACATGTTATCTTCGAAGAGGAATCATCAATGATGCTTGAAACGAAGAGTTTAAAATCAAGAAGACTTACCTTGAAGCTGGAATTTGTGTTTCGAACTTGAGTTGCTGCCTTGAATGTTCCTGGGTTCGAAAGAAAAGAGCAAAGGTGTTATGTTTTTTGGTTCTGGGTTTAAGAGTGTTTTAAGGCTTCAACCTTCGTGTTCTTTCCTCTCTGTTTTATTTCTTCTCCTTTTTTCTTGACCAAAAGCCCCCTTTTGTGTGTTGTGAAACATCTTATTTATAAAAGAGTCTTGCTAGGGTTTTGGGGGAAAAACAAATAAAATTTGAACTTTTTCGGTATGCTATTTTCATAGCTTTTGAGGTGCAACTCTTATATGCTAATTTGGTGCAAATATAGGACTAAGATAATCTAGGCTTGGACTGGTTTAGGAGCAGCATAGCAGGATTATTTTTGCAGCAGTTTTTGGAGTGTTGTGGCAGCTTGGTGCATGGCTGTTTTATAGCAGTACAACAGACTGTTTTTTGACACGGTTTTAGGCTGTTATGTGGATAGTACAACAAACTTGGGATTCACAGCATATAGGACTTTGTCCAGCAAGCATCTTGAATCTCTAAAAGATGTCGAATACTTCAGCCTTTCGTTTTGATCACATAGATCCACAGCCTTCGACCAAACTCATCAATAGACAAAACAATATTTGTTTCCACCAATTGTATGTTCTTCGAGTGGACCACATTCATCTGAATATAACAATTACTTCGTCCTTTTTTTTATCACATAGATCCATAACCTTTGACCAAACTCATCAACAGACAAAACAATATTTGTTTCCACCAATTGTATATTCTTCGAATGGACCAACATTCATCTGAATGTACCATTTTTAGTATGCAAGATGATCTCATTAGCATAGTGAAATGAAAGAGTTTCTAGATTGCTTTCCTACCAGTAATCATTAGTTGATTAAGTGGTTGAAAGTTCAAATGCCCAAACCTCAAATTGTAATACATAGTATGGAAACTATGCGTGTCGAAGTATTTAGAGGTGGATCGAAGTAAGTTTCTCGAAGGAAGCCATTTCCCAGTCGAAGCTTGGGGATCGAAGTAAGTATGAAAATAGACTTGTAATTCATAGTATCGAAACTATGTGTGTCGAAGGGTTTAGAGGTGGATCGAAGCAGGTTGCTCGAAGGAAGACATTGCTCAGTCAAAGCTTGGGGATCGAAGCAAGCATGAAAATAGACTTGTAATACATAATGTTGAAACTATGTGTTTCGAAGGGTTTAGAGGTGGATCGAAGCAGGTTGATTGAAGGAAGCCATTGCCCAGTCGAAGCTTGGGGATCAAAGCAAGCTTGCTCTTCTTCGACTTGTCAAAATCTGCCAATCACTCCTTTCAATCAGTCATGTGGTTCAAACAGCCTGAGCCCGATTTTGAATTCGACATGGTTATCTGCAACTGCACACCTTTTTTTTTATTATCTACTTTTCCCTTTCGATAATTTCCTCTTCCTCCTTTCGAAGATTCAAAAGTTTCATCTTCTACTTGATGCTTGAAAGTCCAATATGATCCATGCAAACTATATGAGGCATTAAAAGTTCAATTGTACTTGTGCAAACTTGAGCTTTTGAAAATATTTGTGAGAAATGTCTTGAGAAAAGAGAGGGCAAATTTTGGGGTACAACAGCTGCCCCTGTTCAATCTTCTTAAACCTGAAGAGTTAAATTGGCGAGTCTGCCATTCGTGACTTGAAGGTGGAAGATGATTGGACACTAGAGTTCCCAGAAATTTACACTCGATGATGTGTTGATTGATTGTGTCGGGAATGGGCTTAAAGATGCCATTTGGAGAGGTGATAGAGAGTTTGTTGGAGATGGGCTTATCGATGCCATCCAAAGTGACTGTTGGTAGAAATTAGAAGAAGTACCAGAATAAATCTTTGGTCGATTTATACTGAAATAGTAGATGTCTTGAAGGAAGTGTCTGTCATGTAGATAGTCACCCCGTCTTGTTTCGGGAATTGATCTACAATCAATTTGTTGGTAAACCCAATCTGTTTCGGAATTAATACAATTGGTGATAAAGATAGTCGCCCCATCCTGTTTCGGGAATTGATCTTTACCTAACCAAAAAAGAAAGAAAGATAGCTTCCCCGTCCTGTTTCGGGAGTTAATCTTCAATCTTCTCGTGTAGATGATTGTCCTGTCTTGTTTCAGGTATTAATCTACAATCAGTTGTTCACAGATAGTTGTCATGTCTCATTTCAGGTATTAATCTGTAACTTGTTTTTTTATTGGTCGTAGAGATAGTTTCCCTGACTTGTTTCAGGAATTAATCTCTAACCTTAGAGAAAGAAAGATAGTTTCCCCGTCCTGTTTCGAGAGTTAATCTTCAATCTTCTCGTGTAGATAGTTGTCCTGTCTTGTTTCAGGTATTAATCTACAATCAATTGTTCATATATAGTTGTCTTGTCTTTTTTCAAGTATTAATATGGAACTTTAGAGAAATAAAGATAGTTTCCCCGTCCTGTTTCGGGAGTTAATCTTCAATCTGCTCATGTAGATAGTTATCCTATCTTGTTTCAGGTATTAATCTATAATCAGTTGTTCACAGATAGTTGTCCTGTCTTGTTTCAAATATTAATCTGGAACTTGTTTTTTGTTGGTCGTAGAGATAGTTGCCCTGGCTTGTTTCAGGAATTAATCTCTGACCTTAGAGAAAGAAAGATAGTTTCCACGTCCTGTTTCGGGAGTTAATCTTCAATCTGCTCATGTAGATAGTTGTCATGTCTTGTTTCAGGTATTAATCTATAATCAGTTTTTCACAGATAGTTGTCCTCTCTTGTTTCAGGTATTAATCTGGAACTTTTTGAAAATTGATGATGATATTTGTTTGTCGATCTTTCCTGAAAGGTAAAGATTTTATCTTGTATGCAATGTCATGATGCATGATCTCAAAATAAATGAGATTGTGCTATATGTATTTTGTATGCATATGCTACGATGTTTGTAAAATAATGTATGAATGTAATATATGAACTGATCAGTTATTCTTTGTAGCATCGTTGAATTGAGGTAAATAAATCCCTGACTGCTGTTGTGGATGAAGAATATGATTCTTCATTATTTGTTGAAGTTGAATTGCTGGAGATGGAATTTCGTGGCTAGAGAAATAAACCTCTACTGGGGAAAGAAAACTTCATAAACTGCTCGGGGATTTTTATGAAGCCCTGTTGGGGGAACCCAAGAAGTTTATAAACCATGTTGTGGAATTCTTCAAGATGCTGCAGAGATGATGGAGAGTTGTCGGAGATGGGCTTATAAATGCCATCCAAATGTGATTATTGATATAAATTAGACTAAGTCTAAGCTTGACTCTAACTGGGAGAAGTATCAGAAATTTTTTTTGGTCGATTTAATTCTGAATGACATGTTGGAATGGACCAGTGTTAAGCCGTGTTTTGAAATATATTAGAAGGAATCCGTGTAAGACTGCTTCAGGATGAATCCGTGTGGGACTATATATGGAAATTCATGAGAAGGAACCTGTGTAGGGCTGCTTCGGGATGAGTCTATGTGAAACTTTATCTGGAAATGTATGAGAAGGATCCTGGGTAGGGCTGCTTCGGGATGAGTCAGTGTGAAACTTTATCTGGAAATGTATGAGAAGGAGCCTGGGTAGGGATGCTTTGGGATGAGTCTATGTGAAACTTCATCTGGAAATATATGAGAAGGAATCTGTGTAAGATTGCCTCATGATGAGCCCGTGTGAAGCTGCATCTGGAAATTTGGAGAAGGAATCCATGTAAGATTGCTTCAGGATAAGCCCGTGTGAAGCTGCAACTGGAAACTTTGAGAAGGAATCCGTGTAAGATTGCTTCAGGATGAGCCCGTGTAAAGCTGCATTTAGAAGGAATCCATTTAAGATTGCTTTAGGATAAGCCCGTGTGAAGCTGCATCTGGAAATTTTTAGAAGGAATCCGTGTAAGATTGCTTCAGGATGAGCCCGTGTAAAGCTGCATTTGGAAGTTATAAGGAATCAGTGTAAGATTGCTTCAGGATGAGCTCGTGCGAAGCTGCATTTGGTCACATAGGTAGTTGCTTTATCTTAATTCCAGAACTACTCTTAGACCTGTTGAAAATTGTTGATGATAATTATCTGTTGATTGATCTTTCCTGGAAAGGTAAAGAGTTAGTTGTATGCAATGTCATGATGTATGAAATGAAACTGTGTAATGGTGTTCTCAAAATAAATGAGATCGTGCTATATGCGTATCGTATGCATGTGCTATGATTTATGAACGTGAAATGTTATTGAAGTGCATCTTTGTCCAGGAAAACAAATTTCTGACTACTGTTGGGGAGTTTTGGGAAGTTAAACCCCTGATTGCTTGTTGGAGATGAAGAGTATGTGTATATTTGAACTTTGTTTGGAGTCTTTCCACTGGGTATTCTTATTTTGTTGTTTGAGGAGAACTCCGCTGGGGAACATCGACTTTGCTTGGGGGAAACTCTATGGAGAGTGTTTATTTCTACTTGAGGAAAAGAGTTCAGGAGTTTAGTTGTCTGTTTCTCTACCGGGAAGCTAACTCTTGATTAGAGAGGAAGAAACAACCTGCTGGGGATAAAGAAGTTAACTGTTATCTGGTCAGATTTCAAGTTTTACAGCAACTCAACTGGGGATAGTGGCAAACTCTACTGGGGAAGAGGAGTTTTGTTACTGATTTGAAGAAGTTAAACTATTATCTGGTTGGGTCCAGGTTTTGTAGTAACTCGAATGGTTATCTGGTCGGGTCCATGCTTTGCAGTAGATGGAGAAATTAAGTTACTATCTGGTTGGGTTCAGGCTTTAGCCACTTGAAATTGAAATTTAATGTTATTCGGTCGGGTCCAGTCTTCAACAATTTGAACTTGAGATCAACTGTTATCTGGTCGGGTCCAGCTTTCAGCAATTTATACTTGAGGTTAATTGGTATCTGGTCGGGTCCAGGCTTCGCAGTAACTTTCTTTAGAGGAATGGAGTCAACTATTATCAGGTCGGGTCCTAGGCTTCACAATCACTTTCGGGGATAGTAACGACTCTGTTGGCGACTTCAACTGGGGATTAGGGGTTGCGGTTCCTTGATTTGTAATAGTCTGAGAGGCAAACTCAAGCTGGGGAATCTGTAGTCTGTTGGGGAAATAAACCCTATTAAAGAGGATATTTGACAAACTACTGGGGTGGTGTTTTCTTTTGGCAGAACTCCTCAAAGATTCTTCTTAAGACCAACTCAACTAGGGAGAGGTTTTCCAGAGATTGAAACTCTGGCTGGGGATTTCATGGATCCAACTTTGTGGGGATATCCATGAATTTGGCCTTGTGGGGTTTGTACCCTTATCTGTGAAGATTGTTCTATGGGGATAACCTTATAGAGGTGGCTCTGGCGACTTCACTGGGAATCACCTTATGAAAGGGACTTTGTGAGGATTTGTCAACTGTCTAGAGTAGTAATTGTTGTAGTGCTACCAGAAAATGTGTGCTTGGTCGTACGTGACCCTTTGCTGGAATTCATATTCAATGCCCAAAGTGATTTAGATGCAGACCTTCCCCTGGTTATTCAACACTTCTTGAGAGATTTCTTGGAATCTCGATTTGACTTCCACATATGAGTTGGATAGTAACATGTCATGCCCCTTGATTATGAGAGATTTGTCATTGGAAGAATCTTTCAATTTGAGGTGATTCTGTTCATTGAGAGAATTTAGGTTCATTGGATATTCTCCGTGTGAATTTCTTCATTGTCAAATAATTAGCTATATGCAAACAACAGTATTCAAATAATGCAAAGTTTATGTTTGTCTTGAAGTTTTGAAAATGCAGTTTTAACAAATAAAAGAGTTTTGTAAGAATATGAATTCAACTCAGGATTTACAGTAAGTCTTATAGGAGTCAGGATACCTTTTGTAATAGTATGCTTTTGAACCAACCCATGCTTCAATTAGAACTTTTAAGGGCTCGTAACATGGCCTGGTTCACGGTTTTAAGAAACAAAGGATAAGGCTCAAAGTTTATTTGTACCCGCCCGTTCTTCATGATGTTCTTCAACCCTATACTCAGTTAATTATGCATTTTGAATTCCAATTGAGTCTAGAATGACGTTTTGGTGATGGTTTGGATACTGAAAGTTTATTCGTGAAGGCAGTCATTTTTGCAACATTTTTCATGTTTGTCGAGGATTTGTAGCGCCCTCTTTTTGATTTATTGTCCCTAATTTTTGCCCGACTATTCTTGTTTTGAGATTACAGTCAACGGGATGCCCCAGTTTTTCTTAAGTCTCCTTATAGGTTTTGACCTAATGGGATTTTCTTTTGAGAGGTAATAACTGCCTTTTTTGGGGGGAAACAACACCATCTTTTGATTCAGAAGGCTATTTTAGTTGTAAAGTGACAACTTGTGATTGAACACTCCTTTGAATTAATTGAGAAACTACCCTTCCCCCGGTTTTGATTAAAGGTTTCAATTTGTGTGAAAAATAAAACTCCTACTTCTTTGGCTCAAAGGGGTTGACTAGGGATTATCCTCCTTATAACTCCACTGTTTAGGGTTTCAAATAACGTCTGTACATCTTCAGCAAAGTCTGTTCAAAAGCAATATTGTATGAGATTATGGTATTGTTTTCATCATCCTCCCTCTAAACGCTTACAACTTTTAACAAGAGTTGAATATCATAAAGGGAGTAAAAAGTACAGTTTAAATATAGTGAAAACAAATGGATTAATTCAAGACAAACATATGCAATGCATTAATGAGAATAACCAAAGTCTGACATAAGGACAAATGTTTAAGAAAACAAAGAAATTACAACTGAAAATTCGAATAAACAAAAGTTTCTCCGCCTAAACTTCTCACTTCAGACGATTTGTCTTTGAGAGGTGATAGAAGAACTCCAGTTGGCCATCTTGTGTAAACTCCAACACTCCTTCGTAAATTAGGTCTTGAATCTTATTCTACAATGATCAGCAGTGGTTAGTGTCATGTCCCCGACTATTGGAGTGGTATGCACACTTTTCATTATGTTTGTAGCGGGGAGAAAAAGTATTAGGTTTTTGAGGAGGCTCCCTCAATGTAACCAGCTCGTCTTCCAACATATGATTCAGTGCTTGAGTCAAGGATATGTTGATCTCGACAAATTGTCTTCCTTGCTTACACTAACCACTTTGTCATGGTTGCCGAGATTGTTGTTGGACTCTTGGTATAGTAGCCATTTTGAAGGGTGTTCTCTCGACCAAACCAACTTATTGTCTCATCAGAGGCTGATTAATGACTCGATCCCCTATTCTAGATGTTTGTCCCATATGGTTGAATCCGTCTTGATGAAGCTTTTTGACAAGGGCTTTCAACTCTTCTTGTCCCCGGGATAAGTTTTAGGTAAGAGCCATCTGACCTACCATCTGTCCCATCATCTGGATTTTCTTGGTTTCCATTTCAGTTTGTAATTGTTCCAACTGGTCATCCATGCTATCCTCAAGATTCTTTTTGGTCATACACTCAATGAGGAGTGCTTTCACTTCTTCTTGCCCCTTGGATAGATTCAGGAACAATTCTTGAAGTTGAGCATTTTGGGTCTGAATATCTATGACATTCTATTCTAGAGCCATCTCTACTTGAAATAAACAGTAAATAGATGAGAAACCTGTGTGGGGAAAACCTGTCATGATATGATGCATGGTATGTGGATGCAATGTTTTCAAGGATCTCGTGGGGTAAACACAAGAAAATGTCAGAAGCTGAACTTTGACCATATCCTTGATTGAAGAACTTCGTATCATTGAATATCCTTCTACGAGAATCAAGTTCACCATGTCAAGTGGGTCATAGCCCTTGACTCAAGTTATCGTGCTTTGGTCTTTGACAACATTTAGTTTGAGGAGAATAAATCCTCTTGCCCCTTGATAGACATTCGGTTCATCATGACCCTGCATCACAGGCCCTTTGAGATCCTTGAAATGGTTAGTGGAAATGATATGGTATGATTTCATGATGTTATGTACAAATATACACACAAAGCAAACAAATCGTTATGTACAAATAATCATATACACACAAAGCAAACAAGTCCTTAGGTTTAGGCTTGCATGGAGTCATAAGTAAGTACCCTCTTGAAGTTTCGGTTGGCTCAACCTGTCCTATTAATAGTAACTGGGTTCTAAGGAATCTCATATCACTGACCTTTTTTTAGGCATTGTTTTATCTCAAGCACCAAAGTATTGCGGCCAAAATATCCCAAAAGTCCAATCTCAATGAGTGTAGTATCGAGTATCAACCAATCTTCGGTCAGAACCAAAGTCGGCCATCTCACTACTTTCTAATGGCTTAGGATGAGTCAATTAAAGGTTCTAAAGGTTAGTTAGCGCTTAATGACACTATAAGGAAGCCTAATGTTATCCTTGACTGACTCAAGGAGCATTAGTACAAGTCAGAGTATCACGCTAACGTAGCTATCACTTTATCCATATCAGTCTACACCGTACAACCTCCATGATTTATTGCTACTTACCTAAAAAGGTGCCCCAGATCCGAGTGTAGGATCTTTAACAATAACCCAAGCCACCCGTTAAAAACAAAGCATACGAAACACACAATGAAAGCAATTAAAATGAACTAACTCTAAGGTAACCCCACTTTCTATTCCCCAACAGAGTCGTCAGTTTTGTGATATGGTGGGAGAACTGACTTGGGTGTTTTGCGTTTTATCGTAATTGTTGTGGATAGCAAGAGTCGCCAGCGACTTTTCTTTTATCTAATAAAGGAAACAGTGAAAAGAACAAGAAAGAGCTTAGAGATAATTTCTTGAGTTCAGAGGGTAGGTTATGAAAATGGAAGGTGTTAGCATCCTTTTCATCCATAGTTATATATGGGCTCTTAGTTTCTTGCTAGATCACTTAAAAATGCTTTGTTTGAAAATGTGTTTTTTGATGCGTGCAAGTTTGAAAATATTTTGAAAACGCCTTTGTTTTGGAAAATTTTGTAATGATTCTCGTCTCTATAAGAATGTATACAAATTATTAGTTTTGAAAATAGTTCAAAGAAATGTTTGTTTTTGAAGATGTTTTGAAAGTGTAAGTGTGGAAATAGTTTTAGTTTGTGGGCAAGCAACTACGAGCGTCCTACCTACTCAAAAGGTCTATGTTCTTTTCCTCCTCCTTTAGATGTTGCTATCTTACCATTTATTTGGTAAGAAGCCCCATCATTGGATGTGAAGGGACAGGAGTGGGTCATCGTATAGTCATGAATAGAAATATTGTGAGATATCTTAGCATTTATCTTAAGGGACTAAGATCATTTGTAAGGCAACATTTGTAGCACCATCGAGGGACTATGATCTTGTATTTTGATTACTTTTTCTAAGATGGCTCACATGCACATCATGACTATTTTTCTCAAGGCAACAAGTGGAGTTAACCCTATAGGTGTAAGTGTGTAAGTGTTTATATTTCATGCATTGTCTTGTTTTAGATTAGTATTTTCTAAGGTTGATTTTTTTATCTTTCCATACACACCCTAATTACTAACATTTATGAAAGCGATAAAATTGCGGAAAATAAGAGTTCTATGCTATTACATCATTTGGGGGATGGGGAATACAAATGTACAAATGGGGATTACAAGAAATTAAACCTAATTATCTATTACAAACCATATTGATTAACTATGAAGTAAATATATGAAATATGTAAAAAAACAACGCAAAAAAAGAATAAAACAAATCCTTCGACATCATGTGTCGAAGCATGTGTTGAAGCATGCTTATGTGCATCGAAACATATCCTTCTTTCGACCCTGTAATTCCAAATCGAACTCAGCATGATTCGAATTATAAAGTTATGTGTTGAATCATCCACCCTTTTTCCTTTCTGTTTGGGCCTGTAAAGTAGTATGTGTCGAAGCCTAAGGCTTTGTGTCAAACCATGCTATAATTTTTCCCTCCAACATTGTTTTATGGTATGTACAGGTTAGTTCTTAACATATAATTGACAATAAAGGAAAACAAACAAAAGGGTAGCTTCGAAGGCAATGATTATTACATGTTATCTTTGAAGATGAATCATCAATGATGCTTGAAACGAAGAGGTTAAAGTCAAGAAGACTTACCTTGAAGCTAGAATTTGTGTTTCAAACTTGAGTTGCTGCCTTGAATGTTCTTGGTTTCAAAAGAAAAGAACATAGGTGTTGTGTTTTTTGGTTCTTTGTTTAAGAGTGTTTTAAGGCTTCAGCCTTCGTGTTCTCTCCTCTCTCTTTTTTTTCTTCCCCTCTTTTTCTTGACCAAAGGCCCCCTTTTATGTGTTGTGAAACAACTTATTTATAGAAGAGTCTTGCTGGGGTTTTGGGGGAAAAACAAATAAAATTTGAACTATTTGGGTATGCTCTTTTCATAGCTTTTGAGATAATGCAGGCCTGGACTGGTTTAGGAGCAGCATAGCAGGACTATTTTTGCAGTAGTTTTTGGAGTGTTGTGGCAGCTTGGTGTAGGGCTGTTTCATAGCAGTACAGCATACTGTTTTTTGACATGGTTTTAGGCTGTTATGTGGATAGTACAACAAGCTTGGGCTTGGTAGCATATAGGACTTTGTTCAACAAGCATCTTGAATCTCTAAAAGATGTTGAATACTTCGTCCTTTCGTTTTGATCACATAGATTCATAACCTTCGACCAAACTCATCAATAGATAAAACAATATTTGTTTCCACCAATTGTATGTTTTTCGAATGGACCACATTCATATGAATGTAACACTTATTTTGTCCTTTTGTTTTGATCACATAGATCCACAACCTTCGACTAAACTCATCAACAGACAAAACAATATTTGTTTCCACCAATTGTATGTTCTTCGAATGGACCAACATTCATATGAATGTACCATTTTGAGTATGCAAGATGATCTCATTGGCATAGTCGAAACGAAAGAATATCTGGATTTCTTTCCTACCAGTAACCATCCGTTTTTTAAGTGGTTGAAAGTTAAATGCCCAAACCACAAATTGTAATTCATAGTGTAGAAACTATGTATGTCAAAGGATTTAGAGGTGGATCGAAGCAAGTTTCTCGAAGGAAGCCATTGCTTAGTCGAAGCTTGGGGATCGAAGCAATCATGAAAATAGACTTGTAATCCATAGTGTCGAAACTATGTGTGTCGAAGGGTTTAGAGGTGGATCGAAGCAGGTTGCTCGAAGGAAGCCATTGCCCAGTCGAAGCTTGGGGATCGAAGAAAGCATGAAAATAGACTTGTAATCCATAGTGTCGAAACTATGTGTGTCGAAGGGTTTAGAGTTGGATCGAATCAGGTTGCTCAAAGGAAGCCATTGCCCAGTTGAAGCTTGGGGATCGATGCAAGCTTTCTCTTCTTCGACTTGTCAAAATCTGCAAATCACTCCTTTCAATCAGTCATGTGGTTCAAACAGCCTGAACCAGATTTTAAATTCAACATGGTTATCTGCAACTGCACACCTTTTTTTTTATTATCTGCTTTTCCCTTTCGACAATTTCCTCTTCCTCCTTTCGAAGGTTCAGAAGTTCCATCTTTGACCTGATGCTTGAAATTCCAATATGATTCATGTAAACTATATAGGGCATTAAAAGTCCAATTGTACTTGTGCAAACTTGAGCTTTTGAAAATCTTTGTGAGAAATGTCTTGAGAAAAGAGAGGGAAAATTTTGGGGTACAACACCTACATACCACCTTCCATGCAATAGGGGATCATGGTACTCATTTTTCACCTTTAAAAATTTTAAAACACAAGTGTGTTGGTTAATTTTAAGAGACAAGACATCATCGTCATATCTAGGTGAAAGAACATACTTACTACCCACGATTATGAGAAAGGAGAATTTACATCAACTCAAAGTGGAGGATATAGCTTGGATTTAAAATTGACAAAGACTCACTCAACACCCAAGTGGAAATTATCCTACTTCACTACATATCGTAGAAGTATAATAGCTCGCACCATTACAAGGATTGCCAAGAGTCTAATTTTTTGAGAAAATTTTAAAGTAAAAAGCCAAAGTGGCAAAATAGTTTAAATGAGATTTATTGACTTTTAGTCTTCTCACAAGAAAAATGTCAAAGTATGATTAAGTTGGTTAAAGTTTGATTAAGAAAAGATTTTTGAAAATGCATAGACCTAAGTCCTAGTTTATTACGAAAGCGGTTCAAGTTGGAAAAACAAGAAGGGGTTTGAAAAGGAGGGAGAAGATTTTGAAATTAAATAAGATGACAGGAGATGAATGGGCTATCCGAAAGCATAAGGTAAAATCTTGGAAAAAGGATTGTCTAACTAATAAGAAGCTAACACTTAACATAAAGAGTCAATGTACAATTCCCTTCCTTTGGATTGAAACCAAGCAAGCAAAGATACTAAACCTCTTAAGAATACTAAGCTTCAGATGCATTAAGTCTTCACAAAAACTGGGCAGAGCAATAGCTGTATATAGAGGAATTCCCATTCACAGACAAATCACATATTCAGAATAACCTTCACATTAAGAAAATCAAATAAATGTCTTAGGGTAAACCCCAAGAACTCCAGACAAAATAATAACAGAGTCGCAAGGTCCCAAGGGGTAATAAAGGCTTATAATCCTACGTCTGAGGGGTCAATTACTCCATAATGCCAACGATAGTAACCAAATAGTCCGAGTAACCTTAAGGGTTTTTTATTGTTCAAGTTGGTTATTAAGTGACTTCAAAAAAGAAAATGAAAGCTCAAGTGAGCAAAGAGGAAGAAAGCATAAAAAAAGGAATGTTAAGGTAAGTGGTGCATAAAAGTAAATGCATAAAGTAAAAGTCAATTGTTAGTGAATTAGAAGTTAGAGGTTAGTTGAATGACCATCTTGAAACTTGCATTTGAAAACTCATTAGAAGATTGATCAAATCAAAGCTTCTCAACAAGTTTCATTTGCTTTTTGTCAAGTATATCATTCATTTCAAGTTCTCGAGGCGACAACATATGATCAACGATGTTTAAATTATTCACTTAGACCAAAGTTTATGAAGGTTCATTAGAGGATTGATAAGATCAAAACATCCTAACAATGAACTTCAAGGTTATTGGATCAAAGGTTTCAAATTAGACATACTTGGGCTTACAAACATTAGGTTTGGGCCACGAATGATCATTTCTTGAACCAGGACAAATTTAGCGCTATGTTAAGCAATCATAAGTGGACTTATGTAGAAGTCATACCTATTTTAATGTCGGTCAATACTAATCTATGTACCATATGTTAGAGAAATGATATGTAGATAATTCTCTAGTAACATATAGCACAAGTGAGAAAGGGTTAAGATGAATAGGGATTGGATGTATCAGATGAAATTAGGGTTTCAAATATCGTCAACATCATTCATCCATTTTGGTGGATTTGGTTTTTCAAACTATTAACACCCAGGATTCAATGAGGTTGAGGAACTTGTCCCAAAATAACATCCAAATGAGGGGATGTAACGAATCAATAATACAATTAAAAGTCTAAATAAACAAACAATACAACTCAATCGAAATTAATTAAATAACTAATTAAACTAAATCATTTTATTTAATTAATTAACAAAATGATTAATAATATTAAATAATATTTTTCAGTTAAATTATTTATTAAAGATAAGAATTTTTTTTTATTTGATAAAGAAAATTATTTAAACACAACAATACAAAAGAAAATATAAAGAATAAAGAGAAAAAGTTAAATGGGCCTGAAATCAGTAATTTGGAGGGGTGCTGGAAGAAGTATGCTTAGGCCCAATAGAGGTGGTTCTCCCAATCCTGTGTGACTGCTTTAGGAGGGTGTATCATGGGCGTGCAGGTCTGGAGTATTGATATTGATGATGATAAGATCCGATGGCCAAGAAAAATGAGGGTGCATGGTAAAAATTGGGCGGTGCGCATGGAATCTGCCATCCTCCACCTGAGCGGTCACAAGTATCCTGTGGTGGTGACACTTGTCACAACCACATCAGCCAAAGGGAAACAACATAGTAAAACACAACAATTAATAGCATAGTTAGATGTAATCAAGATAATAAAATAAAAAAAACAACAAAAATTTGTTATCAGATAACAAACTCAATAAAATCCGCTATATCATCTCATCATCATCTAACCCTCTCTCTCTTTTGTTTCACCACAAACAACAAAATATCAAATCAACACAAAGAACCTATATCTGGCACTGTGGTTCTCAAGAACAGACGACAACGATCATGAATATCTGCGGTGGCTCGTATGAAGATTGAAGATGGCTCTGATGAAGATGGTGATGACGATGATTAACATTGCGGCACCGTCACTGCAAATCGCTCCGATTTACAATTTTCCTATATTTTTATGATTGTATTTCTCCCTATACCGAAATCACTAGAGAAGAAACCCCCTCCGTGTCGAAAATCGTCTGACGGAAATGGCCTTGTTACTTGTTCTGATTCTCACTTTCTTCGTATAAATTGCTTCATCTCTTCCTTTTTCTTGCTAATATGAGGCTCAATCTTGTAGGAACTTGATAGATCTAAGTAGATCCTGAAGGAGAATTCTGAAAACCTAAGTGTTAGATACGAAGATATTCAAACAAAAACAGAGAAAAGTGAAAGGGAAAAGGAAATAAGGAGTCTGTGATGTGTGATCTTGCGAGCTTTATCTTCCTCTTTGAATTTTTAGGTGAGATATCTCTGATCTTTGTTTGTGTATTCTCTGTAACTTGCGAGATCTGAAACCTTTTCCTCTTTCTTCTCTTTCTTCGTGAAATTTTTGAAGGGCTTTGGTCTAGGAAGATAATGAAAAAACTTTTAGGGTTTGAAATTTGTGTTGCTACGTTTTTCTATAAATTTGTTGTGATGAACAAGATAGAGTTTCTGTCTTTGATTTTCTAAAGGTTTTGCTTTATTTGAAAATGATGATGAAATCGATTTTTAGGGTTTCTGCTTTTTTAGCTGTGTAACTTTTCTGATTTTTGATGAACAGTCGATCCCTCTAAATCCGTTCCAAATGAATGCTTAAATATTGTAGTTTCTAGGACTTTTTTGCTGTGAGTTTGCTCTGATTTATTTTACAGACTTGTGAATTTGTGAATGGGCTTGAATTAGTTTTGATAACAGGCCTGTGGCAATTTCTGGATTGGGCTTATGCAATTGATATGTTAACTTCTAGATATGTTTTTTTTTTGTTACTGTAGTGATTATGATTTTGTTTTTGCTATTGGGCTTTTCAATTTTCCTGATATGTCACTACCTTTCTTTTTTTGAAACAGAAATGTAGATTTGTTTGTGAAAACTTGTTTTGCTCATTGGGCTGGAGAATCACAATTCTGACTTGATTAGACTGTGATGAAATTCCAATTTTTCTATTGAGTTTGCTATGCAGTGAATGTCCCTTTCACCTCAATTGTGAACAAAAAACTTTAGTCCTTTTTTTTTGTGGTTTGTAGTAGAGGTTTCTTTGGTAATTTGTTACAATTGAGTTCAAATTATCCACAATTATAAATTGTAGAGCATATTAGAACTTGGATGAAATTTGGCTTCTTGAAAAAAATTGAAAAGTGTTTGCATAGAAATGATGAGTAACATTGTTTTGAGTGAAGAACAAAGCTTGGGAAAATGTCACATGAGTACTTTACATTGACTTTAGTTCTTGTTGATTTTGAAAATGAAATCTAAATTTAACATTAAGATTTTGAGTTTGGAAAAGAAACTTAAAATTTAAATTAACATTTCCTTGTAATTTCTTGAATGATCATTGAACTTTTGACCACCTGAAACCAATAGTCTTAAATTTGGAATTTGATTGAATGAGAATGCTTTAACTTCCTTTTGAGAAATCATCATAGATGAACTTGAATTTCTGTGAATTAGACCCTTGGAGAAAATTGGGATGTGCTTGAATCGACAACTTTGAATTTTACCCTAACCATAATCATGAATTCTTTTTGTACTAAACTTGAAAGAAATTCCATAGTCATGAACCCATTTTCAAACAAATTCTTTTTGAAAAATTTGTGAAATCTCAATACCTTAGCAATAAACACTCTGGCTTGAACACGAGTGACCTAAGTTCCAAAAATCAACATCTCAAGAAAGTAGCCATGGCATTAATTGAAATTAGAGGTCGAAAATGACCTATAATGTTCCAATAGAAACCGTAACTTTCTAAGCACAATTTGTTTTTGACCCTTAAAGAAAATTTATAGATGACATCATGGAGAGTATCATGCGAAAAGAATCGACCAAAAACGATGAAGATTGAAAGAATTATGATCCTTGTAAGTTAGACAAAAATCAAGTGAATTTAGATCAAAGTCACAAAACGACCTCTAATGTATTCAAACTTTTGATGGCCTTCTACACATAATTAGCTCTCGACTTGAAAAGAAAAATTGGAGGTGATGTCAAGGAGACTCATATGCTCGAAGAATTGATCAAAAATACTGAATAATGAAGAATTTATTATCATTTGAACTCAAACTTGAAAATGTTGACTTTTGGTCCGGCAACTTCAAATCAACTCGCGAACTTGATCTTTATCCATAACCCGAGGCACTCTTAAGTAGATATGAACTTGAGATGAAGAAATGTTGATCAAATCATGCTCACACTTGTCAAAACTTGATATTACTTGTTGTACCCCAAAATTTGCCCTCCCATTTCCTCAACATTTTCTCATCACAAGACCCTTGAAGATCAAGATCCAGTTAGGGTTTCCTCTGCTCAAGACTTCTCCTTGCACTGTTGACCCAAATTAGGGTTTGTGTTTGCACAAAGATGTTCTGACCTAAAATGCCTAATATGACTTTCATGCTTCATATTGGACTCCCAAGTTTACCCATACCAAGTTTCAAGTCTTGATCCCAAGTTTTGCCCAGTCAATTGGACAGTTGACCTAGAAATCAGCTGTATTTGGGAAAAAGTCAACTGTGGCCAATTGACAGTCAAATCTCATGAAAATTGACCCACATCAACATTATGAACTCACATGGACCATTTGATCAAGTTTGGATCATAACTCCACAAGAAATTTGATCAGATCATCAAAAGGGCAAAATGGTCATTTTTAGGGTTTTGACTGCACAAGGGTAATTTTTGACTGTTTGACCTAGCTAATGGAAAACCAAGCTCACATATGGACTCAAGGACCCCATGGAATTATCTTGACATGCTCAACAAGTTCAAAAGATCCCAAATACACAAGATTGATAGTTGAATTTCCCAGTCAATTGATCAATTTTGACTGTATACTGGAAAGTCAAACTTTGACTTTTTGGTCAAAATCAAGGGTCAAGATTAATTTTTCATCAAAACATGCCAAATCATGAAACTTGTTCACCAAGAAATCAAAAATTGCAAATTAGGGTTTGAAATGAGAATTTTTCATAACTTAGAATTTTTCTAAGTTATGAAAAACCCTAATTTTTTCCCAACTTTGCCCCACTTTCTCACCAAGATGCATTTGGATTCAAGCAAAAGTCAAAACATGAAAGTTGTAGCCTATTGCATAATATACAACTTTGATTCACAAAGTTTTCCAAAAAGAAGCTTGTATCTCAAGTTACAATTTTTGGAACAAGGGTGCCAAACCATTTTTAACTTAGTGAAAATTTGACCTATTTTGGACAAGTTTTTTACCTAACTTCAAGACCATTTTTCATACACTTCCACTTGGAATTTCAATTTGCATTTCAAAGATGTATTGTAGTACACATTCCAAGCTTTCCAAAATGTCAAAGAACTTCTTTAACAACCTCATGGTTAGGGAGAATCGAATTTTACAAAATGGGAAAAAGTCACTTTTGTTCTTGGCCAAGACATGTTCATACATTGGTGCCATTTTGAATTCAGCATGCTTAAGCTACATTGCATGCCTCTAATCCCATTTTCACTCAATAATTCAATGCAAAACCATTGTACCAAGATGTTGTTCTAAGCATTTGGACATTACATGGAGAATTAACCCTTAATTAGAAAAAGCATTATTTCCATTTTGAAAAAGTAGAACTTTATGTCCATTTTGCAAATCCAAGTGGTACAGTCCAAATCTTCTTGGCACAAGTTTATGAGCAAATTGCACTGATCAAGACCAATGTATGCAGCATAGTGTGGGGGCCTGTACAGGCTAGAAACATCAAGTGACCATTGTTTGCTTAAAGTTCAAGAAACATTGCATATGACATACCAACCTCCATATCAGTCAACCAGGCCTTAGAGAAAGATATCAAACACATTCCAAACATTGATCCAAAGCTGAAGCACGAGCCTTTCACCTCCAATACCTTCACAAACTCAGAACCACCATCAAACTGCCAAAACAGAGTGACCTCTGCAGATTGAGTTCCAACTCTCATCCCTGTCATGCTTTCTTGCTAAAAGCTCTTCACACACCTTCCCTACCATCAATGCAAGCTAACCAAAACCTAAAACACGACCTGTAATTCCTCTAACCAGTTCCACCATTTTCATTTTTTTGTTTTACAGTTGAAGTTCTCTAGCACGATTCAAGAAGTTTCAAGACAAAGTAAAGCTTGGAATAGCATCCCTGGACCTCAAGGAAGCTATACCAATCATCACCTTGCGCTGAAAGCTTCTCCATTTCCAGATACAACTTCAACTGAACAGGTAAGTTCATGAACTCGTATCTCTCTTATTAGGCATTGTTAGCTTTAGGTTTGTGAAGAAAACATGTCACAATCATAGCCCTGAACATGGCCATATGATTAGATTTCATTTATATTATGTGTGCTGCAAGAATTTTGAGTCTGAACATTGATGGAAAACTAGGTCAGGAATTGGGGGAGAAGAAATTCTCCCTCATCTTAGAGAGTTAAGTCAAGTTTTTTATATCCCTGGATTCGTCTTCTCATGCTCTACACTTTTCATGTTGAAAGTTTTGCTTAAAAGTCAGGAATTGGGAGATAGAAAACGCATGTTTGGCTTGAACAAAGGTGTTCTGAGGTTGAAGATGACTTGGTTCTGGGCTGGGCCTGTTTGACATTTCTTTTTGCACCATATTTTTACTTCTGCACCCCCTGAGCCCATTTTGCTTATTTCTTTGACTTTTTGACTTTTTCTTTTTTGGATTGACTTATTTATTTTTTTTCTCATGATATTAAAAATATAAAAAATATTTTTCTCACCATTTTTGAATTTATTAGGCATTTATTTGGTTTTCTTTTAGTTTGTACATAAATAAATAAATACATATACTTTTATTTAAAACACTAAAATAGTGCAAATACATTTTTATACATTTTTATTTTGTTTTACTTTCTGAAAATATTTTATAGAAAAAATACTTTTTTTATTAAATATTAAATATTATTAATTTGTATATATAATACATATTTAGTAAATAATACATATTGTGATCGGTGGATCTGGAACTGACTGTTTAACGCTGGTTCGCGAAATGTCGCGGAAGCAAGAGTCGCCACCGTCTTTTATTTTCTCCAAATGGAAAGGACAAAAGCACAGAAAAATTCCTTAAAGAGATTGCTCTCGGTTCGGGAGGTAGGTTATAGAAAGGGAAGGTGTTAGCACCCTTTCTATCCATGGTTATCCATGGGCTCTTAGATACTTGCTCATTTGTGTTTTCAAAATGTTTGCTTTTCAATGTGGGTTTTAAAAAAAGTTTCTTTGAAAATTCCAGTTCGACTCTTGTATCGGTCCTCAAGAGTGTTTGAAAAGTTGCTTTCGAAAGCTTTTGAAAAGTGTCGGTGTGAAAAGTATTTTTTGATTTGTCTTTGAAATTTAGAGCAAGTATCTAGAGTCGTCTACCTACCCTAAGGAATTCGTCTGTGTAAATGTCCTTTAAAGTAGTGTCATCCCACCATTGAGAGGTAGGTAGCACCACCGTTGGAGGTGTTCGGGTCAATTCGAGGTTCGGGACATGGTGATCACCGGAGCAATGGGAAGACACCTTAGAAGCTACCCTCATGCCAGGTTCCCGGATCATGAGGACTTACTAAGACATCCTCTACTCGACGATCACCTTTCGGGGCAAGGCAACAGTGAGGCGTACCCTAGGGGTGGTGTGTGATTTGTGTGTCAGATTCATTTATTTTTATCTTGTTCATGTCAAAGTGATCTATGCGTTTGTTTTTATTTTTTCATTCATTCTTGCATGCATTTGTTTAGCAGTTAAAATATTGCGAGAAAGATAAAATTCTAAACTATTACAAAAGGCGCGGGTCCACATCGCCAAAATTTCCAGGACCCGATTTGACAGAAAATAAAGAATTAAAGAGTGCGAGAAAGTATGAAATTACACGGCTTTGGGAGAGGTACATAAAAATTATACGAAAAGAAAATAAATGCGCGATTTGAATTAAGATTGGAAACGAGGGCGTTGGACCCTTTTTAATGAGATTAGATTAAATTATTAATTAAATGAAAGAAAAAGAAATTATTTTGGTATTTTTGTACTTTATGATTTTTATGAGAAAGATTAATTAAAATAAAATGCTAACCCTAATTCTAGTTGTTTTTTAGTTTATTAAGAAAGAATTAAATTTTAACCTAAACTTAATCTAATTATTTACATGCAATTTAATTAAAAAAATAAATAATATTTAATTATTATGAAAGAAAAGAAAAAGGGATAAAAATTATTACAAACCCTAATTCTACCAATTTTAGATTTTTATTAAAAAGGTTAAGGTTACAACCTAAATTAAAAACTAAGTTAATTAATGAACTTTATTTACAAAAATACTAATTAAATAAATACATTTAATTTTTGTTTTTTTCTGATTTTTTTGTGTTTTTTATATTATTTGTGAAAATATTAAATTAATTAAAAAAACAATAATTGAAAGAAAGTAAAAAGAATGAAAAAAAATGTAAAAAAGGTTTGCAAACCTAGGGGGTTCTGCCCCTAATTTGGAGGTTTTGATCAGCATTTTTGGGCCCAATAGCCTTTGGCCTGGTGGACTTTCCAGCTAGCGTGCATAGGCGTTGACTAGAGTTTACCATGTTCTACAGATCCTGGCCCTTGATTGAATGCAATGGTACGCGTGGACGGCTTGATTGAGGAACGTATGATGGTCCATAGCGTTGACACTGCATAGAATTATTAAATGAAAAATAGTATTGAAGGGGTGGGGGACCTGGGGCTCGAACCCAGATCATGAGGATTACCACTAACCAGCTTTGCTAATTGAACCAAGCACGCGTTTTGTATATTAATTAACAAACAATCATTATAAGACAAAACCACGCGTTAATGACTTTTTAGCGCGAATTTTTGAACGACCCAATCACCAGTGGCCACCTAGTCATCTTCTTCCTTGGTTTGTTTTTTCCCTGAAAATAAAAAGTGGTTAGCGGGGGTTTTGAACCCCCCCAAAACAGGCCATGTCCAATAATAGCGATTACGCCATCTTTGAGCATAAATTAGGCGCGAGGGTCCTATCTTTTTCGTCCAATCATGCTGAGTCCATTCCTGGTATTGACATGTCTTAATTTTACAGGGATGAGAAACGCCCAATTTAGAACGTGGAAAACCCTAGATGATAACAATGGTGAATCCTTCCATGGTGCACGAAAACAAAATCAAACCACACAGTTAGCTTCAGAATTGAATAATGAACATAAATCAAATGTTAAAAATTGCAAAAGATGCATGAATTGAGATGCACGAATATCAAATATTTTCTTTACAGGTGGTCATCGTTCTCACGTTTCTTGAGGTTAGGATGGATGGTTTTTATTTGGAAACCTTCCTTGAAGCCTCAGGAAGGTGATGGAACAAGTTTCTTTGCTTGAATCGACCTGTAACCTTGTTTGCAGTTTTGAAATTTCAAGCAAAAAACTCAAGTGTTCTTTTTGGTCTATGGTGCAGCTTCTTGGTAATGGGCACGAGGGTTTTCTTGTGTATGTATAGGTGAATGATTTAGGTTAAGTTTTCTTGTCCAAGGAATCAAGGAATTGATGTATGGATATTGATTTTTATGGCAAAATATTTTCCAATCTTTTCATGCACATTTACTCTCAATCATATCCAATCACCTTCAATTCTTCCCTAATCTGATTTGCACGAAATCTTGGAGATGTTTTATGTACAAAAAGATTTGAAACATTAGGTTTAACATTTTTCATGTATTTTAATTAATTTAAATGAATTATTAATAATAAAAATCCAAATAAATAAATAAAAAATGAAGAAAAACTTCCCTTTGGGCCAAATGGTCGTGCACATGCCTTGGATAATGAATTGTGGATGAAAAAGAGGCCCATTAGCAATTTTAGGTCATTTGAAGCAATGTTGACTTTTCAAAATATCCAAATATTTCCCAACTTCTACAAGGCATAACTTGCTCAATTCTTAAGCTTTGCTCATGTTCTTGGACATTTTGGAAAGGTCTTTGAGTCCTCTAACCAATTTTGTTGGTCCCATGTCATTTTGATTTACCAATCTCAAGTTATGGCCTTTGACTTAAAGTCCCTTTTTGTTGACTTTTGAAAATGACCTATAATGTTGAAATTGATAACTTTTTGTGAGAGCATTTCTTGGACTTGAAGTGTGAAGAGGAGTTGTAGGAAATGTCTTTATCTTCAAAATGAGCTTTGGATGGAATTTTTATGATAATCCATGTGAAAGTTATGCCCTGGTCAATTTACAGTTGACTTTTTCAACTGTCCAAATATGGAAACTTTTGCATCTTGATGATTTTTGAGCCCAGCTTTGAGAATCATGATCAAGCATTGATCAAATGATGTTTGTGGCTTCAAAATGAGATGTTGACCAAAAATTTGAACTTTTGACTGTCAAATGACCATTTTGCCCCTACAGTTGACTGTAGTGCAATTAGGGTTTTTGACTGTGCAATTTTGTGCTGAAAGTCTTGAAACTTGGTATGAGGATGCTTGACCATATTTATAGGCATGTGGGACTTGATTGGACCCTTGGAAACTTCATTTTCTTTGCCAGAACCAAAACCCTAATTTTGACTGTTTAGGAGGCCCTTACACTGTGCAACCCTTGGGGGATTTTGAAGCATGCTTTGCAATTCTTGAAGAATATGGGAGGGCAAATTTTGGGGTACAACAGTTGCCCCTGTTCAATCTTCTTAGACCTGAGGATGCAGATTGGCTGACGTGCCTTTCGTAATCCGAGGGTGGAAGATGATTGAACACTAGAGTGCCCAGAAATTTGCGCTCACATAGTAGCGGTGTGATGGTGGAATGGGCTTATAGATGCCATTTAGAGATTGATGGATAGGATGATGGGATTATAGATGCCATGCTAAGAGATGATGGATAGGATGATGGGCTTATAGATGCCATGCTAAGATGATGGAAGGTGGATGGGCTTATAGATGCCATCTGGATGTTGATCGCGTAAGAGATTCCTTAGCGAGAACCTGCGTACCTGCAAAAAAGAAAGATGATTACCTGACCTGTTACAGGAGCTGGTTTTCAAATTCTTTGTATAGATGTGTCCTGACTGGTTACAGGAGCTGAATCTGGAGCTTCAAACGATGATGAATGAACCAGGGATGGTTACTACCTCAACAGGAACGGTGAGAGAACCTTGGGTGACTTTAACTTCAACAACAATCGTTGAGAAAATCTTGGGATGATTACTACCTCCGCAGGATCGGGGAGAGAACCAATAGGTGACTACAACCTCAACAGCAATCGTTGAGAAAATCTTGGATAACTTCAACTTCAACAGCAATCATTGAGCGAAATCTGGGATTACCACCTCCGCAGTATCGGGGAGAGAACCATAGGCGACTACAACCTCAATAGCAATCATTGAGAGAATCTTGGTGGGAATTACCATCTCCGCAGTATCGGGGAGAGAACCATAGGCGATTACAACCTCAATAGCAATTATTGGGAAAACCTTGGATGGAATTATCATCTCCGCAGTATCGGGGAGAGAACCATAGGCGATTACAACCTCAATAGCAATTATTGGGAAAACCTTGGATGGAATTATCATCTCCGCAGTATCGGGGAGAGAACCATAGGCGATTACAACCTCAATAGCAATTATTGGGAAAACCTTGGATGGAATTATCATCTCCGCAGTATCGGGGAGAGAACCATAGGCGATTACAACCTCAATAGCAATTATTGGGAAAACCTTGGATGGAATTATCATCTCCGCAGTATCGGGGAGAGAACCATAGGCGATTACGACCTCAATAGCAATTATTGGGAAAACCTTGGATAACTTCTACTGAGTCTTCATCAGAAAAATCTGTTTGGGGTCGATTTAACTGGACTAGAGAAGGCCTTGGACTGGATAAGAAACAGAGAATCTTAGGGTCGATTAACTGAACCGGTCTAGGTCTTGGAATGTCTTCAACTGGGTCTTTATCAGAAAAATCTGTTTGGGGTCGATTTAACTGGACTAGAGAAGGCCTTGGACTGGATAAGAAACAGAGAATCTTAGGGTCGATTAACTGAACCGGTCTAGGTCTTGGAATGTCTTCAACTGGGTCTTTATCAGAAAAATCTGTTTGGGGTCGATTTAACTGGACCAGAGAACGCCTTTGACTGGATAATAACCAGGAAAATCTTTGGGAGTCGATTTAACTGAACCAGACAAGGTCTTTGGAGTCTTCAACTGAGTCTTCAAAAGAAAAACCTTTGGGAGTCGGTTTAACCAGACCAGAGAACGCCTTTGATTGGATAATAACCAGGAAAGTCTTTGGAGTCGATTTAACTGAACCAGACAAGGTATTTGGAGTCTTCAACTGAGTCTTCAAAAGAAAAACCTTTAGGAGTCGGTTTAACTAGACCAGAGAACGCCTTTGACTGGATAAGAAATCTTTGGAGTCGATTTAACTGAACCGGTCTAGGTCTTGGAATGTGATTGAGAATTTAACTGAATCTTTCCTGAAAGGTAAAGGTCAGTCATATGCGATGTACGATATGGATCAAGCAATGATGTTCTCAACATAAATGAGATTTGTAAGATATGATGCGTCTATGCATGCTATAATGATGTATGCGATGTTTACGAATGTATGTTTTCGTCTAGGAAAGTAAATCCTTGACGGGTGCCGGGAAGTCATATCCTGGGCTGATGTTGAAGAATAGATTTCGCTTCTGCTGGGGATGATAGTTGCGAGGATACCGGTAGGAGGAGATAACTCTGTTGGGGAATATACTTGGCGAATGGATAACTCTGCGGGGAGAAGAGTACTCTAGCGATCATGCTGGGGAGCAATACTCTGTGGGGAGAGAGGTACTTTGTTGAGTTGTTGATAATAACTTGCTAGGGATACCCTTGTTGTTGGAAGTGTTGATAGACTTCGCTGGGGATAAGAAGACTCCGTCGAGGGCGCTCTTTCCGTGGCTTTTGGCTGAGGATAACCCAGTTATATCCTGGTAAGGAAATAACTCTTTGAATAAAGCCGAGGGACGCGTTCGTGCTTTGCAGGGATAAGCTTCCAGAATCTACTAGGGATAAGCTTACTACTTGGGGAGATGGATTCCAACTTTCTTGAGGAAGCTGGATTGGATTCTCCTGGGGAGGTTTTGAACTGTATCGGGAAGTAGCTCCATTGAATGTTTGATATACCGCCGGGGAACAATATTTAGACCCAGATTGCCGGGGATGCTTGTTAAGAATATATATGCTGCTGGGGAATGTTGATATCTGCTGGGGGATACCCAACTTCCTTAAGATTTGATAACTTTGCTTGAGGAGAGTGCACTGACTTGCTGACTCACTCTCTGGGGAATTACGATATCTGGCTATGTTCTTCAGCTGAACCTACCTTGGTACCTTAGAGGATAGAACAATTAGATTGCTTAGACAACTCTTTATTGCCCCTGTTTCTAACGTTACCTGTAATTAATCCTTTGTTTCGTATGCAAATATTCATGAGTTAGAAAATTATTGTCAATGCATATATCACAAATTGAACCTTGGACGTTCTTCGCAAAACAAAACAGAAAAAGGAACAACAATTGGCACTTTTAACTGAAAAGTATATTTGTATTGATTTTTGAATGGCCTGAAAATAGGCGTTTATGTACAAGAGGCTGACGTCCTATTAAGAGAACGCCGCCGAGCAAAAGAGTTTATACAAATTTTGTACAAGAGAAAATAAAACAGCTGCGTGAAATGAATGATCCCACTGGGTTTCAACTCTGCTATCGCCTTTATATCCCCGAGCGTCTCATCATTTGATGACCTAAACGAAGATGAAGCTGACTGATCGATGCCGTCTGAACTTGATGTAGATACCGGATTCTGGATGCAAAGTGATCCAATGAGACATAGTATTACGCTTTATCCCTAATTTTTTCCTGGACCGCCCTTTCGGGTTTTCAGTCCACCGGGATACCCATTTTTGCCCAAGCCGCCTTTTCAGGTTTTCGACTTGCCGGGTGTACAGATTTTTTCCATTTCATCCCTTCATTTTGCCCGAACCCTTTTGGTTCGACGGGAAGCCCTAATTTTTGCCTAGGCATGTCAGCTTAGCGGGTCTTTTTTATGCGTAGTATCTTTTTACTATGTCTGCATTGGCGGGGTGAGGAAGGTCGTCACCATCCATATTGGTTAGAATCATGGCTCCTCCTCAGAACACATGTTTAACCACAAATGGCCCTTCGTACGTGGGGGTCCATTTACCCCTTGGATCACTCTGAGGAAGGATGATTCGCTTGATTACCAGATCCCCAACTTGATATTCCTGTGGTCTGACCTTTTTGTTAAATATCCTGATCATCCGTTTTTGATACGTCTGGCCATGACAGATAGCAGCAAGCCTCTTTTCGTCAATAAGATTTAGCTGATCAAGTCGTGTCTGGATCCAATCATCTTCGTTCAGATTTGCATCCTTCATTATCCGGAGAGATGGTATTTACACTTCGATCGATAAGACTGCCTCCATACCATAAACCAAAGAGAAAGGAGTTGCCCCGGTTGACGTCCTGGATGAGGTACGGTACCCATGTAGAGCGAACGGTAACATCTCGTGCCAATCCTTATAAGTCACTGTCATCTTCTGCACGATTTTCTTGATATTTTTATTTGCCGCTTCTACAGCCCCATTCATCTTCGGTCTGTAAGGAGAAGAATTGTGGTGCTGTATCTTGAACTGCTCGCAGAGCTCAGTGATCATCTTATTATTCAGATTGGTACCGTTGTCTGTAATAATTCTTTCTGGGACGCCGTATCGACAGATCAGGTTATGCCGAATGAACCGTACCACAACAGTCTTGGTTACCGTGGCATAGGATGCTGCTTCGACCCACTTTGTAAAATAATCAATTGCCACTAGGATGAAGCGATGCCCATTAGATGCCGTAGGTTTAATCTCACCGATCATGTCTATGCCCCACATTGCAAACGGCCAAGGCGCAGTCAGAATGTTCAACGGAACTGGAGGAACATGCACCTTGTCTGCGTAAATCTGGCACTTATGGCATGTCCTGGAATGTTGGTAACAGTTAGCTTCCATTGTGGACCAGTAATACCCTGCCCGAAGGATCTTTTTTGCCATTGTATGTCCACTAGAATGTGTACCAAAAGTCCCTTCATGTAGCTCTTCCATGATTCTTTCCGCTTCGGTCTTATCCACACAACGCAGTAAGGTCGAATCATGGTTTCGCTTGTACAAGATGCCGTTGCTAAGGAAGAACTTTGTTGCGAACCTTCTCAAGAACTTCTTATCATTGACAGAGGCACCCTCAGGGTATTCCTGAGCTTCCAGATATCTCTTCACCTCATGGTACCAAGGCTTCTCAGTCACCAATTCGGTCTCGAGATCGCAACAGTATGCCGGTTCGTCCAGTTTCCAGATGATGATCCGGGGAGCCTCATTATCCCATTTGACCTTGAACATAGAAGACATTGTAGCTAACGCGTCCGCCAACTGATTCTCTTCTCTTGGAAAGTGTTCAAAGGTTATCTTCGTGAAGTGAGGGATCAAGGTCAACACACATTCTTTGTAAGGAATAAGATTCGGATGTTTCGTATCCCACTCTCCTTTGATCTGATTGATCACAAGAGCGGAATCTCCGAAGACACTCAGAAACTTGATCCTTAGGTCGATCGCAGCTTGAAGACCCATGATGCACGCCTCATACTCCGCCATGTTGTTGGTACAGTTGAAACATAGCCGGGCAGTGAGCGGAGTATGAGTACCTTGAGGTGATATGATTATAGCGCCGATACCGTTTCCCAAAGCATTAGAGTCCCCATCAAAATGCATAGACCATCGGGATCCTTCCTCAGGTCCTTCATCCGGTCCAGGTACTTCACAATCAGTTACTATCATGATGCTTTCATCCGGAAACTCGAAGTTCATTGATTGATAATCATCTACGGCCTGATGTGCCAAGTGGTCTGCCAATACACTTCCCTTGATGGCTTTCTGGGTCGTGTACTGAATGTCGTATTCCGTCAAGATCATTTGCCATCTTGCAATTCTCCCAGACAGAGCAGGTTTTTCAAATATGTACTTTATAGGATCCATCTTTGAGATCAACAAGGTAGTGTGAGTCAGCATATACTGTCTCAGCCGGCGAGCAGCCCATACCAAAGCGCAGCAAGTTTTCTCGAGCAATGAGTATCGGGTCTCACAGTCGGTAAACTTTTTGCTAAGGTAATAAATGGCATGCTCTTTTCGGCCAGACTCGTCATGCTGCCCCAGCACACACCCCATTGAGTTGTCGAGTACTGTCAGGTATAGTATCAGAGGTCTCCCTTCAACCGGTGGCATAAGGATGGGTGGTTCTTGGAGATACTCCTTGATTCTGTCAAAATCAGCCTGACATTCATCGTTCCAACATACTACCTGATCTTTCTTCAGCAGCTTGAAGATTGGCTCACAGGTAGCAGTCAGGTGTGAGATGAATCGAGAAATGTAATTCAGGCGTCCCAAAAAGCCTCTGACTTCCTTCTCTGTCTTAGGAACTGGCATCTCTTGAATAGCTTTAACCTTGGCAGGGTCCACTTGAATGCCCTTATCGCTTACCACGAAGCCTAGCAACTTTCCAGATCTTACCCCGAAGGTGCACTTGTTCGGGTTCAACCTTAGCTTGTATAGTTTCAGACGGTCAAACAACTTCTGCAGATGATCTAGGTGCTCTTCCTCAGTCTGGGACCTTGCGATCACGTCGTCAACATACACTTCTATCTCATGGTGGATCATGTCATGAAATAAAGCAACCATGTCACGTTGGTAGGTTGCCCCAGCGTTCTTTAATCCAAAAGGCATGACCTTGTAGCAGAAGGTACCCCACTGAGTAACAAAGGTAGTCTTTTCCATGTCTTCAGGTGCCATCTTGATCAGATTATAACCTGAAAAACCATCCATGAAAGAGAACACCTTATGCTGAGCAGTATTGTCAACAAGGACATCAATGTGAGGTAAAGGGAAGTCATCTTTGGGGCTGGCCCTGTTCAGATCCCTGTAGTCGACACACATTCTGACCTTACCGTCCTTCTTTGGTACCGGCACCACATTAGCAACCCACTGAGGATAAGAAGTCACTGCAAGGAACCCAGCATCAAACTGTTTCATAACCTCGGCCTTGATCTTTTCAGACATCTCTGGACGCATACGGCGGACCTTTTGCTTAACTGGAGGGCAGTCTTCCTTAGTAGGCAAGTGATGGACCATAATATCGGTATCCAACCCGGGCATGTCTTCGTAGGACCAGGCAAAGATCTCCATATAATCATGTAGCATCTGAGTCAACCGTTGCTTCACGCTGAGCTCTAGGTTGGCACCAATCTTTACCTCTTTCCTGTCTGCCTCAGTACCCAAGTTTATTATTCCCACTGGCTCTTCATGTGGTTGAATTGCCCTCTCCTCCTGAAGTAACAGTCTTGCAAGCTCGCCAGGCACTTCACAATCATCTTCACCTTCGTCTTCGGCTAAGTTGATCGGATTTTCGAAGTCATAATTGGCAGTAGCAGAGTCGTTATCAGTGAGATCCAGAGTGGATTGAAACCTGTATGAGTGAGTGTGTGTGTAAATACAGCTGTTTTGAAAAATATGTAAAGGAAGGAAAGACAGAAAAGGAGTATAAGATTTGTAATGCGAGAAAACGTCCAAGATTTTCATTTATGATATATGAAATGACAATTTATATGCCCTCACAAATAAAACCAGGGTGCCTCGGGTAAGACACTGGGCCATAGAGTTTATTTATTGTTTATTACAAATAGCAAAACAAAGAAGTTTATTACTGCGTAACAAAAGTGACAGGAGTATGGTCTTTGACAATCCAATTGGTCAATCCGCCTTCGGTCGTTGGGTAGATCCAGCTATTGAATTATGCTTCATCCACTTCATTGTCTTCCCCAACAGCATTCACTCCTGGATTTCTAATGAGCACAGGAGGTCTTCTGATCTTCGCCTTCCGCATAGCTTTCTGACCCTCTGTAGTAAAACCCAGTCCAAATTTGTCAGTTTTCTGTGTAAAGTCGGGAAGCCTGCCCCAATTAGCACATTCTCCTTTTTGAACCACAGCCCGGGCATCCTTCAGAGAAGCCATCTTCAAAGGAATATTCTCTTCGACTGCTGTTTCTGCTGCTGCTGAAATTGGAAGCACCTCCTCGAAATGCTGAAAGGGGGTTTCAATAAACTCCCCATCCATCTCAATGTATCTTAAGGAATTCAGATGGCTCACCATATACTCCTCCTCTCCTTGCACAGTGACGATTTTCCCTCTGACGAGGTACTTCAGCTTTTGGTGCAAGGTAGAGGTCACTGCCCCAGCTTTATGGATCCAAGGTCGACCTAATAGACAAGAGTAAGATGGACGGATATCCATCACGTAAAAAGTAGAGTCAAACACCTGAGAGCCCACACGAATAGGAATGCCAACCTCTCCATGAACCATCCTTTTTGAACCGTCAAAGGCCCTGACGATGATATTGCTGGGTTTTAATTCCAGGCCTTCACAATCCAAACGGTCTAAAGCCTTCTTTGGTAGAACATTCAAGGAAGAACCAGTATCCACCAATACATGTGCCAGAGTAGTGCCCCTGCATTCGATAGAGACATGCAGGGCATCATTGTGGTCTCTTCCCTTCGCAGTCAGGTCAGCATCTGAGAAACCCAAACCATTGTCTACTGTCAGATTTGCTACGCAGTCAGTGAACTGAACTGCAGATGTTTCCTGTGGCACATGGGCCGTCTTGAGAAATGAGATCAAGGCCTTAGCATGGGCCTCGGAGCATAGCAATAAGGAGAGCATGGAAATCTTGGAGGGCGTATGCCCCAGCTGTTCCACAACATTGAAGTCACTCTTCTTTATAATTTTCAAGATTTCCTCCATCTCTTGTTGGGAGGCCTCAGCATTTACAGGTATTGGTGCCTCCATCCGGGCAGGCTCATCTTCAACTCCCTTGCCCCGAGCATTGGATGACTCGGCAGCAGGGGAAACAACTTGATCAGCAACAGGAACAGGTACACTTGTAGGTGTTATAAGGAGGGGTCTTCGAGTAGCGGGCGGTGCAATGTCAGGCGAGAAGAGCCTGCCACTGCGGGTAACCTTGGCTGGACCAATGATATCACAGATACTGGCGCCAGTGTTGAATTCTTGTTTGATTCTGTTCACATACACATCTGCCCCATAGTGCCAGGGGATAGCTTTATCAGACACATAGGGGAGAGGCCCCAGAACAGTAATAACCACAGGTGCAACGGTCATGATTTGGACAGGCTTCTTTGGGAAAGCCTTGATTGGATTATTGAAGATGGTAACCATAGAAACTTCTTCTACCGGAACCAACTGAACAACAGACTTCTTAAACAGAATCTCCTTGCTATCCATTAGGCTTTGGATGCCTAACTTCAGCAAGGGACTACCAGATAGGGAAACAGCACAGAACAGGCAACCCTCACTGCAACCCGGAAATAAACCGGCCAGCAGTAGGTTTCTCTTGACAGTCATTAAGGGAGTGGCTAGATCATCCATAGAAACAGCATACATCTCTTCATCAACAACATTTACCCCATGCTGAGGCATAGGAGCAGTTACCACATTCGGCCTTTCAGGAGCTTCAAACTGTATCTCTTTCGCGTCAATAAGGTCTTGCACCTTATTCCTTAATGCCCAACAGTCATCAGTGGAGTGCCCCGGGCTATCAGAATGGTAAGCACAACGAGCATTTGGGTTGTACTTGGGGGAAGCAGTGTTTACACCCTTGGGTGCCTCTCTAACTGTCACTAGATTGGTGGATAGCAACTGTGGAAAGATCTGCGATAAGGTCATGCTCAAACGGGTAAATTCTCTCCGGGGTCTTTCAGCCCTTTGAGGATTGGTTGGCCGAGGAGCGGCAGCAGGCTTGGCAATCATTACCGCACTGACAGATTGGCGGCGCTCAGATTTCTCTTGTCTTCTAGAGCCATATACAACACTAGCCTCCTTTTTGAAGGGTTTCTTCTCAGAACTAGACGATGCACCCTTCGGAATCTTTCCAGACTTCAACCCAGCCTCAATTCTCTCCCCAGTCAGAATCAAATCAGTGAACCCTGCAAATGAATTCCCGATAAGATGGTTGAAAAATGGCCCAGATAGGGTCCCCAAGAACATGTCTACCAACTCCCGATCAGTCAACGGAGGCTGCACCCTGCCAACCAGATCCCTCCACTTCTGAGCGTACTCTTTAAAACCTTCACTTGAACCTAACGACATACCCTGAAGTTGGATACGTGTAGGGGCAAGGTCGGCATTATATTGATACTGCTTATAGAAAGCAGTAGCCAACTCCTCCCAGTTACGAACCTTGGTCCCATCCAGCTGATAGAACCATTCGAGATGAGTCCCTGAAAGACTCTCCTGGAAGAAGTGGATCCACAAATTCTTATCCGCTGAGTACGGTTGAATCTTCCGAACATAGGACCTGAGATGTAGCTTGGGACAAGACGCCCCGTCGTACTTATTGAAAGATGGTGCTTTGAATTTACGAGGAATGATTACACCAGTAGACAAACCCAAATCTCCAAAATCCAGCCCAGGTACCTGTTGGATCTCCATAGTATTCAACCTGTCTTCCAATTGCTTGTAACGGTCTTCTGCCGGAGGATATTGCTCTTCATCAAAATCAGTCTCGTTGTCGGAGACTACCGGACTAGGACCTTTTTCCGCTTGAGGAGTACTCTTGCCAATAGAAGAACCAGCCTCTTCATTCTGCAGAGTATTGCCAAACCTTCGGCCCGAGTTGAACATAACAGTTCTTCTCTTCTTCTTCTTTTCCTTCTTCAGGAGCAGAGCCTTCAACTCCTCTTGGCCCTGAGCCAAACCCATGATTAATTCCTGAAATTGCACATTCTGCGCCTGAAAAGCCTTGATGGACATCTCAGTTGATGACGAGTCAGGATTCATGATGCTGAAATAAACAGCGAAGAACTGTAAGCAACCTGAAAAGAGGAAAACCTGCTATGCACATGATGACTGATATGTGTTTATGCAATGCATTCAAGGGTTCGAAAGTTCAAATTTGTTGTAGACAAAAAGGAACACACGTTATCATTAAGGAAATAATTGTTCAGTACATCAAAGCCTCATGGGCAAAATAATACAAAAGCAAATCAATCCCAAAATATACTACGCATCCTCTTTGGAGCTATGTAGGTGTTGAGATTCCTCTCCTCATGCAACAGGCGGGTGAGCTCCAAGACCTTCTTTTCACTGGCATGTAGACTGGTCTCGAGAGAATTCCGTTCTTCCTTAAGCTGGATCCAGCTCTTCTGCATCTCTTCCCAGGATGTGGGCATATCAGGGTGCTGAATAGTGCATGACACTTCTCCTTCCAAGACTGGCTCTTTGATCACAGGGAGCATATGGGGATAAGGCATCACTAACTTCTGGGAGCGGGCTCGTACCCACTTGAGATAAGGTTCCAAAGGGATGGAATTCCTGTGCCCCAGTGTCCTACTGTCTATCCTACTTGGCATCCTCCAAGCTCTGATAAATCTCTGGCGAAGTCCTTGAGTATCATTGTCGAAGTCAAAAACTATGTCAGGAATTAACATGTCATGAGGACCATCCCTCCGAGCATAACCAAACTGTCTCCAAGCCAGACATGGGCTGTAAGTAATACCTCCTCTGATTCCAAGTAAAGTAACATTAGGGTACTCCCCGCAACGATCAATGATAGTGACATCCTCCCTAGACCTAGGGCACCAATGTATATCTGCATGTGTAAGAGTCATCAACCGTTGTGACCATCTCAAACCCCGCTCGTTCTTCAAAACTGATTGTGGAAGGTGCGAAATAAACCACCTTCCCAGGAGAGGAGTGCAACACATAAGGACACCTCTTTTTCTCATGGTTCGAGTGTAACATGAGTGAAGGATGTCCCCCAGCAACGTAGGTATAGGATTCCTGGACATAAAGATGCGGACAGCACTGATATCTATAAGCTGATCTGGGTTAGGGAACAACACCAAACCATAGACAAGGAGGGCCACAACTTCTTCAAAAGCTTGTAAGTCAAGGGAGTTCCAACATTCATGGGCCTTTTCAAACAGAAACCTGGCTAAGAACCCTTTGATACCACTTCTAACTTCCCAATGTCCCTTGAGGTCAGATGACTGTAGGTGCAAGGCTTTAGCAATCTCTTCAAGCTTAGGTTACTTTTCTGTACCGTTGTAGGATATGGATCTTCAGGAGCCGGGAGAACTCCTCCAATGTAGGTACCAACTGATAGTCCAAGAAGGTGAAACAGTGATGCAGAGGGTCAAAGAATTGGAACGGGACCTTGATCATATCTTCCTCAATGTTGGTATTGACCAAGCTGATGAGACTTCCATGTCTTTCACTGAATGAAGAGTTCTCGGGAATCCTTGATATAAGCTCCTTAAGCTGAGGAGGGACCCTTACAAGGCTGATTTGAATTGTCTTTCTGCGAACAGTTTCCATGTCCTACAAAACAAGAACAAAGATGAAAATTCGAACCCCTGAAATGGTTAGTCAATGCATATGATGCTGGATGATGTCATGATGCTATGATTAAACACACCACAGATATTTACAAAGACAAACATGTAAGGCACACAAGGCACACAAGACAAGCCCCTAGGGTTTAAGGCCAGCATGGGGTCTGGGTAATACCCTCTTGAAGTTGGTGGGTTCAACCTGTCCTATTAGAAGTAACCGGGTTCTAAGGGTCCCAATATCACGGGATTGCTTTCATTGTTCATCGTTTCGATTTAGCCACTGAACTGGCGACCGAAATATTCCAGGAAAGCAACCCTCAATTGAGTGTAGTATCGAGTATCAACCAACCTCGGACTACACCAAAGTCAGTTATCTCACTACCCTAAAGAGGCCAAGATGGTTCAATTAAGGTTCCTAAGGTCAGTTGATGCTTCACGACACCACGCGGCGGCCCCGTACTCTCCTTGACTGAACTCAAGGGTTACCGGTACACACCAAAGTGTCACATCAACGTAGCAGACTGCTTCAACCATGTCGGTATACCCCGCACAGTTCCCTCACAGCCTTGTTGCTACTTTCTAAGAAGGTATCCCCCAGATCCAGGCTAGGATCTATAGAACTCCCGAGACAGTCCCACAATAATAAAGCAAGCAAAACAAAGCAATTGAAAACACAAGTATGAGCTAATCCTAAGGTACACCTCACTTTAAGTATCCCCAGCAGAGTCTCCAGTTCTGTGATCGGTGGATCTGGAACTGACTGTTTAACGCTGGTTCGCGAAATGTCGCGGAAGCAAGAGTCGCCACCGTCTTTTATTTTCTCCAAATGGAAAGGACAAAAGCACAGAAAAATTCCTTAAAGAGATTGCTCTCGGTTCGGGAGGTAGGTTATAGAAAGGGAAGGTGTTAGCACCCTTTCTATCCATGGTTATCCATGGGCTCTTAGATACTTGCTCATTTGTGTTTTCAAAATGTTTGCTTTTCGATGTGGGTTTTAAAAAAAGTTTCTTTGAAAATTCCAGTTCGACTCTTGTATCGGTCCTCAAGAGTGTTTGAAAAGTTGCTTTCGAAAGCTTTTGAAAAGTGTCGGTGTGAAAAGTATTTTTTGATTTGTCTTTGAAATTTAGAGCAAGTATCTAGAGTCGTCTACCTACCCTAAGGAATTCGTCTGTGTAAATGTCCTTTAAAGTAGTGTCATCCCACCATTGAGAGGTAGGTAGCACCATCGTTGGAGGTGTTCGGGTCAATTCGAGGTTCGGGACATGGTGATCACCGGAGCAATGGGAAGACACCTTAGAAGCTACCCTCATGCCAGGTTCCCGGATCATGAGGACTTACTAAGACATCCTCTACTCGACGATCACCTTTCGGGGCAAGGCAACAGTGAGGCGTACCCTAGGGGTGGTGTGTGATTTGTGTGTCAGATTCATTTATTTTTATCTTGTTCATGTCAAAGTAATCTATGCGTTTGTTTTTATTTTTTCATTCATTCTTGCATGCATTTGTTTAGCAGTTAAAATATTGCGAGAAAGATAAAATTCTAAACTATTACAAAAGGCGCGGGTCCACATTGCCAAAATTTCCAAGACCCGATTTGACAGAAAATAAAGAATTAAAGAGTGCGAGAAATTATGAAATTACACGGCTTTGGGAGAGGTACATAAAAATTATACGAAAAGAAAATAAATGCGCGATTTGAATTAAGATTGGAAACGAGGGCGTTGGACCCTTTTTAATGAGATTAGATTAAATTATTAATTAAATGAAAGAAAAAGAAATTATTTTGGTATTTTTGTACTTTATGATTTTTATGAGAAAGATTAATTAAAATAAAATGCTAACCCTAATTCTAGTTGTTTTTTAGTTTATTAAGAAAGAATTAAATTTTAACCTAAACTTAATCTAATTATTTACATGCAATTTAATTACAAAAATAAATAATATTTAATTATTATGAAAGAAAAGAAAAAGGGATAAAAATTATTACAAACCCTAATTCTACCAATTTTAGATTTTTATTAAAAAGGTTAAGGTTACAACCTAAATTAAAAACTAAGTTAATTAATGAACTTTATTTACAAAAATACTAATTAAATAAATATATTTAATTTTTGTTTTTTTCTGATTTTTTTGTGTTTTTTATATTATTTGTGAAAATATTAAATTAATTAAAAAAACAATAATTGAAAGAAAGTAAAAAGAATGAAAAAAAATGTAAAAAAGGTTTGCAAACCTAGGGGGTTCTGCCCCTAATTTGGAGGTTTTGATCAGCATTTTTGGGCCCAATAGCCTTTGGCCTGGTGGACTTTCCAGCTAGCGTGCATAGGCGTTGACTAGAGTTTACCATGTTCTACAGATCCTGGCCCTTGATTGAATGCAATGGTACGCGTGGACGGCTTGATTGAGGAACGTATGATGGTCCATAGCGTTGACACTGCATAGAATTATTAAATGAAAAATAGTATTGAAGGGGTGGGGGACCTGGGGCTCGAACCCAGATCATGAGGATTACCACTAACCAGCTTTGCCAATTGAACCAAACACGCGTTTTGTATATTAATTAACAAACAATCATTATAAGACAAAACCACGCGTTAATGACTTTTTAGCGCGAATTTTTGAACGACCCAATCACCAGTGGCCACCTAGTCATCTTCTTCCTTGGTTTGTTTTTTCCCTGAAAATAAAAAGTGGTTAGCGGGGGTTTTGAACCCCCCCAAAACAGGCCATGTCCAATAATAGCGATTACGCCATCTTTGAGCATAAATTAGGCGCGAGGGTCCTATCTTTTTCGTCCAATCATGCTGAGTCCATTCCTGGTATTGACATGTATTAATTTTACAGGGATGAGAAACGCCCAATTTAGAACGTGGAAAACCCTAGATGATAACAATGGTGAATCCTTCCATGGTGCACGAAAACAAAATCAAACCACACAGTTAGCTTCAGAATTGAATAATGAACATAAATCAAATGTTAAAAATTGCAAAAGATGCATGAATTGAGATGCACGAATATCAAATATTTTTTGTACAGGTGGTCATCGTTCTCACGTTTCTTGAGGTTAGGATGGATGGTTTTTATTTGGAAACCTTCCTTGAAGCCTCAGGAAGGTGATGGAACAAGTTTCTTTGCTTGAATCGACCTGTAACCTTGTTTGCAGTTTTGAAATTTCAAGAAAAAAACGCAAGTGTTCTTTTTGGTCTATGGCTCAGCTTCTTGGTAATGGGCACGAGGGTTTTCTTGTGTATGTATAGGTGAATGATTTAGGTTAAGTTTTCTTGTCCAAGGAATCAAGGAATTGATGTATGGATATTGATTTTTATGGCAAAATATTTTCCAATCTTTTCATGCACATTTACTCTCAATCATATCCAATCACCTTCAATTCTTCCCTAATCTGATTTGCACGAAATCTTGGAGATGTTTTATGTACAAAAAGATTTGAAACATTAGGTTTAACATTTTTCATGTATTTTAATTAATTTAAATGAATTATTAATAATAAAAATCCAAATAAATAAATAAAAAATGAAGAAAAACTTCCCTTTGGGCCAAATGGTCGTGCACATGCCTTGGATAATGAATTGTGGATGAAAAAGAGGCCCATTAGCAATTTTAGGTCATTTGAAGCAATGTTGACTTTTCAAAATATCCAAACATTTCCCAACTTCTACAAGGCATAACTTGCTCAATTTTTAAGCTTTGCTCATGTTCGTGGACATTTTGGAAAGGTCTTTGAGTCCTCTAACCAATGTATTTGGTCCCATGTAATTTTGATTTACCAATCTCAAGTTATGGCCTTTGACTTAAAGTCCCTTTTTGTTGACTTTTGAAAATGACCTATAATGTTGAAATTGATAACTTTGTGAGAGCATTTCTTGGACTTGAAGTGTGAAGAGGAGTTGTAGGAAATGTCTTTATCTTCAAAATTAGCTTTGGAGGGAATTTTTCTGATAATCCATGTGAAAGTTATGCCCTGGTCAATTTACAGTTGACTTTTTCAACTGTCCAAATATGGAAACTTTTGCATCTTGATGATTTTTGAGCCCAGCTTTGAGAATCATGATCAAGCATTGATCAAATGATGTTTGTGGCTTCAAAATGAGATGTTGACCAAAAATTTGAACTTTTGACTGTCAAATAACCATTTTGCCCCTACAGTTGACTGTAGTGCAATTAGTGTTTTTGACTGTGCAATTTTGTGCTGAAAGTCTTGAAACTTGGTATGAGGATGCTTGACCATATTTATAGGCATGTGGGACTTGATTGGACCCTTGGAAACTTCATTTTCTTTGCCAGAACCAAAACCCTAATTTTGATTGTTTAGGAGGCCCTTACACTGTGCAACCCTTGGGGGATTTTGAAGCATGCTTTGCAATTCTTGAAGAATATGGGAGGGCAAATTTTGGGGTACAACACACACACATATATATATATATATATATATATATATATATATATATATATATATATATATATATATATATATATATATATATATATATATATATATATATATATATATATATATATATATATATATATATATATATATATATATATATATATATATATATATATATATATATATATATATATATATATATATATATATATATTTATTAATATATTTAGGGTTAAAATGCAAAATATACACATTTTTATTTTTATTTAATATTTAATATAAAAATACCTTTTGACAAATATACTTCATTTTATTTTATTTTTGTATACAATAAATAAATACCTGTACATAATAAATAAATAATGCATTTTATTTAATAGAATTAGGGTTTAACCCTAAACATGAAAAAACTCCAAAAAATAATACTTTTATTTTTGTTTATTTTGACATATAAAAATACTTTTTTCATACATACAAAAAAACCATTTTTGCATCTTACATATTTATTCTTATTTTATTTAAATTGTGCAATTAAATTATCTTGTAAATAATTCAATATTGATGTAATAGTTTAGGTTTAAATTCCTTGTCAAAATCCCCATTTGAACATTTGTACCCCCCTTCCCATATATGGTTTTGTAATAGCTTAGTAAATTTATTTTCGCACTTTATTGCTTTCTAATTATACCATGTTAGAATTAGGGTTTGTATGCGAAAAAACAACGAAAATAGTTTTGACCTAATTTCAAGATAAACAAGCATGAAAATGGACACACAAATCACACTTGCACCCCCTAGGGTATCCCACTTGTTGCCTTTCAAAATTGGGCCATATTGCATGTTAGGTATCTTTGGGAAAAACAAACACAAATCAAATGATCATAGTCCCTCGATGACGCTTTCAAAATGTTGCCTAAACAAATGATCAAGTCCCTTAAAGAAAATTGCCCAAAGATACTTGGCACCATTGCAATTATGGTCTAAACGATGACCCGCACCCGTCCCTTTCACATCCTAACATGAGATTGTCCACCAAATATAATGGTGGAACAAACTTGTTAAAAGGGTTAAAACATAGCAATAAACCTTGAGAAATTTAGGAGTAGATAACCTCTTAGTTACTTGAATCAAACTTGCAAAAATAAAACACTTGCCTATTTTCTAAAACCACATTTCACAACACTTTCTAAAAAATGAAAACCTTTTCAAAAGACGTACATCTTTGTATACATCCCAACATGGATCATTACAAAGGTTGCCACCACATTGGCCTCTTTTTTTAAAACAATTTTCAAACCCACACACACACACATAAGCACCATTTCAAACAATTGAAAACAAAAGGCAAGTGATCTAAGCAAGTAACTAAGAGCCCATGGATAACCATGGATAGAAAGGGTGCTAATACCTTCCCTTTCTATAATCTACTCCCCGAACCCAAGAAAACATCTCAAAAGGTTTTTGCTGTGCTTTTTAACCTTTCCTTAGGATAAAATAAAAAGTCGGTGGCGACTCTTGCTCAACCGAAACATTTGCGAAAACAAACGCAAAACCATAGTCAGTTCTCCCACCGTATCACAGAACTGGCGACTCTGCTGGGGAATCAATTTAAAAGTGGAGTAACCTTAGGGCTTAGATCACCTTTGTTTTCAATTGTTTTCTTTGTTTGCTTTTATATTTGTGGGCTTTTCATCGGAGTTTCATAGATCCTAACCCGGATCTGGGGAATACCCTTTTTAGGTAGCATAATCTGTGAGGGACCTGTCCGGCGTAGACCGACATGGGTGAAGCAGTGGCTACGTTGGTGTGGCACCTTGGTCTGTACCTATATCCCTTGTGTTGCAATGAGGAGAATATAGGTCTTCTAAGGAGTCATTAAACACCAACCAACCTTAGAACCCTAAATTAACCAAACTTGGCCATTAGGACAGTAGCAGTATGCTACACTCATTGAGACTAAACTCTCGCGATGGTTCTGGCTGCAAGAAAAGATTGCGATGCTGGAGTTATGACCGATTGAGGGTAGTCAATGATTTGAGATCCTCTAGAACCCGGTTACTTTTGATAGGACAGGTTTTAACCAACGAAACTAAAAGAGGGTAACACCTAAACTTCATGCTGGCCTGAAACCTAAGGATTGTCTTGTGTGACTTGTGTGCCTTACCATGCTTGCCTATGTGAATACTTGTGGTGTGCTTCATCATAGCATCATGCCATCATACCATTGCATGCACCCTGTATAAAGGACTAACCCATTTCAAAGACAAAAAAGTTTCATCTTTGCTCTGTTTTGTAGGACATCATGATGCCCGTGCGTAGGAATACTGTCCGGCTCAACTTTGTTCAACCACCAACTTTGCTCAAGGATTTGGTTGGTAGGATTCCAAACACCTCCTCCTTCATCAACAGGCATGGTTCTCTCCTTGGCTTGATCACTGCAAAATGGGACCAACAACTGATAAGTAGTCTGACCCAGTTTTATGACCCCCTGTATCATTGTTTCACCTTTCAAGACTTCCAGCTGGTTCCTAGCCTGGAAGAATTCTCTTATTTGCTTGGGATCCCTGTCTTGGAGCAAACTCCATTCACTGGTTTGGAAAAGACTCCTAGGCCTGAAGAGGTTGCTGCAGTTCTCCCCTTGACCAAAGAAGAGGTATTGGCTATCTGGGAAACTAGAAGTGGAGTTAAGGGCTTTTTGGTCAAATTTCTGGTTGGCAAAGCTAATGATTTCTGGAATGACTTGGACTTCAAGGCGTACGAGGATATTCTGGCTCTTTTGATCTATGGTCTGGTACTGTTTCCCAATCCTGACACCTTTATCAGTATCTATGCCATAAGGATCTTCATGTCTCGGAACCCTGTACCCACTCTTTTGGGTGATATCCTGCAACAACTCTATGCTCGTACTTCTCGAAAACGGGGAACTCCGTGGTGTTGTGCTCCTTTGCTAGTGAGGTGGTTTATTTTGCACCTTCCTAAGTTCGTGCTGAAGAATGAAGAAGGAAAAGGTTGGGCTCGGAGGTTAATGTCTCTCACTGATATTGACATCACTTGGACTCTCAGAGGTTTGGATGAGGTAGCTGTCATTGATCGTTGCGGAGAATACCCTAATGTTCCGTTGATTGGTATCCAAGGAGGAATCTCTTATAATCCATGCTTAGCTCTCCGCCAGTTTGGAAGAGCCAGAAGAGTTGGGCCTCATGAAATGTTGGTTCCTCACTTCCATTTTGAGTTTCAGGAAGACAGTGACAAACTACGCCATGGATTCATTAAAGCTTGGGACAAAATTCACAAAGCTGACCCACATGAGTTGGGACCAAAGACTTCTCTACCAATGGAACCCTATTGCAAATGGGTCCGCATCCGTGCTCAGAAGTTAGGTATGCCGTATGAAGCTGTCAGACCGATCATTCTTGAATCTCCTGATGAAGATGGGGTTCCTCCAACTGTCCTCCCTCCTCAGATACCCACTGATTTTGATACAATGAAGAGATCTTGGGTGCAACTAAAGGAAGAACGGGATTTCTATCGAGAAAAGTTCAACGAACAGGAACGGAAGATCCAGAGGTTGACCAAGCAATTGGAGGAAGAGCGGGTTCTGAATAACTACATCAACACTGAGAAGAGGAGGCCATGGGAGCACTGATGGGCTTTGGATATTTCCTTTTATAGCTTTTATTTCCTTTCCAGTATTTTTCATTCCTGTAATGCCTAAGGGCAAGTTGTTGAACAATTAAAATTTTAATCTAATGAAGTGTGTTTCCCTTTTGTCTACAAAGTTGAATCTTGTTTGTCTTTGAAAACATAAAACATACGCATCTCATTGCACCATATGCATAGCAGGTACCCTATTTCACAGGTTGCTTAATCTTCTTCGCTGTTTATTTGAACAGTCATCATGAATCCAGACTCATCCAGCGAGCAAGCAATCAAGGCCCTTCAGGCCCAAAGTGCCCTGTTTCAAGAGATGGTCCTGAGCCTGGCCCAAGGTCAGCAAGAGTTGAAGACCCTACTCCTGAAGAAGAAGAAGAAAAAGAGGACTGTGTTATTCAACACTGGACGCAGATTTGGGAACACACTCCATAATGAAGCTGATCCAAATACTTCTTCTGCTGAGAAAAACAGTCCCCAAGGGGGAGGAGCTCCTAGTCCTGCAGTCTCTGACAACGAGACGGACTACAATGACGAACAATACCCACTTGCTGCTGACAGATACAAGCAATTGGAGGACCGCTTGAGCGCCATGGAGACTCAGAATGTGCCGGGGCTGGATTTCGGAGATTTGGGGTTATCTTCTGGGGTAGTAATTCCACACAAGTTTAAGGCGCCTGCCTTTGCCAAATATGACGGGGCTTCCTGTCCAAAGCTGCATCTGAGGTCGTACGTAAGGAAGATCCAACCTTACACGGCAGATAAGAACCTTTGGATTCACTTCTTCCAAGATAGCCTTTCGGGGTCACAGCTTGAGTGGTTCTACCAACTAGATGGAACTAGCATCCGACACTGGGAAGATTTGGCAACCGTATTCTACAGACAATATCAATACAATTCTGATCTCGCTCCTACGTGTACCCAACTTCAGGGTATGTCTCTAGGAACGGGCGAAGGGTTCAAAGAATATGCACAAAAATGGAGAGATTTGGCTGGCAGGGTGCAGCCTCCATTGACTGATCGTGAGCTGGTTGATATGTTTCTAGGGACTTTGTCTGGTCCATTTTTAAATCATTTGGTTGGTAACTCCTCCGCTGGGTTTACGGATTTGATTCTGACGGGAGAAAGAATTGAAGCTGGCATCAGGTCAGGAAAGATACAAAAAGCTGCCTCCCCAAGTACTGAGAAGAGGCCTTTCAAGAAAGAAGCAAGTGCAGTCTATGATCCTAGAAGACAAGTCAAGCCAGAAAGTCGCCAAGCCGTCAATGCTTTGGTCATTTCAAAACCTGTTGCTGCTCCTCAGCAGTACAATCAACAAAGAAGTGAAAGGCCCAAGAGGCAGTATACTAGGCTGAGTATGACCTTGTCACAAATCTTACCGTAACTGTTATCAACCAACTTGGTGACCATCAAAGAAGCTCCTAAGGTCGTTAATACTGCATCTCCTAAGTATAACCCAAATGCCCGTTGTGCTTATCATTCCGATAGCCCCGGGCATACTACTGATGATTGCTGGGCCTTGAGAAACAAAGTGCAAGATCTTATCGACGCGAAAGAAATTCAGTTTGAAGCGCCTGAGAGACCAAACGTTGTAACTGCTCCTATGCCCCATCATAGAGTAAATGCCATTGAGGAAGATTTGTATGCTGTTTCGGTGAATGATGTTGCTACCCCTCTTTTGACTGTTAAGAGGAACTTACTACTAGCCGGTTTATTTCCGGGTTGTAGCAAGGGTTGCCTCCTGTGTGCTGTTATCCCTACCGGTTGTCCACTGCTAAAATCAGGCATCCAAAGCCTGATGGATAGCAAAGAAATTATGTTCAAGAAAACTGCTGTTCCGTTTGTTTCCGCTGAAGAAATATCTGTTGTCACAATTTACAATCCTGCTAAAGCTCCCCCGAGGAAGCCAGTCCAAATTCTGTCTGTTGCACCCATTACTATTACTGTTCCGGGGCCTCTTCCCTATGAGTCTGATAAAGCCGTCCCATGGCATTATGGGGCCAACGTGTATGTGCTTGGGGTAAAGCAGGAGTTCAACACCAATACCAGTATCAGTAACATCACTGGTCCCGCCAAGATTACCCGCAGTGGCAGGCTCTTCTCGCCTGACATTGCACCGCCAGTTATCCGAAAACCTCTCACCATCACACCCGCAAGTGTGCATGTTCCGAATCAAGTTCCTGTGTCTACTACTGCCGCCGAGTCCTCTAATACCCGGGGCAAAGAAGTTGCTACCGATTTGCCTGCCAGGACAGAGGCACCAAAAAAGACTGATGTGGAAGCCTCCCAACAAGAAATGGAGGAAATTCTTAAAATCATCAAAAAGAGTGACTTCAATGTTGTTGAACAGTTGGGGCATACCCCCTCCAAAATCTCTATGCTATCGTTGCTCCTATGCTCAGAGGCCCATGCAAAGCCCTGATTTCATTTCTGAAAACGGCCCATGTGCCGCAAGAGACCTCCGCGAATCAATTCACTGACTGTGTAGCTAATTTGACAGCTGACAACGGATTGGGGTTCTCGGATGCTGACCTCATCGCCAAAGGGAAAAATCACAATGATGCCCTGCATGTTTCCATAGAATGCAGGGGCACTACTCTCGCACACGTGTTAGTGGATACCGGCTCTTCCCTGAATGTTTTGCCTAAGAAGGCATTGGACCGCTTGGATTGTGAGGGTCTGGAGCTGAAACCTAGTAACATCATTGTTAGAGCCTTCGACGGTTCTAAGAGGATGGTGCACGGTGAAGTAGACATCCCTATTCGTGTGGGTTCCCAAGTCTCCGACTCAACGTTCTATGTAATGGATATTCGTCCATCTTACTCCTGCTTGTTGGGTCGACCCTGGATTCACAAGGCTGGGGCAGTAACCTCCACTCTACACCAAAAGCTCAAATACCCTGTCAAAGGGAAGATTGTTACTGTGCAGGGTGAGGAGGAATACATGGTTAGTCACTTGAATTCATTCCGGTATATTGAGATGGACAGGGAGTTTATTGAAACCCCCTTTCAGCATTTTGAGGAGGTACCCCTAATGTTGGCATCAGCTGAAACAGTGGTTGAAGAAGACATTCCGTTGAAGATGGCGTCCTTGAAGGATGCCCGGGCTGTAATCGAGAAAGGCAATTGCACAAACTGGGGTCAGCTTCTTGACTTCACTCAAAAGAACGACAAGTTTGGGATGGGCTTTACTGCAGAGGCTCAGAGGGCTGTGCGCAAGGAAAATATCAGAAAGGCTCCGGTGTTTATCACCAGTCCAAGGGTGAATACTATCGAGGAGGATGTAGAGGAAGCAGAGTTTGACAGTTGGATCTATCAAACCACCAGCAACGGACCAAGCAACTGGACGGCAAAGGATTTTACACCTATCACATTTGTCACGCAGTAATTAACTCTTTTGATTTTCAATTTGTAACAAACAATATGTTAAAACTTTATTGGCTCGGTGTCCTACCCAGGGCATCGTAGCTCCATTTGTGAGGGCTTTTTGTATGACATTTCCATATATCATCAATCAAAACATTGGACGTTTGTTGCATTTCAAATCTTGTGCTCTTTTTTCTTTCTGTGTTATATATTGCAAAACAGCTATATTTACACACACTCACTCATACAGGTTTTAATCCACTCTGGATCTCACTGGTAACAGCTCTGCTACCACCAGTTGTGACTTCGAGAATCCGATCAACTTGGCCGAAGACGAAGGTGAAGATGATTGCGAAGTGCCTGGTGAACTCGCAAGACTGCTACTCCAGGAAGAGAGGGCTATTCAACCACATGAAGAGCCAGTGGAAACAGTTAACCTGGGTACTGAGACAGATAGGAAAGAGGTCAAGATTGGGGCTAATCTAGAGCTCAGTGTGAAGCAACGATTGATCCAGATGCTACATGATTACATGTAGATCTTCGCTTGGTCCTATGAAGACATGCCTGGTTTGGATGCCGACATTGTAGTTCATCACCTGCCAACCAAGGAAGACTGCCCTCCGGTAAAGCAAAAGGTCCGCCGCATGCGCCCAGAGATGTCCGAAAAGATCAAGGCCGAGGTTATGAAGCAATTCGATGCCGGGTTTCTAGCAGTAACTTCTTACCCTCAGTGGGTTGCCAATGTGGTGCCAGTGCCAAAGAAGGACGGTAAAGTCAGGATGTGTGTCGACTACAGGGATCTAAACAGGGCAAGCCCCAAGGATGACTTCCCCTTACCTCACATCGACGTTCTTGTTGACAATACTGCTCAACACAAGGTGTTCTCCTTCATGGATGGTTTTTCAGGGTATAATCAGATCAAGATGGCTCCTGAAGATATGGAGAAGACTACCTTTGTGACTCAGTGGGGCACTTTCTGCTACAAGGTCATGCCATTCGGGTTGAAAAATGTTGGGGCAACCTACCAACGTGCCATGGTTGCTTTATTTCATGATATGATCCATCATGAGATTGAGGTATACGTCGATGACATGATTGCAAGGTCCCAAACTGAGGAGGAGCACCTTGACCATCTGAGGAAGCTGTTTGACCGACTCAAGTTATACAAGCTGAGGTTGAATCCCAACAAATGCACCTTTGGGGTAAGGTCCGGAAAATTGCTAGGTTTCATTGTAAGTGATAAAGGTATTCAGGTGGACCCTACCAAGGTAAAAGCCATACAAGAGATGCCGACTCCAAAGACAGAGAAAGAAGTCAGAGGCTTCCTGGGACGACTGAATTACATTGCCCGATTCATCTCACATCTAACTGCTACTTGTGAGCCAATCTTCAAATTACTGAAGAAAGATCAAGTAGTACGCTGGAACGATGAATGTCAGGCTGCCTTTGAAAAGATAAAGGAATATCTCCAAGAGCCACCCATTCTTATGCCACCAGTGGAAGGAAGACCTATGATACTATATTTGACAGTACTTGACAATTCAATGGGGTGTGTGCTGGGGCAGCATGACGAGTCTGGCCGAAAAGAGCACGCTATTTATTACTTGAGCAAAAAGTTTACCGACTGTGAGTCTCGTTACTCGCTGCTTGAGAAAACTTGCTGCGCTCTGGTATGGGCTGCTCGCTGGCTGAGACAGTATATGCTGACTCACACCACTTTGTTGATTTCAAAGATGGATCCCATCAAGTACATATTTGAAAAGCCTGCTCTGTCTGGGAGAATAGCAAGATGGAAAATGATCTTAACAGAATATGATATCCAGTGTACAACTCAGAAAGCAATCAAAGGAAGTGTACTGGCAGATCATTTGGCACACCAACCTGTGGATGATTACCAATCATTGAACTTTGATTTTCCGGACGAAGACATCATGGTGGTAACTGATTGTGAAGTGCCTGGACCGGAAGAAGGACCTGAGGAAGGATCCCGATGGTCTATGCATTTTGACGGAGCCTCCAATGCTTTGGGTAACGGTGTCGGCGCTGTAATCATATCTCCCAAAGGAACTCATACTCCACTCACTGCCCGATTATGTTTCAACTGCACCAACAACATGGCAGAATATGAGGCATGTATCATGGGTCTGCAAGCTACAATCGACTTAAGGATCAAATTTCTGAGTGTCTTCGGAGATTCCGCTCTCGTGATCAATCAGATCAAAGGCGAGTGGGATATGAAACACCCAAATCTTATTCCTTACAAGGAGTATGTGTCGACCTTGCTTCCCCACTTTGAAGAGATAACTTTTGAACACTTCCCAAGAGAGGAGAATCAGCTAGCGGACGCACTAGCTACGATGTATTCAATGTTCAAAGTTAAATGGGACAATGAGGCTCCCCGGATCATTATCTGGAAGTTGGACGAACCGGCATATTGCTGCAATCTTGAGGCCGAAAAGGTGACTGAAAAACCCTGGTATCATGAGGTGAAGAGGTACTTGGAAGCTCAGGAATACCCTGAAGGTGCATCTGTCAATGACAAGAAGTTCATGAGGAGGTTTGCGGCAAAATTCTTCCTCAGCAACGACATTCTCTACAAACGGAATCATGATTCAACTCTACTGCGTTGTGTGGATAAGGCTGAAGCAGAGAAGATCATGATAGAACTGCATGAAGGTACATTTGGAACACATTCCAGTGGACACACCATGGCAAAGAAAATCCTACGTGCAGGATATTTCTGGTCCACAATGGAAGCCGATTGTTACCAACACTCTCGAACTTGTCACAAATGCCAGATCTATGCTGACAAGGTGCATATTCCTCCAGTTCCTCTGAACGTACTGACGACACCTGAGCCTTTTGCAATGTGGGGCATTGATATGATCGGTGAGATCCGACCGACGGCATCCAACGGGCATCGCTTCATCTTGGTGGCAATCGATTACTTCACGAAGTTGGTTGAGGCAGCTTCCTACGCAACGGTAACCAAGAGCGTCGTGGCACGTTTCATCCGGCATAATCTGATCTGTCGGTACGGCGTCCCGGAAAGAATCATTACGGACAATGGTACCAATCTCAATAACAAAATGATCACTGAACTCTGCGAACAATTCAAGATACAGCACCACAACTCTTCTCCCTACCGGCCGAAGATGAATGGGGCTGTAGAGGCAGCTAATAAGAATATCAAGAAAATTGTGCAGAAGATGACAGTGACCTATAAAGATTGGCACGAGATGTTACCGTTCGCTCTTCATGGGTACCGTACCTCAGCAAGGACGTAAACCGGGGAAACTCCTTTCTCCTTGGTCTATGGCATGGAGGCAGTCTTGCCAATTGAAGTCCAGATACCTTCTCTCCGAATAATGAAGGATGCAGACTTGAATGAAGATGACTGGATCCAGACTCGACTTGATCAATTAAACCTGATTGACGAAAAGAGGCTCACCGCTATCTGTCATGGTCAGACGTATCAAAAACGGATGATCAGGGCATTTAACAAGAAAGTCAGACCACAAGAGTATCAAGTTGGGGACCTGGTAATCAAACGCATCATCCTTCCTCAAAGTGATCCCCGGGGCAAATGGACCCCTACGTACGAAGGGCCATTTGTGGTTAAACATGTGTTCTCAGGAGGAGCCATGATCCTAACCACCATGGATGGTGACGACCTTCCTCACCCCGCCAATGCAGACATAGTGAAAAGATTCTACGCATGAATAAAAGACCCGCTAGGTTGACATACCTAGGCAAAAATAAGGGCTTCCCGGCGAACCAAAAGGGTTCGAGCAAAAATAAGGGATGAAATAAAAAAAATTTGTACACCCGGCAAGTCGAAAACCTGAAAAGGCGGCTTGGGCAAAAATGGGTATCCCGGTGGACTGAAAACCCGACAGGGCGGTCCAGGCAAAAGTTAGGGATAAAGCGTAACACTATGTCTCATTGGATCACTTCGCATCCGGAATTCGGCATCAACTATCTGGCTCAGACTTCGGCATCGACCAATCAGCTTCATCTTCAACCAAGCAGCAAAGCGATGAGACGCTTGAAGACATAAAGGCGATAGCAGAGTTGGAACCCAGTGGGATTGTTCACATAGCTGTTTTGTTTCCTTTTCAAAATTGTAAATTCAATGTTATTCGGCGGCATTCTCTTACTAGGATGTCAGCCTCTTGTACAAAAACGCCTATTCACAGGCAACATTCAAGTCAATACAAATGCACTTGTCCATACAAATTGCCATTATTTTTCCTTTTTCTGTTTTGTCTTGCGAAGAACGTCCAATGTTCATTTTTGATATATGCATTTGACATTAAATTGCTGATTCATAAATATTTGCATATGAAACAAAAGACTAATTACAGGTGACATCAGAAACAGGGGCAATGTGAAGTTGTCTGATGCAGTCTGGTTGCTTTGTCCGCCAAGGTACCGAGGTAGATTCGACTGAAGAATGTGATCAAATCATCTCAACTCCCCGCAGAATAAGACAAGATTCAACAATACTTTCCCCAAGCAGAGTTGGTTCCCCGTCGATCCTGAAAAGGCACAACATTCCCCGGCAGAATATCAGTACCTCAGTGCAATTCCGAAAAGTTTCCCCAGGAAAGCGGAATTCTTATCCCCAACAGGTCTTAAAGCTTATCCCCAGTAGATTCTGGAAGTTTGTTCCCTACAGAATACGGACGTCTCTCCCGAGCTTTATTCAAAGTTATTCCTCACAAGGGCTTATAACTGGGTTATCCTCAGCTATCTGCCACGGAAGATCGCCCTCGGCAAAGTTCTTCCTTTTCCCCAGCGGAGTTTATCTTTGGTGTTCCCAAGCGGAGTTTATCATCATTATCCCCAGCGGAATCCATCATTGAAGTCCTCAGCAGGCCTCTCATCAAAACTTCAGCAAAGTATCTCTTCCACAGACCAATTCCCTGGCCGGTCGTCAAGGATTTATCTTCCTAAGACGAAATTACATTCATAAACATTTCACACATCTTGCTTACATACATGATAAAGTGCATACAACACTATCTCATGTTGAAAATCATGACATCATGCATATCATACATCATGACATTGCATATAACTTATGTTTTTGCCTTTTCAGGGAAAAAGACAATCCCGAAGACAACTACCTTCAACTGTCACAATTCCAGATTCGATACCTGTATCTAGCCAGGGCACATCTGAGAGTGATCAGTTTCCAGACTCGATTCCTGTATCTATCCAGGGCACGTCTGAAGAGTTCAAAGATTCGATTCCTGTATCCAGCCAGGGCACATCTATCAACTACAACATTTCCAGATTCGATTCCTGTATCCAGCCAGGGCATATCTGTTAACGACCATTTCCAGACTCGATTCCTGTATCTAGCCAGGGCACGTCTGAAGAGTTTAAATATTCGATTCCTGTATCTAGCCAGAGCACGTCTGAAGAGTTCAAAGATTCGATTCCTGTATCCAGCCAGGGCACATCTATCAACTACAACATTTCCAGATTCGATTCCTGTATCCAGCCAGGGCATATCTGTTAACGACCATTTCCAGACTCGATTCCTGTATCTAGCCAGGGCACTTCTGAAGAGTTCGAAGATTCGATTCCTGTATCCAGCCAGGGCATATCTATTGACGACTATTTCCGGATTCGACTCCTGTATCCAGCCAGGGCACATCTGTGAGCAAATGATTGTAGATTCGATACCTGTATCTAGCCAGGGCATATATGCATGAGGAGATTGAAGATCAAACACCTGTAACAAGCCAGGAAAACATCTGTCTTTCTCAAATACACAAATTCTCGCTAAGGAATCTCTTATGCGATCAACACTTCCAAATGGAATCTATAAGCCCATTCCCGACAAGGTTCTGTCACATCTCCAGATGGCATCTATGAGCCCATCTCCCTATCCACCATCTCTCCAAATGGCATCGGTAAGCCCATTCCCGACATCATATTGCTGATACTTCAACATGCGAGTGCAAATTTCCGGGCACTCTAGTGTCCAATCTCCTTTTACCCTCGAGTCACGAAAGGCAAACTTGCTAATATAACTCTTCAGGTTCAAGAAGATTGAACAGGGGCAACTGTTTTACCCCAAAATTTTCCCTCCCATTTCCTCAACATTTTCTCATCACAAGACCCTTGAAGATCAAGATCCAGTTAGGGTTTCCTCTGCTCAAGACTTCTCCTTGCACTGTTGACCCAAATTAGGGTTTGTGTTTGCACAAAGATGTTCTGACCTAAAATGCCTAAGATGACTTTCATGCTTCATATTGGACTCCCAAGTTTACCCATACCAAGTTTCAAGTCTTGATCCCAAGTTTTGCCCAGTCAATTGGACAGTTGACCTAGAAATCAGCTGTATTGGGGAAAAAGTCAACTGTGGCCAATTGACAGTCAAATCTCATGAAAATTGACCCACATCAACATTATGAACTCACATGGACCATTTGATCAAGTTTGGATCACAACTCCACAAGAAATTTGATCAGATCATCAAAAGGGCAAAATGGTCATTTTTAGGGTTTTGACTGCACAAGGGCAATTTTTGACTGTTTGACCTAGCCAATGGCAAACCAAGCTCACATATGGACTCAAGGACCCCATGGAATTATCTTGACATGCTCAACAAGTTCAAAAGATCCCAAATACACAAGATTGATAGTTGAATTTCCCAGTCAATTGATCAATTTTGACTGTATACTGGAAAGTCAAACTTTGACTTTTTGGTCAAAATCAAGGGTCAAGATTCATTTTTCATCAAAACATGCCAAATCATGAAACTTGTTCACCAAGAAATCAAAAATTGCAAATCAGGGTTTGAAATGAGAATTTTTCATAACTTAGAATTTTTCTAAGTTATGAAAAACCCTAATTTTTTCCCAACTTTGCCCCACTTTCTCACCAAGATGCATTTGGATTCAAGCAAAAGTCAAAACAAGAAAGTTGTAGACTATTGCATAATCTACAACTTTGATTCACAAAGTTTTCCCAAAAGAAGCTTGTATCTCAAGTTACAATTTTTGGAACAAGGGTGCCAAACCATTTTTAACTTAGTGAAAATTTGACCTATTTTGGACAAGTTTTTTACCTAACTTCAAGACTATTTTTCATACACTTCCACTTGGAATTTCAATTTTCATTTCAAAGATGGATTGTTGTACACATTCCAAGCTTTCCAAAATGTCCAAGAACTTCTCTAACAACGTCATGTTTAGGGAGAATCGAATTTTGCAAAATGGGAAAAAGTCACTTTTGTTCTTGGCCAAGACATGTTCATACATTGGTGCCATTTTGAATTCAGCATGCTTAAGCTACATTGCAGGCCTCTAATCCCATTTTCACTCAATAATTCAATGCAAAACCATTGTGCCAAGATGTTGTTCTAAGCATTTGGACATTACATGGAGAATTAACCCTTAATTAGAAAAAGCATTATTTCCATTTTGAAAAAGTAGAACTTTATGTCCATTTTGCAAATCCAAGTGGTACAGTCCAAATCTTCTTGGCACAAGTTTATGAGCAAATTGCACTGATCAAGACCAATGTATGCAGCATAGTGTGAGGGCCTGTACAGGCTAGAAACATCAAGTGACCATTGTTTGCTTAAAGTTCAAGAAACATTGCATATGACATACCAACCTCCATATCAGTCAACCAGGCCTTAGAGAAAGATATCAAACACATTCCAAACATTGATCCAAAGCTGAAGCACGAGCCTTTCACCTCCAATACCTTCACAAACTCAGAACCACCATCAAACTGCCAAAATAGAGTGACCTCTGCAGATTGAATTCCAACTCTCATCCCTGTCATGCTTTCTTGCTAAAAGCTCTTCACACACCTTCCCTACCATCAATGCAAGCTAACCAAAAACCTAAAACACGACCTGTAATTCCTCTAACCAGTTCCACCATTTTCATTTTTTTGTTTTACAGTTGAAGTTCTCTAGCACGATTCAAGAAGTTTCAAGACAAAGTAAAGCTTGGAATAGCATCCCTGGACCTCAAGGAAGCTATACCAATCATCACCTTGCGCTGAAAGCTTCTCCATTGCCAGATACAACTTCAACTGAACAGGTAAGTTCATGAACTCGTATCTCTCTTATTAGGCATTGTTAGCTTTAGGTTTGTGAAGAAAACATGTCACAATCATAGCGCTGAACATGCCCATATGATTAGATTTCATTTATATTATGTGTGCTGCAAGAATTTTGAGTCTGAACATTGATGGAAAACTAGGTCAGGAATTGGGAGAGAAGAAATTCTCCCTCATCTTAGAGAGTTAAGTCAAGTTTTTTATATCCCTGGATTCGTCTTCTCATGCTCTACACTTTTCATGTTGAAAGTTTTGCTTAAAAGTCCAGGAATTGGGAGATAGAAAACGCGTGTTTGGCTTGAACAAAGGTGTTCTGAGGTTGAAGATGAATTGGTTCTGGGCTGGGCCTGTTTGACATTTCTTTTTGCACCATATTTTTACTTCTGCACCCCCTGAGCCCATTTTGCTTATTTCTTTGACTTTTTGACTTTTTCTTTTTTGGATTGACTTATTTATTTTTTTTCTCATGATATTAAAAATATAAAAAATATTTTTCTCACCATTTTTGAATTTATTAGGCATTTATTTGGTTTTCTTTTAGTTTGTACATAAATAAATAAATACATATACTTTTATTTAAAATACTAAAATAGTGCAAATATATTTTTATACATTTTTATTTTGTTTTACTTTCTGAAAATATTTTATAGAAAAAATACTTTTTTTATTAAATATTAAATATTATTAATTTGTATATATAATACATATTTAGTAAATAATACACACACACACACATATATATATATATATATATATATATATATATATATATATATATATATATATATATATATATATATATATATATATATATATATATATATATATATATATATATATATATATATATATATATATATATATATATATATATATATATATATATATATATATATATATATATATATATATATATATATATATATATATATATATATATATATATATATATATATATATATATATATATATATATATATATATATATTTATTAATATATTTAGGGTTAAAATGCAAAATATACACATTTTTATTTTTATTTAATATTTAATATAAAAATACCTTTTGACAAATATACTTCATTTTATTTTATTTTTGTATACAATAAATAAATACTTGTACATAATAAATAAATAATGCATTTTATTTAATAGAATTAGGGTTTAACCCTAAACATGAAAAAACTCCAAAAAATAATACTTTTATTTTTGTTTATTTTGACATATAAAAATACTTTTTTCATACATACAAAAAAACCATTTTTGCATCTTGCATATTTATTCTTATTTTATTTAAATTGTGCAATTAAATTATCTTGTAAATAATTCAATATTGATGTAATAGTTTAGGTTTAAATTCTTTGTCAAAATCCCCATTTGAACATTTGTACCCCCCTTCCCATATATGGTTTTGTAATAGCTTAGTAAATTTATTTTCTCACTTTATTGCTTTCTAATTATACCATGTTAGAATTAGGGTTTGTATGCGAAAAAACAACGAAAATAGTTTTGACCTAATTTCAAGATAAACAAGCATGAAAATGGACACACAAATCACACTTGCACCCCCTAGGGTATCCCACTTGTTGCCTTTCAAAATTGGGCCATATTGCATGTTAGGTCTCTTTGGGCAAAACAAACACAAATCAAATGATCATAGTCCCTCGATGACGCTTTCAAAATGTTGCCTAAACAAATGATCAAGTCCCTTAAAGAAAATTGCCCAAAGATACTTGGCACCATTGCAATTATGGTCTAAACGATGACCCGCGCCCGTCCCTTTCACATCCTAACATGAGATTGTCCACCAAATATAATGGTGGAACAAACTTGTTAAAAGGGTTAAAACATAGCAATAAACCTTGAGAAATTTAGGAGTAGATAACCTCTTAGTTACTTGAATCAAACTTGCAAAAATAAAACACTTGCCTATTTTCTAAAACCACATTTCACAACACTTTCTAAAAAATGAAAACCTTTTCAAAAGGCGTACATCTTTGTATACATCCCAACATGGATCATTACAAAGGTTGCCACCACATTGGCCTCTTTTTTTAAAACAATTTTCAAACCCACACACACACACACAAGCACCATTTCAAACAATTGAAAACAAAAGGCAAGTGATCTAAGCAAGTAACTAAGAGCCCATGGATAACCATGGATAGAAAGGGTGCTAATACCTTCCCTTTCTATAATCTACTCCCCGAACCCAAGAAAACATCTCAAAAGGTTTTTGCTGTGCTTTTTAACCTTTCCTTAGGATAAAATAAAAAGTCGGTGGAGACTCTTGCTCAACCGAAACATTTGCGAAAACAAACGCAAAACCATAGTCAGTTCTCCCACCGTATCACAGAACTGGCGACTCTGCTGGGGAATCAATTTAAAAGTGGAGTAAACTTAGGGCTTAGATCACCTTTGTTTTCAATTGTTTTCTTTGTTTGCTTTTATATTTGTGGGCTTTTCATCGGAGTTTCATAGATCCTAACCCGGATCTGGGGAATACCCTTTTTAGGTAGCATAATCTGTGAGGGACCTGTCCGGCGTAGACCGACATGGGTGAAGCAGTGGCTACGTTGGTGTGGCACCTTGGTCTGTACCTATATCCCTTGTGTTGCAATGAGGAGAATATAGGTCTTCTAAGGAGTCATTAAACACCAACCAACCTTAGAACCCTAAATTAACCAAACTTGGCCATTAGGACAGTAGCAGTATGCTACACTCATTGAGACTAAACTCTCGCGATGGTTCTGGCCGCAAGAAAAGATTGCGATGCTGGAGTTATGACCGATTGAGGGTAGTCAATGATTTGAGATCCTCTAGAACCTGGTTACTTTTGATAGGACAGGTTTTAACCAACGAAACTAAAAGAGGGTAACACCTAAACTTCATGCTGGCCTGAAACCTAAGGATTGTCTTGTGTGACTTGTGTGCCTTACCATGCTTGCCTATGTGAATACTTGTGGTGTGCTTCATCATAGCATCATGCCATCATACCATTGCATGCACCCTGTATAAAGGACTAACCCATTTCAAAGACAAAAAAGTTTCATCTTTGCTCTGTTTTGTAGGACATCATGATGCCCGTGTGTAGGAATACTGTCCGGCTCAACTTTGTTCAACCACCAACTTTGCTCAAGGATTTGGTTGGTAGGATTCCAAACACCTCCTCCTTCATCAACAGGCATGGTTCTCTCCTTGGCTTGATCACTGCAAAATGGGACCAACAACTGATAAGTGTTCTGACCCAGTTTTATGACCCCCTGTATCATTGTTTCACCTTTCAAGACTTCCAGCTAGTTCCTACCCTGGAAGAATTCTCTTATTTGCTTGGGATCCCTGTCTTGGAGCAAACTCCATTCACTGGTTTGGAAAAGACTCCTAGGCCTGAAGAGGTTGCTGCAGTTCTCCCCTTGACCAAAGAAGAGGTATTGGCTAACTGGGAAACTAGAAGTGGAGTTAAGGGCTTTTTGGTCAAATTTCTGGTTGGCAAAGCTAATGATTTCTGGAATGACTTGGACTTCAAGGCGTACGAGGATATTCTGGCTCTTTTGATCTATGGTCTGGTACTGTTTCCCAATCCTGACACCTTTATCAGTATCTATGCCATAAGGATCTTCATGTCTCGGAACCCTGTACCCACTCTTTTGGGTGATATCCTGCAACAACTCTATGCTCGTACTGCTCGAAAACGGGGAACTCCGTGGTGTTGTGCTCCTTTGCTAGTGAGGTGGTTTATTTCACACCTTCCTAAGTTCGTGCTGAAGAATGAAGAAGGAAAAGGTTGGGCTCGGAGGTTAATGTCTCTCACTGATATTGACATCACTTGGACTCTCAGAGGTTTGGATGAGGTAGTTGTCATTGATCGTTGCGGAGAATACCCTAATGTTCCTTTGATTGGTATCCAAGGAGGAATCTCTTATAATCCATGCTTAGCTCTCCACCAGTTTGGAAGAGCCAGAAGAGTTGGGCCTCATGAAATGTTGGTTCCTCACTTCCATTTTGAGTTTCAGGCAGACAGTGACAAACTACGCCATGGATTCATTAAAGCTTGGGACAAAATTCACAAAGTTGACCCACATGAGTTGGGACCAAAGACTTCTCTACCAATGGAACCCTATTGCAAATGGGTCCGCATCCGTGCTCAGAAGTTAGGTATGCCGTACGAAGCTGTCAGACCGATCATTCTTGAATCTCCTGATGAAGATGGGGTTCCTCCAACTGTCCTCCCTCCTCAGATACCCACTGATTTTGATACAATGAAGAGATCTCGGGCGCAGCTAAAGGAAGAACGGGATTTCTATCGAGAAAAGTTCAACGAACAGGAACGGAAGATCCAGAGGTTGACCAAGCAATTGGAGGAAGAGCGGGTTCTGAATAACTACATCAACACTGAGAAGAGGAAGCCATGGGAGCACTGATGGGCTTTGGATATTTCCTTTTATAGCTTTTATTTCCTTTCCAGTATTTTTCATTCCTGTAATGCCTAAGGGCAAGTTGTTGAACAATTAAAATTTTAATCTAATGAAGTGTGTTTCCCTTTTGTCTACAAAGTTGAATCTTGTTTGTCTTTGAAAACATAAAACATACGCATCTCATTGCACCATATGCATAACAGGTACCCTATTTCACAGGTTGCTTAATCTTCTTCGCTGTTTATTTGAACAATCATCATGAATCCAGACTCATCTAGCGAGCAAGCAATCAAGGCCCTTCAGGCCCAAAGTGCCCAGTTTCAAGAGATGGTCCTGAGCCTGGCCCAAGGTCAGCAAGAGTTGAAGACCCTACTCCTGAAGAAGAAGAAGAAAAAGAGGATTGCGTTATTCAACACTGGACGCAGATTTGGGAACACACTCCATAATGAAGCTGATCCAACTACTTCTTATGCTGAGAAAAACAGTCCCCAAGGGGGAGGAGCTCCTAGTCCTGCAGTCTCTGACAACGAGACGGACTACAATGACGAACAATACCCACCCGCTGCTGACAGATACAAGCAATTGGAGGACCGCTTGAGCGCCATGGAGATTCAGAATGTGCCGGGGCTGGATTTCGGAGATTTGGGGTTATCTTCTGGGGTAGTAATTCCACAGAAGTTTAAGGCGCCTGCCTTTGCCAAATATGACAGGGCTTCCTGTCCAAAGCTGCATCTGAGGTCGTACGTAAGGAAGATCCAACCTTACACGGCAGATAAGAACCTTTGGATTCACTTCTTCCAAGATAGCCTTTCGGGGTCACAGCTTGAGTGGTTCTACCAACTAGATGGAACTAGCATCCGACACTACAATATCAATACAATTCTGATCTCGCTCCTACGCGTACCCAACTTCAGGGTATGTCTCTAGGAACGGGCGAAGGGTTCAAAGAATATGCACAAAAATGGAGAGATTTGGCTGGCAGGGTGCAGCCTCCATTGACTGATCGTGAGCTGGTTGATATGTTTCTAGGGACTTTGTCTGGTCCATTTTTTAATCATTTGGTTGGTAACTCCTCCGCTGGGTTTACGGATTTGATTCTGACGAGAGAAAGAATTGAAGCTGGCATCAGGTCAGGAAAGATACAAAAAGCTGCCTCCCCAAGTACTGAGAAGAGGCCTTTCAAGAAAGAAGCAAGTGCAGTCTATGGTCCTAGAAGACAAGTCAAGCCAGAAAGTCGCCAAGCCGTCAATGCTTTGGTCATTTCAAAACCTGTTGCTGCTCCTCAGCAGTACAATCAACAAAGAAGTGAAAGGCCCAAGAGGCAGTATACTAGGCTGAGTATGACCTTGTCACAAATCTTACCGCAACTGTTATCAACCAACTTGGTGACCATCAAAGAAGCTCCTAAGGTCGTTAATACTGCATCTCCTAAGTATAACCCAAATGCCCGTTGTGCTTATCATTCCGATAGCCCCGGGCATACTACTGATGATTGCTGGGCCTTGAGAAACAAAGTGCAAGATCTTATCGACACGAAAGAAATTCAGTTTGAAGCGCCTGAGAGACCAAATGTTGTAACTGCTCCTATGCCCCAGCATAGAGTAAATGCCATTGAGGAAGATTTGTATGCTGTTTCGGTGAATGATGTTGCTACCCCTCTTTTGACTGTTAAGAGGAACTTACTACTAGCCGGTTTATTTCCGGGTTGTAGCAAGGGTTGCCTCCTGTGTGCTGTTATCCCTACCGGTTGTCCACTGCTGAAATCAGGCATCCAAAGCCTGATGGATAGCAAAGAAATTCTGTTCAAGAAACTGCTGTTCCGTTTGTTTCCGCTGAAGAAATATCTGTTGTCACAATTTACAATCCTGCCAAAGCTCCTTTGAGGAAGCCAGTCCAAATTCTGTCTGTTGCACCCATTACTATTACTGTTCCGGGACCTCTCCCCTATGAGTCTGATAAAGCCGTCCCATGGCATTATGGGGCCGACGTGTATGTGCTTGGGGTAAAGCAGGAGTTCAACACCAATACCAGTATCAGTAACATCACTGGTCCCGCCAAGATTACCCGCAGTGGCAGGCTCTTCTCGCCTGACATTGCACCGCAGGCTCTTCTCGCCTGACATTGCACCGCCAGTTATCCGAAAACCTCTCACCATCACACCCGCAAGTGTGCATGTTCCGAATCAAGTTCCTGTGTCTACTACTACCGCCGAGTCCTCTGATACTCGGGGCAAAGAAGTTGCTACCGATTTGCCTGCCAGGACGGAGGCACCAAAAAAGACTGCTGTGGAAGCCTCCCAACAAGAAATGGAGGAAATTCTTAAAATCATCAAAAAGAGTGACTTCAATGTTGTTGAACAGTTGGGGCATACCCCCTCCAAAATCTCTATGCTATCGTTGCTGCTATGCTCAGAGGCCCATGCAAAAGCCTTGATTTCATTTCTGAAAACGGCCCATGTGCCGCAAGAGACCTCCGCGGATCAATTCACTGACTGTGTAGCTAATTTGACAGCTGACAACGGATTGGGGTTCTCGGATGCTGACCTCACCGCCAAAGGGAAAAATCACAATGATGCCCTGCATGTTTCCATAGAATGCAGGGGCACTACTCTCGCACACGTGTTAGTGGATACCGGCTCTTCCCTGAATGTTTTGCCCAAGAAGGCATTGGACCGCTTGGATTGTGAGGGTCTGGAGCTGAAACCTAGTAACATCATTGTTAGAGCCTTCGACGGTTCTAAGAGGATGGTGCACGGTGAAGTAGACATCCCTATTCGTGTGGGTTCCCAAGTCTTCGACTCAACGTTCTATGTAATGGATATTCGTCCATCTTACTCCTGCTTGTTGGGTCGACCCTGGATTCACAAGGTTGGGGCAGTAACCTCCACTCTACACCAAAAGCTCAAATATCCTGTCAAAGGGAAGATTGTTACTGTGCAGGGTGAGGAGGAATACATGGTTAGTCACTTGAATTCATTCCGGTATATCGAGATGGACGGGGAGTTTATTGAAACCCCCTTTCAGCATTTTGAGGAGGTACCCCCAACGTTGGCATCAGCTGAAACAGTGGTTGAAGAAGACTTTCCGTTGAAGATGGCATCCTTGAAGGATTCCCGGGCTGTAATCGAGAAAGGCAATTGTGCAAACTGGGGTCAGCTTCCTGACTTCACTCAAAAGAACGACAAGTTTGGGATGGGCTTTACTGCAGAGGCTCAGAGGGCTGTGCGCAAGGAAAAGATCAGAAAGGCACCGGTGTTTATCACCAGTCCAAGGGTGAATACTATCGAGGAGGATGTAGAGGAAGCAGAGTTTGACAGTTGGATCTATCCAACCACCAGCAACGGACCAAGCAACTGGACGGCAAAGGATTTTACACCTATCACATTTGTCACGCAGTAATTAACTCTTTTGATTTTCAATTTGTAACAAACAATATGTTAAAACTTTATTGGCTCGGTGTCCTACCCGGGGCATCGTAGCTCCATTTGTGAGGGCTTTTTGTATGACATTTCCATATATCATCAATCAAGACATTGGACGTTTGTTGCATTTCAAATCTTGTGCTCTTTTTTCTTTCTGTGTTATATATTGCAAAACAGCTATATTTACACACACTCACTCATACAGGTTTCAATCCACTCTGGATCTCACTGGTAACAGCTCTGCTACCACCAGTTGTGACTTCGAGAATCCGATCAACTTGGCCGAAGACGAAGGTGAAGATGATTGCGAAGTGCCTGGTGAACTCGCAAGACTGCTACTCCAGGAAGAGAGGGCTATTCAACCACATGAAGAGCCGGTGGAAACAGTTAACCTGGGTACTGAGACAGATAGGAAAGAGGTCAAGATTGGGGCTAATCTAGAGCTCAGTGTGAAGCAACGATTGATCCAGATGCTACATGATTACATGTAGATCTTCGCTTGGTCCTATGAAGACATGCCTGGTTTGGATGCCGACATTGTAGTTCATCACCTGCCAACCAAGGAAGACTGCCCTCCGGTAAAGCAAAAGGTCCGCCGCATGCGCCCAGAGATGTCCGAAAAGATCAAGGCCGAGGTTATGAAGCAATTCGATGCCGGGTTTCTAGCAGTAACTTCTTACCCTCAGTGGGTTGCCAATGTGGTGCCAGTGCCAAAGAAGGACGGTAAAGTCAGGATGTGTGTCGACTACAGGGATCTAAACAGGGCAAGCCCCAAGGATGACTTCCCCTTACCTCACATCGACGTTCTTGTTGACAATACTGCTCAACACAAGGTGTTCTCCTTCATGGATGGTTTTTTAGGGTATAATCAGATCAAGATGGCTCCTGAAGTTATGGAGAAGACTACCTTTGTGACTCAGTGGGGCACTTTCTGCTACAAGGTCATGCCATTCGGGTTGAAAAATGTTGGGGCAACCTACCAACGTGCCATGGTTGCTTTATTTCATGATATGATCCATCATGAGATTGAGGTATACGTCGATGACATGATTGCAAGGTCCCAAACTGAGGAGGAGCACCTTGACCATCTGAGGAAGCTGTTTGACCGACTCAAGTTATACAAGCTGAGGTTGAATCCCAACAAATGCACCTTTGGGGTAAGGTCCGGAAAATTGCTAGGTTTCATTGTAAGTGATAAAGGTATTCAGGTGGACCCTGCCAAGGTAAAAGCCATACAAGAGATGCCGACTCCAAAGACAGAGAAAGAAGTCAGAGGCTTCCTGGGACGACTGAATTACATTGCCCGATTCATCTCACATCTAACTGCTACTTGTGAGCCAATCTTCAAATTACTGAAGAAAGATCAAGTAGTACGCTGGAACGATGAATGTCAGGGTGCCTTTGAAAAGATAAAGGAATATCTCCAAGAGCCACCCATTCTTATGCCACCAGTGGAAGGAAGACCTCTGATACTATATTTGACAGTACTTGACAATTCAATGGGGTGTGTGCTGGGGCAGCATGACGAGTCTGGCCGAAAAGAGCACGCTATTTATTACTTGAGCAAAAAGTTTACCGACTGTGAGTCTCGTTACTCGCTGCTTGAGAAAACTTGCTGCGCTCTGGTATGGGCTGCTCGCTGGCTGAGACAGTATATGCTGACTCACACCACTTTGTTGATTTCAAAGATGGATCCCATCAAGTACATATTTGAAAAGCCTGCTCTGTCTGGGAGAATAGCAAGATGGAAAATGATCTTAACAGAATATGATATCCAGTATACAACTCAGAAAGCAATCAAAGGAAGTGTACTGGCAGATCATTTGGCACACCAACCTGTGGACGATTACCAATCATTGAACTTTGATTTTCCGGACGAAGACATCATGGTGGTAACTGATTGTGAAGTGCCTGGACCGGAAGAAGGACCTGAGGAAGGATCCCGATGGTCTATGCATTTTGACGGAGCCTCCAATGCTTTGGGTTACGGCGTCGGCGCTGTAATCATATCTCCCAAAGGAACTCATACTCCACTCACTGCCCGATTATGTTTCAACTGCACCAACAACATGGCAGAATATGAGGCATGTATCATGGGTCTGCAAGCTACAATCGACTTAAGGATCAAATTTCTGAGTGTCTTCGGAGATTCCGCTCTCGTGATCAATCAGATCAAAGGCGAGTGGGATATGAAACACCCAAATCTTATTCCTTACAAGGAGTATGTGTCGACCTTGCTTCCCCACTTTGAAGAGATAACTTTTGAACACTTCCCAAGAGAGGAGAATCAGCTAGCGGACGCACTAGCTACGATATCTTCAATGTTCAAAGTTAAATGGGACAATGAGGCTACCCGGATCATTATCTGGAAGTTGGACGAACCGGCATATTGCTGCAATCTTGAGGCCGAAAAGGCGACTGAAAAACCCTGGTATCATGAGGTGAAGAGGTACTTGGAAGCTCAGGAATACCCTGAAGGTGCATCTGTCAATGACAAGAAGTTCATGAGGAGGTTTGCGGCAAAATTCTTCCTCAGCAACGACATTCTCTACAAACGGAATCATGATTCAACTCTACTGCGTTGTGTGGATAAGGCTGAAGTAGAGAAGATCATGATAGAACTGCATGAAGGTACATTTGGAACACATTCCAGTGGACACACCATGGCAAAGAAAATCCTACGTGCAGGATATTTCTGGTCCACAATGGAAGCCGATTGTTACCAACACTCTCGAACTTGTCACAAATGCCAGATCTATGCTGACAAGGTGCATATTCCTCCAGTTCCTCTGAACGTACTGACGACACCTTAGCCTTTTGCAATGTGGGGCATTGATATGATCGGTGAGATCCGACCGACGGCATCCAACGGGCATCGCTTCATCTTGGTGGCAATCGATTATTTCACGAAGTTGGTTGAGGCAGCTTCCTACGCAACGGTAACCAAGAGCGTCGTGGCACGTTTCATCCGGCATAATCTGATCTGTCGGTACGGCGTCCCGGAAAGAATCATTACGGACAATGGTACCAATCTCAATAACAAAATGATCACTGAACTCTGCGAACAATTCAAGATACAGCACCACAACTCTTCTCCCTACCGGCCGAAGATGAATGGGGCTGTAGAGGCAGCTAATAAGAATATCAAGAAAATTGTGCAGAAGATGACAGTGACCTATAAAGATTGGCACGAGATGTTACCGTTCGCTCTTCATGGGTACCGTACCTCAGCAAGGACGTCAACCGGGGCAACTCCTTTCTCCTTGGTCTATGGCATGGAGGCAGTCTTGCCAATTGAAGTCCAGATACCTTCTCTCCGAATAATGAAGGATGCAGACTTGAATGAAGATGACTGGATCCAGACTCGACTTGATCAATTAAACCTGATTGACGAAAAGAGGCTCACCGCTATCTGTCATGGTCAGACGTATCAAAAACGGATGATCAGGGCATTTAACAAGAAAGTCAGACCACAAGAGTATCAAGTTGGGGACCTGGTAATCAAACGCATCATCCTTCCTCAAAGTGATCCCCGGGGCAAATGGACCCCTACGTACGAAGGGCCATTTGTGGTTAAACATGTGTTCTCAGGAGGAGCCATGATCCTAACCACCATGGATGGTGACGACCTTCCTCACCCCGCCAATGCAGACATAGTGAAAAGATACTACGCATGAATAAAAGACCCGCTAGGTTGACATACCTAGGAAAAAATAAGGGCTTCCCGGCGAACCAAAAGGGTTCGAGCAAAAATAAGGGATGAAATAAAAAAAATTTGTACACCCGGCAAGTCGAAAACCTGAAAAGGCGGCTTGGGCAAAAATGGGTATCCCGGTGGACTGAAAACCCGAAAGGGCGGTCCAGGCAAAAGTTAGGGATAAAGCGTAACACTATGTCTCATTGGATCACTTCGCATCCGGAATTCGGCATCAACTATCTGGCTCAGACTTCGGCATCGACCAATCAGCTTCATCTTCAACCAAGCAGCAAAGCGATGAGACGCTTGAAGACATAAAGGCGATAGCAGAGTTGGAACCCAGTGGGATTGTTCACATAGCTGTTTTGTTTCCTTTTCAAAATTGTAAATTCTATGTTATTCGGCGGCATTCTCTTACTAGGATGTCAGCCTCTTGTACAAAAACACCTATTCACAGGCAACATTCAAGTCAATACAAATGCACTTGTCCATACAAATTGCCATTATTTTTCCTTTTTCTGTTTTGTCTTGCGAAGAACGTCCAATGTTCATTTTTGATATATGCATTTGACATTAAATTGCTGATTCATAAATATTTGCATATGAAACAAAAGACTAATTACAGGTGACATCAGAAACAGGGGCAATGTGAAGTTGTCTGATGCAGTCTGGTTGCTTTGTCCGCCAAGGTACCGGGGTAGATTCGACTGAAGAATGTGATCAAATCATCTCAACTCCCCGCAGAATAAGACAAGATTCAACAATACTTTCCCCAAGCAGAGTTGGTTCCCCGTCGATCCTGAAAAGGCACAACATTCCCCGGCAGAATATCAGTACCTCAGTGCAATTCCGAAAAGTTTCCCCAGGAAAGCGGAATTCTTATCCCCAACAGGTCTTAAATCTTATCCCCAGTAGATTCTGGAAGTTTGTTCCCTACAGAATACGGACGTCTCTCCCGAGCTTTATTCAAAGTTATTCCTCACAAGGGCTTATAACTGGGTTATCCTCAGCTATCTGCCACGGAAGATCGCCCTCGGCAAAGTTCTTCCTTTTCCCCAGCGGAGTTTATCTTTGGTGTTCCCAAGCGGAGTTTATCATCATTATCCCCAGCGGAATCCATCATTGAAGTCCTCAGCAGGCCTCTCATCAAAACTTCAGCAAAGTATCTCTTCCACAGACCAATTCCCCGGCCGGTCGTCAAGGATTTATCTTCCTAAGACGAAATTACATTCATAAACATTTCACACATCTTGCTTACATACATGATAAAGTGCATACAACACTATCTCATGTTGAAAATCATGACATCATGCATATCATACATCATGACATTGCATACAACTTATGTTTTTGCCTTTTCAGGGAAAAAGACAATCCCGAAGACAACTACCTTCAACTGTCACAATTCCAGATTCGATACCTGTATCTAGCCAGGGCACATCTGAGAGTGATCAGTTTCCAGACTCGATTCCTGTATCTATCCAGGGCACGTCTGAAGAGTTCAAAGATTTGATTCCTGTATCCAGCCAGGGCACATCTATCAACTACAACATTTCCAGATTCGATTCCTGTATCCAGCCAGGGCATATCTGTTAACGACCATTTCCAGACTCGATTCCTGTATCTAGCCAGGGCACGTCTGAAGAGTTTAAATATTCGATTCCTGTATCTAGCCAGAGCACGTCTGAAGAGTTCAAAGATTCGATTCCTGTATCCAGCCAGGGCACATCTATCAACTACAACATTTCCAGATTCGATTCCTGTATCCAGCCAGGGCATATCTGTTAACGACCATTTCCAGACTCGATTCCTGTATCTAGCCAGGGCACGTCTGAAGAGTTCGAAGATTTGATTCCTGTATCCAGCCAGGGCATATCTATTGACGACTATTTCCGGATTCGACTCCTGTATCCAGCCAGGGCACATCTGTGAGCAAACGATTGTAGATTCGATACCTGTATCTAGCCAGGGCATATCTGCATGAGGAGATTGAAGATCAAACACCTGTAACAAGCCAGGAAAACATCTGTCTTTCTCAAATATACAAATTCTCGCTAAGGAATCTCTTATGCGATCAACACTTCCAAATGGAATCTATAAGCCCATTCCCGACAAGGTTCTGTCACATCTCCAGATGGCATCTATGAGCCCATCTCCCTATCCACCATCTCTCCAAATGGCATCGGTAAGCCCATTCCCGACATCATATTGCTGATACTTCAACATGCGAGTGCAAATTTCCGGGCACTATAGTGTCCAATCTCCTTTTACCCTCGAGTCACGAAAGGCAAACTTGCCAATCTAACTCTTCAGGTTCAAGAAGATTGAACAGGGGCAACTGTTGTACCCCAAAATTTTCCCTCCTATTTCCTCAACATTTTCTCATCACAAGACCCTTGAAGATCAAGATCCAGTTAGGGTTTCCTCTGCTCAAGACTTCTCCTTGCACTGTTGACCCAAATTAGGGTTTGTGTTTGCACAAAGATGTTCTGACCTAAAATGCCTAAGATGACTTTCATGCTTCATATTGGACTCCCAAGTTTACCCATACCAAGTTTCAAGTCTTGATCCCAAGTTTTGCCCAGTCAATTGGATAGTTGACCTAGAAATCAGCTGTGTTGAGGAAAAAGTCAACTGTGGCCAATTGACAGTCAAATCTCATGAAAATTGACCCACATCAACATTATGAACTCACATGGACCATTTGATCAAGTTTGGATCACAACTCCACAAGAAATTTGATCAGATCATCAAAAGGGCAAAATGGTCATTTTTAGGGTTTTGACTGCACAAGGGCAATTTTTGACTGTTTGACCTAGCCAATGGCAAACCAAGCTCACATATGGACTCAAGGACCCCATGGAATTATCTTGACATGCTCAACAAGTTCAAAAGATCCCAAATACACAAGATTGATAGTTGAATTTCCCAGTCAATTGATCAATTTTGACTGTATACTGGAAAGTCAAACTTTGACTTTTTGGTCAAAATCAAGGGTCAAGATTCATTTTTCATCAAAACATGCCAAATCATGAAACTTGTTCACCAAGAAATCAAAAATTGCAAATTAGGGTTTGAAATGAGAATTTTTCATAACTTAGAATTTTTCTAAGTTATGAAAAACCCTAATTTTTTCCCAACTTTGCCCCACTTTCTCACCAAGATGCATTTGGATTCAAGCAAAAGTCAAAACAAGAAAGTTGTAGACTATTGCATAATCTACAACTTTGATTCACAAAGTTTTCCCAAAAGAAGCTTGTATCTCAAGTTACAATTTTTGGAACAAGGGTGCCAAACCATTTTTAACTTAGTGAAAATTTGACCTATTTTGGACAAGTTTTTTACCTAACTTCAAGACCATTTTTCATACACTTCCACTTGGAATTTCAATTTTCATTTCAAAGATGGATTGTTGTACACATTCCAAGCTTTCCAAAATGTCCAAGAACTTCTATAACAACCTCATGGTTAGGGAGAATCGAATTTTGCAAAATGGGAAAAAGTCACTTTTGTTCTTGGCCAAGACATGTTCATACATTGGTGCCATTTTGAATTCAGCATGCTTAAGCTACATTGCAGGCCTCTAATCCCATTTTCACTCAATAATTAAATGCAAAACCATTGTGCCAAGATGTTGTTCTAAGCATTTGGACATTACATGGAGAATTAACCCTTAATTAGAAAAAGCATTATTTCCATTTTGAAAAAGTAGAACTTTATGTCCATTTTGCAAATCCAAGTGGTACAGTCCAAATCTTCTTGGCACAAGTTTATGAGCAAATTGCACTGATCAAGACCAATGTATGCAGCATAGTGTGAGGGCCTGTACAGGCTAGAAACATCAAGTGACCATTGTTTGCTTAAAGTTCAAGAAACATTGCATATGACATACCAACCTCCATATCAGTCAACCAGGCCTTAGAGAAAGATATCAAACACATTCCAAACATTGATCCAAAGCTGAAGCACGAGCCTTTCACCTCCAATACCTTCACAAACTCAGAACCACCATCAAACTGCCAAAATAGAGTGACCTCTGCAGATTGAGTTCCAACTCTCATCCCTGTCATGCTTTCTTGCTAAAAGCTCTTCACACACCTTCCCTACCATCAATGCAAGCTAACCAAAAACCTAAAACACGACCTGTAATTCCTCTAACCAGTTCCACCATTTTCATTTTTTTGTTTTACAGTTGAAGTTCTCTAGCACGATTCAAGAAGTTTCAAGACAAAGTAAAGCTTGGAATAGCATCCCTGGACCTCAAGGAAGCTATACCAATCATCACCTTGCGCTGAAAGCTTCTCCATTGCCAGATACAACTTCAACTGAACAGGTAAGTTCATGAACTCGTATCTCTCTTATTAGGCATTGTTAGCTTTAGGTTTGTGAAGAAAACATGTCACAATCATAGCCCTGAACATGCCCATATGATTAGATTTCATTTATATTATGTGTGCTGCAAGAATTTTGAGTCTGAACATTGATGGAAAACTAGGTCAGGAATTGGGAGAGAAGAAATCCTCCCTCATCTTAGAGAGTTAAGTCAAGTTTTTTATATCCCTGGATTCGTCTTCTCATGCTCTACACTTTTCATGTTGAAAGTTTTGCTTAAAAGTCCAGGAATTGGGAGATAGAAAACGCGTGTTTGGCTTGAACAAAGGTGTTCTGAGGTTGAAGATGACTTGGTTCTGGGCTGGGCCTGTTTGACATTTCTTTTTGCACCATATTTTTACTTCTGCACCCCCTGAGCCCATTTTGCTTATTTCTTTGACTTTTTGACTTTTTCTTTTTTGGATTGACTTATTTATTTTTTTTCTCATGATATTAAAAATATAAAAAATATTTTTCTCACCATTTTTGAATTTATTAGGCATTTATTTGGTTTTCTTTTAGTTTGTACATAAATAAATAAATACATATACTTTTATTTAAAATACTAAAATAGTGCAAATATATTTTTATAAATTTTTATTTTGTTTTACTTTCTGAAAATATTTTATAGAAAAAATACTTTTTTTATTAAATATTAAATATTATTAATTTGTATATATAATACATATTTAGTAAATAATACACACACATATATATATATATATATATATATATATATATATATATATATATATATATATATATATATATATATATATATATATATATATATATATATATATATATATATATATATATATATATATATATATATATATATATATGCAAAATATACACATTTTTATTTTTATTTAATATTTAATATAAAAATACCTTTTGACAAATATACTTCATTTTATTTTATTTTTGTATACAATAAATAAATACTTGTACATAATAAATAAATAATGCATTTTATTTAATAGAATTAGGGTTTAACCCTAAACATGAAAAAACTCCAAAAAATAATACTTTTATTTTTGTTTATTTTGACATATAAAAATACTTTTTTCATACATACAAAAAAAACCATTTTTGCATCTTGCATATTTATTATTATTTTATTTAAATTGTGCAATTAAATTATCTTGTAAATAATTCAATATTGATGTAATAGTTTAGGTTTAAATTCCTTGTCAAAATCCCCATTTGAACATTTGTACCCCCCTTCCCATATATGGTTTTGTAATAGCTTAGTAAATTTATTTTCTCACTTTATTGCTTTCTAATTATACCATGTTAGAATTAGGGTTTGTATGCGAAAAAACAACGAAAATAGTTTTGACCTAATTTCAAGATAAACAAGCATGAAAATGGACACACAAATCACACTTGCACCCCCTAGGGTATCCCACTTGTTGCCTTTCAAAATTGGGCCATATTGCATGTTAGGTCTCTTTGGGCAAAACAAACACAAATCAAATGATCATAGTCCCTCGATGACGCTTTCAAAATGTTGCCTAAACAAATGATCAAGTCCCTTAAAGAAAATTGCCCAAAGATACTTGGCACCATTGCAATTATGGTCTAAACGATGACCCGCGCCCGTCCCTTTCACATCCTAACATGAGATTGTCCACCAAATATAATGGTGGAACAAACTTGTTAAAAGGGTTAAAACATAGCAATAAACCTTGAGAAATTTAGGAGTAGATAACCTCTTAGTTACTTGAATCAAACTTGCAAAAATAAAACACTTGCCTATTTTCTAAAACCACATTTCACAACACTTTCTAAAAAATGAAAACCTTTTCAAAAGACGTACATCTTTGTATACATCCCAACATGGATCATTACAAAGGTTGCCACCACATTGGCCTCTTTTTTTAAAACAATTTTCAAACCCACACACACACACACAAGCACCATTTCAAACAATTGAAAACAAAAGGCAAGTGATCTAAGCAAGTAACTAAGAGCCCATGGATAACCATGGATAGAAAGGGTGCTAATACCTTCCCTTTCTATAATCTACTCCCCGAACCCAAGAAAACATCTCAAAAGGTTTTTGCTGTGCTTTTTAACCTTTCCTTAGGATAAAATAAAAAGTCGGTGGCGACTCTTGCTCAACCGAAACATTTGCGAAAACAAACGCAAAACCATAGTCAGTTCTCCCACCGTATCACAGAACTGGCGACTCTGCTGGGGAATCAATTTAAAAGTGGAGTAACCTTAGGGCTTAGATCACCTTTGTTTTCAATTGTTTTCTTTGTTTGATTTTATATTTGTGGGCTTTTCATCGGAGTTTCATAGATCCTAACCCGGATCTGGGGAATACCCTTTTTAGGTAGCATAATCTGTGAGGGACCTGTCCGGCGTAGACCGACATGGGTGAAGCAGTGGCTACGTTGGTGTGGCACCTTGGTCTGTACCTATATCCCTTGTGTTGCAATGAGGAGAATATAGGTCTTCTAAGGAGTCATTAAACACCAACCAACCTTAGAACCCTAAATTAACCAAACTTGGCCATTAGGACAGTAGCAGTATGCTACACTCATTGAGACTAAACTCTCGCGATGGTTCTGGCCGCAAGAAAAGATTGCGATGCTGGAGTTATGACCGATTGAGGGTAGTCAATGATTTGAGATCCTCTAGAACCTGGTTACTTTTGATAGGACAGGTTTTAACCAACGAAACTAAAAGAGGATAACACCTAAACTTCATGCTGGCCTGAAACCTAAGGATTGTCTTGTGTGACTTGTGTGCCTTACCATGCTTGCCTATGTGAATACTTGTGGTGTGCTTCATCATAGCATCATGCCATCATACCATTGCATGCACCCTGTATAAAGGACTAACCCATTTCAAAGACAAAAAAGTTTCATCTTTGCTCTGTTTTGTAGGACATCATGATGCCCGTGTGTAGGAATACTGTCCGGCTCAACTTTGTTTAACCACCAACTTTGCTCAAGGATTTGGTTGGTAGGATTCCAAACACCTCCTCCTTCATCAACAGGCATGGTTCTCTCCTTGGCTTGATCACTGCAAAATGGGACCAACAACTGATAAGTGTTCTGACCCAGTTTTATGACCCCCTGTATCATTGTTTCACCTTTCAAGACTTCCAGCTAGTTCCTACCCTGGAAGAATTCTCTTATTTGCTTGGGATCCCTATCTTGGAGCAAACTCCATTCACTGGTTTGGAAAAGACTCCTAGGCCTGAAGAGGTTGTTGCAGTTCTCCCCTTGACCAAAGAAGAGGTATTGGCTAACTGGGAAACTAGAAGTGGAGTTAAGGGCTTTTTGGTCAAATTTCTGGTTGGCAAAGCTAATGATTTCTGGAATGACTTGGACTTCAAGGCGTACGAGGATATTCTGGCTCTTTTGATCTATGGTCTGGTACTGTTTCCCAATCCTGACACCTTTATCAGTATCTATGCCATAAGGATCTTCATGTCTCAGAACCCTGTACCCACTCTTTTGGGTGATATCCTGCAACAACTCTATGCTCGTACTGCTCGAAAACGGGGAACTCCGTGGTGTTGTGCTCCTTTGCTAGTGAGGTGGTTTATTTCACACCTTCCTAAGTTCGTGCTGAAGAATGAAGAAGGAAAAGGTTGGGCTCGGAGGTTAATGTCTCTCACTGATATTGACATCACTTGGACTCTCAGAGGTTTGGATGAGGTAGCTGTCATTGATCGTTGCGGAGAATACCCTAATGTTCCGTTGATTGGTATCCAAGGAGGAATCTCTTATAATCCATGCTTAGCTCTCCGCCAGTTTGGAAGAGCCAGAAGAGTTGGGCCTCATGAAATGTTGGTTCCTCACTTCCATTTTGAGTTTCAGGCAGACAGTGACAAACTACGCCATGGATTCATTAAAGCTTGGGACAAAATTCACAAAGCTGACCCACATGAGTTGGGACCAAAGACTTCTCTACCAATGGAACCCTATTGCAAATGGGTCCGCATCCGTGCTCAGAAGTTAGGTATGCCGTACGAAGCTGTCAGACCGATCATTCTTGAATCTCCTGATGAAGATGGGGTTCCTCCAACTGTCCTCCCTCCTCAGATACCCACTGATTTTGATACAATGAAGAGATCTTGGGCGCAGCTAAAGGAAGAACGGGATTTCTATCGAGAAAAGTTCAACGAACAGGAACGGAAGATCCAGAGGTTGACCAAGCAATTGGAGGAAGAGCGGGTTCTGAATAACTACATCAACACTGAGAAGAGGAGGCCATGGGAGCACTGATGGGCTTTGGATATTTCCTTTTATAGCTTTTATTTCCTTTCCAGTATTTTTCATTCCTGTAATGCCTAAGGGCAAGTTGTTGAACAATTAAAATTTTAATCTAATGAAGTGTGTTTCCCTTTTGTCTACAAAGTTGAATCTTGTTTGTCTTTGAAAACATAAAACATACGCATCTCATTGCACCATATGCATAGCAGGTACCCTATTTCACAGGTTGCTTAATCTTCTTCGCTGTTTATTTGAACAGTCATCATGAATCCAGACTCATCCAGCGAGCAAGCAATCAAGGCCCTTCAGGCCCAAAGTGCCCAGTTTCAAGAGATGGTCCTGAGCCTGGCCCAAGGTCAGCAAGAGTTGAAGACCCTACTCCTGAAGAAGAAGAAGAAAAAGAGGATTGCGTTATTCAACACTGGACGCAGATTTGGGAACACACTCCATAATGAAGCTGATCCAACTACTTCTTATGCTGAGAAAAACAGTCCCCAAGGGGGAGGAGCTCCTAGTCCTGCAGTCTCTGACAACGAGACGGACTACAATGACGAACAATACCCACCCGCTGCTGACAGATACAAGCAATTGGAGGACCGCTTGAGCGCCATGGAGATTCAGAATGTGCCGGGGCTGGATTTCGGAGATTTGGGGTTATCTTCTGGGGTAGTAATTCCACAGAAGTTTAAGGCGCCTGCCTTTGCCAAATATGACAGGGCTTCCTGTCCAAAGCTGCATCTGAGGTCGTACGTAAGGAAGATCCAACCTTACACGGCAGATAAGAACCTTTGGATTCACTTCTTCCAAGATAGCCTTTCGGGGTCACAGCTTGAGTGGTTCTACCAACTAGATGGAACTAGCATCCGACACTGGGAAGATTTGGCAACCGCATTCTACAGACAATATCAATACAATTCTGATCTCGCTCCTACGCGTACCCAACTTCAGGGTATGTCTCTAGGAACGGGCGAAGGGTTCAAAGAATATGCACAAAAATGGAGAGATTTGGCTGGCAGGGTGCAGCCTCCATTGACTGATCGTGAGCTGATTGATATGTTTCTAGGGACTTTGTCTGGTCCATTTTTCAATCATTTGGTTGGTAACTCCTCCGCTGGGTTTACGGATTTGATTCTGACGGGAGAAAGAATTGAAGCTGGCATCAGGTCAGGAAAGATACAAAAAGCTGCCTCCCCAAGTACTGAGAAGAGGCCTTTCAAGAAAGAAGCAAGTGCAGTCTATGGTCCTAGAAGACAAGTCAAGCCAGAAAGTCGCCAAGCCGTCAATGCTTTGGTCATTTCAAAACCTGTTGCTGCTCCTCAGCAGTACAATCAACAAAGAAGTGAAAGGCCCAAGAGGCAGTATGCTAGGCTGAGTATGACCTTGTCACAAATCTTACCGCAACTGTTATCAACCAACTTGGTGACCATCAAAGAAGCTCCTAAGGTCGTTAATACTGCATCTCCTAAGTATAACCCAAATGCCCGTTGTGCTTATCATTCCGATAGCCCCGGGCATACTACTGATGATTGCTGGGCCTTGAGAAACAAAGTGCAAGATCTTATCGACGCGAAAGAAATTCAGTTTGAAGCGCCTGAGAGACCAAATGTTGTAACTGCTCCTATGCCCCAGCATAGAGTAAATGCCATTGAGGAAGATTTGTATGCTGTTTCGGTGAATGATGTTGCTACCCCTCTTTTGACTGTTAAGAGGAACTTACTACTAGCCGGTTTATTTCCGGGTTATAGCAAGGGTTGCCTCCTGTGTGCTGTTATCCCTACCGGTTGTCCACTGCTGAAATCAGGCATCCAAAGCCTGATGGATAGCAAAGAAATTCTGTTCAAGAAAACTGCTGTTCCGTTTGTTTCCGCTGAAGAAATATCTGTTGTCACAATTTACAATCCTGCCAAAGCTCCCCCGAGGAAGCCAGTCCAAATTCTGTCTGTTGCACCCATTACTATTACTGTTCCGGGACCTCTCCCCTATGAGTCTGATAAAGCCGTCCCATGGCATTATGGGGCCGACGTGTATGTGCTTGGGGTAAAGCAGGAGTTCAACACCAATACCAGTATCAGTAACATCACTGGTCCCGCCAAGATTACCCGCAGTGGCAGGCTCTTCTCGCCTGACATTGCACCGCCAGTTATCCGAAAACCTCTCACCATCACACCCGCAAGTGTGCATGTTCCGAATCAAGTTCCTATGTCTACTACTACCGCCGAGTCCTCTGATACTCGGGGCAAAGAAGTTGCTACCGATTTGCCTGCCAGGACGGAGGCACCAAAAAAGACTGCTGTGGAAGCCTCCCAACAAGAAATGGAGGAAATTCTTAAAATCATCAAAAAGAGTGACTTCAATGTTGTTGAACAGTTGGGGCATACCCCCTCCAAAATCTCTATGCTATCGTTGCTGCTATGCTCAGAGGCCCATGCAAAAGCCCTGATTTCATTTCTAAAAACGGCCCATGTGCCACAAGAGACCTCCGCGGATCAATTCACTGACTGTGTAGCTAATTTGACAGCTGACAACGGATTGGGGTTCTCGGATGCTGACCTCACCGCCAAAGGGAAAAATCACAATGATGCCCTGCATGTTTCCATAGAATGCAGGGGCACTACTCTCGCACACGTGTTAGTGGATACCGGCTCTTCCCTGAATGTTTTGCCCAAGAAGGCATTGGACCGCTTGGATTGTGAGGGTCTGGAGCTGAAACCTAGTAACTTCATTGTTAGAGCCTTCGACGGTTCTAAGAGGATGGTGCACGGTGAAGTAGACATCCTTATTCGTGTGGGTTCCCAAGTCTTCGACTCAACGTTCTATGTAATGGATATTCGTCCATCTTACTCCTGCTTGTTGGGTCGACCCTGGATTCACAAGGCTGGGGCAGTAACCTCCACTCTACACCAAAAGCTCAAATACCCTGTCAAAGGGAAGATTGTTACTGTGCAGGGTGAGGAGGAATACATGGTTAGTCACTTGAATTCATTCCGGTATATCGAGATGGACGGGGAGTTTATTGAAACCCCCTTTCAGCATTTTGAGGAGGTACCCCCAACGTTGGCATCAGCTGAAACAGTGGTTGAAGAAGACTTTCCGTTGAAGATGGCGTCCTTGAAGGATGCCCGGGCTGTAATCGAGAAAGGCAATTGTGCAAACTGGGGTCAGCTTCCTGACTTCACTCAAAAGAACGACAAGTTTGGGATGGGCTTTACTGCAGAGGCTCAGAGGGCTGTGCGCAAGGAAAAGATCAGAAAGGCACCAGTGTTTATCACCAGTCCAAGGGTGAATACTATCGAGGAGGATGTAGAGGAAGCAGAGTTTGACAGTTGGATCTATCAAACCACCAGCAACGGACCAAGCAACTGGACGGCAAAGGATTTTACACCTATCACATTTGTCATGCAGTAATTAACTCTTTTGATTTTCAATTTGTAACAAACAATATGTTATAACTTTATTGGCTCGGTGTCCTACCCGGGGCATCGTAGCTCCATTTGTGAGGGCTTTTTGTATGACATTTCCATATATCATCAATCAAGACATTGGACGTTTGTTGCATTTCAAATCTTGTGCTCTTTTTTCTTTCTGTGTTATATATTGCAAAACAGCTATATTTACACACACTCACTCATACAGGTTTCAATCCACTCTGGATCTCACTGGTAACAGCTCTGCTACCACCAGTTGTGACTTCGAGAATCCGATCAACTTGGCCGAAGACGAAGGTGAAGATGATTGCGAAGTGCCTGGTGAACTCGCAAGACTGCTACTCCAGGAAGAGAGGGCTATTCAACCACATGAAGAGCCGGTGGAAACAGTTAACCTGGGTACTGAGACAGATAGGAAAGAGGTCAAGATTGGGGCTATCTAGAGCTCAGTGTGAAGCAACGATTGATCCAGATGCTACATGATTACATGGAGATCTTTGCTTGGTCCTATGAAGACATGCCTGGTTTGGATGCCGACATTGTAGTTCATCACCTGCCAACCAAGGAAGACTGCCCTCCGGTAAAGCAAAAGGTCCGCCGCATGCGCCCAGAGATGTCCGAAAAGATCAAGGCTGAGGTTATGAAGCAATTCGATGCCGGGTTTCTAGCAGTAACTTCTTACCCTCAGTGGGTTGCCAATGTGGTGCCAGTGCCAAAGAAGGACGGTAAAGTCAGGATGTGTGTCGACTACAGGGATCTAAACAGGGCAAGCCCCAAGGATGACTTCCCCTTACCTCACATCGACGTTCTTGTTGACAATACTGCTCAACACAAGGTGTTCTCCTTCATGGATGGTTTTTCAGGGTATAATCAGATCAAGATGGCTCTTGAAGATATGGAGAAGACTACCTTTGTGACTCAGTGGGGCACTTTCTGCTACAAGGTCATGTCATTCGGGTTGAAAAATGCTGGGGCAACCTACCAACGTGCCATGGTTGCTTTATTTCATGATATGATCCATCATGAGATTGAGGTATACGTCGATGACATGATTGCAAGGTCCCAAACTGAGGAGGAGCACCTTGACCATCTGAGGAAGCTGTTTGACCGACTCAAGTTATACAAGCTGAGGTTGAATCCCAACAAATGCACCTTTGGGGTAAGGTACGGAAAATTGCTAGGTTTCATTGTAAGTGATAAAGGTATTCAGGTGGACCCTGCCAAGGTAAAAGCCATACAAGAGATGCCGACTCCAAAGACAGAGAAAGAAGTCAGAGGCTTCCTGGGACGACTGAATTACATTGCCCGATTCATCTCACATCTAACTGCTACTTGTGATCCAATCTTCAAATTACTGAAGAAAGATCAAGTAGTACGCTGGAACGATGAATGTCAGGCTGCCTTTGAAAAGATAAAGGAATATCTCCAAGAGCCACCCATTCTTATGCCACCAGTGGAAGGAAGACCTCTGATACTATATTTGACAGTACTTGACAATTCAATGGGGTGTTTGCTGGGGCAGCATGATGAGTCTGACCGAAAAGAGCACGCTATTTATTACTTGAGCAAAAAGTTTACCGACTGTGAGTCTCGTTACTCGCTGCTTGAGAAAACTTGATGCGCTCTGGTATGGGCTGCTCGCCGGCTGAGACAATATATGCTGACTCACACCACTTTGTTGATTTCAAAGATGGATCCCATCAAGTACATATTTGAAAAGCCTGCTCTGTCTGGGAGAATAGCAAGATGGCAAATGATCTTAACAGAATATGATATCCAGTATACAACTCAGAAAGCAATCAAAGGAAGTGTATTGGCAGATCATTTGGCACACCAACCTGTGGACGATTACCAATCATTGAACTTTGATTTTCCGGAAGAAGACATCATGGTGGTAACTGATTGTGAAGTGCCTGGACCGGAAGAAGGACCTAAGGAAGGATCCCGATGGTCTATGCATTTTGACGGAGCCTCCAATGCTTTGGGTAACGGCGTCGGCGCTGTAATCATATCTCCCAAAGGAACTCATACTCCACTCACTGCCCGATTATGTTTCAACTGCACCAACAACATGGCAGAATATGAGGCATGTATCATGGGTTTGCAAGCTGCAATCGACTTAAGGATCAAATTTCTGAGTGTCTTCGGAGATTCCGCTCTCGTGATCAATCAGATCAAAGGCGAGTGGGATACGAAACACCCAAATCTTATTCCTTACAAGGAGTATGTGTCGACCTTGCTTCCCCACTTTGAAGAGATAACTTTTGAACACTTCGCAAGAGAGGAGAATCAGCTAGCGGACGCACTAGCTACGATGTCTTCAATGTTCAAAGTTAAATGGGACAATGAGGCTCCCCGGATCATTATCTGGAAGTTGGACGAACCGGCATATTGCTGCAATCTTGAGGCCGAAAAGGTGACTGAAAAACCCTGGTATCATGAGGTGAAGAGGTACTTGGAAGCTCAGGAATACCCTGAAGGTGCATCTGTCAATGACAAGAAGTTCATGAGGAGGTTTGCGGAAAAATTCTTCCTCAGCAACGGCATTCTCTACAAATGGAATCATGATTTAACTCTACTGCGTTGTGTGGATAAGGCTGAAGCAGAGAAGATCATGATAGAACTGCATGAAGGTACATTTGGAACACATTCCAGTGGACACACCATGGCAAAGAAAATCCTACGTGCAGGATATTTCTGGTCCACAATGGAAGCCGATTGTTACCAACACTCTCGAACTTGTCACAAATGCCAGATCTATGCTGACAAGGTGCATATTCCTCCAGTTCCTCTGAACGTCCTGACGGCACCTTGGCCTTTTGCAATGTGGGGCATTGATATGATCGGTGAGATCCGACCGACGGCATCCAACGGGAATCGCTTCATCTTGGTGGCAATCAATTACTTCACGAAGTGGGTTGAGGCAGCTTCCTACGCAACGGTAACCAAGAGCGTCGTGGCACGTTTCATCTGGCATAATCTGATCTGTCGGTACGACATCCCGGAAAGAATCATTACGGACAATGGTACCAATCTCAATAACAAAATGATCAATGAACTCTGCGAACAATTCAAGATACAGCACCACAACTCTTCTCCCTACCGGCCGAAGATGAATGGGGCTGTAGAGGCAGCTAATAAGAATATCAAGAAAATTGTGCAGAAGATGACAGTGACCTATAAAGATTGGCACGAGATGTTACCGTTCGCTCTTCATGGGTACCGTACCTCAGCAAGGACGTCAACCGGGGCAACTCCTTTATCCTTGGTCTATGGCATGGAGGCAGTCTTGCCAATTGAAGTCCAGATACCTTCTCTCCGAATAATGAAGGATGCAGACTTGAATGAAGATGACTGGATCCAGACTCGACTTGATCAATTAAACCTGATTGACGAAAAGAGGCTCACCGCTATCTGTCATGGTCAGACGTATCAAAAACGGATGATCAGGGCATTTAACAAGAAAGTCAGACCACAAGAGTATCAAGTTGGGGACCTGGTAATCAAATGCATCATCCTTCCTTAAAGTGATCCCCGGGGCAAATGGACCCCTACGTACGAAGGGCCATTTGTGGTTAAACATGTGTTCTCAGGAGGAGCCATGATCCTAACCACCATGGATGGTGACGACCTTCCTCACCCCGCCAATGCAGACATAGTGAAAAGATACTACGCATGAATAAAAGACCCGCTAGGTTGACATACCTAGGCAAAAATAAGGGCTTCCCGGCGAACCAAAAGGGTTCGAGCAAAAATAAGGGATGAAATAAAAAAAATTTGTACACCCGGCAAGTCGAAAACCTGAAAAGGCGGCTTGGGCAAAAATGGGTATCTCGGTGGACTGAAAACCCGAAAGGGCGGTCCAGGCAAAAGTTAGGGATAAAGCGTAACACTATGTCTCATTGGATCACTTCGCATCCGGAATTCGGCATCAACTATCTGGCTCAGACTTCGGCATCGACCAATCAGCTTCATCTTCAACCAAGCAGCAAAGCGATGAGACGCTTGAAGACATAAAGGCGATAGCAGAGTTGGAACCCAGTGGGATTGTTCACATAGCTGTTTTGTTTCCTTTTCAAAATTGTAAATTCTATGTTATTCGGCGGCATTCTCTTACTAGGATGTCAGCCTCTTGTACAAAAACGCCTATTCACAGGCAACATTCAAGTCAATACAAATGCACTTGTCCATACAAATTGCCATTATTTTTCCTTTTTCTATTTTGTCTTGCGAAGAACGTCCAATGTTCATTTTTGATATATGCATTTGACATTAAATTGCTGATTCATAAATATTTGCATATGAAACAAAAGACTAATTACAGGTGACATCAGAAACAGGGGCAATGTGAAGTTGTCTGATGCAGTCTGGTTGCTTTGTCCGCCAAGGTACCGGGGTAGATTCGACTGTAGAATGTGATCAAATCATCTCAACTCCCCGCAGAATAAGACAAGATTCAGCAATACTTTCCCCAAGCAGAGTTGGTTCCCCGTCGATCCTGAAAAGGCACAACATTCCCCGGCAGAATATCAGTTCCTCAGTGCAATTCCGAAAAGTTTCCCCAGGAAAGCGGAATTCTTATCCCCAACAGGTCTTAAAGCTTATCCCCAGTAGATTCTGGAAGTTTGTTCCCTGCAGAATACGGACGTCTCTCCCGAGCTTTATTCAAAGTTATTCCTCACAAGGGCTTATAACTGGGTTATCCTCAGCTATCTGCCACGGAAGATCGCCCTCGGCAAAGTTCTTCCTTTTCCCCAGCAGAGTTTATCTTTGGTGTTCCCAAGTGGAGTTTATCATCATTATCCCCAGCGGAATCCATCATTGAAGTCCTCAGCAGGCCTCTCATCAAAACCTTAGCAAAGTATCTCTGCCACAGAGCAATTCCCCGGCCGGTCGTCAAGGATTTATCTTCCTAAGACGAAATTACATTCATAAACATTTCACACATCTTGCTTACATACATGATAAAGTGCATACAACACTATCTCATGTTGAAAATCATGACATCATGCATATCATGACATCATGCATATCATACATCATGACATTGCATACAACTTATGTTTTTGCCTTTTCAGGGAAAAAGACAATCCCGAAGACAACTACCTTCAACTGTCACAATTCCAGATTCAATACCTGTATCTAGCCAGGGCACATCTGAGAGTGATCAGTTTCCAGACTCGATTCCTGTATCTAGCCAGGGCACGTCTGAAGAGTTCAAAGATTCGATTCCTGTATCCAGCCAGGGCACATCTATTAACTACAACATTTCCAGATTCGATTCCTGTATCCAGCCAGGGCATATCTGTTAACGACCATTTCCAGACTCGATTCCTGTATCTAGCCAGGGCACGTCTGAAGAGTTCAAAGATTCGATTCCTGTATCTAGCCAGGGCACGTCTGAAGAGTTCAAAGATTCGATTCCTGTATCCAGCCAGGGCACATCTATCAACTACAACATTTCCAGATTCGATTCCTGTATCCAGCCAGGGCATATCTGTTAACGACCATTTCCAGACTCGATTCCTGTATCTAGCCAGGGCACGTTTGAAGAGTTCGAAGATTCGATTCCTGTATCCAGCCAGGGCATATCTATTGACGACTATTTCCGGATTCGACTCCTGTATCCAGCCAGGGCACATCTGTGAGCAAACGATTGTAGATTCGATACCTGTATCTAGCCAGGGCATATCTGCATGAGGAGATTGAAGATTAAACACCTGTAACAAGCCAGGAAAACATCTGTCTTTCTCAAATACACAAATTCTCGCTAAGGAATCTCTTATGCGATCAACACTTCTAAATGGCATCTATAAGCCCATTCCCGACAAGGTTCTGTCACATCTCCAGATGGCATCTATGAGCCCATCTCCCTATCCACCATCTCTCCAAATGGCATCGGTAAGCCCATTCCCGACATCATATTGCTGATACTTCAACATGCGAGTGCAAATTTCGGGCACTCTAGTGTCCAATCTCCTTTTACCCTCGAGTCACGAAAGGAAAACTTGCCAATCTAACTCTTCAGGTTCAAGAAGATTGAACAGGGGCAACTGTTGTACCCCAAAATTTGCCCTCCCATTTCCTCAACATTTTCTCATCACAAGACCCTTGAAGATCAAGATCCAGTTAGGGTTTCCTCTGCTCAAGACTTCTCCTTGCACTGTTGACCCAAATTAGGGTTTGTGTTTGCACAAAGATGTTCTGACCTAAAATGCCTAAGATGACTTTCATGCTTCATATTGGACTCCCAAGTTTACCCATACCAAGTTTCAAGTCTTGATCCCAAGTTTTGCCCAGTCAATTGGACAGTTGACCTAGAAATCAGCTGTATTGGGGAAAAAGTCAACGGTGGCCAATTGACAGTCAAATCTCATGAAAATTGACCCACATCAACATTATGAACTCACATGGACCATTTGATCAAGTTTGGATCACAACTCCACAAGAAATTTGATCAGATCATCAAAAGGGCAAAATGGTCATTTTTAGGGTTTTGACTGCACAAGGGCAATTTTTGACTGTTTGACCTAGCCAATGGCAAACCAAGCTCACATATGGACTCAAGGACCCCATGGAATTATCTTGACATGCTCAACAAGTTCAAAAGATCCCAAATACACAAGATTGATAGTTGAATTTCCCAGTCAATTGATCAATTTTGACTGTATACTGGAAAGTCAAACTTTGACTTTTTGGTCAAAATCAAGGGTCAAGATTCATTTTTCATCAAAACATGCCAAATCATGAAACTTGTTCACCAAGAAATCAAAAATTGCAAATTAGGGTTTGAAATGAGAATTTTTCATAACTTAGAATTTTTCTAAGTTATGAAAAACCCTAATTTTTTCCCAACTTTGCCCCACTTCCTCACCAAGATGCATTTGGATTCAAGCAAAAGTCAAAACAAGAAAGTTATAGACTATTGCATAATCTACAACTTTGATTCACAAAGTTTTCCCAAAAGAAGCTTGTATCTCAAGTTACAATTTTTGGAACAAGGGTGTCAAACCATTTTTAACTTAGTGAAAATTTGACCTATTTTGGACAAGTTTTTTACCTAACTTCAAGACCATTTTTCATACACTTCCACTTGGAATTTCAATTTTCATTTCAAAGATGGATTGTATTACACATTCCAAGCTTTCCAAAATGTCCAAGAACTTCTCTAACAACCTCATGGTTAGGGAGAATCGAATTTTGCAAAATGGGAAAAAGTCACTTTTGTTCTTGGCCAAGACATGTTCATACATTGGTGCCATTTTGAATTCAGCATGCTTAAGCTACATTGCAGGCCTCTAATCCCATTTTCACTCAATAATTCAATGCAAAACCATTGTGCCAAGATGTTGTTCTAAGCATTTGGACATTACATGGAGAATTAACCCTTAATTAGAAAAAGCATTATTTCCATTTTGAAAAAGTAGAACTTTATGTCCATTTTGCAAATCCAAGTGGAACAGTCCAAATCTTCTTGGCACAAGTTTATGAGCAAATTGCACTGATCAAGGCCAATGTATGCAGCATAGTGTGAGGGCCTGTACAGGCTAGAAACATCAAGTGACCATTGTTTGCTTAAAGTTCAAGAAACATTGCATATGACATACCAACCTCCATATCAGTCAACCAGGCCTTAGAGAAAGATATCAAACACATTCCAAACATTGATCCAAAGCTGAAGCACGAGCCTTTCACCTCCAATACCTTCACAAACTCAGAACCACCATCAAACTGCCAAAACAGAGTGACCTCTGCAGATTGAGTTCCAACTCTCATCCCTGTCATGCTTTCTTGCTAAAAGCTCTTCACACACCTTCCCTACCATCAATGCAAGCTAACTAAAAACCTAAAACACGACCTGTAATTCCTCTAACCAGTTCCACCATTTTCATTTTTTTGTTTTACAGTTGAAGTTCTCTAGCACGATTCAAGAAGTTTCAAGACAAAGTAAAGCTTGGAATAGCATCCCTGGACCTCAAGGAAGCTATACCAATCATCACCTTGCGCTGAAAGCTTCTCCATTGCCAGATACAACTTCAACTGAACAGGTAAGTTCATGAACTCGTATCTCTCTTATTAGGCATTGTTAGCTTTAGGTTTGTGAAGAAAACATGTCACAATCATAGCCCTGAACATGCCCATATGATTATATTTCATTTATATTATGTGTGCTGCAAGAATTTTGAGTCTGAACATTGATGGAAAACTAGGTAAGGAATTGGGGGAGAAGAAATTCTCCCTCATCTTAGAGAGTTAAGTCAAGTTTTTTATATCCCTGGATTCGTCTTCTCATGCTCTACACTTTTCATGTTGAAAGTTTTGCTTAAAAGTCCAGGAATTGGGAGATAGAAAACGCGTGTTTGGCTTGAACAAAGGTGTTCTGAGGTTGAAGATGACTTGGTTCTGGGCTGGGCCTGTTTGACATTTCTTTTTGCACCATATTTTTACTTCTGCACCCCCTGAGCCCATTTTGCTTATTTCTTTGACTTTTTGACTTTTTCTTTTTTGGATTGACTTATTTATTTTTTTTCTCATGATATTAAAAATATAAAAAATATTTTTCTCACCATTTTTGAATTTATTAGGCATTTATTTGGTTTTCTTTTAGTTTGTACATAAATAAATAAATACATATACTTTTATTTAAAATACTAAAATAGTGCAAATACATTTTTATACATTTTTATTTTGTTTTACTTTCTGAAAATATTTTATAGAAAAAATACTTTTTTATTAAATATTAAATATTATTAATTTGTATATATAATACATATTTAGTAAATAATATATATATATATATATATATATATATATATATATATATATATATATATATATATATATATATATATATATATATATATATATATATATATATATATATATATATATATATATATATATATATATATATATATATATATATATATATATATATATATATATATATATATATTTAGGGTTAAAATGCAAAATATACACATTTTTATTTTTATTTAATATTTAATATAAAAATACCTTTTGACAAATATACTTCATTTTATTTTATTTTTGTATACAATAAATAAATACTTGTACATAATAAATAAATAATGCATTTTATTTAATAGAATTAGGGTTTAACCCTAAACATGAAAAAACTCCAAAAAATAATACTTTTATTTTTGTTAATTTTGACATATAAAAATACTTTTTTCATACATACAAAAAAACCATTTTTGCATCTTGCATATTTATTCTTATTTTATTTAAATTGTGCAATTAAATTATCTTGTAAATAATTCAATATTGATGTAATAATTTAGGTTTAAATTCCTTGTCAAAATCCCCATTTGAACATTTGTACCCCCCTTCCCATATATGGTTTTGTAATAGCTTAGTAAATTTATTTTCTCACTTTATTGCTTTCTAATTATACCATATTAGAATTAGGGTTTGTATGCGAAAAAACAACGAAAATAGTTTTGACCTAATTTCAAGATAAACAAGCATGAAAATGGACACACAAATCACACTTGCACCCCCTAGGGTATCCCACTTGTTGCCTTTCAAAATTGGGCCATATTGCATGTTAGGTCTCTTTGGGCAAAACAAACACAAATCAAATGATCATAGTCCCTCGATGACGCTTTCAAAATGTTGCCTAAACAAATGATCAAGTCCCTTAAAGAAAATTGCCCAAAGATACTTGGCACCATTGCAATTATGGTCTAAACAATGACCCGCGCCCGTCCCTTTCACATCCTAACATGAGATTGTCCACCAAATATAATGGTGGAGCAAACTTGTTAAAAGGGTTAAAACATAGCAATAAACCTTGAGAAATTTAGGAGTAGATAACCTCTTAGTTACTTGAATCAAACTTGCAAAAATAAAACACTTGCCTATTTTCTAAAACCACATTTCACAACACTTTCTAAAAAATGAAAACCTTTTCAAAAGACGTACATCTTTGTATACATCCCTGAAAGACTCTCCTGGAAGAAGTGAATCCACAAATTCTTATCTGCTGAGTACGGTTGAATTTTCCGAACATAGGACCTGAGATGTAGTTTGGGGCAAGACGCCCCGTCATACTTAGAGAAAGATGGTGCTTTGAACTTCCGAGGAATAACCACACCAGTTGACAAACCCAGATCTCCAAAATCCAGCCCAGGTACCTGTTGTATCTCCATAGCATTCAGCCTATCCTCTAGCTGCTTGTAACGGTCTTCTGCCGGAGGGTACTGCTCTTCATCAAAATCAGTCTCGTTGTCAGAGACTACCGGACTAGGACCTTTTTCTGTTTGAGGAGTACTCTTGCCGACAGAAGAACCAACCTCTTCATGCTGCAGAGTATTGCCGAACCTTCGGCCCGAGTTGAACAGAACAGTCCTTCTCTTCTTCTTCTTCTCCTTCTTCAGGAGCATAGCCTTCAGCTCTTCTTGGCCTTGAGCCAAACCCTTGATTAATTCCTGAAACTGCGCATTCTGCGCCTGAAGAGCCTTGATGGATGTCTCAGTTGATGATGAGTCGGGATTCATGATGCTGAAATAAACAGCGAAGAACGGTAAGCAACCTGAAAAGGAGAAAACCTGCTATGCACATGATGAATGGAATGCGTATGATTTATGTTTTCAAAGACAATCGAGAATCAACTTTGTAAACAAAAAGGAACACACTTCATTAGATTCAACTTTGAAACTGAAATTATTCAACGGGTTGCCCTTAGGCGTTACATGAAAGGAAATACTGAAAAGGAAATAAAACTGTAAAAGCACATCTGGAGCTCCTTATTGATCCCATGGTCTCCTCTTCTCAGTACGGATGTAGGCATTCAGAGCTCTCTCATTCTCCAACTGCTTTGTCAGCTTCTGGATCTTTGATTCCTGCTCGTTGAACTTTTCCCGGTAAGAATCCCGCTCTTCTCGCAGTTGCGACCAAGATCTCTTCAATGTCTCATAATCAGTAGGTATCTGAGGAGGAAGGATAGTTGGAGGAACACCATCTTTGTCAGCACACTCAAGAATGACGGGTCTGACAACTTCATACGGCATACCTAACTTCTGAGCACGGATGCGAACCCATTTGTAGTAGGCTTCCATAGGTAAAGAAGTCTTTGGCCCTAACTCCTGTGGGTCAGCTTTATGAACTTTGTCCCAAGCCTTGATGAACCTACGACGCAGCTCGTCACTATCCACCTGAAACTCAAAGCTGATGTGAGGCACCAACATCTCATGGGGACCTGCTCTTCTTGCTCTTCCAAACTGACGGAGTGCTAGACATGGATTGTAAGAGATCCCTCCTTGGGTACCGATCAGAGGAACATTAGGGTATTCCCCGCATCGATCAATAATAGCTATCTCATCCAAACCTCTGCAAGTCCAAATGATGTCTTTGTCGGTGAGAGACATTAACCTGTGAGCCCAACCTCTTCCTTCTTGGTTCTTCAGCATGAACTTGGGGAGGTGCGAAATAAACCACCTCACCAACAAAGGGATACAGCACCATAGGGTTCCTCGTCTTCGAGTAGTACGAGCATGAAGTTGTTGCAAGATGTCACCCAAGAGAGTGGGCACAGGATTCTGAGACATAAAGATCCTTATGGCAGTGACACTGATGAAGTTGTCAGGATTAGGAAACAAGACTAACCCATAGATTAAGAGAGCCAAGATGTCTTCATATGCCCTAAAGTCCAGGTCATTCCAGAAACTGTTAGCTTTACCCATCATAAACTTGGCCAAGAAACCCTTAACTCCGCTTCTAGTCACCCAGTTGTCTGTTACCTCTTGATGGGTCAAAGGAAGAGCTGCAGCAACATCCTCAAGCCTGAGGGTCTTTTCCCAACCAGTAAAGGGAGTCTGATCCAAGATAGGGATACCAAGCAAATCAGAGAACTCTTCCAGGGTAGGGACCAGCTGGAAGTCTTGAAAGGTGAAGCACTGGTACAGAGGGTCATAGAACCGGGTCAGAACACTCATCAACTGTTGATCCCGCTTTGCAGTGACTAAACTGAGAAGAGAACCATGCCTCTGAATGAAGGAAGTGGTATTTGGAATTCTGCTAACCAACTCATCAAGCAACTCAGGTGAACGAACAAAGTTGAACCGGATAGTATTCCTTCGCACAGGCATCATAATGTCCTACAAAACAGAGCAAAGATAAAACCCTCTTGTCTTTGAAATGGTCAGTCCTTATGCAGGATGCATGCAATGCTCATGATGTTATGATGCTATGATAAAGCACACCACCGATAGATACAAAGGCAAACATGGTAAGGCACACAAGTCACACAAGGCAAGCCCCTAAAGTTTAGGCCAACATGAGGTCTAGGTACTACCCTCTTTCAGTTTGTTGGTTCATGTCTGTCCTATCAAAGTAACTGGGTTCTTAGAGGATCCCAATATCATTGACTACCCTCAATCGGTCATAACTCCAGCATCGCAATCTTTTCTTGCGGCCAGAACCATCACGAGAGTTTAGCCTCAATGGGCGTAGCATACTGCTACTGTTCTAAAGGCCAAGTTGTGTCAATTAAGGTTCTAAGGTTGTTGGTGCTTAATGGCTCCTTAGAAGACCCATATTCTCCTCGTTGCGACACAAGGGATATCGGTACAGACCAAGGTGCCACACCAACGTAGCCACTGCTTCACCCATGTCGGTATACGCCGGACAGGTCCCTCACAGATTATGCTACCTAAACAGGGTATCCCCAGATCCGGGTTAGGATCTATGTAACTCCCATGCAACCCACAAATTTAAAGCAGACAAGTCAATACGATTGAAAACACAGTTATGAACTAACCCTAAGGTACACCTCACTTTAAGTTTAAGTCCCCAGCAGAGTCGCCAGTTCTGTGATCGGTGGATCTGGAACTGACTGTTTAACGCTGGTTCGCGAAATGTCGCGGAAGCAAGAGTCGCCACCGTCTTTTATTTTCTCCAAATGGAAAGGACAAAAGCACAGAAAAATTCCTTAAAGAGATTGCTCTCGGTTCGGGAGGTAGGTTATAGAAAGGGAAGGTGTTAGCACCCTTTCTATCCATGGTTATCCATGGGCTCTTAGATACTTGCTCATTTGTGTTTTCAAAAATGGTTTGTTTGCTTTTCAACTGTGGGTTTTAAAAAGTTTCTTTGAAAATTTCAGTTCGACTCTTGTATCTGTCCTCAAGAGTGTTTGAAAATTTTGCTTTCGAAAGCTTTTTGAAAAGGTGTCGGTGTGAAAAGTATTTTTTGAATTTGTTTTGAAATTAGAGCAAGTATCTACGAGAACCTACCTACCCTAAGAAATTCGTCTGTGTAAGTGTCCTTAAAGTAGTGCCATCCCACCATTGAGAGGTAGGTAGCACCACCGTTGGAGGTGTTCGGGTCAATTCGAGGTTCGGGACATGGTGATCACCAGAGCAATGGGAAGACACCTTAGAAGCTACCCTCATGCCAGGTTCTCGGATCATGAGGACTTACTAAGACATCCTCTACTCGACGATCACCTTTCGAGGCAAGGCAACAGTGAGGCGTACCCTAGGGATGGTGTGTGATTTGTGTGTCGTTTTCAGGTATTTTTGTCTTTTGTCATGTTATTGGTGATCTAACGTTTGTTTTTATTTTGTCCATACATTCTTTCATGCTTTGATTAACAGTTAAAATATTGCGGGAAAAGTAAAAGTCTAAAGCTATTACAAAAGGCGCGGGTTCACATCGCCAAAATTAAACCAGGACCCGATTTGACAGGAAAATAAAGGAATTAAAAGTGCGAGAAGTAATTTACATGGCTTTGGGAGAGATACATAAATATTTAAACGAAATAAAATAAATATGCGAATTAAATAAGAATTAAACGAGGGCGTTGGACCCTTTTGCAAAATTAAATTACATGATGCAATTAATTAATTAAAAAGAAAAGAAGTTGTTTTTTTTTGTATTTTATGATTTTTTAGGATTTTAATGAAAAAGAATTAATTAAAATAAATACTAACCCTAATTCTAGTGGCTTTTAATTTATTAAGAAAACATTGAATTTTAACCTAAATTAACCCTAATTTTTACATACAAATTTAATTATAAAAATAAATATTTAATTATTTAATTATTATGGGAGAAAAAGAAAAAAAAGGATAAAAAATTAATATGAACCCTAGTTCTATGTTTTTTTAGATTTTTATTAAGAGAATTAAAATTAAAACCTAAGTTAAAACTAAATTTAATTATATACAATTTATTTATGAAAATACTAAAAATAAAAATATTTATTGTTTTTCTCTTTTCTGATTTTTTTGGTGGTATTTTTTATATTTATGAAAATAATAAATTAATTGAACAAAACAATAATTAAAAAAAAATAGAAAATAAAATAAAAAAAACAAAGACTTGCAAACCTAGGGGGTCTGCCCCAAATTGGAGGGTTTTTTGTAGTGATCCAGGCCCATTAACCTTGGCCTTGTGGACTTTCCCAGGACACGTACTCAAACGTTGACTAGAGCCCATCGTGTTCTCCAAATCTACACCTTCTGATTGATCTCTTTGGCCTTGTGAACGACCTGATTTTGAAGGCGTATGGTATGCCTTTATACTGAAGCTGCATGTAATCATTAAAGAAAAAATAATATGAAGGGGGGTGGGGACCTGGGGCTCGAACCCAGGTCCTTTGGTTTACCAGTCACTATGCTTGCCAACCGTGCCAGTTTGCTTATCTGTAAGTAATATGACAAACAAATATAATAAAGTAAATATGCGTTAGTGTTTCGTTTTCCGCGCGAAATTTAAACCAGCCAACCATCTAACGCCACGATATCATCTTCTTCTTCATTCCTGAAACACAAAAACATAGGCCACGGTTTTCTGAGCGTTCTCTTAGGCACGTTTTGGGAAAATAACGAATAGCCCTGTGATGCTCATAAATTGAGCGCGAGGGTGGGTTTAAGATCGTCCAGACACGCTGATTCCAATGGTGTAAGTCTTGAAGGCCAATTTTTCCTTAATTTAAAACCCCTAATTCCAAGTCCTGTAAACCCTAGAATTTGATAATGGTGAAATCGTATATAGCATGTAATAATCCAATCAAAGCATATGGTTAGCTTGCAAACACTTCACTGATCATGAATATATAAACAAAACGCCATGAATGTGCATAGAATGCAAAACACGATTATGAGAAAAAGTGAAAAAAACTGGACTTCTGTATACCGTTTCAAGGCGTTAGGATTGATGTTTTTGATCCAAGCACGTTGTTTGATGTCCCAGGAATGCAATGGGATGAGTCTCGTGGCTTGAAACGACCTGCAAACCTGTTTTCAGTTTTGAGTTTTTAAACAAAATTTCAAGTTTTGTATCTTGATCTCTAGCGCAGCTTAATGGTCATGAGGCATTAGGTCTTGCTTGTGCTTATGTATTGAGTGAATTAGGTTAAGAATTCTGATCAAAATCTCTTGCATTCATGGTTTTTGAAATTTGATTTTCAAAGATCTTTTTCAATCTTTTTCATGTGCTTTTGCTCTCAAATCACATCCAATTGCATTGGTTCTTTCCTTATTTAGCTAGGCACGAAATCTTGATGATATAATGTGCACAAAAAGATTGAAAAACTAGGTTAAGCATTTTTCATGTATTTATTTTAATTTAAATGAATTATTATTAATAAAAATCCAAATAAATAAATAAAAATGAATAAAAACTTCCCTTTGGGCCAAGTGATCGTGCACATGCCTTGGATGATGAATTGTGGAAGAAAAATAGGCCCATTAGCAATTTTAGGTCATTTGAATCAATGTTGACTTTTCAAAATATCCAAAAATTTCCCAACTTCCACAAGGCATAACTTGCTCAATGTTTAAGCTTGGCTCATGTTCTTGGACATTTTGGAAAGTTATTTGAGTCCTCTAACCAATGTCTTTGGTCCCATGTCATTTTGATTTACCAATCTCAAGTTATGGCCTTTGACTTAAAGTCCCTTTTTGTTGACTTTTGAAAATGACCTATAATGTTGAAATTGATAACTTTTTGTGAGAGCATTTCTTGGACTTGAAGTATGAAGATGAGTTGTAGGAAATGTCTTTCTCTTCAAAATGAGCTTTGGATGGAATTTTTCTGATAATCCATGTGAAAGTTATGCCCTGGTCAATTTGCAGTTGACTTTTTTAGCTGTCCAAATAAGGAAACTTTTGCATCTTGATGATTTTTGAGCCAAGCTTTGAGAATCATGATCAAGCATTGATCAAATGATGTTTGTGGCTTCAAAATGAGATGTTGACCAAAAATTTGAACTTTTGACTGCCAAATGACCATTTTGCCCCTACAGTTGACTGTAGTGCAATTAGGGTTTTGACTGTGCAGTTTTGTGCTGAAAGTCTTGAAACTTGGTATGAGGATGCTTGACCATGTTTGTAGGCATATGAGACTTGATTGAACCTTTGGAAGCTTCATTTTCTTGATCAGAACACAAACCCTAGTTTTGACTGTTTAGGAGACCCTTGCACTGTGCAACCCTTGGGGAATCTTGAAGCTTGACTTGGCAATTTCTTGAAGAATATGGGAGGGCAAATTTTGGGGTACAACAGTTGCCCCTGTTCAATCTTCTTAGACCTGAGGATGCAGATTGGCTGATGTGCCTTTCGTGATCTGAGGGTAGAAGATGATTGAACACTAGAGTGCCCAGAAATTTGCGCTCACATAGTAGCAGTGATGATGGAATGGGCTTATAGATGCCATTTGGAGATTGCTGGAGGGTGATGGGCTTATAGATGCCATCTGGATGTTGATCGCATAAGAGATTCCTTAGCGAGAACTTGCATACCTGCAAAAGAAAAAAATGAGTACCTGACGCGTTGCAGGAGCTGGTTTTCGGATGCTTGGTATAGATGTGTCCTGAATGGTTACAGGAGCTGAATCTGGATCTTCAAAAGGTGATGAATAAACCAGGGATGGTTACTACCTCAGCAGGAACGGTGAGAGAACCTTGGGTGACTTTAACTTCAACGACGCTCGTTGAGAAAATCTTGGTGGGAATTACCCTCTTCGTAGTATCGGGAAGAGAACCATAGGCAATTATAATCTCAAAAGCGGACGTTTGAGAAAAACCTGGAATGGAATTATCATCTCACGCACTGTCGGGGAGAGAACCATAGGAAATTATAATCTCAAAAGCGGACGTTTGAGAAAAACCTGGAATGGAATTATCATCTCACGCACCGTCGGGGAGAGAACCATAGGAAATTATAATCTCAAAAGCGGACGTTTGAGAAAAACCTGGGATGGAATTATCATCTCACGCACCGTCGGGGAGAGAACCATAGGAAATTATAATCTCAAAAGCGGACGTTTGAGAAAAACCTGGGCTGGAATTATCATCTCACGCACCGTCGGGGAGAGAACCATAGGAAATTATAATCTCAAAAGCGGACGTTTGAGAAAAACCTGGAATGGAATTATCATCTCACGCACCGTCGGGGAGAGAACCATAGGAAATTATAATCTCAAAAGCGGACGTTTGAGAAAAACCTTTGATAACTTCTACTGAGTCTTCATCAGAAAAATCTGTTGGGAGTCGATTTAGCTGGACTAGAGAAGGCCTTGGACTGGATAAGAAATCTTTGGAGTCGATTAACTGAACCGGTCTAGGTCTTGAAATATGATTGAGAATTTAACTGCATCTTTCCTGAAAGGTAGAGGTCAGTCATATGCCATGCGTGATATGGACCAAGCAATGATGTTCTCAACATAAATGAAATTTGTATGATATGATGCGTACATGCATGCTATAATGATGTATGTGATGTTTATGTATGCTTTCGTCTAGGAAAGAAGATCCTTGACGGGTGCCGGGAAGTCACTCCTGGGCTGATATTGAAGAATAAGCTTTTGCTTCCGCTGGGGATGATAATTGCAAGGATATCGGCAGGAGAGGATAACTCCGTTGGGGAATAAACTTGGCGAATGGAATATTCTGCGGGGAGGAAAATACTCTAGCGACCATGCTGGGGAGCGATACTCTGTGGGGATAGAGATGCTTTGCTGAGTTGTTGATAATAACTTGCTGGGGATACCCTTGTTGTGTTGGAAGTGTTGATAGACTTCGCTGGGGATAAGAAGTCTTCGTCGAGGACGCTCTTTCCGTGGCTTTTGGTTGAGGATAACCCAGTTATATCCTGTTAAGGAAATAACTCTTTGAATAAAGCCGGACGACGCGTTCGTGCTCTGCGAGGGATAAGCTTCCAGAATCTACTGGGGATAAGCTTACTGCTTGGGGATATGAATTCCAACCTTCCTGGGGAACTGGATTGGACTCTTCTGGGGAAGTTTTGAACTTCGGGGGAAGTGATTCCTTTGTATGTTGATATGCCGCCGGGGAACAATCTTTTAGATCAAGACTGCTGGGGATGCTTGTTTAAGAATACATGTACTGCTGGGGAATGTTGATATCTGCCGTAGGATACCCAACTTCCTTAAGTTGATGATAGCTTTGCTTGAGGAGGGTGTACTGTCTTGCTGACTCACTCTCTGGGGAATTGAGATATCTGGTTATGTTCTTTAGCTGAACCTACCTTGGTACCTTGGAGGACAGAACAATTAGATTGCTTAGACAACTCTTTATTACCCCTGTTTCTAGTGTCACCTGTAATTAATCCTTTGTTTCGCATGCAAATATTTATGAGTTAGCAAATTATTGTCAATGCACATATCACAAATTGAACCTTGGACGTTCTTCGCAAAACAAAACAGAAAAAGAAAAACAGTTGGCACGTTTAACTAAAAAGTATATTTGTATTGATTTTGAATGGCCTGAAAATAGGCGTTTTATGTACAAGAGGCTGACGTCCTAGTAAGAGGACGCCGCCGAACAAAAGAGTTTATACAAATTTTATACAAAAGAAAGTAAAACAGCTGTGTGAAATGAATGATCCACTGGGTTTCAACTCTGCTTTTGCCTTTATAACTCCGAGCGTCTCATCACTTGATGACCTTGGTTGAAGGTGAAGCTGACTGATCGATGCCGTCTGAACTTGATGTAGACACCGGATTCTGGATGCAAAGTGATCCAATGAGACATAGTATTACGCTTTTATCCCTAATTTTTGCCTGGACCGCCCTTTCGGGTTTTCAGTCCACCGGGATACCCATTTTTGCCCAAGCCGCCTTTTCAGGTTTTCGACTTACCGGGTGTACAGATTTTTTTCATTTCATCCCTTCATTTTGCCCGAACCCTTTTGGTTCGCCGGGAAGCCCTAATTTTTGCCTAGGCATGTCAGCCTAGCGGGTCTTTTTTTCATGCGTAGTATCTTTTTACTATGTCTGCATTGGCAGGGTGAGGAAGGTCGTCACCATCCATGTTGGTTAGAATCATGGCTCCTCCTGAGAACACATGCTTAACCACAAATGGCCCTTCATACGTAGGGGTCCATTTGCCCCTTGGATCACTCTGAGGAAGGATGATTCGCTTGATTACCAGATCCCCAACTTGATATTCCTGTGGTCTGACCTTTTTGTTAAATGCCCTGATCATCCGTTTCTGATACGTCTGACCATGGCAGATAGCAGCAAGTCTCTTTTCATCAATAAGGTTTAACTGATCAAGTCGTGTCTGGATCCAATCATCCTCGTTCAGATTTGCATCCTTCATTATCCGGAGAGAGGGTATTTGCACTTCGATCGGTAAGACTGCCTCCATACCATAAACCAGAGAGAAAGGAGTTGCCCCGGTTGACTTCCTAGCTGAGGTACGGTACCCATATAGAGCGAACGGTAACATCTCGTGCCAATCCTTATAAGTCACTGTCATCTTTTGCACGATTTTCTTAATGTTCTTATTTGCTGCTTCTACAGCCCCATTCATCTTCGGTCTGTAAGGAGAAGAATTGTGGTGTTGTATCTTGAACTGCTCGCAGAGCTCAGCGATCATCTTATTATTCAGATTGGTACCGTTGTCTGTAATAATTCGTTCAGGGACGCCGTACCGACAGATCAGATTATGTCGAATGAACCGTGCCACAATAGTCTTGGTTACCGTAGCATAGGATGCTGCTTCGACCCACTTCGTGAAATAATCAATCACTACTAGGATGAAGCGGTGCCCATTAGATGCCGTAGGTTTAATCTCATCGATCATGTCTATGCCCCACATTGCAAACGGCCAAGGCGCAGTCAGAACATTCAAAGGAACTGGAGGAACATGCACCTTGTCTGCATAAATCTGGCACTTATGGCATGTCCTGGAATGTTGGTAGCAGTCAGCTTCCATTGTTGACCAGTAATACCCTGCCCGGAGGATCTTCTTTGCCATTGTATGTCCACTGGAATGTGTACCAAAGGTCCCTTCATGTAGCTCTTCCATGATTCTTTCTGCTTCAGTCTTATCCACACAACGCAGTAAGGTTGAATCATGGTTCCGTTTGTACAAGATGCCGTTGCTAAGGAAGAACTTCACTGCGAACCTCCTCAAGAACTTCTTATCATTGATAGAGGCACCTTCCGGGTATTCCTGAGTTTCCAAATATCTCTTCACCTCATGGTACCAAGGTTTCTCAGTTACTAATTCAGTCTCGAGATCACAACAGTATGCCGGTTCGTCCAGTTTCCAGATGATGATTCGGGGAGCCTCATTGTCCCATTTGACCTTGAACATAGAAGACATTGTAGCTAACGCGTCCGCCAGCTGATTCTCTTCTCTTGGAAAGTGTTCAAAGGTTATCTCTGTGAAGTGGGGGATCCAGGTCAACACACATTCTCTGTAAGGGATAAGATTCGGATGTTTCGTATCCCACTCTCCTTTGATCTGATTGATCACAAGAGCGGAATCTCCGAAGACACTCAGAAACTTGATCCTTAGGTCGATCGCAGCTTGAAGACCCATGATGCATGCCTCATACTCTGCCATGTTGTTGGTGCAGTTGAAACATAGCCGGGCAGTTAGTGGAGTATGAGTACCTTGAGGTGATATGATTATGGCGCCGATACCATTACCCAAAGCATTGGAGGCTCTGTCGAAGTGCATAGACCATCGGGATCCTTCCTCATGTCCTTCATCCGGTCCAGGTACTTCACAATCAGTAACTATCATGATGCTTTCATCCGGAAACTCGAAGTTCATTGACTGATAGTCATCTACGGCCTGATGTGCCAAGTGGTCAGCCAATACACTTCCCTTGATGGCTTTCTGGGTTGTGTACTGAATGTCGTATTCCGTCAAGATCATTTGCCATCTTGCAATCCTCCCAGACAGAGCAGGCTTTTCGAATATGTACTTTATAGGATCCATCTTTGAGATCAACAAGGTAGTGTGAGTCAGCATATACTGTCTCAGCCGGCGAGCAGCCCATACCAAAGCGCAGCAAGTTTTCTCAAGCAGTGAGTATCGAGTCTCACAGTCGGTAAACTTTTTGCTAAGGTAATAAATGGCATGCTCTTTTCGGCCAGACTCGTCATGCTGCCCCAGCACACACCCCATTGAGTTGTCAAGCACTGTCAGGTATAATATCAGAGGTCTCCCTTCAACCGGTGGCATAAGGATGGGTGGTTCTTGGAGATACTCCTTGATTTTGTCAAAAGCAGCCTGACATTCATCATTCCAACGTACTACCTGATCTTTCTTCAGCAGCTTGAAGATTGGCTCACAGGTAGCAGTCAGATGTGAGATGAACCGAGCAATGTAATTCAGGCATCCTAAAAAGCCTCTGACTTCCTTCTCTGTCTTAGGAACTGGCATCTCTTGAATAGCCTTAACCTTAGCAGGGTCCACTTGAATACCCTTATCACTTACAACGAAGCCCAGCAACTTCCCAGATCTTACCCCGAAGGTGCACTTGTTCGGGTTCAATCTCAGCTTGTACAGTTTCAACCGGTCAAACAACTTCTGCAGATGATCTAGGTGCTCTTCCTCAGTCTGGGACCTTGCGATCATGTCGTCAACATACACTTCTATCTCATGATGGATCATATCATGAAATAAAGCAACCATGGCACGTTGGTAGGTTGCCCCAGCGTTCTTCAGTTCGAATGGCATGACCTTGTAACAGAAGGTGCCCCACTGAGTAACAAATGTAGTCTTTTCCATGTCTTCAGGTGCCATCTTGATCTGATTGTAACCTGAAAAGCCATCCATGAAAGAGAACACCTTATGTTGAGCAGTATTATCAACAAGGACATCAATGTGAGGTAAAGGGAAGTCATCATTGGGGCTGGCCCTGTTCAGATCCCTGTAGTCGACACACATTCTGACCTTACCGTCTTTCTTTGGTACCAGCACCACATTAGCAACCCACTGAGGGTAAGAAGTCACTGCCAGGAACCCAGCATCGAACTGTTTCATAACCTCGGCTTTGATCTTCTCGGACATCTCTGGCCGCATCCGACGGACCTTTTGCTTTACTGGAGGGCAGTCTTCCTTAGTTGGCAAGTGATGGACCACAATATCGGTATCCAACCCGGGCATGTCTTCGTAGGACCAGGCAAAGATCTCCATATAATCATGTAGCATCTGAGTCAACCGTTGCTTCACGCTGAGCTCTAGGTTGGCACCAATCTTTACCTTTTTCCTGTCTTCTTCAGTACCCAAGTTTACTGTTTCCACTGGCTCTTCGTGGGGTTGAATTGCCCTCTCTTCCTGAAGTAACAGTCTTGCAAGCTCGCCAGGCACTTCGCAATCATCTTCACCTTCGTCTTCGGCTAAGTTGATCGGATTTTCGAAGTCATAACTGGCAGTAGCAGGGTCGTTATCAGTGAGATCCAGGGTGGATTGAAACCTGTATGAGTGAGTGTGTGTGTAAATACAGCTGTTTTGAAATATATGTAAAGGAAAGAAAGACAGAAAAGGAGCATAAGATTTGCAATGCGAAAAACGTCCAAGATTTTCATTCATGATATATGAAATGACAATTTATATGCCCTCACAAATGAAACCACGGTGCCTCGGGTAAGACACCGGGCCATAGAGTTTATTATTGTTTATTACAAATAGCGAAACAGAGAAATTTATTACTGCGTCACAAAGGTAACAGGAGTATGGTCTTTGGCAACCCAATTGGTCAATCCGCCTTCAGTCGTTGGATAGATCCAGCTATTAAACTCGGCTTCATCCACTTCATTGTCTTCCCCAACAACATTCACTCCTGGATTTGTAATGAACACAGGAGGTCTTCCGGTCTTCGCTTTCCGCATAGCTTTCTGACCTTCTGTAGTAAAGCCCAGCCCAAACTTATCAGTCTTCTGTGTAAAGTCTGGAAGCCTGCCCCAGTTAGCACATTCACCTTTCTGAACCATAGCCCGGGCATCCTTCAGGGAAGCCATCTTCAAAGGAACACCTTCTTCCGCTGCTGTTTCTGCTGCTGCTGTAATTGGAAGCACCTCCTCGAAATTCTGAAAGGGGGTTTCAATAAACTCCCCGTCCATCTCAATGTATCTGAAGGAATTCAGGTGGCTTACCATATACTCCTCCTCTCCCTGCACCGTGACGATCTTCCCTCTGACAGGGTACTTCAGCTTCTGGTGCAAGGTAGAGGTCACTGCCCCAGCCTTATGTATCCAAGGTCGACCCAATAGACAAGAGTAAGATGGACGGATATCCATCACATAAAATATAGAGTCAAACACCTGGGAGCCCACACGAATCGGAATGTCAACCTCTCCATGAACCATCCTTTTTGAACCGTCAAAGGCCCTGACGATGATATTGCTGGGTTTCAATTCCAGGCCTTCACAATCTAAACGGTCCAAAGCCTTCTTGGGCAGCACATTCAAAGAAGAACCAGTATCCACCAATACATGTGCCAGAGTAGTGCCCCTGCATTCGATAGAGACATGCAGGGCATCATTGTGGTCTCTTCCCTTCGAGGTCAGGTCAGCATCTGAGAAACCTAAGCCATTGTCTGCTGTCAGATTTGCTACGCAATCAGTGAACTGGACTGCAGATGTCTCATGTGGCACATGGGCCGTCTTGAGGAATGAGATTAAGGCCTTAGCATGGGCCTCAGAGCACAGCAATAAAGAGAGCATGGAGATTTTGGAGGGCGTGTGCCCCAGCTGTTCCACCACATTGAAGTCACTCTTCTTTATAATTTTCAAGATTTCCTCCATCTCTTGTTGGGAGGCTTCAGCAGTTACGGGTACAGGTGCCTCCATCTGGGCAGGCTCAACTTCAATTCCTTTGCCCCGAGCATTGGACGACTCGGCAGCAGGAGAAACAACTTGATCAGCAACAGGAACAAGTACACTTGTAGGAGTTATAAGGAGTGGTCTTCGAGCAGCAGGCGGTGCAATGTCAGGCGAGAAGAGCCTGCCACTGCGGGTGACTTTGGCTGGGCCAGTGATATCACAGATGCTGGCGCCAGTGCTGAATTCTTGTTTAATCCCATTCACATACACATCTGCCCTATAATGCCAGGGGACAGCTTTATCTGATACATAGGGCAGGGGCCCCGGAACAGTGATAATAATAGGTGCGACGGTCATGATTTGGACGGACTTCTTCGGGAGAGCCTTGATTGGATTATTGAATATGGTAACCACAGAAACTTCTTCCACCGGAACCAACTGAACAGCAGACTTCTTAAACAGAATCTCCTTGCTATCCATTAGGCTTTGGATGCCTAACTTCAGCAAGGGACAACCAGATAGGGACACAGCACAGAACAGGAAACCCTCACTGCAACCCGGAAATAAACTGGCCAGCAGCAGGTTCCTCTTGACAGTCTTCAGAGGAGTGGCCAGATCATCCACAGAAACATCATAAACATCTTCGTCAACAGCATTTACCCCATGCTGAGGCATAGGAGCAGTAACTACATTCGGCCTCTCAGGCGCTTCGAACTGTATCTCCTTCGCGTCGATAAGGTCTTGCACCTTACTCCTTAATGCCCAACAATCATCAGTGGAATGCCCCGGGCTATCTGAATGGTAAGCACAACGAGCATTCGGGTTGTACTTAGGAGATGCAATATTTGGGAACTTCGGCGCCTCTCTGACAGTCACTAAGTTGGTTGAGAGCAATTGTGGTAAGATCTGCGACAAGGTCATACTCAAGCGGGTGAACTCTCTCCGGGGTCTTTCAGCCCTTTGAGGATTGGTCGGTCGAGGAGCGGCAGCAGGCTTGGCAATTGTTACCGCACTGACAGATTGGCGGCGCTCAAATCTTTCTGATCTCCGGGAGCCATATACAGCACTAGCCTCTTTTTTGAAGGGTTTCTTCTCAGAACTAGACGATGCACCCTTCGGAATTTTTCCAGACTTCAACCCAGCCTCAATTTTCTCTCCAGTCAGAATCAAATCAGTGAACCCTGCAGACGAATTCCCGATAAGATGGTTGAAAAATGGCCCCGATAGGGTCCCCAAGAACATGTCTACCAACTCCCGATCAGTCAACGGAGGCTGCACCCTGCCAGCCAGGTCTCTCCACTTCTGAGCGTACTCTTTAAAACCTTCACTTGAACCTAACGACATACCCTGGAGTTGGGTACGTGTAGGGGCAAGGTCGACATTATATTGATACTGCTTATAGAAAGCAGTAGCCAACTCCTCCCAGTTACGAACTTTGGTCCCATCCAGCTGATAGAACCATTCGAGATGAGTCCCTGAAAGACTCTCCTGGAAGAAGTGGATCCACAAATTCTTATCTGCTGAGTACGGTTGAATTTTCCGAACATAGGACCTGAGATGTAGTTTGGGGCAAGACGCCCCGTCATACTTAGAGAAAGATGGTGCTTTGAACTTCCAAGGAATAACCACACCAGTTGACAAACCCAGATCTCCAAAATCCAGCCCAGGTACCTGTTGTATCTCTATAGCATTCAGCCTATCCTCTAGCTGCTTGTAACGGTCTTCTGCCGGAGGGTACTGCTCTTCATCAAAATCAGTCTCGTTGTCAGAGACTACCGGACTAGGACCTTTTTCTGTTTGAGGAGTACTCTTGCTGACAGAAGAACCAGCCTCTTCATGCTGCAGAGTATTGTCGAACCTTCGGCCCGAGTTGAACAGAACAGTCCTTCTCTTCTTCTTCTTCTCCTTCTTCAGGAGCATAGCCTTCAGCTCTTCTTGGCCTTGAGCCAAACCCTTGATTAATTCCTGAAACTGCGCATTCTGCGCCTGAAGAGCCTTGATGGATGTCTCAGTTGATGATGAGTCGGGATTCATGATGCTGAAATAAACAGCGAAGAACGGTAAGCAACCTGAAAAGGAGAAAACCTGCTATGCACATGATGAATGAAATGCGTATGATTTATGTTTTCAAAGACAATCGGGAATCAACTTTGTAAACAAAAAGGAACACACTTCATTAGATTCAACTTTGAAACTGAAATTATTCAACGGGTTGCCCTTAGGCGTTACATGAAAGGAAATACTGAAAAGGAAATAAAACTGTAAAAGCACATCTGGAGCTCCTTATTGATCCCATGGTCTCCTCTTCTCAGTACGGATGTAGGCATTCAGAGCTCTCTCATTCTCCAACTGCTTTGTCAGCTTCTGGATCTTTGATTCCTGCTCGTTGAACTTTTCCAGGTAAGAATCCCGCTCTTCTCGCAGTTGCGACCAAGATCTCTTCAATGTCTCATAATCAATAGGTATCTGAGGAGGAAGGATAGTTAGAGGAACACCATCTTTGTCAGGACACTCAAGAATGACGGGTCTGACAGCTTCATACGGCATACCTAACTTCTGAGCACGGATGCGAACCCATTTGTAGTAGGCTTCCATAGGTAAAGAAGTCTTTGGCCCTAACTCCTGTGGGTCAGCTTTATGAACTTTGTCCTAAGCCTTGATGAACCTACGACGCAGCTCGTCACTATCCACCTGAAACTCAAAGCTGATGTGAGGCACCAACATCTCATGGGGACCTGCTCTTCTTGCTCTTCCAAACTGACGGAGTGCTAGACATGGATTGTAAGAGATCCCTCCTTGGGTACCGATCAGAGGAACATTAGGGTATTCCCCTCATCGATCAATAATAGCTATCTCATCCAAACCTCTGCAAGTCCAAATGATGTCTTTGTCGGTGAGAGACATTAACCTGTGAGCCCAACCTCTTCCTTCTTGGTTCTTCAGCATGAACTTGGGGAGGTGCGAAATAAACCACCTCACCAACAAAGGGATACAACACCATAGGGTTCCTTGTCTTCGAGTAGTACGAGCATGAAGTTGTTGCAAGATGTCACCCAAGAGAGTGGGCACAGGATTCTGAGACATAAAGATCCTTATGGCAGTGACACTGATGAAGTTGTCAGGATTAGGAAACAAGACTAACCCATAGATTAAGAGAGCCAAGATGTCTTCATATGCCCTAAAGTCCAGGTTATTCCAGAAACTGTTAGCTTTACCCATCAGAAACTTGGCCAAGAAACCCTTAACTCCGCTTCTAGTCACCCAGTTGTCTGTTACCTCTTGATGGGTCAAAGGAAGAGCTGCAGCAACATCCTCAAGCCTGAGGGTCTTTTGCCAACCAGTAAAGGGAGTCTGATCCAAGATAGGGATACCAAGCAAATCAGAGAACTCTTCCAGGGTAGGGACCAGCTGGAAGTCTTGAAATGTGAAGCACTGGTACAGAGGGTCATAGAACTGGGTCAGAACACTCATCAACTGTTGATCCCGCTTTGCAGTGACTAAACTGAGAAGAGAACCATGCCTCTGAATGAAGGAAGTGGTATTTGGAATTCTGCTAACCAACTCATCAAGCAACTCAGGTGAACGAACAAAGTTGAACCGGATAGTATTCCTTCGCACAGGCATCATAATGTCCTACAAAACAGAGCAAAGATAAAACCCTTTTGTCTTTGAAATGGTCAGTCCTTATGCAGGATGCATGCAATGCTCATGATGTTATGATGTTATGATAAAGCACACCACCGATAGATACAAAGGCAAACATGGTAAGGCACACAAGTCACACAAGGCAAGCCCCTAAAGTTTAGGCCAGCATGAGGTCTAGGTACTACCCTCTTTCAGTTTGTTGGTTCATACCTGTCCTATCAAAGTAACCGGGTTCTTAGAGGATCCCAATATCATTGACTACCCTCAATCGGTCATAACTCCAGCATCGCAATCTTTTCTTGCAGCCAGAACCATCACGAGAGTTTAGCCTCAATGGGCGTAGCATACTGCTACTGTTCTAAAGGCCAAGTTGTGTCAATTAAGGTTCTAAGGTTGTTGGTGCTTAATGGCTCCTTAGAAGACCCATATTCTCCTCGTTGCGACACAAGGGATATCGGTACAGACCAAGGTGCCACACATACGTAGCCACTACTTCACCCATGTCGGTATACGCCGGACAGGTCCCTCACAGATTATGCTACCTAAACAGGGTATCCCCAGATCCGGGTTAGGATCTATGTAACTCCCATGCAACCCACAAATTTAAAGCAGACAAGTCAATACGATTGAAAACACAGTTATGAACTAACCCTAAGGTACACCTCACTTTAAGTTTAAGTCCCCAGCAGAGTCGCCAGTTCTGTGATCGGTGGATCTGGAACTGACTGTTTAACGCTGGTTCGCGAAATGTCGCGGAAGCAAGAGTCGCCACCGTCTTTTATTTTCTCCAAATGGAAAGGACAAAAGCACAGAAAAATTCCTTAAAGAGATTGCTCTCGGTTCGGGAGGTAGGTTATAGAAAGGGAAGGTGTTAGCACCCTTTCTATCCATGGTTATCCATGGGCTCTTAGATACTTGCTCATTTGTGTTTTCAAAAATGGTTTGTTTGCTTTTCAACTGTGGGTTTTAAAAAGTTTCTTTGAAAATTTCAGTTCGACTCTTGTATCTGTCCTCAAGAGTGTTTGAAAAATTTGCTTTCGAAAGCTTTTTGAAAAGGTGTCGGTGTGAAAAGTATTTTTTGAATTTGTTTTGAAATTAGAGCAAGTATCTACGAGAACCTACCTACCCTAAGGAATTCGTCTGTGTAAGTGTCCTTAAAGTAGTGCCATCCCACCATTGAGAGGTAGGTAGCACCACCGTTGGAGGTGTTCGGGTCAATTCAAGGTTCGGGACATGGTGATCACCAGAGCAATGGGAAGACACCTTAGAAGCTACCCTCATGCCAGGTTCCCGGATCATGAGGACTTACTAAGACATCCTCTACTCGACGATCACCTTTCGAGGCAAGGCAACAGTGAGGCGTACCCTAGGGGTGGTGTGTGATTTGTGTGTCGTTTTCAGGTATTTTTGTCTTTTGTCATGTTATTGGTGATCTAACGTTTGTTTTTATTTTGTCCATACATTCTTTCATGCTTTGATTAACAATTAAAATATCGCGGGAAAAGTAAAAGTCTAAAGCTATTACAAAAGGCGTGGGTCCACATCGCCAAAATTAAACCAGGACCCGATTTGACAGGAAAATAAAGGAACTAAAAGTGCGAGAAGTAATTTACATGGCTTTGGGAGAGATACATAAATATTTAAACGAAATAAAATAAATATGCGAATTAAATAAGAATTAAACGAGGGCGTTGGACCCTTTTGCAAAATTAAATTACATGATGCAATTAATTAATTAAAAAGAAAAGAAGTTGTTTTTTTTTTGTATTTTATGATTTTTTAGGATTTTAATGAAAAAGAATTAATTAAAATAAATACTAACCCTAATTCTAGTGGCTTTTAATTTATTAAGAAAACATTGAATTTTAACCTAAATTAACCCTAATTTTTACATACAAATTTAATTATAAAAATAAATATTTAATTATTTAATTATTATGGGAGAAAAAGAAAAAAAAGGATAAAAAATTAATATGAACCCTAGTTCTATGTTTTTTTAGATTTTTATTAAGAGAATTAAAATTAAAACCTAAGTTAAAACTAAATTTAATTATATACAATTTATTTATGAAAATACTAAAAATAAAAATATTTATTGTTTTTCTCTTTTCTGATTTTTTTGGTGGTATTTTTTATATTTATGAAAATAATAAATTAATTGAACAAAACAATAATTAAAAAAAAATAGAAAATAAAATAAAAAAAACAAAGACTTGCAAACCTAGGGGGTCTGCCCCAAATTGGAGGGTTTTTTGTAGTGATCCAGGCCCATTAACCTTGGCCTTGTGGACTTTCCCAGGACACGTACTCAAACGTTGACTAGAGCCCATCGTGTTCTCCAAATCTACGCCTTCTGATTGATCTCTTTGGCCTTGTGAACGACCTGATTTTGAAGGCGTATGGTATGCCTTTATACTGAAGCTGCATGTAATCATTAAAGAAAAAATAATATGAAGGGGGGTGGGGACCTGGGGCTCGAACCCAGGTCCTTTGGTTTACCAGTCACTATGCTTGCCAACCGTGCTAGTTTGCTTATCTGTAAGTAATATGACAAACAAATATAATAAAGTAAATATGCGTTAGTGTTTCGTTTTCCGCGCGAAATTTAAACCAGCCAACCATCTAACGCCACGATATCATCTTCTTCTTCGTTCCTGAAACACAAAAACATAGGCCACGGTTTTCTGAGCGTTCTCTTAGGCACGTTTTGGGAAAATAACGAATAGCCCTGTGATGCTCATAAATTGAGCGCGAGGGTGGGTTTAAGATCGTCCAGACACGCTAATTCTAATGGTGTAAGTCTTGAAGGCCAATTTTTCCTTAATTTAAAACCCCTAATTCCAAGTCCTGTAAACCCTAGAATTTGATAATGGTGAAATCGTATATAGCATGTAATAATCCAATCAAAGCATATGGTTAGCTTGCAAACACTTCACTGATCATGAATATATAAACAAAACGCCATGAATGTGCATAGAATGCAAAACACGATTATGAGAAAAAGTGAAAAAAACTGGACTTCTGTATACCGTTTCAAGGCGTTAGGATTGATGTTTTTGATCCAAGCACGTTGTTTGATGTCCCAGGAATGCAATGGGATGAGTCTCGTGGCTTGAAACGACCTGCAAACCTGTTTTCAGTTTTGAGTTTTTAAACAAAATTTCAAGTTTTGTATCTTGATCTCTAGCGCAGCTTAATGGTCATGAGGCATTAGGTCTTGCTTGTGCTTATGTATTGAGTGAATTAGGTTAAGAATTCTGATCAAAATCTCTTGCATTCATGGTTTTTGAAATTTGATTTTCAAAGATCTTTTTCAATCTTTTTCATGTGCTTTTGCTCTCAAATCACATCCAATTGCATTGGTTCTTTCCTTATTTAGCTAGGCACGAAATCTTGATGATATAATGTGCACAAAAAGATTGAAAAACTAGGTTAAGCATTTTTCATGTATTTATTTTAATTTAAATGAATTATTATTAATAAAAATCCAAATAAATAAATAAAAATGAATAAAAACTTCCCTTTGGGCCAAGTGATCATGCACATGCCTTGGATGATGAATTGTGGAAGAAAAATAGGCCCATTAGCAATTTTAGGTCATTTGAATCAATGTTGACTTTTCAAAATATCCAAAAATTTCCCAACTTCCACAAGGCATATCTTGCTCAATGTTTAAGCTTTGCTCATGTTCTTGGACATTTTGGAAAGGTCTTTGAGTCCTCTAACCAATGTATTTGGTCCCATGTCATTTTGATTTACCAATCTCAAGTTATGGCCTTTGACTTAAAGTCCCTTTTTGTTGACTTTTGAAAATGACCTATAATGTTGAAATTGATAACTTTTTGTGAGAGCATTTCTTGGACTTGAAGTATGAAGATGAGTTGTAGGAAATGTCTTTCTCTTCAAAATGAGCTTTGGATGGAATTTTTCTGATAATCCATGTGAAAGTTATGCCCTGGTCAATTTGCAGTTGACTTTTTCAGCTGTCCAAATAAGGAAACTTTTGCATCTTGATGATTTTTGAGCCAAGCTTTGAGAATCATGATCAAGCATTGATCAAATGATGTTTGTGGCTTCAAAATGAGATGTTGACCAAAAATTTGAACTTTTGACTGCCAAATGACCATTTTGCCCCTACAGTTGACTGTAGTGCAATTAGGGTTTTGACTGTGCAGTTTTGTGCTGAAAGTCTTAAAACTTGGTATGAGGATGCTTGACCATGTTTGTAGGCATATGAGACTTGATTGAACCTTTGGAAGCTTCATTTTCTTGATCAGAACACAAACCCTAGTTTTGACTGTTTAGGAGACCCTTGCACTGTGCAACCCTTGGGGAATCTTGAAGCTTGACTTGGCAATGTCTTGAAGAATATGGGAGGGCAAATTTTGGGGTACAACACTTATAACTGGAAACAAATGAACTTCTTTAGATCAAAGTGAATCTCAATGATGAACTATCTCCCATAATGACGAGACTACCATCCATCGGAATAAAATATCTCAATAACAAACTATCTCCCATAATGACGAGACTACCATTTATTAGAGTACAAATCTCAACAACGAACTATCTCCCATAATTACGAGACTACCATTCATCAGAGTAAAAAATCTCAAAAACAAACTATCTTCCATAATGACGAGACTACCATTCATCAGAGTAACAATCTCAATAATAAACTATCTCCCATAATGAAGAAACTACCATTCATCTGAGTAACAAATCTCAACAACAATCTATCTCCCATAATGACAAGACTACCATTCATCGGAGTAACAAATCTCAATAACAAATTATATCCCATAATGACGAGACTATCATTCATCGGAGTAATAAATCTCAACAACGAACTATCTCCCATAATGACGCGACTACCATTCATTAGAGTAAACATCTCAACAACGAACTATCTCCCATAATGACGAGACTACCATTCATCGGAGTAACAAATCTCAACAAGAAACTATCTCCCATAATGACGAGACTACCATTCATCGGAGTAAAAAATCTCAACAAAAAAACTATCTCCCATAATGATGAGACTACCATTCATCGAAGTAATAAATCTAAACAACAAACTATCTCCCATAATGATGAGACTACCATTCATCAGAGTAAAAAATCTCAACAATGAACTATCTCCCATAATGATGGACTACCATTCATCAGAGTAACAATATCAACAACGAACTATCTCCCATAATGACGAGACAACCATTCATCGGAGTAACAAATCTCAACAACAAACTATCTTACATAATAACAAGACTACCATTCATCGGAGTAACAAATCTCAACAACGAACTATCTCCCATAATGAAGATACTACCATTCATCGGAGTAACAAATCTCAACAATAAACTATCTCCCATAATGAAGAGACTACCATTCATCGGGGTAAAAAATCTCAACAACAAACTATCTCCCATAATGACGAGACTACCATTCATCAGAGTAACAAATATCAACAACGAACTATCTCCCATAATGACGAGACAACCATTCATCGGAGTAAAAATCTCAACAATGAACTATCTCCCATAATGACGAGACTACCATTAATTAGAGTAACAAATCTCAATAACAAACTATCTCCCATAATGACGAGACTACCATCCATCGGAGTAACAAATCTTAACAATGAACTATCTCCCATAATGACGAGACTACCATTCACCGGAGTAAATATCTCAGCAACAAACTATCTCCCATAATGACGAGGCTACCATTCATCGGAGTAAACATCTCAATAACAAACTATCTCCCATAATGACGAGACTACCATCCATCAGAGTAAAAGATATTCTCTGGTATTAACAGACTTATTGGGGAAGATTAGGTTGCTCAAATTAAGAGACCTTCCATTTGCTGTTTAGAAAGAGGATTGCGATAACGCTATGGGGAAATGAATCTTGGCTTTCTGGAGAAGTGCTAATACATTCCTGTTGAAATAATAAAGTCTTCTCGTGAAAAATAAATGCACATTCTCAAACCAGGGCTCAAAGGCTGCAGAAATCAGAATAATAATGTCGTTGAGGACCACAAATTTGAACCAAAAATAAATCGGAGTGAAACTGTCAACCAAGACAGCACCCAATGAGGAATAAGCTCAAATGGGGATCATATTCCATCCAGATAATGAGCTGAATAGGAAGGCTTAAACAATATTCTACCACGAGGGATAACTCAGTGGGGAAATTGAAAGGATATACACTTTTTGCTTAAGGTTGACAATCTATTGGAGATAGGGTAATAACCCTGCAAAGAGGGTAAGGGAAACAAAACATCAATGAATGCAAATGAGCAATGAATTTAAATTCATCTATGCATGATGTATGTATGAATGTATGAATGTTATCATGTATATGCTGACAAAATAGACATACAACATTGGGAATAACCAAACAAAACCAACTTGGGTAAAGTCAACGCTCGTCTAAATCATGTCCAAGATGAAGATTCCATAGGAGAGTAAGCACCAACTGAGGAAACAAATTCCTACTTCACGACTTAACTCCACTGGGAAGAAACATGGATTGGAAATAATCAAATCACAATATGATAGCAATACACCAATACAAATGCAAGGATATATCACCCTCCTCTAAGCTTCACCAAGCAATATCATACATACTTCACTAGGGAAGACAATGTCATATTGTCTAGACTTCAGTTGGGGATTCCAAACTGAATTCATTGGGGAAAACAACACCACATTGTCAAGGGGAGCCCATATACAATCTTTGATATCAAGATTAATGGTTGTGCAAACTTCTCTGGGGAGAAATTATGAAACTTCATGGGGATAACAACTTTCAGAGAGAAGCATCATCTCGACTTCATTTGGGGATCTAAGAAGTTTAACAATATATCAAGAAGTTAAAATTATGGGGATTTTAAATCAAACTCAACACTTGGCGAGAAAAAACCCAAAAAGTTTACAGTTGTCTTAACACTTCTTAGAAAATATATTGCCCTTGTCTGACTGTTTAGCTGGGGAAAATCCGTGTCAAGTCTTGACTGGAGAATCTGGGATAGAGGCATCAAACTATGCAAACCCAAAACCAAAATGATCAACCTAGAGAAAAATCTGAACCAAGACTTAACTGGGGAAAATGGGATTACATGCCCAACATCGCACCATATATCAATTGGTATGAACTCCAACTATCTGAGAAACACAAGAGGATCATGCGCATATAAGCAAGAGTGATCCCGAGACATCTTTCAGGGAATCAAGAAGTTAATATCGTAGCAAGAAGTCAAAATTATGGGGATTTCAAATCAAACTCAATACTTGGCGAGAGAAAACCCAAAAAGTTGATAGCTTTTCCAACACTTCTTAGAAAATATACTGCCCTTGTCTAGCTGCTTAGGGGGCACACAACAACAATAACGTCATAAATGGAGAAAGTAATGCTTTGCAAGAGATTACACATCAATTCTCAACACACAAAGGGAGAAAGAACTCCATCAAATGAGCAAAGGCTTCATAGCTTTTTCAATCTTTGCCTGATCACCACCTGGCCAGGGAAAGAATCACACTCAGCTAGAGAATCCTGAATCAAGACTTGGCTGGGGAATATGGGAGGGAGGTATCAAACCACACAAACACAAAACCGTATAATCAACTTGGAGAAAATCTGAATCAAGACTTAACTAGGGAAATGGAATTACAAACCCAACACCACACCACAACCTGGAGTCAATCCACTAGTCGATCAACAACTGTAGGGGAAACCGTGTACACATCTACAAGACAAATAATGAGAAATAGTCCTGCTTGAGGAAGATTCTCAACTAGGGGAAAACAGAGTAACTATCTTGATAAAAAATATGGAAATGCCCTTAGAAATAACTTTGGTGTCCTAAGTTTACCGTGCTGATCAAGATAACTTTCACAACTTGCCTTGGCTGTATGATTTTAAGATAATCCGTTTGACCAAAAGGCTTCTAGAGATTTGTCGAATCTTGACGTAACTTCCCTAGATTAGATGAATGTTGCATCCTCTTTGCTTAACAACTTCTTCTCGGCAACATACCCTTTGCTGATACTCAAATGTAAACTTCCATGATATCAAGCAATTGTTTTAAAAGCAGAAAAATGTTTATTCTAAGAATGAAAATTCTAATGCAACAATTATATAAGTCTTGAAGATTTTATTTAAAAAAATGTCCCAAAACCTTGTTAGTGAATCACTAGCCAGGACGCAACATTGATTTTTGTATAAAAGATGACAAAAGCGTATGATACCAATCATAATAATTTAGCAAAAATCATGGGAGTCAGGAAACACTATCTCGTTGGAGTATGCATTTGAAATAAACCCTGTTTCAATTAAGACTTTTGAGGATTGTAACGTGGCCTGGTTCATGGTTTTAGAAAAAAGGATTTAAGGCTTAAAATTATTAGGTGCCCAGCCCTTCATAATATTCTTCAGTCCTATATTCAGTTAATTTGATATGAGCACTCATCTCTCAAGAGGAATTTATGACAGTTGAGGAACCACTGATATTCTTTAGACACGACAATCACTCACTTTTGCTTTTGGTGTCTGATCATGCGACTTCCTTCTTTGCTGATGATCTTCATCTTGTAGTCCCTTTTTTTCTTTCAGGCTTTCCTTTACCTTCCCTAACTTTTGCCTGGACTAACTCTTTTTGAATTTGACTCTGAAGTCCAGTGGGATGCCCTGACTTTTGCCTAAGCGACTTGTTTTTCAAATTTCGACTTAGCAGGGCTTTTTATCTCTTCCTATTTTCATCATTTTTTTATTTTTTTCATGATTTCATTTTTTTCATATTACCTTTTCTTTCCTTTTGAACACGTCGCGTGACTTTGAGTCATTTTAGACTTGTAGGAAAATTGTGACTGTCCTATTTCTTGGTAGATGAGGGATAACCATTCTTGTATGATCATCTGCTGACCTCCTGATGTGCGAGAGATACCTTTTGGGATATCATCAATTGGTGCACACTCCGTATAAATGAAGGTTAGCAATTGCGGTTTTAACATTCCTCAGCCTTTTGAAGGATGACCATTGTTGTATCCTTAGATGTGCATTTTAGATGAGTTCTGAACACTCGATCGGATTAACTGAACGCTACCCTGCCCCGGGTTAAAAATGAGGGTTTTTTTAGAATAGAAAAATAAACTCTTACTTCAAGGCTCAAAGGGGTTAACAAAGGTTTCACTCCCTTATATCTCTGATGTTTGAGAATTTGAAACAATGCATGTACATCGTCCACATGGTTTTATCCAAAAGCATACGACCATAAGTTTTGTATTTTAATATCACCACCCTCCCTCCAATATCTACATAGGCAAGAGAATGGGTAACAAGTTGGTATCATAATGCAAAAAGAAATTTAAAACTGAAAATAAATACGAGTGAAACAAATGGGTTTCTTCAAGACAAACATATTCATTGTATTAAGATAATCATTCAAATGTAAACAAGTTCTTACATGCAAACAATGCATTGATAAACAAGAAAAGTTACAAATTAAAAAGCAGTTAAACTGCTAATAATCTGAGAAGACTCTCTTCTTTAAACTCCAAGGTATCCTTAAACCATGTTTATTCTTCAACAAAGACTTGACTTGAACCTCAAGACAAACATCCTTAAATGAAAAGATACCACTTTTGAACAATTTATAGACTTCAGCTTTTAAAGGATAACAATGTTCAATACTATGTCCAGGGGCTCCCTGATGAAAGGCACAAGTCAAATCAGATTTATAGTACCAAGGCATCTTCTCAGGAATCTTCAGTGGAGGTCAGGTATGAACCAAATTCCTCTGCATCAGGACAGGAAACAACTTTTTATAGGTTGTTGTCATGGGAACAAACTGAGTTTTCCTCTGATCAAGTACTTGTTAATTCTGTTGACAAACTGGAGCAACAAGAGGTAAATTGAACACATGGATGACAGGAGAAACATGTTGATTCTAACAATGATTATTTTTCCTCTGGTTCTCTTCTTGGAAAAGTAATTTTCAAACTTCTTCAAACCACTAGCTGAGCCACCATCTTCAAATAAACATCCTTTTCAGACATCCTCTTCTAAAAGCACTCTCACATTCACCTTTTTCAGGGAAATCACTGGGTGCGTTGACTATCACCTTCTCATGAAAGAATAATTTTAGAGTTTCTGTGAAGACCTTTGATATCTCTTCTTCCATCCTAGAAGGATTGACTTGGGAGGCAACAAAAGTTTTAACCAAAGCAGTTAGATACTCCATACCAGCCTTCAAAGTAGTTATCTCTTTGCTAAGTTCAAAGATCTCTTGTTTAATGTTTTTCATCTTCTCTTAGCACGAGCGTTGCACCGACTAGATAACTTGACTTCTTAAGACGAAGAGTAGATGATAAGACTCCCGGAAACTCTCGAAATTAAGACAGGAGTTAGGATGATGCATGCTATGCAATGTGAATGATTGTTTAAAAGTTTTAAAACCAACTTTTCGAAGAACTTTGGAATATCATAAACGAATTGCAAACATCAATTAAAAGACACAACTGGAACAACTGAAAAACTCATTTCATTGATATTGGAAGGGTTACATTTGAAGAACAAAACTTCACTAATACTATAAAGAAGAAAGAGAAAGCTAAATCCTTAGGTCCAAATGAATTACATCCAAAGAATACCCAACACCGTGTTATAAAATCTTCTTGAGCTTGAATTTCGAATTCTAAAGGAAAATAAACCCTCTTGCACTTTTCTCTTCTATTTTGATGATAATCGGGAAAATAAATCACCGATACAAAGGATTCAGGCTTTCTCAATTCTTATGAATCAAGACTCTTGACGATGTACTTCCGAGTACTCTTTCCAAAATCCATAATTACAAAACTTGTGATGTTTGCATGCAGAAGTCTTAAGTTCCTTGAAAATTTGGTAAAAATAATGCGCATGGGTCGATGGATACATGATGCAACAATCACACACAAGATCACAAACATGAGGGTTCATAGGTTTGACATCACGAGCATGAAGTCAAAGGTGCTACCCACAAGGAATGGACTAATAGTTTATCACCTGCTAAACAAGGTTCTAAAAGGTTCTCAGAGTCTACATCCTTCCTTCAGATATTACCAACGTTCCAACTAACTCAGTAGTTAGTAATATTCTCAAGAAAAAATTGTATGAGTGTAGTATCGCGTGACAACTATTTCTGGATTACTCTATCATAGTTTTCGTACTACACCTAAAATGCCAAGATGGGTTAAGGATTCTACGATCCTCAGCTTCAGCAGGCTCCCAGGTCGAAAGCAACATGTCTTCCCCACTACTCGGGGAAACGATACTACAGTCAAAGGGGCCTCCACTGAGTAGGGGATCTCATGTCTACTTTTTTAGGATTACTCCCTCAAAGTTAACATGACTATACCGTCCGTCCTATCTTAAGTTTGCCCAAGTACTGGTAGAGGACTTATGAGAAATCACCAAGCACCCTGAAAACCAGGAAAATCCAGACAAACACATACGCAACACATAATATACAACAAGTAATAGCATATACACAAATGAACAAATATAGGCTCAACCCACTTAGAGATGGACCAGCATTTGGTCGACCTGTCCCCAGTGGATTCGCCATTTTTCTATAGCGGTAGAAATGTTGAGACTAAGCCATTGGGCTAACTTAACTCATACAGATCAAATAAGAATCACTACCACGCTTTACTATTTCCTAAGGAAATGGGAAAATAGATAATAACCCAAAAGTGGAGAGAGAATCTAGGTATGGGGGTTGGTTATGCAAAGGGAAGGTATTAGCATCCTAAACATCTACGGCACTCTGCAGGAACCTCTTCGAAAATTTGTGTATTTTGGCTATATGTGTTGTATACAAAAATAGATGATAGAGATGTGAAAAGAATTATTTTTTTACAATTTTGCACCCGCCGTGGTTGCGAACCTTTAGTGTCTACGTACCACCTTCTGTGTAATAGGGGATCAGAGTACTCGTAGTTCACCTTTAAAAATTTTAAAACACATCTGTGTTGGTTAATTTTAAGAGACAAGACATCATCGTCATATCCGAGTGGAAAAACATACTTACTACCCATGATTATGAGAAAGGAGAATTTTCATTAACTCAAAGTGGAGGATATAGCTTGGATTTTAAAATCGACAAAGCCTCACTCAACACCCAAGTGGAAAATATCTCACTTCACTACATATCATAGAAGTATAGTAGCTTGCATCACTACAAGAATTTCCAAGAGTATAATCTTTTGAGAAAATTTTAAAGTAAAAAGCCAAAGTGGAAAAATGGTTTGAATGAGATTAATTTACTTTTAGTTTTCCCACAAAAGAAATGTCAAAGTATGATTAAGTTGGTTAAAGTTTGATTAAGAAAATATTTTTGAAAATGCATGAACCTAAGTCCAAGTTTATTATGAAAGCCGTTCAAGTTGGAAAAACAAGAAGAGTTTTAAAAAGGAGGGAGAATATTTTGAAATTAAAGAAGATGAGAGGAGATGAAGGGGCTATCCTAAAGCATAAGGTTAAATCTAGAGAAAAGAACCGTCTAACCAACAAGAAGCCAACAATTGACATAAAAAGTCAATATATAATTCCCTTCCTTTGGATTGAAACCAAGCAAGCAAAGATACTAAGCCTCTTAAGATTACCAAGCTTCAGCTGCATTAAGTCTTCACAAAAATTGGGCAGAGTAATAGCTGTATACAGAGGAATTCCCAATCACAAATAAAGCATATAATCATAATAACCTGCACATAAAGAAAATCAACCCAATATCTTTGGGTAAACCCCAAGAACTCCAGACAAAATAATAACAGAGTCGCAAGGTCCCAAGGGGTAATCAAGGCTTCTAATCCTAAGTCTGAGGGGTCCATCACTCCATAATGCCAGGGATAGTAACCAAATAGTCCTAGTAACATTAAGGGTTTTTTATTGTTCAAGTTGGTTATTAAGTGTCTTCAAAAAATAAAATGAAAGCTCAAGTGAGCAAAGAGGAAGAGAGCATAAAAAATTAAATGTTAAGGTAAGTGGTGCATAAAAATAAAGGCATAAAGTAAAAGCACAAAGTAAAAGTCAATTGTTAGTGAATTAGAAGTTAAAGGTTAGTTGAATGACCATCTTGAAACTTGCATTTGAAAACTCATTAAAAGATTGATAAAATCAAACTTCTCAACAAAAAGTTTCATTTGCTTTTTGTCAAGTATATCATTCATTTCAAGTTCTCGAGGCGACAACCTATGATCAATGATGTTTAAATGATTCACTTAGACCAAAGTTTATGAAGGTTAATTAGAGGATTGATAAGATCAAAGCCTCCTAACAATGATTTTCAAGGTTATTGGATCAAAGGTTTCAGATTAAACATACTTGTGCTTGCAAACATAGGTTTGGGCCATGAATGATCATTTCTCGAATCGGGACAAATTTAGCGCTATGTTAAGAAATCGTAAGTGGACTTATGTATAAGTCACACTTATTTTGAGGCCGGTTAGAAATCTATGTACCACATGTTAGAGAAATGATATATAGATCATTCTCCAACAACATGTAGAACAAGTGAGAAAGAGATAAGATGAAGAGGGATGAGATGTATCAGATGAAATTAGGGTTTCAAATATCGTCAACATCATTCATCCATTTTGGTGGATTTGGTTTTTCAATCTATCAACACCCAAGATCCAATAAGGTTGAGGAACTTGTCCTAAAATAACATCCAAGTGAGGGGATGTAACGAATCGATAATATGATTAAAAGTCTAAATAAACAAACAATTCAACCCAACCGAAATTAATTAAATAACTAATTAAACTAAATCATTTTATTTAATTAATTAACAAAATAATTAATAATTTTAAATAATATTTTTCAGTTTAGTTATTTACTTAAGATAAGAGAATATTTTTTATTTATTTTTTATTTGATAAAGAAAATTAGTTAAACACAACAATACAAAAGAAAATATGAAGAATAAAGAGAAAAAGGTAAATGGGCCTGAAATCAGTAATTTGGAGGGTTGCTGGAAGCAATCAGCTTAGTCCCGATATAGGTGGTTCTCCTGATTCTGTGTGACTGCTTTAGGAGGGTGTATCATGGGCGTGCAGGTATGGAGCATTGATGTTGATGATGATAAGATCCGATGGCCAACAAAAATGTGGGTGCATGGTAAAGACTAGGCGGTGCGCATGAAATCTGCCATCCTCCACTTGAATGGTGACAAGTGTCCCATGGTGGCGACACTTGTCACCACCGTATCAGCCAAAGGGAAATAACATAGTAAAACACAACAATTAATAACATAGTTAGATGTAATCAAGATAATAAAATAAATAAAATAACAAAAAATTGTTATCAGATAACAAACCCAATAAAATCCGCTATATCATCTCATCATCATCAAACCCCCCCCCCCCCCCCCCCTCTCTCTCTCTCTCTTTTGTTTCACCACAAACAACAATAATATCAAATCAACATAAAGTACCCAAATCTGGCAGTGGTTCTCAAGAACAGAAGGTGGCGATCATGAATATCCACGGTGGCTCGTATGAAGATCGACGACGGCTCTAATGAAGATGGAGGCGACAGTGGTGAATATTGCAGCGCCACCACTGCAGATCGCTCTGATTTTCAATTTTCTTACATTTTCTAAATCATATTCCTCCCTATACCAAGATCACTAGAGAAGAAACCCCCGTCGTGCCGGAAATTGCCTAACGGTAGTGGCACTGTTACTTGTTCCGATTCTCACTTTTTTCACATAAATTGCTTCGTCTCATCCTTCTCCTTGCTAATCTGAGGCTTGATCTTGCAGGAACTTGATAGTTCTAAGTAGATCATGAAGGATATTTATGAAAACCTAAGTGTTAGATACAATGATATTCAAACAAAAATAGAGAAAAGTGAAAAGGAAAAAGGAAAGAAGGAGTATGTGATGTGCCATCTTGCGAGCTTTATTGTCCTCTTTGAATTTTCGGGTGAGATCTCTCTGATCTTTGTTTCTGTATTCTCTATGACTTTCAAGATCTGAAACCTTTTTCTCTTTCTTCTCTTTCTTCGTGAAATTCCTGAAGGGCTTTGTGTTGCTGCGTTTTTCTATGAATTTGTTGTGATGAACAAGATAGAGTTTCTGTCTTTGATTTTATGAAGGTTTTGCTTTATTTTAAAATGATAATGAAATTGATTTTTAGGGTTTATGCTTTTTTAGTTGTGTAGCTTTTCTGATTTTTGATGAACAGTCGATCCCCCTGAATCAGTGCCAAATGAATGCTTAAATAGTGTAGTTTCTAGGACTTTTTTGCTGTGAGTTTACTCTGATTTATTTTACAGGCTTCTGACATTGCGAAGGAGCTTGAATTAGTTTTGATAACAGGCATGTGTTGATTTCTGGATTGGGCTTATGCAACTGATATCTTAACTTCTGGATATGTTTTTTTATTACTATAGTGACTGCGATTTTGTTTTTCCTATTGGGATTTTCACTTTTCCTGATACGCCACTGTGATACGGTGGCCAGAACCGGGACGTGTTTCCATTTTTTTAAGGAATTGCTGGTTTGCGCTTTGCGTTTGTGTTTGCAAAATGTCGCGGTAAGCAAGAGTCACCACCGGCTTTTATTTTATCCAACAAGGAAAGGAAAAAAGCACAGAAAAATTCCTTTTTCGAGATATTTCTGAGTACGGGGGGTAGATTATAGAAAGGGAAGGTATTAGCACCCTTTCTATCCGTAGTTATCTACGGGCTCTTAGGTACTTGCTCATAATTTTCAAAATTGTTTTCTTTGTGTTTGTGGGATTTGAAAAGCTTTTGTTTTAACTTCGATTTAACTCTTACTTCTGTCTTCAAGAGTGTAATAAAGTGTTTTTTTGAAAACTTTGTTTGTAAAGGAGTGTAAGTGTGAAAAAAAGTTTGTTTTGATTAAGCAAGTACTTAAGAACTAATCTACCTACTCGAAAAAAGAATCATTCTGTATTCGTTTCCTTTAGACAATGCTATCCCACTATTAGTGAGTAGGTAGCACCGTCGTTGGAGTTTGAGGGTCAATTTGAAAAGGGTCGTACGGTCACTAAAGCAATGTTAGGACGTTTTAGTAGTAACCCTAAAGTCTTAGATCAATTATCCGAGGCAACAATATCTGAGGCAACTTTTCCGAGGCAACCTTGATCTTTAGACAAAAGGACGACCACTAAAGCATCCTATACTCAATGACCGTTTACCGAAGGCAACCAAGTGGGAGTGTACCCTAAGAGTGCGCATGTGCGAGTGATTCAATTTCAGATTATTTACCTTTGCAGATGTTTAGGGTTATCTAACTGTTTTAATAGTTAACATACATTCTTTTCATGCATCCTAATATCATACATCTAACAGTTAATAATTTGCGAAATTTAAAGTGCGGAAATTAAACTAAGCTATTACAAGGCTTCAGGTATTTACATAGCCAAAAACAAACCCTTTGAAAATAAAGCGATAAATGAAAAGAAAACATCCTAATTTAAACTATTCCAAACTGTAGGCAGTTACATCAACATGATAAATAATAAAAATAAAGTGCGCGAGAACAATTAATATCGGGAAGAAATTAGGGTTTTGACCCTTCTAACCTAATCAAAAGAAAAATATTTTTGTTGTTTATAATTATTTTTTAAAGAAAAGAATTTAGGTTTTAAAATTAAATGCTAAATTAATTAGTGATTAAATTAATAAAAATAATTACATGACCAATTTTTGGTTTTTTTTGGTTATTTTAGGAAAAAAATAAAATATAATTAAGTTAGTAATAAAACCTATTTATTCTAATTATTTTAAAGTTATTTACAAAATATTTAAAGTTTTTACCTAAAATTAAATCTAATTAAATTAATAAATTTATTGATAAAAAATACCTAAATCTAATTGGTGAAAAATATTTTTTATGATTTTTTGATAAAAAGAAAATAATTAATTGTTAGTAGAATAAAATAAATAAATAAATTAAATGAAATAATTAAAAAAAAAGAAAAGAGAGTAAGAGATATGGGCCTGCAAAATGGGGGTGCAAGAATCAGAATTCTGGGCCCAAAAACAAGGAGGTCCGTTTGACTTTCTGGGATCCCATGCAATGCATTGATTGAGCCTCATGGTGTTCTTCCCTTGATAGCCTTTGGATCTGGCCTTCAGGACACTTGGCGCTCTGGATTATGATGGACCATGGTGGTCGCTGGCCTCATGTACACGCTAGATCACCTAGAAGGAAAAAATATGAATTATTTGGGGGACTTGGGATTCGAACCCAGGTCCTGAAGCAATTTCCACGCTACACGCACCACTGCACCACTTGTGTTCATTTGTACAAATAATGAATAATAATAATAATATATATAAAAAACAAGAATTAGTGGAGTATGCCAAAAAACGCGCACCAGAGTTTGAATGGGCCAATAGAGAGATAACACATAGGTCATCCATGACCTTGCTCCGTGGGTAAAAGTGCCAAACTTTTACCTACAAACGTTTGTCTGTAGCTACAAACAGGGCTCGTTCCAAAATCCTCCTTGAGTCATATAAATGACATCTAATGCCATGGTTGGACTCGTCTCATCCTCCTGAACATGATGGTACCATTCATGAAAGCTAATTTCACTTGTAAGCAAAAACCTTAAAACGGAATCCAAAACCCTAACATTGGTGAAATCCACCACATGCCATATAAATGCAATTAATGAATACAGAAATCTTGCATATGTCTTAAGGATCAAGAATATACCATTAGTTCATGCTATCAATGCCTAAATCATGGAATTCGAATTCTAGAAAAGTTGGGTATCGTGACTGACTTACAGTGAGATATAGGGCTTGAAAATACTTGCTTTGGACTGCTTTAGCTTGCTGACAATCCCAGGAATCGATTGAGATAGCTGGAAGGCCTTGAGGATGACTGGAACACTGAATTCGATCTTGCACTTTTTCTTGATTTTTCAAGTTTGTGTTCTTGATGTTGCGCCTGTTTCTAACCTAGTTTTGAGTCTGCACACCCTCTATATGTATCAAGGAATGGATTAGGGTTGATAGGTTGTACTCAATCTTCTTCCATTATTGAATTTGATCTTGATTTGATACACCTTAATAATCTTTCTAAAATTGGCCTATTTCAATCTTTTTGTACACACCATGCCTTGATACGAATTTGAATACTTGCTAGCTGTAATTTAAGACCCGAAACAAGCATAAAATCTTGTGTTTTCAATGTTTTGGATTTTATATGATTTATTTTGATTAAAATTGATTTAAATCAAATAAAAATCAAAATAAATAATAAAAACATGATACTTACAAGTGGCAAGGGCTAGAGCTCGTGGATTATGTTTCCAACTCAAAACAAGTGAAAAAGATTGGGCCCAATTGGCAAAATTTGAAGTTTTAGGCATAGTTAACTTTTGGCAATTTTGCAAAAAGGGTCAACTTCACCAATGCATAACTTCCTCAATTTTGACTCTTTGGAGGTGTTATTGGACTTTTTAGAAAGATTGAGATGTCCTCTAATGAACCATCTTGGTCTCATATTAATTTGATATTCCATGCTCATGTATGAAGCTTTGAAAAAAAGGTGTTTTTGTTGACTTTCCAAAATGACCTATAATGTCCAAATTCATAACTTCTTGTGAGTGCGTATTTTGAATTTTGGGAGATGAAGATGGATTATAGGGAATGGCATACTCTTCAAAATGATCTTTCGATGGGTCATTTCTCATAAAGTATGAGAAAGTTATGCTTGGTCAAAGTTGAGTTGACTTTTCCTACAAAACCCTAATTTAGCAACTTTTGAGTCTTGATGAATTATGAGCAATCCTTGATGAATCATGATCAAACCTTGATCAAATGATGAAATATCCTTCAAAATTAGAATGTTGACTAAAAATTTAGAAGTTTGACTGTATGTGAGCCACAATTGACTTTTGCCCTAGCACAGTCGATTTTCAGGCCTTTGAGCAATTGACTGAGAAAACTTCATCTGCAAGGCTTGAAACTTGACATGGATGATATTGAGAACATATTAGGACATTGGTGAGAATTTGGGGTCACTTGGACTCAAGTGTCTTGATGCAACATGAAACCCTAATTTGAGGTAGACTGCCTTAGGAGGGAGCTTGTCTGGTCAACCCTTGGACTTCCTTGAGCAACTTGAGGATCTTTCTTGAAATGTTTTGAGAAATATGGGAGGGAAAATTTGGGGTACAACAGCTGCCCCTGTTCAATTTTCTTAAACCTGAAGATTTAGATTGGCTTGTCTGCCTTTCGTGATCTAAAGGTGGAAGATGATTAAACACTAGAGTGCCCAGAAATTCGCACTCGCATGAAGTGGTAATTGTCTTGTGATGTCCGGAATGGGCTTACACATGCCATTTGGAAATTTCTGACGAGGGGATGGGCTTAAAGATGCCATTCAAATGAGTGTCGATCGCATAAGAGATTCCTTAGCGAGAGCTTGTATACCTGTCATTGAGGAAGATTCCGCTAGGGAAGGATGATCTTTGTTGAGAGAAGTAGAATTTTAGGAGCTTCGTCGTCCTTATTCTCTTGGTGAGTCATCTCTGTTTGAATTTTAGGAACTTCGGTCATCCGTATTCTACTGAGGAAACATCTCTGTCGAATTTTAGGAACTTCAGTCGTCTGTATTCTATTGAGGAATCATCTCTGTTGAATTTTAGGAACTTCGGTCGTCCGTATTCTACCGAGGAATCATCTCTGTTGAATTTTAGGAACTTAGGTCGTCTGTATTCTACTGAGGAAACATCCCTGTTGATTTTTAGGAACTTCGGTCGTCCGTATTCTACTGAGGAATCATCTCTGTTGAATTTTAGGAACTCCGGTCATCCGTATTCTACTGAGGAATCATCTCTGTTGAATTTTAGGAACTTCGGTTATCCGTATTCTACTAAGGAAACATCTCTATCGAATTTTAGGAACTTCGATCGTCTGTATTCTACTGAGGAATCATCTCTATTGAAGAGGAAAGTTTAATTTTAGGAGCTTCGGTCGTCCGTTATTCAACTGGGGAATCATCTCTGTTGAATTTTGGGAACTTCGGTCGTCCATATTCTACCGAGGAACCATCTCTGTTGAATTTTTAGGAACTTCGGTCGTCCGTATTCAATTGAGGAATCATCTCTATTGAATTTTAGGAACTTCGGTCGTCTGTATTCTACTGAGGAACCATCTCTGTTGAATTTTAGGAACTTCGATCGTCCGTATTCAATTGAGGAATCATCTCTATTGAAGAGAAAAGTTGAATTTTAGGAACTTCGGTCGTCCGTATTCTACTGAGGAACCATCTCTGTTGAATTTTAGGAACTTCGGTCGTCCGTATTCAATTGAGGAATCATCTCTATTGAAGAGAAAAGTTGAATTTTAGGAACTTCGGTCATCCGTATTCAACTGAGGATTATCTCTGTTGACATTTAGGACCTTCGGTCGTCCGTTATTCAACTGAGATAAAGGCTTCATAGCTCGAATTTTGTGAGAATTTGATTGTATCCTTCCTGAAAGGTAAAAGTTAGTTGTATGTAATGCATGATATGTATCAAGCAATGATGTTCTCAAAATAAATGAGATTGTGTTGTATGATGCGTATATGCATGTGTCATGATGTATGGAAATGTGATGTTTTTAGCCGGGGAAAATAAATCTCGGATTGCTGCTGGAGAAAAGAATTGAATTCTTTGTTTCCGCTGGGGATAGTGAATGAAGATGATTGTGAGAATAAACCTGCAGGAGAGGATAACTCTGTTGGGGAATAAACTGATGAGGAAATGACTCTGTGGGGAGGACATACTCTGCCGGAGGATCTGTGGATTTGGAAGAATAACCTCAGCCGGGAATGAATTACCGTTGTTGGCGATAATGAAACTCTATTGGGAATTGAGTTTCTGTTTGTGAAAGGAATGAACTCCGCTGGGGATGATTTTCTAGTTGCGACTTCACTGGGGATAACTTTTTAGGCTCTACTGGGGACAATCCTCCAGCCTCTACTGGGAATAATTCTCCAAACTCCACTGGGGATAATTTTCCAGTGCTGATCATAGATAAACTCTGCTTGGGGAGAATCTTACCGACTCATTCGCGGTTGCGAGCCTCGGCTGGGGAGATTTAACACTATCGTATTTTTCTTAATCTGCGGAGAGTGAATGTACCTTAGTCATATTCTTCAGCTAAATCTATCCCTGTACCTGGTGGACAGAGCAACTGTAAGGTATGGACAATCCTTATTTGCCCCTGTTCCTGATATTATGAGTAATCGTTCTCTGTTTCGTATGTAAATATTTATGAACATCAATTATTGTCAAATGCATATATCAAAAATGAACATTGGATGTTCTTGCAAAACAAAACAGAAAAAAGAAAAACCATTTGAAATTTATTTGTGAAAATGAATTATATTGACTTTGAAGTTGGCCTGTAAATAGGCGTTTTTGTATAAGAGGCTGACGTCCTAGTAAGAGAATGCCGCTGAACAAATATAATTTATACAATTTGTAAAAAAACAAAGAAAAACAGCTATGTGAATGATCCCACTGAGTTCCAACTCTGCTATTGCTTTTATGTCCTTGAGCATCTTATCACTTTGCTACTTGGTTGAAGGTAGATCAGATTGATTAGTGACGTCCGAGCTTGATACTCGATACCGAAGTCTGGTTGCAAGGTGATCCAATGAGACATAGTGTTACGCTTTGATCCCTAAATTTTTCCTGGACCGCCCTTTCGGGTTTTCAGTCCACCGGGAAACCCTTTTTTTCCCAAGCCGCCCTTTCGGGTTTTCGACTTGCCGGGTGTACATATTTTTTTTTGTTTTTTATCCCTAATTTTTGCCCAAACCCTTTTGGTTCACCAGGAAGCCCTTATTTTTGCCTAGGCCAGTTGACCTAGCGGGTCTTTAATTATGCGTAGTATTTTTTCACTATGTATGTATTGACGGGGTGAGGAAGGTCGTCACCATCCATGGTGGTTAGAATCATAGCTCCTCCTGAGAAAATGTTCTTAACCACAAATGGCCCTTCGTAAGTAGGGGTCCATTTTCCCCTGGGATCACCTTGTGGCAGTATGATGCACTTGATCACCAGATCCCCAACTTGATACTCTTGTCATCTAACTTTCTTGTTAAATGCCTTGATCATTCGCTTTTGATACGTTTGACCATGACAAATAGCAGTAAGTCTCTTTTCATTGATTAAGTTCATCTGATCAAGCCGGGTCTGGATCCAGTGATCTTTGCTCAAATCTCCATCCTTCATAATCCGAAGATAAGGTATCTGAACTTCAATGGGAAATACGGCCTCCACACCATATACCAAGGAATAGGTTGTTGCCCCTGTTGGCGTCCGTGCTAAGGTGCGGTACCCATGAAGAGCAAACGGTAACATCTCGTTCCAGTCTTTGTATGTCACCGTCATCTTCTTCACAATCTTCTTGATGTTCTTATTAGCTGCTTCAACAGCCCCATTCATCTTCGGCCGGTAGGGAGAAGAGTTGTGATGTTGTATCTTGAACTGTTTGCAGAGCTTGGTGATCATCTTATTGTTGAGATTTGTACCATTGTCCGTAATGATCCTCTCTGGTACACCGTATCGACAAATCAAATTGTGCCGAATGAACCGTGCCACGACATTCTTGGTTACAGTAGCAAAGGAAGCTGCTTCAACCCACTTCATAAAGTAATCAATTGCTACCAGGATGAAACGATGCCCGTTAGACGCAGTAGGTCTGATCTCACCAATCATGTCGATGCCCACATTGCAAAAGGCCACGGAGCTGTCAAAATGTTCAGAGGAACTGGAGGTATATGCACCTTATCAGCATAGACTTGGCATTTGTGACAGGTCCGAGAATGTTGATAACAATCGGCTTCCATGGTGGACCAATAATATCCTGCCCGTAGGATCTTCTTTGCCATGGTGTGTCCACTAGAATGAGTCCCGAAAGTACCTTCGTGTAATTCTGCCATAATCCTTTCTGCCTCGTTCTTATCCACAAAACGCAGTAAGGTCGAATCATGATTACGCTTGTAAAGGATGTCATTACTGGTGAAGAACTTCACCGCGAACCTCCTCAGAAACTTCTTATCATTAACAGATGCACCCTCGGGGTACTCTTGAGCCTCAAGATACCTCTTTACCTCGTGAAACCATGGTTTATCTGCCACCTCTTCCGTCTCAACATCGCAACAATGTGTAGGTTCGTCCAACCTTTCAATGGTAATCTGGGGAGCCTCGTTGTCCCACCTGACCTTGAACATAGAAGACATCGTAGCTAGCGCATCTGCTAACTGATTCTCCTCTCTTGGGAAGTGTTCAAAGTTTATCTCCTCGAAGTGTGGAAGCAACGTCAGTACATACTCTTTGTAAGGAATAAGATTTGGGTGCTTCGTATCCCACTCGCCTTTGATCTTACTGATCATGAGAGCGGAATCTACGAATACCCACAAGAACTTAATCCTTAGGTCGATAGCTACTCGAAGGCCCATGATGCACGCTTCATACTCCGCCATATTTTTGGTGCTGTTAAAACATAATCAGGCGGTAAACGGAGTATGACAGCCTTCAGGAGATATGATCATGGCGCCAATGCCATTACCCAAAGCGTTTGAAGCTCCATCAAAGTACATAGACCATCGGGATCCCTCCTCAGGTCCTTCATCTGGTCTAGGTGTCTCACAGTCAGTTTCCAACATGATATTCTCATCCGGGAACTCGAAGTTCATAGACTGGTAATAATCCACTGCCTGATGTGCCAAATGATCTGCCAACACACTTCCCTTAATTGCCTTTTGGGTCGTGTATTGGATGTCATACTTAGTCAAGATCATATGCCATCTTACTATTCTTCTGGACAAGGCAGGCTTCTCGAAGATATACTTGATTGGATCCATATTTGATATCAATATAGTAGTGTGAGTCAGCATATACTGTCTCCGCCGGCGAGCAGCCCATGCCAAAGTGCAACAAGTTTTCTCAAGCAACGAGTATCGGGTCTCGCAGTCGGTAAACTTTTTGCTAAGGTAATAAATAGCATGCTCTTTTCGGCCAGACTCGTCATGCTGCCCCAGCACACACCCCATCAAATTGTCTAGTACTGTCAAGTATAAGATTAGAGGTCTCCCTTCAACTGGAGGCATCAGAATAGGTGGCTCTTGGAGATATTCTTTGATCCTTTCGAAAGCGGCTTGACATCCATCATTCCACTTTACCACTTGATCTTTCTTCAGTAACTTGAAGATTGGCTCACAAGTAGTAGTCAAGTGTGAAATAAATCGAGCAATGTAATTCAACCGTCCCAAAAAGCCTCTGACTTCTTTTTCTGTTTGGGGAGCTGGCATTTCCTGTATAGCCTTCACCTTTGCAGGATCCACCTGAATACCTTTATCACTAACGATGAAACCCAGCAGCTTACCAGATCTCACCCCGAAGGTGCACTTGTTCGGGTTTAACCTCAGCTTATACAACTTCAACCTGTCAAATAGCTTCTGAAGATGGTCAAGGTGTTCTTCCTCAGTCTGGGACCTCGCAATCATGTCGTCGACGTATACCTCAATCTCATGATGAATCATGTCGTGGAACAAAGTGGCCATGGCGCACGGATACGTTGCCCCATCATTCTTCAATCCGAAAGGCATGACTTTGTAGCAAAAGGTACCCCACTGCGTAACGAACGTTGTCTTCTCCATGTCTTCGGGAGCCATCTTAATCTGATTGTAACCGGAATAACCATCCATAAAGGAGAAGACTTTATGTTGTGCGGTGTTATCAACCAGAACATCGATATGAGGCAGAGGGAAATCATCTTTGGGGCTCGCCCTGTTCAGATCCCTATAGTCCACACACATACGAACCTTACCATCTTTCTTCGGCACTGGAAGCACGTTGGCAACCCACTGCGGGTAAGAAGTAACTGCTAGAAAACCGGCATCAAACTGTTTCATAACCTCAGCCTTGATTTTCTCAAACATCTCTAGGCGCATTCGGCGAACTTTCTGTTTCACTGGAGGACAGTCTTCCTTGGTTGGCAGGCGGTGAACCACAATATCAGTATCCAACCCAGGCATATCTTCATAAGACCAGGAAAAAATCTCAACATAGTCACGCATCATCTGTATCAACCGTTGCTTAACATTAGGCTCTAGATTTGCACCGATCTTGACCTCTTTCTTGTCTTCCTCGGTACCCAAATTCACTGATTCCACTGGCTCTTCATGCGGCTGTATGGCCCTCTCTTGATGAAGTAACAGTCTAGCAAGTTCCCCATGCACTTCACAATCATCCTCACCTTCGTCCTCGGCTTGGTTGATCGGACTTTCGAAGTCATAACTGGCAGTAGTAGAATCGTTATCAGTGGGATCCATAGTGGATGTAGACCTGTATTATGTGAGTGTGTGTGAGACAAATAGTTGTTTTGCAAGATAGAAAAGAAAAACAAGGAGCACAAAATTTGTAATGCAAGAAAAACGTCCAATGCTTTTATTGATGATATATGGAAATGACACATAATAAGCCCTCAAACAAAGCCACGGTGTCTCGGGCAAGGCACCGGGCCGTAAAGTTTTAAACTGTCTGTTACAAAACTCAAAACAAAAGTCTATTACTGTGTAATAAAAGAAATGGGCACGAAGTCCTTTGTCGTCCAATTGCTTAATCCACCGTTGGTAGTCGGGTAAATCCAGCTATCAAAATTTGACTCCTCTTCATCATCTCCAATTGCATTGACTCCCGCGTCATGTTTTGGCATAGGAGCAATTATGACATTGGGTTTCTCCGGAGCTTCAAAATCAATTTCCTTAGCTTCAATCAGATCTTGCACTTTATTCTTCAAAGCCTAGCAGTTGTTCGTATCATGCCCCGGGCTATCAGAGTGATAGCACAGCGGGCATTCAGATTATACAACAATGATGTAGTACTGGGATTCTTTGGAGCCTCCTTCAGAGTCACCAAGTTGGTCTTCAATAGTTGCAGCAGAATTTGAGACAAAGTCATACTGAGCCGAGTATACTGCCTTTGCAATCTCTCTACTCTTTGCTGATTGTTGCATTGTGGGGCAACTGTTGGTCTAGATATTACTACCGCATTGACTGCTTGGAGGCATTTGGGTCGATTTTGGCTTCTCAGGCTGTAAACTTCACTAGACTCCTTCTTGAAAGGCTTCTTCTCTGTACTTGACGAAGCACCCTTCTATATCTTTCCGCTCTTGATACCAGCTTCAACCCTCTCCCCAGTCATAATCAATTTAGTGAACCCAGACGATGAACTACCGATCAAATGATTGAAATACGGACCAGACAAAGTCCCAAGAAACATATCCACCAACTCCCTATCAGCCAGAGGGGGTTGGACTCTTCCAGCAAGATCTCTCCATTTTTGAGCGTAGTCCTTAAAACCTTCCCTCGCACCCATAGACATACCCTGAAGTTGGGTACGCGTGGGAGCAATGTCGGTATTATACTGGTATTGCTTGTAAAAAGAAGCAGCAAGGTCCTCCCAGTTACGGGCATTAGCTCCTTCCAGTTGATAGAACCATTCAAGTTGAGTCCCTGACAGACTATCTTGAAAGAAATGAACCCAGAGGTTCCTATCAGCAGTATATGGTTGAATCTTTCTAACATACAAGCGGAGGTGTAACTTCAGACAGGATACCCCATCGTACTTAGCAAAGACAATAGCTTTAAACTTGTGTAGGATCACCACCCCAGATGCCAAACCCAAATCTCTGAAGTCCAGACCAGGGACTTTCTGGATCTCCATTGCGCTTAACCAGTCTTCAAGTTGCTTATACCTATCCTCAGCAGGAGGATACTGGTCTTCATCAAAATCTGTGTCATTGTCAGAAACCGCAGGACTAGGACCCTTCCTTTCTTCTTGATTCTCTCCCCCTCCAGATGAGTGGGACAAATCAACTTCCTGTCTTAACCTGTTCCCAAATCTGTGACCCATATTCAGCAGGACCACCTTCTTCTTCTTCTTCTTCTTCTTCTTGTCCTTCAAGATAAGAGTCTTCAAATCTTGTTGACTCTTGGCCAAGTTCAAGAACATCTCTTGGAACTGGGCATTCTGAGCTTGAAGAGCCTTGATGGCTTGATCAATAGGTGTTTCAGAAGACATGTTGTACTGAAATAAACAGCGAAGAAGATGAGAAACCTGTAAGGGTACCTGTAATGAGGTGCATGGGAATGGAATGCGTATGAAATGATTTCAAAGACTTAGGGAGATTCAAATTTGTAAACCAAAATGAAACACACTTTATTAGATTAAAAACTTGTAACAATGTTTAACAAATGCCTTTAAGGCGTTACAAAAGAAATACTGAAAAGCAAATCTAAACTAGAAACAATAAAAGACATCAGAATTCCCATGGTCATTTTCCTTTCGTGCTGACATAATCGTTGATTATCCTCTCAGTCTCTAACTGCCTTGTAAGCTTCAAGATTTTCTGCTCCTGCTCATGATACTTCTCTTTGTAGGTATCCCTTTCCTCCCTTAACTAGATCCAAGACCTCTTCAATGCCCCCAGATCAGTAGGCATATGAGGATGGAGGATTGTATAAGGAACACCTTCTTCATCAATATGCTCTATAATCACCGGCAAAACAGCTTCATAGGGCATTCCCAGCTATTGAGCACGGGCTCGAACCCACTGGAGATACGGTTGCATCGGGAGATAAGTCTTCATTCCTAGCTCATGTGGATCAGACCTGTTCACCCTGTCCCAGGCTCTTATAAATCTGCGGTGATGTCCCTCAACATCCCCCATGAAGTCAAAGATAATGTCTGGAAGCAGCAACTCATAAGGGTCGTCCCTTCGAGCTCGTCCAAACCGTCGTAAGGCCAAACAAGGATTATAGGTTATCCCTCCTCTAATTCCAAGCAATGGAACATTGGGGTATTCCCCACACCGATCGATGACAGCTACCTTTTCCATATCTTTAGTACTCCAAAGGATGTCCATATGAGCAAGGGACATGATTCTGTAAGCCCAACCCATACCTTCCTCATTCTTTAATTCATATTTGGGGAGGTGAGAAATAAACCACCTCGCCAGCAACGGTGTACAACACATGAGGGTTCCCGTTCTCCGAACAGTAGGGTATAAAGAGCATGTAGAATATCACCTAGAAGAGTAGGCACTGGGTTACGGGACATGAAAATCTTGACCGCATTCATATCGACAAAAGAATCTGAATTTGGGAACAGAACCAAGCCATAGATGAGGAGAGCCATGATGTCTTCAAATGCTTGAAAGTCCAAACTATCCCAGAACTGTTAAGCTTGATCGATCAAGAACTTAGCCAAGAAGCCTTTCATCCCACTCCGAGTCTCCCAGTTAGATACTACATTAGCCATTGTAAGATGGAGGGCTGAAGCAATATCCTCTGGCCTAAGAGCTATCTCCAAACCTGTAAAGGGTATCTGCTCTAGAATAGATATGCCAAGTAAGTCAGAAAACTCCTCCAAAGTAGGGACCAACTGATAGTCCGGGAAGGTGAAACAGTGATGCAACGAGTCAAAGAATTGGAACAACACACTCATAATTTGCTCATCCAACTTGGAAGTGACCAGGCTGAGGAGATGACCATGTCTTCTAACAAAGGAAGAAGTATCAGGAACCTTTGAAACCAATTCTCTAAGCTGAGCAGGGATCTACACGAAGTTGATTCGAATGGGATTTCTGCGCATAGATGCCATGATCTGCAAAACAGAACAAAGATGAATCCCCTCGGTCTTTGAAATGGCTAGTCTAATGAAATATGCATGCAATGTCATGATGCATGATGTCATGATAAAAACACACCACAGGTATCACAGATAGCAAACATTGTAAGGGCAAACAAGTCACACAATAGCCCTTAAATTTCAGGATGGCATGGAGTTTAGGTACTACCCTCTTGCAGTTTAGTTGGTTCAACCTGTCCTAATAATAGTAACCGGGTTTTAGAGGTTCTCAATATCACTAACCATCCTCGATCGGTCATAGTTTCAGCTTAGCAACCTTTTCTTGCGGCCGAAACCATCACGAGAGTATGGTCTCAATGAGTGTAGCATTCTGCTACTTTTCTATGGCCAAGTTGGTCAATTATAGGTTCTAAGGTCAGTTGATGCTTAATGACCCATTAGCAGCCCCATACTTTGCTTGTTCCTCCACAAGGGATATCGGTACCAACTAATGTGTCACACCAACGTAGCTACTGCTTCAACCGCATCGGTCTATGCTGTACAGTTCCCTCACAGTCTATTGCTACTTACCTAAAAGGTGTCCCCAGATCCGGGTTAGGATCTATAGTAACTCTGATACAAAGCCCACAAAGATAAAGCAAACAGATCAAACAATTGAAAACAATATAATGAACTATTCCTAAGGTACACCCCACTTATTCATCCCCAGCAGAGTCGCCAGTTCTGTGATACGGTGGCCAGAACCGGGACGTGTTTCCCTTTTTTAAAGGAATTGCTGGTTTGCGCTTTGTGTTTGTGTTTGCAAAATGTCGCGGTAAGCAAGAGTCGCCACCGACTTTTATTTTATCCAACAAGGAAAGGAAAAAATGCACAGAAAAATTCCTTTTTTGAGATATTTCTGAGTACGGGGGGTAGATTATAGAAATGGAAGGTATTAGCAACCTTTCTATCCGTAGTTATCTACGGGCTCTTAGGTACTTGCTCATCATTTTCAAAATTGTTTTCTTTGTGTTTGTGGGATTTGAAAAGCTTTTGTTTTAACTTCGATTTAACTCTTAGTTCTGTCTTCAAGAGTGTAATGAAGTGTCTTTTTGAAAACTTTGTTTGTAAAGGAGTGTAAGTGTGAAAAAAAGTTTGTTTTGATTGAGCAAGTACTTAAGAACTAATCTACCTACTCGAAAAAAGAATCGTTCTGTATTCGTTTCCTTTAGAGAATTCTATCCCACTATTGGTGAGTAGGTAGTACCGCCGTTGGAGTTTGAGGGTCAATTCGAAAAGGGACGTACGGTCACTAAAGCAATTTTAGGACGTTTTAGTAGTAACCCTAAAGTCTTAGATCAATTATCCGAGGCAACAATATCCGAGGCAACAATATCTGAGGCAACCTTTTTGAGGCAACCTTGATCTTTGGACAAAAGGACGACCACTAAAGCATCCTATACTCAATGACCGTTTACCGAAGGCAACCAAGTGGGAGTGTACCCTAAGAGTGCGCATGTGTGAGTGATTCAATTTCAGATTATTTATCTTTGCACATGTTTAGGGTTATCTAACTATTTTAATAGTTAACATACATTCTTGTCATACATCCTAATATCATACATCTAACAGTTAATATTTTGCAGAATTTAAAGTGCGGAAATTAAACTAAGCTATTACAAGGCTTCGGGTATTTACATAGCCAAAAACAAACCCTTTGAAAATAATGCGATAAATGAAAAGTAAACGTCCTAATTTAAACTGTTACAAACTGTAGGCAGTTACATCAATATGATAAATAATAAAAATAAAGCGCGCGAGAACAATTAATATCGGGAAGAAATTAGGGTTTTAACCCTTCTAACCTAATCAAAAGAAAAATATTTTTGTTGTTTTTAATTATTTTTTAAAGAAAAGAATTTAGGTTTTAAAATTAAATGCTAAATTAATTAGTGATTAAATTAATAAAAATAATTACATGACCTATTTTTGGCTTTTTTGGTTATTTTAGGAAAAAAATAAAATATATTTAAGTTAGTAATAAAACCTATTTATTCTAATTATTTTTAAGTTATTTACAAAATAATTAAAGTTTTTACCTAAAATTAAATCTAATTAAATTAATAAATTTATTGATAAAAAATACCTAAATCTAATTGGTGAAAAATATTTTTTATGATTCTTTGATAAAAAGAAAATAATTAATTGTTAGTAGAATAAAATAAATTAATTAATTAAATGAAATAATTAAAAAAAAGAAAAGAGAGTAAGAGATATGGGCCTGCAAAATGGGGGTGCAAGAATCAGAATTATGGGTCCAAAAACAAGGAGGTCCGTTTGACTTTCTGGGATCCCGTGCAATGCATTGATTGAGCCTCTTGGTGTTCTTCCCTTGATAGACTTTGGATCTGGCCTTCAGGACACTTGACGCTCTAGATTATGATGGACCATGGTGGTCGCTGGCCTCATGTACACGCTAGATCACCTAGAAGGAAAAAATATGAAATATTTGGGAGACCTGGGATTCGAACCTAGGTCCTGAAGCAATTTCCACGCTACACTCACCACTACACCACTTGTGTTCATTTGTATAAATAATGAATAATAATAATATATAAAAAAAACAAGAATTAGTGGAGGATGCCAAAAAATGCGTGCCAGAGTTTGAATGGGCCAATAGAGAGATGACACAAAGGTCAACCGTGACCTTGCTCCGTGGGTAAAAGTGCCAAACTTTTACCTACGGACATTTGTCCGTAGCTACAAACAGGGCTTGTTCCAAAATCCTCCTTGAGCCATATAAATGACATCTAATGCCATGGTTGGACTCGTTTCGTCCTCCTGAACATGATGGTACCATTCATGAAAGCTAATTTCACCTGTAAGCAAAAACCCTAAAATGGAATCCAAAACCCTAACAATGGTGAAATCCACCACATGCCATATAAATGCAATTAATCAATACATAAAGCTTTCATATGTCTTAAGGATCAAGAATATACCATTAGTTCATGCTATCAATGCCTAAATCATGGAATTCGAATTCAAGAAAAGTTGGGTATCGTGACTGACTTACAGTGAGATATATGGCTTGAAAATGCTTTCTTTGGACTGCTTTAGCTTGCTGAGAATCCCAGGAATCGATTGAGATAGCTGGAAGGCCTTGAGGATACCTGGAACACTGAATTCGATCTTTCACTTTTTCTTGATTTTTCAAGTTTGTGTTCTTGATGTTGCGTCTGTTTCTAACCTAGTTTTGAGTCTGCACACCCTCTATATGTAGCAAGGAATGGATTAGGGTTGATAGGATGTACTCAATCTTCTTTCATTATTGAATTTGATCTTGATTTGATACACCTTAAAAATATTTCCAAAATTGGCCTATTTCAATCTTTTTGTACACATCATGCCTTGATACAAATTTGAATTCTTGCTAGCTGTAATTTAAAACCTGAAACAAGCACAAAATCTTGTGTTTTCAATGTTTTGGATTTTATATGATTTATTTTGATTAAAATTGAATTAAATCAAATCAAAATCAAAATAAATAATAAACACATGATAATGACAAATGGCAAGGGCTAGATCTCGTGGACTATGTTGCCAACTCAAAACAAGTGTGTGATCGGTGGAAATAGAACTGACTGTTTTTTAAGCTGGTTCGCGAAATGTCGCGGTAAGCAAGAGTCGCCACCGTCTTTTATGTTCTCCAACATGGAAAGGACAAAAGCACAGCAAAATTCCTTCTTTGAGATGTCTCTCGGTTCGGGAGGTAGATTTATAGAAAGGGAAGGTGTTAGCACCCTTTCTATCCGTGGTTATCCACGGGCTCTTAGGTACTTGCTCTTATGTTTTCAAAATTTGTTTGCTTTTCAAGTGTGTGTGAGTTTTGAAAAAAGTTTCGTTTGAAAGATTTCTAAGTAACTCTTGTATCAGTCCTCAAGAGTGTATGAAATATTTGTTTGAAAACTTTTTGAAAGTGTAGGTGTGAAAAGTTGTCTTGTTTGTTTGAGAGAGCAAGTACCCATGAGAAATCTACCTACTCTAAGGAATTAGGCTGTGTAAGAGTCCTTTAGACAGTGCTATCCCACTATTGAGAAGTAGGTAGCACCATCATTGGAGTTATTCGGGTCAATTCGATTATATGGGACATGTGTGGTCACCAAAGCAATGGTAGGACACCTTAGCGGTAACCCTAATATCCTAGATCCTTTTTATCCAAGGCAACCGTTTCGAGGTAACTGGATCTTTAGACAGGAGGGCGACCTCTAAAACACCCTATACTTGACGACCACGTTCGAGGCAACCGAGTGAGGCGTACCCTAGGAGTGGCATGTGCATGTGTGTTGTTTCAGTTTATGTTTATCTTTGATCATGCATTTGTGAGCTACGGATTGGTTTTATTTGTCATACAAGTCTTTCATGCATTTTTTAACAGTTAAGAGTGCGGAAAATAAAGTGCGGAAAGGTAAATCTACGCTATTACAAGGCGCGGGTCTATACCTCGCCAAAAACAAAAACCCGTTTTGAAAATAAGTGCGAGAAAAGTAAATAAAGTGATAAAATCCTAATTAACTGTTACATCCTCGGAAACAGTTACATCAAATATAATCAAAAAAGAATTAAAGCACGAAAAGAAATTTAATCAGGACGTCCTTAGGGTTTTGACCCTTTTGGGAAATAAAGAAATTTTGGTCCTTTGGATTTAATTAAATATTAACCCTAAACTAATTAATTAATTAATTAAAAGAAAAATGTTTTTTGTGTTTTTTATGTTTAAATGAAAATAAAAACAAAAACAAATTAAAAGTCAAGGGAACCCTAATTCTAAGTTTATTTTATTTATTGTGAAAAAGATTAAAAATTGAAACTAATTACACTAAATTAATTTGGTTAGTATTTATTTACAAAAATAATTAAAAAGTGAGATTAATAAATAATACTAATAATAAAAATATTTGTATTTTTTTAATTCTGAATTTATTATAAAAAATATTAGTTTATGAGGTAATTAAATAATAATAATAATAATAGTTAATTAAAAGAAAATAAAAAAGAAAGAAAATAAAAAGAACTCGAAACCAGGGGGGTTGATGGACCCAATTAGGAGGTTTTGTTGGAAACTTTAGGCCCAATAGCACCCAAGCCTGTTTGACCTTTGGAATTATCTGCACGTTGCATTGACTGGGAACACCATGGTCCATGCCTCATGGCCATCAGATTGGCGTTAGTGGCCACTTCGCAGGCTGATTGCTTGAGATGTATGATGGACTCGTTCTGGAATGCTGCATGTAATCTTGTTAGAAAAAATAGAAACAAAGGTTTGGGTGGACCTGGGAATCGAACCCAGGTCCCAATGATGCACAGCCAGCGTGCCTAACCACTCCACCATCTGCTTGCGTTTGTAAGTATAATGAGACACAAATATAATATATGGAAAATAATAATCATGCTGGAAGCAATAAAAAAACGCGCGCAGCTTTGAATCCACCAATGATGCATGAACACATCATCGTCTTCCCCACTGAAACTGTAAAACCAAAGTTAGATAGCGTGGGTTTTTAACCCCCACAACCTGCAAGCATGAAAAATAGCGATTAGCTCCTTGCTGCTCATAAATATTTCGCGAGCATCGTGTTGGATTCGCCTGGCCTTGACGAATTCAACCATGGGCTTTAGAGTCTCTATTTTTTCTTATATCATAAAGCCCCCTTTTAAGAGCTTGAAAACCCTAAAATTCAACAATGGCGTTTTCTGTTTCAGGGCACCATAATACAATTAACCAATACCAAAAGCTTCAGAAAGGTTAGAGCAATGCAAAGCAATGATTATAACATGATAATGATGCATAAAATGTGAGTTACGATTATGGCAAAATTATTCAAACCGTGAAACTGTTCTGGACGTTTCCTTGAGGTTAAACACTTGGTTTCGATTGCAACTTGTTTCTGAGTAGGCTAGCAATGTATTGGAATCAAGAAAAAGTATTGAATTGCGTTAGAACTTGGAAAACAGATTTCAAGTTTTCTTTGATTTTTTGGAATTGGCTTATGGCTTTTTGCAGCAGCTTGCACGTGAATTACATTAGGGTTTGGTTGTGTGCATATATGGGAATATAATTAGGTCAAAGTTTGGGCCAATGATCCATGGAATTAAGTTTTGGATATTTGGTTGACCACCATTGAAGAACTTTCCAAATTTGAAGCAAATCTTGGATTTTATGCACAAAAAGCCCCTAGCACGAATTTGGTAGCTGGCATGTGGTATATGAAAGTTGTTCAAATCAAAAAGATGCCCTTCCATAAATTTTTAGATTTTCTTTGAATTATTATGGATTTAAAATGAATTAAATCAATAAAAATTAAATAAAATGGAAAAATAAATGTTTGGTCTTGAAATTAATCATGGGACACGTGGGTGTCATGACAAGGCTGAATCAAGTGGAAGAAAGTGGACCCTTTTGTCAAAAATTGAAGTTTTAAGGATAGTTGACTTTTGCCATTTCACAAAAATTTCCCAACTTCTCCAATGCATATCTTGCTCAATTTTGATCATATGAACATGTTCTTGGACATTTTGGAAAGGTCTTGAAGTCCTCTAACCAATGCCTTTGGTCCCATGTCATTTGGATTTACCAATCTCAAGTTATGGTCTTTGACTTAAAATTCCTTTTTGTTGACTTTTGAAAATGACCTATAATGTAGAAATTGATAACTTTTTGTGAGAGCATTTCTTGGACTTGGAATGTGAAGATGAGTTGTAGGAAATGTCATCCCCTTAAAAGTGAGCTTTGGATGGGATTTTTCTGATGAAACATGAAAAAGTTATGCCTTGGTCAAGTTACAGTTGACTTTTCAACTGTCCAAAAATAACAACTTTTGCATCTTTGATGATTTTTGAGCCATTCTTGTGGAATCATGATCAAGACTTGATCAAAGGATGATTGTGGCTTCAAAATAAGATGTTGACCAAAAATTCTGACTTTTGACTGCAAAATGACCCTTTTGCCCCTGCAGTTGATTGTGGAGCAACTAGGGCTTTTGACTGTGCAAACTGGCATTGTTAACCTTGAAACTTGACATGTAGATGCTTGACAATATATATGGGCACATGGGACTCATTTGGACCACTGAAAACCTCAAATTCATTGAAGGAACCAAAACCCTAATTTTGACTGGCTTAGGAGATGGTTTGACTGTGCAACCCCTTGAGAAATCTTGAACCATTTGAAGATGGATCTTGACAAATCTTGAAGAATATGGGAGGGCAAATTTTGGGGTACAACAGTTGCCCCTGTTCAATCTTCTTAGACCTGAAGATGTAGATTGGCTTGCGTGCCTTTCGTGATCCGAAGGTGGAAGATGATTGAACACTAAAGTGCCCAGAAATTTGCACTTGCATAGTAGAATATCAGCAATGTGATGTCAGGGATGGGCTTACAGATGCCATTTGGAGAGATGATGGATAGGAGGATGGGCTTATAGATGCCATCTGGAGATGTGACAGAACCTTGTCGGGAATGGGCTTATGGATGCCATTTGGAAATGTGATGGATAGTCGAATCTGAATAAGAAATAGAATAGCTTCCGTGTCTGGAGCATATCTAGTCTATATCTAATTGCTGACGTCTGAATAAATAGTAGAATAACCGCCGCGTCTGGGGTATATCCATATTGTATCTGAGTGAGTGACAGAGTGTTATCCGAATCTGGATCGTATCTAGAATGTCTTTTGAATGAATCTGGACTAAACAATAGAATAGCCTCCGGGTCTGGAGCATCTCTAAGTTGTCTTTAGAAGTTTGAATCTGAATAAGAAGTAGGATAACATCCGGGTCAAGAGCATCTCTAAGCTATATCTGAAAGGAACTCTGGAATAAGTATCAGAAAGTCGCCATGCCTGGGTCGCAACTGAACTATCTCTAGAAGGAATCTCTGAATAAGCAAAATAATAGCATCCATATCTGGAGCATTTCCAAGCCATCTCTGGAGAGAAATCTGAATAAGGAATCTCTGAATAAGCAATAGAATAACATCCGGATCTGGAGCATCTTTAGGCCATCTCTGGAGAGAAATCTGAATAAGCAGTAGAATAACATCCGGATCTGGAGTATCTCTAAGCCATCTCTGAAAGGAAACTTTGAATAAGCAAAAGAATAGCATCCATGTCTGGAGCATTTCCAAGCTATTTCTGGGAAGAAACTCTGAATAAGCGATAGAATAGCATCCGGGTCCGGAGCATCTCTAAGCTATCTCTGAAAGGGAATCTGGAATAAGTATCAGAATGTAGCCATGTCTGGATCGCATCTGAACCATCTCTAGAAGGGAATCTGGAATAAGTATCAGAATGTAGCCATGTCCTGATCGCATCTGAACCATCTCTAGAAGGGAATCTCTGAATAAACAATAGAATAGCATCTGTGGTTGGAGCATCTCTAAGTTATCTCTGAAAAACAACTCTGAATAAGCAAAAGAATATCATCCATATCTGGAGCATCTCTAAGCTATCTCTGGAGAGAAAATATGAATAAGCAAAAGAACAACATCCATATCTGGAGCATTTCCCAGCTATATCTGAAAGGAAACTCTTGAATAAGCAAAAGAATAGCATCTGCGTCGGGAGCATCTCTAAGCTATCTCTGAAGAGGAATCTCTGAATAAGCAAAAGAATAACATCCGGGACCGAAGTATCTCTAAGCTATCTCCGAAAAGAAACTCTGAATAAGCAAAAGAATAGCATCCGGATCTGGAGCATTTCCCAGCTATATCTGAATAAGCAAAAGAACAGCATCCATATCTTGAGCATCTCTAAGCTATCTCTAAAGAGAAAATCTGAATAAGCAAAAGAACAACATCCGGGTCTGAAGTATCTCTAAGCTATCTCTTTAATCTCTTTAATGTAGATATGCCCTGGCTAGATACAGGTATCGAATCCACAATCAATCACTCACAGATATGCCCTGGCTAGATACAGGTATCGAATCCAGAATTGCGAAAGTTGATGGTAATCATCTTTGGATTGACCTTTTTCCTGAAAAGGTAAAACATCAGTTGTATGCAATGTCAGGATGTATGAAATGCATGATGCTATGATGTTCTCAAGAATAAATGAGATTGTATCGTATGCACTTTATCATGTATGTAAGCAGGATGTATGAAATGTGAAATGTCTATGAATGTATTTTCATCTAGGAAAATAAATCCTTGACGAATGTCGGGAGCTTGTTGAATCCTGGGCTGATGTTTGAAGAGTAGAGTTCTTCGTTTCCGTTGGGGATGATGGTTGCAAGAATAAACCGGTAGGAGAAGATGACTCCGTTGGGGAATAAACTTGTTGAAGAGATTACTCTACGGGGAAATACTCTGTGGGAAGAGATGCTTCGCTGAGTTTTTGATGATAACTCCGTTGGGGACGCCATTAATAAGTTCTGTTGGAAGATTTGATGAACTCCGCTGGGGGATAGGAAGAACTTCGCCGAGGGCGATCTTTCCGTGGTGATTGGCTGAGGATAACCCAGTTATAAGCTCTGGTGGGGAATAACATTTGAATATGGTCGGGGAGAGACGTATGTATTCTGCGGGTGATAAGCTTCCAGAATCTACTGGGGATAAGCTTCCAGAATCTACCGGGGAGATTGATTCAACTCTCCTGGGGAAGTTTTTGGACTGTACTGGGGAAGTGGCTCCACTGAGGTGTCTGGTATTCCACCGGGGAACAATCTTATATTAAGACTGCCGGGGATGCTTGCTTAGGAACATCTGTATACTCCGCTGGGGAATGTTGAGACCTTCTGGGGATACCCAATTTCCTTAAGGCTGACAGTAGACTAACTCTGCTTGGGGAGAGTATTGCTGACTTGCTAGGGATATCATGCCTTTTCAGGGCTGACGGGAGACCAACTCTGCTTGGGGAGAGTATGGATGATTCTTGTCTTACTCTGGGGAGTGAAGGTATCTTGGTTATGTTCTTCAGCTGAACTTACCTTGGTACCTTGGTGGACAGAGCAACTAGATCGTTCAGACAATTCATTATTGCCCCAGTTTCTGTGGGAGAAGGTACCTGTGGAGGTGCTTGATAACTGTTGATCGACGAATCTTCTTTTGGTAGGCAAGTGACGAGATGACGGGACATAGTCGTACGCTTTGATCCCTAACTTTTGCCTGGACCGCCCTTGTGGGTTTTCAGTCCACCGGGATACCCATTTTTGCCCAAGCCGCCTTTTCAGGTTTTCGACTTGCCGGGTGTACAGATTTTTCATTTTCATCCCTTATTTTTGCCCGAACCCTTTTGGTTCGCCGGGAAGCCCTTATTTTTGCCTAGGTGTGTCAACCTAGCGGGTCTTTGATTATGCGTAGTATTTTTTCGACTATGTCCATGCTCTCAGGATGTAGGGAGGTGCCCCTGTCAAGAGTGTGGAGTTGTCAGACTACCAAAAGATCTTCGTTTGATCGTGCCAGACTCGTTGCCGGAATTCCTGTTCAATGCCCCAAGTGACTCGGGCGGAGATTTGCCCCTAGCTGTTTGGCATTTTGAGAGATTCTCGGAATCTTAACTTAACTGCCCCAGATGATGGACCATGATCATGTCGTGCCCCTTGATTGGAGGTGCTTTTGTTTATTAGACATTCGTCGTGCGAACTTCTATGTTGTTCAAACAAATAGTCATATGCAAGCAATGTTATATTAAAAATGCAAAGCTTATGTCTGTCTTGACGTTTTTGAAAATGCATTTTTTCATAAAAACAAGTGAATTTTTGTAAACTGTGATGTCAACTCGTTATTTTACCGCAAGCCTTAAGGAGTCAGGATACCTTTCGTAACAGTATGCTTTCGAACTAACCCATGCTTCAGCTAGGACTTTTAAGGGTTATAACGTGGCCTGGTTCACGGTTTAAGAAACAAAGGATAAGGGCTCAAATTATATTTGTACCCACCCGCTCTTCGTGATGTTCTTCAAACCTAAACTCAGTTGATCGTGCGTTAGACCTTGTTTGAGTCTTTGCTCTGATATTCCGATGATGGTTCGGATACCGACAGTTTATTTTGAATAGGCAGTCATTTTTTTGTCGAGGGTTTGTAGGACCTCTTTCTTTTTGACTTCGTTATCCCTGTTTTTTGCCTGAACTGTTTCTTTTGTGATTACAGTCAGCGGGATGCCCCAGTTTTATAAGTCTCCTTCATAGGTTTTGACTTAATGGGCTTTTGTTTTGAGAGATAATGATTGCCTGTCTTTATGATTATAGGAACCATCACTGTCTTTTTGTCTCGGAAGAACTCATTTGGTGCCATTCATTGTGCACCTGGATCAACTGAGAAGACTACCCTGCCCCAGGTTATGATTAAGGGTTTTTTAATTTTTTTTGTGAAAAGAAAAAAAAAACTCCTACTTCTTTGGCTCGAAGGGGTTGACGAGGGATTATCTTCCTTATAACTCCAGTGTTTAGGAATTGAAACAATGCATGTACCTCATCAGCGGGGTCTATTCAAAAGCATACTGTAAATATCGTGGTATCATTTTCGTCATCCTCCCTCAAGAGGCTTAGAATTTTTCAATCAAGAGTTGATCATCACAAAAATATGAAAGCAGTTTGAATATAGCGAATGCGAATATATTGATTCAAAACAGACATATGCGATGCATTAATGGAATAAACAAGTTTGCTATGACATTAATTGTTTGTATAAGCAAAGAAAAATACAACTCGGAAATTCAAATAAACAAAAGCCTTCAATGATTTGGCAAAGGAGAAGTGATTATGTTTGGAGTCCCTGGTGCTTCAAACTGGACTTCCTTGGCCTCAATTATGTCTTGGACCTTGTTCTTCAGAGCCCAACAGTTGTCCGTAGTATGCCCGGGGCTATCAGAGTGGTATGCACACCTTTTGTTGGGATGATAGTTAGGAGCAAAAGTGTTTGGATTCCAGAGAGGAGCCCTTAAGGTAATCAGCCCCGCCTTCAACATTTGCTGTAGCGCTTGATCCAGTGACATGTTGATCTTAGTGAACTGTCGTTTAGGTGCGACCTCCTTATGTTTCTGCCCCTGTCTTTGCTGAGCAGGCATAGGATTGGAGATCTGGGTTGCCCCTACCTGTTGATCATGACGGCTCTTTTTACCATGCACAGCGTTGGACTCTTTTTTTCCATGGTAAGGCTTTTTATGAGCATCAGAAGGTGCAGCTTCTTGAATCTTTCCAGCCTTGATACCAGCTTCAATCCTCTCCCCGGTCAAGATCAAATCTGTAAACCCAGCAGAAGAATTCCCAATCAGATGGTTGAAGAACGGACCAGACAGGGTCCCCAAGAACATGTCCACGAGCTCACGCTCGGTCAGAGGTGGTTGCACCCTTCCAGCAAGGTCTCTCCACCTTTGCGCATATTCCTTGAATCCTTCACCCGTCCCAAGTGACATACCCTGGAGTTGGGTACGCGTAGGAGCGAGGTCGGAATTATACTGATATTGCTTGTAAAACGCAGTAGCCAAGTCCTCCCAGTTACGAATGCTGGCTCCATCCAGCTGATAGAACCACTCGAGTTGAGTCCCTGATGGACTATCCTGAAAGAAGTGAATCCACAAATTCTTGTCAACCGTGTAGGGATGGATCTTCCTTATGTATGAACGGAGGTGCATCTTAGGACAGGAAGCTCCATCGTACTTCGCAAAGGCAGGTGCCTTGAACTTGTGTGGGATCACCACCCTAGAGGATAGACCTAGATCTTCGAAGTCCAGGTCGGGCACTTTTTGTATCTCCATAGCGCTTAGCCGGTCTTGTAGCTGTTTGTACCTATCCTCAGCCGGAGGGTACTGTTCATCATTGAAATCCGTCTCGTTGTCGGAGACCACGGGACTAGGAACCCTTCTCTCTTGGGGACTGTCTTTGCCCACAGATGAAGTAGTCAGCTCAGCCTCATTCGGTAATCCATTCCCAGATCTGCGTCTAGGTTTGAACAAAACAGTCCTCTTCTTCTTCTTCTTCTGTATCAGAGTCTTCAACTCTTGTTGACCCTGGGCTAGGCTCATCACCAACTCTTGGAACTGGGCGTTCTGGGCCTGGAGGGCCTTGATAGCTTGTTCATTGGATGATTCAGGATTCATGATGACTGCTGAAATAAACAGCGAAAAAGATTAAGCAACCTGTAAAAAGAGTACCTGTGATGCATATGATGAATGGAATGCGTGCAATGTTTTCAAGAATCTCATAGGGTAAACAAGAGAATTGTTAGAACGTGAATCCGGTAGCTTGATTGAGGGAACTTCATGTTGTTGAGAGTCCTTCTTCAAGAGTCAAAGCTCACCATATCGAGTGGGTCATAGCCCCTGACTCAAGTCATTAACCTTGGCTAGAGGAAAATAAATCCCCTTTGCCCCTTGCTAGACATTTTGATTCATCATGACCTGCATCACAGACCCTGGAGATCCTTGAAATGGGTTAGTCCTTATGCATGATGTATGCAATGGTATGATGTCATGCTATGCATGGAGTGATGTAAGTGAACCCTGTTATGAGTCTAGATCAAGGACTGTAAACAAAACCTGCACGAAACTCATGTGTCAGATAACAAGCATGCAAGTAGTCAAATTTGAAGGCACACAAGTCACACAGAGAGCCCTTAGATTTTAGGCCAGCATGAAGTTTAGGTACTACCCTCTTGAAGTTGGTGAGCTCAAAACCTGTCCTATCAAAAGTAACCGGGTTCTAGAGGATCTCAATATCATCGACTACCCTCGATCAGTCATATCAAAAGTAACCTGTCCTATCAAAAGACTTAGCATCCATCGTGCTCTGGTGTCTTCAAACTCTTAGAGGAATTCATCAAATCTCGACGTGATTGTCCCAGATTGACTGTAGTTGGCACAACAGAGTCTTCAAATTTTGCCCCAAAAGAGTAAACAAGTTGGGAAAGCATTAATTAGGAGAAGCAACATGTCCGTGCTTAAGGTCTTCAGGTGACATGCCCCTGCATATGATTTTTTTCTTGAAATGATCCGCCAATTACTCAACAGAGCTTCAGGCCTTAAGAATAAACTCATCACTAGTGCTTACATGTGAGCTTCCTTGATATCAAACAAATGTTTTGCAGTTAGAAAAAGTTTACAATGAGAATGAAAATTCTAATGCAACAGTTATGTAAGTCTTGAAGATTTTGAAAGATATCGCACAAATTTTGCGAGTTAAAGCACCATTTATTTTTGTATAGGAAAAACATATGATACCAACATGACTATTTAGAACATTCATGGGAGTCAGGAACACTATCTCATTGAAGTATGCTTTCAAAATAACCTTGCTTCAATTAGGACTTTTGAAGGTTGTAACTCGGTCTGGTTCATGGTTTTTAGAAAAAAGATTTTAAGGCTCAAAATATTTGGTGCCCACCCATTCTTCATGATGTTCTCCAACCCTATGTTCAGTTAATTCAACATGAGTGTTCATCTCTCAAAAGGATTTTGTGGTGGTCAGGGAAACGACGAGGCTTTCGGAGTAGAAACCACCCTCATGTCTTCGTGTTTGTAATCACCAATTTGTTCTTTGCTGAGGACTTTTCTTTGTAGTCCTTTCTTTGCAATTTTTATTTTCCCTAACTTTTGCCTGAACTAATTCTTTTGAATTGATAGTCCAGCGGGATGCCCTAATTTTTGCCTAAGTCACTTGTTTTCAAGTTTTTTGACTTAACAGGCTTTTCTTTTTCTTGATTTTTGACTTTTTGAACAAAATGTGTGACATTAGCTTGTCTTTGCTTGTTGAGAGGATTGTGATTGCCTCGTTTCTCGATGAGTGAGGGATAACATTGTGGTTCCACATCCTCTAGATTCATTATACATGAAGGATAGCCCTCGTAGTTTCTCTTCAAAAAACATCTTCCTTATGAATTTTGAACACTCAGTCAGATTAACTAAAAACTACCCTTCCCCAGGTTAAAATTCAAGGTTTTTCGTATAGAAAAGAAACTTCTGCTTCAAAGGCTCAAAAGGGGTTAGCAAGGGATTATCTTCCTTATATCTCCGGTGTTTAGGAATTTGAAACAATGCCTGTACATCATCAGCAAGATTTTATCCAAAAGCAAACAAACAGAGATTTTGTGTTCTTTAGATCATCATCCTCCCTTCGATCTCTGCCTAGGCAAGAGAATGGGCAACAAGTTGGTATCATAATGCCAAAAGAAATTTAAAATTTGAAAACAAATATGAGTGAAACGAATGAATTTCTTCAAGACAAACATATTCATTGTATTAAGATAATCATTCAGATGCAAACAAGTTCTTACATGCAAACAATGTTTTGATAAACAAGAAAAATTACAAAAAGCATAAATAAGTTAATAATCTGGGAAGGCTTTCCATCTGGACTTGAATTACCGAAAACATCCTTCAAAAATCAAAGTCACCATCAATCATGTTTACTCTTCGGCGCATGCTTGATTTGAACTTCAAAACCAACGTCCTTGAATGACAAGATACCACTTCTGACCAACTTCTGAACCTCAATCTTAAAAGCAAAGCAACCCTCCAAGTCATGCCCAGGAGCACCTTGGTGAAAGGTACAAGCCAAATCAGCTTTGTAGTACCAATGTATCTTCTCAGGAACCTTCGGTGGAGGTCGGGTCTGAACCAAATTCCTCTGCATCAGGATAGGGAACAACTCTGTATAGGTAATTGGAATTGGATCAAACTGGGTTTTCCTCTGATTAGGAACTTGCTGATTCTGTTGATGAATAGGAGAAACATGATGATTCTGATGATGATTATTTCTTCCTCTGGTTCTCTTCTTGGAAAAGTTATTATCAAACTTCTTCACACCATTAGCTGAGCTACCATCTTCATATGAACATCCCTTCCCAACATCTTCTTCTAGACGCACTCCCACATTCACCTTGTCAGGAAAGTCACTAGGTGCATTAACCATCACCTTCTCATGAGAGAATGATTTTAGAGTTTCAGTGAAGACTTTTATCATCGCTTCCTCCATCCTAGAAGGATTGACTTGGGCGGCAACCAAAACTTCAACCAAACCAGTTAAGTGATCCATACCAGCTTTCAAAATAGTCATCTCTCTACGGAGTTCAGAAACCTCTTGCTTGATATTCTCCATTGTTCTTTTAGCGTGAGTGTTGTACTGGTGAGACCAAAGGAAAAATAAGACTCGGAAAAAGACCTTTGAAAGTGAAACCAAAAATGTAGAATGATATATGATATGCAAAAGAGAGTTTTTATTTGATTTTCAAGGAGCTCAAGATATTAAGTTGTAAACATCAAAGTATGAAGATAGAAGATGAATTTTTAATTGGCTCCAAACATTGATCAAGTTATCATCAAGATCAATCATCCATTTTGGTGGATTAGGGTTTTCTCCCTATCAACACCCAAGATCCATTAAGCTTGACGAAACTTGTGATGTTTACAAAGAAAGACCTCCAAATTCCTTCAAAGTCAAGTGAAAAGGGTTTTATGGATGCATGAATGCATGGCTATGCAACAACCACAAGCAAGGTCACAAATAAAGTCGAAAGGTTCAACGTCACGAGCATGGAGTCAAGGTAAGGAACACCCCCAAGGTATGTACTAACGGTTTAATCACCTGTAGAACAAGGTTCTAAGAGTTCCCGGAGTCTACATTCCTCTTTCGGATATTACCAACGTCTTGATTACTCAATAATCAGCAATATTCTCAAGAGAAACTCACCCGAGCGTAGCATCGCGTAACAATTACTTCCGGATTACTCCGTTATAATCTCCGCGCTACACCTAAAAGGCCAAGATGGGTTAGGGTTCTAGGGTTCCCAGCTTCTCTGGCTCCCAGGTCGAAAATAATAATGTCTTCCCGATTACTCGGTAAACAAATATTACGTTCAAAAGGGCCTTCCACTGAGTGGGGGATCTCATGCCTCCTTCTTCGGGATTACTCCCTCAAAGTTAACATGACTATACCGCCCGTCCTATTCCTAAGTGTAACTTAGTCCGGGTATAGGACTTGTCCTTTGTAAATATTATCAACACCCAAATAATCCTAATATATACATATAATCAAACAATCAAATAATGATAAAACAGATAAAACAAATTAGGCTTAACCCACTTAGGGATGGACCAGCAAGAGGTCAATCTTTCCCCAGCAGAGTCGCCAATTCTGTAGCGGTGAAAATCGGAGATCAAGCTATTAATTAACTTGACTCACAAAAGCAAGAGTCGCCACCGCGCTTTATTATTTCCAAGGGAAAAAGGAAAAGAGCGAAATAAAACCCTAAAATATGCAATGTAAAATAATACTTAAAAATACTAAAAATACAATGCGTTTTGGAAGAGATCGAGAGTTCGGGGGGTTGGTTATACAATGGGAAGGTATTAGCACCCAATGCATCTGCGGTACTCCGCAGGAAACTTTTGAAATATCTGTTTTTTGGTTTAAAATTGTTTGTTTGATTTAAATGATTCATTTGGCTAAAAGATGGGTATGGACGAGATTTTTGAAGATACGACGACCTAGTGTCGAAGTTTTGACTTAAAAGGTATGAGTTTGAAAACGGAGTCTTTTGGGAAAATTATCTTGAGTTTAGTAAAATAGTAAACAAACAAAAAATGAAAAGAAAAAAAAAGGGTATTCGCACGATCGGATGGGATGTATTTGATGACGTGAAGTCAACAAATTTAAATCTTTCCCTTGGGGTTGATGCAATTAGCGAAAAAATAAATCATGAAATTAATTGGAGAATAATTGGCACAAGATCAACCAGCATACATTTAACATTAATCAAGAAGGGAAAATTATAAATAACAATGAGGATTCTAATTTAAAAGGGAAGACAAAACCAAATGTGAAAAGAAAATATTTGTAACCAAACGAATTGACAGAAATTATTAAACTAAACTAAAACGAATATAAAAGTTCACTAATGATTACCAAATTAATTTTGAAATTAACTAATTAAGAAAAACTATCTAATAATAACAAAAAAACATGCATGATAACTAATTATTTATATGAGTTTAAATTAAAAAATGGAAACTAATTAAAATAAATTAAAACTAAGCTAATTTAAAAAGTGTCTAAACAAAATAATGAGGTGAAGTATGAAGCAAATCGAAGTGGGCCTAAAGAAATGAAACAATAAGTCCAAGTTGTAAAACAAATAAAGATCAGAAAACAAAAAATAATTAAAAAAAAATGATGGGCCGGACCGGGTCAGGTTGGTCTGGACCCATCTTCCAAATTCACAAAATTGGGGTTGAAGAAAACCCTACTATTCTTCTCAACAATCTTCGTCGCATCGGCTAATAAATTCCACTCTTCAACTGTTGCACAGGGAATCAAGCTCTTGAGCGAGTCATTGGAATCAGTGACAGATTCATGTGTAAAACCGTTGAGATCGAAATCGTCCTCGTCGAAGCTACTCGCGTTGAAGCAGTTACAGCGGTTATGACCGCATCTAAGAGGCGGTGGTTGAGGTTGCGGTTGACAGAGAGGTTTATGGTGGTTGCTGGAATTGACGGTTGGGTTCAAACGTGGAAAAACGGAAGCAGAAATTAGGGAGGAAGGCAGAATAAGAGTGAAGGAGGTTGGAGTTATTGCGAAGAGAAGAGGAAGAAGGCGTACGGTGGCTCTTGGTGGTAGTGCAGCGGTTTCGGATGGTGCATGCGGTGGCTCTATAGCGTCAACGATTTCTCTCTTCTTCTTCTTTGTTATTGCGTTATTGTTGTGTGTATTTTTGTTGCTCTGAGGTGAGTTTTCCTTATGACTTGAAATTTTCTCAGATCTGTGATTCTGTACTTTTGGTTTTCCGTCACGGTTGTTTGCAGTGATGAATTGCTTTGTCTCTGTCTTGGTTGCAGAGGGACGACGTGTGCCGGAAAAGAGGCGGCGATAAGAAGAAAAGGGGGGAAGTGGGGGTTTGGAGTAAGAATTAACGCGGAAGATGAAGGTTTTGGGAAGTTCATTTTCTGCAGAAAGAACGTGTGAAAAGATGAAAAGGAAGAAGATGGAGAAAACAAGTGGGGGAGAAATGGAAGTGAGAGTTTCGCCCATTTTCGAAACAGTGATGAGTGAGTGAGTTTTTATGTTGTTATGAAAGTTGTGTTAGAGGTCACTGTTTTTTATAATTTTTTAACTCTATGTATCTTTTGTGTGTCTCTTTGTTTCAGATATAAACGATGGAGGCATAACAAATGCAAGGCAACATACGGTAAGGCACTCCTGTATCACGGTTCCTTTGGATTCGCGGTTCTGATCGACAACTGAAAAGGTAGTTTATGATCTGCATCACTCGGGTTCACAAGTTTACATCCTTTCCATGTTCAATATTCGATACAGCAATCACAACAGAAATCAAGTTTTCACGAATTTGCGATAGAAAGTAATAACAATAACTTATAAACTCACAGGCTCAGGATTTAGTTCAGATGCAAACAGACGATAACACTAACAGAAAAAAAATCAGCAAGCAAACAAGAACTGATGTACAGAAAGAGATTATGCAGAATGATGGAAAAGATGATACCTATCGGGGTCTTCCCGATGGAGTTCCAAAAAAGAGGTAAGTTCAAACTCTTTCTTGCTTTCCCTTATGTATAGAAATGTTAATTACTTATGTTTTTCAAAGGTTGCTGCAGTAGGATATGAGTAAGGTTGTGGGAGAAGATTTTATATTGAGAATGAAGAGTGTTTAGAGGTATGAAAACCAATTTTCTGGTATGTTTTTCCTGTGGAATTTTGAGTGCTTGAACAACTAGCTGGTAGTATTTTTGGGTGATATTTTTCTGTTAATTTTTCTCCTCCCTTTTTTTTTGTTAACCAAGTCTAAGTTTTATAGAGAGAACATAATGAAATTTTGGGGGGAAAATGGTTGTGAAAGTTGGTTTTGTTATAACTATTTTATTACTTTTTTTTTGGTGTAGGCTAAAGCTTTCCTTACTTGTGCAAGATTGGGACAGCATAGCAGAACTAGTTTTTTGGCATTATTATGCAGTTTTTTTGCAGCATTGCAGCATGGATGATTTTGGGCATATTGCAGTAGCAGAATTTGGAGTGTAGTATCATTGGAAAGGTCCCTTTCTATTTTGTATTTTTATGATTTTACCATGTAACAATACATGTATCTTCCCTCTCTTTTTCTTTTGAAATTGGACTGATTTTGTTTTCATATATTTTGTTGTTTTGGTGGACAGATTTGGATGAAAATTGAAGCAAGGTTTGGATGAGTTTTGGGAGCTTGATGTCATTTATAAATAGGACTTGGTAGTTTTGAATTGATGTATTTGATCATTTGATGATTGAATTTGTAACTTTTATTATGACATTGAGTGTTTGAGTGAAATGACAACTTTTAGTGAAACATGGTTTAGACTTTGTAACTTGTTATATTTGAATTCAAAATTTTCATAATTCCAAATTGTAAGCATTATAAATTGGATGGAACTTTTGTCCCTTGTATTCGAACCTCTCTTGAAAAACATTTGCAACTTTGAATGGCGTTTGAACTTGACATTTGAATTTTGAACATTGTCTTGAAAGTTGAATGGTTTGAATAATGGATGATGAATAGTTAGATCTTGAGACTTTGTATTTTAGGCACTTGAAACCTACACTTTGAAGAGTAGTGAATGATATTGTAATGGAATTACTTTGTAATTTTCTTTCTCTATTTTTGACAAAAACAAACAAATAATAACATAATAGTAACAATAATATAAGAAAAAGAAAAAAAGTATTAGTAACAATAAGTAAAATAAGAATAATAAAATGCAACAATGATAATAACAATAATGAGAACAAAATAAAAATAATTAGTAACAATAAAAGATGAAATAATAAAATGCAATAAAGATACTAATAATAATAACAATAATGAGAAAAAGAGAAAATAGTTAGTAATATCTAAAAGAAAATAGAAATAGATTAAAATAAGAAGAAGAAAAAAAATAATAAGACAGATTTTTGAACTAAAACAAATTCATTGGAAATATGATAGAAAATGAAAATGATAAACTATTTTAATTCTTTTTAAATAGAAATTAGAATGATGAATAAAACAAGAAAGTATGCAAAATGATCGATTTTTCAAATTAACGACAAAATATGCACCAGTCGAAAAAAAGTGAAGGGGCGAAAAATGGGGTGCGACAGTTGTGCCTTGATGAATCAGTCTTCGAGAATCCATAATCAACCGTACTTTTGGCTTGGGAGACTCAAAACCTTAATTGAGGCGCGACACCTGATGCTCAGACCTGTCTCTGCACATGACACAAAAGAAAACATGAACATACACCTTTGTATGCGATTAGAAATTAGTGATACATATGCTAAAAATGTTCAAAACACTTGACAATCTTCGCATAGTCAAAGCTCGAAGGTGAGACGTTAAAACCGACCGTATTTCGTGACCTTGACTTATGCAAAAAATAAAAAATGGGATCTTAGGTCAAAAATTGGGGTACAACAGCTGCCCCTATTTAAGTTTCTTCTATCTGGAGATATGAAGATTGGGATCTTCATTTCGACGAGATTGAAGGGACTTAAATATAGAATACACAATTTTTGGCCTTAAGATACCGCGATTATGTTCATGATATGATATGAATGTAATGCTCTGAATTTTATGGGGAAAGACGCCATATGAGACAGACTATGCTGGGGAAACCAAGCACATTATACAATAATCCCACAGAGGAAGAGGTTGTAACTCCACTGGGGAAACAAAGTCATAGACTTCAAATGAGAGACTCTTGAATGATTTACATCAGTGTTGAGACTGGAAAAGAAATGATTTACATCAGTGTTGAGACTGGAAAAGAAAATGATTTACATCAGCACTGTGGCTGGAAAACAAAATGATTTACATCAGCACTGTGGTTGGAGATAAACATCTCTGATTTCTGAATTTTACCAAGAACGGTAACACATTTCTTCTTTAACCAAGATATCGCTTGAAAAGGATAAAATAACAAACTTCCCCATGGGACTTTTCCGAAGGGATGTCATTTGCTGAGTAAACATTATTGTTGGGGATACACAAGCTACTCAAATAAAGAGGTCGTCACTTGCTTCCTTTCAAAGGTGTCAATAACATACAAGCTGCTCATGAAGAGACCGCCACTTGCTGTCTTCAAAGAATATTAAAGCACACAAGCTGCTCATGAAGAGTCCGCCACTTGTTGCCAAAAACCCACAAGCTGCTCATGAAGAAGCTGCCACTTGTTGTCTTCAAGGGAACAATAACACACAAGTTGCTCAAATAGATAAGCTGCCACTTGCTGTCTTCCAAAAATACTAACGTACAAGCTGCTCATGAAGAAGCTGCCACTTGCCGTTTTCAAAAAAAGTGTTGATAACATACAAGTTGTCCATGAAGAGATTGTCGCTTGCTGTTTTCTTTAAAAGTGTTGATAATATACAAGTTGTCCATGAAGAGACTGCCGCTTGCTGTTTTCTTTAAAATTACCAATAACACACAAGTTGCTCATGAAGAGACCGCCGCTTGTTGTTTTCAAATGTGACAATAACAAACAAGTTTCTCATGAAGAGACCGCCGCTTAATGTTTTTCAAGAGAAAAATAACACACAAGTTGCTCATGAAGAGACCGCCGCTTGCTGTTTGTCAAGAGTATCCATAACACACAAGTTGCTCATGAAGAGACCGTCGCTTGCTGTTTGTCAAAAGTATCCATAACACAAGTTGCCTCATGAAGAGACTGCCGCTTGTTGTTTGTCAAGAGTATCCATAACACACAAGTTGCTCATGAAGAGACCGCCGCTTGCTGTTTGTCAAAAGTATCCATAACACACAAGTTGCTCATGAAGAGACCGCCGCTTGCTGTTTGTCAAAAGTATCCATAACACACAAGTTGCCTCATGAAGAGACCGCCGCTTGCTGTTTCCCAAAAAGATACCCATAAAATATCGTGAAGATATTGTTGGAGGTGAGAACCAATAATTTCATCGGGGATGGACAAACTGCTCATGAAGAGACCGCCATTTGTCATAGAGAAATCAGAAATAATCAAACTGCTCAAATAAAGAGTCAGTCGCTTGTTGTCATGTCGATATTTCAGAAGAAGGTTGTGATAACACTGCTGGGGAATAAAGTTCATCTTCAATGGGGAACCATGAATAAATCCTTCTTGAGGAGACCAAGTATTTACGTTGAAAAATAAATGCACTCTCCATCTAGGTTTCACAGCCTAGAGAGATCCACAGGATATCGTTCACAAGAGACAAAGCTCAATCCAGGAATAAACTGGAGAGAAAATAGTCAAACAAGACTCCACCCAATGAGGAAATAACTTAAATGGGGATTTATCCTATCCAGAGATGGAAAAGGAAAGCTAAAGCAAGATTCTTCCACGAGAGTTAACTCAGTGGGGAATTAGAAAAGAGGCGCACTTTTTGCTTAAATTGACACTCTATTTGGAAAGATCAAATACGCTATTTGAATAGACATAACCAAGGTATACGTACTTAAAGACATCAACAAATACAACTGTGCATGCATGATGCAAGTGTGAATGAATAAATGAATGTCATGTATATGCCAACAAAACAGACAGGGGAGATAGACAGAAAATGATAAGACATCACAGTACAACTCAACACACGGCTAATCTCAACAAGATGGGAATATTACTGGAGATAGAACACAGGCCATCATTGGAGCAAAGTCCTTTTACAAGGCTTAAATGTCTCTGGAGAAGGAGATATTTTCAGGTAGAAAACCCAAAGTCTAGTCTTCTATTGCAAACAATCCATCGAAAGGATAACAACACAAACAAAGTTTCAGCTGGAAAGAAGTCTTGCTTAGCTGGAGATACTGGGAACACCACCCTCTGATAATGTATGAAAAACATATCTTGACAAATCTAGATTGCCCCTGGGACCAATTTTGGATGCCCCGAGTTTACTGCTGATAAGCTGCATGTTGCACGATAATTCTTGCGAATAACTTCACTTCTAAAATGCCCCAAGCTATATGGTTGATGAGGTGAAATCGTCTCAAGAGGAATTTACAAAAGACTTGGCATCCATCGTGCTCTGGTGTCTTCAAACTCTTAGAGGAATTCATCAAATCTCGACGTGATTGCCCCGGATTGACTGTAGTTGGCACAACAGAGTCTTCAAATTTTGCCCCAAAAGAGTAAACAAGTTGGGAAAGCATTAATTAGGAGAAGCAACATGTCCGTGCTTAAGGTCTTCAGGTGACATGCCCCTGCATATGATTTTTTTCTTGAAATGATCCGCCAATTACTCAACAGAGCTTCAGGCCTTAAGAATAAACTCATCACTAGTGCTTACATGTGAGCTTCCTTGATATCAAACAAATGTTTTGCAGTTAGAAAAAGTTTACAATGAGAATGAAAATTCTAATGCAACAGTTATGTAAGTCTTGAAGATTTTGAAAGATATCGCACAAATTTTGCGAGTTAAAGCACCATTTATTTTTGTATAGGAAAAACATATGATACCAACATGACTATTTAGAACATTCATGGGAGTCAGGAACACTATCTCATTGAAGTATGCTTTCAAAATAACCTTGCTTCAATTAGGACTTTTGAAGGTTGTAACTCGGTCTGGTTCATGGTTTTTAGAAAAAAGATTTTAAGGCTCAAAATATTTGGTGCCCACCCATTCTTCATGATGTTCTCCAACCCTATGTTCAGTTAATTCAACATGAGTGTTCATCTCTCAAAAGGATTTTGTGGTGGTCAGGGAAACGACGAGGCTTTCGGAGTAGAAACCACCCTCATGTCTTCGTGTTTGTAATCACCAATTTGTTCTTTGCTGAGGACTTTTCTTTGTAGTCCTTTCTTTGCAATTTTTATTTTCCCTAACTTTTGCCTGAACTAATTCTTTTGAATTGATAGTCCAGCGGGATGCCCTAATTTTTGCCTAAGTCACTTGTTTTCAAGTTTTTTGACTTAACAGGCTTTTCTTTTTCTTGATTTTTGACTTTTTGAACAAAATGTGTGACATTAGCTTGTCTTTGCTTGTTGAGAGGATTGTGATTGCCTCGTTTCTCGATGAGTGAGGGATAACATTGTGGTTCCACATCCTCTAGATTCATTATACATGAAGGATAGCCCTCGTAGTTTCTCTTCAAAAAACATCTTCCTTATGAATTTTGAACACTCAGTCAGATTAACTAAAAACTACCCTTCCCCAGGTTAAAATTCAAGGTTTTTCGTATAGAAAAGAAACTTCTGCTTCAAAGGCTCAAAAGGGGTTAGCAAGGGATTATCTTCCTTATATCTCCGGTGTTTAGGAATTTGAAACAATGCCTGTACATCATCAGCAAGATTTTATCCAAAAGCAAACAAACAGAGATTTTGTGTTCTTTAGATCATCATCCTCCCTTCGATCTCTGCCTAGGCAAGAGAATGGGCAACAAGTTGGTATCATAATGCCAAAAGAAATTTAAAATTTGAAAACAAATATGAGTGAAACGAATGAATTTCTTCAAGACAAACATATTCATTGTATTAAGATAATCATTCAGATGCAAACAAGTTCTTACATGCAAACAATGTTTTGATAAACAAGAAAAATTACAAAAAGCATAAATAAGTTAATAATCTGGGAAGGCTTTCCATCTGGACTTGAATTACCGAAAACATCCTTCAAAAATCAAAGTCACCATCAATCATGTTTACTCTTCGGCGCATGCTTGATTTGAACTTCAAAACCAACGTCCTTGAATGACAAGATACCACTTATGACCAACTTTTGAACCTCAATCTTAAAAGCAAAGCAACCCTCCAAGTCATGCCCAGGAGCACCTTGGTGAAAGGTACAAGCCAAATCAGCTTTGTAGTACCAATGTATCTTCTCAGGAACCTTCGGTGGAGGTCGGGTCTGAACCAAATTCCTCTGCATCAGGATAGGGAACAACTCTGTATAGGTAATTGGAATTGGATCAAACTGGGTTTTCCTCTGATTAGGAACTTGCTGATTCTGTTGATGAATAGGAGAAACATGATGATTCTGATGATGATTATTTCTTCCTCTGGTTCTCTTCTTGGAAAAGTTATTATCAAACTTCTTCACACCATTAGCTGAGCTACCATCTTCATATGAACATCCCTTCCCAACATCTTCTTCTAGACGCACTCCCACATTCACCTTGTCAGGAAAGTCACTAGGTGCATTAACCATCACCTTCTCATGAGAGAATGATTTTAGAGTTTCAGTGAAGACTTTTATCATCGCTTCCTCCATCCTAGAAGGATTGACTTGGGCGGAAACCAAAACTTCAACCAAACCAGTTAAGTGATCCATACCAGCTTTCAAAATAGTCATCTCTCTACGGAGTTCAGAAACCTCTTGCTTGATATTCTCCATTGTTCTTTTAGCGCGAGTGTTGTACTGGTGAGACCAAAGGAAAAATAAGACTCGGAAAAAGACCTTTGAAAGTGAAACCAAAAATGTAGAATGATGTATGATATGCAAAAGAGAGTTGTGCCTTGATGAATCAGTCTTCGAGAATCCATAATCAATCGTACTTTTGGCTTGGGAGACTCAAAATCTTAATTGAGGCGCGACACCTGATGCTCAGACCTGTCTCTGCACATGACACAAAAGAAAACATGAACATACACCTTTGTATGCGATTAGAAATTAGTGATACATATGCTAAAAATGTTCAAAACACTTGACAATCTTCGCATAGTCAAAGCTCGAAGGTGAGACGTTAAAACCGACCGTATTTCGTGACCTTGACTTATGCAAAAAATAAAAAATGGGATCTTAGGTCAAAAATTGGGGTACAACAGAAGTCTTTCATGCATTTTTTAACAGTTAAGAGTGTGGAAAATAAAGTGCGGAAAGGTAAATCTACGCTATTACAAGGCGCGGGTCTATACCTCTCCAAAAACAAAAACCCGTTTTGAAAATAAGTGCGAGAAAAGTAAATAAAGCGATAAAATCCTAATTAACTATTACATCCTCGGAAACAGTTACATCAAATATAATCAAAAAAGAATTAAAGCGCGAAAAGAAATTTAATCAGGACGTCCTTAAGGTTTTGACCCTTTTGGGAAATAAAGAAATTTTGGTCCTTTGGATTTAATTAAATATTAACCCTAAACTAATTAATTAATTAATTAAAAGAAAAATGTTTTTTGTGTTTTTTATGTTTAAATGAAAATAAAAACAAAAGGAAATTAAAAGTCAAGGGAACCCTAATTCTAAGTTTATTTTATTTATTGTGAAAAAGATTAAAAATTGAAACTAATTACACTAAATTAATTTGGTTAGTATTTATTTACAAAAATAATTAAAAACTGAGATTAATAAATAATACTAATAATAAAAATATTTGTATTTTTTTAATTCTGAATTTATTATAAAAAATATTAGTTTATGAGGTAATTAAATAATAATAATAATAATAGTTAATTAAAAGAAAATAAAAAAGAAAGAAAATAAAAAGAACTAGAAACCAAGGGGGTTGATGGACCCAATTAGGAGGTTTTGTTGGAAACTTTAGGCCCAATAGCACCCAAGCCTGTTTGACCTTTGGAATTATCTGCACGTTGCATTGACTGGGAACCCCATGGTCCACGCCTCATGGCCATCAGATTGGCGTTAGTGGCCACTTGGCAGGCTGATTGCTTGAGATGTATGATGGACTCGTTCTAGAATGCTGCATGTAATCTTGTTAGAAAAAATAGAAACAAAGGTTTGGGTGGACCTGGGAATCGAACCCAGGTCCCAATGATGCACAACCAGCGTGCCTAACCACTCCACCATCTGCTTGCGTTTGTAAGTATAATGAGACACAAATATAATATATGGAAAATAATAATCATGCTGGAAGCAATAAAAAAACGTGCGCAGCTTTGAATCCACCAATGATGCATGAACACATCATCGTCTTCCCCACTGAAACTGTAAAACCAAAGTTAGATAGCGGGGGTTTTTAACCCCCACAACCTGCAAGCATGAAAAATAGCGATTAGCTCCTTGCTGCTCATAAATATTTCGCGAGCATCGTGTTGGATTCGTCTGGCCTTGACGAATTCAACCATGGGCTTTAGAGTCTCTAATTTTTCCTATATCATAAAGCCCCCTTTTAAGAGCTTAAAAACCCTAAAATTCAACAATGGCGTTTTCTGTTTCAGGGCACCATAATACAATTAACTAATACCAAAAGCTTCAGAAAGGTTAGAGCAATGCAAAGCAATGATTATAACATGATAATGATGCATAAAATGTGAGTTACGATTATGGCAAAATTATTCAAACCGTGAAACTGTTCTGGACGTTTCCTTGAGGTTAAACACTTGGTTTCAATTACAACTTGTTTCTGAGTAGGCTAGCAATGTATTGGAATCAAGAAAAAGTATTGAATTGCGTTGGAACTTGGAAAACAGATTTCAAGTTTTCTTTGATTTTTTGGAATTGGCTTATGGCTTTTTGCAGCAGCTTGCACGTGAATTGCATTAGGGTTTGGTTGTGTGCATATATGGGAATAGAATTAGGTCAATGTTTGGGCCAATGATCCATGGAATTAAGTTTTGGAGATTTGGTTGACCACCATTGAAGAACTTTCCAAATTTGAAGCAAATCTTGGATTTTATGCACAAAAAGCCCCTAGCACGAATTTGGTAGCTGGCATGTGGTATATGAAAGTTGTTCAAATCAAAAAGATGCCCTTCCATAAATTTTTAGATTTTATTTGAATTATTATGGATTTAAAATGAATTAAATCAATAAAAATTAAATAAAATGGAAAAATAAATGTTTGGTCTTGAAATTAATCATGGGACATGTGGGTGGAATGAAAAGGCTGAATCAAGTGGAAGAAAGTGGGCCCTTTTGTCAAAAATTGAAGTTTTAAGGATAGTTGACTTTTGCCATTTCACAAAACTTTCCCAACTTCTCCAATGCACATCTTGCTCAATTTTGATCATATGAACATGTTCTTTGACATTTTGGAAAGGTCTTGAAGTCCTCTAACCAATGCCTTTGGTCCCATGTCATTTGGATTTACCAATATCAAGTTATGGTCTTTGACTTAAAATGCCTTTTTGTTGACTTTTGAAAATGACCTATAATGTAGAAATTAATAACTTTTTGTGAGAGCATTTCTTGGACTTGGAATGTGAATATGAGTTGTAGGAAATGTCATCCCCTTAAAAATTAGCATTGGATGGGATTTTTCTGATGAACCATGAAAAAGTTATGCCTTGGTCAAGTTACAGTTGACTTTTCAACTGTCCAAAAATATCAACTTTTGCATCTTTGATGATTTTTGAGCCATTCTTGTGGAATCATGATCAAGACTTGATCAAAGGATGATTGTGTCTTCAAAATTAGATTTTGACCAAAAATTCTGACTTTTGACTGCAAAATGACCCTTTTGCCCCTGTAGTTGATTGTGGAGCAACTAGAGCTTTTGACTGTGCAAACTGGCATTGTTAACCTTGAAACTTGACATGTAGATGCTTGACAATATATATGGGCACATGGGACTCATTTGGACCACTGAAAACCTCAAATTCATTGAAGGAACCAAAACCCTAATTTTGACTGGCTTAGGAGATGGTTTGACTGTGCAACCCCTTGAGAAATCTTGAACCATTTGAAGATGGATCTTAACAAATCTTGAAGAATATGGGAGGGAAAGTTTTGGGGTACAAAAAAGTGAAAAAGATTGGGCCCAATTGGCAAAATTTGAAGTTTTAGGCATAGTCGACTTTTGGCAATTTTGCAAAAAGGGTCAACTTCACCAATGCATAACTTCCTCAATTTTGACTCTTTGGAGGTGTTCTTGGACTTTTTAGAAAGCTTGAGATGTATTCTAATCAAACCTTTTAGTCTAATATCAATTTGATATTCCATGATCATGTATGAAGCTTTGACAAAAAGGTGTTTTTGTTGACTTTCCAAAATGACCTATAATGTCCAAATTCATAACTTCTTGTGAGTGCATATTTTTAACTTGGAAGATTAATATGGATTGTAGGGAATGACATCCTATTCAAAATAATCTTTGGATGGGTCATTTCTGATAAAGTATGAGAAAGTTATGCTTGGTCAAAGTTAAGTTGACTTTTCCTGCAAAACCCTAATTTAGCAACTTTTGAGTCTTGATGAATTATGAGCAATCCTTGATGAATCATGATCAAACCTTGATCAAATGATGAAATATCCTTCAAAATTATAATGTTGACTAAAAATCTTGAAGTTTGACTGTATGTGAGCCACAGTTGACTTTTGCCCTAACACAGTCGATTTTCAGACCTTTGAGCAATTGACTGAGCAAACTTCCTCTACAAGGCTTGAAACTTGACATGGATGATCTTGAGAACATATTAGGACATTGGTGAGCATTTGGGATCACTTGGAATCAATTGTCTTGATGCAACATGAAACCATAATTTGAGGTAGACTGCCTTAGGAGGGAGCTTGTCTGGTCAACCCTTGGACTTCCTTGAGCAACTTGAGGATCTTTCTTGAAATGTTTTGAGAAATATGGGAGGTCAAATTTTGGGGTACAATAGCCACTACCTTTCTTTTTCTGAAACTGAAATGTGGATTTGTTTGTGAAAACTTATTTTGCTCATTGGGCTGGAGAATCACAATTCTGACTTGCTTAGACTGATGAAATTCAGATTTTTTTTACCGAGTTTACTATGCAGTGAATGTCCCTTTCACCTCTATTGTGAACCAAAAAATTTAGTCCTTTTTTATGATTTGTAGTAGAGGTTTATCTGGCCCATGATTTAATATTGAAACTCTGATTTTTGTTATGAATCGAATAAATGAGGCTTTGATTGTTGTTGGGTTTAAATATGATTGAAAGAATAACCCTCAAATTATGATTCCTATGCAAACCCTCATGATGAAGTTGCAAAAAATCTCTTAATGAACAACCTTTTTTGTTCATGATAATTGCTTGTTCAAATACTGATGGTTTGCTAACCAACTCTTTTTTTTTCCTTTGTTTCATGTGTGGCAACAATGGTGAGTGCATGGAGAATGAAGAGGAGATATCTGTGGTTTAACATTAAGCTTGGAAGGAGATGACAACTTGAAGTTTGGAAGATGACGCTATCAATGGAGAAGCTCAGAAGTATGAGTTTAGATGGCCATGAAACTTGATGGTCTTTTTTTGTTGTTGTTGAAATCTTTAGGCAATAGGAAGCTTAGGTTGAAACATGTAAATTGTAGAACATGGTTTAAACTTAGTAATTTGTTGCATTTGAATTAAAATTCTTCACAATTCTAACTTGTAGATCATATTAGAACTTGGATGAAATTTGGCTTCTTGAAAAAACTTGAAAAGTGTTTGCATAGAAACGATGAGAAACATTGTTTTGAGTGAAGAACAAAGCTTGGAAAAATCTCACATGAGTGCTTTACATTGACTTTAGTTCTTGTTGATTTTTAAAATGAAATCCAAATTGAATCTTAATATTTTGAGTTTGGAAAAGAAACTTGAAATTTAAATTAACATTTCCTTGTAATTTCTTGAATGATGATTGAACTTTTGACCACCTGAAACCAATAGTCTTGAATTTGGAATTTGATTGAATGAGAATTCTTTAACTTCCTTTTGAGAAATTCTCATAGATGAACTTGAATTTCTTTGAATCAGACCGTTTGAGAAAATTGGGATGTGCTTGAATCAACAACTTTGAGTTTTACCCTAACCATAATCATGAATTCTTTTTTAACTAAACTTGAAAGAAATTCCATAGTCATGAACCCATTTTCAAACAACTTCTATTTGAAAAAAATTTTAAATCTCAATCCCTTAGAAATAAACACTCTGGCTTGAGCATGAGTGACCTCAGTGCCAGAAATCAACATCTCAAGAAGCCATGGCATTAATTGAAATTAGAGGTCGAAAATGACCTATAATGTTCCAATAGAAACCGTAACTTTCTAAGCACAATTTGTTTTCGACCCTTAAAAGAAAATTTATAGATGACATCATAGAGATTATTGTGCAAAAAGAATCAACCTAAAACGGTGAAGATTGAAAGAATTATGATCCTTGTAAGTTGGACAAAAATCAAATGAATTTAGGTCAAAGTCATAAAACAACCTCTAATGTATTCAAACTTTTGATGGCCTTCTACACATAATTAGCTCTCCACTTGAAAAGAGAAATTAGAGGTGATGTCAAGGAGATTCATATTCTCTAAGAATTGATCAAAACTATTGAATAATGAAGAAGTTATGATCATTTGAACTCAAACTTGCAAATGTTGACTTTTGGTCCGACAACTTCGAATCAACTCGCGAACTTGATCTTTTTCCACAACCTGAGGCACTCTTAAGCACATATGAACTTGAGATGATGAAATCTTGATCAAATCATGCTCACACTTGTCAGAACTTGAGATTACTCATTGAATAAGGCATGGAAATAAAAACATGAACCTATCTCGAAGAGTCTTGGGAATTTAGCCACCAAACTCACCTTAACCATGCTGAATGAAGCTTAAGGATAGCGTGACCTAAGATTATAGATCACCACTCTGAAACATAGACTTCTAGGAACCATATTTTTCCTGAACAAACCACAACCCTAATTGTAGAGCCATCACTTGAACTCCTTGATCTGAAACCCTGTCTTTTAAAAGAAATAAAATAAATAAGACTTATTTTTGGATTTTGGTTAAAGGTCAGTAAAATATAAAACACACATATATAAGATATACAATTAGGATGCTTGGTAATTCCTCAAGGATGAACTTAAAGATAAGAAATAGTAGAAGTGATAACCAAACCTAATGTGTGATCTTGGTGTATTGATAAAAAATGAGATAATGAGAAATCTTATGGGCAAAAATTGGGGTATAACACTAGTCCTTCCTATTTTTCCCTAACTGAGAAACTCCTTTCAAGAGCTGCATGCAATTTCATTTAAGCGTCTCTGCAACGAAATATTTCAAGTAATCGGTTGAAGCTGAAGTCATTGTTAGATTAGTCGAAGATACAACACCAATGGTATGCTCATTTCATCCCTATTTTCCAGTTTCATTTTTTCGTTCTTTAGGTTTAGAACTCCACTCTGAAACCTTGTTCGCCTTCTTAGTTGGTCTGAGATGAAGAAATATCTTCTATCTTGGCTAATTTCTTCCATTAACAGTTGTAAAAACTATCTTCAACTCTCTTTTGTTTCAGTCTCAACCACTCCAAATTCCAATGGAAAATATTGGTCATTTGGATCCCTACTTACTGCTATAAACAATTGACCACCAAAATTGGTCTTCAAATGACATCCACCCACACGAGAAAAGGGTCTACACCCCTTGATGAAACCTCTTTTGCAGCCATCCAAGCAGAAATAGAAAGATCCAAATCTTAGTTGAATAGATGGGTTGGGTTTGTCTACATTAATCTTCACTATATTACCTGCACATACTCTTTTGAATTCAGTTGCATACCTCCAAACCATTGCATATTTCCTAACAACATCTCCTCAACAATTCATTTTTCTATCTCCTTTGCCTTCCTTAACCTACTTGGTGTAATCCCAACTGAGTATGTCTTTATCTTGTCTTGAATTATGTTAGCTATCCTCACCTTCTTAGTTGTCTGCATCTTGTTTACCACAACCTTAACAACCTAATTGGACTTTGCACTTCTGTTGTTTAAAACCCTAGCACAATTGTGGGTTCCCACCTATGTTTTTATTTTATAAGTCATACTGCCACCCACTTTAGAGCATAGACCCAAAAATCCATATTTACCCTTGAATTCTAACTTTACCCCGTCTCTTTCATTCTTCGCAAAAGTAATTTCCTTCCATTTAAAATCGCTCGCTCTATTATAGCATCATTGAAGTCTACTAAAGAATTAAATTCCATTCCCAACTTAAACTTGTAATCCTTGCCTACTTGTTCCTTCATAAACTTTTCATACCTTGACATTTTTCAGCTTCAGATGCATCTGAATCAGAGCTACCCAACTCATCACTCATATATTAGTCTAAACCCTAACATCATAGTGGAGTTTTAAACCTAAAGAACGAAAAAATGAAACTAGAAAAATGGGATGAAATGAGCCTACCTTAGGTGGCATATCATCGACTAATCTAACAATGACTTCAACTTCAACCGATTACTTGAATGATTTCGTTACAAAGTGATTTCAATGGAGTTGCATGCAACTCTTCAATGGATGCAGAATCAATTCTACTGTAGAAGAATCAAACACCTTAAAATTACTTCAAAATCAATTCTATATTTTTAAAATTGCTTTTACCTCTTCCAAAAGACAAACCAAACATGCATATAACTTAAAGTTAATATTTATTGATTCTTTATTTATTTTTGGGTTAAATATGTTTTAAGTCTCTCTAAATATTGTCAATTTCGTTTTCAGTCCTTCTAAATATTTTCTTCAAAGAATGGTCCTCCTAAAGTTTTTCGTCCATACTTTTGATCCCTCCTGTCAACATCCATTAATAAAAGCTAATGTGGCATGACACGTGGTAGTGCCAGATGTCAAAGATGTTGACGTGGCATTCCACATGGCTAAGACCTAGAACATAACTGAGCCCATAAAAATCGTAACTAATCTGTTGCTAAAATCGTAGCTAATTTGTAGCAAATTCTAGAATAAGAAGATTTATCATATTATCCATAACTCATGAAACTATTGAAAACCTGAAATTTCTAGCAGGTCATAACAAACCTAAAACAATTAGACAACATGATATTCACTTGTTTTATCATTTCTTCACTTCTATGACTTGGAAAAAGTGATGGTTTCCTTGCTAGGTTTGCATATAGAACTTGTTGAAAATAAAGGACAAATACATGAGCAACATAATAAAATAATAAGCAACCTACTTATTATGTACTTATTATGTGAATCAAAAGAGCAACATAAGTTTAAAATTCAAAATAGAATGACGAGAAGGAGAAACGAAAACTATGATACACTAGCACCAAACTCATACAAAATTTCAAGGCTTTGCAATAAGCAAAATTAAACCCAAACATTGTCAAGTTATTATTAGAACATGAGTGTCTACTCTATATAATTTCTATCTCATGGTACTAGTTTGAATGTAATCTAAATTCAGGTACTCATTTGCCCATTTTCTATCCAATTTATCAAGAAATATATAAATTAACCTTTGATCATGAAACTCTATTTGTTTCAAGTTAAAAGCTTTCAAGAAGATTTCTGACAATATATAGACAAATGCAACCTCATAAACAAAAGGGATTTAATTTAGTATTAGAAATAAATTCTTATCGTGAAGGTTTGATGTCATTAAAAACTAAAGTTCTACATAATATGTGATGACAGTCAAAGAAGTAAAGTTCAAGGAGCATTTGAGTAAGTTAAAATGATTTTCAGCTCAATAAATTGGAAGATAAGAAACAAGGTAAGAACAACAAACCTTCATTTTTTTTATAATAAGGAAAGGAATCTCTAGATTTGATATAATTTGTTTGAAGTCAACCGAGAAGTTATACATAACTATCAAATCTATAAAATAGCATATGATTAAACAGTACTTAGTGATATTAATTAATTACCAAAAAATCATACATGAACTTTATTTATTAACAAGTGATATTAATTGACTACCAAAATCCAATTGGCATAACAAACTAATTATCAAAAGCTAACTCATTTTAACAAACCAAAACTTGAAAACATAAACATCTAAAACAACTAAGAGTTAGTTGAGACTCTTTCAACTTCTTATAAGTTAATATGTGAGGACATTAACACCAAACGGAGAGATAAATCAAGTGAGTTAGGTTAATTGTCAATTATTTCTACTTCAATATGTCATATATGATTGGACATTGATTATCAATACTGAGTACTATCTTGAACATATCATCATATCTTGTACATATCATATCATTGGCTGCATATTCTGTCATTGGTGTAAATAAAAACTAAGAGACCATTTACTTTTGTTAGTTTATATGACGTGAATAAATTAATATTCCACAATAATGAAACAGTCTGAATATTTTAAAATAAAAATTGATTGAAAAATATTATAACAAGTTTTAAACTCTTTTTCTTTCTAGTACTTCACTGTGTCTTAGGCATGATCATCCCAATTCATTAATTAAAAATGTGAACACCCATTTAATTAGACAAACTTGAATATAATTATAATGCATACCCTTTATTTTTTAAATTAACAATATTTAAAGGGACAAAAAATATATTAAATCCTTTATTTTTTTAAATTAATCTGCGATCTTTCGAAGAAGAATCATGAGTTATGGACAATATGATAAATTTTCTGGTTCTAGAATTTGTTACAAATTAGCTATGAATTTTTATGGACTGAAATATATTTCTTGTCTTAACCATGTGGCATACCACGTCAGCATCTTTGACAATTGACACTGTCACGTGTCATGTCAATCAATTTCTGTTAATGGACGTTAACAAGAGGAACCAAAAGTGTGGACGAAATTTTAAAAAGACTATTCTTTGAAAAAAAATATTTTGAGAGATTAAAAATTAAATTGACAATATTTAAAGAACCAAAAATATATTAAACCTTTTATTTTTTTAAATAATCTGCGAAAATTACTTGGATGTTTAAAATGTTACCGACCCCAGAGATGCCTCATGAAAGCTCTTTATGGCAAAACATGCTAATTATATTAGATGGATAAATTCAAAAGCTCTTTATGTTCATTTGTGCACATGAATTTCAATCAGAATCAGATTCCTCCTGAGAAACCAGAGCATATATATTAAAAAATAAAAGGTGACTGCAATTTCCTTAGAGTTTCACTTCAACTTTTCTTTTTCTTATCCAAATCTCCATCACATGGCCTTTTAAAGATATTTTAATAATATGTAAAATGAAAATGATGTGATCCAATAAAAACAAATACAATAATTATTAATTAATGAGTTTCAATTGTTTCATTTATACTGAAATAATTTGGCAAAGTTTTATTTTTGGAGGGATTTTAAAAGTTAATTAATTGAAATTTGAGATGTCTATGTCTTGCGAGGGAAAAGCTCAATTTGAGATGTTAATTAATAATATAAAACATTCAGAAAACGTGTTTATTTTTAAATGAAAGAAAAGTCAATATTTATCTATGTGTAATTCTCATTTTGTTGGCTTGACTTTGAAAAAAAGTAATTAAATATATCGAAGTTAAATAAACTGTTAGGTATATACCCAAATAAACAAATTTACTAGAGTTCTCTTAATCTATCTTAGTTGATAATTAAATTACTAGAAAAAAAAAGAAGCAAATACACTTGCTTGTAGATTAAAAATATTCAAAGTTACTAGCCAAAAAATAATTAAGCAAATGCACTTGCTTGCAGAATAAAAATATTCAAACATGCATTACTAGGCTGCAAAATCTATTTAGTTTCAAAGTAGGTTGATTGCACTATTCCATTTAAAACTAATTTCATTCATACTTAACATTAGGTTCACAAACATTCACATACTAGTACTAGACGGCTACAATCAATCAATATCAAGAGCTTTGAGAATCACATGGTGATTTGCTGTATAAGACAACAACTATGTTTCACCCTAAAAAAGAGAGTGAGAATGACCATCACAAGAACCGGTACATATATCAGCACCAATTAATTCTTTAAAGTTATCTCCTTTCGGATACTATTATAAATAATTTTTACTTTTTTTAATACATTTAACTAATAATGTATGTTAAAATTTGTTCAAGTACAATTGGATGTATGGATCAACTCCTTCATTTTTTGAACTAAATTTTAAAATGAGATCGAAACTTATTTTAAAATTTTTTTTATTCGAAGACTAAGTCTGATACCAGATCTGAGATTTGGTAAAGGGGCATTTTCCCAAGCCAAATTCTAGAGCCAATTCTATGACCTAAACCAATAAGCTGGTGTGCATCAATGTTTTAGTTCCTACTAACAAACAGAAAAGAAGCAAGTTGACATAAAGTAACCAAAGTTAAACAGTCTGAAATATTTGGTTCCAACACTGCTACATAGGTCATCAGATTCAAGCAATCTACAATTGAGAGTGCATCAGAATGGAGAATCAACTTTGTAATTTTGAGGTCTGCTGTCAATCTGAGGGCTCACCTTACTGCCAAAGTTTCTGTCATTAATGGATCAACTTCCATACGAAGCCTATTGGTCGCAGACATTAAAATATCCGCTTCTTGACTCTACATCACACACCCTATAACAATGGTGCCATCATTGAAACATCCCACATCCACATGGATCATGGTCACGCCTCTGGTTCCTCCCTTCTCAATTTTTTGTCTCACTATTTTCTTATTAAACTTCATTCCTATTGTGGAAGTTATGTTGGTGCACAAAAAAGAGATAAAAGGTAAAAGAAATATATTTAATGACGGTTACAAAAATAAAGAATAATGATTTACGATGAATTACATTGAGTTACATCACTAGGCTATTTATACACAAAAATTAAATCTAAAATATATCTTCAAACAAAGACATAAGAATATCTAAGATATATATCTTCTAACAAAGATATAAACAATCTAAAAGATATTCCTAAATATAAATTAATTATAAAATCTAAATTAATTCTAACACCATCTCTTAATTTATATTTTATCCAAAACTAACACCACCAATTTCATCCCTCAAGCGAAGAAATTGATCAATTTTGATAGCCTTTGTCAGAACATCTTCCAGTTGCTTCTGGGTGCTACAGTACACAACTTCTAATATTCTATTCTGAACTTGATTCCTCAGAAAATGATACTTGGTCTTAATATGCTTGCTTCTCCCATGCAACACTGGATTTTTGGCAAGATTGATTGCAAACTTGTTATCAATCATCAGCTTCAGAGGTTTATTTACCTCAATCTTCAGATCTTTTAGCAAGTTCAGAATCCACACAGCTTGACACGCAGTCAGAGCGCCTGCAATATATTCAGCTTCCCAAGTTGACAGTGCAACAACGGGTTGTTTCTTGGAACACCAAGAAATAGGACCTCCCAGAAATGTGAATAAGTATCCAGAAGTACTTCTTCTGTCAACTCTATCTCCGCACCAATCAGAATCAGAAAAACTCAAAAATTCTGATTCGATCTTTCTTCCAGACGGAAATAACACTCCATATTTCAGAGTTCCCTTTACATACCTCAGAATCCTAAAAGCAGCTTGGTAATGAGACCACTTTGGTTTGCTCATAAATATGCTAACCATTCCAACTGCATAGAAAATATCAGGTCTGATATTACATAAATACGTTAGAGAACCAACCATTTATTTAAAGGTTGTAGCATCCACATCCTCTCCATCAGAATCAGAGTCCAACTTCTGATTCGTATCAGCAGGTGTAATAGCAACCTTGCAATTTTCTAGCTAAAATCTCTTCAGAAGCTCTTGTTCATACTTCATCTGATATAAAATGATTCCTTTCTCAGAGTACATAAATTTCATCCCTAGAAAGAAACTCATTTTCCCAAGATCTGTCATCTCAAACGCATTCATCATAACTTTCTTGAACTCATCTATATCTTGTTCAGAACTTCCTGTGAGTAATATGTCATCAACATGCAAACAGACCAGAATCATATTACCTTCTGAAGTATGCTGAACATAAACACCATACTCCATCTCACACTTCTGAAACCCTTGTTCCTTGAAAAATGAATCAATCTTAAAATTTCAAGCTCTGGGAGTTTGCTTCAATCCATACAAGGCTTTGTGTAATTTGAACACCATCCCTTCCTGATTATTTTTCTCAAATCCAGGAGGTTGTGATACGTATACCTCTTCTTGAAATGGACCATTCAGAAGTGCAGATTTTATGTCTAAATGCATCAGAGGCCAATTCCTGTTAGCAACTATTGCAATCACTAGTCTGATTGTTTTATGTCTTGCTACAGGTGCAAACATTTCAAAATAGTCCAGCCCAGACTTCTGTAGAAAGCCTCTTGCTACTAATCTTGCTTTGTGTTTGCCAATTGATCCATCTGGCTTTAGCTTCTGCTTGAAAACCCATCTGACGCTGATGGCTTTCTTGCCTTTTGGAAGTTCTGTCAGCTTCCAAGTCTTGTTTCTCTCTATAGCATCAAGTTCTTCTTTCATGGCCTGTAACCAAACTTTCTGCTTAAGAGCCTCTTCCGTGCTAACGAGTTCAGTGTCTACTAACATTGCACACTGAATAACTTCTCCTTCAGATTCTACTTCAGTGTCTTGCAACATGTCAAACTCTGCAAATCTTCTTGGGATGCTTCTAACTCTTTGTTGCCTCTGAACTGGACCTTCAGAACTTTTGACACCAAACTTACCCCTTCAAAAGCACATGCTTCAGAAATTGGACTTTCTCCAGAGCCTTGACTGTTTTCAGAGTATGGATCACCATCGGAGTCAGAGCCATAATCATCTTCTCCTTTTGTATCTTCTTTAGAGTCAGAGCCTTTACTAGCTTCAGAAACATGTGTTTCTGGCTTTTCTTCAGAAGTTCTCTCATCAGAGTCAGGACGAGACCTTTTCCAATTCAAAACTTCTGATTCCTTTATGATGACGTCTCTTCTGAACTCAACTTTATTAGTTTCTGGACAATAAAGTCTGTACGAACCTGTACTATGGTACCCCACCAACAACATCGCTTTACTTCTATCATCTAACTTCTATCTTCTGGCTTTTGGGACATGTTTGTAACATACATAACCAAACACCTTCAGATGACTAACACTTTGCTTATCTCCAGTCCACTTCTGAATAAGAACTATTTCCTTCAATTTCTTCGTTGGACATTTGTTGAGCACATAACATGCAGTTGCAACAGCTTCTCCCCACAGAGTATGAGGAAGTTTCTTATCTTTCAGCATACTTCTCACCATATCAAGCAAAGTAAGATTTCTTCTTTCAACAAGACCATTGTGTTGAGGAGTATAGGGAGAAATAACCTCATGTTCAATTCCATTATCCTCATAAAAACATCTGAATTTTGTGGAGTTATACTCACCACCACCACCAGTTATAAGAATCTTCAGAGTCTGACCACTATGATTCTCAACCTTCAATATGAACTTCTTGAATTCAGCAAACACCTCGTGTTTGAACTTTATGAGAGATAACCATGTCATTCTAGTGAACTCATCAATAAATGACATAAAATATTTATTCCCTCCAGTTGATGCTATTGGAAAAGGACCGCACACATTAGAATGCACTACTTCCAAGGCATGTTTTTCTCTTGGAACTACTTCTGATGCAAATGGTAATCTTGGTTGCTTCCCTTCCATGAACACCTTGCATGACTTTTAGGCTTCTTGATCGTAGGAATTCCATGTACCAGATTCTTTGATTTCAGATTCCCTAAACTTCTGAAATTCAGATGACCAAATCTTCTGTGCCACAACTCATTCTCCTTGACAACACTTGTTGCACTAAGACATTAAGAGTCTGCAGTTTTAACATTCACCTTGAATGTTCTGTTCCTTCCTTGTTCTGACTCCATAATCAGCTTCTGATTACAGTCATACAACTTCAGAAGATTGTCCTTCATGGTAACTGAAAAACCTTTCTTAATCAGTTGTCTCACACTTATCAGATTTCTTTTCATGCCAGATACATACCATACATTCTGGATCACTGCTGCTTTCCCATTGTTTAGAATGATTCTGATATTTCCCATACCTTCTGCATTGAGGTATTTATCATCAGCACATCTGATCTTTGTACTCTTCCCAGAGTCAAAGTCAACCAACCATTTCTTGTTTCCAGTAAGGTGGTTTGAACACCCTGTGTCCATATACCACCATTCTGATGAATTAAGATCATTAGGTTTAGAATACAACAATAGCACAGGTTCATCATCCGACTCTCCTCTGGATATATTTACTTCTTCTGACTTCCTTTCTTTGTTTGACCAGTAATCTTTGGCATAGTGACCAAAATTCTTGCAACAGTAACATTGAACATTCTTCTTGTCAGACTTCTCTTTTCCCTTCTGGACATTTTTCTACCTATCAGAGTTTGAAGCTTCTGACCTTTGACCACCCTTAGTTTTCTTTTTGGCTTCTGACAAAGTTTGCTTCTAATACTTCTTACTAGAAGTTGCTTTCAGAGCCTGCTGCTCTACTTTCCTCTCAGAAGTTCTCACAGTCATACGCAACTCATACACCTCTAGACTAATTTTCAGCTCTTCAACTCTCATGGTGCTCAGATCTTTGGAATGTTCAATTGCTACCACAATGTAATCAAACTGAGAAGTTAAATATCTCAAGATTTTCTCAATAATTACTTGTTCAGACAAAGTTTCTTCATAAGCTTTCATCTCATTAGTGATCAGGATCACTCTAGAGATGTATTGAGAAACCTTCTCGTTATCCTTCATGTTGAGATTCTCATATTGTTTTCCGAGAGACGGAAGTTTCACCTTCTTCACTGATGCATCACCACCGTAACATCTGACCAGTGTGTCCCATGCAACTTTTGCTGTTTCAGAATCAGCAATCTTGTCAAACACATTTGCATCCACACATTGATGGATGTAGAACAACGCCTTCTAATCTTTCTTCCATAGCACCCTATGTGTTATCTTCTGTGCCTCTGTTGTGTCTGCTTCTAACAAATCATAGCCATCAGTGACAAGATCTAACACATCTTGAGAACCAAATAACACGCACATCTAGATTTTCCAACGATTCCAGTTTTTGCCATCAAATACTAGAAGCTTGGAATGAATATAACCGCTGTTCCAGTTCATCTTCTACCTTTGGGAAATTTATGCAGAGTTTCCCAACTCAATGTTTCTTAAAACCCCGGAATCAAAATATTGTAGTTCTTAATCACAATACTTTTTTCCCCGTGGATCTCGAACCGGAACTCTAGATACCAATTGTTGGTGCACAAAGAAGAGATGAAAGGCAAAAGAAATATATTTAATAACGGCTACAAAAATAAAGAATAATGATTTACAATGAATTACATTGAGCTACCTCACTAGGCTATTCATACACAAAAATTAAATATAAAATATATCTTCAAACAAAGATATAAGAAGATCTAAGATATATATCTTCTAACAAAGATATAAACAATCTAAAAGGTATTCCTAAATATAAATTAATTATAAAATCTGAATTAATTATAACAATTTAAACTCCTGAATCCAATCTTTGGCTCTTGCTGTAACATTTGTAGGATTAAAAAGATCATCATTGAAGATTGCACGATTCCTTGCATCCAAATCTTCCACATAGTGACACAGAATAATTGAGTCCCATAAGGGTCACGCATATTCAAACAATTATCCAGCCAGAAATTCAGCTCATAATCAGGGTTTATACGGAGGCCAAGAGGTGATGTGAACCATACCTGTTTGGAGAATTCACAATGTAGAAAAAGGTGATCAGTTGTTTCAAGATTGTTGTGGCAAATAGGGCACTCGAGGGTGGTTTTAACTCCTTTATGATACAAATTCGTTTTTGTAGGGAGAGTATTCTTAGCCAGTCTGCATAGAAAATTCCTCACTCTATTATGGACCGGTTCATCCAAAACTTTTCCATATTTTCCTTTGGATATGACAAGAGGGGCCTGGGACAAATGTTGCTTTTTTCCTTCCAAGCAGATGGTAAGCCGATTTTATGTGTAGATTCCATCCTTCTCATTATTCCAGATGAGCTTATCTAAAGGACTTCTCCAAGAGAGGGGGATATTGGTAACTTGGGCACAAACATAAGGGTCAAAGCAATCTTTAATGAGATACTGCTTCCAACAATGCAAATCCGGATCAATTAGTTCAATGACCACTACATCTTCCCCAATACCTTTGGTAGAACCATGATTTTTGACACCTGGGATCCAATTGTCTTTCCAAACTGTCACATTTTTCCCATTCTTTATCCTCCACCTTTCCTCTACAAGATCATTGGATCCCAAAATACTTCTCCATGCATAGATGCGAGTAAAACCAATCTTAGCCTCACTGATGGAAGCCCTAGGGTAATATCTACTCTTTAAAACTTTCTCCAGTAATGAGGGTCCTCTAATTAAGAGTCACCAATAATGCTTTCCCAGCAAACTCATATTAAAATCACCTATGTCCCTGAATCCCATACCACCATCACCTTTAGCTTTCGACAACTTCGACCAGCTCATTCAATGAATTTTCTTTCCCTCCTTTGAAGAGCCCCACCAAAATCTAGCCAAAAGACCTTGAATCTCTTTGCAACAACCATATGGAAGCCTGAAACAACTCATAACTTATGTAGGTATGGCTTGTGAAACTGACTTTATAAACACCTCTTTCCCTACTCTTGACAAAACTTTCTCCTTCCATCCATTCAGTTTCTTCCAAACTCTATCAATCACCTGAGAGAAAATGATCTTTTTGGACCTTCTAAAGATGGATGGAAAGCCCAATTATATTGAACGAGCCTCAACAGTCTTAACTCCCATCCTATTACAGGTTAAATATTTATCACTTTCAACCACATTTCGACTAAAAGAGTCTTCTGAATTTTCAAGATTGAGCATCTGCCCTAAGGCCTCTTGGTACTTCTTCAGAGTCTCCATAATCTTATCTGCTTCCTTGCTTGTTACCCTTGAGTAAAGAAGGTTATCATCCCCGAAAAGGAGATAAGTAATAATCAAAGCTTTCCCTGCAACTAGAATTCCATGGATTTTCTTGTCTTTTTCTCCAAGCTTTAGCATATCTGATAAAACATAAGCACACAAACAAAAGGTAATGTGATAGAGGATCTCCTTGACAGAGTCCCATCTCAGGAGACAATTATTTGCTTGGTTAGCCATTAATGAGAACTTGGTAGCTGACAGAAGAAATACAACGAGCAATCAATTTGATAATTTCCTCTAGGAACCCTATGGCCTCAATCACTCCCACCACAAAGTCCTACTCGATCCTACCGTAAGCCTTGGGCATGTCCAGCTTGAGAGCCATCACACTATTTTTCCCTTTAGTATTCTTTTTCATCTAATAGAAACACTCGAGGGCAATAAGAGCATTGTTAGTTATCAGTCTACCTGTTGTACCCCAAAATTTTCTCTCTCATTTTTTACAAAATCTTCTTTCACATGGGTGGTTACAAACACTTGCTTGAAGAAAAATAACAATTTTTGAAGTTGGTCAAAGTGTCCTTTGATGAGGTGTCTTCGATTGGCATTTTAATGTCGTTTCGATTGTTTCAAATTGAAGGAAATCGAAGAGGGAAAAATGAAGCTTTCGATCGGTGAACAAGGCCTTTCGATTGGCCTCATGGCCAGAACCTTCGATTGGTTTTTTGGCAGAAACCTTCAATTGGTCCCATGGCCAGCACCTTCGATTGGCTTTTTGGAAAGTCCTTTCGATTGGTCTTTTGGCAGGAACCTTCGACTGGTCCCATGGCCAGAACCTTCGATTGGTTTTTTGATAAGTCCTTTCGATTGGTCTTTTGGCAGGAACCTTCGATTGGTCCCATGGCCAGAACCTTCGACTGGCCTTTTGGCAAGTCCTTTCGATTGGTCTCTTGGCAGGAACCTTTGATTGGTCCCATGGCAAGACCCTTCGATTAGACTTTTGGCAAGACCCTTCGAATGACATGAGGGTGTTCGAAGGGGTCAAGTGTCCAAGTACATCAAAGAGACACGAATGTTCCAAAGAGGAATGCATTTAATTGGTCTGATTCTTGTCTCATGGCTTTAATGCCCTGTTTAATTTGCTATCTCTTGTCATTACTGGACCATCACACTCCTATAAATACAAGAGAAATCACACAATACCAGGGGCAAAAAGGAGAAGATAGGCGAACGAAAGAGCGAACAAAGAGAAACACATACATAGAGACTGCATACGAAAGAAACTACATACATATACTGCCTCACACGCGCAACTTGCCCTCAGAGAGCACCAAAAATTCCTCAATTTTTCAAAGAATCCCAGAGTTTCCACAACCCTCGTTGCAGGATTTCCCACACTCGGGATTCCAAATTGAAGCACCTCCGAGTGGGTAATGAAATTTTCAATCTCATCCAATCTATAATTTGAATCCATAATGTTTACATATTCGTGTCATTGTTTATGAATGATCTAATACAATATATATAAGTTGCAGTGCTCAGATGCTAGGATACCATTTCCAGGGGTCTTTCGAAATAGTCACTCTCAAAACTCATGATACAGACTATTTCAAATCGAAACAACCCCAGTTTTGGGTTCAGGAATGGATTTCGAACGTGACGTTTTTTGTATTATTTAGTGTTGAATTAACCAATCTGCAGGACTAAAAGCAGGAGTCACGCCTTTCGAATGAGCAAACAGCTCAGAGGGCGAAAAGGAATTTGTGCAATCAAAGGGACTAGGATCCAGCATCCCAGGCCTCGTGTTTTTGATTTCTAACAAATTTCCTTGCAGAGCCAGCATCCCCGATCGAAGGATGGTACATCCAGATCGAACGCCCAGATGTGCTGCCTCTCAAACTTCTTCAATCCAGGCCTCACCGTTTCAATTTCTAACATTTTGCTTGTAGCGCCCCAAGACCCTCGAATGAGGTCTTCGATCAACTCCTTGGATCGAAGAGCAGCCAAAGCCTCTTCGATCAAGGCATTACCTCCAAGAATGCATTTTATTTTTCTCCTTACTATGTTGGTCTTTCAATTTCACCTTTCTTTTGGGCTGTTTGACCTTACTACTTCTAAGCATTAATTAACAAGCTAAAAAACAAAAAGAATTTAGGTTAGTATTTACATCAAATTAATTTTGTCAATTAATTAATTAACTATTTTAATATTTTCTTAAAAAAACTAAAATTAAATAGATTTAGGATTTTTTTAATTCAATTTCTTTTTATACCAAAAAAAAAATTCCTTTCACTTAGGATTTTTAGACGCATTTTCAATTCGGGCGCGCGTTTAATTACTTTAGAAATTTTTTTAATTTATGTAATTGTGCCCGGTTTGTAATAACTTAATTAGGATTTGATTTTCCGCACTTTATTTTTCAGTCAATTCCTTATGTAATTCTCCCAAAGTCTTGTAATAGCGTAGGACCTTTATTTCTCGCTTTTATATCTTATATGCTTGTATATAAAATGCTAGCAACCTAGGCGTGTATGCTTAATCAATCAATCTGTAGATCACTAAAATTCAAGATAAATATATCTGAAAAAAAGCACACTTTTGCACACTTGCACCCCTAGGGTATTACCCTATTTTGGTTGCCTTCAGAAATAAAACAGTCATGTCCCTTGAACGTGGGGACGCTTTAACAAAGACCCGCAAAAATAAAAAAGATCATAGTCCCTCGATGACCCTACGATGTTGCCTTTCTGTAAATGTTCTCGTCCCTTAAATGAAATTTCTAAAGTGTCTCCGTGCATTGCCTTTATGACTGTTAAACGTCCCTTTCGATGTCCCTCAAACATCCAACGACAAGGCTACCTACTCGCTAATAGTAGGATAGCACTGTCTAAAGGAAAAGAGGAAAAGAACACCCTTTTTGAGTTTAACAAAGTAGATAGCTGTTAGAAGTTTGCTCAAAAATACTTTTTTGCACTTACACACAAAAACTACTTTTCAAAAGCAAATTTCAAAACATTTGCTTTGTTTACATTCTTGAGGACCGATACAAGAATTAAACACAAAGCAAATCGCCGCACTAAGGCGTCTTCAAAAACATTTTCAAACACAAAGCACAAAATAATTTTAGAAAATGAGCAAACCTCTAAGAGCCCGTGGAAAACCACGGATGGAAAGGGTGTTAACACCTTCCCTTTCTGTAATCTATCCCCCTTACTCAGAAAACATCTCGAAAAGGTCTTTTTTTGTTCTTTTCACCCTTTCCTTTGTTGGATAAAATAAAATACGGTGGAGACTCTTGCTTATCGCACATTTGCGAACAAAAAACGCAAAAAAAACCAGCATATCAAACAGTCAGTTCTGCCACCGTGCAACTGAACTGGCGACTCTACTGGGGAAATGCTAAAAAAAGTGGGGTTTACCTTAGAGTTAGTTCATTTGTTAATTTGCTTTGTTGTGATTGTTTGCTTTACTTTTGAGGGTTGTTTGGGTTGTTACTATAGATCCTACACCCGGATCTGGGCATCTTTTTAGGTAAACAACAATAGATCATGGAGACTGTACGACATAGACCGATATGGTTGAAGCAATGGTTGTGTTGGTGTGACACTTTGGTTGGTACCGGTATCCCTTGTGTTGAATCAAGGAGAATACGGGGCCGCCGCGTGGTTTCGTGAAGCACTAACGAACCTTAGAATCTTAGTTAAACAAACATGGCCATTAGAAAGTAGTGAGATAGACGGTCTCGGTGTAAAGCTGGGAATCGGTTGATACTCGATACTACACTCATTGAGATCCGACTTTCGAGATGTTTCGGCCGCAAGAAAAGATTTCTAAGCTGAAATAATTCGATAAAGAAAGATCAGTGATATTGAGACTCCATAGAACCCGGTTACTATTTCTAGGACATGTTTAAAACTAACTAAACTTCAAGAGGGTACTTACCTTAAACCGCATGCAAGCCTTCGAGCCTAAGGTCTATTGTGTGCTTTTCTTGTGTGTGATTTATTCTACTTAAACCTGGAATCATGCATCATAAACTTCATCCTTCATTACGCTAACCATTTCAAGGATTAGGGGAATTTACCTTTGTTGTGTTTTGTAGATCATGGCTTCCGCTCGCAGAAATACCATCCGAATCATCTTTGTGAGAATACCGCTTCAACTCAAAGAGATAGTATCTAGGGTCTTTAAGACTTCCTCATTCACCAAGAACTATGGTCGACTCTTCAATCTGGTTACCTCTGGTTTTAACGAGAAGATGATGAGTGTGCTCTTTCAGTTCTTTGACCCTAAGCATCATTGCTTCACCTTTCCCGACTATCAGTTGGTACCCACCATGGAGGAGTTCTCTTAGATATTGGGTATACCTATTTTGGATCAGTTGACTTTCACCAGTTTGGAAGAAGATCCAAAACCAGAGATCATCACCGCAACTTTACACCTGAAACAGTTCGACGTTGTATCCAACTGGGAAATAAGAAGCGGGGTTAAGGGTTTTCTAGCCAAGTCCCTAATAGATAAGGCTCAGCTCTTTTAGGATGATTTGGACTTCCAGGCTTTTGAGGAGGTCTTGGCCCTTCTCATATATGGGTTAGTATTGTTCCCTAATCCAGACTTACTCATAGATGTGAATGCCATTAAGGTCTTTCTTTCTCACAACCTTGTGCCCACTTTACTCAGAGATATCTTGCATACCTTCCACACGTGTACTACAAAGAAAAGAGGGATTCTTATGTGCTGTGTGCCATTGCTATCGAGGTGGTTTATTTCTCACCTCCCTAAGACAGTACTGAAGAATGAAGAAGGTTTGGGCTGGTCGCAAAAGATAATGTCACTTTCTCACACATATATTCTCTTGTATTCCTGATCTATGAGAGATATTTCTATTATTGTCCGCTGTGGAGAATTCCCTAATGTCCCACTACTTGGAATCAGGGAAGGCATAAACTATAATCCTTCTTTAGCCCTGCGACAATTTGGTTACACTCTAAGGGATGGTCCTCACGAAATGCTTGTCCAGGGCATTGTGTTTAACTATGAGGATGATGTTCAAGGGTATCGACAGAGGTTCATACGAGCCTGGGGCATGGTAAATAGATTTGACATCAACACTTTGGGGCCGAGGACTTCCATTCCTATGGAGCCTTATCTACAATGGGTACGAGCTTGTGCTCAGAAACTTATGATGCCATATGCATCCGTCTTACCAGTAATTATGGAGCCCATTTCTGAAGGGGATATTCCCTATACGGTTCTCCATCCTGATATGCCCACTGATATTGAAGAATTACATAGGTCCTGGATTTAGCTGAAGAAGCATTGGGATACTTTTAGAGACCAGTTCTATGCTCATGAGAAGAAAGCTTTAGAGTTCACGAAGCAACTTCATGAGGAAAGAAGCCTTAATGTCTATCTCGGCGCGAAAAGGAAGCACCCATGGGAAACCTGATTTTTTTTATAGTTTTGTGAATTTTCAATTGAAACGCCTAAAAGGAAAATGTATTTTGAATGCTACTAATAAAATATTTGTTTCATTTTTGTTCGCAAATTTGAATTTCCCGAAATCCTTGAAATCCTTGCATACTCATGTCATACATATCATTGCATAAACAGGTCTCATAACAGGTTTCTCATCTTCTTCGCTGTTTATTTCAGCAAGTAAAGAAATGGCTCTCGAACAAAACATCAAGGAACTCCAGGCACAAAATGCCCAGTTCCAGCAAATGATTGTGGCTCTAGCTAAAAGGCAGAAAGATCTGAAAGCCCTCATACTGAAAGATAAAAGGAAGAAGCCAAGGAAACCAATTGGGTTAGTGAATCTGGCAAGAAGGATCAAAGGACTAGCGCAGCGAGCTTCTGAACTGGTAGATTTATCAAAAGAAGGAAACAATCAAGAATAAGAAAAAAGATAGGAAGACTCTAGTCCCAAAGAAACCGATGATGAATCTGACTACGATGAGGAGCAGTATCCTCCTACTGATGAAAAATAAAAACAACTAGAGGATCGTTTGAATGCAATGGAGGTCCGGAAGGTACTGGGTCTGGACTTTGAATAGTTGGGTTCGGTCTTTGGGGTTGTCATCCCATAGAAGTTCAAGGTGCCAGTATTTTTGAAATATGATGGGGCCTCATGTCCCAAAATGCATCTCCGATCTTATGTGAGGAAGATCCAGCCTCACACTGCTGACAAGGACTTATGGGTCCATTTTTTTCAGGATAGTCTGTCCGAAACTCAACTAGAATGGTTCTACCAGTTGGAAAGGGATGTTGTACCCCAAAATTTACCCTCCCACATTTCTCAAAACATGGCAAGAAAGATCTCCAAGTTGCTCAAGGTTGCTCAAGGATTGGCCAGACAAGCTCTCTCCCAAGGTAGTCTACCCCACACTAGGGTTTCATGTTGCATCAAGATCCTTGAGTCCAAGTGGTCCAAAATGATCAACATTGTCCTAATATGTTCTCAAGATCATCCATGTCAAGTTTCAAGCCTTGCAGAGGAATTTTGCTCAGTCAATTGCTCAAAGGTCCAAAAAATCGACTGTGCTAGGGCAAAAGTCAAATGTGACCTACATACAGTCAAACTTCAGGATTTTTTGTCAACATTCTCATTTTGAAATATATTTCATCATTTTATCAAGGGTAATCATGATTCATCGAGGATTGCTCAAAATTCATCAAGACTCAAAAGTTGCTAAATTAGGGTTTTGTAGGAAAAGTCAACCCAACTTTGACCAAGCATAACTTTCTCATACTTTATGAGAAATGACCCATACAAATCTCATTTTGAAGAGGATGAAATTTCCTACAATCCATCTTCAGCTCCCAAGATCAAAATATGCACTCACAAGAAGTTATGAATTTGGACATTATAGGTCACTTTGAAAAGTCAACAAAAACACTTTTTTTGTCAAAGCTTCATACTTGAGAATGGAATATAAAATTGAGATGAGACCAAAAGGGTTGTTTAGAGGACATCTCAAGCTTTCTAAAAAGTCCAAGACACCTCCAAAGAGTCAAAATTGAGGAAGTTATGCATTGTTGAAGTTGGACTTTTTTTGCAAAATTGCCAAAAGTCAACTATCCCCAAAATTTCAAATTTTGCCAAATGGGCCCATTCTTTTTCACTTGTTTTGAGTTGGAATTATTTCCCAGGTGCTCTAGCCTTGGCCATGTGTCCATATCATATTTTTATTAATTATTTTGATTTTTATTTGAATTAATTTGATTTAAATAAAATAAAATCAAATAAAATCCAAAAGCATTGATAACAAGGATTTTGTGATTGTTTCAGGCTCTAATTACAGCTAGCAAGGCAATCGAAATCGTATCAAGGCAATTGTGTACAAGGAGATTGGATTTGGACCAAATTTGGAAGGTTGTTAAAGAAGAATCAAATCAATATCAAAATCATTGATGGAGAGGGATTTGGACAAAATTTGCAACCCTAATGCATTGTACAATACATAAGGAGGCGAGGCATATCAAAATAAGGGTTGGAGATCAAGCATAGAGCCAAAACAAAATTTGCAAAAACAAGCAAAAAGTGTGAGTTCGAAATCACTCTTAGAGGCAGTTTCAAGGCTCTTTAACGACCTCAATCATTTCCTGGCAGTCTCCACAACCTAAAGCAATCAAAACCAGGCGTTTTCGAGCCCTCTCACGCACTGTAAGTCGTTCACGGAACCCCTATGTTCTTGAAATCGATTAAAACTATTCTTGCATCTATAATGTAAAATAATTGCATATTCTTGATCACCATGATGTTTGCAAGCTTTTGCCAATAGCCAATTTCATTTATGTGACCTATACCGTGAATCACCATTGTTAGGTTTTCTTGGAGTTTTTTAGGGTTTTTGTTTTCAGGAATAATTGGCCCTAGTAATGGGCATGGTTGCAATTAGGAGGATGAGACGAACTCAACCATGGTACTATAAATCATTTCCATGGCCTGTACGAGATTTTAGAATGGACATGACTTGTAGTGACAGACATTTGTCCGCAGGTATAGATATTTAGACTTTTAGCAATGGTGCCATGACAGGGATGAAGACGTGGCCAGATCCTGTTGGTTGGTTTGAACAAGCGCGCGTTTTTTTTTTGCTTCTGACCACTAACTCTTGTTTTATTATATTATCATTTATTTGTATATTATTAACAATAAGAAGCAAGTGGTGTAGTGGCAAGCGTGGCATGGATTTCCCCTCAGGACCTGGGTTCGAATCCCAAGTCCCCCTATTTTCTCTATAACATTTATTTTCAGGTAATTCAGTACAAGCAAGGCCAGGAGTTCCATCATACGCTCTCACTATCCAACGCACCAGATGGCCAAATCTGATGGCCACTATTGAAGGTGCACCAAAAGGCCAGTCAAATGCACATGCACTGGATTACAAAAAGTCAAATGGACCTCACAAATGGGCCAGAATTATTGTTATGCACACCCTCAAATCAGGCCCAATATCTTCCTTTTTTTATTTTCTTTTCTATATTTCATTTAATTATTTTATTTTATTTAACTTAATTACTAACCAATAAATTAATTTCTTTTTTATCAAAAAAATCACAAAAATATTTTTACCCAATTAAATTTTAGAATTTTATTTTTTCATTAATAAATATTAATTAATTAATTAGGTTAATTAATTAGGTAACTTTAATTTATTTTGCAAATATTAAAAAAAATCAATTAGAATAATTAGGTTTTAACATTAGTTTAATTATTTTATTTTCTTTCCTAAATTAACAAAAACTCCAAAAAATATGTCATTTAATATTTTTCATTAATTAATTAATTTAATAATTAATTTAGCATTTAATTTTAGGATTTAATTTCTTTTCTTAATAATAAAAACAACAAAAAAACATTTTCTTTTAAAAGGGTCAAAACCCTAATTTCGCATTCGATTTAATTTCGCATCGCGCGCTTTATTTATCCAATTATTGTATCTGCTCCCGGTTTGTAATATTTAATTAGGACATTTACTTTTACCGCTTTTATTTTATTTTCAAAGGGTTATTTTTTGGCGATGTAAATACCCGACGCCTTGTAATAATTTAGTTTAATTTTCGCACCTTTAACTTCTGCAAATATTCAACTGCTAGATGTTTAGTAATAGGGTTTGCATGACAAGAATGAATGCCTAATTTAAAATAGTTAGATCACCCTAAACATGTGCAAAGATAAAAATAACTGAAATAAAAACCCTCTCACATGCGCACTCCTAGGGTACACCCCACTTGGTTGCCTTCGTAAACGGTCATTGAGTATAGGTTATTTTAGAGGTCGCCCTCTTGTCTAAAAGATCATAGTTGCCTCGAAATGGTTGCCTCGGATATTGTTGCCTCGAACAAATGATCTAAGACATTAGGGTTACTGCTAAGACGTCCTAACATTGCTTTAGTGATTATATGTCCCTCTTTCGAATTAACCCTCAAACTCTAACGACGGTGCTACCTACTCACTAATAGTAGGATATCATTGTCTAAAGGAAACAAACATAGAACGATTCCTTTTCGAGTAGGTAGATTAGTTCTTAGATACTTGCTCATCCGAAATAAAACTTTTTTTCACACTTACACTCCTTTTCAAACAAAGTTTTCAAAAACACTTCATTACACTCTTGAAGACAGACGCAAGAGTTAAATCGAAGTAAAAACAAAAACTTTTCAAAACCCACAAGCACAAAGAAAACAATTTTGAAAATGATGTGCAAGTACCTAAGAGCCCGTAGATAACTACGGATAGAAAGGGTGCTAATACCTCCCCTTTCTATAATCTACCCCCCGTACTCAGAAATATCTCGAAAAAGGAAATTTTCTGTGCTTTTTTCCTTTCCTTGTTGGATAAAATAAAAGTCGGTGGTGACTCTTGCTTATCGCGACATTTTGCGAAAACAAACGTAAAACGCGAACCAGCATTCCAAAAACAGTCAGTTCTTCCACCGTACCACATAACTGGCGACTCTGCTGGGGATTAATACGTGGGGTGTACCTTAGGATTAGTTCATCATAATGTTTTCAATTGCTTGATTTGTACGCTTTATCTTTGTGGGTTTGAATCGGAGTTACTATAGATCCTAACTCGGATCTGGGGATACCATTTAGGTAACTAGCAATAGACTGTGAGGGAGCTGTACAGTGTAGACCGATACGGTTGAAGCAGTAGCTACGTTAGTGTGGCACTTTAGTTTGTACCGATATCCCTTGTGGTGGAACAATGAGAATATTGGGCAGCTAAGGGGTCATTAAGCACCAACTGACCTTAGAACCTATAATTGACCAACTTGGCCATAGAAAAGTAGCAGTATGCTACACTCATTGAGACCAAACTCTCGCGATGATTTCGGCCGCAAGAAAAGGTTGCTAAACTGGAATTATGACCGATCGAGGATGGTCAGTGATATTGAGATCCTCTAGAACCCGGTTACTATTACTAGGACAGGTTGAACCAACTAAATTGAAAGAGGGTAATACCCGAACTCCATGCCAGCCTGAAATCTAAGGGCTACTGTGTGACTTGTGTGCCCTTACCATGTTTGCTATCTGTGAATACTTGTGGTGTGTTTCTATCATGACATCATGCATCATGACATTGCATGTATATTTCATCATACTAACCCATTTCAAAGACAGAGGGGATTCATCTTTGTTCTGTTTTGTAGGTCATGGCCTCTATGTGCAGAAACACTATTCGGATCAGCTTTGTACAAATTCCTACTCAGCTTAGAGATTTGGTTGCAAAGGTCCCTGATACTTCCTCCTTTGTCAGAAGACATGGTCACCTCCTGGGTTTGGTCACTTCCAAGATGGATGAGTAGATGTTGAGTGTTTTGTTCCAGTTCTTTGACCCGTTACACCACTGCTTCACCTTCCCGGACTATCAGTTGGTCCCTACTTTGGAGGAGTTCTCTGATTTGCTTGGTATTTCTATTCTAGAGCAGACGCCATTTACAGGTTGGGAGATAGCTCTTAGGCCAGAGGATGTTGCTACAGCCCTACATCTGACAAAGGCTGAGGTAATGTCTAACTGGGAGACTCGGAGTGGGACAAAAGGCTTTTTGGCTAAGTTCTTGGTTGATCGGGCTAATCCGTTTTTGGAAAGTTTGGATTTTCAAGCATTCGAAGATATCATGGCACTTCTCATTTATGGATTGGTTTTGTTTCCTAATTCAGATTCTTTCGTCAACGTGAACACAGTGAAGATCTTCATGTCCTGTAATCCGGTGCCCACTCTCTTAGGTGACATTCTGCACGCTCTTTATTCCCGTACGACTCGAAAACGGGGAACCCTTATGTGTTGTGCACCATTGCTGGCGAGGTGGTTTATTTCTCACCTCCCCAAATCTGTTTTGAAGAACAAGGAAGGTATAGGATGGGCCTACAGGATTATGTCCCTTGCTCACACGGACATCATTTGGAGTACTAAAGACATGGAATAAGTAGCTATTATTGACCGGTGTGGAGAATACCCCAATGTTCCTTTACTTGGAATTAGGGGAGGAAGAACCTATAATCCTTGTTTGGCCTTGCGACAGTTTGGGCGAGCCCGAAAGGACGGTCCTCATGAGTTGCTGATTCCGAGCATTGTCTTTGACTTCCAAGGGGATAGTGAGGTACATCGCCGCAGGTTCATACGAGCTTGGAATAGGGTACACAGGTCTGATCCGCATGAGTTAGGGATGCAGACCTCTCTTCCGATGGAACCGTATCTCCGGTGGGTTCGAATCCATGCTCAAAAACTGGGAATGCCGTACGAAGCTGTCTTACCGGTAATTGTTGAGAGTACTGATGAAGAAGGGGCTCCTCATAATGTCCTCCATCCATACATGCCTACTGACATTGGGGAATTAAAGAGGTTTTGGATGCAGTTGAGAGAAGAACGAGATACTTACATAAAAAAGTATCATGAGCAGGAGCAGAAGATCCTAAAGCTTACAAGGCAGCTGGACAATGAGAAGGTCCTCAACGAATATGTCAGCACAAGAGGAAAGCAACCATGGGAGCGCTGATGTCTTTTGCTATTTCTAGTTTTGATTTACTTTTTAATTTTTCTTTTGTAACGCCGTAAAGGCATTTTTCAAACATTGTTTCAGGTTTTTAATCTAATAAAAGTGTGTTTCATTTTGGTTTACGAATTTGAATCTCCCTAAAGTCTTTGAAATCATATCATATGCATTTCATTCCCATGCACCTCATCACAGGTACCCATTACAGGTTTCTTATCTTCTTCGCTGTTTATTTCAGCATCATGTCTGCTGAAACATCCACTGATCAAGCTATTAAGGCTCTACAAGCTCAGAACGCTCAGTTCCAGGAAATGTTCATGAACCTGGCCAAGGGGCAGAAAGATCTGAAGACTCTTATTTTGAAGGATAAGAAGAAGAAGAAGACAGTCCTCCTGAACATGGGTCACATGTTTGGAAATAGGTTGCGAGAGGAAGTTGATTTGTCTCACTCATGTGGAGGGGGAGAGAATCAGGAAGAAAGGAGGGCTCCTAGCCCTGTGGTGTCTGACAATGAGACTGACTTTGACAAAGACCAGTATCCTCCGGCTGAGGACAGGTATAAGCAACTCGAAGACCGGTTAAATGCGATGGAGATCCAGAAGATACTTGGGCTGGATTTTGGAGATTTGGGTTTAGCATCTGGGGTGGTGATTCCCCACAAGTTCAAAGCACCAGCCTTTGCTAAGTACGACGAGATCTCCTGCCCAAAGTTACACCTCCGTTCGTACATTAGAAAGATCCAACCATATACTGCTGACAGGAATATCTGGATTCACTTCTTTCAATATAGTCTTTCAGGGACGCAACTTGAATGGTTCTATCAACTCGAAGGAGCTAGCGTCCTTGCTCCTACGCATACCCAACTTCAGGGTATGTCTATGGATGCGAGCGAAGGTTTTAAGGACTACGCTCAGAAGTGGAGAGATCTCGCTGGTAGAGTCCAACCCCCTCTGGCTGACAGGGAGTTGGTGGATATGTTTCTAGGGACCTTGTCTGGTCCGTATTTCAACCATTTGATCGGAAGTTCATCGTCAGGTCTTACTGAGTTAAGTATGACCGGGGAGAGAGTTAAAGCCGGTATCAAGAGCGGCAAGTTACATAAAGGTGCTTCGTCAAGTACCGAGAAGAAGCCCTTCAAGAAGGAGTCTAGTGCAGTTTACAGCTCTAGGAACCAAAGTCGACCCTAGCGCCGCCAAGCAGTTAATGCAGTAGTTATTTCAAGACCAACTGTTGCCCCACAAAGCAACAATCAGCCAAGGGCAGAGAGGCCACAAAGACAGTTTACTCGGCTCAGCACGACTTTATCTCAAATACTGCCGTAGTTGTTGAAGACTAACTTGGTGATTCCGAGGGAAGCTCCGGAGAATCCCAACACCACCTCACCGCTGTACAATCCAAACTCCCGCTGTGCTTATCACTCTGATAGCCCGGGGCATGATACCAATAATTGTTGGGCCTTGAAGAATAAGGTACAAGATCTAATTGATGCTAAGGAGATTGAGTTTGAAGCGCCAGAAAAGCCTAATGTCATGACTGCTCCTATGCCAAATCATGGAGTAAATGCTATGGATGATGATGTGTTTGTAACTTCTGTAGAAGACATTGCTACTCCATTGATGATTGTGAAGAAGAACCTTTTGTTAGCCGGTTTATTTCCGGGCTATGGCGAAGGTTTCCATTTGTGTTCCGTCCTACCTACTGGTTGCCATCTATTGAAGTCAGGTGTCCAACGCCTGATGGATAACAAAGAAATTCTGTTTGAGAAAACTTTGATTCCATTGATTCCTTTTGAAGATGTGTCTATAATCACCATTTCCTCCAATTCTTCCAAGGCTTCCTCGAGAAAGCCTGTTAGAATTACATTTGTTCTAAGAATTTCTCCTTTGATAATTACTGTTCCTGGACCTATCCCTTACACGTCGGATAAGGCTGTCCCATGGCACTATGGGGCCGATGTGTACTATTACGGGGTTAAACAAGATTTGAAGGGTGAAGAGGCTGATACTGATGTTAGCAATATTGTTGGATCTAGTAAAGTCACCCGAAGCGGAAGACTTTTCTCCCCTGAGATCTCTCCACCAGCTGTTCGGAAGCCTGTTGTTATTTCACCTGCTAGTACGCCTGCTACTGTTCCTGTTCATGTTCCAATCCTTACCCTTGTTGCCGAGTCATCCGATACTCGGGGCAAAGGGATCACCGGTGAGCCTGTCCGAACGGAGGCACTGAAGAAGATTACTGTTGAAGCCTCTAGACAAGAGATAGAGGAAATTTTAAAGATCATCAAGAAAAGAGACTACAATGTAGTCGAACAGCTGGGGCAAACCCCGTCGAAGATCTCTATGTTGTCTTTATTGCTATGTTCAGAGGCCCATGCTAAGGCTCTGATTGCTTTCCTGAAGAGTGCGCACGTGCTGCAGGAGACGTCAGCTGATCAGTTCAAAGATTGCGTGGCTAGTCTGACAGCAGATAATGGGTTGGGTTTCTCCGACGTAGACTTGACTGCTAAAGGGAAGAATCACAATGACGCTCTACATGTTTCTATCTAGTGCAGGGGCACTCCTCTAGCTCACGTATTGGTGGATACTGGATCCTCGTTGAACGTTTTACCCAAGAAAGCGTTAGACCGGTTAGACTGTGAAGGGCTGGTGTTGAAGCCGAGCAACATTGTAGCTAGGGCCTTTGACGGATCCAAGAGGATGGTACATGGAGAGGTGGATATTCCGGTTAAGGTTGGTTCTCAGATTTTTGCGTCTACATTCTATGTGATGGACATTCGGCCATCTTATTCTTGTTTGCTGGGTCGCCCATGGATCCATAAAGCTGGGGCAGTAACTTCTACGCTCCACCAGATGCTGAAATACCCGGTAAAGGGGAAAATTGTTACAGTACGAGGAGAAGAGGAGTACATGGTGAGCCACCTCAACTCTTTCCGGTATGTGGAGATGGACGGGGAGTTCATTGAAACCCCGTGTCAACATTTTGAGGAAGTTCCCCAGATGCTAGCATCAACTGAAACTGTTACTGAAGATCCTCCAATGAAGATGGCTTCCCTCAAGGATGCCCGGGCTGTTATTGAGAAATGTGGGTGTGCTAATTGGGGTCAACTCCCTGACTTTGCACATAAGACTGACAAGTTTGGTTTGGGTTTCACTGCAGAAGCTCAAAGGGATGTTTGGCGTGCGCGGATCGGAGGACCTCCCCTGTTTATCAGCAATTCGGGAGTGAATGCCATTGAAGACGATGATGAAGAATTTGAGTTTAATAGTTGGATCTACCCAACTACCGATGGCGGACTAAGAAATTGGACGGCAAAGGACTTCGTGCCAATTTCTTTTATTACCCAGTAATGAGAATTTTGTTTTGAATTTGTAACAGACAATTTTAAACTTTACGGCCCGACGCCTTACCCGAGACACCATGGCTTTGTTTGTGAGGGCTTTATATATGTCATCTCCATATATCATTAATAAAAGCATTGGACGTTTTCTTGCATTACGAATTTTGTGCTCCTTGTTTTTCTTTTTTATCTTGCAAAACAACTATTTTACACATACTAACATATACAGGTCTACATCCACTCTGGATCCCACTGATAACGACTCTGCTACTGCAAGTTATGACTTCGAAAGTCCAATCAACCAAGCCGAGGACGAAGGTGAGGATGATTGCGAAGTGCCTGGTGAACTTGCTAGATTGTTACTTCAGGAAGAGAGGGCCATACAGCCGCATGAAGAGCCAGTGGAAACGATAAATCTGGGTACAGAGGTAGACAAGAAAGAAGTCAAGATCGGTGCAAATCCAGAGTCCAGTGTTAAGCAACGGTTGATACAGATGCTGCGTGATTATGTTGAGATCTTTGCTTGGTCTTATGAAGATATGCCTGGGTTGGATACCGATATCGTGGTTCACCGCCTGCCTACCAAGGAAGACTATCCTCCAGTGAAACAGAAAGTTCGCCGAATGCGCCCAGAGATGTTTGAGAAAATCAAGGCTGAAGTTATGAAACAGTTTGATGCCGGTCTTCTAGAAGTTACTTCTTACCCGCAGTGGGTGGCCAACGTGGTTCCGGTGCCAAAGAAGGATTGTAAGGTTCAAATGTGTGTTGACTATAGGGATCTGAATCGGGCAAGCCCCAAGGATGACTTCCCTATGCCTCATATCGACGTTCTGGTTGACAAAACCACACAACATAAGGTATTCTCCTTTATGGATGGTTTCTCCGGTTACAATCAGATTAAAATGGCTCCCGAAGACATGGAGAAGACAACCTTTATTACTCAATGGGGTACCTTCTGCTATAAGGTCATGCCTTTTGGATTGAAGAATGCTGGGGCAACGTATCAGCGCGCCATGGTCGCTTTGTTCCATGACATGATCCATCATGAGATTGAGGTATACATTGATGACATGATTGCAAGATCCAAGACTGAGGAAGAACACCTGGACCATCTTCAGAAGCTATTTGATAGGTTGAAGTTGTACAAGCTGAGGTTAAACCCGAACAAGTGCACCTTCGGGGTGAGATCTGGTAAGCTACTAGGTTTCGTCGTGAGCGATAAAGGTATTCAAGTAGATCCTGCAAAGGTGAAGGCTATACAGGAAATGCCAGCTCCCCAAATAGAAAAAGAAGTCAGAGGCTTTCTGTGACGTTTGAACTATATTGCCCGATTCATCTCACACCTGACTGCTACTTGTGAGCCAATCTTCAAGTTACTGAAGAAAGATCAAGTGGTAAGATGGAACAATGAATGTCAGGCCGCTTTCGAAAGGATTAAAGAGTATCTCCAAGATCCACCCATTCTGATGCCTCTGGTTGAAGGGAGACCTTTAATCTTATACTTGACAGTACTCGATAATTCAATGGGGTGCGTGCTGGGGAAGCATGACGAGTCTGGCCGAAAAGAGCATGCTATTTATTACCTTAACAAAAAGTTTACCGACTGCGAGACCCGATACTCGTTGCTTGAGAAAACTTGCTGCGCTTTGGCATGGGCTGCTCGCCGGCTGAGACAGTATATGCTGACTCACACTACTCTATTGATATCAAAGATGGATCCTATCAAGTATATCTTCGAGAAGCTTGCCTTATCTGGAAGAATAGCAAGATGGCAGATGATCTTGACTGAGTATGACATCCAATACACGACTTAAAAGGCAATCAAGGGAAGTGTGTTAGAGGATCATTTGGCACATCAGGCAGTGGACGATTTCCAGTCTATGAACTTTGAATTCCCGGATGAGAACATCATGTTGGTGACTGACTGTGAAACACCTGGACCGGATGAAGGACCTGAGGAGGGATTCTGATGGTCTATGTACTTTGACGGAGCTTCAAACGCTTTGGGTAATGGCATTGGTGCCGTGATCATATCTCCTGAAGGCTCTCATACTCCATTCACCGCCCGACTATGTTTCAACTGCACTAACAATATGGCGGAGTATGAAGCGTGCATTATGGGTCTTCGAGCAACCATTGACCTATGGATTAAGTTTCTAAGTGTTTTCGGAGATTCCGCTCTTGTGATCAGTCAGATCAAAGGCGAGTGGGATACGAAACACCCAAATCTTATTCCTTATAAGGAGTATGTGTTGACGTTGCTTCCTCACTTCGAGGAGATAACCTTTGAACACTTCCCTAGAGAGGAGAATCAGTTGGCGGACACGCTAGCTACGATGTCTTCTATGATCAAGGTCAGATGGGACAATGAAGCTCCCCAGATTACCATTGAAAGGCTGGACGAACCCGCACATTGCTGTGACATCGAGACCAAAGAGGTAGCAGATAAACCCTAGTTTCATGAGGTGAAGAGGTATCTTGAAGCTCAGGAATACCCTGAGGGTGCATCTGTTAATGATAAGAAGTTTCGGAGGAGGTTCGCGGTGAAATTCTTCATCAGCAATGGCATTCTTTACAAGCATAACCATGATTCAACCTTGCTGCGATATATGGATAAGAACGAGGCAGAAAGGATTATGGTAGAGTTACATGAAGGTACTTTCGGGACTCATTCCAGTGGACACACCATAGCAAAGAAGATCCTTCGGGAAGGATACTATTGGTCTACTATGGAAGCCGACTGTTATCAGCATTCTCGGACCTGTCACAAGTGCCAAGTCTATGCTGATAAGGTGCATATACCTCTAGTTCCTCTGAACGTCTTGACAACTCCGTGGCCTTTTGCAATGTGGGGCATCGATATGATTGGCGAGATCAGACCTATGACATCTAACGAGCATCGTTTCATCCTGGTAGCTATCAATTACTTTACGAAGTGGGTTGAGGCAGCTTCCTTTGCTACCGTAACCAAGAACGTCGTGGCACGGTTTATTCAGCATAATCTGATCTGTCGATATGGGGTACCAGAGAGGATCATTACGGACAATGGTATAAATCTCAACAATAAGATGATCACCGAGCTCTACAAGCAGTTCAAGATACAGCATCACAACTCTTCTCCTTACCGGCCGAAGATGAATGGGGTTGTGGAAGCAGCTAATAAGAACATTAAGAAGATTGTGCAGAAGATGACTGTGACATACAAAGATTGGCACGAGATGTTACCTTTTGCTCTTCATGGGTACTGTACCTCAGCACGAACATCAACAGGGGAAACACCCTATTCCTTGGTTTATGGCATGGGGTACGTCTTGCCCATTGAAGTTCAGATACCCTCTCTTCGGATTATGAAGGATGTAGGTTTGAGCGAAGATGACTGTATTTAGACCTGACTTGATCAGCTAAACCTAATCGACGAAAAGAGACTTACTGCTATTTGTCATGGTCAGACGTATCAAAAGCGGATGATCAAGGCATTTAACAAGAAAGTCAGACGACAAGAGTATCAAGTTGGGGACCTGGTTATCAAGCGCATCATCCTTCCACAAGGTGATCCCAGGGGCAAATGGACCCCTACTTACGAAGGGCCATTTGTGGTTAAGAACATTTTCTCAGGAGGAGATATGATTCTAACCACCATGGATGGTGACGACCTTCCTCACCCCGTCAATGCAGACATAGTGAAAAAATACTACGCATAATCAAAGACCCGCTAGGTTGACTGGCCTAGGCAAAAATAAGGGCTTCCCGGCGAACCAAAAGGGTTCGGGCAAAAATAAGGGATGAAAATAAAAAAATCTGTACACCCAGCAAGTCGAAAACCTGAAAAGGAGACTTGGGAAAAAAAGCGTATCCCGGTGGACTGAAAACCCGAAAGGGCGGTCCAGGCAAAAATTAGGGATTAAAGCGTAACACTATGTCTCATTGGGTCACCTTGCGATCAGACTTCGGTATCGACTATCAAGCGAACAACACTAATCAATCTGATCTACCTTCAACCAAGTAGCGAAGTGATGAGATGCTCGAGGACATAAAGGCAATAGCAGAGTTGGAACCCAGTGGGATTGTTCACATAGCTGTCTTTCTTTGTTTTTTACAAATTGTGTAAATTCTATTTGTTCGGCGATGTTCTCTTACTAGGACGTCAACCTCTTGTACAAAAAACGCCTATTTACAAGTAAACTTCAAAATCAATACAATTCATTTTCACAAATAAATTTTTCTTTTTTTGTTTTGTTTTGCAAGGAACGTCCAATGTTCATTTTTAATATACGCATTTGACATTGATTGCTGCTCATAAAAATTTACATGCGAAACAAAAGACGATTACTTTGTAATATCAGAAACAGGGGCAGACGAGAAGTGTCCAAGCCATACAGTTGCTTTGTCCACCAGGTATAGGGATAGACCTAGCTGGAGGAAACGATTGAAAGTACATTCATTCCCCGCAGAGTAAGAGAAAGATAGTGGTGTTAGCTCTCCCCAGCTGAGACTCGCAATTGTGAATGAATCGGTAATATTCTCCCCAAGCAGAGTCTATCTACCATCAGCACTAAAATGACTTATCATCCCCAGTGGAGTTGGAAAAATTGTCCCCAGTAGACTCCGGAAGATCATCCCCAGTAAAGTCTAAAAGGGCTATCCCCAGTAAAGTCGTAATTGGAAAATCATCCCCAACGAAGTTCTTTCCTTTCACCAAACAGGAATTCAATCCCCAACAAGGTTCATTATCACCAGCAACGGTAATTCATCCCCAGCTGAATTCATCAGTGGAATCCTCAACAGAGCATCTCTTCCCCATAGAGTCATTCTCTCGTCAGTTTATTCCCCAACGAAGTTATCCTCTCCTGCAGGTTTATTCTCACAAACATCTTCACCCACTATCTCCGGTAGAAATGAAGAATTCAATTCTTTTCTCCAGCAGCAATCCGAGATTTATTTCCCCCCAGCTCAAAACATCACATTTTCATACATCATGACATGCATACGCATCATACAACACAATCTCATTTATTTTGAGAACATCATTGCTTGATACATATCATGCATTACATACAACTAACCTTTATCTTTCAGGAAGGATACAATTAAAATCTCACAAAGCTCAAGCTATGAAGCTTCTAAGTCAGTCGAATTACGGGCAAGCTCCTAAATATCGACAAAGATATTTCCTCAGTTGAATTACGGACGAGTTCCTAAATCTCAATAGAGATGTTTACCACAGTTGAATTATGGACAAGTTCCTAAATCTCAGCAAAGCAATTGAATTATGGACAAGTTCCTAAATCTCGACAAAGATATTTCCTCAGTTGAATTACGGACGAGTTCCTAAATCTCAGCAGAGATGTTTACCACAGTTGAATTACGGATGAGCTCCTAAATCTCAGCAAAGCAGTTGAATTACAGACAAGCTCCTAAATCTCAGCAAAGCAGTCGAATTACGGACGAGTTCCTAAATCTCGACAGATATTACCTCAGTTGAATTATGGACGAGCTCCTAAATCTCAGCAGATATTACCTCAGTCGAATTACGGACGAGTTCCTAAATCCCGATAGATATTTCATCAGTTGAATTACGGACAAGTTCCTAAATCTCAACAGATATTACCTCAGTTGAATTATGGACGAGTTCCTAAATCTCAGCAATTTTGTTTCCTCGGTTGAATTACGGACAAGCTCCTAAATCTCAGCAGAGATGTTTCATCAGTCGAATCACGGACAAGTTCCTAAATCTCGACAGATATGTTCCTCGGTTGAATTACGGACAAGCTCCTAAATCTCAGCGAAGTTATTTTCTCAGTTGAATTACGGACGAGTTCCTAAATCTCAGCAAAGAAGTCTTCTTAGTTGAATTATGGACGAGCTCCTAAATCTCAGCAAAGTTGATTCCCCAGTTAAGTACGGACGATTGAATTTCCTAAATATCAACAAAGACGACTCACCAGCAGAATGACGGACGACCAAAGCTTCTAAAATCTTACTTCTCTCAACAAAGATCAGACTTCCCCAGCAGAATCTTTCTCAACGACAGATATACAAGTTCTCGCTAAGGAATCTCTTACGCTATCGACACTCTTCCAAATGGCATCTTGTTGTACCCAAAAATTTGCCCTCCCATATTCCTCAAGATATGTCAAGAATCATCTCCAAATGGTTCAAAATGGCTCAAGGGTTGTACAGTTAAATCACCTCCTAAGGCAGTCAATTCAAAATTAGGGTTTTGGTTCTTTCAAGGAATTTGGGGTTTTCAATGGTTCAATCAAGTCTCATAGGCCTATATACATTCTCTAGCACCTACATGCAGAGTTTCAAGACTCACAGTGCTAGTTTGCACAGTCAAAAGCTCCATTTGATCTACAGTCAACTGCAAGGGCAAAATGGTCATTTTGCAGTCAAAAGTCATATTTTTTGTCAACATTCTCATTTTGAAGTATAATTCATCATTTTATCAAGGGTTGATCATGATTCATCAAGGATTGCTCAAAATGCATCAAGATTCAAAAGTTGCTAAATTAGGGTTTTGCAGGAAAAGTCAACTCAACTTTGACCAAGCATAACTTTCTCATACTTTATGAGAAATGACCCATCCAAAGCTCATTTTGAAAAGGATGCAATTTCCTACAATCCATCTTCATACCCCAAGATCAGAAAATGCACTCACAAGAAGTTACAAATTTGGACATTATAAGTCATTTTTGAAAGTCAACAAAAACACCTTTTGTGCCAAAGATTATAACTTGAGAATGGAAGATCAAAATGAGATGAGACCAAAAGGGTTGATTAGAGGACATATCAAGGTTTCTAAAAAGTCCAATAACACCTTCAAAAGTGCAAAATTGAAGAAGTTATGCATTGTTGAAGTTGGGCATTTTTCCAAAATGACCAAAAGTCAACTATCCTCAAAACTCCAATTTTTGACAAAAGGGCCCACTTTTTTCCATTGGATTCAGTCTTGTCATGCCACACACGTGTCCCATGCTTAATTTCAGGATCAAACATTTATTTTTCTATTTTATTTAATTTTTATTGATTTAATTCATTTTAAATCTATATTAATTCAAATAAAATCCAAAAATCAATGAAATAGTATCTTTGTGATTTGTACAGCTTTCATATATCATATGACAACCAACCAATTCGTGCTAAGGCTTATTTATGCACAAAATCTTAGATTTGGCCATATTTGGAAAGGTTAACAATGGTGATAAAGTAAAAACCTAATTCTTGAATATACATGGATTAAAGCCCAACTCTTGACCTAAAATCATTGCCTTATACATAAGCAAGCCACACAAACCTAATGGACGACCTAAGAATTGCTAAAGCGGCCAGAACAAATTGCAAAAAATCCTTAAGAAAGTGTGAGATCAAGAACGATATTGGAGGCATTTTCAGACGAAAAGAAGAACGTAACTCTCTAGCCTGATATCCTGTGAAGCAAAAGCGATCAAAACCAGGCCTTTTCATCACCTACAGCACACTGTAAGTTGTCACGAATGGACCTCTGAACATGGAATCGTGATCCTCTATTCTTGCACTTTTTCTTCAAAACATTAGCATATTCATGTTTATTGTTTGATTTCTAACATAACTGCAATAGTCAATTTTGTTTTTATGCCCTGTATCGTGATGCCCGATTCTAGGGTTCATATGCTTGATTTTTAGGTGTTTTTGATGCAGGAAAAATTGGTCACAATAATTGGTATAGAAGTGATCAGGAGATGGAGACGAGATCAGCCATGGCCTTAGATGGCATTTTCATAGCCTAGGGTGGATTTTAGAGATGAGCCACGAATTTTGATGCGGAATCAAATCCGCAGGAAAAAATACAGGGTTTGGGGGAAGAAGACGACCACACGTCGCTCTCCCATTGGTCTATTTGAAAAGCGCGCGTTTTATTTTTTTATTTACAGCGTTTTAATTGTTTTCATATATAATAGTTTCATCTTATTATGATAACAAAGAAACACGCTAGTTGAGTTGGAAAGCAGGTGGATGGAAAAGCTATTGGGACCTGGGTTCGAATCCCAGGTCCCCCAAACGTTTATTTGATTTTTCTCTTCAGGTGTTCCCATGCAATGCCCAGAAGGTGGTCTACCGTGTGCGTCCAATTTCCAAGCGCCAGATGGCCAGCAAATTAAATCCAATGGCCAAAGCTGAGTATCCACCATGCTCTACAGTCAACGCATACACATGGAAGTGGAGAAGTCAACAAAGGCCATGATGTTTTGGGCTTCAGAATTGTCAAATACACCTCCAAACTGGGCCCATACCCCCTGAGTTTGCCTTTTATTTTTTCTTTCATTATTTAATTAACTACTAACTAAAATGATTAACATTTTCTTAATAAAATACAGAAAACATAAAAATATATAATATTTTTATTTATTTAAATTTAATTAGTTTATTTTGTAAGTAAATATTAACTTAATTTGTTTAGTTTTAATTAGGCATAATATTAATACTTTTGCAATAAATTTAAAATTAATGTAGAATTAGGGTTCTTGACAATTTTAATCATTTTTTTTTATTTCCTTAAATATTCTAAAAAACCAAAAAAAATATCCTTTTTATTTAATTAATTAATTAGTTTAGGTTTAATTTAATTAAATGCAAGAAATAACAAAAAAATCTCTTTCTTTCTTAAAAAGGGTCAAAACCCTAAAAACTCTCCGATTCATTTTTTTTCTCGCGCGTATTATTTTATTCATGTTTTGATCCATATAATTGTATTTGCTCCGAGGATGTAATAGCTTTAACTTAGGACCTTTTTATCGCTTTCATTTATTTTCCGCAGTTTACTTTCCAAGGGTTTGTTTTTGGCGATGTAAATACCCGACGCCTCGTAATAGCCTAGTTTTATTTTCCGCAACTATTAACTGCTAGATGTATGCTAACTAGGCTATGCATGACAAGATCTCTCTTAAATTAAAATCAACCGTAGCTCACCATAACATGTATAGAGATAACATAACTGAAACCTGACACACTCGCACATGCCACTCCTAGGATATGCCTCACTTGGTTGCCTCGACGTGGTCATTGAGTATAGGAAGTTTTAGAGGTCGCCCTCCTGTCTAAAGATCAAAGTTGCCTCGGAACGGTTGCCTCGATAAAAAATGATCTAAGACATTAGGGTTACCGCTAAGGCGTCCTAACGTTGCTTTACTGACCACATGTCCCTTAATCGAATTGACCCGAAAACTCCAATGACGGTGCTACCTACTTCTCAATAGTGGGATAGCACTGTCTAAAGGACATTTACACAGCTTAATTCCTTTTGAGTAGGTAGAGGTTCTTAGGTACTTGCTCTTTCAAAACAAAACAAATTTTTCGCACTTACACTTTTTGAACAAAGTTTTCAAACAACACTTCATACACTCTTGAGGACAAAAACAAGAGTTAAATCGAAGTTTTCAAACAAAACTCTTTTCAAAACCCACGAACACAATAAAAGCAAAACTTTTTGAAAACATAGCGAGCAAGTACCTAAGAGCCCGTGGATAACCACGGATAGAAAGGGTGCTAACACCTTCCCTTTCTATAATCTACCTCCCGAACCCGAGAAACATCTCGAAAAGGAATTTTGCTGTGCTTTTGTCCTTTCCTTGTTGGATAAAATAAAAGACGGTGGCGAATCTTGCTTACCGCGACATTTTGCGAAAACAAACGCAAACGCGAACCAGCATTTCAAAACAGTCAGTTCTATTTCCACCGATCACACATCTATAAGCCCATTCCCGGCATCACAAGACAATTACCACTTCATGCGAGTGCAAATTTTTGGGCACTCTAGTGTTCAATCCACTTCCACCTCCGGATTACGAAAGGCACGAAAGCCAATCTGCATCCTCAGGTTTAAGAAGATTGAACAGGGGCAGCTGTTGTACCCCAAAATTTTACCTCCCATATTTCTCAAAACATGGCAAGAAAGATCTCCAAGTTGCTCAAGGTTGCTCAAGGATTGGCCAGACAAGCTCTCTCCCAAGGCAGTCTACCCCACACTAGGGTTTCATGTTGCATCAAGATCCTTGATTCCAAGTGGTCCCAAATGATCAACACTGTCCTAATATGTTCTCAAGATCATCCATGTCAAGTTTCAAGCCTTGCAGAGGAATTTTGCTCAGTCAATTGCTCAAAGGTCCAAAAAATCGACTATGCTAGGGCAAAAGTCAACTGTGACCTACATACAGTCAAACTTCAGGATTTTTTGTCAAAATTCTCATTTTGAAGTATATTTCATCATTTTATCAAGGGTTGATCATGATTCATCAAGGATTGCTCAAAATTCATCAAGACGCAAAAGTTGCTAAGTTAGGGTTTTGCAGGAAAAGTCAACCCAACTTTGACCAAGCGTAACTTTCTCATACTTTATGATAAATGACCCATCCAAAGCTAATTTTGAAGAGGATTAAATTTCATACAATCCATCTTTATCTCCCAAGATCAAAATATGCACTCACAAGAAGTTATGAATTTGGACATTATAGGTCACTTTGAAAAGTCAACAAAAACACCTTTTTCGTCAAAGCTTCATACTTGAGCATGGAATATCAAATTGAGATGAGACAAAAAGGGTTGTTTATAGGACATCTCAAGATTTCTAAAAAGTCCAAGAACACCTCCAAAGAGTCAAAATTGAGGAAGTTATGCATTGTTGAAGTTGGACTTTTTTTGCAAAATTGCCAAAAGTCAACTATCCCCAAAATTTCAAATTTTGCCAAATGGGCCCATTCTTTTTCACTTGTTTTGAGTTGGCATTATTTCCCACGTGCTCTAGCCTTGGACATGTGTCCATATCATATTTTTATTAATTATTTTGATTTTTATTTGAATTAATTTGATTTAAATCAAATAAAATCAAATAAAATCCAAAAGCATTGATAACAAGGATTTTGTGATTATTTCAGGCTCTAATCACAGCTAGCAAGGCAATCAAAATCGTATCAAGGAAATTGTGTACAAGGAGATTGGATTTGGACCAAATTTGGAAGGTTGTTAAAGAAGAATCAAATCAATATCAAAATCATTGATGGAGAGGGATTTGGACAGAATTTGCAACCCTAATGCATTGTACAATACATAAGGAGGCGAGGCATATCAAAATAAGGGTTGGAGATCAAGCATAGAGCCAAAACAGAATTTGAAAAAACAAGCAAAAAGTGTGAGTTTGAAATCACTCTTAGAGGCAGTTTCAAGGCTCTTTAACGATCTCAATAGTTTCCTGGCAGTCTCCACAACCTAAAGCAATCAAAACCAGGCGTTTTCGAGCCCTCTCACGCACTGTAAGTCGTTCACGGAACCCCTATGTTCTTGAAATCGATTAACACTATTCTTGCATCTATAATGTAAAATAATTGCATATTCTTGATCACCATGATGTTTGTATGCTTTTGCCAATAGCCAATTTCATTTATGTGACCTATACCGTGAATCACCATTGATAGGTTTTCTTGGAGTTTTTTAGGGTTTTTGTTTTCAGGAATAATTGGCCCTAGTAATGGGCATGGTTGCAATCAGGAGGATGAGACGAACTCAACCATGGTACTAGAAATCATTTCCATGGCCTGTACGAGATTTTAGAATGGACATGACTTGTAGTGACAGACATTTGTCCGTAGGTATAGATATTTGGACTTTTAGCAATGGTGCCATGACAGGGATGAAGACGTGGCCAGATCCCGTTGGTTGGTTTGAACAAGCGCGCATTTTTTTTTGCTTCTGACCACTAACTCTTGTTTTATTATATTATCATTTATTTGTATATTATTAACAATAAGAAGCAAGTGGTGTAGTGGCAAGCGTGGCATGGATTTCCCCTCAGGACCTGGGTTCGAATCCCATGTCCCCCTATTTTCTCTATAACATTTGTTTTCAGGTAATTCAGTACAAGCAAGGCTAGGAGTTCCATCATAAACTCTCACTATCCAACGCACCAGAAGGCCAGATGGCCAGATCTGGTGGCCACTATTGAAGGTGCACCAAAAGGCCAGTCAAACGCACATGCACTGGATTACAAAAAGTCAAACAGACCTTACAAATGTGCCAGAATTATTGCTATGCACACCCTCCAATTAGGCCCATTCTCTTCCTTTTTTTATTTTCTTTTCTATATTTCATTTAATTATTTTATTTTATTTAACTTAATTACTAACCAATAAATTAATTTCTTTTTTATCAAAAAAATCACAAAAATATTTTTACCCAATTAAATTTTAGAATTTTATTTTTTCATTAATAAATATTAATTAATTAATTAGGTAACTTTAATTTATTTTGCAAATAATAAAAAAAATCAATTAGAATAATTAGGTTTTAACATTAGTTTAATTATTTTATTTTCTTTCCTAAATTAACAAAAACTCCAAAAAATATGTCATTTAATATTTTTCATTAATTAATTAATTTAATAATTAATTTAGCATTTAATTTTAGGATTTAATTTCTTTTCTTAATAATAAAAACAACAAAAAAACATTTTCTTTTAAAAGGGTCAAAACCCTAATTTCGCATTCGATTTAATTTCGGGTCACGCGCTTTATTTATCCAATTATTGTATCTTCTCTCAGTTTGTAATATTTAATTAGGACATTTAATTTTACCGCTTTTATTTTATTTTCAAAGGGTTGTTTTTTGGCGATGTAAATACCCGACGCCTTGTAATAATTTAGTTTAATTTCCGCACCTTTAACTTCTGCAAATATTCAACTGCTAGATGTTTGGTAATAGGGTTTGCATGACAAGAATGAATGCCTAATTTAAAATAGTTAGATCACCCTAAACATGTGCAAAGATAAAAATAACTGAAATCAAAACACTCTCACATGCGCACTCCTAGGGTACACCCCACTTGGTTACCTTTGTAAACGGTCATTGAGTATAGGTTATTTTAGAGGTCGCCCTCTTGTCTAAAAGATCATAGTTGCCTTGAAATGGTTTCCTCGGATATTGTTGCCTCGAACAAATGATCTAAGACATTAGGGTTACCGCTAAGACGTCCTAACATTGCTTTAGTGACCGTATGTCCCTCTTTCGAATTGACCCTCAAACTCCAACGACGGTGCTACCTACTCACTAATAGTAGGATAACGTTAAAGGAAACAAACATAGAATGATTCCTTTTTCGAGTAGGTAGATTATTTCTTAGATACTTGCTCATCCGAAATAAAACTTTTTTCACACTTACACTCCTTTTCAAACAAAGTTTTCAAAAACACTTCATTACACTCTTGAAGACAGACGCAAGAGTTAAATCGAAGTCAAAACAAAAACTTTTCAAAACCCACAAGCACAAAGAAAACAATTTTGAAAATGATGAGCAAGTACCTAAGAGCCCGTAGATAACTACAGATAGAAAGGGTGCTAATACCTTCCCTTTCTATAATCTACCCCCGTACTCAGAAATATCTCGAAAAAGGAATTTTTCTGTGCTTTTTTCCTTTCCTTGTTGGATAAAATAAAAGTCGGTGGCGACTCTTGCTTACCGCTACATTTTGCAAAAACAAACGCAAAACGCGAACCAGCATTCCAAAAACAGTCAGTTCTTCCACCGTACCACAAGGGCCAACATTCATAATTGGGAAGACCTGGTTGCTGCTTTCTACAAGAAGTATCAGTATAATGCAGACCTTGCTCCCACCCGTACACAAATCCATAATATATCTATGGGTTCGAGTGAGGGATTTAAGGACTATGCTCAGAAGTGGAGGGATTTAGTAGGAAGTGTCCAGCCTCCCCTATCTGATAGGGAGTTGGTGGATATGTTTCTCGGTACCCTGCCTGGTCTGTTCTTTAATCACCTGATTGGAAGCTATTCAGCCGGCTTCACTAAATTAATTCTGAAAGGAGAACGGGTGGAAGCTAGAATTAGGAGTGGGAAGATTCAGAAGGAGGCGTCCTCCAGTACAGTAAGGAAACCATTTGCTGGGAAGAAGGAGGTTAGTGCTATGTACCGTCAAAGAAATCAGGACAGAACTGAATGTCGTCCTGCGGTAGGGGCTGTCATGATCTCTAAGTCTGAACCTAGCCAACAAAGGAACAATCAACCGAGAATAAAAAGGCCGGTAAGATAGTTTACCCGAATAAATATGACTCTGCCTCAAATCTTGCCACAACTATTGAAGACTAATCTGGTAACTTTGAAGGACGCCCCAAAGAATCCCAACACCGCCTCTCCTCACTACAACCCTAAGGCTCGTTGCACTTATCATTCAGAAAGTCCATGCCATGATACCAATAACTGCTGGGCTTTGAAAAACAAGGTGCAGGATCTGATCGAGGCGAAGGAAATTGAATTTGACGCCCCCGAGGTTCCAAATGTTATCACTGCTCCTATGCCCAAGCATGGGCGTGGGGTTAACGCTGTTGAAGATGATGTATTTGTTACTGATATTGATGAACTTGTTACTCCTCTCCTGACCGTCAAGAGGAGCCTGTTGAAGGCCGGTTTATTTCTGGGCTATGGCGAAGGTTGCCGCCTCTGTTTGTCTCTACCTAATGGTTGTCATTTATTGAAGGCAGGTGTCCAACGCCTGATGGATGACAAAGAAATTTTATTTGAAAAGACTCCTGTTTCAACCACTTTTTATAAGGATGTTTCAATAATAACCATTTCCGCCAATCCTCTCAGGGTCTCCACCAAAAGACCCGTCAGGATTACATCTGTGCCAAAGGTGACTCCGCTGATAATTACCAAGCCAGGGCCAATCCCATACTCCTCAGATAAAATTGTTCCCTGGAACTACGGGGGTGATGTCTACTACCACGACGTTAAGAAAGATTGGCTGGCCAATGAAGACCAGGTTTCTGAGAAGGCTGACCCCGACATTGGCAACATTGTGGGAACCAGCACGATAACCAGAAGTGGAAGAGTGTTCGCCCCAGAGATTTCTCCTCCGAAAGCTGTTACTGGTCTTATGATTATTCCTGATTTTATTCCTGCTGGTACTACTACTATAGTTCCTGTGATTACCCCTGTTGACACCCCTATTACCAAGTCAACCGAGACTCGGGGAAAAGACATATTGATTGAGCTTGTCCGGACGAAGGCGCCGTTAATATCTATCCTAGAGGCTTCCAAGAAGGAAATGGAAGAAATTTTGAAGATCATCAAAAGGAGCGACTGCAATGTGGTCGAGCAACTGGGGCAGACCCCTTCAAAGATTTCTATGTTGGCTTTACTATTGTGCTCTGAAGCCCATGCAAAGGCTTTGGTGAAGTTCCTCAAGATGGCCCATGTGCCACAGGAAACCTCTACGGACCAATTTGAGGATTGTGTGGCCAGTCTGACGGCGGATAACGGTTTGGGTTTCTCTGATGCTGATTTGACACCCAGAGGGAGAAAACACAATGATGCACTGCATGTTTTTGTCGAATGCTGGGGCACCACTTTGGCCTATGTCCTGGTAGATACTGGTTCATCATTGAATGTGCTGCCCAAGAAGGCTCTGAATAAACTAGACTGTGAAGGTTTGACCTTGAAGCCCAGCAACATAATGGTAAGGGCTTTCGATGGCTCAAAGAGGATGGTGCACGGGGAGGTGGACATCCCAAAAAAAGTTGGTTCTTAGAATTTCAAATCTAACTTCTACGTGATGGATATTAGACCATCCTATTCTTGTTTATTGGGTCGCCGTTGGATCCATGGGGCGGGAGCTGTCACATCTACTCTGCATCAAATGATGAAGTACCCAGTAAAAGGGAAGATTGTCACGGTACACGGGGAGGAAGAATACATGGTCAGTCACCTGAACTCCTTCAGGTATGTAGAAATGGATGGCGAGTTCATCGAGACTCCGTTAGAATTTTGAAGAGGTGCCTCAAACTATGGCTGCAACTAAAACTGTCACCAATCTGTCACAGATCACCAGACCTCCCTTGAAGATGGCTTCCCTCAAGGATGCAAAAGCAGTTATCGAAGGAGGTGGGTCTACCATCTAGGCCCGGCTCCCCAAAATACCATAAAAGTCTGTCAAGTTTGGCTTAGGTTTCTCTTCAGGGGCGCAAAGGGCTGTTCTCTGTGCTCGTGCTGGAGGACCTCCTATCCATATCAGTAATCATGGGGTCAATGCCTTGGAGGATAATGATGTTGATGATGACATGGACAATTGGATCTTCCCTACTGCAAACGGTGGACTCAGTAACTGTACCGAAAGAGACTTTGTAGCGATTACTTTTGTTCAGAAGTAATTGTCTTTTTATTTTTTTGGATATGTAATAAACAATATAAACTTTACGGCCATGTGTCTTACCCGGGGCACAATGGTTTATTTGTGAGGGAAATCATAATTCAATTTCATATGGCATTAATAAAGCATTGGACGTTTATGCATATAAATTTTGTGCTCTCTGTTTTTCTTTTCTTTTTACTTTGCCTATACAGCTATGCTCTTATACGCACTCACATATCAAACTACAGATCCATATCCACTCCGGATCCCATTGATAACAGTTCTGCTATTGCCGATTATGACTTTGAAAATCCAATCAACCAAGCCGAGGAAGAAGGCGAGGAAGATTATGAGGTACCCGGAGAACTTGCTAGACTGTTACAACAGGAAGAAATGGCCATACAGCCTTATGAAGAGCCAATTGAGATAGTGAATTTGGGTACAAAGGAAGACAGAAAAGAAGGCATGATCGGTGCAAATCTGGGGCTTAATGTCAAACTGCACTTAATACAGATGTTGCATGATTATGTCAAGATCTTTGCTTGTTCATATGAAAACATGCCTGGACTAGACACCAATATTGTGGTTCATCGCCTGCCAACTAAGAAGATTGCCCTCCGGTAAAGCAGAAGGTCTGTCACATGCGCCCTGAAATGTCAGAGAAGATCAAAGCAGAGGTTATGAAATAGTTCAATGCTGGATTCCGGGCTGTCACCTCTTATCCCCAATGGGTTGCTAACATAGTCCCGGTGTCTAAAAAAGACAGCAAGGTATGGATGTATGTGGACTACCGAGATTTGTACAGGGCGAGCCCCAAGGATGACTTTCCGCTTCCCCATATTGACATTCTGGTTGACAACACCATGCAGCACAAGATCTTTTCCTTCATGGATGGTTTCTCTGGTTACAATCAGATCAAGATGGCGCCTGAAGACATGGAGAAGACAACCTTCGTCACATAATAGGCACTTTCTGCTACAAAGTGATACCGTTTGGGTTGAAGAATGCTGGGGAAACCTATCAGCGAGCCATGTTGGCTTTGTTCCATGACATGATTCACCATGAAATAGAGGTATATGTTGATGACATGATAGCCATGTCTCAAACTGAGGAAGAGCACCTTGATCATCTATAAAAGTTGTTTGACAGGTTGAAGACGTACAAGCTGAGGTTGAATCCGAACAAGTGTACCTTCGGGGTAAGGTCTGGTAAACTGCTAGGTTTCATTGTTAGTGACAAAGGTATTCAGGTAGACCCTGCAAAAGTGAAGGCTATACAAGAGATGCTGGCTCCTCGTACTGAGAAGGAGGTCAGAGGCTTCTTAGGACGCCTAAATTACATTGCCAGGTTCATTTCCCATTTAACTGCGACTTGTGAGCCAATCTTAAAAATCTTGAAGAAAGATCAAGTGGTAAAGTGGAATTACGAATGCTAGTCTGCCTTCGAGAGAATCAAGGAATACCTTCAAGAACCACCAATTCTGATGCCTCCGATTGAAGGAAGACCTTTGATAATGTACTTAACAATATTGGATAACTCAATGGGGTGTGTGCTGGGGCAGCATGACGAGTCCGGTTGAAAAGAGCATGCAATATACTACCTTAGAAAAAAGTTTATCGACTGTGAAACAAGATACTCACTGCTCGAGAAAACTTGTTGCGCTTTGGCATGGGGTGCTCGCCGGATGAGACAGTATATGTTGACCCACACTACATTGTTGATATCTAAAATGGATCCAATCAAGTATATCTTTGAGAAGCCCACTCTCTCCAGAAGAATAACAAGATGGCAAATGATCTTGACCGAACACGATATCCAATACACGACCCAAAAAGAAATCAAGGGAAGTGTACTAGTGGATCATTTGGCTCATCAAGCTATGGATGACTACCAATCCATGAATTTTTAGTTCCCAGATGAGAATATTATGTTAGTGACTGACTGTGAAGAACCTAGACCAGATGAAGGACCTGAGGAAGGATCCCGATGGACTATGGTTTTTGATGGAGCCTCCAATGCACCCGACAATGGCATTGGTGCTGTAATCATATCTCCCGAGGGCTGTCATACTCCTTTCACCACCCGGTTATGTTTCAACTGTACCAATAATATGGCGGAGTATGAGGCATGTATCGTGGGTCTAAAAGCTGCTATTGACCTGAGGATCAAGTTCTTGAGCATTTTCGGGGATTCAGCCTTGGTTGTAAGTCAAATCAAAGGAGAGTGGGACACGAAGCACCCGAATCTCATCCCTTACAGAGAACATGTGCTGACACTACTCCCACACTTTGAAGAGGTCACCTTTGAACACTTCCCACGAGAAGAGAATCAGTTAGCGGACGCGCTAGCTACCATGTCATCTATGTTCAAGGTCAGGTGGGATAACGAGGCCCCTCTGATCACTATTAAAAGGTTGGATGAACCGACATATTGCTACGAGATTGAAACTGAAGAGGTAGCCGACAAACCTTGGTTCCATGAAGTGAAAAGGTATCTCGAGGCTCAATAATATCCCGAGGGGGAATCTGTCAATGATAAAAAGTTCCTGAGGAGGTTCGCTGCAAAGTTCTTCCTCAGTAATGGAATCCTCTATAAGCGCAACCATGACTCAACTTTGCTTCGGTGCATAGACAAGAGCGAAGCAGAGAGGATTATGGCAGATCTATACGAAGGTACCTTTGGCACCCATTCTAGTGGACACACTATGGCTAAAAAGATCCTACGAGCAGGATACTACTGGTCCACTATAGAAGCAGACTGTTATCAGCATTCTCGAACTTGTCACAAATGCCAGATCTATGCTGATAAAGTACATGTACCTCCGGTTCCCTTGAATGTCTTGACAGCCCCTGGTCCTTTGCAATGTGGGGCATCGACATGATCGGATAGATTAGGCCCAATGCTTCCAATGGGCATCACTTCATCCTGGTGGCCATTGATTACTTCACGAAGTGGGTTGAGGCTGCCTCTTTTGCTTCTGTTACCAAGAATGTTGTGGCGCGGTTTATCAAAAATAACCTGATTTGTCGGTATGGTGTCCCTGCGAGAATCACCATAGACAATAGTATGAATCTCAACAATACCATGATCACTGAACTCTGTAAATAATTCAAGATCCAACACCATAATTCCTCCCCTTATCGGCCGAAGATGAATGGCGCTGTAGAGACTGCTAACAAGAATATCAAGAAAATCATACAGAAAATGACGGTGACATATAAAGACTGACATGAGATGTTACCATTTACTCTTCATGGCTATCGCACCTCAGCGCGCATGTCGATAGGGGAGACACTTTATGCTCTGGTATATGGTATGGAGGTTGTCCTGCCTATTGAGGTCCAGATCCCTTCTTTGAGGATCATGAAGGATGCAGGTTTGAACGAAGACGATTGGATCCAAACTCGGCTGGATCAACTAAATCTGATTGATGAGAAAAGGCTTACTGTTGTCTGTCATGGTCAAATGTATCAAAAACGGATGATCAAGGCTTTTAACAAAAAGGTCAGACATCAAGTGTATTAAGAGGGTGATCTAGTAATCAAGCACATCATACAGCCGCAAGGTGATCACAGGGGAAAATGGACTCCCACATAAGATGGGCCATTTGTGATCAAAAGCGTATTTTCAGGTGGAGCCATGACTTTGACCACCATGGATGGTGACGACCTTCCTCACCCTGTTAATGCGGACATAGTGAAAAGATACTACGCATGAATAAAGACCCGCTAGGTTGACTGGCCTAGGCAAAAATAAGGGCATCCCGACGAACCAAAGAGGTTCAAGCAGAAATTAGGGATAAAAAACAAAAAAATCTATACACCCGGCAAGTCAAAAACCTGAAAAGGCGGCTTGGGAAAAAAAGGGTATCCCGGTGGACTGAAAACCCGAAAGGGCGGTCCAGGCAAAAGTTAGGGATTTGAAGCGTATCACTATGTCCCATTGAATCACCTTGCGACCAGACTTCAGCATCAACTATCAAACTCAAATGGTACCAATCAATCCAGTAAACTTTAGACAAGCAGCAAAGTTATGAGATGCTCGAAGGCATAGAGGCAATAGCAGAATTGGAACCTAATGTGATTATTGCGCATAGCTGTTTTCTTATCTTTGTACACTATTTTATATAATCTTCACTTCTTACGGCGGTGTTCTCCTACTAGAACGTCAGCATCTTTGTACAAAACGTATGTTATAGGCAAACTCTAGAAATCAATACAAATCATTTCTTTGAAAATACAAAACTTGTTTGTTTTTATTTTTCTGTTTTGGTTTTGCAATGATGTCCAATGACTTATTCTTGACATATGCATTTAAATATGATCACTATTCACAAAATACTTGCATAAAAAACAGAAAGACAGTTTCCGACGACTTCAGGAAACGGGGCAAAGTCTAAAAAACAATTCACAGTTCCGACAGTTACTCTTTCCAGCATAGTATAGGGGCAAAGACAGTTTGAAACGAAGTAACTGCTACATATGACCCCGTGAAACCTGTGTTCCCCACAGAGCAGAAACAACCAAAGTTTTGACTCCTTCATCCCTAAGCAGGAATTATCTCCTCCAACAAACTTCCTCCAGCAGAGAGCTGAAGTCGGTGTTCCCCAACCGAGCTTTATAATTTCAAACAGTTATAAAACCTCCTCCCAGATAGAGTTTGTTTCTCATACTGCGGAAGTTCATTCCCCAACGGAGTTTACTTCTCTACATCGGCAGAACCTTCCAACAAGCATCTCTCTCTACAGACTGATTCTCAAGCAGAATTAATTCTCCAGCAGAGTCAATCCCCAGCAGGTTACCCTTAAACAGAAAGAGGAAATCCCCGACGAATCATCTCCATTCACCATCCCCAACAGAAATGAAGGAATCAGCTCCCAATACTTCCCAACAGTGGTCCGGGATTTATTTTTCTAGACTAAAATTGCGATAACATCCCATATTCATACATCATGGCATGTGCATACACATCGCATATAGCATAATCTCATTTATTTTGAGAGTATCATCACAATGCATTTCATACATCATGCCATTGCATGTGACTAATCCTTTACCTTTTTCAAGGAAGAATCAAGTCAATAAACACCGTTGACTACTTATGAAACCTGATAGTCCTATCAAAAGCTACGCCTGATGAAAGGATATTTCATCATCTTCCTCGGAACAATGTTCTCAGAAGACCTTCTCTGGTTCAGTCAGATTGACACTAAGATCTCCCTGATTCTTATTCCAGTTGAAGATATTCCAAGACTTTTGTATGGTTCAGTTAAATCGATCCTCCTGAGATTTTTCTGATTCTTATCCAGTCAAAGTTAATCCAAGACCTTCTCTGGTTCAGTCAGATCGACACTAAGATCTCCCGATTCTTATTCCAGTTGAAGATATTCCAAGACTTTTGTCTGGTTCAGTTAAATCGATCCTGAGATTTTTCTGATTCTTATCTAGTCAAAGGTAATCCAAGACCTTCTCTAGTTCAGTCAGATCGACACTAAGATCTCCCTGATTCTTATTCCAGTTGAAGATATTCCAAGACTTTTGTCTGGTTCAGTTAAATCGATCCTAAGATTTTTCTGATTCTTATCCAGTGGAAGTTGATCTAAGACCTTCTCTGGTTCAGTCAGATCGACACTAAGATCTCCCTGATTCTTATTCCAGTTGAAGATATTCCAAGACTTTTGTCTGGTTTAGTTAAATCGATCCTAAGATTTTTCTGATTCTTATCCAGTCGAAGTTGATCCAAGACCTTCGCTGGTTCAGTCAAATCGACACTAAGATCTCCCTGATTCTTATTCCAGTTGAAGATATTCCAAGACTTTTGTCTGGTTCAGTTAAATCGATCCTAAGATTTTTCTGATTCCTATCCAATCAAAGTTAGTCCAAGATCTTTACTGGTTCAGTTAAATCTATTCTAATATTTTCTGATTCTTATACAGTCAAAGATAAACCGAGACCTCTGCTGGTTCAGTGTGGGTCAACCATGGATTCGTTGCTAATTTCTTAAAACAACCTAATCTCATATCCCCAGTAAGTCGCCGTGAAACCTGGAGCACAACCAGATAACAGTCAGTCTCATCATCCTCATCAAGTCACTGCAAAGCCTGGATCCTGAGCATATAGTAGTTCACATCATTATCCTTAATCAAGTGAGGACTCCCCAATAGAGTAACATACAACTGAAGCTCCTAAAACTCTATGCTCCAAGACGGAGACCAACATTCCTCAACAGAGTCCTCTTCAACAACAGGAATAAGGATTCCCATAAAGGAATATCTCATGAAATAAACAGTCTTTTGGATGGCCTCTTTAAGCCCATCTCCGACGACTCTCCGTCACATTCTAATGGCATCTTTAAGCCCATCTCCGAAGACCTCCCGTCATCTTTTCCAAATGGAATTTATAAGCCCATTCCCAATACTATCTACACAGTCAAGTATCATCTCAGACGAGTGCAAATTTCTGGGCACTCTAGTGTTCAATCATCTTCCACCTTCAGATCACGAAAGGCAGACAAGCCAATCTACATCTTTAGGTTTAAGAAGATTGAACAAGGGTAGCTATTGTACCCTAAAATTTGCCCTCTCATTTTTTACAAAATCTTCTTTCACATGGGTGGTTACAAACACTTGCTTGAAGAAAAATAACAATTTTTGAAGTTGGTCAAAGTGTCATTTGATGAGGTGTCTTCGATTGGCATTTTAATGTCATTTCGATTGTTTCAAATTAAAGAAAATCGAAGATGGCAAAACGAATCTTTCGATCGGTCAATAAGGCCTTTTGATTGGCCTTATGGACAGAACCTTCGAATGGCTTTTTGGCAGGAAACTTCAACTGGTCCCATGGCCAGAACATTCGATTGGCTTTTTGGCAAGTCCTTTCGATTGGTCTTTTGGCAGGAACCTTGGATTGGTCCCATGGCCAGAACCTTCTATTGGTTTTTTGGAAAGTCCTTTCGATTGGTCTTTTGGAAGGAACCTTCGATTGGTCCCATGGCCAGAACCTTCAATTGGCCTTTTGGAAAGTCCTTTCGATTGGTATTTTGGCAGGAACCTTTGATTGGTCCCATGGCCAGAACCTTCGATTGGCCTTTTGGCAAGTCCTTTCGATTGGTCTCTTGGCAGGAACCTTCGATTGGCCCCATGGCAAGACCCTTCGATTAGAATTTTGTCAAGACACTTCAAATGACAGGAGGGTGTTCGAAGGGTTCAAGTGTCTAGTTTCATCAAAGAGACACGAATGTTCCAAAGAGGAATGCGTTTAATTGGTCTGATTCTTGTCTCATGGCTTTAATGCCCTGTTTAATTTGCTTTCTCTTGCCATTACTAGAACAACACGCTCCTATAAATACAAGAGCAATCACACAATACCAGGGAAAAAGGAGAGGATAGGCGAACAAAAGAGGGAACAAAGAGAAACACACACATAGAGAATGCATAGGAAAGAAACTACACACATATACCGCCTCACACGCGCAACTTGCCCTTAGAGAGCACAAAAAATTCCTCAAATTTTCAAAGAATCCCAGAGTTTCCACAACCCTCGTTGCAGGATTTCCCACACTCAGGATTCCAAATCGAAGCACCTCCGAGTGGTTAATGAAATTTTCAATCTCATCCAATCTATAATTTGAATCCATACTGTGATACGGTGGGAGAACTGACTTGGGATTTTGCGTTTGTGTTCGCAAATGTTTCGGTTTAGCAAGAGTCGCCACCGACTTTTTATTTATCCTAAGGAAAGGTCAAAAAGCACAGGAAAGACCTTTGAGATGTTTTCGTGGGTTCGGGGGGTAGATTATGAAAAGGGAAGGTGCTAGCACCCTTTTCATCCATGGTTATCCATGGGCTCTTAGTTACTTGTTTTAGATCACTTGCTTTGCTTTTCAATTGTTTGAATGGTGCGTTGTGTGTGTGGTTTTGAAAATGTTTTAAAAAAGATGCCTTGTCTAGGAACCCTTTATAATGATTCTTGTTTGAATGTATACAAAGGTGTATGTATTTTTGAAAGGTTTTCAATGTTTTGAAAGTTGTTTTTGAAATTGTGTTGTGGAGTGTGTTTCGAAAAATAGCAAGGATGTTTTGCAAGATTTTTGATCAAGTAACTAAGAGTTGTCTACCCTATTTTACTCAAAGATCTTTCTTATGTTTTTAACCCTTTTAACAGTGTTGCTTCACCATTGTATTTGGTGAACAACCTTGTGTTAGGATGTTAACGGGACAGGCGCGGGTCATCGTATGACCATGATAGCAATGTTGTGAAATGACTTAACACTTTTCTGTAGGGACTAAGATCATTTTGAAAGGCAACTTTGATAGCGTCATCGAGGGACTATGATCTTTTTTCAATTCGTTTGTGCTAAGACATCCCACACGCATAACATGGCCATTTTTGTAAGGCAACAAGTGGAATTACCCTAAGGGTGCATGTGTGCAAGTGTGTTTGATTGCATGCATTTTGTCTTTGATTTTTAGGTTGTCTACTGTGGATTTTATCTTGCCATACACACCTAGTTATTAGCATTTGTACAAAAGTAATAAAAAGTGCAAAAGATAAATCCTACACTATTACAACCATATTGAAGTGCATAGGAATGTAAAGGAAAAAATAAGATAAAAGTAAGAAAAATGAGTGTATTTCGACCCAGGCAGCAGCAGCCTTCGATTGGGAGTTCGCACCAGTGAGGTCATGGACTTCGATTGGGCTTTGGCACCAGTCAGGTCATGTACTTCGATTGGAGGCTGGCACGAGCATGGGAGTGCCTTTCGTCTGAGCCTGGACTTAGTTCAAGTGTGCCTCTGGCTGGGCCTTTCTGCCTTGTTGCCTTCTTCGATTGGGCCTGGAATTTGTGCAAGATGCAATCTGCCTTTCTGTCTCCTTCGATTGGGTCTGGAATCTGTGCAAGATGCAATCTGCCTTTCTGCCTCCTTCGACTGGGCCTGGAGTCAGTGAGGAAGCCTGAGGCTTCGTTTCATATTCCTGTCTCCTGCTTATTTCGTTTGAGATATTAAATAGCAACATGGCCCAAGGCCATGCTATCATTACCTCAGGGCCAGGTTAGTTCTTAGAGCATTTGTAACAAACCAAAGAACGAAACCAAAAGGAGAGACAATAAAAATAAACTAAAAGAGTGGAAACGAAAAGGTAACAAACATTATGTAAATGTTTGAAACGAAAAGGAAGCTTATTTACATGTTATGTTGGAAATGAAGGGTTCAAGGTTAAGAATGACTTACCTTGCTTGAGGCTGGAACGTGTGCTGGCGCCTTTAAGTGGTTTCCTTGAATGCTTCTGGATTCGAAGGGAGGAACCAGGAGTTATGTCTTTGATACTGGATTCGAAAGAGAAGAAGCAAGTGTGAGGTTCTTCCTACTGGATTCGAAGGGTAACAAGGCAGGGATGTTTCAGATTCTAAGGGGATAAGTGTTTGGATTCTGGGTATGTGTTTGATGAGTGTTTAATTGTTTGTGTTTGAGAGCTTTTGAAGATTCGTTCCTCTGGCCAAAAGTCCTCCCTTAGCTTTGCAAGAATTCCTCTATTTATAGGGAAAAAGAATGCACATGTTGTCCAACAGCCAGCCTTGCAAAATAATAGATAACGTGACAGCACATGTGGTGGGCCTGTTGGCAGTTGGGGTTCAGAAAATAATAAAATAAGGCCTATCTGGAAAGTAAATGTCCACTTGTGCCACAAAAGCAAGATGAATGGTTCAGATGGGGTTGCTTCACGCTGAAGGAAAATATAGCGCAAGGCTCAAGACAGACTTTCCTAAAGGGTAGTACTGTGCACAACAGATGGGTACAGGCCTAAAAAGGGTAGACACGTGGCCTAGCCTATGGGTCTGAATGTTCAACCTGATCTTTTGAGTCGAATCCTCCATCTTTCTACACCTTCCAACAAGACTGGAACAACACAACATTCGTTTTCACCAGCTGTGTGTCCTTCGAATGGGCCAACTGTGTGTTCTTCGAATGGCCAACTGTGTGTTCTTCGAATGGCCAACTGTGTGTTCTTCGAATGGCCCTTTTTTGCCAGCTTCAAAGTCCAACTCGAATCCATTTAGAACCTTCCCTATTAGACAACTTCGACCAGCCCTTGGCCTTGTGATGAGTCTAAGTTCTGATTCGAAGAGTTCAGAACTTCCTTCATCAGAGCATCTTAGATTAAGAGAAACTCTGCACTGAAATGCCATTCGAAGGTCATTTCGTTCTGATGTTCTTTTTAAGGGAAACTCTGAAGTTCCAGTCCAAGGACCTTTTGAAATTCCAATTGAAGGGTATTTGTCCATATACCAATCAAAGGGTACTTGTTAAAATTCCAATCGAAAGGCTTTGTTAACAGGCCAATCGAAAGGTGCTGTTCATGTTAATCGAAGGACATGGTTAACATGTCTGTCGAAGTTGCCTTGACACAATGCTAAATCGAAGGATCCCGTGGCATGCCAATTGAAAGGCTTGGCCCAGGGTGCCAAACGAAAAGGTCTTTCAGAATTCCAATCGAAGGCCTTGACACAATGCCAATCGAAGTGCTTGTCCATAATGCCAATCGAAGCATCTTTGGAATGTCAATCAAAGTGCTTGTCCATAATGCCAATCGAAGGGAATTATCCATGCCAATCGAAAGGCTCCTTCAGAATACCAATCGAAGGGTCTTATCCATGCCAATCGAAAGGCTCCTTCAGAATACCAATCGAAGGGTCTTTCAGAATGCCAATCGAAAGGTACTTAAAGCACCACTCAAAAATCTTCTTTTTCCTTAGGAAAGGGTTTCTGGTCAACCATGCAGGGGGAAGACTTTGGAAAACATGAGAGGGCAAATTTTGGGGTACAACAGTTGCCCCTGTTCAAACTTCTTACACCTGAAGAGTTAGATTGGTAATTCTACCATTCGTGACTTAAAGGTGGAAGATGATTGAACACTAGAGTGCCCAGAAATTTGCACTCGGTGATGTGATGGTAGAGGGAATGGGCTTAAAGATGCCATTTGGAGAGATGATAGAAAGTTGTAGGAGATGGGCTTAAAGATGCCATCCGGAGATGTGACAGAATCTTGTCGGGGATGGGCTTAAAGATGCCATATGGAGGTGTGACAGAATCTTGTCGAAGATGGGCTTAAAGATGCCATCCAAGAATGTTTGTTGAATTGCAATGTTGTAGGTCAGAAGAATGAGCATCAAAATGGTATCCGTGTCTGGAAGGCCAATAAACTGTATCTGGGGACTGAGTTTGTATGAGCAAAAGAATGGCGTCCGTGTCTAGCGCGTATCTGAGCTGTAATTGTATTTGGTTTTTGAATGAATATCAGAATGACTGTCGTGCTTGGAGTGTATCTAAAATTGTAACTGGGATCTGAATGGGTGACAGAATGACATCTGAATCTGGATTGTATCTGGACTATATCTTGGAGTTTAGATCTGTATGAGTAGCAGAATGACTTCCGTGTCTAGAGTATATCTGTATTCTGAATGGGTAACAGAGAAAAATCTGTGTATGGAGCAACTGTGTGTTGAGGATAAATTCTGAATGAGTGACAGAATGGCAACCGTGTCTGGAGCGTATCTGGAATGAGTGACAGAATGACATCCGAATCTGGATCGTATCTGGACTGTATTTGAAGTTTGAGATCTGTATGAGTAGAAGAATGACTTATGTGTCTGGAGTATATCTGAGACTGTAACTGGGATCTGAATGAGTGACAGAATGACATCCGAATCTGGATCATATCTGGATTGTATCTTGGAGTTGAGATCTATATGAGTAGCAGAATGACTTCCGTGTCTGGAGTATATCTGAAACTGTAACTGGGATCTGAATGAGTGACAGAATGACATCCGAATCTGGATCGTATCTGGACTGTATCTTGGAGTTGAGATCTGTATGAGTAGCAGAATGACTTCCGTGTTTGGAGTATATCTGAAACTGTAACTGGGATCTGAATGAGTGACAGAATGACATCTGAATCTGGATCGTATCTGGACTGTATCTTGGAGTTGAGATCTGTATGAGTAGCAGAATGACTTCCGTGTCTGGAGTATATCTGAAACTGTAAATGGGATCTGAATGAGTGACAGAATGACATCTGAATCTGGATCGTATCTGGACTGTATCTTGGAGTTGAGATCTGTATGAGTAGCAGAATGACTTCCGTGTCTGGAGTATATCTGAAACTGTAACTGGGATCTGAATGAGTGACAGAATGACATCCGAATCTGGATCGTATCTGGACTGTATCTTGGAGTTGAGATCTATATGAGTAGCAGAATGACTTCCGTGTCTGGAGTATATCTGAAACTGTAACTAGGATCTGAATGAGTGACAGAATGACATCCGAATCTGGATCGTATCTGCACTGTATCTTAGAGTTGAGATCTGTATGAGTAGCAGAATGACTTCCGTGTCTGGAGTATATCTGAAACTGTAACTGGGATCTGAATGAGTGACAGAATGACATCCGAATCTGGATCGTATCTGGACTGTATCTTGGAGTTGAGATCTGTATGAGTAGCAGAATGACTTCAGTGTCTGGAGTATATCTGAAACTGTAACTGGGATCTGAATGAGTGACAGAATGACATCCGAATCTGGATCGTATCTGCACTGTATCTTGGAGTTGAGATCTGTATGAGTAGCAGAATGACTTCCGTGTCTGGAGTATATCTGAAACTGTAACTGGGATCTGAATGAGTGACAGAATGACATCCGAATCTGGATCGTATCTGGACTGTATCTTGGATTTGAGATCTGTATGAGTAGCAGAATGACTTCCGTGTCTGGAGTATATCTGAAACTGTAACTGGGATTTGAATGAGTGACAGAATGACATCCGAATCTGGATCGTATCTGGACTGTATGTTGGAGTTGAGATCTGTATGAGTAGCATAATGACTTCCGTGTCTGGAGTATATCTGAAACTGTAACTGGGATCTGAATGAGTGATAGAATGACATCTGAATCTGGATCGTATCTGGACTGTATCTTGGAGGTCTCTGATTTCCAGAGAAGGTCTTTTTTGATAATGATGTGTGATAAAGGAATCTGAGACGATTGCTACTCCAAACAGATGATGAAGGAATCTTGGATGACTACTACCTCAGTAGGATGATGAAGGAATCTTGGATGACTACTACAACAGCAGGATGATGAAGGAATCTTGGATGACTACAACCTCAGCAGGATGATGAAGGAATCTTGGATGACTACAACCTCAGCAGGATGATGAAGGAATCTTGGATGACTACTACAACAACAGGATAATGAAGGAATCTTGGATGACTATAACCTCAGTAGGATGATGAAGGAATCTTGGATGACTACAACCTCAGCAGGATGATGAAGGAATCTTGGATGACTACAACCTCACCAAGATGATGAAGGAATCTTGGATGACTACAACCTCAGCAGGATGATGAAGGAATCTTGGATGACTACAACCTCAGCAGGATGATGAAGGAATCTTGAATGACTACAACCTCAGCAGGATGATGAAGGAATCTTGGACGATTACTACCTCAAAAGGATGATGATAACTTTTATTTGTCGATCGATCTTTCCTTAAAAGGTAAAGAGTTAGTTGTATGCAATGTCATGATGCATGAAATTCATAATGTCATGATGTTCTCAAAATTAAATGAGATTGTGTTGTATGCACTTATCATGTATATAAATAGGATGTATGAAATGTGAAATGTTAATGAATGTATTTTTGTCTGGGAAAATAAATCCTTGACAAGTGTTGGGGAGTTATTAAATCCCGGATTGCTGTTGAAGAGTATGTGTGTCTTCAAACTTTGCTTAGAATATTTCCAATGGATTCCTGTTTTATCGTTTGAGGAGAACTCCGCTGGGGGAAGTTGAAAACTCTGTGGGGATTATGTTTATTCTTGCTTGGGAAAAGAGTTTAGGAGTCTTAGTCGTCCATTGCTCTACTGGGGAGTCGAAGTTGAACTGATATCTGGTCGGGTCCAGGTTTCATAGTAACTTGCTGGGGATTGTAGAGTAGTCTACTGGGGAAGAGGAGTTGTGGTCCTTTGATTTGTAGTAGTCGGTGAGGCAAACTCAAGCTGGGGAATCCTGGTGTTGTTGGGGGAAATAAACCCTGTCGTCAGTCCGCTAGAGAGGTGACATCTTCGTTGGGGGAAGTCCTCGAGGATTCTTGAGGTTGATTCAGCTGGGAAAAGGGGGTCAGAGATTATACTCTTGTTGGGGAATCATCCTATGAGAAGGACTTTGGGGAGACTTGTCATTGCCCCTAGTAGCGAGTGTTTGTGGCATTGCCAAAAAGTTTGATTGTATGTAACCCTTTGTCGGGGTTGACGTTCAATGCCCCAAGTGACGGAGATGGAGACTTGCCCCTGGTTACTCTGCACTTCTTCAGAGATTTCTTGAAATCTTGACTGGACTGCCCCAGGTGTGCTGGATAGTGACATGTCATGCCCCCTTGTTGATAGGAGATTTGTCAATGGAAGTGTCATCCTTTTGAAGTGATTTTGTTCACTGGGAGAGCTTTTGTTCATCGTATATTCATTGTGTGAATTTCTCCGCTGTTAAACAAATAGCCATATGCAAACAATGATATTCAAGTAATGCAAAGTTTATGTTTGTCTTGAAATTTTGAAAAATGCGTTTTTTAGCAGAAAACATTTTATAAGACAAATTCAACACAAGATTTAGGGCAAAGCCTTACAGGAGTCAGGATACCTTTTGTAACAGTATGCTTTCGAACTAACCCATGCTTCAGTTAGGACTTTTGAAGGGTTGTAACGTGGCTTGGTTCACGGTTTAAGAAACAAAGGATAAAGGCTCAAAGTATATTTGTACCCACCCGCTCTTCGTGATGTTCTTCAATCCTAAACTCAGTTAATTGTGCGTCGAACTCTATTCGAATTTGGAACGACGTTTTGGTGATGGTTTACACAAGTTGGATTTCAGAAGGCAGTCATCATTTGCAACATTTTTCATGTTGCTGAGGATTTGTAGCGACCTCGTTCTTTTGATTTGTTATCCCTAACTTTTGCCTGACTGTTCCTGTTTTCGAGATTACAGTCAGTGGGATGCCCCAACTTTCTTAAGCCTCCTTTATAGGTTTTGGCTCAGTGGGCTTTTCTCTTTTGAGAGATTGACTGCCTATGAGATAAGGAACCACCACTGTCTTTTGATTCCAGAGGAATGCTTTTGATGTCGTTCGTTGTATTATGAACTGAGAGTTTTGCGACTTCAATGCGCATCTTTTGAATTAACTGAGAGGCTACCCTACCCCAGGTTTAAATTAAAGGTTTCAATTTGTATTTAAAACAAAAAACTCCTACTTCTTTGGCTCGAAGGGGTTGACTAGGGATTATCTTCCTTATAACTCCAGTGTTTAGGATTTGAAAGAAACGCTTGTACATCGTCAGCAAGGTTTGTTCAAAAGCATACTGTATGAGATTATGGCATTGTTTCGTCATCCTCCCTATAAAGGCTTGTAACTTTTAGCAAGAGTTGAAAGTCATAGTTTAAATGTAATGGAAATGAGTGGATCAAATCAAGACAAACATATGCAATGCATTAAAGAAAACAAAGTTTGACATTAATAAATAATTGTTTGAATAACAAAAGAGATTACAACTTGAAAATTAAAAATGAACAGAAGCCTATTTGTCTAAACTTGTCACTTTATGTGGCGAGCCTTTGGCAGAAGAATTCAGTCTGGCCATCTTGTGTGAACTCCAGCATTCCTTCGTCGATCAGGTTTTTAATCTTGTACTTCAACGCCCAACAATCGTTTGTATCATGTCCAGGACTATCAGAATGATAGACACACCTGGCATCTGGATTGTAGCTGGGAGAAAAAGTTTTGGGATTTGGATGAGGTCTTATTGGTGTAATCAGATTCATCCTCAGCATGTGTTGCAAAGCTTGGGACAGTGGTATGTTGATGTTGGTAAACTGTCTTTTGGGCTTGCTTTGCCTTTGCTGATTTTCCGGTTGATGTTGACGAAGTCGTTGTTGGGCTCGTGACGTGGAAGCAAAGTGAGAAGGTCTTCTCTCCCTTAAACTGGCTTCTTGTATCATGGGAGGCTGAATGATAACTTGATCCCCAATTCTAGATGTTTTCCCCATTCGGGTACATCCATCTTGACGAAGCTTGTTGATGAGAACCCTCAGCTCCTCTTGTCCTTGTGCCAGATTTTGGATAAGAGCCATCTGGCTCAACAGTTGCCCCATCATTTGGACCTTCATTTGTAGCCACTCCAACTGGTCATCTCTGTCATCCCCAGGATTTCCCACGATCATGCCCCTGGTGAGGAGCGCCTTGACCTCTTCTTGTCCCTTGGATAGGTTCAAGAACATCTCTTGAAGTTGAGATTTTTGAGCCTGGATGTCCTTGATGGTCTTCTCTAGAGCCATCTCTACTGAAATAAACAGTAGGAAGATAAGGAGACCTGTGTGGGAGAAACCTGTCATGATATGATGCATGATATGTGGATGCATGTTTTCAAGGATCTCGCAGGGTAAACACAAGAAAATGTTAGAGGTTGAACTTCGATCAATATCTTTGATTGGAGAACCTTGTAATGGTGGATGTCTTTCCACGAGAATCAAGCTCACCATGTCAAGTGGGTCATAGCCCCTTATTCAAGTTGTTGCATTTTATCTTTGATGGCGTTTGTTTAGAGGAAAATGAATCCTCTTGCCCTTTGGTAGATATCTGGTTCAACGTGACCCTGCATCAAAAAACCCTCGAGATCCTTGAAATGCCATGGTATGATGTTATGATGTTATGTACATGTATGCAGAAGTAAGCAAGTGTATATACAGGTAATCATATTCAAACAAAGAAAACAAGTCCTTAGGTTTAGGCTTGCATGGGGTTTGTAGGTAAGTACCCTCTTGAAGTTAGTTGGCTCAAACCTATCCTAAAATAGAAACCGGGTTCTAAGGAGCTCAATATCACTGGATTATTTTCTATGTTCATTGTTTTGGTTTAGCCACTTAACTGGCGACCAAAATATTCCAAGAAAACAATCCTCAATGAGTGTAGTATCGAGTATCTACCAACTTCAGACTGCACCAAAGTCGGTCATCTCACTACCCCTAAAAAGGCCAAGATGGTCAAGTAAGGTTCTAAGAGTTCGTTAGTGCTTCATGACATCGCTCAGCGGCCCCGTATTCTCCTTGACTACTCAAGGGCTACCGGTACCCACAAATATGTCACACTAACATAACTACTGCTTCAACCATGTCGGTATACCCCGCACAGTTCCCTCACAGTTTATTGCTATTTACCTAAAAAGGTGCCCCCAAATCCGGGTGTAGGATTAAACAAACCCAAACAAGGAACCCAAAAAGTAAAGCAATCAAAGCAATCAAAGTAAGCACGTAAAGGTGATCTAAACCCCTAAGGTAACCCCACTTTTAGAAATGTCCCCAGCAGAGTCGCCAGTTCTGTGATACGGTGGGAGAACTGACTTGGGATTTTGCGTTTTTGTTCGCAAATGTTTAGGTTTAGCAAGAGTCGCCACCGACTTTTTATTTATCCTAAGGAAAGGTCAAAAAGCACAGGAAAGACCTTTGAGATGTTTTTGTGGGTTCGGGGGGTAGATTATGAAAAGGGAAGGTGCTAGCACCCTTTTTATCCATGGTTATCTATGGGCTCTTAGTTACATGTTTTAGATCACTTGCTTTGCTTTTCAATTGTTTGAAATGGTGCGTTGTGTGTGTGGTTTTGAAAATGTTTTGAAAAAGATGCCTTGTCTAGGAAACCTTTGTAATGATTCTTGTTTGAATGTATACAAAGGTGTATGTCTTTTTGAAAGGTTTTCAATGTTTTGAAAGTTGTTTTTGAAATTGTGTTGTGGATTGTGTTTTGAAAAATAGCAAGGATGTTTTGCAAGATTTTTGATCAAGTAACTAAGAGTTGTCTACCCTATTTTACTCAAAGATCTTTCTTATGTTTTTAACCCTTTTAACAGTGTTGCTTCACCATTGTATTTGGTGAACAACCTTGTGTTAGGATGTTAACGGGACAGGTGCGGGTCATCGTATGACCATGATAGCAATGTTGTGAAATGACTTAGCACTTTTCTGTAGGGACTAAGATCATTTTGAAAGGCAACTTTGATAGAGTCATCGAGGGACTATGATCTTTTTTCAATTCGTTTGTGCTAAGACATCCCACATGCATAACATGGCCATTTTTGTAAGGCAACAAGTGGAATTACCCTAAGGGTGCATGTGTGCAAGTGTGTTTGATTGCATGCATTTTGTCTTTGATTTTTGGGTTGTCTACTGTGGATTTTATCTTGCCATACACACCTAGTTATTAGCATTTGTACAAAAGTAATAAAAAGTACAAAAGATAAGTCCTACACTATTACAACCATATTGAAGTGCATAGGAATGTAAAGGAAAAAATAAGATAAAAGTAAGAAAAATGAGTGTATTTCGACCCAGGCAGCAGCAGCCTTCGATTGGGAGTTCGCACCAGTGAGGTCATGGACTTCGATTGGGCTTTGGCACCAGTCAGGTCATGTACTTCGATTGGAGGCTGGCACCAGCATGGGAGTGCCTTTCATCTGAGCCTGGACTTAGTTAAAGTGTGCCTCTGGCTGGGCCTTTCTGCCTTGTTGCCTTCTTCGATTGGGCCTGGAATCTGTGCAAGATGCAATCTGCCTTTCTGTCTCCTTTGATTGGGTCTGGAATCTGTGCAAGATGCAATCTGCCTTTCTGCCTCCTTCGACTGGGCCTGGAGTCAGTGAGGAAGCCTGAGGCTTCGTTTCATATTCCTGTCTCCTGCTTATTTCGTTTGAGATATTAAATAGCAACATGGCCCAAGGCCATGCTATTATTACCTCAGGGCCAGGTTAGTTCTTAGAGCATTTGTAACAAACCAAAGAATGAAACCAAAAGGAGAGACAATAAAAATAAACTAAAAGAGTGGAAACGAAAAGGTAACAAACACTATGTAAATGTTTGAAACGAAAAGGAAGCTTATTTACATGTTATGCTGGAAATGAAGGGTCCAAGGTTAAGAATGACTTACCTTGCTTGAGGCTGGAACGTGTGCTGGCGCCTTTAAGTGGTTTCCTTGAATGCTTCTGGATTCGAAGGGAGGAACCAGGAGTTATGTCTTTGATACTGGATTCGAAAGAGAAGAAGCAAGTGTGAGGTTCTTCCTACTAGATTCGAAGGGTAACAAGGCAGGGATGTTTCAGATTCTAAGGGGATAAGTGTTTGGATTCTGGGTATGTGTTTGATGAGTGTTTAATTGTTTGTGTTTGAGAGCTTTTGAAGATTCGTTCCTCTGGACAAAAGTCCTCCCTTAGCTTTGCAAGAATTCCTCTATTTATAGGGAAAAAGAATGGACATGTTGTCCAACAGCCAGCCTTGCAAAATAGTAAAATAATAGATAACATGACAGCACATGTGGTGGGCCTGTTGGCAGTTGGGGTTCAGAAAATAATAAAATAAGACCCAGCTGGAAAGTAAATGTCCACTTGTGCCACAAAAGCAAGATGAATAGTTCAGATGGGGTTGCTTCATGCTGAAGGAAAATATAGCGCAAGGCTCAAGACAGACTTTCCTAAAGGGTAGTACTGTGCACAACAGATGGGTACATGCCTAAAAAGGGAAGACACGTGGCCTAGCCTATGGGTCTGAATGTTAAACTTGATCTTTTGAGTCGAATCCTCCATCTTTATACACCTTCCAACCAGACTGGAACAACACATCATTCGTTTTCACCAGCTGTGTGTCCTTCGAATGGGCCAACTGTGTGTTCTTCGAATGGCCAACTGTGTGTTCTTCGAATGGCCCTTTTTTGCCAGCTTCAAAGTCCAATTCGAATCCATTTAGAACCTTCCCTATTAGACAACTTCGACCAGCCCTTGGCCTTGTGATGAGTCTAAGTTCTGATTCGAAGAGTTCAGAACTTCCTTCATCAGAGCATCTTAGATTAAGAGAAACTCTGCACTGAAATGCCATTCGAAGGTCATTTCGTTCTGATGTTCTTTTTAAGGGAAACTCTGAAGTTCCAGTCCAAGGACCTTTTGAAATGCCAATTGAAGGGTATTTGTCCATATACCAATCAAAGGGTACTTGTTAAAATTCCAATCGAAAGGCTTTGTTAACAGGCCAATCGAAAGGTGCTGTTCATGTTAATCGAAGGACATGGTTAACATGTCTGTCGAAGCTGCCTTGACACAATGCTAAATCGAAGGATCCCGTGGCATGCCAATTGAAAGGCTTGGCCCAGGGTGACAAATGAAAAGGTCTTTCAGAATTCCAATCGAAGGCCTTGACACAATGCCAATCGAAGTGCTTGTCCATAATGCCAATCGAAGCATCTTTGGAATGTCAATCGAAGTGCATGCCAATCGAAGGGAATTATCCATGCCAATCAAAAGGCTCCTTCAGAATACCAATCGAAGGGTCTTATCCATGCCAATCGAAAGGCTCCTTCAGAATACCAATCGAAGGGTCTTTCAGAATGCCAATCGAAAGGTACTTAAAGCACCACTCAAAAATCTTCTTTTTCCTTAGGCAAGGGTTTCTGGTCAACCATGCAGGGGGAAGACTTTGGAAAACATGAGAGGGAAAATTTTGGGGTACAACACATACTGTTTGCATATTCATGTCATTATTTATGAATAATTTAATACAATATATGTAAGTTGCAGTGCCCAAATGCTATGATACCATTTCCAGGGGTCTTTCGAAATAGTCACTCTCGAAACTCATGATACAAACTATTTCAAATCGAAACAGCCCCAGTTTCGGGTTCAGGAATGGATTTCGAACGAGACGTTTTTTGTATTATTTAGTTTCTAATTAACCAATCCGCAGGACTAAAAGCAGGAGTCATGCCTTTCGAATGAGGAAACAACTCAGAGGGCGAAAAGGAATTTGTGCAATATAAGGGACCAGGATCCAGCAACCCAGGCCTCGTGTTTTTGATTTCTAACAAATTTCCTTGTAGAGCCAACATCCCCGATCGAAGGATGGTACATCCAGATCAAACGCCCAAATGTGCTGCCTCTCAAACTTCTTCGACCCAGGCCTCACCGTTTCAATTTCTAACGCTTTGCTTGCAGCGCCCCAAGACCCACGAATTAGGTCTTCGATCAACTCCTTGGATCGAAGAGTAGCCCATGCCTCTTTGATCCAAGAATTACCTCCAAGAATGCATTTTATTTTTCTCCTTACTATATTGGTCTTTTGATTTCACCTTTTTTTTGGGTTGTTTGACCTTACTACTTCTAAGCATTAATTAACAAGCTAAAAAACAAAAAGACTTTAGGTTAGTTTTTACATCAAATTAATTTTGTCAATTAATTAATTAACTATTTTAATATTTTCTTAAAAAAACTAAAATTAAATAGATTTAGGATTTTTTTAATTCAATTTCTTTTTATACCAAAAAGAAAAAAAATCCTTTCACTTAGGATTTTTAGACGCATTTTCAATTCGGGCGCGCGTTTAATTACTTTAGCAATTTTTTTAATTGATGTAACTGTGCCCAGTTTGTAATAACTTAATTAGGATTTTAATTTCCGCACTTTATTTTTCAGTCAATTCCTTATGTAATTGTCCCAAAGCCTTAATAACACATGAACCTTATTTCTCGCTTTTATATCTTATATGCTTGTATATAAACTGCTAGCAACCTAGGCGTGTATGCTGAATCAATCAATCTGTAGATCACTAAAATTCAAGATAAATATATCTGAAAAAAGCACACTTTTGCACACTTGCACCCCTAGGGTATTACCCCATTTTGGTTGCCTTCGGAATTAAAACAGTCATGTCCCTTGGACGTTGGGACGCTTTAGCAAAGACCCGCAAAAATAAAAAAGATCATAGTCCCTCGATGACCCTACGGTGTTGCTTTCGGTAAATGGTCTCGTCCCTTAAACGAAATTGCTAAAGTGTCTCCGTACGTTTCCTTTATGACTGTTAAACGTCCCTTTCAATGTCCCTTAAACATCCAACGACAAGGCTACCTACTCGCTAATAGTAGGATAGCACTTTATAAAGGAAAAGAGGAAAGTAACACCCTTTTTGAGTATAACAAAGTAGATAGCTGTTAGAAGTTTGCTAAAAAATACTTTTTTGCACTTACACACAAACTACTTTTCAAAAGCAAATTTAAAAACATTTGCTTTGTTAACATTCTTGAGAACTGATAAAAGAATTAAACACAAATAAAATCGCCGCACTAAGGAATCTTCAAAAACATTTTCAAACACAAAGCACAAAAGCATTTTAGAAAATGAGCAAACCTCTAAGAGCCCGTGGAAAACCACAGATGGAAAGGGTGTTAACACCTTCCCTTTCTATAATCTACCCCCTTACTCAGAAAACATATTGAAAAGTCTTTTTATGTTCTTTTCACCCTTTCCTTTGTTGGATAAAAGAAAAGACGGTGGTGACTCTTGCTTACCGCACATTTGAGAACAAAAAACGCAAAAAAAAAACCCCAGCATATCAAACAGTCGGTTCTGCCACCGTGCAACACTACCATTAACAAATGTGCTTTAATCTTCATCTATAATCTCTGGGAGAACTTCCTTCACTCTGTTTGCAATTTTTCTGGTCACCAGCTTCATCACCACATTACAAAGGCTTATATGCTAGAAATCCTTAGAAGATCAAGGTTTTTACCTTTGGGAATCAGGGTAATGAATGTTTTATTTATCTCAGCGGGATCATGATTATTGTTTAGAATATTCAACACCATGGTTTTAATCTCCTTACCCACCAAGTGCCAATATTTTTGGAAGAAAAGGTCTGGAGTTCCTTCTGGACCTGATGCCTTTAAAGGATGCATTTGATTAAGGGATTACTCCACTTCATGCTCACCATAATCCACTACACACACCTCTTTATGCTCGGGTGTAAGTTTCCCTCGAACTGCATCACACGTGGGGCCAATGTTAATTAGGTGAGATGTTGCAAAAAGCTTAGAGAAATAGCTAAGCAACAATATTTCGCAGTGGCTATCACCTCCACCAAACACCATTTTCATCCCCGAGCTTTTGGATCTGGTTGTTAAAGGTGGAGAAAACACAAGAAATTGGGGGTTTTGAATTGTGTTCTTAGAAAACATTCCCCTTTAGAAAATCTAAGCACTTATATGATAATAGCTATAACGATAATGAAGAAAAGAGGAACAAGTATTTCATCCAGGTTCAGCGTTAACTAGGCTACTCCTGTCCACCCCCGCAAGGATGATTTCACCTTATCTAAGGACTTAATCCACTATAACCAAACTGATTACACTTGCACAGGAAACTGTCAGTGACTAACACACAATGACATGTTCAATGATCCAATCGAATATAACGTTCATTGACCAAATAAAATTTGATCCCTCAAGATCTCCTACTAGGATTTCCTTTCAATGATATCCATAAGTGATCTCACAAGAGTCTGACCTTCACTCGGTCCCCTTTGCGATATGACTACCATTGACCCAACAGAATCTGATCCTGCAAGATCTTCTATCAAGATTTCCTTTCAATGATATCCATCAGTGATCTCACAAGAGTCTGACCTTCATTCGGTCCCCTTTGAGATATGACTATCATTGACCCAACAAAATCCGATCCCGCAAGATCTCCTATCAGGATTTCCCATAATGACCGTAACCATTATTTTCTTGAGATCCAACTTTCACCAAGTCTCTCAAGGAATCAATCAACAACATTTGATGGTGATCTTGTGTTTATATGAATGCTTCTTCTAAGAAAATTACACAAGTTTTTTAAACACATATTGTTTAACACCTTTCTGAGCAGCAACTCAAGTGTTAAAACAATTTACATGAAGAGATATGAACATAAACACTATACGAGCAACAAATCTAGTGTTCATTACAATGTTCTACAAATATGTATATGATAAGAAGTTGAGTAGCATCTTGTAGTGTTCTTCTTCATCTTCTTGTTGAGCAAGCTACGAGCAACAACTCATTTCTTCTTCTGAGATCTACCAAGATGTATGTGTTTGGAAGTTGAATAACATATTATAGTCTTCTTCTTATTCTTGAGAAAGCTATAAGCAACAACTCCTTGCTTCTTCTGTTTCATTCAAGATATATATGATAAAAGTTGAATGGAATCTTGTTGAAATCTTCTTTCTTTTTTTTTCTCTCTTCTTTAGTGGTCTTCAGAATGTGTATCATTGCAACTTTAACATCTTCAGCATCCACTGCTTTCCTTTCACAAGATAAATCTTGATGACAAATAGCAAATGGCAAGGCAACTTTTCTTTGATTATTCAATATTCATTCATAGCCTTTTATAGAGAGAGACATTGTGAGAATAGAAAGTACTTTTCCTGCACCAACGGTTAGTTCCCAACGGATATAATAAGGTGTAAGAGTTTAGATAATATAAAATAATATTTATGTATCCTGTCACTTTCAATTATAGCTTTCCATCTTTTCTCTGAATAATATTTTTCTATTAAGGTTGTATACAGAGACCCGTTAAGTAAAGAAAGATAGTTGTAAATCCAGATGTTTGTTCCCAATGGTCACAATGAGAGTGGTTGACAATACAATATAAAAGTATGTCTTTACGCCACCCTAGAGGTTAGAGGTCACCGACACTTTATGTAACTTTTGTACAACATCACACGTTAACCATTTGAACTTTCTTCTTATCTTCAGAGGTTTCAGATATTTTAATATTGAATGTTGAAGCTTGTTGTAGAAGAATCTTTCTTTAGTCTTAGAACCTAAGTCTTGGAGTCTTCAAAACTTGTCACACATAACTTTGTCTTCAGAGTCTTCAACACTTGGTTGTAAGAACTTGCTTTTCTTCAGATCATTAGAACTTGTTCAGTAGAACCTTGTCTTCATAATATTTGGAACTTGTAACACATAGAATTAAAGATTTAGAAGGCCTCCAAAGCTTAACCACAAAGTAACGATCAAAACCTCTTGTACTAACATTCCTTAGACACGTTGTAGAAGATAGATTCAGAACCTTGACTTCAATTGTAACATGTAACCACATGTTTTCTTCTAGTAGTGTATGTTCAGAACTTGATGATTTCACACACCTTGTACATGAGTCTAAAAATTATAGCAGCAACTACACACTAGAACGAAACCATTAGTGTATATAATTGTTCTCTAAGATAACATGTAAAGTTATCATCAAAATATCAAGGACAAATGTAGAAACACTTCTTGTTCTCATAATCTCCCCCTATTTGATGATGACAAAACCATGTATTTTGATAGAACAATTTATAGAGGGTAATCACCATAACCGACAAATTCATAGTTAAGCTCACAACTCCCCCTGAATCTGTTAAACTCAAAATTTCATTTAAGCTTGTTCAGAGTCTCCCCCTGAGCCCAATACTCATAAAATAAATTTTGAGCATTCAGAACATAGAATAAAGAAGTAGCACTTCCCTACAACAACTCACCAGAGTCTGACTAGAACAACTGGTCTTCATCTCAGAACCTGGTTTCTATCAGCACTTCATGAAGAATCAAAACTTGATTTGAGTCCGATTGAATAATGCCACATATCATGTATCAACTCTTTTGTTCCTTGATTTTGATATCACAACCAAAACACTATACTTCTCAAGCATCAGCATTTGATCTAATATATTCCAATGTATCAGACATTCAGACAGTTCACAACTTCTGAATAGGTCATACATTGCTGAAGCACACGTATCAGAGCATAGATTCTGAGTGGCATCTCTGTATGAGAGCATGCATCAAAATGTTGACTTGTCTTCCCTTTAGAAGAGCACAACTTCTGAGCTTTAAGTCTGAATTTCATACTTTTAGAAAGTTAACAACTTTTGAACAATATGATATCAACCAAGATTACCTTACTCTCATTAAGTTTATAACTTCTGAATTGTGTTTGGTACATCTATTTGAATATTCATATATTCACAAAGTGTACAACATTTTTTTTATTTAAAATTAGAGTTGATTTAATCCATAAGGTTTTCAACCTTAGCATTAGGATCTTCATCTTCAATCTGTCTTAGAATAAACTCTGAACTTGTTTAGAGTTCCTGGATAAAAAATATCAAACAATAAGTTAGTAGCAACATCATTTTATATGTTTGAGTTTAATACTCTGAGAATAAACATTATCAAATTCATTTTACTTTCTCCCCCTTTGTCAAAAATCAAAAAGGTAATAGAGAAACATAAAAATATTGAAAAAGAAGTTGAAGGAAATAAGTGATAGAGAGAATAGAGAATAACATAAATCAGAACAGAAAAACTTAATATTTTTGAATGCAGAGAGAGAATATAAGTCACACTAATTACTTATAAAGTTATAAAGGTAATAAAGATAGATATAAATTAAATTGAGAAGGTAACTAACACATGAAGCATAATTCATTAATTTAAAGAAAAAGAAGGACAGACTCAATAAAGCAACTAGATCAAACAGACAAATAGGAAACTTAAACACTAAGTAGACATAACTTAACCCTCAAAGACTTCACACTTTTTCTTCACCAGAACATTTGCAGGACCATTTCTCTGGATAATGTTAACAATTCCTTCTTTAAAAAAGATTTTAGAGAGAACTCTTCCAAAAGGTATGAAGGTAGATACTTATATGCCTATTTTAAAAGGCAACATATAATACAACGGAAGAACATGCAAGAAATTACTATGAAATAAGAAAGGTGACTATGAGGATGGAAGCATGAGAGAAAACATAGCATAAATTATACAAAGAATAGACAGAAGATAACACATTTAAGATAAGGAGACAAAGATTATAGAATGGAGAGATACACATACAATAACCAGAAGATACATTGAAACTACATAGAGAAGTTAATAGCTAATTGAACCACTTATCATCAAACGTCTCACATTGTTTATCTTAAAACTTTGCCTCAGGACCACCACCTATCCTACGAATAGTTTCCATAATGCTTGCTTTGAAAAGGACTTATGTTAGAACTCTTCCATATGGAATGAAAGATTTGTTATTTTATCTAGAAATGATGATGCATTCCTTAAGATAGTTTAATATGACTTGAGGTAGGTCTAAACGGGTATGCTTAAGCAGACAGAGGATTAAAAGTTTATCACCGTGAAACAAAAAGTCTTTGTGGAGTATACAGGCACAAAGATTCATTAGAATGAACTGAAACCATCCCTTAGAGGTAGGTAGAAGTTTCTCAGGGTTTGTGGGTTTGAATACACCTGAAGATACATCGAAGATAGAGATCATGTTAGCATCGGGTGTGCATCTAATGAATGCATGACTACTGGTGATGCCCTTTTGAGGATATTCAATTGCTTCAGCTATGTTGCCATAATAAAGAACACTAGGAAACCATAAATATCTGAAGAGATAGTGAGACCATCTTATTATACCCCAATTTTTTCTCCTAAGATCTCTCTTTATCTCATATTATGAATACATCAAGATCACACATTAGAGTTGGTTCTCCCTTCTACTTCATCCTATCTTTAAGTTTGCTCTTGTGGGATCACCAAACACCTTGAATTGTGTATCTTGTACACGCGTTTTTTTAGGTGGATTAATTTTTAACTAACATCAAAAAATGTATATATGTTTCTTTGGATGTTCATATTGTAGGTGATGACACAACTGCATCCATCTCACCATCTAACCAGGGTTTTGAGGGATAGTCCCCAGTCAAATGGTTCTTCAATGGATTGCAAGAGCTTAAGCTTTAATTCTATTTCTATGATATCAAAGTTTTCTGGTTCAAAGAGTTCTCTCACTTTTATTTAGGTCAAGTTTTCCTCAAGGTTGGTGGTGGTATTCATCAAGAAGATTCATAAGTTCATTTGTTTATTTCCATGCCTTCTTCAACAATTTTCATTGAGACTTAATCTCCACCATTGAGTGTGCTTCAAGACAACATCATTTCAAGGTCTAATGTTATCCATCATGCTTTATTTTGCAAAGAAAGTTCAAAAGATTCAAGGTTGATTCAACAAGTTTGACCTAATTGAGCAAGTGCTTGATTCAGTAACAACAAGTGCATAACTCTCTCAATATTTAAAATTTTGAGTTAGTTATTTTTGGTATAGATTCTTATCATCATCTACAACAACTTCTCTTCACATGAAAAGATCCAATTGTGCAATAAAATCATCAAAAGTTGAAAGGGGTTACAAGTCATTTTGACACTCTTTGAGCTAGGGTTTGCTGACTTCCAAGGACCATATCTTGCTCATTTTTTGATATATTAGGTTGATTCCAAATCCACGATTCTGTTTCAAGAGTCCTTAACAACCTCTCTTCAAGGATCTAAGGCTAATTTTGAATAGAAGATCACTAATGATTGGGAAAGATTACAAGTCCTTTTGGAAGGCTATCAAATTCTCTTGTGTGACTTCAAAGGATCATAACTTGGTCATCTTTTATCTCATTGAGCTTATTATTTTTTTCACAATAAACTTGAGGATGTCTACTACAACTTCGTTTCAAAGTGATAGGCTTGAAAATGCTTGGAAGTTTGTTTAAGAATTGAAAAGATTATATGTCATTTGTGAATTTCCCAAAATTTGTTCCTCATCTTCCAAAGACCATAAATCTTTCAATTTTTATGATTTTTTAGTGATCTCAATTCCACAATTAAATTCAAAGGGTCTACCTTATTTCATATTCAAGGATCAAGATCAAATTGTGAGTGGAAGGTCATGTAACTTTGAAGAATTTTATAGGTTATTTTGAAGCTCAACGCTTAGAATTTTTCTAAGTACAAAGAATCCGTGTGTTTTTCATGATTTCAAATGGATATAAATTTCTTCTCAAGCATCCAAATGAAAACATTCAAAGCACATTGTCAAGATTGATCATCCAACTTTCCAAAGAACCCAAGATTGCATCATAAAGGTCCTTGAGTTACTTGCACCATGGTTGCAAAGTTGGTACCTTGAAACTGAAGTTTCCTTATTAAGTCAAAATTTGATTTTCATAATGTGCATTCTAATCACCAATTTTGTGCGTGTTTTTAACTTAAACATATTTAATAAACTTTCTCAGACTTGATTAAGCATCAAAACACAGGAATTGCGTGAGTTTTGATGCTAAGCAAGTCACACTTATATCACTTTTGAACTTCACACGATTTCCCTCCAAACCACACTATTTCTTCCAATTCTCATTACCATTCACTCTCCTATAAATAGAGGGACACATTCCACTCATTTTCCAATCTTTATAGAGCCAAACAATCCTTGTTCAGATCCCATACGAACTCTGAATTTGTATCTTCGTTTTCTTCATTTCTCACTGTAATACGGTGAGAGAACTAACTTTTTGATTTTATCGCAAATGTTGCGGTTAGCAAGAGTCGCCACCGACTTTTCTTTTATCCAAAAGTTTAGTAAAGGTTAAAGGACAGGAAAAACCTTTGATATATTTTGAGTTCGGGGGGTAAGTTATGAAAAGGGAAGGTGTTAGCACCCTTTTCATCCGTAGTTATCTACAGGCTCTTAATTGTTTAGCTCACTTTTAAAACTTGCTTTGTGTGTGTGTGATTTGTTTGAAAATATTTTGAAATGCCAATGTAAGGCTAACTTTGTAATAATCCTTATGTCGGTCCTTAAGAATGTATATAAAGTGTTTTTTGAAAATATCTTGTTTGAAAGTGTAGTGTGAAAATGTTTTGTTTGTGAAAAAAAGGTTGTGAACAAGCATTCAAGAGTTCTTACCCACTAAGTATGATCTCTCTTGTTATTTTTCTTCTCCTTTGGAGATAGTATTATTCATACCATTAGTTGGTAGGTAATCCTATCTATTTAATGTGAAGGGACAAGTGTAGGATCATCGTATGTTCATCGAAGGCAACATGTAAGGATACTTTAACAATTGTATTGAAGGGACTATCATCAATTTGCTCGTAGGGTCATGGAAGGGACTAGATCATTTTGTAGGCAACTCTAAGGGTCATTGAGGGACTATGATCTTTATTCGAAAGGGACTATGACGATATTGTCGAATCGATGGTCCTTTGCTAAAGTATTCCCACTTTCGAGGGACATGACCAATGTTTCGTAAGGCAACAAGAGAGGCTACCCTAGAGGTGAAGTGTGCAAAGTGTTTGTTTTCAGTTATCTTATCTTGAAAAGTAGAGTTATCTATGTCCAATTATTAGTCTTGCCATACAAATCCTAATTACTAACAGTTAACTATGTACATAAAATTAAAGTGCGAAATGTAAAACCTAAACTATTACATCCTGTGAGCAGATACATAATAGGAAAAAGATGCGGGAATGTAAATCTAAGCTATTACATTTGAAAGTGCAACCTATACACTTGTTCTAGGAATTTAAATAGCAAGAGATGAGAAAAATAATATTAAAAAAATGTTAAATGCCCTAAAAATTCAATGTGTTAGAAAAAATATATTTTTTTGGTGTTTTTTGTAGAAAATAATTTAAGTTAATAATTAATAAAAACCTAATTATTTATAATTAATTTTAATACTTAAGAAAAGGCTAATAAAAATATGTGAAAAATTAATTACTAACTAGAAAACCCCAATCCTAATTTGTTATAATTTTGAAAAAAGTTTAAGGTTTGTCAATGGTTAATTAGAAAATAGGTTAATTAAGAAAGTGGAATAAGAATTAGGGTTAGTAAAATAAGAAAAAAGCAAAATGCATGGGGTGGGATTTGAACACACGCCCTCAGTCTTAAAGAATGCCCTCCTACCAATGCGCGATAGTGTTGTTTATGACATTGAATGAGAACCAATCACCATATGATGAACCTGCATATTATCCTGGAAAAACAAAAGAAATTTAAAAAGAGGATGGCTCGAACCCACGCCCTTTACCATAACCAACGAATCCCTCACCACTACGCCATCTGTGTTTCGCATTCATATTACCACTATCATTCAACATATAATAAACTTAATTCAGAAAATAAGAAATCAAACAAAATTAAATATGCGCGTGTTAGTGGGGTCTGGGGTTTTGAATGGACCAATGGGAGAATGCCACCCCTAGGTGGCCTGAGTCAGGAGGGTCAAACCACCATGGAGGGTGGTCAACTTCATCTTCTCTGGTGAGAAGATTTTGAGAACATGTGAATCATGCAAAATCGAAACACAAGATGAACCCTATCCCCCTAATTTGACCCTTGTGAATCCAATGGTAGCATTGGTTTGACATGAAAGTGCTTGTAGAGTGAGTTTCTAAGAAAATATTTCAAACTGCCCTAATAATGGCAGATCTCTAATCCTATGTCAAACCTCGCAAGTAATACGTCAAAAACAGTTCCACACATCAATATGAACATGAATGTATGCATCAGATTCATTTAAATTGCATGAATTAAAAGTTTGAAATTCAAGAAAGTTACCAAACCGGTGATGTTGAGGGAGAGAGTTCTGGTGTTCTTCAAGCTTGAGTAATGGTTGGGAACGCCTCCTGGAGGTCTCAGAAGGCTAATGGAAATCTTGGAATAGATTGATAAAAGATGGAGATAAGGGTTTCGAGTTGCCCTAGTTTGAGAAATTTGAGATTTTTAGGGTTTTTTCTTGAGGCAGCCTTTCGTGTCCCTTGAGGTCTGAAGTTGTTGTGTATTTATACAGGAAGAATTAGGTCAACAAAAGTGAGATGAATCTTTGTATTTCACGATGAAGAGATTTGATTTGAATTTTGCATTAAAAGTTTCTTTTTAAGCTCAATCTTGTGTTAATCATCCTCACACCGTTTTGCTAGTTGGTTGTAAGCTTTTTGGGCTTCAAATCTGATCCAAAACAAAAGCCTTGTGCCTTAATCCATTAGTTTTATATTTTATTTGATTTATTTTGAATTTAATTGAATAAAATAAAAATAAAAAGAAATAAAAAAAATATTTTAATGGATTTAGAGGTTTAATATGAGGTCATGAACACGTTTGAACCTAAAAACTTAGGCCCATTAGCCCAAAAATTCAAGTTTGCTCAATTTGAACTTCATGCATTTTCTCAAAATTGCTCAACTTGCACCAATTATAACTCTCTCAATTTTGTCATATGAAGATGATCTGGAACTTTTTTGAAACCTCAAGATGTCTCCTATAACTTTCATGTTAGTCATTTTTTCATTTGAAGTCTTTAACTTAATGTAAATTGCTTTGACAAAAGATGTCTTTTTGTTGACTTTCAAAATGACCTGTAAAGTTTTGGCTCATATCTCTCAAATGAAGCATTTTTGGCCTTGATCTTAGAGAGAAAAAGTTGTAGACAATTGAATCTCCTTCAAGTTAGGTTTTGGTTTAGGAATTTCTGATGAAGTTTGTGAAATTTATGCTTGGTCAAAGTTCAGTTAACTTCTCCTTCAGAAAACCCTAATTTAGTAACTTTTGACTTTTGATGAATCTTGAGTTTTCTTAATGAATCATGATCAAACCTTGATCAAATGATGAATGTGACTTCAAAATGTTTATGTCGACCAAAAATATTGAAGTTTGACTGTAGATTGGTCAAAGTTGACTTTTTGTCCAATATAATTGATTTTCAATCATCTGACTAATTGACTGAGCATACTTGTGATGTAAGGCTTAAAATTTGGTATGAGCGTACCTTGATACATATGGGAAACCATGAAATCCACTTGAGACATTATAAACTCAATTTCCTTTTAGAAAAGCAAAATCCTAGTTGTAGGTCAATTGCTCAGGAGGAGAGTTTGTCTGATCAATCTTTGATAAGTCTTGAGTGTTTGAGACCTTCATGAGTATGAGGAGGTATCTTTAATTAATGTCTCAAAGATGGGAGGGAAAATATTAGGGTACAATAGTTGCCCGTGTCCAATCTTCTTAAACCTAAGGAGTTAGATTGTCATGTCTGCCACTCACGATATGAAGGTGGAAGAGGATTGAACACTTAAGTGCCCAGAAATTTGCACTCACATGTGCACAAAGTAATGTTGCGGGTTGATTGTATCGAGAATGGGCTTAAAGATGCCATTTGGAAAAGGTGATAGGGTGCCTCCAGAGAGGCCACCCGAAGTAAATGTTGATAGGAGTATCAGAATAAGTCTATGCCCGACTGTATCTAAAGAAGTATACTAGAATGAGTCTGTGTCCAACTGTATCTAGTAGACGTGCTAGGGAGTGTCAGAATGAGTCATCTCCCGACTGTATCTAAAGGTGGATCAGAATGTGACCTCTCCCAACAAAAACAATATTAGAATGAGTCTACGTCCGACTGTATCTAAATGATGTACTGGAATGAGTATTAGAATTAATCTATATCTTGATCGTATCTGAACTATATCTAGAAGAGTATCTGAAATAAGTGTCAGAATGAATCTATATCTAGATCGTATCTGAACTGTATCTAGAAGATGTTCTGGAATGGATATCAGAATGAATCTATATCTCGATCGTATCTGAACTGTATCTAGAAATAGATCAAAATGAGTGTTCTCCCGACTGTATCTGAACATGTTGGGAGAATTATAATGGCAAGCAACAAAAGTTTTAGAAATATTTATCCGGGAATTTATCGTGTCCACAAAGATTGGTTATTAAATTGCCGTTCGACAAATCTATCGTTAATGAGTTTGCGGAAAAATGGGTTTGTAAAGAAAATGTTATCAATAAAAAATAAATGTAAACAAAAGAAAAAAAAATAAGGAAGAACTTATCAAGCCTGCATATAATCTACTCATCATAGACTTAAATCTATCGACCAATTACATTCAACCTAACAATACTCATCAATGTCACTACGTATCACTCATAACCTAAGTCATTTCTAACTCAAATTGAGAGGATGACTGTATCACCAAGGAAATGATATCCCTACCTCATCAACAACACAAAAGACAACTTATGTAATCACACTGACGATCTCTCAGTACAACACAACCACACAAAGGCATTAAGCTCTGATACCCAAGTAGATGTCACCTCTAAATCTATCTCTAGAGTTCAGAAACTAATAGATAAACATCCTAGATAAGAATCTAAGCAATATATGTCTATAACAACTCAAATTCCTAGCACAGAGCAAAAATATAAGATAATAATCGACAAAGATTTGTAAAGCAAGTTTAATATAACACCATGGGTGACAAATATACATGAGTTCAAAGTAAAACATATGCAAAATCAACACATAAAGAATACACAAAGAATAAGAGAAATGAACCACAAATCTGCCGATTTGTCAATGTCGATTAAATAGCAATCAACCCTGGATCATCCGTATGCAAGCTTCAATATTATTTTCTAAGCTCTAACTATCAAAAAATGAAGGATGATTGAGTTGAGGTCAAAATACCCAAAACCATACCCAAAAAATGTGTTTTTACCCCTAAATACACATTTATAACTGTCCCGCATCGCCCGACGACCAAAAAGCGTCACCCAGCAACCAAAATAACATTTCTCTGTGCTTCAGGTTGCCTCAGCGTCACCCGGCGACCAAAAAGCGTCACCCGACGACATATGACAAAGTTGAAAAACCAGCACAAATTCAGCCATAAGTTTTGAACCGTAACTTTGATTCATGCACGGTCAGAAGCGTTGGAAATCTTATCTAACAATGCCTAAATATCAATGCTTGAATACCTACAAAAATGATATAAAATCAATTAAAGTCAATGATATTTACACAATAATGCAATAAATACACTATAATTTAAACTATACCGAATATACACTAAAGTTGAGGTTTATTGACAAAAAACAAACGAATTAAGCCGATGAGTGCTAATTATTCACACTCAAATTCACAACAATTTAGCACTCATCAAACTCTCCCCAACTTAAAATATTGTTTATCCTCAAACAAAAACAAATAAACTTAAAGAAGCAAAAGACGATAATCAAAGAATCATGAATCAACAGGCTTTGAAAACAGAAAACAAATGTAATGGTTCAAATGAAAGATAGTACACACAAAATAAACACTTACCACTAAACTATGATTATAACATAAACACGAAACAAATGCTAAATACAAAAATCATGCCAAACATTCTAAAAATAATACTAGTTTACAAATGAATTGCACCTAGCAAACACAATCATCGGTAGATGAAAAACACACAAAAATGGGGTATTTTCACTCATTCAACAATCTTGCAAACAATAGGCTAAATTATGCATTCATCCAAAAATTTACATTAAAAATATAAAAGCAAGAATCTCAAGGGATTTTCAAGGTTGTAATGTGGCTTGGTTAACAAATAAGTGATAAGTCCTAAAGCTAATCGAAACAAAAAACTTGCCTAAACCTAAGGGAGTAATTACTTCCACAAAGTTTCAAACAATAGAATTGCAATCAAACTTCTTCGTCATCCCAAATTTCAAACCAACACACATCACTTATCAACATAACACTATTCCATACTCTTTTTTTTTCTTTTTCAAAGCTTTTCTATATTATTTTATTTTATTTTTCTATCACTTCTTTTTCACATTTTTTTTTCTTTTTCTTTCATAACCTCCTAGCAATCAACCAATAAGTACAAAACCATTTTTCTCCCCAACTTGAATTCAACCATACATTCAAGAAAACAATGAATCAAAATCCATGAAAAAAGGGGAACTAAACACTCATAGACAAGCATTTAGCAAATATAACATGAATTTCGACAAAAATATCAAAGGGGTTACTAATGATCATACACTCACAAGGTAAATTGACTTTTTGGATAGGTGGTTATGCTCAAAATGAAACAAAAATGCCTTGATCCTTTTCTTGCATTCATACAATCAACACAAAACAAAAGATTAAGCATAATAAAATCCAGTGAAAACAAGAATTGTGGTCTCCAGTATATGTGAACAATGGAAAGCTCCCTCACAAAAGGGTAGGAACTAAAGTGATTCACAAATAAACAAGTATACAAAAGAATGAATGGCATAAAAATTGTAAAAAGTCTAAGTATCTCTAATATGCTAAAGTATAGAAAACGATAAACACATACCCCGAACATGTATAAAACTTTAACAAAATCATTACCACATATTCGCAAGTCGAAACAATCAAACTTGACAAATCACCTCAATATTCTACAAGTTACGGACCAAAAATTGAGTCCAAACAACAACAAAAGAATTAGAAAAATAATACTCCTACAAAATTTTAATGTACAAAATTTACAATATATACAACGAACAAAACTCCTCAAGCTAAACACAACAAGCTTTCGGAAAACACAAATTGACACAACAAAACAAATACAAATAACGATATGAAAACCGAGTGAAAATGAATTAACAAGTTGAAAAGTGAAGATTTAAAATTCGGAAAATTTCCTTGTTTCAACTTGTTAAAGCAAAAATCACCACACACATAAATAAATACAAACAAACATCCTTGTTTTATGTCGTAAGCTCGACGCCTTTATTGTGCGAGCTAGTAACATCCTCTCATCATGCCACGGTATTGTCACACCGTGCAAACTTAAAGAAAGTGTCATAACAATCATACAACAAACATTATGAAAGCAAGACAATTCACAATAATACGTGAAAACACATATATGCACAAATATCATATACCAGTTAATATACAATTTCTATACAACATATACATTAATTACAAAATTCAAAAACAAAATAATTATCACAATGCGAAATCAATAGAACCAATCCTCAACAAGTTATTGAATTGTCGTTCAACAAATCTATCTTTAATGAGTTTGGGGGAAAATGGGTTTGTAAAGAAAATGTTTTCAACAGAACATAAATGTAAACAAAAGTAAAAACTAAGGAAGAACTTATAAAGCCTGCATATAATCTACTTATCACAGACTTAAATCTATCGATTAGTTATATTTAACCTAACAATACTCATCAATGTCACTACGTATGACTCACAACCTAAGTCATTTCTAACCTAAATTGAGAGACCGACTGTATCACCAATGAAATGATCTCTCTACATCCTCAAAAACATAGAAGACAACTTATGTAATCGCACTGACGATCTCTTAGTACAATTGTTGTACCCTAAAATTTTCCCTCCCATTTTTACTCAAGACATGCTCATTGAGGTTCCCAATTGCTCAAGGATGACCAAGAATTGACAAGACAAATTCTCCTCTTGAGCAATGAACCTCTAACTAGGGTTTCACTTTTCATCAAGATGTGCGAGCTCCAAAGGTCTCAAATGTTTTCCATGGTCTTAATATGTCTTCAATATTGTCCATGCCAAGTTTCATACCTTCCACTATAAGTTTGCTCAGTCAATTGCTCAAATGTTTGAAAATCAACTGTACTAGGTCAAAAGTCAACTAGGGCCCATGTACAGTCAAACTTCAAGATTTTTGGTCAGCATCAACATTTTGAAGTGATATCCATCATTTGATCAAGGGTTGATCATGATTCCTCAAGAAATGCTCCTAATCTATCAAAAGTCAAGAATTGCTAAATTAGGGTTTCTATATGAAAAGTCAACATAATTTTAACCAGACATAACTTTCACATACATCACCCATTTTCCCCAACGAAAGCTCATTTTGAAGAGAATCTAATTCCCTACAACTTCTCTGCTTCCCTCAAGTCCAAGAAATGCACCATTTGAAAGATACAAGCTCATACATTACATGTCATTTTCAGAAAGTCAACAAAAGACACTTTTTTCCAAGACCTTTTCATCAAGATAAAATCTTAAAATGAAAAATTGATTAAAAGGGAGATTAAAGTAGACATCTTGGGATTTCCAAAAAGTCCAAGATCATCATCATGGGATAAAAATTGAGCAAGTTATGGCTTGCCCAAGTTGGGAAAAGTTGGAAAATTTCAAGAATTATGCATTGAGCAAACTTAAATTTTTAGGTCAATGGCTTAATTTCTTGGACTTCAAATATCTTCCTAAACTTATATAGGACCTCTAATCTCATTTTTGCAAGGCCTTACAATTTCTACCTATTTTGTTCATATTTATTTTTATTTATTTCAAATAAATATAAAATAAATTGTGCAAAATAAATATAAGTGGGCCTTGATCTTTGGGCTAGTGTTTTGGTCTGCCTAGAAGCCCAAGATTTCATGCAAGCTTTCTCCAGGTTCATCCAAGATTGAAAATGGCATGAAATCATTAAAAAAAGGCATATTTTCAAATGTTGATCATGGTTTAAAAACAATAGTTATGGGCTTGAATTTTTCCATGTTATCATGTTCCCTCTCTCTCCTCTATATATACAAGCCATGTGCAAGCACAATAGACGGATACACACTGCCAAAAGAAGCCACGAAAATTGCAAAAAAATTCAATAAAGTTGTCAAACTCAAAACCACCGATCCAGCCATATTCAACTCCTTCCAAGCATTCCATCAATTCCCTGGAGGCTCCAAGAGTCCATTCCAATCATCACACAAGCCCAACGCATTCCAAAACGCATGCATGATATATCTCCGATTTGGTAATTTTTCATAATCTCAAACTTTCTCTACATGTAATATAAATGATTTTTATGTGCATACATATGTTCATATTGATGTTTGTGAATGTTTAGATCCATTACATGCAAGGTTTGGCGTGAGGATGGACTTTTGCCATTTTTAGGGCAAAACTCCAGTCGAGCTTCGTTCTCATTGATGGAGGCCATTTCAGGAGAAATTAACACCGTGGTTGGATTAACATACCCCAATTTAGGGGGGGGGGGGGGGAGTAGCCTAAATCTTGAGTTTTGATTTTGCTGTTTGCAGGTTTTAAGATTTTTGTGTGGCCGGAGAAGGTGATTGGAGTTTGACTCCGGCACCCCTACAAATTGTTGACTCCGACGCCCACACGTCTCCCTCTCATTGGACAATTCAAATCAGTGCGCATGTTTTCTTAATTTTAAATATATGCATTTATTTCATATTATATTATATTATTTTGATTTGTATAACGATTGAAACATCAGCTCAGTTGGCAAGGCAAGGCGTGTGAAAAGGGAGAAGGCCTGGGTTCGAGTCCCAGGTCTAGTAGTTTTATTTTTCTAACACTTCTTTGCAGATTCCATGCGTTGCATAACAAAGTTCCCACCATATGCCTTCATGTTTAGAACATCAAATGCCAGAAGATGGAGATCTAACATTCCAAGCGCACTGTACATGATGAACCCTCAAGGGGCAAATCACACAGGATCAGGCAGACATTGGACTCCTTTCATACGGGCCTAGCAACTTCAAAACCTACCCCCCATTTCTGCTTTGGCAACCAGGCCAAATCCATTTCATTTTTTTTATTTACTCATTTAATTATTTTCTATATTTTACCTTTTTAAAACCTTTTTTTATCAAATCAGAAAATCACAAAAATAGACTTAGGATTTTCTAAATAAATTTTAATTTTTGTAAATTAATTAACTTAATTATTTTGACTTGTTTTAATCAATTTAAAATCAATTAGAATTAGATTTATTTCATTTAATATTTTCTTAATAAAAATACAAAAAATATTAGAATTAGGCTTAAATTCATTTAATAAATTATCTTTTTTAATTAAATTTAGATTTAAGGTAGTTTAATTATTTTCTTAATAAAAAATAAACAAAAAAAAAAGATTTCTTTATTCATCTAGAACTTTTTAGGTTTTTTAGACGTTTCTTTCCATTTCGCACGCGTTATTTCCTTTTGTACTTTTTTTATACTAATGTATCTGCTGATGGAATGTAATAGAATTAACTAGGGCTTTTACTGCTTTTCTTTATTTCCCCCCAAAAGTTTTGGACATGTAAATACCCCCTCCCCGAAGCATTGTAATAGCGTAGATTTAAATTCATGCACTTTAAATTACTGTGTATATTAGTGCTAGACTAATAGGATTGCATGACAAGAACCTAATAATCAAACATTAGAAAACTTAACACAAGACTAAAATAACTGAACATAACACACCTTTAACATATACACCTCTAAGGTACGCCCACTTTGGTTGCCTTTCAGAAAATAAAATAGTTATGTCCCTCGAGAATAGGGACGCTTTAGCAAAGACCCTCGAATCAAAAGATCATAGTCCCTCGATGACCCTACGGTGTTGCCTTTCCGTAAATGATCTATTCCCTTAAACAAAATTGCTAAAGTGTCTCTATATGTTACTTTTATGACTGTACGTCCCTCCGAATGTCCCTCAAACATCCAACGATTAGGGCTACCTACTCATTAATAGTAGGATAACACTGTCTAAAGGATAAGAGGAAAAGAACAAACCTTTCGAGTATAAGTAGATAGTTCTTATATGCTTTCTGTTGTACCCCAAAATTTTCCCTCTCATTTTACTCAAAACATACTCCTAGAGGTCCTCAACTTGCCCAAGGATGCCTAAGGATTGACCAGACAAGTACTCCTCCTAAGACAAGGAGCCTCAAATTAGGGTTTCATTCCTCATCAAGATGTTTGAGTTACAAGGATCCTAAATGGTTTCCATAGCCCTAATATGTTCTCAAGATCATCCATGCCAAGTTTCATGCCTTGCACAAGAAGTTTGCTCAGTCAACTGCTCAAATGCCTGAAAATCAACTGTACTAGGTCAAAAGTCAACTGTGACCCTCATGCAGTCAAACTTCAAGATTTTTGTTCAACATCAACATTTTGAATTAACATCCATCATTTGATCAAGGGTTGATCATGATTCCTCAAGGAATTCCCCAAATTCATAAAAACTCAAAAGTTGCTAAATTAGGGTTTCTATAGGAAAAGTCAACCAAACTTTGACTAGACATAACTTTCTCATACTTTATCAGAAATTTCCCATCCAAGGATCATTTTGAAGAGAATTCAATTCCCTACAACTCATATTCATCCCTAATGTTAAAAAAATTCACTCATGAAAAGATATGAATTCAGACATTATAGGTCATTTCAAAAAGTCAACAAAAACACCTTTTGGGTCAAGGTTCCTTACATGAACATGGAAGATCAAATTGAGATGAAACCAAAAGGGTTGTTTAGAGGACATCCTAAGATTTCTAAAAATCCAAGAACACCCTCTTAGGGTCAAAATTGAGAGAGATGGGCATTGTCAAAGTTGGCCTTTTTTGGAAATTTGCACAAAGTTAACCATTCCCAAAATGCATTTTTCTTCAAATGGGCCCAACTTTATATGCTTGAATCTTGTTCCTAACATGGACCACGACCCCTGAGCTCATTCATACTTTATTTTATTATTGATTTTGATTTTTTATTTATTAAAAGTCAAAATTAAATAAAGGAATAACAGGAAATATGCAAGATATGATTTACAAATCTTTTCTCATCAAATAATGGACAACAAAAGCTGGCATGTCAAGATAAAATCGTGGAGGAAGGAAAAGATTGGATTTGTTTCAAAAATGAGCAAAAATCAAACAATTGAATGCAAATATTTTCTCACTAAAAGCATGGATATTCTTCCTGTTTTGTTAACCTATTTGATTCACATACATATAAAAGAGCATTCTCAACCCTAGGGACGAGATTATAGAGGCACAACTTGTTCCAAAGAGTCAAACAAAGTTTCAACTTTCCAAAGAAAAATGCAGATCAGATCTTTCTTTACATTCCAATTCAAGCAATTTCAAGGCCAACAATCCTTTCCTAGACATGTTCTGAAGCCATTCCAATCATTCTCAAATCACAAAACATCCAGAATCGTAAGATACAGGATTCGGTTTTCCAACTTTTTTATTATTTTCGATTATATGCTTACATGCGTTTTCAATGAAATTTAACCATGCATTCTTGTTTATTGTAAGGTTTCAATGCTTTCTGAATTGTTTGATTGAGTGTTAAGGGCAGGAATCGAAGGATGCCATTCTTAGGGTTTCCAAACTCGTTTTAGGGCTTCCTGATACAAGCAAAATTAGGATTAGATATGGGTACCATGGTGTCTAGGGCTTCAAGCGCAGTTGATTTATGGTCTCTATTAGGATTTATGTTGCCTTATTTAATTTTTGAATGATGCAGGGTTATAGCTACAAACATCATCCGTATGTAAAGGTCCAGGCCTAAAACGACAGTCTGAGGAAGAAGACAAAGAGGTGGCAACGTCCTACTGGCTGGTTTTAATATTGCCGCATTTATTTTGGGGCATGCCACCTATTTTACATTATATTATTATTTGTTCATTATGATAACAGATGAGTCACGTAGCACGAATGGCAAAGGGTAACACTGGTAAGAGAAGGGACATGGGTTCGATCCCAAGTCCAAGCATCTTGTGATTTTATTTTCTTAACGTGCTTTACATGATCCCATGTTCCTCACAACCAGGCGTCTATCATGCACCCAAGAAGTACACCATCAGATCATGTCATGGCCAGATCTCACGCCTCCAGGAAGCAGTCACATGGTGGACCTCTAGAAGACCAGCTGCATTGAATCTCACGCTGGATACTGAGCTAGCGTCTTGGGCCTTGTACAAAAAAAGCAGGCGCACTCCCCCTGATTACTAACAACATCAGGCGCAATTTATTTATTTATTTTAATTTCTTTTGTTTTATTTATTTATTTAATTATTTTTTGCAAAACAAAAATATTTTTTTTTTATTAATCATGAAATATAAAATAACAAAAAATGTAAAATTAGATTTTTTTTGGTTAATTTTATTGAAAATAAATTAGTCTAATTAGATTAACTTGATTATTTTTTTAAAATTAAAATTAACTAGAAATTAGGTTTAATTTGCAATTAAATTAATTTTCTCAATAAAAAATACACAAAAATATTTTTTTAATTAATTAGATTTTTTTAGGCTCCTAATTTATTCTTGTCTTAACTTTCGCGCGCTTATTTATTTTCACTTTATTTTCCAATTATTGTAACTGCCAAGGGTTTGTAATAGTTTTAAATTAGGTTTTGTTTACTGCTTTTTTTATTGCCTATTCCCCAAGTTTTGGTTATGTAACCCCCTCCATGAGGCCTTGTAGTAGTTAGGATTTTAATTTCTCCCACTTTTACTTTCTGCTATTATAAACTGCTAGATGATTGATAATAACATTGTATGCGAAAGAAAAATAAAATTAAAAAGGTAGATAACCCTAATTGTGCAAAGATAAATAAACTGAAAAATAACATATACACATGTTCACTCCTAGGGTTTATCCCACTCCGGTTGCCATCGGTAAATGGTCATGAAGCATAGGGAATTTTATTGGTTATCCTCTAGTACCGAAAGATAAAAAATGACCCATTCGAATGTTGCATCGGAAAGATCTTTAAGACTCTAGGGTAACTACTAAGGTTTCCTAACCATTGCTTTTGTGACCGTACTTGTCCCTTCGAATGTCCCTTAAAACTCAAACGATGGGGCTACCTACTCCTTAATAGTAGGATAGCGCTGTCTAAAGGAAGCGAGAACGAACAGTCTTTTTCGAGTAGGTAGAAAATCTTAAGTACTTGCTCAAAACAATAAAAACTCTTTCGCACAAACACTTTCAAAACTGTTTTCAAAAACAACTTCGTCACACTCTTGAGGACAAATACAAGGGTTACCACGAAGTTAAATCAAAAACTTTTCAAAACACACACAAGCAATTTCAAAATGAGCAAGTACCTAAGAGCCCGTGGAAAACCACAGATAGAAAGGGTGCTAACACCTTCCCTTTCTATAATCTACCCCCATACTCAGAAACATCTCGAAAAAGGTTTTTTTTGTTCTTTTTCCTTTTCCTTTGTTGGATGAAATAAAATTCGGTGGCGACTCTTGCTTACCGCGACATTTGCGAATACAAAAACGCAAACCAGTATTAACAGTCGGTTCTGCCACTGTATCACAGAACTGGTGACTCTGCTGGAGAAGTGATTTATAAAGTGGGGTTTACCTTAGGATCTAGGCCATTCTTAATTGCTTCTTTGGTTTGTCTTGTCTGATTTACTTTTAAGGGTATTTGTTTGGGTTATTTGGAACCTAAACCCGGATCGGGGGAATTCCTTTTAGGTAAGTAGCAATAAACTGTGAGGGAACTGGGTGGGGTATACTGACACGGTTGAAGCAGTAGCTACGTTGATGCGACACTTTGGTTGGTACCGGTATCCCTTGAGTCAATCAAGGAGAATATGGGGCTGTTGCGTGGTGTCATAAAGCATCAACTGACCATAGAACCTTTAATTGCACAACTTGGCCAGTAGGACGTAGCGAGATGGTCAGCTTTGGTGTATTCCCAAGGTCGACAGATACTTGATGCTACACTCATTGAGGTTCGACTCCTGAGTTTTGTTTGGTTGCGAGTCAATTTCCTATTAAATGAAGATTGTGGGAAAGATCAGTGATATTGAGATCCCTTAGAACCCGGTTACTATTATAGGATAGGTTGAACCAATCCAACTTCAAGAGGGTATGACCTTAAAACTCATGCAGGCTTTAAACTTAAGGACTTGGTGTGACTTGTTTGTTGCTTGCTATACATGTGATTTCTTAACATAATTATGACATCATAAGCATGGCATATCATACTGACCATTTCAATGATTTTCTAGAGCTCATCTTTTCTTTGTTTTGTAGGACATGGCATCCGCCCGCAGGAACACTATCCAGATTAACCTTGTGAAAGTACCTCCTCAACTAAAGGACTTGGCATTAAGGATTCCTGAAAGCTCTCCCTTCACTGAAAAGCATGGTCGGCTGCTCAACTAGGTCACTTCAAAACCTGATGAAGAATTGTTAAAAGTGCTATTTCAATTCTTTGATCCTTTGCACCACTGCTTCATCTTCCCAGATTACCAGTTGGTGCCTACTATGGAGGAATTTTATCGGTTATTAGGGATACCTATTCTTGATCAATTACCTTTCAACGGTACAGAAAGATATCCAAAGCCTAAATAGATTGCTCGAGCTCTGTCCTTACAACGGTCCGATGTAGTGACAAATTGGAAAACTAGGGGAAGTGTCCAAGGAATCCCGGTTAAATTTCTATTCGAGAAAGTTCACTATTTTTGGGATACCCTGGATTTACAAGCTTTTGAAGAGGTATTGGCACTCCTTATCTACGACATGGTACTACTCCCTAACACATACCAACTCGTAGATGTGAATATGATTAAGGTTTTTCTGTCTCATAATCCGGTGCCTACATTACTTAGGGATATTCTACACTATCTTCATGCTTGCACTCTAAAGAGAAGGGGGACCCTCCTGTGTTGCACCCCTCTACTGGCTAGGTGGTTTATTTCGCACCTACCCAGGTCTATTTTGAAGAATGAGCAGGGTATAAAATGGTCTCATAGGATGATGTCCCTTACACATTCAGACATTCATTGGTGTTCACGGTCCTCGAAATATGTTACCATCATCGATCACTGTGGTGAATTCCCTAACGTCCCTATCTTAGGCATTAGGGGAGGAATCACTTATAACCCTTGTTTGGAACTGCGACAATTTGGTTATACGAGAAGGGATGGTCCTCATGATACACTTATCCAAGGAATCACCTTCGACTATGAGAATGACGCTCATGGTTAACGTATAAGGTTCATGCGAGTTTAGGGCATGGTACATAGAGTTTATAGTAAGACATTGGGGCGCAAGAATTCCATCCCTCTTTATCCTTATCTCAAATGGGTATGAGCCCGTGCCGAAAGTCTTATGATGCCTTACCCCGCCATCCTACCTATGATTATGGAACCGGTTGCTGAAGGAGACACTCCTTCTCTTATTCTTCATCCTGACATGCCAACTGATCATGAGGAGTTACAAAAATCCTGGGTTCAACTTAAAGAGGAGCGGGATACGTTTGAAACTCAATTCTATGCCAGCGAGAAGAAGGTCCTGGAACTCACTAGGCTACTTCATAAAGAAATGAATATAAACGACTACATTGCACAAAAGAGGATGCGCTCATGGGAGACCTAATTTTATTTTTGCTTTAAGTTTTATTTTGTTTAATTATAAGCCTAAAGGGCACTCTTTGTAACAATTAGAACTTATTAATACAATTAACGTGTGTTTCTTTTGATTAAACAAATTTGAGCCTTTAAGAATCCTTGAAACCATTGCATACGCATAACATCCATGACATTGCATAAACAGCTACCATAACATGTTTCTCATCTTCTTCGTTGTTTATTTCAGCTATAATGTCTTCTTAACAAAGCATCAAGGATCTACAGGCACAAAATTCCCAATTTTAGCAGATGTTCGTAGCCTTAGCTAAGGGGCAGGAAGATCTGAAAGCCCTTATTCTGATGGAGAAGAAGAAGAAGACCGCTGGTGTCCTTAATTTGGGTAGAAGATTCAAGGGACCGTTGAAGCAACCAGTTGATCTGACCTCCTCGTCCAAAGAAGGGGAGAATCAAGAGAGAGAGAGAGAGAGAGAGAGAGAGAGAGAGAGAGAGAGAGATAGAGATAGAGAGAGAAAGAGAAGGGAAGATGGCCCTAGCCCTGAAGTTTCTGATAATAACATAGAATACAATGATGAATAGTATCCTCCCACTGGGGATAGATATAAACAATTAGAGGACCGACTGAGCGCAACGGAGATCCAAAGAATACCGGGGCTAGATTTTGAAGAGTTGGGTTTGGTATCTAGGGTAGCCAGCCCACAAAAGTTTAAGGCTCCAGTTTTTGCAAGGTATGATGGGGTGTCTTGTCCCAAGCTTCATCTTCGTTCCTATGTGAGGAAGATTCAGCCTCACACTACTGATAGGAATTTATGGGTCCATTTCTTTTAGGACAGTCTGTCCGGGACTCAGCTTGAATGGTTCTATCAACTTAAGGGGACCAATGTCCGCAACTGGGAAGATTTGGCTGCTGCTTTTTATAAGCAGTATCAATATAACACTGACCTTGCCCCTACCCGTAATCAACTCCAGAGTATGTCCATGGGTGCAGGTGAAGGTTTCAAGGACTATGCGCAGAAGTGGAGAGATTTGGCAGGGAGAGTCCAACCCCCTTTGTCTGATAGGGAGTTGGTTGACATGTTTTTTGGGATGCTGTCTGGTCCATTCTTAAATCACTTGATTGGTAGCTCCTCAGCTGGGTTTACCGAGCTAATATTGACTAGAGAAAGGGTAGAAGCTGGGATCTGGAGCGGAAAGATACAGAAAGATACCTCGTCATGTTCAGTGAAGAAGCCCTTCACGGGTAAGAAGGAGGCCAATTCCATTTATAACCCAAGAGGTCAAAGCAGAGCTGAGCGCCGTCCAACTGTATGGGCTGTGATGATACCTAGGCCTACAGTTACCCAACAACGAAACAACAAAGGGTAGAAAGACCGCAAATGCATTTTAACCAGATTAACATGACATTGACTGAGGTTCTACCCCACCTGTTAAGATCCAACTTGGAAACCTTAAAAGAGGCTCCCAAGAATTATAACACCACATCTCCTCGGTACAATCCAAACACTTGGTGTACTTACCATTCTGAGAGTCCTGGCCACGATACAAATGACTGTTGGGCTCTGAGAAATAAGATACAGGATCTAATTGAAGCCAAGGAGATTGAGTTTGATGCTCCGGAGAAGCCTAATGTCATAACTGCTCCCATACCCAAGCATAACTGTGGAGTTAATGCCATTAATACCGATCTGTTTGTTACCTCTGTTGATGAATTTTCCACTCCTCTCATGACTGTCAAGAAGAATTTGTTGCTGGCCAGTTTATTTCCGGGTTGTGGTGAAGGTTGCCACATGTGTTCATCTCTGCCCTCTGGTTGTTATTTGCTAAAAGCAGGTGTTTAACGCCTGATGGACAGCAGAGAGATTTTGTTTGAGAAGACTCTGATTCCGACTGTTCCCTATGAAGATGTTGCCATCATAACCATTTCCGCCAATCCTTCCAAGGTCTCCTCTAAAAGACCTATTAGGATTACACCTCCTCCAAGAATCGCTCTGTTGATAATCACTTTTCCTGGTCCCGTACCGTACTCCTCGGACAAAGCTGTCCCTTGGAATTATGGTGCTGACGTCTACTACCATGGCGTCAAACAAGATTTGAAGACTAAAGAGGCTGATCCCGATATCAATAATATTGTCGGGACCAGTAAAGTTACCCGAAGTGGAAGGGTTTTATCTCCCGAGATCTCCCCGAAGATTGTCACTAAACCTGTTGTTATTCCGTCTTTTGTTCCTACTGGTGCTTCAGCTACTACTCCTATCCTTACTCCAGTTGTTACCCCTGCCGATGAGTCATCTGGGACTCGGGGCAAAGAAGCTATAAGTGTGCCTACCCGGACGGAGGCACCTAGAAAAGTTGTTGTGGAATCCACTAAGCAAGAAATAGAGGAAATCTTAAAAATAATCAAGAAAAGCGACTACAATATGGTCGAGCAGCTGGGACATACCCCTTCAAAGATACCAATGTTGTCTCTGTTGTTGTGTTCTGAGGCCCATGCAAAGGTTTTGATTACATTCCTCAAGATTGCGCACGTGCCGCAAGAAACCTCCACCGACCAATTCAAGGACCGTGTGGCCAGTTTGACTGCTGATAATGGTTTGGGTTTTTCAAATACCGATCTAACACCAAAGGGGAGAAAGCATAATGATGCTCTGCATGTCTCGATCGAATGCAGGGGAACTACTATGGCTCATGTGCTGGTGGATACTGGATATTCACTGAATGTTCTGCCTAAGAAGGCTCTTGATCGACTAAATTATGAGGGCTTGACCCTAAAGCCAAGTAACCTTATGGTGAGGGCATTTGATGGGTAAAAAAGAATGGTGCATGGGGAGGTGGACATCCCTGTCAAAGTGGGTTCCCAGACCTTTGAGTCCACCTTCTATATGATGGATATCAGGCCATCATACTCTTGTTTGCTGGGTCGCCCTTGGATTCATGAAGCTGGGGCTGTTACTTCTATGCTGCACCAAATGCTGAAGTATCCGGTGAAGGGGAAGATTGTCACTGTGCCTGGTGAAGAGGAGTATATGGTAAGCCACCTGAACTCTTTCAGGTATGTGGAGACGGACGGGGAATTCATAGAGACACCTTGTCAAAACTTTGAAGAGGTTCCCCAGATTATGGCATCAACCGAGACTATCACCAGCGCCAAACCTCCTTTTAAGATGGCTTCTCTCAAGGACGCCAGAGCAGTAGTTGAAGAAGGTGGGTGTACCATTTAGGGTCAGCTCCCTGATTTTCCTCATAAAACTGACAAATTTGGTTTGGGCTTTACTTCAGGAGCTCAAAGGGTTGTTCGACACGCTCGGGCTGGAGGACCTCCCCTACGCATCAGTAATCGTGGGGTCAACGCTATTGAAGACAGTGAAGAAGATTCTGATATTGACAGCTGGATCTACCCTACTACCAACGGTGGACCTAGTAATTGGATGGCCAGAGATTTTATGCCAATTTCTTTTGTTCAGCAGTAATTGTCTTACTTGTTTTTTGAATTTGTAATAATAATTTAAACTCTATGGCATTATGTCTTACCCGAGGCACAATGGTTCTATTTGTGAGGGTTATTATATGTCATTTTCATATGTCATCAATAAAACATTGGACGTTTCTTGCATACAAATTTTGTGCTCTCTTTTTTCTTTTTTGCTTTTCACTTTATCAATACAACTATGCTCTTACACACACTCACATATCAAACTGCAGATCCATATTCGCTATGGATCCCATTGATAACAGTTATGCTATTTCCAGTTATAACTTCGAAAATCCGATCAACCAAGCCGAGGACGAAGGTGAGGACGATTGTGAGGTACCTAGAGAACTTGCTAGACTGTTACGGCAGGAAGAAAGGGCTATACAGCCTCATGAAGAGCCAGTTGAGACGATAAACTTGGGCACAAAGGTAGACATAAAGGAAATCAAGATCAGTGCAAATTTGGAACTTAGTATCAAACAACGGTTGATACGAATGTTGCACGACTATGTTGAGATCTTTGCCTGGTCATATGAAGACATTCCTGGTTTATACACTGATATTGTGATTCATCATCTGCCTACTAAAGAAGACTCTCCCCCAGTTAAGCAAAAAATCCGTCGTATGCACCCTGAAATGTCAGAGAAAATTAAAGCTGAGGTTATGAAACAGTTTAACGCTGGGTTCTTAGCTGTTACCTCCTATCTGCAGTGGGTTGCTAACATCGTCCCGACACCTAAGAAGGATGGTAAGGTACAGATGTGTGTGGACTACAGAGACCTGAATAGGGCAAGCCCTAAGGATGACTTCCCGCTTCCCCACATTGATGTTCTGGTTGACAACACCGCACAATACAAAATCTTCTCCTTCATGGATGGTTTCTCTGGCTACAACCAGATCAAGATGGCTCCTGGAGACATGGATAAGACAACCTTCGTCACACAGTGGGGCACCTTCTGTTACAAGGTTATGCCTTTTAGGTTGAAGAGTGCTAGGGCAACTTATCAGCGAGCCATGGTCGTCTTGTTCCATGATATGAATCACCATGAGATAGAGGTTTATGTTGATGATATGATAGCCAGATCTCAAACCGAGGAAGAACACCTTGATCATCTGCAAAAGTTGTTCGACAGGTTGAAGACATACAAACTGAGGTTGAATCCGAACAAGTGCACCTTCAGGGTAAGGTCTGGTAAGCTTCTGGGTTTCGTCGTCAGTGACAAAGGTATTCAGGTAGACCCTGCAAAGGTAAAGGACATACAAGAGATGCCGGCTCCCCGTACAGAAAAGGAGGTTAGAGGTTTCTTGGGACTCCTAAATTATATCACCAGGTTCATTTCACATCTGACTGCTACTTGTGAGCCAATCTTCAAGCTCCTGAAGAAAGATCAAGTGGTAAAATGGAATGACGAATGCTAGACCGCTTTCGAAAGAATCAAGGAATACCTTCAAGAACCACCAATTTTGATGCCTCCAATTGAAGGTAAACCTTTAATAATGTACTTAATAGTGTTAGATAATTCAATGGGGTGTGTGCTGGGGCAGTATGACGCGTATGGTCGAAAAGAGCACGCAATATACTACCTTAGCCAAAAGTTTACTGACTGTGAGACAAGATACTCACTGCTCGAGAAAACTTGTTGCGCTTTGGCATGGGAGGTTCGCCGACTGAGACAATATATGTTAACCCACACTAATTTGTTGATATCTAAGATGGATCCAATCAAGTACATCTTCGAGAAACCCGTACTCTCCGGAAGAATAGAGAGATGGCAGATGATCTTAACTGAATACGATATATAATATTCAACCCAAAAAGCAATCAAGGGAAGTGTATTGGCTGATCATTTGGCTCATCAGGCCGTGGATGACTACCAGTCCATGAATTTTGAGTTCCCGGACGAGAATATTATGCTGGTGACTGACTATGAAGAACCTAGACCGGATGAAGGACCTGAAGAAGGATCCCAATAGACTATGGTTTTTGACGGAGCTTCGAACGCGCTCAGTAATGGCATTGGCATCATAATCATATCTCTGGAGAGATGTCATACTTCTTTCACTGCTCGACTATGTTTCAACTGCACTAACAACATGGCAGAGTATGAAGCCTGTATCATGGGTCTCAAAGCTGCTATCGATCTCAAGATCAAGTTCTTAAATGTATTTGGGGATTCAGATTTGGTGATAAGTCAGATTAAAGGAGAGTGGGATACGAAGCATCCTAACCTCATCCTGTATAAAGAGCACGTGTTGACATTTCTCCCACACTTTGTGGAAGTAACCTTTGAACATTTCCCACGAGAGGAGAATCGGTTAGCGGACGCGCTAGCTACCATGTCTTCTATGTTCAAGGTCAGGTGGGACAACGAAGCTCCCCGAATCACCATTGAGAGGTTGGAAGAACCAGCGCACTGCTGCGAGATTGATACTGAAGAGGTAGCAAACAAACCTTGGTTTCACGAAGTAAAAAGGTATCTCGGGAATCAAGAGTATCCCGAAGGGGCATCTGTCAATGATAAGAAGTTTCTGAGAAAGTTCGCCACAAAATTCTTCCTCAGTAATGGAATCCTCTACAAGCGCAACCATGACTCTACCTTACTGCGGTGTGTAGACAAGAGCGAAGCAGAGAGGATTATGACAGATTTACATGAAGATACCTTTGGAACCCATTCAAGTGGACATACCATGGCTAAGAAGATCCTATGGGCAGGATACTACCGGTCCACTATGGAAGCAGATTGTTATCAACACTCCCGAACTTGTCGTAAGTGCCAAATCTATGCTGATAAGGTGCATGTGCCTCCGGTTCCTTTGAATGTCTTGAAAGATCCTTGGCCCTTTGCAATGTGGGGCATTGACATGATCGGAGAAGTTAGACCTACCGCTTCCAATGGGCATCGCTTCATCCTGGTGGCCATCGATTACTTCACAAAGTGGGTTGAGGCTGCCTCCTTTACTACAGTTACCAAGAATTTCGTGGTGCGGTTCATCAAGCATAACCCGATCTGTCGGTATGGTGTGCCAGAGAGAATCATCACTGAAAATGGTACCAATCTCAATAACACTATGATCACCGAGCTCTGTAAGCAATTCAAGATACAAAATCACAACTCTTCTCCCTACCGATCGAAGATGAATGGCGCTGTTGAAGCGGCTAACAAGAACATCAAGAAGATTATACAGAAGATGGAGGTGACATACAAATACTGGCATGAGATGTTTTCATTTGCTCTTCATGGGTACCGTACCTCAGCATAGACGTCAACAGGGGAAACACCCTACTCTCTGGTATATGGCATGGAGACTGTCCTGCCCATTGAGGTCCAGATCCCTTCTTTGAGGATTATGAAGGATGCATGTTTGAACGAAGACGACTGGATCCAGACTCGCCTTGACCATTGAATATGATTGATGAGAAGAGACTTACTACTGTCTGTCATGGTCAAATGTATCAAAAACGAATGATCAAGGCTTTCAACAAAAAGTCAAACGCCAAGAGTATCAAGTCGGGGGTCTAGTGATCAAGCGCATCATACTGCCGCAAGGTGATCCCAGGGGCAAATGGACTCCCACATGCGAAGGGCCATTTGTGATCAAAAACATTTTCTCAGGTGGAGCCATGATTCTAACCACCATGGACGGTGATGACCTTCCTCACCCTGTCAATACAGACATAGTGAAAATATACTACGCATGATTAAAGACCCGCTAGGTTGACTGGCCTAGGAAAAAATAAGGGCTTCCCGGCGAACCAAAAGGGTTTGGGAAAAAATAAGGGATGAAAACAAAATATCTGTACACCCGGCAAGTCGAAAACCTGAAAATGTGGCTTGGGAAAAAAGGGGTATCCCGGTGGACTCAAAACTCGAAAGGGCAGTCCAAGAAAAAGTTAGGGATGTAAAGCGTATCACTTCGTCCCATTGGAGAACCTTGCGATCAGACCTCAGTATCAACTGTCAAGCTCGAACGACACCAATCAGTCTAATCAGCTTCGAACAAGAAGCAAAGTGATGAGACGCTCGAAGACATAGCGACAATAGCAGAATTGAAACTCAATGGGATTATTGCACATAACTGTTTTCTTTTTGTCATACACAATATTGTATAGCTTCCATTTTTACAACGGCGTTCTAGAGCGTCAACTTCCTTGTACAAAAACGCCTGTTATAGGCCAACTTCGATAATTAATACAAGTCATTTTTTTACAAAACCGTTTGTTTTTCTCTTTCTGTTTTGTTTTGCAAAAACGTCCAATGATTTATTCTTGACATATGTATTTTAATATGATTGCTTTTCATAAATGTTTGTATAGGAAATGAAAGACAATTGCTCGTAACTTAAGAAACATGGGAAAAAACTAAAAATGGCAAACCCGACAGTTACTCTGTCCAGCAGGTACTAGGGCAGAGACAGCTTTGAAACAAAGTCATCAGTACATACGACCTCGTGACATCTGTACTCCCTAAAAAGTAGAGGTAATCAAAGCATTGACATCAGCTTCCTCAAATGGGAGTTACTCTCCCCGGTCGGGTCCCTTCAGAAAACTGACATCTATATTCCCCAGCCGAATTTCATAATTGCAAGCGGGTCATAAAGTTTTCTCTCGAACATAGTTTATTTCTCTGAATACAGAAGCTCAATCTCCGATAGAGTTTATCCCTTCAGCTATGGAAGTTCATCCTCCAACAGAGTTAGCTCCCCACAAAGTTATTCTCAAGTAGAGTCTCTTCCCCGACAGAATATCTGTAGACAAGGAGCAAATCTCCAACATAGTCATCTCTGTTCACCATCCCCAGCGGAAGTAGAAGAACCACGGTTCTCTACAACATTCCAGAATGTTATTTCCAATACTCTCAGCAACAGTCTGGGATTTATTTTCCCAGACTCGAATATGGCACAATAGCATCTCGTACATCATGACATATACATACATATCACATACAACATAATCTCACTTATTTTGAGAACATCATCCCACCATGCATTTCATGCATCACATGCAATTAACCTACTATCTTTTCAGGAAAGACAATTATCATCGACAATCCTAGAAGTTATACATGTCATATCTGCAGACAACTAATGGAAAATCAGTTCCCAGAACCAAACGGGTCAACTAACTTACGTGTTCATCTTGAAGTAACCCTATGACCCAAGTTCCTTCCCATAAGACCTACTACACAGGCTTTCATCTTGAGGTAACCCTACGACCCAGGTTCCTTCCCAAAATCCTTACTATCAAGACTTTCATCTAGAAGCAACCCTACGACCCAGGTTCCTTCCCATAAGCCCTACTATCCAGGCTTTCATCTCGAAGAAACCTTACCCGGGTTCCTTCCCATAAGCCCTACTATCCAGGATTTCATCTTGAGGTAACTCTATGACCCAGGTTCCTTCCCATAAGCCCTACTATCCATGCTTTCATGTTGAGGTAACCCTACTATCCAGGTTCCTTCCCAGCAAACCTATTATCCAGGCTTTCATCTTGAGGTAACCCTATGACCCAGGTTCCTTCCCATAAGCCCTGCTTTCCAGGCTTTCATCTTGAGATAACCCTACGACCCAGGTTCCTTCCCATGAGCCCTACTATCCAGGCTTTCATATTGAGGTAACCCTACTATCCAGGTTCCTTCCTATAAGCCCTACTATCTAGGCTTTCATTTCGAATTAACCCTATGACCCAGGTTCCTTCCCATATGCCCTACTATCCATACTTTCATCTTGAGGTAACCCTACTATCCAGGTTCCTTCCCATAAGCCCTACTATCTAGGCTTTCATTTCGAAGTAACCCTACGACCCAGTTTCCTTCTCATAGCCCTACTATCAAGGCTTTCATCTTGAAGTAACCCTACTATCCAGGTTCCTTCCCATTAGCCCTACTACCCATGCTTTTATCTCGAAGTAACCCTACGAACTAGGTTCTTTCTCATGGACCTACTATCCAAGCTTTCATCTCGAAGCAACCTTACCCAGGTTCCTTCCCATAAGCCCTACTATCCAGGCTTTCATCTCAAAGTAACCCTACGACCCAGGTTCCTTCTCATAGCCCTGCTATCCAGGCTTTCATCTTGAAGTAACCCTACTATCCAGGTTCCTTCTCATAACCTTACTATCCAGGTTTCTTCTCTCTTATATCCAGATAACAGTTTAGAACACTATAAGACCTGGACCCGACCATATCTGGTCGATTTCACATTTCCCCAGTAAGTCGCTGTGTAGCTGAACCCTGACCAAATATGCAATTTACTTTCACCTCCTCAATTAGGAGTTAATTCCCCAGTAGAGTAATGGACAACTGAATGTCCTATACTCTATTTTCCAGGATGTAAATTAACATTCCCCAGCGAAGTCCTCCTCAATGGCAGGTACATGAATTCTCGCAAAGGAATCTCTAATGCAACCGATATCTTTTCTGGATGGCATCTTTAAGCCCATCTCCGACGATTCTCTATCGACTTCCAAATGGAATCTGTAAGCCCATTCCCGATATCACTAATCAGTATTACTCATGCGAGTGCAAGTTTCTGGGCACTCTGGTGTTCAATCATCTTCCACCTTCAGATCACGAAAGGTAGACCAGCCAATCTACATCCTCATGTTTAAGAAGATTAAACAGGGGCAGCTATTGTACCCCAAGATTTGACCTCTCATTTTACTCAAAACATACTCCTAGAGGTCCTCAACTTGCCCAAGGATGCCTAAGGATTGACCGGACAAGTATTCCACCTAAGACAATGAACCTCAAATTAGGGTTTCATTCCTCATCAAGATGTTTTAGTTACAAGGGTCCTAAATGGTTTCTATAGCCCTAATATGTTCTCAAGATCATCCATGCCAAGTTTCATGCCTTGCACAAGAAGTTTGCTCTGTCAACTGCTCAAATGCCTGAAAATCAACTATACTAGGTCAAAAGTCAATTGTGACCCTCATGCAGTCAAACTTCAAGATTTTGGTCAACATCAACATTTTGAAGTAACATCCCTCATTTGATCAAGGGTTGATCATGATTCCTCAAGGAATTCCCCAAATTCATCAAAACTCAAAAGTTGCTAAATTAGGGCTTCTATAGGAAAAGTCAACCAAACTTTGACCAGGCATAACTTTCTCATACTTTATCATAAATTTCCCATCCAAGGCTCATTTTCAAGAGAATTCAATTCCCTACAAATCATCTTCAGACCTCAAGTTCAAAAAATGCACTCATGAAAAAATATAAATTCAAACATTATAGGTCATTTCAAAAAGTCAACAAAAACACCTTTTGGGTCAAGGTTCCTTACATGAACATGGAAGATCCAATTGAGATGAAACCAAAAGGGTTGTTTAGAGGATATCCTAAGCTTTCTAAAAAATCCATGAACACCCTCTTAGGGCCAAAATTGAGAGATATGTGCATTGTCAAAGTTGGCCTTTTTTGGAAATTTGCACAAAGTCAACCATGCCCAATATGCATTTTTCTTCAAATGGGCCCAACTTTTTATGCTTGCATCTTATTCTTAACATGGCCCATGACCCCTGAGCTCATCATACTTTATTTTATTATTTTTATTATTTATTTTGATTTTTTATTTATTAAAAGTCAAAATTAAATAAAGGAATAATAGGAAATATGTAAGATATGATTTCCAAATATTTTCTCATCAAATAATGGACAACAAAAGCTGGCATATCAAGATAAAATCGTGGAGGAAGGAAAAGATTGGATTTGTTTCAAAAATGAGCAAAAATCAAATAATTGAATGCAAATATTTTCTCACTAAAAGCATGGATATTCTTCCTCTTTTGTTAACCTATTTGATTCACATACATATAACAGAGCATTCTCAACCCTAGGGACGAGATTACAGAAGCGCAACTTATTCCAAAGAGTCAAATAAAGTTTCAAATTTACAAAGAAAAGTGCATATCAGATCTTTCTTTATAGTCCAATTCAAGCAATTTCAAGGCCAGCAATCCGTTCATGGACGTGTTCTGAAGCCATTCCAATCATTCTCAAATCACAAAACATCCAGAATCGTAAGTTACATGATTCGGTTTTCTAATTTTTTTATTATTTTCGATTATATGCATACATGCGTTTTCAATGAAATTTAACCATGCGTTCTTGTTTATTGTAAGGTTTGGATGCTTTCTGAATTGTTTGATTGAGTGTTAAGTGCAGGAATCGAAGGATTCCATTCTTAGGGTTTCCAAACTCGTTTTAGGGCTTCTTGATACAAGCAAAATTAGGATTAGATATGGGTACCATGGTGTCCAGGGCTTCAAGCCCAGTTGATTCATGGTCTTCATTAGGATTTATATTTCCTGTATTTAATTTTTGAATGATGCAGGGTTAATGCTACAAACATCGTTTGTAGGTAAAGTTACAGGCCTAAAACGAGATTCTGAGGAAGAAGACAAGGAGGTGGCAACGTGTTACTGGCTGGTTTGAATGTTGGCGCGTTTATCTTGGGGCATGCCACCTGTTTTACATTATATTGTTATTTGTTCATTATGTTAACAGATGAGTCACGTGGCACAAATGGCAAAGGGTAACGCTGGTAAGAGAATGGACCTGGGTTCGATCCCAGGTCCAAGCATCTTGTGATTTTATTTTCTTAACGTGCTTTACAGGATCCCATGTGCCTCACAACCAAGCATCTATCATGCACCCAAGAGCCACACCATCAGAACATGTCATGGCCAGATCTCACGCCTCCAGGAAGCAGTCACATGGTGGACCTCCAGAAGACCAGTTGCACTGAATCACGCTGGATACAGGGCTAGCGTCTTGGGCCTAGTACAAAAAAGCAGGCGCACCCCCCTGATTACTAACAACATCAGGCCCAATTTATTATTATTTTTTAATTTCTTTTGTTTTATTTATTTATTTAATTATTTTTTGTAAAAAAAAATCATTTTTTTATTAATCATGAAATATAAAATCACAAAAAATGAAAAATTAGGTTTTTTTTAGTTAATTTTATTGAAAATAAATTAGTCTAATTAGATTAACTTGATTATTTTTTTAATTAAAGTTAACTAGAAATTAGGTTTAATTTGCAATTAAATTAATTTTCTCAATAAAAAATACACAAAAAATATTTTTTTAATTAATTATATTTTTTTAGGCTCCTAATTTATTCCCGTCTTAACTTTCGCGCGCTTATTTATTTTCACTTTATTTTCCAATTATTGTAACTGCCAAGGGTTTGTAATAGTTCTAAATTAGGTTTTGTTTATCGGTTTTTTTATTGCCTATTCCCCAAGTTTTGGTTATGTAACCCCCTCTACGAGGCCTTGTAATAGTTAGGATTTTAATTTCTCCCACTTTTACTTTCTGCTATTATAAACTGCTAGATGATTGATGATATGATTGTATGCGAAAGACAAATAAAATTAAAAAGGTAGATAACCCTAATTGTGCAAAGATAAATAAACTGAAAAATAACACATGCACATGTTTACTCCTAGGGTTTATCCCACTCCAGTTGCCTTCGGTAAACGGTCATGAAGCATAGGGAATTTTAGTGGTTGTCCTCTAGTCCTGAAAGATAAACAGTGACCCATTCGAATGTTGCCTCGGAAAGATCTTTAAGACTCTAGGGTAACTTCTAAGGTTTCCTAACCATTGCTTTTGTGACCGTACTTGTCCCTTCGAATGTCCCTTAAAACTTCAACGATGGGGCTACCTACTCCTTAATAGTAGGATAACACTGTCTAAAGGAAACGAGAACGAACCGTCTTTTTCGAGTAGGTATAAAATCTTAAGTACTTGCTCAAAACAATAAAAACTCTTTCGCACATACACTTTCAAAACAGTTTTCAAAAACAACTTCGTCACACTCTTGAGGACAGATACAAGGGTTACCATGAAGTTAAATAAAAACCTTTTCAAAACACACATAAGAAATTTCAAAATGAGCAAGTACCTAAGAGCCCGTGGAAAACCACAGATAGAAAGGGTGCTAACACCTTCCCTTTCTATAATCTACCCCCGTACTCAAACATCTAGAAAAAGGTTTTTTCTGTTCTTTTTCCTTTTCCTTTGTTAGGTGAAATAAAATTCGATGGAGACTCTTGATTACTGTGACATTTGCGAATATACAAACCCAAACCAGTATTAACAGTCGGTTCTGCCACCGTATCACACTTGCTCAAAACAAACTTTTGCACTTACACAAGACATTTCAAAAACACTTTCAAAAAACTCTTTATCAACACTCTTGAGGACTGATACAAGAGTTATCATAAAGCGAATCTCTATACTAAGGCATTTTCAAAAATACTTTTCAAAACCCACAAAAGCACAAGGTATTTCAAAAAATGAGCTAAGCATCTAAGAGCTCGTAGATGACTACAAATGGAAAGGGTGCTAACACCTTCCCTTTCCATAATCTACCCCTCTTACTCAAAATTCTCGAAAATGTATTTTTCTGTTCTTTTCACCCTACCCTTTGTTGGATAAAAGAAAAGCCGATGGCAACTCTTGCTTACTGCAACATTTGCAAACACAAATGTAAAACCAGTACAATAGTTGGTGCTGCCACCATACCACAGAACTAGAGACTCTAATGGGGAATAAAAAGTGGGGTTACCTTAGAGTTTAGTTCATCATTTTAAAATTTCTTTCCTTGTTTGCTTTGCTTGCTTTATCTTTGAGGGTTTATTGGGGTATTCTTGTAAAGATCCTACACCTGGATCTGGGGCACATTTTTAGGTAAACATCAATAGATCATGGTGACTGTACGGTGTAAACCGATATAGTTGAAGCGATAGCTGTTTTGGTGTGACACTTTGGTTGGTACCGATATCCCTTGTATTAAATCGAGGAGAATACGGGGCCGCTGCATGGTGTCATAAAGCACTAATGGAACTTAGAACCTTTGTTGAACAAACTTGGCCATTAGAAAGTAGTGAGATAGCCGGCCTCGGTATAAAGCTGAGGATTGGTTGATACTCATTGCTACACTCATTGAGGTCAGAATTTCGGGATATTTCAGCTGCGAGAAAAGTTCGCTTGAGCTGAAACAATGCCTGATAAAGAAAGATCAGTGATATTGAGACTCCTTAAAACCCAGTTACTTTTCTAAGACAGGTTGAACTAACTAAACTTCAAGAGGGTATTTGCCTATAAACCCCATGCAAGCCTAAGCCTAAGGTCATGTGTGTTTTGCTTGTGTGTGATTAAACTGTTCAAACATAACATCATGCATCATAACATCCATATTTCATTTCACTAACCATTTGAAGGACTAGGGGAATTTATCTTTGTTCTGTTTTACAGATCATGGCTTCCGATCATAGAAACACCATCCGAATCAGCTTTGTGAGAATACCTCTCCAACTCAAATAGCTAGTTTCAAGGGTTCTCGAGACTTATTCATTTTCCAAGAAATATGGTCGACTTCTCAACCTGGTTACTACAAGCTTTGATGAGAAGATGATGGGGGTACTCTTTCATTTCTCTGACCCCAAGCACCATTGCTTCACATTTCCCTACTATCAATTGGTACCCACTGTTGTACCCCAAAATTTTCCCTCCCATATTCTTCAAAATTTGCCAAGTCAAAGCTTCAAATCTCCCTAAGGGTTGCACAGTTCAAGGGCCTCCTAACAGTCAAAATTAGGGTTTTAGTTCTGACAAAGAAAATGAAGTTTCCAAGGGTCCAATAAAGTCCCACATGCCTACAAACATGGTCAAGCATCCTCATACCAAGTTTCAAGACTTACAACACAAAATTGCACAGTCAAAAACCCTAATTGCACTACAGTCAATTGTAGGGGCAAAATGGTCATTTGACAGTCAAAAGTCCAAATTTTTGATCAACATCTCATTTTGAAGCCACAAACATCATTTGATCAATGCTTGATAATGATTCTCAAAGCTTGGCTCAAAAATCATCAAGATGCAAAAGTTTCCATATTTGGACAGTTGAAAAAGTCAACTGTAACTTGACCAGGGCATAACTTCCACATGGTTTATCAGAAAAATTCCATCCAAAGCTCATTTTGAATATGAAGACATTTCCTACAACTCCTCTTCACACTTCAAGTCCAAGAAATGCTCTCACAAAAAGTTATCAATTTCAACATTATAGGTCATTTTCAAAAGTCAACAAAAAGGGACTTTAAGTCAAAGGCCATAACTTGAGATTGTTAAATCAAAATGACATGGGACCAAAGACATTGGTTAGAGGACTCAAAGACCTTTCCAAAATGTCCAAGAACATGAGCAAAGCTTAAAATTTGAGAAAGTTATGCCTTGTGGAAGTTGGGCAATTTTTGGATATTTTGAAAAGTCAACATTGCTTCAAAAGTCTTAAAATTGCTAATGGGCCTCCTTTTCTTCCAAAATTCATCATCCAAGGCATGTGCACGACCATTTGGCCCAAAGGGAAGTTTTTTATCATTTTTATTTATTTATTTGGATTTTTAATTATTAATAATTCATTTAATTAAATTAAATATGTGGAAAATACTAAACTTAGGTTTTTAAATCTTTTTGTGCATGAAATAGTCTCAAGATTTTGTGTATAATCAGATTTGGAAAGAATCTTGCTAATTGGCCATGATTTGAACTAAGTTTTCATGAAAAAGATTTGAAAACTAATGCATGAAAAATCAAATATCTTATCATCAATTCATGGATTTTTTGATCAATTTTCTTAACCCTAATCATTCACAGATATATATGTATGCTAACCCTCGTGCCCAGAATCTCCCAGCTGCGCCATAGACCAAGAAGAAAACTTGAGTTTTTTGCAAAAAAGTGGGAAACTGAAAACTAGGTTCTAAGGTGATTCAAGCCACAATACTTATTCCATTGTGTTCCTGAGGCTTCCAGGAACATATATAGATCAAAATCATCGTCCCTAACACAGGAAATAGGTAGAACGATCTTGACCGGTTCAAGCTTTTTTTAGATTCTTGAAACATAATTCATGCATTATTTGTAAATTCTAATATTGGATTTGTATTCATTATATCATTCTGAAGCTAACGCTGTACTTTGATTGAATTTTTATGCGCCATACGCGATTTCACCATGAACGAGACCTAGGGTTTTCAAAACTGTGAATTGGGGTTTCCCAGTTAAGGAAAAATTGGGACGTGAGGCTTGGACCATTAGAACCAGAAGACCATGGCCAATCAATTCCACATATCGCGCCTAATTTATGAGCCAAGAATCTCTAATCGCTATTTTTGGCATTTGGTTATTTTTTTGTTTTTAGATGAAACGCAGGGATGAAGAAGACGACCCAGTGGCAATCAGTGATTGGTCTATTCGAATTTCGCGCTAAATTTCCCACTGACCATTGTTTTTATGTTATATTATTTGTTTCATATTATATAATCAAAGCGCGTTGGATAGCTCAGTGGTGAAGCATAGCATTGGTAATCTTCAGGACCTGGGTTCGAGCCCTAGGTCCCCACTCTCTTTCAATATTTTTTCTATAAAACTAATCCCATGCAGATTCAGCCATGAAGACCACCATATTCTCCACATCCATACTTGCCATGCGCGCAATGATCTTAATCCAAGAGCCCAGATCTGATGGACACCATAGGCACTAGTCAACGGAGCTACATGCTAGCCAAAAAAGTCAGACCAGGCCTTGCAAAAATGGGCCAGCAATGATAACAAAACCTCCCAAATGGGGACAGACCCCCCTAGTTTTGCAATATTCTTTTCATTATTATTTTATTTATTTCAATTATTGTTTTTTTAATTAATTCCCTTAATTTAATATTTTCATAAAAAAATATAAAAACAATAAAAAATCAGAAAAAGACAAAATTAAATATATTGTTATTTAACTAATATTTTTGTAAATAAAGTTTTGTATCAATTAATTAGTTTTAATTTAGGTTTAAATCTTAATATTTTTCTAATAAACTTAAAATTTGTAGAATTAGGGTTTGTATTAATTTTTTATCCCTTTTCTTTTCTTTTCTCTAAATAATTAAATATTTCCTATTATTTTTATAAATCAAAATTGCATGTAAATAATTAGGTTAATTTAGGTTTAACTTTAATACTTTCTTAATAAACTAAAAAACAATTAGAATTAGGGTTAACATTTTAATTTCAATTAATCTTTCTCATTAAAACCATAAATGCAAAAAATCTCAAAAAAATAATTTCTTTTTTCTTTTTAATTTAATTAATTTAACAATTTAATTTAATTTCGTTAAAAAGGGTCCAACGCCCTCGCTTCCAGTTTTAATTCAATTCGCGTATTCATTTCTTTTTCTTTTAATATTTATGTACCTCTCCCAAAGCCTTGTAAACTCGAACATTTTAACCTTTCGCACTTTACTTTAAATATTTACTTTCTGTCAAATCGGGTCCTGGAAATTTTGGCGATGTGGACCCGCGCCTTTGTAATAGTTTAGAACTTTTATTTCTCGCAATCTTTTTAACTGTTAAATAATGGCATGCAAGAATGAATGACGAAATAAAAAACAAACGCATAGATCACTTTGACATGAACAAGACAAAAATAAATGAATCTGACACACAAATCACACACCACCCTTAGGGTACGCCTCACTGTTGCCTTGCCTCGAAAGGTGATCGTCGAGTAGAGGATGTCTTAGTAAGTCCTCATGATCCGAGAACCTGGCATGAGGGTAGCTTCTAAGGTGTCTTCCCATTGCTCTGGTGATCACCATGCCCCGAACCTCGAATTGACCCGAACACCTCCAATGGTGGTGCTACCTACCTCTCAATAGTGGGATGGCACTACTTCAAAGGACATTTACACAGACGAATTCCTTAGGGTAGGTAGACGACTCTTGATACTTGCTCTAAATTTCAAAACAAATTCAAAAATACTTTTCACACCAACACATTTTCAAAAAAGCTTTCGAAAGCAACTTTTCAAACACTCTTGAGGACCGATACAAGAGTCGAACTGGAATTTTCAAAGAAACTTTTTAAACCCCACAGTTGAAAAGCGAACAAACCATTTTTGAAAACACAAATGAGCAAGTATCTAAGAGCCCATGGATAACCATGGATAGAAAGGGTGCTAACACCTTCCCTTTCTATAACCTACCTCCTGAACCGAGAGCAATCTCTATAAGGAATTTTTCTGTGCTTTTGTCCTTTCCATTTGGAGAAAATAAAAGACGGTGGCGACTCTTGCTTCCGCGACATTTCGCGAACCAGCGTTAAACAGTCAGTTCCAGATCCACCGATCACACCCACCATGGAAGAGTTCTCTCACTTAATGGGTGTACCCATTCTGGATCAAATGCCTTTCGCCAATTTAGAGGAAGCTCCAAAGCTAGAGGTCATTGCAGCTGCCTTACATTTGAAACAGTTTGGCATCATATCCAACTGGGAAACAAGAAGCGAAGTCAAGGGTTTCCAAGTCAAGTTCCTATTGGAAAAGGCTCAGTTGTTTTGGGATGACTTGGATTTCCAAGCCTTTGAAGAAATCCTGGCTCTTCTAATCTATGGGTTATTATTGTTCCCTAATCTGGACTTGCTCATAAATGTGAATGTTGTTAATATTTTTCTCTCCCGTAATCTTGTGCCTACTTTGTTCGGAGATATCTTGCATTCCATCCACACTCGTACTATGAAGAGAAGAGGGGTTCTTATGTGTTGCATGCCTTTATTGTCTAAGTGGTTTATTTCGCACCTTCCTCAGTCAGTATTGAAGAATGAACAAGGTTTGGGTTAGTCACAAAGGGTAATGTCACTTTCTCATTCGGATACTCTTTCGTATTCCAGATATTTGGGAGATATTTCTATCATCGACCGCTGTGGGGAATTCCCTAATGTCCCACTCCTTGGCATTAGGGGAGGTATCACTTATAATCCTTCCCTAGCTCTACGACAATTCAGTTATGCTCGGAGAGATGTGTAGCGGTGAAAATCGGAGATCAAGCTATTAATTAACTTGACTCACAAAAGCAAGAGTCGCCACCGCGCTTTATTATTTCCAAGGGAAAAGGGAAAAGAGCGAAATAAAACCCTAAAAATATGCAATGTAAAATAATACTTAAAAGTAATAAAAATACAATGCGTTTTGAAAGAGATCGAGAGTTCGGGGGTTGGTTATACAATGGGAAGGTATTAACGCCCAATGCATCTGCGGTACTCCGCAGGAACCTTTTTGAAATATCTGTTTTTTGTTAAAATTGTTCGTTTGATTAAAATGGTTCGTTTGGCTAAAAATCGGTGTTGGAGAGATTTTGAAGATACGACGACCTAGTGTCGAAGTTTTGACTTAAAAGGTGTGAGTTTGAAATTTGAATCTTTTAGGAAAATTATCTTGAGTTTAGCAAAATAGTAAACAAACAAAAGAAATGAAAAAAAGTATTCGCACGATCGGATGAGATGTATTTGATGACGTGAAGTCAACTGAGTTGAATCATTTCCCTTGGATTTAAAAAAAATATAAGCATCAGTAAATGGAAAAGTAAAATCAAATAGTCGAAAAGAAACAATTTAGCAACTAAACGGCCAACGCGCAAATATTAATTTAGTTCATTGAAATAATTTAATAAAGCCAAAAAATTTTAGATAAAATAAATAAAATCTATTAACAAAATTAAATATCATAATAACAATAGTTAAAATAAAAGTAAAAATAAGATAGTAACAATAAGAAACAAAATAGTAATAATAACGAAAGTTGAAGGAGCTGCAAAACGGTAAACAAGGGGTACACGACATCAATTCATTGGGCTTAAGTGCAAGGCCCAAACAGATAAAGCAAAATAGAAAGAAGAAGGAAAAATAAGGAGAAGGACGGATGGGCCGGAGTGGGGAAGTATGTTAGGACAAGGCCCAATTAAATCTCACTGTGACAAAATTCCAAAGAGAAACCCTAGGGACTAATGGTGTGCCGCCGCCAGTCTTTGGGAATGGATTCAATAATAAATTCCAATTAATTCTTTTAATCATTAATTTAAATAAATCTCAATTTAAAGCATGATTTGAAAATATAATCCACGCTTATCTCTTAATCTCACGACCATCTCTCTCTTTCAACTCTATCATCTTTTCTTTGAACGCCGCCTCAATACTCTCTGTTCTCGCCCTCTCCTCAAACATCATTCCCTTCTTACTAATTTGCATCGCCGACGACCTACTCCGCCGCATACCCACCCCATCCTGACTCTCTCTCGATTCACGCTTCACCTCTCTCGCCTTGAGTAAACAGCGACAACACTACCACTTTTCCTCTCAGTTCTCTCAACCATTCTCACGATACGACCCGGAATAACGAAATCAACAACAACACAACAAATGGAAAACAACATCTTGAACAAGTGAAATTGGAAGCGGAAAATTACCCACGGCGAAGATATTTTCTCCGAAAACTTGTAGAGGTATGAAGTAACTAGAATCTTGAGGTTTGTTGTCTGTGTTTATAGGATAGATTTGAACTTGTTCTTTTTGATAAATGGTTTTTAGAGGAAGAATTTGTAGATGCAATATTACAGGTATCACAAACAGTGGAAGAATGAAATTTTGAGCAATTTGACGAAGAAAGTGTGGACAGAGGGAGATCTGTGTTGGTTCGGAATCGCAACAAAAATACTGTGATACGAGGAATGGAGATGTTGTATGTTTGGTTGTGAGGGAGTCCGGTTGGATACGGTGATGGCGAGTGGAATGATGGAGGAAAGCAGTTGTTTGGGTTAAAGATGAAGGGTAGCTAGCGGAACAAGGTTGGATGCTGTAAGTGTTGTTTATGGTAAAGGTTGTGATTGAGGGATGGCGATGCAAGGGTTTATGGGGAATCAGTGGCGGATTGGGTGTTATAGTTTAATAGTGAGGTTGTTGTGGCTGGTTTGTTACGAAGAAAGAGGTTGCGGTTGTTGTTGGAATGGGTTGTAGTGAGTGACATTGAAGGGGTTAATGGGGCAGAGGTGTGGTTGTTTGGATCTTTTCTCCTTGGCGAGAACAGGGGGCTTTGTTATTTGGGGTCGAAACGTCGTCATTTTTGGAGGAGGTTCAATCGGGAGGAAGACGAAGTTTATGATTGAATGATGCAGACGGTGGTTGGAACGGTTTTGTGAATATAAGGTTGGGGGAATATGGACAGCTTAGCAGCGAAATATACAGGATAACGGCGCCATGGTTTTAAGAGAAGGATTATAGTGAAGCTGAAGCAATCATAACATCTAAATAAAAAAATGAAATCATAAACCTGGTATGTTGAATTGTCTTTGACTTTGTTCTTGGTCTTTCTCTTGACTTTACTTCTGAATCCGAATTTGCATCTTCTGCATTTGTGTCTTGTTCTTTTTCTTTGTCTGTCTACTTCTTCAACTTCTACTGATATTGTTTCTATGTTTTGGTGTGCAATCGATATAGTGACGAGGAGCTGAGGTAGACGGAAAGCTAATGGCATCGTGGAAGTGTCTTTCTTATGCACTAGTAGAACTGGAGGGGAGAAAGCATCGGAGCAAGGTTAGCAGGCTGTAGGAATTGAATTGAGAGGGGAATTGCTGGAGTTTAGATGATGCAGCACAGAGACGGAGGTATGGTCGCAGAAGGAGGTTGCAGAAGGTGGACGTGAGAAGATTAGGGAACTAGATATGGGGCACCGAATGGAAGGTGAGGTGGTCTGAAGGTTGTTGTTCAAGGTGAGTGAACAGAGGGAATTTATGTTTCATTCCAATTTTTGTATGCTTGAACAACTAGCTATCTATATTTTTTTGTGGTATTTTTTGTTGTTTTCTCTACTTCTTTCCTCCATGGATTCAACAGATTTTTCTATCTTTTTTTATGTATTCTTTCCTTTGTATATATAATCAGAATGAATTTTTTTTTTGGAGGGAAAATTTGTGAGTCTTGGACAAAATATGATATGCTGATTCTTCCTTTTTGATGCAGGATTTGCTTTTCTATTTTTGTGAAAGTTTAGACTTTTTTGGACAGGTTTTTGGCAAGTTGTGGTGCAGGCAGTAGCAGGTTTTTTGGCAAGTTTTGGGCAGCATTGCAGTAGCATGTTTTTGGCAAGTTGTGGGCAGCATACAGTATGGATGATTTTGAAGCAAGGTTTGGATATGATAGAACAACAACTAGCGCATGGTTGATTTGTGGGAAGCAAGTTTGGGAGAACATGGTTACACTCTTGTTTCATGAAGCATATGAGAAAGATTAAGAAGCTTGAAAGATCAGGCTCTAAGATAATTCTTGTATGAATATGAATACACCTTGCGCTTAGAATTGTAATGATCATTCTTGGAATGTTCCTTGGCATTTATGAAAAATTGAGGTTTCGAATCGCTCTCGAACGATGCCTTTAACTTGTAATTTCCAAAAGAATTTCCCCTTATCTTTTAAATTTGAAAATGAACTTGAATCATGCTTGGACTTGAAATAATTATTGAATAACATTTAGTCAAATAAGACTTGAATGTCTTTCATAACCTCTTGAATTTAAAATTGAATGAACTTGGATTCCTTGAATGGTTTTTTTTTTAACCTTGAAATGCATTCCAAATAAAACACCTAAACCTTTTATCATGAACCGAATCTTGATGAACAAACAAAGAAACTTGAACTATATCCAATCTTAATTCACTAATTACTAATGCTCGAATACAAGCAACTTGTATTATAAGCAATATATAATCAATGAATCCTCACACTCAACATCTTGCCTTTACCCTTGACTTAGTGGAGAACAAACTCAACACAAAATCAATTCTAAGTCTAAAATGTTCAAACGAATTTCATGGCCTTCTAAACGCATTTGGATGTCGATCCTTGAAGCAATCTTGTAGACGACATCATTTGTGATACGTTGCAAAAAAGAACCATCCCGAAATGATGAAAATCGAAATAGTTACGATCCTTGAAAGTCGAGTAATTATTACTTGAGATTAGGCCAAAGTCATCAAAGTGACCTCTAAAGTATCCGAACTTTTGATGATCCTCCGCACATAATCAGATCTTGACTGGTAAAGAGGGGTTAGAGATGACGTAAAAGAGAACTATACGCAAAAGTAACCATTCAAAAATGTTGAATAATGAAAAAGTTACGATCGTTTGAACTTGGATGTGTAAGTATTGACTTTTGGTCAAAGTGCTTTGAATTGACTTGCAAACTTGATCTTTCTTTGCATTCCAAAGCATCTTGATGCACATGTTAACCAGTGATGATGAAATCTTGTTTGTGCTCTGAGAAAATTGTAGAGAAGCTTGAGACCACTTGTCGAACAAGGCGTGGAAATAAACGCACGATTCTCCTTATGAATCAGTCTTCACGAATCAACGATTAACTGTACTTCTGGCTTGAGAGATTCTGAACCCTAATCGAGGCATGACGCCTGATGCTCTTGATTCAGATCTGTTTCCTGCAAATGAAATCGAAGAAACAAAAACAGACGCTTCGTGCTTGGTTAGAAGTTAGTGATACATAGGCTAGGAATGTTCAAAATACTTGACAATCTTCGCATAGTCAATTCTCGAAGGTGAGACGTTAAAACCGACCGTATTTCGTGACCTTGACTTATCTTTAAAAATGCAAAATAAAAATGGGATCTTAGGTCAAAAATTGGGGTACAACAAGATGGTCCCCATGATATGCTTATCCAAGGCATTATGTTCAACTACGATGATGATGTTCAAGGGTATCGTCAAAGGTTCATACGAGCTTGGGGCATGGTAAATAAGGTGGATAACAAGATGTTGGGGCATAATAATTCCATTCCTATGGAGCCTTATCTCAAATGGGTACGATCTCGCGCCCAAAACCTTATGATGCCATATACATCCATCTTACCAGTGATTGTGGAACCAGTCACCGAAGAAGATATTCCTTATACAGTTCTCCATCCTGATATGCCTGTTGTACCATAATTTTTGCCCCTAAGATCCCTTCATCATACCATATTATTTCAATCACAACAAGATCACATTAGGGCTTTTGGTTCTTCTACCTATCTTTAGCTTTGCTCTTTGAGGAGTTATCAAGCACCTTAACTTGTTTTCTTTTGTGATCATGGATATTTTTCTTTTATTTTATCTCTAATTAACAAAATGCAATATTGTTTTGTCTTACTTGTTAATAATGTAGGTAAAGGCAATGAGGTCTAGCAAGTTGCATCATGGGTTCATGAGTTTATTTCCATGCCCTAGTCAATAGCTTGAGAAATTCAAACCTCACCATTGAAGTTGTTTTGGAAGAATTAGTATGGAAGTGGTTTTGGTGGCCATGAGTCCTTATCATCATCCTCAACAATTTCTATTCATAAAGGAAGAATATTGGCACAAAAAGTTTGTTCAAACTTGGAAAAGTTCCTCAAAGCATTCTCTTGATCTAGAGGCTAGGGTTTTGGACTTCAAAGGAGCATATCTTGCTCATCTTTTGGTATTTTTGAGTGATTCCAAAAACATCCTTCTCTTTAAATAGTTACCAACAAACCACTTCAAAATTTCCAAGGAGTTTTCATGTGGAAGGAACTTGGTGAAGAGGAAAGATTACAAGTCATCCAGAAGAATCCCCAATTTTCCATATGTGACTTCAAATGGTCATAACTTGGTCAATTTGTATCACCTTGAGCCCATTATTTTTTCATGCTGATCCTAAGGATGTGTACTTCATTCCTTCTTTTATGTTCAAAGTGAGAAAATGGATGGAAGTTTCCTTAAGAATGCAAAAGATTATAGGTCATTTCATGATTTTTGGCCAACTTCAACAAGTCATAACTTGCTCAATTTTTGGAGATTTTGAGTGGTTCAAATTGCAAAATGTCATTCAAGAGATATACTTCATTCCATCGTTTTTGGTCAAGAGCAAATTCTATGTGGAAGGCCATGTTTGGATGCAAGAGACTATAGGTCATTTTTAAAGAAGAATTTGAAATATTTCTAAGTATGGAAAGTCAACTCTTTTTCTTCAACTTTGACTTCATGTAACTTTCAGCTCAAGCATCCATTTGATTCCATTCTTTTTCCATTTCAAAGCTTGTAATCTCATCTTTCCAAAGCATCAAGAATTATACCCTAAGACCCCTTGAGGTGAAAATGCCATGGATTTGAATTGGGTAGTTTGAAACTGAATTTTGCACAAAGTCAGAATTTTGAAATCTTTGTTTTGGCTTCTAATCACAAGATTTCCATGCATTTTTGTTTCTAATCATGTTTAGCAACTTGCCAGAAGTGATTAGCATCATGAAACGCACGATTTGGTTGAGTTTTGATCAAGTTTGAGTCACACTTTCTTCATGATGCAAACCCACACGAAATCCTTCCAAAACGCATCATTTACTATTCTTTTTTATCCCATTTGCTTCCCTATAAATAGAGGGTCATCCCCCATTCAATTTCCCAAGCTTAGATAGCCAGAATCACCATGCCAAACTTGCTTCACAACCCAGAATTCAGCTACTTCGAATTCAATTCTCAAGCCCTTTTCAATCCATTTTTTCCATCAATTCACCTTCCTTGATCTTCCCTGAAGCTAACCATATAATTACATTCAAGAATCGTGCCCTATATTTCTCCATAGAAGTCCAGTTTCAGAGCTCTACAACTCAACTTCAATAGGTAGATTCCTTCATAAATTCTTCAAAACTTTGATATCATTGTGTTGCTCTCATTGCCTTGGTTCTAGTTACAACACTTACTTTCACCTGGAAGCACGTTTTGACCATGAATTTTCAAATCCCTTTTCAAAACTTCCTTTCCAAAATGCTTGAGCTACAATTTATATAAATTTGGCGCGAGGGTGTGGTTGTCTTCGTCTTGAAGAGACGAAGCGAATGGCATAGGTCTGAGCTTCTGATTTTAAAGTTTGAGAGACTTGTAATTCGTGATGGCTGGAGGTTGAAGATGACCAACGTGTCATCTTCTAACCAATGAAGGTGTGCCATTTGTTATTTTCAAATTCTGATTTTATTATTGATTCTGTACATTATTCATTAAAGACCATGATATGCACAATGTGCCAGATCTCTTGGATTTGATTACTAACGCGTTTTGACTTTCATCCAATGGTCCACATCTTTTACTTTTATTTTCTTTTTCTGATTTTTATATTTTAAATGTTTTAAACTTTAAAAAATCATAAAAAATTCATTTACCGTCCAAAAAAACTGAAAAAATTATGAAAAATATTTTTGATTATTCTCTTTCTGATTTTTATTTTTTTCACAATTTAACTTTGTGTTTTGGTATTTTTTTATGAATTTTGCACTTATTTGATTTGTTTAAAATGTTTAAAAATACTTTTACACATTTTTAAATTCTGAAAAAATTATGGAATGATCCAATGATATTGTGACAAATATTGGTGACCTTATTTTATTTTTGTTTCCGACTTTACTATTTTTTTACCATTTTTATTTATTTTACCCATTTATTTTAATTTTTAACAATAGTTTCTGACTTTTAAAAATTCCCAAAATTTTTATAAAATTACTTGGCCTCTTTACTGATTTTTCTATGGTCTTATTTTTCATTTCTTAATTAATTTGAATATAATTGGCATTTTCCTCATTATTTTCCCTTTTTTAAACATTTTTAAACCCTTTAATGTATATATTAATTATATTATTATTTTGTGAATATTTTCTGGCTGTCTTGGGTTGATTTTTTGATCACGGCTTTATTAACATCATTTGGATCCATGGTGTTGAGTTTAACTCCACAAAAAATGGATGAATGATTTTAATAATAGTTTGATTAAATATTAATTCAAATGTGGTTTCTCTTTTTACCCTAATTCCTCTTCATCTCATCCCCTTCTCATTGCACTAAATGTTGTTGGAGTATGATCTCTATATCATGTCTCAAAACAAATGGTGCATATATTGCTATTGACCGGCCTCAAAATAGGTGTGACTTCTACATAAGTCCACTTACGATTGCTTAACATAGCGCTAAATTTTGTCCTGATTCGAATAAATGATCATTCGTGGCCCAAACTTATGATTGCAAGCCCAAGTATGTTAGTTTGATCTCTTTGATCCAATAACCTTGAGATTCATTATGTGGAGGCTTTGGTTCTACCAATCCTCTAATTAATGTACAACACCTTTGGTCAACGTGGATCACTTAAACATCGTTGATCATTAAATGGTACTTGTGAGAATTCCAAATGGATGATATACTTGACAAAAAGCAAATGCAATTTGTTGTGTGGAGGCTTTGGTTCTACCAATCCTCTAATGAGTTCCAAATGCAAGTTTCAAGATGGTCATCCAACTAACCACTAATTATTGACTTGTTTTATCTTATGATTTTATTCTTTTTATGCTTTATGTACTATTTATTTTTTTAGCATTTTACATTTCATGCCATTTTCATCTTTGCTCATTTTCATCTTTGTTCATTTTCAACTTAAACCCTAAAAAACTCTTAATGATACTTGGACTATTTGGTAACTATCCTTGGCATTATGGAGCATGGGACTTTTTTCTTGGACTTAGGATTAGAAACCTTGGCCTATCTTGGAGACCTTGTGATCTTATCTGATTATTTTGTCTGGAGTTCTTGGGGTTTACCTCAAGACATTGGGTTGCTTGTTTGTTTTTGTGTGCAGGTTTTTGTGATTACATCCTTTGTTTGTAATCTAGAATTCACCCGTATACAACCGTTACTCTGCCCAATTTTTGTGAAGACTTAATACACTTGAAGTTTGGTTCTCTCAAGAGGTCTAGTATCTTTGCTTGCTTGGTTTCAATCCAAAGAATGGGAATTCTATCTTGGCTCATAATGTCAAGTATCGGCTTCTTGTTGGTTAGATGGTTCTTATTCTTAGCTTTTACCATATGCTTTAGGATAGTCTCTTATTCTCCTCCCATCTTCTTTAATTTCAAAAATCTTCTCCCTCCTTTTGAAAACTCTTCTTGTTTTGAAACTTAAACCACTTTCATAATAAACTTGGACTTAGGTCCATGCATTTTCAAAATATTTTTATAAATAAACTTTAATCAACTTAATAATACCTTGACATTTTTCCACTTTGGCATTTTTATCTTTAAACTTTTCTCAAAAGATTGGACTCTTGTCAATCCTTGTAGTGATGTAAACAACTATACTTCTACAACATGTAGTGAAGAGAGATATTTTCCACTTGGGTGTTGAGTGAGGCATTGTTGATTTTAAAATCCAAGCCATATCCTCCACTTTGAGATGATGCAAATTCTCCTTTCTCATGATTGTGGGTAGTAAGTATGTTTTCCACACGGACAATGACGATGATGTCTTATCTCTTAAAATTAACCAACACACTTTGTGTTTCAAATTTTTAAAAGAGGAACTACGTGTACCCTGATCCCCTATTGCACGAAAGGTGGTACGTAGGCACTAAAGGTTCGCAACCGCGACGGGTGCAAAAATCATAAAAAATATATTTGTTTTATCACCTCCACCATCCATTTTATATACAACACATTTTTATAGCCAAAATATACATATTTTACAAAGAGGTTCCTGCGGAGTACCGTAGATGTTTAGGGTGTTAATACCTTCCCTTTGCATAACCAACCCCCTTACCTTGAATCTTTTCCCCTCTTTTGGGTTATTCGCTCTTTTCCCATTCCTTTGGAAACAATAAAGCGCGGTGGTGATTTTTATTTTTGATTTGTATAAAGTCTAGTCACTCCAATGGCTTAGTCTTGAACATTTCTACCGCTATAATACCCACTGATCTTGAAGAGCTACAGAGGTCTTGGATTCAGCTAAAGGAAGAATGAGATGCCTTTAGAGATCAATTCCATACCAATGAGAAGAAATTGTGGGAGCTCACAAAGCAACTACACAAAGAGGAAAGTATTAATGTCTACCTCAGAACGAAGAGGAAGCACCCATGGGAAACCCGATGTTTAGATTTTAAGCGTTTTTAATTTTCAACTGTAAGCCTAAGAGGCAGTTGTAATTTGAATCCTACTAATAAAATATTTGTTTCATTTTGGCTCAAAAATTTAAATTTCCCGAAGTCCTTGAAAACATCGCATAAGCATATCATACATTTCATTGCATATGCAGGTATTTCAAGATAGGTTTCTTAACTTTTCATTGTTTATTTCAGCAAAAGAAATGGCTCTTGAACAAAAATGGAAGGATCTCCAAGCTCAAAATGCCCAGTTTCAACAAATGTTCCTGGCTCTGGCCCAGGGGCAAGAAGATCTGAAATCTATGATCGTCAAAGAGAAGACTAAGAAGGCAAAGAAACCAGCTGGTGTCTTGAATTTGGGTAGAAGGTTCAAAGGACCGTCTAAGCGAGCTCTATATTTCACAACCACGTCAAATGAGGGGGACAATTAAGAAGAGAAGTCAATGGAAGAAAACAACAATCCAGGGTCTGAGGAAGATGAAGCTGACTATTCAGAGGAGCAGTATCCACCTGCTGATGATAAATGCAAACAACTTAAAATATCGGCTCAATGCTATGGAGATCCAGAGGATACCCGGGCTGGATTTTGAAGAGCTAGGACTAATCTCAGGGGTGGTCATCCATCAGCATTTGAAGGTCCCTACATTTGTTAAGTACGACATTGTCTCCTGTCCTAAGCTGCATTTAAGGTCGTATGTGAGGAAGATTCAACCCCACTCTACTGATAGGAATCTGTGGGTACATTTCTTCTAGGAAAGTTTGGAAGGGACTCAGCTAGAATGGTTCTATCAACTGGAAGGAACCAACGTTCATAATTGGGAAGATCTGGCTGTTGCTTTCTACAAGCAGTACCAATATAACGCTGACCTCTCCCCAACTCGTACACAATTGAAAAGTATGTCTATGGGTTCCAGCGAAGGTTTTAAAGATTACGCCCAAAAGTGGAGAGACCTTGCGTGAAGAGTCCAGCCTCCGTTGTCTGATAGAGAGCTGGTAGACATGTTCTTGGGCACGTTATCTGGTCCATTCTTTAACCATCTGATTGGAAGCTCGTCTGATGGGTTTACTGAATTGATCCTGACTGGTGAACAGGTAGAGTCTAGCATCAAAAGCATTAAAATCAAGAGGGATGCATCCTCCAATACAACAAAGAAACCTTTCACTGGAAAGAAGGAGGTCAGTGCTGCTTATGGCCAAAGAAATCACAACAAAACTGAACATCGTCCGACGGTAGAGGCTGTTATGATTTCCAATCCTTCATCAAACCAAAACCGAAACAATTAGCACATGTCGGATGCACCCATAAGATAATTTACCCGAATCAACATGACCTTGTCCCAAGTTTTGCCACATCTACTTAAGTCCAACCTGGTAACCCTAAAGGAAGCTCCTAAGAATCCTAATATTGCATCTCCCCGCTACAACCCAAATGCTCGATGTGCCTACCATTCCGAAACTCCGGGGCATGATACAAACGACTGTTGTGCTCAGGTGCAGGATCTCATCGAGGCGAAGGATATTGAGCATTCCAGAGACACCTAATGTAATAACTGCGCCAATGCCTAAACATGGCCAAGGTGTCAATGCTGTTGATGATGATCAGTTTGTTTCCTCCGTGGATGAATTAGCTACTCCTCTTCTAACTGTTAAAGAGAATCTGTTACGAGCTGGTTTATTTCCAGGCTGTGGTGAAGGTTGCCACTTATGTATGTCTCTACGAGATGGCTATTTGTTGTTAAAAATGGGCATCCAACACTTGATGATTAACAAAGAAATTATGTTCGAGAAGGTTCCCCCCCGCAAAAATTTTTTGTGAAGATGTCTCAATAATCACCATTTTCAACAATCCTCCCAGGATCTCCACCAAAAGACCCGTCAGGATTACATCTGTTCCCAAGTTTTCTCCCTTGATCATCACCCTTCCTAGGCCAATACCATATTCCTCTGATAAAGCCGTTCTCTAGAATTATGGGGCTGACGTCTATTTCCATGGCGTCAAGCAAGACCTATTGGCTGTTGAGGACAAAGTTACAGAAGATATTGATCCCGACGTCGACAATATCGTTGGGACCAGTAAAATAAAGATAAGAGGAAGAGTTTTATCTCTTGAGATCTCTCCAAAGACTGTTGCTACTCCTGTGATTATTCCTGCTGCTACTCCTATTGTTATCCCTGTTGTTATCCCTACTGTTATCCCTGCTACTGAGTCGGCCGAGACTCAGGGAAAAGAAGTATTGGTTAAGCCTGTCCAGACGAAGGCACACAAAGAAGTCACCCTGAGGCTTATAAAAAGGAAATGGAAGAGATATTAAAGATAATCAAGAAAAGTTATTATAATGTCGTGGAGAAATTGGGGCAGACCCCTTCAAAAATCTCAATGTTGGCCTTACTTTTGTGCTCTGAAGACCATGCTAAGGCTTTAGTAAAATTCCTGAAGTTTGCCCATGTGCCTCAAGAGACCTTCGATGATCAATTAGAGAATTGCGTGGCTAGTTTGACAGCTAACAGTGGTCTGGGATTCTCTGATGCAGATTTAACTCCCAAGGGAAGGAAACACAATGATGCCCTACATGTCTCCATTGAGTGCAGGGGCACTACATTAGCCCATGTTCTGGTGGATACAGGTTCGTCGCTGAATGTCTTGCCCAAGAATGCTCTGGACATGTTAGATTGTGAATGATTCATATTGAAGGCCAGTAACATTGTTGTGAGGGCCTTCAATAGTTCTGAAATAATGGTGCACGGGGAGGTAGACATCCCTATCAAAGTTGGTACTCAAACATTTGACTCAACCTTCTATGTGATGGAAATCTGCCCATCTTATTCCTATTTATTGGGTCGACCCTGGATCCATGGAGTTGGAGCTGTTACTTATACCTTGCATCATATGTTGAAGTACCTAGTCAACAGAAATATTATCACAGTCCATGGGGAGGAGGAATACACGGTTAGCCACCTGAACTCTTTCAGGTATGTTGAAATGGACAGCGAGTTCATTGAGACCCCTTGTCAGAACTTTGAGGAGGTTCCGAAAACAGTTGCTGCGACCAAGACTGCTGCCAGTGTACCAAAGACTACCCGACTCCGATAAAGATGACTTCTCTAAGGGACACCAAAGCAGGGCCAACTTCCAAACATTCCTTACAAATCTGACAAGTTTGGTTTGGGTTTTACTTTAGAAGCCCAGAGAGCTATTCGTCGTGCTCGCATCGGGGGACCACCATTACGGATTAGCAACCACGGAGTCAATGCTCTGAAAGACAATGATAGTGACTGTAACTTGGACAAGTGGATCTTCCCAACTGCTAGCGGTGGACTCAACAATTGGGAGGCCAAAGACTTCGTCCCTATTACTTTTATTCAGGAGTAATTGTCTTTTTGTTTTTGAGGATATGTAACATTTGAACAATTGAAACTTTAAAGCCTTGTGTCTTACCCGAGGCACAATGGTCTATTTTGTGAGGGTTATTGCTTCATTCTCATATGTCATCAATAAAACATTGGACGTTTTGCATGAAAATTTTACACTCTTTGTTTTTCTTTTTCTACTTTTTACTTCATAAAAAAATATACAACTATCCTCTTACACACATCCACATATCAAACTGCAGATCCACATCCACTCTGGATCCCATTGATAACGGGTATGCTATTTCCAGTTATGACTTTGAAAATCTGATCTACCAAGCCATGGACGAAGGTGAGGAAGATTGTGAGGAACCAAGAGAACTCGCCAGACTGTTACAGTTGGAAGAAAGGGTAATACAACCTCATAAAGAGCCGGTTGATATAGTTAACTTGGGTACTGAAGAGAACAAGAAAGAAGTCAAGATAGGTGCCGACCTGGAGCATAGTGTCAAATAGAGGTTAATACAAATGCTACATAACTATGTTGAGATTTTTTCCTGGTCATACGAAGACATTCCGGGACTTGACACTAATATTGTGGTTCATCACCTACCAACAAAAGAGGATTTCCCTCAAGTGAAATAAAAAGTTCGTCGCATGCGGCCAGAGATTTCAGAAAAGATCAAGGTTGAAGTCATGAAACAGTTCAATATCGGTTTCTTAGCTGTCACCACTTATCCATAATGGGTTGTCAACGTTGTTCCGGTACCTAAGAAGGATGGTAAGTTACGTATGTGTGTGGATTATAGAGACTTGAATAGGGCAAGCCCCAAGGATGACTTTCCACTACCCCATATCGATGTTCTGGTTGACAACACCGTACAACATAAGGTATTCTCCTTCATGGATGGTTTCTCCGGGTATAATCAGATCAAAATGGCACCTGAAGATATGGATTAAATGACCTTCGTCACACAGTGGAGAACTTTCTGTTACAAAGTTATGCCATTTGGGCTAAAGAATGACGGGGCAACCTATTAGTGCACCATGGTAGCCTTGTTTCACGATATAATACATCACGAGATAAAGGTCTTTGTTTGTGATATAATAGCCAGGTCTCATACTGAAGAGGAACACCTTGATCATCTAAAGAAGCTATTTGAAAGGCTGAAAAAGTACAAACTGAGGCTGAACCCGAATAAGTGCACCTTTGGAGTAAGATCCAGTAAGCTTTTAGGTTTAGTTGTTAGCGGCAAAGGCATTGAAGTGGACCCTGCAAAGGTCAAAGATATAAAAGAAATGCCAACGCCTCGCACTAAGAAGGAGGTTAGGGGACTCTCAGGATGCCTAAACTACATTGCCAGATTCATTTCCCACCTGACCGCTACTTGTGAGCCAATCTTCAAGTTACTGAAGAAAGATCAAGCAGTGAAGTGGAATGACGATTTCCAGAGCACCTTTGACAAAATCAAGGAATATCTTCAAGAGCCTCCAATTTTAATGCCTCCAGTCGAAGGAAGACCTCTAATCATGTACTTAATAGTGTTAGAGAACTCAATGGGGTGTGTGCTGGGGCAGCATGACGAGTCTGGTCAAAAAGAGCATGCAATATACTACCTTAGAAAAAAGTTTACCAATTGTGAAACAAGATACTCACTGCTCGAGAAAACTTGCTTCGCTTTGGCATGGGCTGCTCTCTGACTAAGACAATATATGTTGATCCACACTACCTTGTTGATATCTAAAATGGATCCTATCAAGTACATCTTTAAGAAGCTCGCTCTCTCTAGAAGAATAACAAGATGGCAAATGATCCTGACCGAATACAACATTCAGTATAAAACCCAAAAAGCAATTAAGGGAAGTGTATTAGTTGATCATTTGGCTCATCAGGCCATGGACGACTACCAATCCATGAATTTTGAGTTTCTGGATGAGAGCGTCATGTTAGTAACTGACTGTGAAGAACCTGGACCGGATGAAGGACCTGAAAAAGGATCTCGATGGACTATGGTTTTTGATGGAGCTTCCAACGCCCTTGGCAATGGAATCGGTGCTGTGATCATATCTCTCGAAGGTTGTCATACTACTTTCACTGCCAGACTATGCTTCAATTACACCCATAACATGGATGAATATGAAGCATGCATTATGGGTCTCAAAGCTGCTATCGACTTGAGGATCAAATTCTTGATTGTTTTTGGAGACTCGGCCTTAGTAATCAGTTAAATCAAAGGATAATGGGACACGAACCATCCTAATCTCATCCCTTACAAAGAGAATGTGTTGACATTAATTCCATACTTTGAAGAAATTACATTTGAGCATTTTCCACGAGAGGAAAATCAACTAGTGGGCACGCTAGCTACTATGTCATCGGTGTTCAAGGTCAGATGGGATAATGAGGCTTCTCAGATCACTATTGAGAGAATGGATGAACCCACATACTGTCACGAGATTGATACTGAAGAAGTAGTGGAAAAACCTTGGTTCCATGAAGTTAAAAGATATCTCGAAGCCCAAGAGTATCCTAAGGGAGCTTCCGTCAATGATAAGAATTTTCTAAGAAGGTTTTCTTCCAAGTTCTTCCTCAGTAATAGAATCCTCTACAAGCGCAACCATGATTCTACCTTGCTTTGGTGTGTAGACAAGAGTGAAGTAGAGCAGATTATGGATGATATACATGAAGGTAACTTTGGTACCCATTCTAGTGGGCACACAAGGGCTAAGAAGATCCTACGGGCAGGATATTACTAGTCCACTATGGAAGCAGATTGTTATCACCATTCACGAACTTGACACAAATGCCAAATCTATACTAATAAAGTACACGTGCCTCTGGTTCCTTTAAAAATATTGACTTCTCCCTGGCTATTCGCAATGTGGGGCATCGATATGATTGGAGAAATTAGACCTGCAACTTCTAATGGACACCGTTTCATCCTGGTCACCATTGATTACTTCACAAAGTGGGTCAAGAAAGCCTCATTTTCTTCTGTTACCAAGAACGTTGTGGCCCGATTCATCAAACATAACCTCATTTGTCAGTACGGTATTCTAGAAAGAATCATTACGGGTAATGGTACCAATCTCAATAACACTATAATCACCGAGCACTGCACACAATTCAAGATCCAGCATCATAACTCTTCTCCTTACTGGCCGAAGATGAATGGCGCTGTAGAAGCTTCTAATAAAAACATCAAAAATATCATACAGAAGATGATAATGACATTTAAATACTGGCATGAGAAGTTACCATTTGCTCTTCATGGTTACCATACCACGGTGCGCACATCAACCGGGGTAACTCTTTTCTCTTTGGTATACGGGATGGAAGCTGTCTTACCCATAGAAGTCCAGATCCATTCCTTGAGAATCATGAAGGATGCAGGTTTGAATGAAGACGAATGGGTTCAGACTCGACTTGACCATTTAAACCTGATTGACGAGAAGAGGCTCGCGGCTATCTGTCATGGTCAGATGTACCAAAAACGTATGATGAAAGCTTTTAACGAGAAGGTCAGACGTTAGGTATATCAGGATGGTGACCTAGTAATCAAGCGCATCATATTGCCGCAAGGTGATCCCAGGGGAAAATGGACTCCCACGTACGAAGGGCCATTTGTGATCAAGAACATATTTTCTAGTGGAGCCATGATCTTAACCACTATGGACGATGACGACCTTCCGCACCCAGTAAAGGCGGACATAGTTAAAAGATACTACCATGAACAAAGACCTTCTAGGTTGACTGACCTAGGCAAAAATAAGGGCATCCTGGAGAACCGAAAGGGTTCGGGAAAAAAATTAGGGATATACATATGAAAAAATCTGTACACCCGGCAAGTCAAAAACCTGAAATTGTGGCTTGGGAAAAAAAGGGTATCTCGGTGGACTGAAAACCCGAAAGGGTGGTCCAGGCAAAAGTTACTAATCAATCCAGTCAGCTTCAAACAAGCAGTGAAAGAGATGAGACGCTCAAAGACATAAAGGCAATAGCTGAATGGGAACCCAATGGGATTATTGCACATAACTATTTTCTTTGTATGCTATTTTGTAAAGTTTTCATTCTTACGATGACATTCTCTTACTAGGATGTTCGTCTCCTTATACAAAAAAATGCTTATTCAAGTTAATACAAAGCTATTTCTTTGAAAGTTCCAAACTATTTATTTTTATGTTTCTGTTTTGTTTGTGAAAACGTCCAATGATTATTTTTGAACATATGCATTTGAATGTGATTACTGCTTACAAATATACGCATAAAAATAGAAATACAATTGCTAATGACTTTAAGAAGATGGGACAATATCTAGGGGCCATCCACAAAATCCCCGCAGATATTTTCTCCAGCAGATATCTTCTCCAACAGGTACAGAGGCAGAGACATCCTACTACAAGTTCACTGCCATATTCTCAGTATGCAGCCTAATGATGTCAGGTGTTTTCATATTACTGGCGGAGCAAGAATATACAAATTACTGCGCCAATATTTAAAAAAATTCCCCAGTGAAGTCGCCAAGCTTCTCAGGATTCCCCAGCAGGATTTCACAAAATCCCCGGACAGCGCACGAAGTTTCCCTTCCCCAATAGAGTTTATTTCTCTAATAGCGGAAATCCGTCTCCCATCATGTCAACTTCAAACAAAATCTAAAGAATCACATTCTTCATCCCCAACTACAATCAGGGATTTATTTTCCCTCAATTCAACAACACTGCAATAGAACAACCGACACGCTCATACATTTCACTCATACATCATTTCTACAAACATCATAGCATATGCAGTACAAATGCATATATTACAATCTCGTTTATTTTGAGAGCATCATGCAATTCATACATCGTGACATCGTATGTGTGATACGGTGGGAGAACTGACTTGAGGTTTTGCGTTTGTATTCGCAAATGTTGCGGTTAGCAAGAGTCGCCACCGACTTTTTATTTTATCCTAAGGAAAGGTTAAAAAGCACAGCAAAAACCTTTTGAGATGTTTTCTTGGGTTCGGGGAGTAGATTATAGAAAGGGAAGGTATTAGCACCCTTTCTATCCATGGTTATCCATGGGCTCTTAGTTACTTGCTTAGATCACTTGCCTTTTGTTTTCAATTGTTTTAAATGGTGCTTGAGTGTGTGGGTTTTAAAAATGTTTTTGAAAAGAGGCCAATGTGGTGGCAACCTTTGTAATGATCCATGTGGGGATGTATACAAAGATGTATGTCTTTTGAAAAAGTTTTCAGTTGTTTTTTGAAAGTTTGTTTTGAAAGTGTAGTGATGTGATTTTGAAATTAGGCAAGTGTTTTGTTTTGCAAGTTGATTCAAGTAACCAAGAGGTTCTCTACTCCTAAATTTCTCAAAAGACTATTGCTATGTTTTAACCCTTTTAACAAGTTTGCTCCACCATTGTATTTGATGGGCAACCTTGTGTTAGGATGTGAAAGGGACAGGCGCGGGTCATCGTTTAGACCATAATTGCAACGGCGTTAAGTGTCTTTGGGCAATTCCTTTAAGGGACTTGATCATTCAAATTGTTTGTTTTGAAAAGTTTTGTCGAGGGACTATGATCATTCAAATTGTTTGTTTTGCCCAAAGAAGTTTAACATGCAACATGGCCCATTTATTTGAAGGCAACAAGTGGAATACCCTAGGGGGTGCAAGTGTGATTTGTGTGTCCATTTTCATGCTTGTTTATCTTGTATTAGGTCAAACTATTTTTTATCGTTTTTCGCATACAAACCCTAATTCTAACATGTTATTATTAGAAAGCAATAAAGTGCGAAATTAAAATTACTAAGCTATTACAAAACCAAATATGGGGAGGGGGGTACAAATGTTCAAATGGGGGATATTGACAAGAATTTAAATCTAAATTATTACAACATTTGAATATTTGCAATTTAAATAATGCATAATTAAATGTAAATTAAATAAATATGTGAAATGCAAAAAGAAATTTTTTATATGTATGAGAAAATATTATTTATGTAAAAGGGAAAAGAAAATAAAAATGTATTTATTTTTTGAGTATTTTGAACTTAGGGTAAAAAACCCTAATTTTTAAAGAAAAGGTATTATTATCTAATTTAACTTTACTATTTATTTATTATTTATAAAATGAAATGAAATGAAGTGTATTGTGAAAAAAAAAGTATTTTTTTGTATCAAATATTAAATAAAATGAAAAATCAAGTATTTTTATATTTTGTCTTAAATATATTAATAATCATATATATATTTATATTAAACCCTAAATATGTATTATACAAAAAATAAATATTTATTTAATATTTTAATAAAATAAATAAAAGAGTATTTTTTTGTGTGAAATATTTTCAGAAAGTAAAGGAAAATAAAAAGTGTATTTATATTATTTTTACATTTTTATTCTAATAATCATATATATGTATTTATGTACAAATAGAGAAAATAAACAAATAAATATGCAATAAATGCAAAAAATGATGAAAAAAAATATTTTTAATTTTTAAATGGCATGAGGAAAAATAAACAAAGTCAGCAAAAAAGGAAAAAGTCAAAAATGTCAAAAAATGAGTGAATGGGCTCAGGGGGGTGTAAGCCAAAAAGGATGGTGTGAAAAGAAAGAACAACAAAAGCCCAGCCCAATGAAACACTGTCTTCAACCTCCAGCTTCAAACTTTGAAAAAAACGCGCGCCATGTTCAGCTTCTTCTAACTCTTGATTCCTTGATTTTTTGAACAAACTTCCAACACAAAAGATGTTAAGCATGAAGAGACGGTTCTAACCATATAAAGAACTTGAACTATCTCTCTAAGATGAGGGAGAATTTCTCTCCCCCTCTTTTCTGACCTAATTTTTCTACCATTTTCAAGCTCCAAATTCTCTCTACTCAGGCAAAATAAATGAAATGTAAAGATATGTACATGTTCAGGGCTATGAGTAGGACCTTGTTTCTTCACAAACTTAAGACTAAAGATGCCTAATAAGAGAGATACGAATTCAAACTTTTACCTGTGCAGTTGAACTTCTATGTGGAGAATGAGAGACTTTCAGTGCAATGTAATGATTGGAAAAGCTTCCTTGAGGTCCAGGGATGCTTTTTCAATGCTCACTTTGTCTTGAACCTTCTTGTATCGAGCTGTAGAACTTCACCTGCAAGTCAAAGATGTGAAAATGGTGGAAGTGGTTAGAGCAGCTACAGATCGTGCCTTAGCTTCTGGATAGCTTGCATAGGTTGTAAGGAAGGTAGAGGAACAGGTTTTGATCAAAATGCTCGAAGGGATTGAGAGATTGCACTCAAACTGCAGGGGCACCCCTGTTTGTGCAGTTTGAGGATGATTCTGAGATGGAGGGTGTATTGGAGGTCAAAAGCTCATGTGTTAGCTTGGATATGTTATGTGTGATGTGTTTGACCACTTTGTTCTTGTGTTTCTATGCTGATATGAGAGATGGCATAAGTTATGGATGTTACTTCTATGTGAAGCAAGCAAATGTCAACTTGGTTTCTAGGCCAGTACAATGCCTCAATCTATGCTGCACATTTGAGTCTTGATCAGTGGGATATGTCCATGCCTTTTTGCCTCAAAGATCTGCATTGTACCTCATAGATTTGCAAAATTGCCATAAAGTAACACTTTACAAGAATGGATAATATGCTTTTTCTAGTTTAGGCTTGATTTTGTGTGTATTGTCCAAATGAGCAAAATAATGCTAGAACACAAAGGATATGCATTGAATTATTGAGTGAAAATGGGATTAGAGGCCTGCAATGTAGCTTAAGCATGCTGAATTCAAAAATGCATAGTGTATGAACATGGAACTTGGTCATGAACCAAGTGGTTTTTTGCTATATTGTGAAATTCGATTCTCCCTAACCATGAGGTTGTTTGAGAAGTTTTTGGACATTTTGGAAAGCTTGGAATGTGTACTACAATCCATCTTTGAAATGCAACTTGAAATTCCAAGTGGAAGGGTATGAAAAGTGGCCTTGAAGTAGGGTAGAAAACCTTGTAAAAATAGGTCAAATTTCACTAAGTTAAAAGATGGTTTAGTGCCCTTATTCAAAAAATTATAACTTGAGATACAAGCTTCAAATGAGAAAACTTTGTGAATCAAAGTTGTAGACTATGCAACAATCTACAACTTTCATGTTTTGACTTTTGTTTGAATCCAAATGGATCATGGTGAAAAGATGGGGCAAAGTTGGGAAAAAATTAGGGTTTTTCATAACTTAGAAAAATTCTAAGTTATGAAAAATTCCATTTTCAAACCCTAATTTACATTTTGAGATTTCTTGGTGAACAAGTTTCATGATTTGGCATGTTTTGATGAAAAATGAATCTTGACTCTTGATTTTGACCAAAAAGTCAAAGTTTGACTTTTCAGTATACAGTCAAAATTGATCAATTGACTGGGAAATTCAACTGTCAATCTTGTGTACTTGGGATCTTTTGAGCTTGATGAACATGTCAAGATAATTCCATGGGGTCCTTGAGTCCATATGTGAGCTTGGTTTGCCATTGGCTAGGTCAAACAGTCAAAAATTGCCTTTGTGCAGTCAAAACCCTAGAAATGACCATTTTGCCCTTTTGATGATCTGATCAAATTTCTTGTGGAATTGTGATCCAAACTTGATCAAATGGTCCATGTGAGTTCATAATGTTGATGTGGATCAAATTTCATGAGGTTTGACTGTCAATTGGCCACAGTTGACTTTTTCCCCAATACAGCTGATTTCTAGGTCAACTGTCCAATTGACTGGGTAAAACTTGGAATCAAGACTTGAAACTTGGTATAGGTAAACCTGGGAGTCCAACATGAAGCATGAAAGTCATCTTAGGAATTTTAGGTCAAAACATCTTTGTGCCAACACAAACCCTAATTTGAGTCCACAGTGCAAGGAGAAGTCTTGAGCAGAGGAAACCCTAATTGTATCTTGATCTTCAAATGTCTTGTGATGAGAAAATGTTGAGGAAATGGGAGGGCAAATTTTGGGGTACAACAGTTGCCCCTGTTCAATCTTCTTGGACCTGATGAGTTAGATTGGCAAGTTTGCCTTTCGTGACTCGAGGGTAAAAGGAGATTGGACACTAGAGTGCCCGGAAATTTGCACTCGCATGTTGAAGTCTTAACAACGTGGAGCCGGGAATGGGCTTATAGATGCCATCTGGAGAGATGGTGGATAGGGAGATGGGCTTATAGATGCCATCTGGAGACGTGACAGAACCTTGTCTGGAATGGGCTTATAGATGCCATTTGGAAGTGTCGATCGCATAAGAGATTCCTTAGCGAGAATTTGCGTATTTGAGAAAGAAGGATGTTTTCCTGGCTTGTTACAGGTGTTTGATCTTCAGTCTCCTTATGCAGATATGCCCTGGCTAGATACAGGTATCGAATCTACAATCGGTTGCTCACAGATGTGCCCTGGCTGGATACAGGAGTCGAATCTGGAAATAGTCGTCAATAGATATGCCCTGGCTGGATACAGGAGTCGAATCTTTGAACTCTGCAGACGTGCCCTGGCTAGATACAGGAATCGAGTCTGGAAATGTGGTCAACAGATATGCCCTGGCTGGATACAGGAATCGAATCTGGAGCTGTTGTAGTTGATAGATGTGCCCTGGCTGGATACAGGAATCGAATCTCTGAACTCTGCAGACGTGCCCTGGCTAGATACAGGAATCGAATCTTCGAACTCTTTAGACGTGCCCTGGCTAGATACAGGAATCGAGTCTAGAAACTGATCACTCTCAGATGTGCCCTGGCTAGATACAGGTATCGAATCTGGAATTGTGACAGTTGAAGGTAGTCGCTTTTGAGATTGTCTTTTTCCTGAAAAGGCAAAGACGTAAGTTGTATGCAATGTCATGATGTTCAACATGAGATGTTGTATGCGTTTCACCATGTATGTAAGCGAGATGTATGAAAATGTGAAATGTTTATGAGTGTAATTTCATCTTAGGAAAATAAATCCTTGACGAACGGCCGGGAAGCTGCTCTGTGGAAGAGATACTTGGCCGAAGTTTTGATGAGAGGCCTGCTGAGGACTTTAATGATGGATTCCGCTGAGGATGATGGTGATAAACTCCGCTGGGGAACTCTAAAGATAAACTCTGCTTGGGAATACCAAAGATAGACTTCGCTGGGGATTTGAAGGAACTTTGTCGAGAGCGATCTTCCGTGGCTTTTAGCTGAGGATAACCCAGTTATAAGTCCTTGTGAGGAAATAACTCTAAATAAAACTCGGGAGAGACGTCCGTACTTCGCCGGGGATAAGCTTGCAGAATCTACTGGGGATGAGCTTTAGGACCTGCCGGGGAATGTTAGGCTTCTTCAGGATCGACGGGGAATCGACTCCGCTTGGGGAAAGTACTGTCGCATCCTGTCTTATTCTGCGGAGAATTGAGATGATTTGGCCACATTTTCCAGTTGAACCTATCTTGGTGCCTTGGCGGACAAAACAACTAGACTGTATCAGACAACTCCTCATTGCCCCTGTCTTTGATGTCACCTGTAATCAATCTCTTTTTTCATATGCAAACATTTATGAATCAGCAATTTAATGTCAAATGCATATATCAAAAATGAACATTGGACGTTCTTCGCAAGACAAAACAGAAAAAGAAAAACAATGGCAATTTGTATGGACAAGTGAATTTGTATTGATTTAAACTTTGCCTGTGAATAGGCGTTTTTTGTACAAGAGGCTGACATCCTGGTAAGAGGACATCGCCAAAAAGTATAGAGTTTACAATTTGAAAAAAGAAAACAAAACAGATATGTGAACAATCCCGCTGGGTTCCAACTCTGCTATTGCCTTTATGTCTTCGAATGTCTCATCGCTTTGCTGCTTAGTTGAAGGTGAATCTGATTGGTCGATGTCGAAATCTGGAGCCGGATAGTTGATGCCGAATTCCGGATGCGAAGTGATCCAATGAGACATAGTGTTACGCTTTTATCCCTAACTTTTGCCTGGACCGCCCTTTCGGGTTTTCAGTCCACCGGGATACCCATTTTTGCCCAAGCCGCCCTTTCAGGTTTTCGACTTGCCGGGTGTACAGATTTTTTCATTTCATCCCTTATTTTTGCCCGAACCCTTTTGGTTCGCCGGGAAGCCCTTATTTTGCCTAGGTATGTCAACCTAGCGGGTCTTTTATTTATGCGTAGTATTTTTTCACTATGTCTGCATTGGCGGGGTGAGGAAGGTCGTCACCGTCCATGGTGGTTAGGATCATGGCTCCTCCTGAGAACACACGCTTAACCACAAATGGCCCTTCGTAAGTAGGGGTCCATTTGCCCCGGGGATCACTTTGAGGAAGGATGATGCGTTTGATTACCAGGTTCCCAACTTGATACTCTTGCGGTCTGACTTTCTTGTTAAATGCCCTGATCATCCGTTTCTGATACGTTTGACCGTGGCAGATAGCAGTGAGCCTCTTTTCGTCAATCAGATTTAATTGATCAAGTCGAGTCTGGATCCAATCATCTTCATTCAAGTCTGCATCCTTCATTATCCGGAGGGAGGGTATCTGGATTTCAATTGGCAAGACTGCCTCCATGCCATAGACCAAGGAGAAAGGAGTTGCCCCGGTTGATGTCCTTGCTGAGGTGCGGTACCCATGAAGAGCGAACGGTAGCATCTCGTGCCAATCTTTATAGGTCACTGTCATCTTCTGCACAATTTTCTTGATATTTTTATTGGCTGCCTCTACAGCCCCATTCATCTTCGGCCGGTAGGGAGAAGAATTGTGGTGCTGTATCTTGAATTGTTCACAGAGTTCAGTGATCATCTTGTTATTGAGATTGGTACCGTTGTCCGTAATGATTCTTTCCGGGACGCCGTACCGACAGATCAGATTATGCCGGATGAAACGCGCCACGACGCTCTTGGTTACTGTGGCATAGGAAGCTGCCTCGACCCATTTTGTGAAGTAATCGATCGCCACCAAGATGAAGCGATGCCCATTGGATGCCGTTGGTCGGATCTCACCTATCATATCGATGCCCCACATTGCGAAGGGCCAAGGTGCCGTTAGGACATTCAAAGGAACTGGAGGGATATGCACCTTGTCAGCATAGATCTGGCATTTGTGACAAGTTCGGGAGTGTTGGTAACAATCGGCTTCCATTGTGGACCAGAAATATCCTGCCCGAAGGATTTTCTTAGCCATGGTGTGTCCACTGGAATCTGTTCCAAATGTACCTTCATGCAGTTCCATCATGATTTTCTCAGCTTCAGCCTTATCCACACAACGCAGCAGAGTTGAATCATGATTCTGCTTGTAGAGAATGCCGTTGCTGAGGAAGAATTTTGCAGCAAACCTCCTCATGAACTTCTTATCATTGACAGACGCACCTTCGGGGTATTCCTGAGCTTCCAAGTATCTCTTCACCTCATGATACCAGGGTTTTTCAGTCACCTTTTCAGCCTCGAGCTCGCAGCAGTATGCCGGTTCATCCAACTTCCAGATTATGATTCGGGGAGCCTCATTGTCCCATTTAACTTTGAACATTGAAGACATCGTGGCTAGTGCGTCCGCTAGCTGATTCTCCTCTCTGGGGAAATGCTCAAAAGTTATCTCTTCAAAGTGAGGGAGCAAGGTCGACACATACTCCTTGTAAGGAATGAGATTCGGGTGTTTCGTATCCCACTCGCCTTTGATCTGATTGATCACGAGAGCGGAATCTCCGAAGACACTTAGAAACTTGATCCTCAAATCGATTGCAGCTTGTAAACCCATGATACATGCCTCATATTCTGCCATGTTGTTGGTGCAGCTGAAACATAATCGGGCGGTGAGTGGAGTATGAGTCCCCTTGGGAGATATGATTACAGCGCCGACGCCGTTACCCAAAGCATTGGAGGCTCCATCAAAATGCATAGACCATCGGGATCCTTCCTCAGGTCCTTCATCCGGTCCAGGTACTTCACAGTCAGTTACCACCATGATGTCTTCGTCCGGAAAATCAAAGTTCAATGATTGGTAATCGTCCACAGGTTGGTGTGCCAAATGATCTGCCAGTACACTTCCCTTAATTGCTTTCTGAGTTGTATACTGGATGTCATATTCTGTTAAGATCATTTGCCATCTCGCTATTCTTCCAGACAGAGCAGGCTTTTCAAATATGTACTTTATGGGATCCATCTTTGAAATCAATAAAGTAGTGTGAGTCAGCATATACTGTCTCAGCCGGCGAGCAGCCCATACAAGAGCGCAGCAAGTTTTCTCAAGCAGTGAGTAACGAGACTCACAGTCGGTAAACTTTTTGCTCAAGTAATAAATAGCGTGCTCTTTTCGGCCAGACTCGTCATGCTGCCCCAGCACACACCCCATTGAATTATCAAGTACCGTCAAGTATAGTATCAGAGGTCTTCCTTCCACCGGTGGCATAAGAATGGGTGGCTCTTGGAGATATTCCTTTATCCTTTCAAAGGCGGCCTGACATTCCTCATTCCAGCGTACTACTCGATCTTTCTTCAGTAATTTGAAGATTGGCTCACAAGTAGCAGTCAGATGTGAGATGAATCGGGCAATGTAATTCAGTCGTCCTAGGAAACCTCTGACTTCTTTCTCTGTTTTTGGAGTCGGCATCTCTTGTATGGCTTTTACCTTGGCAGGGTCCACCTGAATACCTTTATCACTTACAATGAAACCTAGTAATTTTCCGGACCTCACCCCGAAGGTGCATTTGTTGGGATTCAATCTTAGCTTGTACAACTTGAGTCGGTCAAACAACTTCCTCAGATGGTCAAGGTGCTCCTCCTCAGTTTGAGACCTTGCAATCATGTCATCAACGTATACCTCAATTTCATGATGGATCATATCATGAAACAAAGCAACCATGGCACGTTGATAGGTTGCCCCAGCATTTTTCAATCCGAACGGCATGACCTTATAACAGAAGGTGCCCCACTGAGTCACAAAGGTAGTCTTCTCCATATCCTCTGGAGCCATCTTGATCTGATTATACCCTGAAAAACCATCCATGAAGGAGAACACCTTGTGTTGAGCTGTATTGTCCACAAGGACATCAATGTGAGGTAGGGGGAAGTCATCCTTGGGGCTGGCCCTGTTCAGATCCCTATAGTCGACACACATTCTGACTTTCCCGTCCTTCTTCGGCACTGGCACTACATTGGCAACCCACTGAGGGTAAGAGGTCACTGCAAGGAACCCGGCATCAAACTGCTTCATAACCTCGGCCTTGATCTTCTCAGACATCTCTGGACGCATCCGTCGGACTTTTTGCTTTACCGGAGGGCAATCTTCCTTGGTTGGCAGGTGGTGAACTACAATGTCGGCATCCAAACCAGGCATATCTTCATAGGACCAAGCAAAAATCTCCATGTAGTCTTGTAGCATCTGGATCAATCGTTGCTTCACGCTGAGCTCTAGATTGGCACCAATCTTGACCTCTTTCCTATCTGCCTCAGTACCCAGGTTAATTGTCTCCACAGGCTCTTCATGTGGTTGAATAGCCCTCTCTTCCTGTAGTAGCAGTCTTGCGAGTTCACCAGGCACTTCGCAATCATCTTCACCTTCGTCTTCGGCCAAGTTGATCGGATTTTCGAAGTCATAACTGGCGGTAGCAGAGCTGTTACCAGTAAGATCCAGAGTGGATTGAAACCTGTATAAGTGAGTGTGTGTAAATACAGCTGTTTTGCAATATATATAACACAGAAAGGAAAAGAGCAAAAGATTTGAAATGCAACAAACGTCCAATGTTTTGATTGATGATATATGAAAATGTCATACAAAAAGCCCTCACAAATGGAGCCACGATGCCCCGGGTAGGACACCGAGCCAACAGAGTTTTAACATATTGTTTGTTACAAATTGGAAATCAAAAGAAATCAATTACTGCGTGACAAATGTGATAGGGGTAAAATCCTTTGCCGTCCAGTTGCTTGGTCCGTTGCTGGTAGTCGGGTAGATCCAACTGTCAAACTCAGCTTCCTCCACATCCTCCTCAATAGCATTCACCCTTGAGCTGGAAATAAACACCGGAGCCTTTCCGATCTTCTCTTTGCGCACCGCCTTCTGAGCCTCTGCAGTAAAGCCTAGCCCAAACTTGTCGTTCTTCTGAGTGAAGTCAGGAAGCTGACCCCAGTGTGTACAATTGCCTTTCTGAACCACAGCCCGGGCATCCCTTAGGGAAGCCATCTTCAAGGAATCATTCTCTTCGGCCATTGTCTCTGCATCTGTTGAAATTGGATGCACCTCCTCGAAATGCTGGAAGGGGGTTTCAATGAACTCTCCGTCCATCTCGATGTACCTGAAGGAATTCAAATGGCTCACCATATACTCCTCTTCTCCTTGCACAGTGACGATCTTCCCCCTGACGGGATACTTCAGCTTTTGGTGCAAGGTGGAGGTCACTGCCCCAGCTTTATGGATCCAAGGTCGGCCCAACAGACAAGAGTAGGATGGACGTATATCCATCACGTAAAAGGTAGAGTCAAACACTTGAGAGCCCACACGAATAGGGATGTTAACCTCTCCATGAACCATCCTTTTGGAACCGTCAAAGGCCCTGACGATGATATTGCTGGGTTTCAACTCCAGGCCTTCATAATCCAGACGATCTAAAGCCTTTTTCGGAAGAACATTCAAGGAAGAACCAGTGTCCACCAATACATGTGCCAGAGTGGTGCCCCTGCATTCAATAGAGACATGCAGGGCATCATTGTGGTCTCTCCCTTTTACGGTCAGGTCAGCATCTGAAAAGCCCAAGCCGTTGTCCGCCGTCAGATTCGCTATGCAGTCAGTGAACTGGACTGCAGACGTCTCTTGCGGTACATGGGCCGTCTTGAGAAATGAGATCAAGGCTTTAGCATGGGCCTCGGAGCATAGCAATAAGGAGAGCAGGGAGATCTTGGAGGGTGTATGCCCCAACTGCTCGACAACATTAAAATCACTTTTCTTTATTATTTTTAGAATCTCCTCCATTTCTTGTCGGGAGGCCTCAGCATTTATGGGTATCGGCGCCTCCATCTGGGCAGGCTCTTCTTCAATCCCTTTGCCCCGAGCATTTGATGACTCGGCAGCAGGGGACACAATTTGATCAGCAACAGGACTAGGTAAACTTGCAGGTTTTATGAGGAGGGGTTTTCGAATAGCGGGTGGCGCAATGTCAGGCGAGAAGAGCCTGCCACTGCGGGTGACCTTGGCTGGACCCGTGATATCGCAGATACTGGCACTAGCGTCGAATTCTTGCTTGATTCCATTTACATACACGTCTGCCCCATAATGCCAGGGGACAGCTTTATCAGATACGTAGGAGAGGGGCCCCGGAACAGTAATGATCACAGGCGCAATTGTCATGATTTGAATAGGCTTCTTCGGGGGAGCCTTGATTGGATTTTTGAAGATGGTAATCACGGAAACTTCTTTCATCGGAACCAATTGAACAGCAGTCTTTTTGAATAGAATCTCCTTGCTATCCATTAGGCCCTGGATGCCTAACTTTAGCAAGGGACAATCAGATGGGGAAATAGCACAGAATGGGCAACCTTCACCGCAACCCGGAAATAAACCGGCCCGCAGTAGGTTCTTCTTAACAGTCTTCAGAGGGGTAACAACTTCGTCTACCGAAATAGCGTACACTTCTTCCTCAATGGCATTTACCCTATGCTGGGGCATAGGAGCCGTTACAACATTTGGTCTTTCTGGCGCTTCAAACTGAATTTCTTTTGCGTCAATTAGATCTTGCACTTTGTTCCTCAAGGCCCAGCAATCATCAGTAGTGTGCCCGGGACTATCAGAATGATAAGCACACCGGGCATTTGGGTTGTATTTAGGAGACGCAGTGTTGACGACCTTAGGAGCCTCTTTGAGGGTCACCAGGTTGGTGGATAACAGTTGGGGTAAAATTTGAGATAATGTCATACTTAATCGGGTATACTGCCTCTTGGGCCTTTCACTTCTTTGTTGATTGTATTGCTGAGGAGCAGCAACAGGTTTGGAGATGACCAAAGCATTGATGGCTTGGCGACTTTCGGGCTTGACTTGTCTTCTAGGACCATAGACGGCACTTGCTTCTTTCTTAAACGGTCTCTTCTCAGCACTTGTAGAGGCAGCCTTCTGTATCTTGCCTGACCTGATGCCAGCTTCAATCCTCTCTCCTGTTAATATCAAATCTGTGAACCCAGCGGAGGAGTTACCAACCAAATGATTGAAAAACGGACCAAACAACGTCCCCAGAAACATATCAACCAGCTCTCTATCAGTCAATGGAGGCTGCACCCTGCCAGCCAAATCTCTCCATTTTTGAGCGTACTCTTTGAACCCTTCACCCGTCCCTAGAGACATACCCTGAAGTTGGGTACGCGTAGGAGCGAGATCAGAATTGTATTGGTATTGTCTGTAGAATGCCGTTGCCAAATCTTCCCAGTGTCGGATGCTAGTTCCATCTAATTGGTAGAACCATTCAAGCTGAGACCCCGAGAGGCTGTCTTGGAAGAAGTGAATCCAGAGGTTCTTATCCGCCGTGTAAGGTTGGATTTTCCTTACATACGACCTCAGATGCAGCTTTGGGCAGGAGACCCCATCATACTTGGCGAAGGCAGGCGCCTTAAACTTGTGTGGAATGACTACCCCAGAAGATAACCCCAAATCTCCGAAATCCAGTCCTGGCACATTCTGAATTTCCATGGCGCTCAAACGGTCCTCCAATTGTTTGTATCTGTCAGCAGCAGGTGGGTATTGTTCATCGTTATAGTCCGTCTCGTTGTCGGAGACTGCGGGACTAGGAGCTCCTCCCCCTTGGGGACTGTTTTTCTCAGCAGAAGAAGTGGTTGGATCAGCTTCATTGTGGAGTGTGTTCCCAAATCTGCGTCCGGTGTTGAACAATGCAGTCCTCTTTTTCTTCTTCTTCTTCAGGAGTAGAGTCTTCAACTCTTGTTGGCCTTGGGCTAGGCTTAGGACCATCTCTTGAAACTGTGCACTTTGGGCCTGAAGGGCCTTGATTGCCTGCTCGCTGGAGGACTCTGGATTCATGATGACTGTGCAAAATAAACAGCGAAGGAGATTAAGCAACCTGTGAAATAGGGTACCTGCTATGCATATGGTGTAATGGAATGCGTATGTTTTATGTTTTCAAAGACAAACGAGATTCAACTTTGTAGACAAAAAGGGAAACACACTTCATTAGATTAAAGTTTTCAATTGTTCAACAATTTGCCCTTAGGCATTACAGGAATGAAAAATACTGGAAAGGAAATAAACTATAAAAAGAAACATCCAAAGCTCCTCAATGCTCCCATGGCCTCCTCTTTTCAGTGCTGATGTAGTTGTTCAGGACCCGTTCTTCCTCCAATTGCTTAGTCAGCCTTTGGATCTTCCTTTCCTGCTCGTTGAACTTCTCCCGATAGAAATCCCGTTCTTCCTTTAGCTGTGCCCAAGATCTCTTCATGGTGTCAAAATCAGTAGGTATCTGAGGAGGGAGGACAGTTGGAGGCATCCCATCCTCAACAGGAGACTCAAGAATGAGAGGTCTAACAGCTTCGTAGGGCATACCTAACTTCTGAGCACGGATGCGGACCCATTTGCAATAGGGCTTCAATGGCAGAGAAGTCTTTGGTCCTAACTCATGTGGGTCAGCTTTGTGAATTCTGTCCCAAGCTCTAATGAATCCCTGGCGTAGTTTGTCACTGTCTGCCTGAAACTCAAAATGGAAGTGAGGAACCAGCATTTCATGAGGCCCATCTCCTCTGGCTCTTCCAAACTGACGGAGAGCTAAACACGGATTGTAAGAGATTCCTCCTTGGATACCAATCAACGGGACATTAGGGTATTCTCCGCAACGGTCGATAACAGCTATCTCATCCAAACCTCTGAGAGTCCAAGTGATATCCTTATCTGTGAGAGACATTAACCTCCGAGCCCAACCTTTTCCTTCTTCATTCTTCAGCACGGACTTAGGAAGGTGCGAAATAAACCACCTTACTAGCAAAGGAGCACAACACCACGGAGTCCCCCGTTTTCGAGCAGTACGAGCATAGAGTTGTTGTAGAATGTCACCCAAGAGAGTGGGTACCGGATTCCGAGACATGAAGATTCTTATGACATGGATACTGATAAAGGTGTCAGGGTTGGGAAACAATACCAGACCATAGATCAAAAGAGCCAGAATATCCTCATATGCCTTGAAGTCCAAGTCATTCCAGAAATCATTAGCCTTGCCAACCAAAAATTTGACCAAAAAGCCCTTGACCCCATTTCTAGTTTCCCAGTTGGACAACACCTCTTCTTTGGTCAAGGGGAGAATTGCAGCAATCTCTTCAGGCCTAGGAGTCTTTTCCAAACCAGTGAAAGGAGTTTGTTCCAAGACAGGAATCCCAAGCAAATAAGAAAATTCTTCCAGGGTAGGAACCAGCTGGAAGTCTTGAAAGGTGAAACAGTGATGCAGAGGGTCATAAAACTGGGTCAGAACACTTATCAATTGTTGGTCCCATTTTGCAGTGATCAAGCCAAGGAGGGAACCATGTCTGTTGATGAAGGAGGTAGTGTTTGGAATCCTTTCAACCAGATCCTTGAGTAAAACTGGTGGTTGAACAAAGTTGAGCCGGACAGTATTTCTACGCACGGGCATCATAATGTCCTACAAAACAGAGCAAAGGTGAAACCTTTTTGTCTTTGAAATGGGTTAGCCCTTTTACACAGGATGCATGCAATGGTATGATGGAATGATGCTATGATGAAACACACCACAAATATTCACATAGACAGATAAGGCACACAAGTCACACAAGATATCCTTAGGTTTCAGGCCAGCATGAGTTTCAGGTATTACCCACTTTTGGTTTTGTTGGTTAAAACCTGTCCTATCAAAAGTAACCGGGTTCTAGAGGATCTCAAATCATTGGCTACCCTCAATCGGTCATAACTCCAGCATCGCAATCTTTTCTCGCGGCCAGAACCATCTCGAGAGTTTAGCCTCAATGAGTGTAGCATACTGCTACTGTCCTAATAGCCAAGTTGGTCAATTTAGGGTTCTAAGGTTGGTTGGTGTTTAATGACTCCTTAGAAGACCTATATTCTCCCTGTTACAACACAAGGGATATAGGTACAGACTAAGATGCCACACCAACGTAGCCACTGCTTCACCCATCTCGGTCTACGCCGGACAGGTCCCTCACAGATTATGCTACCTAAAAAGGGTTTTTCCCAGATCCGGGTTAGGATCTATGAAACTCCGATACAAAGCCCACAAATGTAAAAGCAAACAAAGCAAACAATTGAAAACAAAGGTGATCTAAACCCTAAGGTTACTCCACTTTTAGAAGTTTTCCCCAGCAGAGTCGCCAGTTCTGTGATACGGTGGGAGAACTGACTTGAGGTTTTGCGTTTGTATTCGCAAATGTTGCCGTTAGCAAGAGTCGCCACCGACTTTTTATTTTATCCTAAGGAAAGGTTAAAAAGCACAGCAAAAACCTTTTGAGATGTTTTCTTGGGTTCGGGGAGTAGATTATAGAAAGGGAAGGTATTAGCACCCTTTCTATCCATGGTTATCCATGGGCTCTTAGTTACTTGCTTAGATCACTTGCCTTTTGTTTTCAATTGTTTTAAATGGTGCTTGAGTGTGTGGGTTTTAAAAATGTTTTTGAAAAGAGGCCAATGTGGTGGCAACCTTTGTAATGATCCATGTGGGGATGTATACAAAGATGTATGTCTTTTGAAAAAGTTTTCAGTTGTTTTTTGAAAGTTTGTTTTGAAAGTGTAGTGATGTGATTTTGAAATTAGGCAAGTGTTTTGTTTTGCAAGTTGATTCAAGTAACCAAGAGGTTCTCTACTCCTAAATTTCTCAAAAGACTATTGCTATGTTTTAACCCTTTTAACAAGTTTGCTCCACCATTGTATTTGATGGGCAACCTTGTGTTAGGATGTGAAAGGGACAGGCGCGGGTCATCGTTTAGACCATAATTGCAACGGCGTTAAGTGTCTTTGGGCAATTCCTTTAAGGGACTTGATCATTCAAATTGTTTGTTTTGAAAAGTTTTGTCGAGGGACTATGATCATTCAAATTGTTTGTTTTGCCCAAAGAAGTTTAACATGCAACATGGCCCATTTATTTGAAGGCAACAAGTGGAATACCCTAGGGGGTGCAAGTGTGATTTGTGTGTCCATTTTCATGCTTGTTTATCTTGTATTAGGTCAAACTATTTTTTATCGTTTTTCGCATACAAACCCTAATTCTAACATGTTATTATTAGAAAGCAATAAAGTGCGAAATTAAAATTACTAAGCTATTACAAAACCAAATATGGGGAGGGGGGTACAAATGTTCAAATGGGGGATATTGACAAGAATTTAAATCTAAATTATTACAACATTTGAATATTTGCAATTTAAATAATGCATAATTAAATGTAAATTAAATAAATATGTGAAATGCAAAAAGAAAATTTTTATATGTATGAGAAAATATTATTTATGTAAAAGGGAAAAGAAAATAAAAATGTATTTATTTTTTGAGTATTTTGAACTTAGGGTAAAAAACCCTAATTTTTAAAGAAAAGGTATTATTATCTAATTTAACTTTACTATTTATTTATTATTTATAAAATGAAATGAAATGAAGTGTATTGTGAAAAAAAAAAGTATTTTTTTGTATCAAATATTAAATAAAATGAAAAATCAAGTATTTTTATATTTTGTCTTAAATATATTAATAATCATATATATATTTATATTAAACCCTAAATATGTATTATACAAAAAATAAATATTTATTTAATATTTTAATAAAATAAATAAAAGAGTATTTTTTTGTGTGAAATATTTTCAGAAAGTAAAGGAAAATAAAAAGTGTATTTATATTATTTTTACATTTTTATTCTAATAATCATATATATGTATTTATGTACAAATAGAGAAAATAAACAAATAAATATGCAATAAATGCAAAAAATGATGAAAAAAAATATTTTTAATTTTTAAATGGCATGAGGAAAAATAAACAAAGTCAGCAAAAAAGGAAAAAGTCAAAAATGTCAAAAAATGAGTGAATGGGCTCAGGGGGGTGTAAGCCAAAAAGGATGGTGTGAAAAGAAAGAACAACAAAAGCCCAGCCCAATGAAACACTGTCTTCAACCTCCAGCTTCAAACTTTGAAAAAAACGCGCGCCATGTTCAGCTTCTTCTAACTCTTGATTCCTTGATTTTTTGAACAAACTTCCAACACAAAAGATGTTAAGCATGAAGAGACGGTTCTAACCATATAAAGAACTTGAACTATCTCTCTAAGATGAGGGAGAATTTCTCTCCCCCTCTTTTCTGACCTAATTTTTCTACCATTTTCAAGCTCCAAATTCTCTCTACTCAGGCAAAATAAATGAAATGTAAAGATATGTACATGTTCAGGGCTATGAGTAGAACCTTGTTTCTTCACAAACTTAAGACTAAAGATGCCTAATAAGAGAGATACGAATTCAAACTTTTACCTGTGCAGTTGAACTTCTATGTGGAGAATGAGAGACTTTCAGTGCAATGTAATGATTGGAAAAGCTTCCTTGAGGTCCAGGGATGCTTTTTCAATGCTCACTTTGTCTTGAACCTTCTTGTATCGAGCTGTAGAACTTCACCTGCAAGTCAAAGATGTGAAAATGGTGGAAGTGGTTAGAGCAGCTACAGATCGTGCCTTAGCTTCTGGATAGCTTGCATAGGTTGTAAGGAAGGTAGAGGAACAGGTTTTGATCAAAATGCTCGAAGGGATTGAGAGATTGCACTCAAACTGCAGGGGCACCCCTGTTTGTGCAGTTTGAGGATGATTCTGAGATGGAGGGTGTATTGGAGGTCAAAAGCTCGTGTGTTAGCTTGGATATGTTATGTGTGATGTGTTTGACCACTTTGTTCTTGTGTTTCTATGCTGATATGAGAGATGGCATAAGTTATGGATGTTACTTCTATGTGAAGCAAGCAAATGTCAACTTGGTTTCTAGGCCAGTACAATGCCTCAATCTATGCTGCACATTTGAGTCTTGATCAGTGGGATATGTCCATGCCTTTTTGCCTCAAAGATCTGCATTGTACCTCATAGATTTGCAAAATTGCCATAAAGTAACACTTTACAAGAATGGATAATATGCTTTTTCTAGTTTAGGCTTGATTTTGTGTGTATTGTCCAAATGAGCAAAATAATGCTAGAACACAAAGGATATGCATTGAATTATTGAGTGAAAATGGGATTAGAGGCCTGCAATGTAGCTTAAGCATGCTGAATTCAAAAATGCATAGTGTATGAACATGGAACTTGGTCATGAACCAAGTGGTTTTTTGCTATATTGTGAAATTCGATTCTCCCTAACCATGAGGTTGTTTGAGAAGTTTTTGGACATTTTGGAAAGCTTGGAATGTGTAATACAATCCATCTTTGAAATGCAACTTGAAATTCCAAGTGGAAGGGTATGAAAAGTGGCCTTGAAGTAGGGTAGAAAACCTTGTAAAAATAGGTCAAATTTCACTAAGTTAAAAGATGGTTTAGTGCCCTTATTCAAAAACTTATAACTTGAGATACAAGCTTCAAATGAGAAAACTTTGTGAATCAAAGTTGTAGACTATGCAACAATCTACAATTTTCATGTTTTGACTTTTGTTTGAATCCAAATGGATCATGGTGAAAAGATGGGGCAAAGTTGGGAAAAAATTAGGGTTTTTCATAACTTAGAAAAATTCTAAGTTATGAAAAATTCCATTTTCAAACCCTAATTTACATTTTGAGATTTCTTGGTGAACAAGTTTCATGATTTGGCATGTTTTGATGAAAAATGAATCTTGACTCTTGATTTTGACCAAAAAGTCAAAGTTTGACTTTTCAGTATACAGTCAAAATTGATCAATTGACTGGGAAATTCAACTGTCAATCTTGTGTACTTGGGATCTTTTGAGCTTGATGAACATGTCAAGATAATTCCATGGGGTCCTTGAGTCCATATGTGAGCTTGGTTTGCCATTGGCTAGGTCAAACAGTCAAAAATTGCCTTTGTGCAGTCAAAACCCTAGAAATGACCATTTTGCCCTTTTGATGATCTGATCAAATTTCTTGTGGAATTGTGATCCAAACTTGATCAAATGGTCCATGTGAGTTCATAATGTTGATGTGGATCAAATTTCATGAGGTTTGACTGTCAATTGGCCACAGTTGACTTTTTCCCCAATACAGCTGATTTCTAGGTCAACTGTCCAATTGACTGGGTAAAACTTGGAATCAAGACTTGAAACTTGGTATAGGTAAACCTGGGAGTCCAACATGAAGCATGAAAGTCATCTTAGGCATTTTAGGTCAAAACATCTTTGTGCCAACACAAACCCTAATTTGAGTCCACAGTGCAAGGAGAAGTCTTGAGCAGAGGAAACCCTAATTGTATCTTGATCTTCAAATGTCTTGTGATGAGAAAATGTTGAGGAAATGGGAGGGCAAATTTTGGGGTACAACAGTATGAAACTGACTTTACCTTTTCAGGTTGAATTCACAGACAGACGAATACTATCAACTTATGCATAACAGGTCAAAGATTAATGCCCAAACCAGACAGGGAAACTATATACACAACCAAGTGGTATGAACTCCCGGAACAAGACAGGTTTACCAACAAATACAGCAGGCCACTGATTAATAACCGAAAACAGACAGGGAACTATCTATGTGACCAATGTTGCCAAGTCCCAGATTAATACCTGTAACAAGCCAGTACAACTATATGTGGACGACCGACTGTAGATTAATACCTGTAACAAGCCAGGAAAACTATCTACATGAGGAGATTGAAGATTAATACCTGAAACCAGACAGGAAAACCATCTTTCTTTCTAAGGTCATAGATTAATACCTGAAACCAGACAGGACAACTATCTCAATGACCGATAAAAACAAGCTCCATATTAATACATGTAACAAGCCAGGGCAACTATCTGTGGATGACCGACTGTAGGTTAATACTTGTAACAAGCCAGGAAAAATATCTACATGAGGAGATTGAAGATTAATACCAGAAACCAGACGAGAAAACTTTCTTTCTTATAAGGTCAGAGATTAATACCTGAAACCAGACAGGATAACTATCTCAATGACCGATAAAAACAAGTTCCAGATTAATACCTGTAACAAGCCAGGATAACTATCTGTGGATGATCGACTGTAGGTTAATACCTGTAACAAGCCAAGAAGACTATCTACATGAGGAGATTGAAGATTAACACCTGAAACTAGACAGGAAAACTATCTTTCTTTCTCGGGTCAGAGACTAATACCTGAAAACATCCAAGACAACTATCTCAACAACCGACAATTTTCAAGTTCCAGATTAATACTTGAAACCAGACAGGGAAACTATCTGTGAGCAACTGATTTGTAGATTAACACCTGAAACCAGACAGGAAAACTATCTACATGGCCAGATGAAGCAATCTTACACAGGTTTCTTCTCATGATCACCAGATGTAGTCTAACACGGACTCATCCTGAAGCAATCTTACACGGGTTTCTTCTCATGATCTCCAGATGCAGTCTAACACAGACTCATTCTGAAGCAATATTACACTGGTTTCTTTTCATGATCTCCAGATGCAGTCTAACATGAACTCATCCCGAAGCAGCCCCACATAGGCTCATTCTCATATATCTCCAGATGCATACTAACACAGACTCATCCTAAAACAGCCCTACACAGGCTCTTTTTTATTATATTTCAGATAACAGTTAATTCCATTATCCCCAGCAAGTCGATGTAAATCCTGGATTTCAACCAAAAAGCAGCAAACTCCCATCTCTCTAGTACAGGGATAACTCCCCAATAGAGCCTTGGACAACTGAAGTTCCTAGATCCTATTCCCCACAGAGTGTTCCTCAACCAGGAGAACAACAGAAATCAACATTCCCCAGCGGAGTCCTCCTCAGACAACATGAACAAGAATTTCCCATAAAGGGACCATTTATGAAATCAGCATCTACTTTAGATGGTATCTTTAAGCCCATCTCCGACGACTCTCAGTCATCTTCTCCAAATGGCATCTGTAATCCTATTCTTGACATCATCAACCATCAGTATTATTTCATGCGAGTGCAAATTTCTGGGCACTCTATTATTCAATCATCTTCCACCTTCAGATCACGAAAGGCAGACAAGCCAATCTAAACCCACAGGTTTAAGGAGATTCAATAGGGGCAGCTGTTGTACTCCAAAATTTTCCCTCCCATTTTAACTCAAGACATGCTCATTGAGGTTCCCAATTGCTCAAGGATGACGAAGAATTGACCAGACAAATTCCCCTCCTAAGCAATGAACCTCTAACTAGGGTTTCACTTTTCATCAAGATGTGTGAGCTCCAAAGGTCTCAAATGTTTTCCATGGTCATAATATTTCTTCAAGACTGTCCATACCAAGTTTCATGCCTTCCACTACAAGTTTTCTTAGTCAATTGCTCAAATGTTTGAAAATCCATTGTACTAGGTCAAAAGTCAATTGTGGCCCATGTACAGTCAAACTTCAAGATATTTGGTCAACATTAACATTTTGAAGTGATATCTATCATTTGATAAAGGGTTGATCATGATTCCTCAAGAAATGCTCCTAATCTATCAAAAGTTAAGAATTGTTAAATTAGGGTTTCTATAGGAAAAGTCAACAAAACTTTAACCAGGCATAACTTTCACATACATCATCCATTTTCCCCCAACCAAAGCTCATTTTGAAGAGAATCAAATACACTACAACTTCTATACTACCCTCAGGTCCAAGAAATGCACCATTTGAAAGATACAAGTTCATACATTACGACTCATTTTTAGAAAGTCAACAAAAGACACTTTTTGCCAAGACCTTTTACATCAAGATAAAATCTTCAAATGCAAAATTGATTAAGAAGAGATTAAAGTAGACATCTTGGGATTTCCAAAAAGTAAAAGATCATCATCATGGGATAAAATTTGAGCAAGTTATGGCTTTCCCAGGTTGGGAAAATTTGGAAAATTTGAAGATTTGTGCATTGAGAAAACTTAAACTTTTAGGTCAATGGCTTAATTTCTTGGACTTCAAATATCTTCCTAAACTTATAGAGGACCTCTAATCTCATTTTTGCATGGCCTTAAAATTTCTACCTATTTTGTTCATATTTATTTGAAATAAATATAAAATAAATTGTGCAAAATAAATAGAAGCGGGCCTTGATCTTTGGGCTAGTATTTTGGTCTGCCTAGAAGCCCAAGATTTCGTGAAAACTTTGTCCAAGTTCATCCAAGTTTGAAAATGGCATGAAATCATCAAAAAGGCATATTTTCAAATGTTGATCATGGTTTAAAAACAATAGTTATGGGCTTGATTCTTTCCATGTTATCATGTTCCCTCCCTATCCTTTATATATACAAGCCATGTGCAAGCACTACAAATGGATACACACTGCCAAAAGAAGCCACGAGAAATGCAAAAAATTCCATAAAGCTGTCAAACTCGAAACCATCGATCTAGTCATATTCAACCCCTTCCAAGAATTCCATCAATTCCTTGGAGGCTCCAGGAGTCCATTCCAATCATCACACAAGCCCAACGCATTCCAAAATGCACGCACGATATATCTCTGATTTGGTAATTTTTCATGATCTCAAACTTTCTCTACTTGTAATATAAATGATTTTTATGTGCATACATATGTTCATATTGATGTTTGAGAATGTTTAGATCCATTACATGCAAGGTTTGGCATGAGGATGGAGTTTTCCCATTTTTAGGGCAAAACTCCAGTCGAGCTTCGTTCTCATTGATGCAGGCCATTTCAGGATAAACTAACACTGTGGTTGGATTGGCAGACCCCAATTTAGGGGGGGGGGGGGTAGCCTAAATATTGAGTTTTGATTTTGCTTTTTGCAGGTTTTAATATTTTTGTGTGGCCGGAGAAGGTGATCAGAGTTTGACTCCGGCACCCCTGCAAATTGTTAACTCCGACGCCCACACGTCTCCCTCTCATTGGACAATTCAAATCAGCGTGCGTGTTTTCTTAATTTCAACTATATGCGTTTATTTCATATTATATTATTCTATTTTGATTTGTATAACGATTGAAATAGTAGCTCAGTTGGCAAAGCAAGGCGCGTGAAAAGGGAGAAGGCTTGGGTTTGAGTCCCAGGTCCAGCAGTTTTATTTTTCTAACATTACTTTGTAGATTCCATGTGTTGCATAACCAAGCGCCCACCATATGCCTTCATGTTTAGACCATCAAATGGCAACATATGGAGATTTAACATTCCAAGCGCGCTGTACATGATGAACCCTCAAGGGGAAAATCACACAGGATCAGGCAGACATTGGGCTCCTTTCATACGGGCATAATAATTTCAAAATGTATCCCCCATTTCTGCTTTGGCAACCAGGCCCAATCCATTTCATTTTTTTTATTTACTCATTTAATTATTTTCTATATTTTACCTTTTTAAAACCTTTTTTATCAAATCATAAAATCACAAAAATAGAGTTAGGATTTTCTAAATAAGTTTTAATTTTTGTAAATTAATTAACTAAATTATTTTGACTTGTCTTAATCAATTTAAAATCAATTAGAATTAGATTTATTTCATTCAATATTTTCTTAATAAAAATACAAAAAATATTAGAATTAGGCTTAAATACATTTAATAAATTATCTTTTTTAATTAAATTTAGATTTAAGGTAGTTTAATTATTTTCTTAATAAAAAATAAACAAAAAAAAATGATTTCTTTATTCATCTAGAACTTTTTAGGTTTTTTTAGACGTTTCTTTCCATTTCGCACGCGTTATTTACTTTCACACTTTTTTATACTAATGTATCTGCTGATGGAATGTAATAGAATTAACTAGGGCTTTTAATGCTTTTCTTTATTTTCTCACAAAATTTTGGACATGTAAATACCCCCTCCCGAAGCATTGTAATAGCGTAGAATTAAATTCCTGCACTTTAAATTACTGTATATATTACTGCTAGACTAATAGGATTGCATGACAAGAGCCTAATAATCAAACGTTAGAAAACTTAACACAAGACTAAAATAACTGAACATAACACACCTTGCACATATACACCTCTAAGGTACCCCCACTTTGGTTACCTTTCGGAAAATAAAATAGTCATGTCCCTCGAGAATAGGGACACTTTAGCAAAGACCCTCGAATAAAAAGATCATAGTCCCTTGATGACCCTACGATGTTGCCTTTCGATAAATGATCTAGTCCCTTAAACAAAATTGCTAAAGCGTCTCTATATGTTGCTTTTATGAATGTATGTCCCTTCGAATGTCCCTCAAACATCCAACGATTAGGGATACCTACTCATTAATAGTAGGATAGCACTGTCTAAAGGATAGGAGGAAAAGAACAAACCTTTCGAGTATAAGTAGATAGTTCTTAGATGCTTGCTCAAAATAAACTTTGCACTTACACAAGACATTTCAAAAACACTTTCAAAAAATGCTTTATAAACACTCTTGAGGACTGATACAAGAGTTATCATAAAGAGAATCGCCGTACTAAGGAATTTTCAAAAATACTTTTCAAAACCCACAAAAGCACAAAGTATTTCAAAAAATGAGCTAAGCATCTAAGAGCCCGTAGATAACTACGGATGGAAAGGGTGCTAACACCTTTAATTTCCATAATCTACCCCCCTTACTCAGAAAGTTCCCGAAAAGGTCTTTTTCTGTTCTTTTCACCCTTTCCTTTGTTGGATAAAAGAAAATTCGGTGGCGATTCTTACTTACCGCAACATTTGCAAACACAAACGCAAAACCAATACAACAGTTGGTTCTGCCACCGTACCACAACAATACAACCACACGGAGACATTAAGCTCTGATACCCAAGTAGATGTCAGTTCTAAATCTATCTCTAGAGTTCAGAAACTAACAGATAATCATCCTAGATAAGAATCTAAGCAATATATGTCTATAACAACCCAAATCCCTATCACAAAGCCAAAATCTAAGATAATAATCGACAAAGATTTGTAAAGTAAGTTTAATATAATGCCATGAGCGACAAATATACATGAGTTCAAAGTAAATAAATATACAAACTCAACACATAAAGAATACACAAAGAAGAAGAGAAATGAACCACAAATCTACCGGTTTGTCAATGCCGATTAAAGAGAATTTCCACCCTGAATCATCCGTATGCAAGCTTAAATGTTATTTTCTAAGCTCTAACTATGAAAAAATGAAGGTTGATGGAGTTGGGGTAAAAAATACCCAAAACCATACCAAAAAAAAAAGTGTTTTTACCCCTAAATACGCATTTTGACTGTCCCGCATCGCCCGACAACCAAAAATCGTCCCCTGGCGACCAAAACAGTGTTTTTTCCACACTTCAAGTCGCCCCAGCATCGCCCGGTGACCAAAAAGCATCGCCCGAGGACCAAAAAGCGTCGCCCGGCGACAGATGATAGAAAGTTTAAAAACCAGCACAAATTCATCCATAAGTTTTGAACCGTAACTCTGATTCGCACACGATTGGAAGCGTTAGAAATATTATTCAATGCTCTATCTAACAATGACTAAATATTAATGCTTGAATACCAACAAAAATGAGATAAAATCAATTAAAATCAATGATATTTGCACAATAATGCAATAAATACACTATAACATAAACTATACTGAATATACACTAAAGTTAAGGTTTATTGATAAAAAAGAAACGAGTTAAGCCGATGAGTGCTAATTATTCACACACAATTCACAATAATTTAGCACTCATCAGAACAATGTATTAGAATGAGTCTACGCCCGACTGTATCCAGAAGTGGATCAAAATGAATCTTTGCCCGATTATATCTTAATGATGTGTTTATCAGAATGAATCACTATCTAATTGTATCTGAAAGGTGATAAACCGTTGAGAATGTCTATCTGTTCGAGAACTAACCTGAAATGAAAAAGTTAGTTTTATGCAATGTCATGATGCGTGAAATGTACTTTGTAGTGATGCTCTCAAAATGAATGAGAATAGTATATGCGTTTCATATGCATATGTTATGATATTTTGTAAATGATGTATGAATGCAATATGTCATTAGACCGTATCGATAGCTTCTTGTAACAACGTCTAGCTGGGGAAAATAAATCCCTGACTGTTGTTGTGGATGAAGAAAGTAATTCTTCAATTTTTATTATAACAAATTTACTGAGGATTCCCGCTTTCTGTTTGAGGACACTCCGCTGGGGATGTTCGACTTCTGCTTGGGGATAGAAGAATTCAAGGAGAGTCAGTCGTTCTCCGTTCTTTTTATTAAAGGGTCTGATTCTTATGTACCCTGACTGGGGATAAAAGAGATGGATATTCTTCTGATGCACTATCTAACCAGATTTCAGATATGGGTATCAGCTCTTCTAGGGAGGACAACATTTGAATGTCATCTGGCTGGAGAAGAGAATTATGTCGGGGAATTTGTAGTATTGGAGAAATAAACTCTGTTAGGGAATTAAATCCTATCGACTGTGTTGAGGAAATAATCTCTGATGGGGATTGGAAATTCATAGGCTGCACTGAGGAAGTTTCCACCATATGTTGGGGAAATGATCCAACTTCCTTATCTACTAGGGGACCTATTGCGGAAGATGATGATGTCAAGCTACCCATCAGGGATATGGAGGTGAACTGCTGGAAGATGCCCCAATTTTTGTCTGAGGGCATATTAGACTTGTTGGGGAATATATCCCTGTTGGGGATGAGCTTGTGAAGATAGCTCTGTAGAGATAGTTCCACGGAGATTTCTCTGTGGGAATTTATGGACAACCTTTGAACATTACCTCAAATCCTGGAGTCTTTAGTAAATGCTAATCCTGTTTTGATGCATATGTTTTGTAAACACTAATCATATTCAAATGCATATGTTCATTCAACGTAATAACTGGAAGCTTTTGCAAACAAAATAGAGAAAGTAAAAACAATTTTGAATTTTGAAATATATTTAAATGCATTGATTCTGAGATTTTGCCTATAAGTAGGCAGTTTTATATAAGAAGACAAAAATCCTAGTAAGAGGAAATCATCGTAAAAATTGAAAAAGGGGGTATAAAGTGATAAACAAAGGAAAACAAATATGTGGAAACGATCCCATCGAGTTTCAACTTTGATATTTCCCCTATGTGTTCGAGTATCTCATCACTTGTTGTTAGAAGAAGGTGATTGGATTGATCTGTAATGTTTGAACTTGACGCTAGTAATGAAGTTGGCTTTAAGTAGATGGGTGATCCAATGGGACATAGTCGTACTCTTTAGTCCCTAACTTTTTCCTGGACCTCCTTTTCGGGTTTTCAGCCCAACGGGATATCCTTTTTTGCCCAAGCCGCCTTTTCAGGTTTTTGGCTTGCCGTATGTACAAATATTTTATATATATACCTAATTTTTGCCCGAACCCTTTTGGTTCACTGGGAAGCCCTTATTTTTGTCTAGGCCAGTCAACCCAACGGGTCTCTTTTATGTGTAGTATTTTTTGACTATGTCCGCATTCACAGGGTGTGAAAAATCTTCACCAGTCATGGTGGTAAGTATCATAGCACCGCCAGAAAATATCTTTTTGATCATAAATGGACCTTCGTATGTGGGAGTCCATTTTCCCCTGGTATCACCTTGTGGTAGGATGATGCGCTTTATTACCACATCACTAGCCTAGTACACCTGATGTATGACTTTCTTGTTAAAAGTTTTGATCATGCGTTGTTGATATATCTGACCATGACAAACATCCGCAAGCCTTTTTTCATCAATCAAATTTATCTGGTCAAGTCGAGTCTGAATTCGTTCGTCTTTATATAAATCTGTGTCTTTTATAATCCTTAGGGAAGGAATCTGGATTTCAACAAGTAAGATAGCCTCCATACCGTAGACGAGAGAGAACAGGGTTGCTCAAGTTGATGTATGTACTGAAGTGCGGTAACCATGAAGGGAAAATGGTAGATCTCATGCATGTATTTATATGTCACCGTCATCTTCTACAAGATATTCTTGATATTCTTGTTGGCGGCTTCCACTATGCCATTCATCTTTGGTCGGTACAGAGAAGAATTGTGATGCTTATTCTTGAACTGCATGCAGAGTTCCATGATCATAGTATTGTTAAGATTGGTACCATTGTCCGTGATTATCCTTTCAGGGATGCCATATCGACATATTAGGTTATAATTGATAAACCGAGCCACAACATTCTTGGTAACGGAAGCAAACAAGGTTACCTCTACCCACTTTATGAAGTTATCAATAGCGACAAGAATGAAACGATGCCCATTGGAAGCAGTAGGCTTAATATCTCCAATCATATAAATGCCCAATATTTCAAACAACCAAGGAGAAGTCAAGATATTCAAAGGAACCAGAGGCATGTGTATTTTGTCAGCATAAATCTGACATTTGTGGCAAGTTCTGGAATGATGATGGTAATCGGTTTCCATGGTATACCAATAATAACCTGCTCTTAGAATCTTATTAGACATTGTATGCCCACTGGAGTGAGTACCAAAGACACCTTCCTGCATATCTTCCATAATTTCCTCAGCTTCCTTCTTGTCTACACAATGAAGTAAAGTCAAATCGTGTTTGCGCTTGTACAAGATTTTGTTACTCAGAAAGAACTTCGCATAGAACCTCCTTAGAAATTTCTTATCATTGATAGGTGCACCTTCAGGATATTCTTGAGTTTCGAGGTATCTTTTTACTTAGTGGTACAAAGGCTATTCCTCTACTCTATCAGTATCAACTTCATAGAAATGTGCCAGTTCGTCTAGTCTCTCAATAGTAATTTGAGGAGCTTAATTATCCCATATGAATTTTAACATAGATGACATGGTAGCTAGTGCGTCTGCCAATTGATTCTCTTCTCATGGAATGTGTTCAAAAGTGATTTCTTCGAAGTATGGAATTAATGTCAGCACATGCTCTTGATAAGGAATGAGATCTTGATGCTTCGTGTCCTGTTCTCCCTTAATTTTTCTAATCACTAGGGCCGAGTCCCCATATACATTCAAGAATTTAATTCTCATATTGATGACAACTTTGATACCTATGATGCATGCTTCATACTCGGCCATATTATTGGTACAGTCAAAACATAATCTGGCAGTGAAGGGCATATGGAAACCCTTGGGAGAGACAATCACAACACCAATTCAATTACCAAGTGCGTTGGAAGCTCCATCAAAAACCATAGTCCATCAGGATCCCAGTTCAGGTCCTTCATATGGTCCTGGTTCTTCATAATCAGTAACTAGCATGATATCTCATATGGAAACTTAAAATTCATAGACTGATAGTCATCAACAACTTGATGATCCAAATCATCTACCAGTAAACTTCCTTTGATTTCCTTCTGAGTAGTGTACTATGTAATACGGTGGAAGAATTGACTTTTGGTTTTTCATTTTATGGCAAATGTTGCGGATAGCAAGAGTCGCCACCGACTTTTCTTTTATCCAATAAAGGGAAGGGTGAAAAGAACAAGAATGACCATTGAGAATTTTTTATGAGTTTGGGGGGTAGGTTATGAAAAGGGAAGGTGTTAGCACCCTTTTCATCGGTAGTTATATACGGGCTCTTAACCGCTAGCTCACTTTGTTTGAAAATGCTTTGTGTTCGTATGTTTGAAAATATTTTGAAAATTCCTAAGTTCAGCAACTTTGTAACGATTCTCGTATCGTTGAGAACACATACACAATGTTTGTTTTGAGAATATTTCAGAAAAGAAGTGTTTTATGTAAAAATGTTTTTGTTTGTGAGCAAGCGACTACGAGCTATCTACCTACTCAAATGTCTTTCGTGTTATTTTCCTCTTCCTTTAGATAGTGATATCCTACCATTAGTTAGTAGGAAGCCCTCTCGCTGGATGCTTTCAGGGACAGGCGCGGGTCATCATACAGTCATAAAGGCAACCCGTAGGGCGTTTTAGCAGTTTTATCATAAGGGACTAAGATTGTTTATCGAGGCAACATCGAAGGGTCATCGAGGGACTACGATCTTTTTAACCGAGGGTCTTTAATAAAGCGTCCCACGTTCGAGGGACATGACTGTTTTATTTGAAGGCAACAAGTGGGGTCACCCTAGAGGTGCGTGTGTGAATAATGTTTTGATTCAATTATTTTATCTTGTATTTAAGGTTATCTAGCGTTTCATTTTAGATCTTACCATACAAGCCTAATTACTATACAGTAATAAGTAAAAGCAGTAAAAACAGAAAAAGAAAGATCCTACGCTATTACAATGCTTCAGAGGAGGGGGTACAAACGACAAAATTTGGGGAAAACAAATAGAAAAAAAACCTAATTAACTATTACACCCTTTAGCAGATACATAATTGCGAAAACTAACGCGAAAATAAGAAAAGCGTGAAAATTGTGAAAAGAAGCGGAGAAATTGTTTAACGGAAAATAATTGATTTTAATTGAGAAAATAGAATTAATTTAAACCTAAAATAAAACCCTAAATTATATTTAATTGAAAAAAAGTTTAATAATAATAAAATCCTAAAGAAACTAAGTTAATTAATTCAATTATTATTAAAAGAAGTTAAATTAATTTGAAAATAAAGTTAAGTTAATTTGATTTTAATTAAAAAAAGATTAAATTGATTTAGAGAAAAAGTTAATTAAGTAAAAAAAATAAATTAGAATAAAATAATTAAAAAGAAATGGAGAGATGGGCCTGAAGAAGTAAAACTGGAGAGGGGAGAAGCATGAATCGCTAGGCCCAAACCAAGAGCCCATGTGTTTGTGACAATCCTGCGGGGCTGGCTCTAAGGGACTCACGGTGTGTATGCTAAATCTGGGACGTTGGATCTGATCTTGTGATGATCAGATGGTGATAAGATGAGGCCGTTAGAACATAGTTTGATTCTACAACCCTCGTAAGAGTTTTGATGATAACAAACACAAAGAATAATTATGAACTCTAAAATTATATTCTGTTTTGTAGAGAAGTTCTGATGCAAGTAGATCAAAAGATAAGCTACAAGGATGTTCCTGTTGTGAATGTAGACTATTCTCAGAAAGTTCTGATGAATGAAGATCATAAGTTACGCTAAGAGAAAGACGTTTTAACTTTGATTACATAACTATGAAAGAAAGTCTAACGCTGCAAACAAGACCTTATGATTCCGACCTTCTAAAGTTCTGAAGCAAGCAGCAAATAGATACCTTAATGTTCTGAAGCGTTAAAATTCATCAAAGCTATATCAAATGCAATGACTACAAACAGACAAGGATCTTTTATTTGAGGAAAGTACATTAACTGTCATATACCAAGTTTCCAAATACTCAAGTATGCTGCGCCAATTTAAACAAGGGATGAGGATAAATCGTTAACGATTTACACACAACAATTTACAATAATTCAACACTGCTATCCTTTCTACTCCTCATTCATACTATTCTTTCAACTGAGCAATACATCACAAGTCCGTGATACTGTTTTTGTAAAGAAAAATATACTATACACTACTTATTCATATTTTGTTTAGTGTAATTCCTTGAGAAAAACTGGTTTGTGGTTATACTCAAGAAGACTTTGGCAGTAGTCAAAGTAGATTTATAATAAAGATTGATTAGTGAATTAAGACCTCGTTAGAGAGAGGCGAAATCACCTTGGCGGGTGGACTGGAGTAGTTTGAGTTCAAACGAACCAGGATAAAAATCATCGTGTTATTTCCATTGATTTTTAAGATTCCAATTCAACCCCCTTCTTGTGTTTTTCAATTCTTCAATTGGCATCAGAGCGTCTGGTTCTGAGTTTAAACACTTAACACTGTCAGTAAAAAATCTAAGCTAAGAAAAACACTATAGTAGGACCAAGTCAGAACATCAGCAATTACTACCGTGTTGAGAAAGACAGAATCAACGGAAAACATCCAATCTTTGATAGAGAGAACTTTGATTACTGGAAATACAGAATTGAAAGCTTCTTTCTGGCTCATGATATTGATCTCTGGGATATGGTAATTGATGGGTACATGCATTCTGTTGATGAAAGTAGTCAGAAGATTGATAGAAAAAGAATGTCTGATCATCAAAAGCATGACTTCATAAATCATCACAAGGCCATAACTATTATCTTGAGTGCCATCTCATATTCAGAGTATGAGAAGATCACAAACAGAGAGACAACAAAGAACATGTTTGATTCCCTGAGAATGACGCATGAAGGCAACATGCAAGTAAAACAAACCAAACCCCTTACGCTCATTCAGAAGTATGAAGCCTTCAAGATGGAAGAAAGTGAAACCATTGAAGCAATGTTCTCAAGATTCCAAATTCTGGTTGCTTGGCTAAAATTTATGCACAAAGGGTATTCAACTGCTGATCATGTAAAGAAGATCATCAGAAGTCTACCAAAGCAATGGAGGCCCATGGTCACTGCTCTCAAACTGGAAAAAGATCTTAACAAGATATCTCTAGAAGAACTTGTTAGCTCTCTCAGAAGTCATGAGATATAGTTAGAAGATGATGAGCCCCAGAAGTAAGGTAAGCCTTTAGCTCTTAAATCTAACAAAAAATATGATTCTAAAGTTTTACAGGCTATGGAAGAAACCTCTTGTGGATCCTCATCAGAAGAAGATGAATTGTCTCTTCTCTCCAGAAGATTCAATCCGCTGTGGAAGCAGAGGCAAAGGAAGTTCAGAAATTCCAGAAGAGCAAGGAATCATAATGAATCATCTACTGGACACAAAGTCTGAATCATCTTCTAGACACAGAAAGTCAAGAAATAAGGACATTGTCTGATACGAGTGCAATGAACAAGGGCACTACAAAAGAGATTGTCCAAGGCTTCATAAGGAGAAACCTAAAAAGTAGTTATTTAAGGAGAAGAAGAAAAGTCTCATGGCAACATGGGATGACTCAGATACTTCTGATGCAGACACAGAATCAGAAGATGAAAGAGCCAACATTGCTCTTATGGACAACGTGATAGAAGATACTGAATCATCTGGGTCAGAATCAAAATCAGACGCTGAAGAGGTATTTCTTGACTTTATTGTAAATTTTACTAAAGCTGAATTAGGAGAAAGTCTAAGTGAAATTCTTGAAAGATATCAACTGCTTTGAGTCAAATTCAAGAACCTGAAAAAGGATCTAGTTTCTGACTCTGAAGAAACTGATATTGGAAAATTCTGAGCTGAAAGGAAAAAGTTCAAAACTTGAAAACGATTTACAAAACACTTAGAAGGAAACTATCTCAGAGGTTCCCAGTAACTCTGATAAGATCATAAAGGAATATCACCATAGCTTTCAGAAGTTCCTTTCTAAAAACATAGATAGAAGAAAGATGGCTTCAATGATCTATGGAGTTACCAGAAATGGCAGAAAAGGTATATGATACAAAGGTAAAGTATTCCAACCTAAGAAAGTCAAGGACTTAGTTATTAAACGCACTCCTTTGAAATCTCACTTTACCTATGGGCACACACATGACTTAAAATATACCAGTAATGAATTTTCTGCTAAACCAAAATTCAAACATAATTTTGGTAACACTAACAAACAATGACCCAAAAAGATACGGGTACCTAAGGATAAAATTGCATATGTAGCAGATATCTTTGACAACAAGATTGAAACACCAATCATGGTACCTGGACTCTGGATGCTCTCGACACATGACGGGAAGAAAGCATATGTTCCAAAGCCTGGAACTTAAATCTGGAGGCTACGTAGGTTTTGGAGGCAATCAGAAAGGGAAGATCATTGGATCTGGAACTGTCAGTAACGGTAACCTCCCTTCTATTAATAATGTTCTGGTAGTAGATGGATTAATGCATAACTTGTTATCCATAAGTCAATTAAGTGATAACGGTTATGATATAATTTTTAATCAAAATTCATGTAAAGTTATTAGTCATAAAGATGGATCTATCCTCTTTAATGGAAAGAGAAAGAACAACATTTACAAAATAAAACTTTCTGAACTAAAAAGTAAGAACGTAAAATGCCTATTGTCTGTTAACAATGAGAAATGGGCCTGGCACAGAAGATTGGGGCATGTTAGTATGAGAAGAATATCTCAGATTAACAAACTCAATCTGGTCAGAGGACTTCCTAATCTGAAGTTCAGCTCAGATGCTCTGTGTGAAGCATGTCAGAAAGGCAAGTTTGCCAAGCCCCTTTTAAAGCAAAAAATGTTGTTTCTACCTCTAGACCATTAGAACTTCTTCACATAGATCTATTTGGACCAGTGAAAACTGATCCATTAGTTGCAAGAAGTATGGGTTAGTGATCTTAGATGACTATAGCAAATGGACATGGGTAAAGTTCTTAAGACACAAGGACAAGTCACACTCTATGACCAAGTCCAAAATGAGAAAGATCTTAGAATTGTTAAAATCAGTAGTGATCATGGTGGAGAATTTGAAAACAACAAATTTGAAATATTTTTAATGAGAATGGCATCTCTCATGATTTCTCTTGTCCTAGAACTCCCCAACAAAATGGAGTTATAGAATGAAAGAACGGAACTTTACAAGAAATGGCCAGAACCATAATCAACGAGACTAACATTGCTAAGCACTTATGGGCAGAAGCAATTAACACAACGTGTTACATTTATAATAGAATCTCCATAAGACCTATTCTGTATAAGACTCCATATGAAATGTGGAAGAACATAATGCCCAACATTTCATATTTCCATCCATTTGGATGTATTTGTTTTATGCTTAACACCAAAGAACATGTGAACAAGTTTGACTCTAAAGCACATAAGTGTATTATGTTAGGATACTTTGAACGCTCAAGAGGCTACAAAGTATACAACACAAAAACACAGATTATAGAAGAGTCAATCAATGTTAGATTTAATGAAAAGCTTGGCCCTCAAAAGTCCATGCAAAATGAATATCTTGCAGATATGGAAGTTCAATTCACATGTACTGAAGGCAATACATCAGAAGTTCCCAACAAAGAATCACAAACAACATCATAAGGAAATATCACTAACACTACAACAACATATGAAGAACCTCTCCAGAAAAGACTATTCAGAAGCAGCATAGCTCATCCTGAAGACAAAAGTTCTAGGAAAGAAGGAAGATCCGATCAGAACAAGATCCTCATTTAGAAATTTGAAAGAATCTCTCATGGGATTGGTATCTCTGATTGAGCCAACTTCCATTGATGAAGCTCTTTTGGACAATGACTGGATAATGGCTATACAGGAGGAATTAAATCAATTCACCAGAAATGATGTATGGGGTCTGGTTCCCAAACCAAAAGGGTTCAACGTCATTGGAAAAAATGGGTATTTAGAAACAAGTTCAATGAACAAGGAGAAGCCATCAAAAACAAAGCACAGTTGGTTGCACAAGGTTATAGTTAGTAAGAGGGGATATACTATACAGAAACCTTTGCTCCAGTCGCCAGGTTAGAATCTATCAGACTCTTAATTACCTTCACTGTGAATAATGGCATCACTCTCTATCATATGGATGCCACAAGTGCAGTCTTAAATGGATACATTGATGAAGAAGTTTATGTGCACCAATCCCCTGGTTTTGAAAATTCCAAACATCTAGAATATGTTTTCAAACTAAAGAAATTGCTATATGGTCTGAAATAAGCTCCCAGAGCTTGGTATGAAAGACTAAGTAGCTTTCTGTTAGAAAAGGAATTCACCAGAGGGAAAGTGGACACAACCTTATTCTGTAAGTCATTTAAGAATGACATTTTAGTTTGTCAAATTTATGTAGATGATATCATTTTTGGATCTACTAAAGCCTCTCTGGGAAGAGAATTTGCTAAGTCTATGCAGGCATAGTTTAAAATGAGCTTGATGGGAGAACTCAAATTCTTTCTGGGCATTCAGATCAATCAAACTCCAGAAGGAACCTACATACACCAGAGCAAATACATCAAAGAATTTCTGAAGAAATTTGACTTATCAGAGTGTAAGCCATCTAAGACTCTAATGCATCCCACATGCATTCTGGAAAAGGAAGAGGTAAGTAAAAAGGTAGAACATAATATCTATAGAGGTATGATTGGTTCCCTCTTATATCTTACAGCTTCAAGACCTGACACTCTATACAGTGTATTTATGTGCCAGATTCTAATTAGATCCTAGAGAATCTCACTTAACAGCTGTTAAGCGAATTTTCAAATATCTAAAAGGTACTACTAATCTTGGTTTGTTTTATAGAAAAACCAGTGAATACAATTTATAGGGTACTGTGATGCTGACTTCGTTGGAGACAGAGTAGAAAGAAAAAGCACTTCTGGAAGCTGCCAGTTTCTGGGAGAAAATATGACCTCATGGACCAGCAAGAGGCAATCCACAATTACTTTGTCAACAGCTGGAGCTGAATACATAGCAGCTGCTGGATGCAGCACACAAATGCTTTGAATGAAGAGTCAGCTTGAAGACTTCAATATATTTGAGAGTAACATTCCAATATTCCGTGATAACACTTCTGCAATTTTTTTATCTAGGAATCCTATTTTGCATTCTAGGGCTAAACATATAGAAATAAAACATCACTTTATTAGGGACTATATTCAGAAAGGAATTCTTTCCTTAAAATTTATTGACACAGACCATCAATGGGCTGATGTCTTTACTAAACCACTTTTTGAAGATAGGTTTAATTTCATTCTGAAACATCTCAGCATGAAATTATGTCCAGAATAAGATTTTTATTTATATATTCATTAACCCTCAGAATTTTATGTTTTCTTTGTGAACATCTGATCAACAATTCTTCAGAAGTTAGAAGGACAGTTGCCTCAGAATCTATCTAAGAAGATCTAAACGGTTCATTTCTAAGATAGAAGTGTGCAGTTCACATTATCAATATCTATCATCCTCTCACAAGCGTCCTTCTAAGGTTGAACACGCGTTCAAATTCTGAAGGGTCTAAAGCTTTGATTGGGTGCATTGAGACGCATGTCATTGGTAACTGTTTCATATCTCCACACCACCCCCTATTTTCAGGATTCATAAATGTTGTGTAATCATTAATATTTTTCTCTTTCTTGTTGATTAAGTTTTCAAATTGATTATAAATACACATTCACTCTCACTCTCACTTCTTCTCGCTTCTATTTCCTCTCTAGTTTTCGTTTGCAAAAACCCTTTTTCAGAAATCTCAAACAGTCAGTGTGAACAATGGCTTCATCTTCAAGTGCTAAGAATCTTCAATGTGCTCCTAGTTCATTTTCATCAACTACAGAACAATACGAAGAATTGTCAAGGACCTTACTTACTCCAATTGATGCTCTTGAGGTTCTCTGCGAGCTTATCATTGATTTTGAAAGCATGAAGGAGAATGGGTTTGATCTTACTGCAGATGTAGATATTCAAGGTTGGAACAGGTATTTTGATCGTCTTCTAGGTCCAGTGTTCCCAATTTTGGTAAAGGAATTCTGGATTCATGCAACCTCCTCTAATCACCAAGTAACGTATTATGTAATGGGGAAGAAAATTACAATCACTGAAGATCTGATTGCAAAGCTGATTGGTTATAATGAGGGAGGAATCCGTTGCAGGGACATGGCTGAGAAATGTTCTGACCTAATAGCCATATCAAGAGTAATCTTCACTTCTGGGAAGCCATCCAACAAGATTAAATATTTGAAGAACTACTTCAGAATCTGGGCAAAGATCATTCTGGGCTGTATAAACCACAGGAAGCCAACAAGCTCTCCTGACTACATAAATATTGACCAACAGTTTCTGCTATACTTCATTGCAAATAAGACGAAAATAAACCTTCCTCACTTGCTTTTCAATCATCTGATAACGAGCGTGAAGGAAATAAGAGAGGATGAAAGAACCAAGAGGGATTAGATACCTCTAGGCAGGCTAATTTCAGATATTCTGACTGAGAATAGGTTAATAGAGCATATGACTGAAGCTCAACAGATAAGCACACTGGAGGCATGTGCTGGAAAACCTCTTAATACCAAGAACCTAAAAAGGATGAAGATCATTGAAAACATTAAGAAGGATCCAACCATTGCTACAAAAGAAGTCATCACATCAAGGAGAATCCCTCTAAAGATTTTCCTCTATTTTCTGAAATTGATGCTTCACCAGAAATAGTTGTCAGATATTTGGAAGCATGCAAGAAGGATGGAACTGCTCCAGAGTTAAACATTTGTGATCTGCACCAACAAGCTCCAGATGTTGTCCTAAAGAAGTCCAGAAAAAGAAAAGCTGCAGGAGAAGGATCTTCTCAGAAGACTCCAAAATCTGCTAAAAAGAAAGATAACTCTTCTTTTATTTCTGTTGTAGAATCAGTAGTTTTTCCAACATCTGAAACACCCTCCTCTCCAAAACCAATAGAAGACCCCTCACCATAAACATTTGAATATTTTGATATAGAGTTTGACCCCTCAGTAACTCTAGAAAACATACTAAACGAACCTCACTCTCCCAATCCTCATCTTGAACAAAATCAGCCAGAACTTGCTAGAGTTCTTTCTGATATTGATCAATTTGATCCGGATTTTCAAACTCCTCAAACAGAAAATACAAACTTCCAAACCACTCACCCTGAAAATCCAAACCCTACCGCTTGCCAACCAAAAAATCCATACACAGACTCTGATACCACCACACCAATTCCTGGAATAATATAACCTATCATGGTTCGACAACCTCTCTCCATCCAAGACATTCAAGAAATTCCATCACCTTACCATTCCACTCCACCAAAAACACCTCTATCACCAATCATCATTTTTGGTTCTCCTACTCCCTCTCCTATTAATCCTCCAGAAGATCACCTTAGAATAGTAATAGACTTAGAAGCACTGGATCATCTTGCCTCAACCTCTCACAAAATTGCCATTCCCAAACCAAAACCAACTATCACCAAAGAAGATATTGGTAGAAATTTATTGATTTTTGAAACAGAAATAATTGAACGGGTTTACTCTTTGAAGCAAGAAAGTTTAGAAAATCCAAATCCTTCTGCTTCTGATTCTCACTAGAACCGGTTCAGAAGATGGTTCAACTCAGAATCCCAGAAACTCAAAGAATTAAGTTACGAACTGGCCCAACATAATTTTTGTGATCAGCTGAATGCTTTCAAAGATCAAGTTCTGAGTCACTAGGAAAGGAAATCTATTCTTCTGCTGGACAATGCTCCTTGGAAAGAGAACCAACCTTCAGAAGTTATTAAACCATGCTTTTAAAATATTCCCTTGTCTATTATTCAAGACAAAGGCAAAGCAACTGAAGAAGCCACTGAATCAAAAACTGCTACAGAGTGTTCTGAGAAACTTGCATCTTCTGTGGATACACTAGCTCCATCTTTGGTTATGCAAACTCTGGAAGAGTTAAAGAAAGAGAACACATTGAATAAAGAAAGATTGGACAAGCAAGAAGACACAAGAAAAGAAATCAAGGAAATGCTGGGAAAACAAGAGGAATCGAGCACTAAGATTAAGAGCTTGCTGGAAGTGTTATTCACACGACTTCCCCTCCTCAATCTTAGTTTTTTTAAACTTGTTTTTTGCATTCATTTATCTTGTTTTATTTGGCTCTGAAAGTGTTATTGCGATCATGTTTAATAAAACTCATCTTTTTGACTCTAAGTATTAGTGTTTATATTGCTTTTTGATTCCTGACAAAAAGGGGGAGAACGTAAGATATTTTCAATAACAGTATATCAAGATAAAGTCTCAAACATTTTGAATATCATAACTTCTCGTTTTTTTTCTGAAAGAAAAATAGGAACAAAACTCTGATGAAGACAGAAGGAGATGCATCAAAAGCTCTGATTAGGATGAACTTCAGGGAAGTAATTCATATCTATCTGAGTACTCAACTCAGGGGGAGACTCTCTAAGGATATATGTTCTGTCTATTTTAATTGAAATATCCTAGTTTTTGTCATCATCAAAAAGGGGGAGATTGTTAGAACATAGTTTGATTCTACAACCCTCGTAAGAGTTTTGATAATAACAAACACAAAGAACAATTATGCACTCTAAAATTATATTCTGTTTTGTAGAGAAGTTCTGATGGAAGTAGATCAGAAGATAAGCTACAAGGATGTTCCTACTGTGAACGTAGACTATTCTCAGAAAGTTCTGATGAATGAAGATCAAAAGTTGCACTAAGAGAAAGACATTTTAACTCTAATTACATAACTCTGAAAGAAAGTCTAATGCTGCAAACAGGACCTTATGATTATAACGTTCCAAAGTTCTGAAGCAAGCAGCAAATAGATACCTTAGTGTTCTGAAGCGTTACAATTCATCAAAGCTATATCAAATGCAATGGCTACAAACATACAAGGATATTTTATTTGAGGAAAGCGCATTAACTATCATTTATCAAGTTTCCAAATACTCAAGTATGTTGCGCATATTTAAACAAGGGATGAGGATAAATCGTTTATGATTTACACACAACAATTTAAAATACTTCAACGCTGCTATCCTTTCTACTCCTCATTCATACTATTCTTTCAACTGTGTAATACATCACAAGTCTGTGATACTGTTTTTGTAAGGAAAAACATATTGTACACTGCTTATTCATATTTTGTCTAGTGCAATTCCTTGAGAAAAACCAGGTTGTGCTTATACTCAAGAAGACTTTGGCAGTAGTCAAAGTAGATTTGTAATCAAGATTGATTAGTGAATTAAGACCTTGTTCGAGAGAGGCGAAATCACCTTGGCGGATGGATTGGAGTAGTTTGAGTTCAAATGAACTAGGATAAAAATCATCGTGTTATTTCCATTGATTTTTAAGATTCCAATTCAACCCCCCCCCCCCCCCCCCCCTTCTTGTGTTTTTCAATTCTTCGGAGGCGCATGGTGAGCGCATTAAGCATGCCTGCATTGGATCTGGAAGAATTACAAAACATGAAAAATAATTGTCCCATGCTTGGATCGAACTCGTGTACAGGCATAGCAAATTCTTAAGGGCAGGCGTGCTACCACTGGAGTGGTCTTTACATCAGTTAGTTTGTATCAATCAAAAAATACATAATGTAAAAACAAATGCTACAATGAAGACAATTAAAACACGAAAGCATGAGTGGGTCCCTGTCCTTTTGTATGGACCAATCATGTTGTCGTGTTTTGCCATGCGATTTCTCCCACCACTCAGACCACCCTGGACGGTGGTTCCGGTCATCATCTTTGATGATGTAGAAATCCAAACCTGCTAAATTCAAATGAAACAAAAAGGAAAATGACCCTAATTTCCTAATTAAGGTCCTGAGATTCTTATGGTGTGGTTAGTTTATCCTAACAAATATTGTATTGCAAGATCTGAAGCTTCAAAAGCTTCGTCCCCTAACAATGGCACGATGATGTTTCTGCATTAAAACTCACATGTAAAATATCAAACATATTCTAATGGTGCACATGAACAGATTTAACATGTTAGCAATGATTGAAAACACATGACATCAAAGTTTTAGAAGTCTACCAATTTTGAAAACTGATGTAATTGAGATGCTGGGTTCTAGCGTACCAGGGACTCAGCTATGGACTTGAATCACTTCCTTTGATCCTCAGGAAGTGATTGTTGGCCTTAGTTTGGATCGAGAGTGATTGTAAACAGTAGTACAGATCTTGCACTTTTCTTTGGATTTTTGTGAATTCTTTCAAGGCTTTTTCAGACATTATTTTCGTGTCCTTGCATCTGATGCTTACCATGCTTATATAGAAGAAGGAGAGGATCAACAAATATGGCATAAAATAATACAATCATGGCCAAGATTAGACAAGAATAAAACATGTTTCCAAGCTTCCATTTTGAGATATTTTTGCTATATATGTGCTCATATGGTTTAGGCATGTTCATCATATGTTCTTGAGCCTCCATGTGATTGAAATCAAAAGCCCATGTGCCTTGTACCATAATTTATATTTTATTTGATTTAATTTGCAGTTAAATGAATAAAAAATTAAAATAAAAGAAATAAAAATCATAAAAAATATGTGAATGGATTTAGAGGTCCTTTAACACATTGTGAACATGTTTGAACATCAAAAGTTAGGCCAACTAGTTCCAAATTTCAAGTTTGCTCACTTTGTACTTCATGCATTTTCTCAAAATTTCCAAACTTGCACAGGTAATAACTATCTCAATTTTCAACTTTTGAAGATGATCTTGGAATTTTTGGAAAGCTCAATACGTCATCTAAAATCCCTCTTTTGATCATGTTTGCATTTGTAGACTTTATCTTGATGTAATTTGTCTTGACAAAAAGTGTCTTTTTGTTAACTTTTGAAATGCCCTATAATGTATTGACTCATATCTCTCAAGTGAAGCACTTTTGGACTTGAGCACACATATAAAAAGTTGTAGAGAATTGAATTTCCTTCGAAATTGAATTTGGTTGGGGAAAGTTGATAAAGTATGTGAAAGTTATGCTTGGTCAAAGTTCAGTTCACCTCTCCTAACGAAACCCTAATTTGACAACTTTGGACTTTTGATGATTTGAGGGAATTTATTGAGGAATCATGATCAAACCTTGATCAAATGATGGATATCACTTAAAAATGTCGATGTTGACTAGAAACCTTGAAGTTTGACTGTATGTTGACCACAGTTGACATTTTACCTAATATAGTTAATTTTCAATCCTCTGAGCTATTGACTGAGCACACTTGTGATGCAAGACTTAAAACTTGATATGAGTGTCCGTGAAGACATATGAAGAACCATGAAAAACAATTGAGACCTTTGAAACCCAAACTTCATTTAAAAACATAAAACCCTAGTTGTGGACCCATTGCATAAAAGGAGAATTTGTCTGATCAATTCTTGAGTCACCTTGAGCAAATGAGGACCTCATGAGATTGTTTTGAAGAAAAATGGGAGGGAAAATTTTGGGGTACAATAGATACCCCTGTTCAATCTTATTAAACCTGAAGAGTTAGATTGGCATGTCTTCCATTCGTGACTTGAAGGTAAAAGATGATTGAACACTTAAGTGTCCAGAAATTTGTACTCGCACATGCACCAAGTAACATTGTTGGTTGAATATACCGGGAATAAGCTTAAAGATACCATTTGGAGAGGTGACAGAGAGTCGTCGAAGATGGGATTATAAATGCTATCCAGGATAACTGTTGATAATAAAATCAAACTAATTCTACGCCCGACTTTGTCTTAGATGATGTATTTGGAATGAGTCTACGCCCGAAATTGTCCAAAAGAATAATCAGAATAAATCTATGCTTGATTTTATCTGAACCAGAAGATGTCTACGTCCGACTTCAACTAGGAGAGGTATCGAAAAGAGTGTACACCTTACTTTTCCAAAAAGAGAATCAGAAAGAAATCTACGTCTGATTTCATCCGAACTAGAAGATGTCTATGCCCGACTTCAACTAGGTGAGGTACCAGAAAGAGTCTATGCCTGAATTTTCCAAAAAGAGCATCAGAAAGAAATCTACGCCTGATTTCATATGAACTAGAAGATCTCTATGCCCGACTTAACCTAGAAAAGGTACCAGAAAGAGTCTACGTCTGACTTATTTCAAAAAGAGCATCAGAAAGAAATCTACGCCTAATTTCATCCGAACTAGAAGATATGTACGCCCGACTTCAACTAGGAGAGGTACCAGAAAGAGTCTACGTCTGAATTTTCCAAAAAGAGCATTAGAAATAAATCTACACATGATTTCATCCGAATTAGAAGATGTCTACGCCCGACTTCAAGTAGGAGAGGTACTGGAAAGAGTCTACGTCTGACTTTTTTTTTTTCCAAAAAGAGCATCATAAAGAAATCTACCCTTGATTTCATCCGAATTAGAAGATGTCTACGCCCGAATTCAACTAGAAAAGGTACTCTTTTAGCATGACCTTCTGGGGAAAGTGCTTAAATAGCTATTTTGTCAGAAATATCCTCTGAGGAATCTGCTTGTAGATTTTTACCTAAAAAGATAAAGAGTTAACTGTATGCAATATCATGATGTATGAAATGCATTGTGTAAGGATATTCTTAAAATAAAATAAGTGTGCTATATGTATTTTCTATGCATATACTATGATGTTTGTATATGATGTATGAATGTGAGATGTTGTTGAAATGTATTAGTAACTTCGCACAACATCTTTGATTGGGAAAACAAATCCCTGACTACTGTTGGGGATGAAGAATATGTGTATCTTTAATCTTGATAAGGATTCCTACTTTCTGTTTGAGGAAACTCTACTGGGGAACAATGATTTCTGTTTGGGGAGAAGGGTTCAAGAACATTGGTTGTTCATTGCTCTACTGGGGAATTTAATTCTTATATACCCTGGCTAGGGATAAAAGAGATGGATAACCTCTCGAAGTGCTGTCTGACTGAGTTTCTGATATGGATGTTGACTCGTTTGGAGAGGATAAGGTTAAACGATATTCGTGCCTTCTGTAGCAACTCTCTGGGGTTAATGGTCTGGATTGCCCCTTACTGGAGAGAGAAAATTTGTCGGTGGTCTGTAGTAGTCAGAGAAATAGACTCAAGTTAGGGAGATTGAACTCCGATGGGGAAATAAAACCTGCTTGGGGAAATAAACCCTGCTGGGGAATTAAACCCTAAACTTTGATGGAGGAATACTCTGTTAAGGAAATACCCTTGTTGGGGACATGAACTCTGCTGGAGAATATGAGCCTTGCTTGAGAAAGGGAATCCTGCAAGGGATTTTACAATGTTGGAGAAATAAACTCAGTTGGGGAAGATAATTTCCATAAACTGTACTGATTCCATAGTCTCTGATGGAGATTGAGACTCCTTAGGTTGGCAACATTGACGGGGAAAAGATCACTTTCCCTTGTCCTCTAGAGGGATCTACTAGTGAAATATATCTTCGTTGAAGATGAGCTTGTTAAGACTACTATGTGGGGTTAATCCCATGGAAGTTGTTCTGTGGGGATAATCTTCTGAGGATTTTTTTTCTGTGGGGATACGTGGACGACTTGAACATTATCCCAACTCCTAGAGTCTTGAGCGAATGCTTATTCTTGTTTTTATGCATATACTTGTTAATAATAATCGTATTCATATGCATATGTTCATTCAATTTATTCATTGGACGTTTTTTGTAAACAAAACAGAAAAAGGTAAATCAAAAGTTTGAATTTTGAAATTTGTATTTCTATTGATAGTTTGCCCATAAACAAGCGGTTTTGTACAAAGAGACAAAAATCCTAGTAAGAGGAAATCATCGTGAAATAAAAAGAGTACAAAGTAAAAACAAAACATATAGCTATGTGGAAATAATCTCATCGGGTTTCAACTCTACTATCTCCCCCTATGTCTTCAATCATCTCATCCATCGCTGTCGAAAGAAGTTGACTGAACTAATCTATACCGTTTGAACTTGACATTGGTAATAAATCTCGTTGTGAGTGATCCAACGGAACATAGTCGTACGCTTTAATCCCTAACTTTTGCCTAGACCGCCCTTTCGAGTTTTCAGTCCACCAGGATACCCTTTTTTGCCCAACCACCTTTTCAGGTTTTCGACTTGCCGGGTGTACACTTTTTTATATATATATATCCCTAATTTTTTCCTGAACCCTTTTGGATTGTCGAGATGCCCTTATTTTTTCCTAGGCCAATCAACCTAGCGGGTCACTTTTTCATGCGTAGTATTTTTGACTATGTCCGCGTTCACAAGGTGCGAGAAATCTTCACCGTCCATGGTGGTTAGTATCATGGCACCGCCTGAAAATACCTTCTTGACTATAAATGGTCCTTCGTAAGTGGGAATCCATTTGCCTCTGGAATCAACCTGCGGTAGGATGATACATTTTATTACCAAGTCACCAGCCTGACATACCCGATGCTTGATTTTCTTGTTGAATGCATTGATCATACACTTATGATACATCTGACCGTGGCAGACAGCCGCAAGCCTCTTCTCGTCAATTAGATTTAACTGATCCAACCAAGTTTGAATCCACTCGTCTTCGTCTAAGTCTACATATTTCATAATTCTCAAAGAGGGAATCTGAACTTCGACAGGTAGGAAAACTTTCATACTGTAAACCAGAGAGAATGGGGTTGCCCTAGTTGATGTTCAAGCTGAAGTGTGATGTCCATGGAGATCAAACGGTAACATCTCGTGCCAGTCTTTGTAGGTCACAACCATATTTTTCACTATCTTCTTTATGTTCTTATTGGCGTCTTCCACTGCGCCATTCATCTTCGGTCGATACATAGAAGAGTTGTGGTGCTTGATCTTGAACTGAGCGCAAAGTTTAGTGATCATAGTGTTATTGAGGTTTGTACCATTTGTCTGTGATAATCCTCTCGGGGATGCCATACCTACAAATAAGGTTATTCCTAATGAACCGAGCCACAATGTTCTTGGTAACATAGGGGAGTGAGGATGCTTCAACCCACTTCGTTAAATAATCAATAGAAACTAGGATGAAACAATACCCATCGGAAGCCGTAAGCTTGATTTCTTCAATCATATCAATGCCCCACATCACAAAATGGCTAAGGAGCAGTCAAGACATTCAGTGGAATTGGAGGCATATGTATTTTATGAGCTTAGATTTGGCATTTATGACAAGTTCTCGAGTGATGGTGATAATCGGTTTCCATAGTCGACCAATAGTAACCTGCTCTTAAAATCTTCTTAGCCATAGTATGTCCACTGGAATGGGTGTCAAAGATACCTTCGTGCATATCTTCCATAATCTTCTCTACTTCTTTCTTGTCCATACAACGAAGTAGAGCCGAATCATGATTGCACCTGTATAAAATTTCGTTTCTCAAGAAAAATTTAGCCTAGAACTTCCGTAGGAATTTCATTTCATTGATAGATTCCCCTTTAGGGTACTCTTGAGTCTCAGGGTATCTTTTCACTTCATGAAACCAAGGTTTTTCTTCTACTCTATGAGTGTCGACTCTGTAGCAGTATGCTGGTTCGTTCATTCTTTCAATAGTGATTTGAGGAGCTTCGTTATACCATCTAACTTTGAACATAGATGACATTGTAGCTAATGCGTCTGCCAACTGATTCTCTTCTCGTGGGATGTGCTCAAAGGTGATTTCCTTGAAATATGGGATTAGTGTTAACACATGATCTCGGTAAGGGATAAGATTCAGGTGTTTTATATCCCATTCTCCCTTGATCTTACTGATCACCAGGGCTGAGTCCCCATATACATCCAAGAACTTGATTCTTAGGTCAATAGCAGCTTTAATACCCATAATGCACGCTTCATATTCGGCCATGTTGTTGGTATAATCAAAGCATAATCTGGCGTTGAAGGGTGTATGGAAACCCCGAGGAGAGATAATTACAGTACCAATTCCGCTTCCAAGTGCGTTGTAAGCTCAATCGGAAACCATAGTCCATCGCGATCCTGGCTCAGGTCCTTCATACGGTCCAGGTTCTTCATAATCTGTAACTAGCATAATGCTCTCGTCTGGGAATTTAAAATTCATAGACTGATAGTCATCTATGGCTTGATGTACCAAATGATATGCCAGTACACTTCCTTTGATTTCCTTTTGAGTAGTGTACTTAATGTAGTATTTTGTCAAGACCATTTGCCATCTGGTTATTCTTCCGGAGAGGGATGGCTTCTCAAATATGTACTTAATGGGATCCATTTTAGAAACCAATAGAGTAGTATGAGTCAACATATATTGTCTTAGTTGGCAAGCATACCATGTTAATGCGAAACAAGTTTTATTGAGCAGTGAATATCTTGTTTCACAGTGGGTAAACTTTTTGTTAAGGTAGAATATTGCATGCTCTTTTCGACAAGACTCGTCATGCAGCCCTAGTACACACCCCATTGAGTTCTCTAGCACTGTTAGGTACATGATTAGAGGTCTTCCTTCAACTGGTGGCATCAGAATCGAGTGTTCTTGTAGCTACTCCTTAATTTTATCAAAGGCTATTTGGCAGTCGTCATTCCACTTTACTACTTGATTTTTCTTCAGTAGCTTGAAGATTGACTCACAAGTAGCAGTCAAATGAGAAATGAATCGGGCAATGTAATATAGTCATCCTAAGAAACATCTGACTTCCTTCTCAGTACAAGGAGCTGACATTTCTTGAATGGCTTTGACCTTGGTGGGATCAACTTCAATACCTTTACCACTGACAATGAAACCTAGGAGTTTACTGAATCTCACCCAAAGGTGCACTTGTTCAAATTTAACCTTAGCTTATACTTCCTTAGTATTTCAAACAATTTATGTAGATGATCAAGATGATCTTCTTCACTCTATGATCTGGCTATCATGTCATCGACATAGACCTCTATCTCGTGATGAATCATGTCATGGAATAAAGCTACCATGACACGCTGATAAGTTACACCGACGTTCTTCAACCCAAAAAGCATAATCATGTAGCAGAAAGTGCCCCACTGTGTGACGAAGGTAATTTTCTCCATATCTTCGGGTGCCATCTTGATCTGATTATACCCTGAGAAACCGTCCATGAAAGAGAATACCTTGTGTTGAGCAGTTTTGTCGATCAAAACGTCAATATATGGAAGTGAGAAGTCATCTTTAGGGCTCGCCATGTTCAGATCCCTATAGTCTACACACATACGCACCTTTCCATCTTTCTTTGGTACCCGAACAATATTAGAAACCCATTGAGGATATTATGTCACTGCCAAGAAACCTGGGTTGAATCTCTTCATAACCTCGGACTTGATCTTCTCTAACATCTCAAGACGTATGCGACGAGCCTTTTGCTTAATCGGAGAACAACCCTCTTTCATTGGCAGACGATGGACCAAAATATCAGTATAGAGCCTTGCATGTCTTCGTATGACCAAGCAAAGATCTCAACATAGTCATGCAACATCTAAATTAACATGTTCTTGACGCTACTCTCTAAGTTGGCGCCTATCTTGATTTCTTTTCATTATGTCTCGGTACCCAAGTTTACAACTTCGAATGGCTCTTCATGTGGTTGGATAGCCTTTTCTTCTTGTATTAAGTGTCTGGAAAGTTCTCCAGGTATTTCACAATCTTCCTCACCTCTGTCCTTGGCTTGGTAGATCGGATTTTCAAAGTCATGAGTGGCAGTAGCAGAATCATTATCGACGAGATCCAGAGTGGATGTGGATCTGCAATGTAGTGTGTGGGTGTGTGTAAGAAACACATAGCTATATTTGAAAGCAATAAAGTAATGAAAAGACATAGAGAAATAAATTTGAATGCAAAATGTCCAATATTTTATTAGATGAGCATATGTGGATGAAAGATAACAACCCTAACAAGTGGACCATTGTGCCCCGGGTAAGGCACAAGGCTTAAAGTTATTGTTTAATATTACATATTCCAAAAACTTGAAAGTGATAAAATAAGAAATAGAAATTACTCCTGACTAAAGGAGATTGGTACAAAGTCTTTAGCCTTCCAGTTGTTGAGTCCACCACCAGTATTAGGGAAGATCCAGTTGTCTAAATCACAGTCACTATCAGTGTCTTCTATAGAATTGACTTCATTATTATTGATGCAGAAAGGTGGTCTCCCAGCACAAGCACGACAAACTGCCTTCTGAGCCTCTGAGGTAAAACCCAAACCAAATTTGTTGGACTTGTAAGGAATTTCAGGAAGTTGGCCCTAAATAGTGCAACCACCTTCTTCTACCACAACCCTAACATCTTTCAGAGAAGCCATTATTGGTGGATCCTTGGTAATCCTAGGTTTAGCACGGGTAGCTTTAGCAATGGAAATTGCCGAGGGAATACTTCAAAGGTCTGACAGGGAGTATCAATGAATTCACCATCCATCTCAACATATTTGAATGAATTCAAATGGCTCACCATATAATCTTCTTCTCCATAAACCGTAACAATATTCCCTTTCACATGATACTTTAATTTTTGGTGCAAGGTAGAGGTAACATTGCCTTCCCCATGAATCTAGGGGCGTCCAAGAAAACAGGAATAGACCAGATGAATATCCATTATATAGAAGGTGGAGTCTAAGACATGAGATCCCACTTTGATCAGAAGATCAACCTCTCTATGTACCATTCTCCTTGACCCATCAAAGGCTCTTACCGTAATATCACTGGGTTTTAACACAACCCCTTCATAGTCCAGTCTATCTAGAGCACCTTTTGATAATACATTTAATGAGGAACCTATATCCAGCAACACATGTGCCAAGTTAGTGCCCCTACACTCAATAGAGACGTGTATGGCCTTGTTATGATTCTTTCCTGTCGGAGTTAAGTCAACATTAGAAAAGCCTAATCCATTATTAACTGTTAGGCTTGCAACACAATTCTCAAACTGATCAGCAGAGGTGTCTTGTGGTACATGAACAGTCTTATAATTTTTTACCAAAGCCTGAGCATGGGCTTTAGAGCATAATAACAAGGATAACATGGATATCTTGGAGGGTGTCTTCCCCAACTGTTCAACAATATTATAGTCACTTTTGCGGATGATTTTCAGTATTTACTCCATCTCTTGTTTGGAGGAATCTTCAACAGTAACATCTTTTGATGGTGCCTCCGTCTGGGAAGGCTCAGTCATCTTCTTTTCCCCTCGAGTGTTAGTAGTTGACCCAGTAACAGGAATACGCACTGGTGTAGTTATAGTCTTTGGAGGGGAGATCTCTGGAGAGAAGAACCTTCCCGTTCTAGTAACTTTACTAGTCCCGACAATATTTTTAACATTGAGGTTAGTAACTTCAGTATCTTTATCTTTGGAAATCCATGGTTCTTGCTTAACACCATGGTATTAAACTTCGGCTCCATAATTCCAGGGAACAACCTTGTCAGAGGAATATGGGACTGGCCCCGGTGCAGTAATGATTAGGGGAGCCACCCTAGGCTCGGCAAGAATCTTTATGGGACCTTTAGAGGTGATCCTTACAGGAGTATTGGAAATTGTGATTATAAAAACATCTTTGAGTCTCATCTTTTGAGACATACTTTCATGCAAACTCTTCACGGGCGGAGTCTTCTCAAACAGAATTTCACAACTATCAATCAAATGTTGAATACCCTTCTTCAGCCACATACAACCATCATATTGGGATGCACAATGGTAACAACTTTCAAGGCAACCTGGAAATAAACTTTCTTGCAACAGATTCTTTTTAATGATTATCAACGGAGTGGTCAAGTCACTTATGGTGGAGACATAAGAAACATCATCGATAACATTAACACCTTTAATATGACTGGTCATAGGTTCATTGATCACATTAGGGGTCTCGGGAGGATCAAATTTAATCTCTTTCGCGTCGACCATATCTTGGATTTTGTTCTTCAAGGACCAACAATTGTTGCTGTCGTGCCCATGACTATTAGAATGATAAGCACACTTCGCATTCAGGTTGTACTTAGGAGAGGAGGTGTTGGGATTCTGAGGAGGATCCCATAGTGTTATCAATTCTGTTTTTAACAGATATTGTAATTCCATAGACAAAGGCATACTAATCTTGGTGAACTTCCTTCTCGGAGTGTATGACCTATGCTAATTCCTTTGTTGTTGTTGTTGAACAGGTGCGGGATTAGAAATCAACACCAGGAACTCTTCAAAATCCAACCCAGGAACTCTCTAGATCTCCATAACATTCAGACGATCTTCCAGCTTCTTGTATTTGTCTTCAGCGGAGGATATTGTTCATCTGAATAGTCAGCTTCTTCTTCATCAGAACCCTGGTTGTCAACCTTCATACTTTTATAATCTTCCTCTTGGTCATCATTTTCTTCTTCAAAGTCCAAAGCTCACTTGACCCGACCTTTAAGCCTCCTACCCATGTTGAGGATGCTAGCTGGTTTCTTGATTTTCTCCTTCCTCTCTTTAGTGATGAGGGCCTTCAGCTCTTCCTGGCCCTTGGCTAGGTTTAGGAACAATTGCTGGAACTAGGAATTCTGAGACTGAGATCCTTAACTGTTTGTTCCAAAGCCATTCTTTCTGCTAAAATAAATTACAAAAAGATAAGAAACCTATCTTGAAACACCTTTCATGTAGTGATATGCATGATATGTATATGCAATGTTTTCAAGGACCTTATGAGATTTAAATTTGTTAACCAAAAGGAAATAGAAACAAAGTTTTTTATTAATAAGTTTATATGGATACAAAATATTTCAAAGGAATAAATTAAAAAACTCAAAGAGCTTTAAGTTTCTCATAGACGCCTCTTCTCCGTGTTGACGCATGCATTAAGACTCTACTCCTCGTGAAGTTGCTTTGTGAGTTCCAACACTTTCTTCTCACTTGCATAGAATTGAGTCTCAAAGGTGTCCCATTCTTCCTTGAGTTAAATCCAGAACTTCTGTAATTCTTCAAGGTCAGTAGGCATGTCTGGATGAAGGATGGTCTGAGAAACGCCTCCTTCGACAACAGGCTCCACGATTACTGGTAGGAAAACAGGATATGGCATCATAAGGTTTTAAGCACGAGCTCGTACCCATTTGAGGTAGGGATCCAGAGGGATGTAATTCTTCTGTCCTAAAGTCTTGCTATCAATATTGTTCACCATGCCTAAGCATGTATAAACCTTTGACGATAACCTTGAGGATAGTTCTTGTAATCGAATACAATACCCTAGATAAGCATGTCATGAGGAATGTCTCTTTGAGCGTAACGGAACTGACATAAAGATAGAGAAGGGTTGTAAGTAATGCCTCCCCTTATGCTCAAGAGTGGCACTTTAGGGAACTCTTCACAGCGGTAAATAATAATGATGTCTTCCTCGAATCAAAAACTCCAATAGATGTCTATATGAGAGAGTGACATTATTCTTTGAGACCACCTCAACCCTTGTTCATTCTTCACTATCGAGCGAGGAAGGTGCGAAATAAACCACCTGGATAGCAGAGGTATACAACACATGAGAGTTACTTGTTTCTTCATGGTATGAGTGTGAAGAGAATGCAAAATATCTCCAAGCAAAGTAGGAACATGATTACGAGCGAGAAATATTTTGATGGTGTTCACATCTATGAGTTGATCTAGATTAAGGAATAGTACCAATCCATATATTAACAGAGCCAAGATCTCCTCGAAAGCCTGAAAACTCATAGCATCCAGAAACAGCTGAGCCCTTTCTATCAGAAATTTAGCAAGAAATCCCTTGACTCCACTTCTTGTTTCCCAATTAGATATAATGTCGGACTGCTTTAGATGTAAAGTTGCTGCAATATCCTCAGGCTTTAGAAATTTCTCTAGATTGGTGAAGGGTGTTTGATCAAGAATAGGTACTCCCAGTAACTTAGAGAACTCTTCTATTGTGGGTACCAACTGATAATCTGGAAAGGTGAAACACTGATGCGCAGGGTCAAAGAACTGGAATAGAACACTCATCATGTCTTCTTCGAAACCTGAGGTAACCAAACTGAGTAGTCGACCTTGTCTTTTGATGAATTGAGAATTTTAAGGAATCCTTGACACTAGCTCTTTAAGTTGAGAAGGTATCCTTACAAAGTTTATCTGAATAGTGTTTCTGCGAGTGGAGGCCATAACCTACAACAAAGAGCAAAGATAAATCCCTTGGTCCTTGAAATGGTTAGTGAAAATGATATGGTATGATATCATGATGTTATGATGTCATGTTTGAACAATTAATTAGACACAAACAAAACACACAAGGCCTTAGGTTCGAGCTTGCATGGAGTTTGTAGGTAAGTACCCTCTTGAGTTTTAGTTGGCTCAACCTGTCCTAAAATAAGTAACCAAGTTCTAGGAGTCTCAATATCACTGATATTTCTCTCAGGAATTGTTTTAGCATAGCATCTGATTTGCAACTGAAATATCCCGAGAGTCTGATCTCAATGAGTGTAGTATCGAGTATCGACCAACTCCAGTCTGCACCAAAGCCATCCATCTCACTACTTTCTAATGGCTATGTTGTGTCAACTAAGGTTCTAAGGTCAATTAGTGCTTATGACACCACGCGATAGCCTAACATTCTCCTTGACTGACTCAAGGGACACCGAAACCAACCAATGTGTCGCACTAACATAGCCATCACTTCAAACATATTAGTCTACGCCGTACAGTTTCTACGATCTATTTCTACTTACCTACAATGCCCCCAGATTCGTGTATAGGATCTTTACAAAAATAAACCCTAGCAAAAACCATGAAATATAAAGCATACAAATCAAGCAAGTAAAGCATTTTAAATGTGATCTAACTCTAAGGTAACTCCACTTTTAGTTATCCCCAGTAGAGTCTCCAGTTCTGTAATACGGTGGGAGAACTGACTTTTGATTTTGCATTTTATCGCAAATGTTGCAGATAGCAAGAGTCGCCACCGACTTTTCTTTTATCCAATAAAGGAAAGGGTGAAAAGAACTGGAATAACCATTGAGAATTTTTTCTGAGTTTGGGGGGTAGGTTATGAAAAGGGAAGGTTTTAGCACCCTTTTCATCCGTAGTCATCTACGGGCTCTTAATCGCTAGCTCACTTTGTTTGAAAATGCCTTATGTTCATGTGTTTGAAAATATTTTGAAAATGCCTAAGTTCGATAACTTTGTAACGATTCTCGTATCGTTGAGAACACATACAAAGTGTTTGTTTTAAGAATATTTCAAAAAACAAGTGTTTTGTGTAAAAAATGTTTTTGTTTGTGAGGAAGCGACTATGAGCTATCTACCTACTCAAATGTCTTTCGCGTTATTTTCCTCTTCCTTTAGATAGTTCTATCCTACCATTAGTTAGTAGGAAGCCCCATTGTTGGATGTTTTGAGGGACATGTGCGGGTCATCGTACAATCATAAAGGCAACTCGTAGGGAGCTTTAGAAGTTTTATCATAAGGGACTAAGATCGTTTACCGAGGAAGAAACGAAGGGTCATCGAGGGACTATGATCTTTTTAACCGAGGGTCTTTGCTAAAGCGTCCCACATTTGAGGGACATGACAGTTTTATCTAAAGGCAACAAGTGAGGTCATAATAGAGGTGCGTATGTGAATAGTGGTTTGATTCAGTTATTTTATCTTGTATTTAAGGTTATCTAGCATTTCATTTTATATCTTACCATACAAGTCTAATTACTATACAATAATAAGTAAAAGCAGTAAAAACATAAAAGAAAGATCCTACGCTATTACAATGCTTCAGGGGAGAGGGTACAAACCACAAAATTAGGGGAAAGCAAATAGAAAAAAACCTAATTAACTATTACACCCTTCAGCAGATACATAATTGCGAAAACTAACCCAAAAATAAGAAAAGCGCGAAGATTGTGGAAAGAAGCAGAGAAATTGTTTAACGAAAAATAATTGATGATTTATCCTAATGATTACTTGATTTTAATTGAGAAAAGGGAATTAATTTAAACCTAAAATAAAACTCTGAATCATATTTAATTGAAAAAAGTTTAATAATAATAAAAGCCTAAAGAAACTAAGTCAATTAATTTAATTATTATTAAAAAGAAGTTAAATTAATTTGAAAATAAAGTTAAGTTAATTTGATTTTAATTTTAAAAAAAGATTAAATTGATTTAATTTTAATTAATTAGAGAAAAATTTAATTAAGTAAAAAAAGAAATTTGAATAAAATAATTAAAAAGAAATGGAAAGATGGGCCTGAAGAAGTAAAACTGGGGGGGGGGGGGTGAGAAGCATGAATCGCTAGACCCAAACCATGAGCCCATGTGCTTGTGACAATCTTGCGTGGCTGGCTCCAAGGGACTCACGGTGTGCATGTGAAATATGGGACGCTGGATTTGATCTTGTGATGATCTGATGGTAATGAGGCGAGGCACATGGGGAGCGCGTTAGGCTTGCCTGCATTGGATCTATAAGAATCACAAAACATGAAAAATAATTGTCCCACGCCTAGATCGAAATCGTGTACAAGCATAGCAAAGTCTTAAGGGAAAGTGTGCTACCACTGGGGTGGTCTTTACATCTGTTAGTTTGTATCAATAAAAAAATACATAATCTAAAACAAATGCTAAAATTCAGATAATTAAAACACGCATGCATGAGTGGGTCCCTGTCCTTTTGTATGGACCAATCATGTTGTCCTGCTTTGCCACACGATTTCTCCCACCCGTCAGATCACCCTGGATGGTGGTTCCAATCATCATCTTCGATGATGTAGAAATCCAAACTTGAGAATTCAAATAAAACAAAAAGGAAAATGACCATGGTTTCCTAATTAAGGTCATGCGATTCTCATGGTGTGGTTAGTTTGGCCTAACAATGATTGTATTGCAAGATCTGAAGCTTCAAAAGCTTCATGCCCTAACAATGGCACAATGCTGTTTCTGCATTAAAACTCACATGTAAAATGTCAAAAATATTCTAATGGTGCACATGAACATATTTAACATGTTAGCGATGATTGAAAACGCACGAAATCAAAGTTTTAGAAGTCTACCTATTTTGACAACCAGTGTAATCGAGATGTTGCGTTCTGGCATACGAGGGACTCAGCTACGGACTTGAATCACTTCCTTTGATCCTCAGGAAGTGATTGCTGGCATTAGTTTAGATCGAGAGTGACTGGAAACGATAGTACAAATCTTGCACTTTTCTTTGGATTTTTGTGAATTCTTTCAAGGCTTTTTCAGGCACTCTTTTCGTGTCCTTGCATCTGATGCTTACCATGCTTATATAGAGGAAGGAGAGGATCAACAAATATGGCGTAAAATAATGCAATCATGGCCATGATCAGACAAGAATTAAACATGTTTCCAAGCTTCCATTTTGAGATATTCTTACTATATATGTGCTCATACGGTTTAGGCATGTTCATCATATGTTCTTGGGCCTCCATGTGACTGAAATCAAAAGCCCATGCACCTTGTACTATTACTTCATATTTTATTTGATTTAATTTTCACTTAAATGAATAAAAATTTAAATAAAATAAATAAAAATCATATAAAATATGTGAATGGATTTAGAGGTCCTTTAACACATTGCGAACATGTTTGAACATTAAAAGTTAGGCCCACTAGTTCAAAATTTAAAGTTTGCTCACTTTGTACTTTATGCATTTTCTCAAAATTTCCCAACTTGCACTAGTCATAACTCTCTCAATTTTCATATTTTGAAGATGATCTTTGACTTTTTGGAAATCTCAAGATGTCCTCTACAATCCTTCTCTTGATCATTTTTGCATTTGGAGACTTTATATTGATGTAAGTTGCCTTGACAAAAAGTGTCTTTTTGTTGACTTTTGAAATGACCTATAATGTATTGGCTCATATCTCTCAAATGATGCACTTTTTGGACTTGAGCACACATATTCGAAGTTGTAGATAATTGAATTTCCTTCAAAATGGGCTTTGGTTGAGGAAAAGTTGATGAAGCATGTGAAAGTTATGCTTGGTCAAAGTTCAGTTGACCTTTAATATGGAAACCCTAATTTGACAACTTTGGACTTTTGATGATTTGAGGGCTTTTCTTGAGGAATAATGATCCACCCTTGATCAAATGATGGATATCACTTCAAAATATAGATGTTGACCAAAAACTTTGAAGTTTGCCTGTATGTTGACCATAATTGACTTTTTACCAAATACAATTGATTTTCAATCCTCTGAGCTATTGACTGAGCACACTTGTGATGCAAGACTTGAAACTTGGTATGAGTGTCCTTGAAGACATATGAATAACCATGAAAACCAATTGAGACTTTTGAAACCCAAACTTCCTTGAAAAACATAAAACCCTAGTTATGGACCCATTGCTTAGGGGGAGAATTTGTTTGATCAATTCTTGAGTCACCTTGAGCAAATGAGGACCTTATGAGAATGTTTTGAAGACAAATGGGAGGGAAAATTTTGGGGTACAACATAATGAATGTCATATTCTTTCAAGACCATTTTCCATCTTGCTATTCTTCTGGAGAGAGCGGGTTTCTCGAAAATGTATTTTATTGGATCCATCTTAGAGATCAACAAAGTAGTATGATTCAACATATACTGTCTTAGTCGGCGAGCAACCCATGCCAAAGCGTCACAAGGTTTCTCGAGCAATGAGTATCTTGTTTCACACTTGGTAAACGTTTTTCTAAGGTAGTATATTGCATGCTCTTTTTTACCATACTCGTCATGTTTCCCCAATACACCCCCCCATTGAATTCTATAATACTTTAAAGCACATGATCAGAGATATTCCTTCAACCGGTGGCATCAGAATCAAAGGTTCCTGGAGGTACTCCTTGATTTTTTCGAAGTCTATCCGACAATCATCGTTCCACTTCACTACTTGATCTTTCTTCAGTAACTTGAAGATTGGCTCACAAGTAGCGGTCAAATGGGAAATAAATCTGGCAATGTAGTTCAATCGTCCTAAGAAACCTCTGACTTCCTTCTCAGTATAGGGAGCTGAAATTTCTTAAATGGCTTTAACCTTGGAAGGTTCAACTTTAATACCTTTACTACTGATGATGAAACCTAGGAATTTACCGGATCTTATTCCAAAGGCGCACTTGTTTGGATTCAACATCAACTTGTACTTCTTCAATTTCCCAAACAGCTTGTGTAGGTGGTCAATATGTTCTTCTTCAGTCTGAGACCTGGCTATCGTGTCTTCAACGAAAACCTCTATCTCATGATGGATCATATCTTGAAGCAAAGCTACCATAGCACACTGATATGTTACTCTGACGTTCTTCAAACCAAAAGGAATAACTTTGTAACAAAAAGTGCCCCACTGTGTGACAAAAGTAGTCTTCTCCATGTCTTCAGGTGCCATCTTGATTTGATTATAACTAGAAAAACAATCCATGAAGGAAAATACTTTATGCTGAGTGGTGTTGTCAACCAAAACATCAATATGTGAAGTGAAAATTCATCTTTGGGGCTTGCCCTATTCAAATCCCCGTAGTCTATACACATACACACCTTACTGTCCTTCTTAGGTACTGGCACCACATTTGTAACCCACTGAGGATAAGACGTAACAACTAAGAAACATGCATTGAACTGCTTCATGACCTCAGCTTTGATCTTTTCAGACATCTCGGGATGCATACGACGAACCTTCTACTTTATAGGAGGACAACCTTCCTTCATCGGTAGACGGTGAACCACAATGTCAGTGTCAAGCCCTAGCATGTCTTCATAAGACAAAGCAAAGATCTTAAAATAGTCACGTAACATCTGGATCAATCTTTTTTGACACTCTCTTCTAGGTCGACACCTATCTTGATTTCTTTCTTGTCCACTTCAGTACCCAAGTTCACAACCTCGACTGGCTCTTCATGCGGTTGTGTGTAAGAACAAATAGCTATTTTGAAAGAAATAAATTAAAAGAAAGACAAAGAGCAAAAAATTTGAATGCAAACGTCCAATGATTTATTAAATGAAAATATGTGAATGAATAATGACAACCCTAAAAAATGGACCGTTGTGCCCCGGGTAAGGCACAAGGCCTAAAGTTTTTGTTCAAATTACATAACAAAAAACTTGAAAGCAAGAAAATAGAAAATATAATTTACTCATGACTAAAGGAGATCGGTATAAAGTCTTCAGCCTTCCATTTGTTGAGCCCACTGCCAATAGTAGGGAAAATCCAACTGTCTATGTCACAGTCGCTATCAACGTCTTCCACAATGTTGACTTGATTTTTGTGAACTCCATTGTTGTTGATGCGGAATGGCAGTCTCCAAGAATTAGTACGAGCATGATGGACAACCCTCTGAGCCTCTGAGGTGAAACCCAATCCAAAATTGTTGGACTTGTAAGGAATATCGGGAAGCTGACCCGAAATAGTGCCACCACCTTCTTCTACCACAACCTTAACGTCTTTTAGAGAAGCCATTCTTGGTGGAATCCTGGTAACCTTAGGAACAGTAGGAGCAACTTTAGCAATATGGGTTATCATAGGAATAAATTCAAAGGTATGGCAAGGGGTCTAGAGGAATTCACCATCCATCTCAACATACTTGAAGGAGTTCAAATGGCTCACCATGTATTCTTCTTCGCCACAAACTGTAATTATTTTTCCTTTCACGCGATACTTTAACTTTTGGTGTAAAGTAGAAGTACCAATTCCTTTCCCATGAATCCAAGGGCATCCAAGCAGACATGAATATACTGGATGACTGTCTATCACATAGAAAGTAGATTTGAAGACCTTGGAACCCACTTTGATTGGAAGATCAACCTCTCCATGAACCATTCTCTTTGAACCATCAAAAGCTCTCACCACAATGTCACTAGGTTTTAGCACAACCCCTTCATAGTCAAGTTTGTCGAAAACAGCTTTTGGGAATACATTCAATGAGTAACTTGTGTCCACCAACACGAGATAAGGTAGTGCCCCTACACTCAATAGAGACATGTCAGGCCTTATTATGGTTCCTTCCTGCGGGAGTTAAATCAGCGTCAGAAAAGCCTAGCCCATTATCAGTTATCATGCTAGAAACATAATTTTTCATCTGATCAACAGAGATTTCCTGCGGTACATGAGCATATTTCAGAAACTTACCAAACATGAGCATGGGCTTCAGAGCACAAAAACATAGATAACATAGATAGTTTGGAGAGGGTCTGCCCCAACTGTTCAACAATCTTATAATCACTCCTTCGAATAATTTTCAGTACCTCCTCCATCTCTTGCTTGGAGGTATCTTCAACAGTAACCTCTTTCGGTGCCTCAGTCTGGACAAGCTCAGTCATCTATTCTTTGCCTCGAGTCTCAGTAGTTGATTCAGTAGCAGTGATATAAACCGGCGTAGTAACAACCTTTGGAGAGTCTCTGGAGAAAAAACCCTTCCGCTTCTAGTAACCTTACTAGTCCCAACAATATTTCTAACATTGGGATCAATAACATCAGTATTTTCATCTTTGAAAACCAATGGTTCTTGCTTGATGCCATGGTAGTAGAGATCAACTCCATAATTCCAAGGGATAACATTTTCAGAGGAATATGGAATTGGGCCAGGTGCGGTAATGATCAGAGGAGAAACCCTAGGCTCGGTAGTAACCTTCACGGGACCCTTAGAATTGATCCTTACAAGAGTACCAGAAATTGTAATCACATACATGTCTCCAAGCTTTGGGCCTTGATAGATACTTTTACATAAGCTCTCTACAAAAGGAGTCTTCTCAAATAGAATTACACGGTCATCCATCAAACGCTGAATACCTTCTTTCAGTAGTACACAACTGTGATACGGTGGCAGAACCGATTGTTAATACTAGTTTGCATTTTTTGTTTGCAAAATGTCGCGGTAAGCAAGAGTCGCCACTGACTTTTATTTTATCCAATCAGGAAAAGGAAAAAGAATAGAAAAAACCTTTTTCGAGATGTTTATGAGTACGGGGGGTAAATTATAGAAAGGGAAGGTGTTAGCACCCTTTCCATCCATGGTTTTCCATGGGCTCTTAGGTACTTACTCATTTTGAAATTGCTTGTGTGTGTTTTTTTTAAAAGTTTTGTTTTACTTCGTTTTAACCCTTGTATCAGTCCTCAAGGGTGTTACAAAGTTGTTTTTGAAAACTGTTTGAAAAGTGTTGGTCTGAAAAAGTTTTTGTTTGTTTGAGCAAGTACCTAGGAACAAATCTACCTACTCAAAAAAGTATATTCATTTTCCTTTTAGACAATGCTATCTCATTATTGAGAAATAGGTAGCATCGTCGTTAGAGTTTAAGGGGCAATCGAAAGGGACGTTATGGTCATTGAAGGCAATATGTAAGGATACCTTAGCATTTCGAAGGGACTGTCATCATATATTCGTAGGCAACATCGAGGAACAAGATCATTTCTCATAGGAAACTCGAGGGACATTAAGGGACTATGATCTTTTTGATGACTTCAGAATTTAGGGTCTTTGCTAAGATATTCCTACGTTCGAGGGACATGACCATTATTTTCTGAGGCAACCAAGTGAGAAGTACCCTAGGGGTGCAAGTGTGCAACAATGTGTTTTTTCAGTTATATTTATCTTATAATTAGGGTTTTATATCGTTCATTTTTATCTTTCCATACAATCCTATTAATCTAAGAATTGCATAAAATATAGTAGCAGGAGATAAAGGCGGTAATGTAAACCTAAACTATTACAGAGCTTTCGGGCAATTACATAATAGTGAATAATGCGGAAAAGAAATCCTAAAACTATTACATCCCGGAAGCAATTACAAGATAATGATGAGAAAAAAAAGAGGGAAAGATAAAGCTACATTATTACAGTTGAATGCGTCCTATACACTTTATCTAGGAAAATAAAAATAAGATGAAAATAGAAAAGAAAATGTTTTGATTTTTATGAGAAAAAAATGGTTTATGATAATTAATTAAATTAACCTAAAAAACCTAATTAATTTTAATTAATAAAAAATGTTAATTTTGAAAAAAAAGTTAATTAAAATTCCTAAATCGTAATTAGCTTTAATTAAAAAAAGGTTAATTTTGAAAAAAAATATTAATTAAAAAACCTAAAACCTAATTAATTTTAATTAAAAAAGGTTAGTTTTGAAAAAAAAGGTTAATTAAAAAACCTAAAACCTAATTAATTTTAATTAAAAAAAATGTTAGTTTTGAAAAAAGTCTATGTGTAATGATTAATAAAAAAGAATTAAGTTTTCCAAAAAATAGACAGGGGAAGAAACATCAATGAAAAATAGGGTTAGAAAATAAAAATAATGCAAATGTCAGGGGTGGGTGTTGACCCAAAAATTAATTTAAAACCTAAAATTAAATTAAAAAAACCTAAAATTAATTATTCAAGTTTAGGAGGAAAAATCAAAGGTTTGTGAAAAATATTAAGTTTTATGAAAAAAAAAGTTTTAAACAGAAAGAATGAAAATAGGTAAAAGGATAAATAGAAAGGAAGAAAACCAAAACCAATAGGGGTGGGCGTTGAAACCACGCCCTTAACCTTCTCAGGATGTCTTCCTCGCCATGAGCCATGTGTTGGTGGTTGTTCTGTCTTGGCTTCAGTGTTTTGTAATAACCTGCATGGGATCCTGTCTAAATCTACAGTGTTGAATCTCATGAACACATTAAATAAATTACTATATCATGAAATACAAATAAAGCAAATATATGAAATTTTATAATATTAAAACTGATATGGCATGTATGAATGCTCCTATACCCTTTTGATCATGGAGATCAAACCAGCCTTACCCTTACTAGAGAAGTAGTGAGATGTTGGTTTGTAACAAGGATGACTTGTTTGTAGTGAGATGAAGTTTGTAATAAGGATTTCAAGGTTTTAGGGTTCTTGAAAGAATTTGATATTTTGACAGGGTTGTGGCAAAGGTTTTTTCTCTCTCGTTGTTTGTGTGAAAATAATGAGATTATATAATGGAAATTAGAGGAAAAAAATGGGCTTTGAATGTGCAATTGGGTCTCCAATAACCACAAGCAATAGTGCAAATTTTTATTCACTTGAGTCCGTCATGTTCCAGGCTAAATTGTAGGGGCTTAAGTGAAATTTTTGAAGTTTAAATGTGCAAACAAAATGTAGCCGACATTGAGAACTAACTCATGTCCGAAAATAGGCTCAATCGGATAAACAGTGAATTAGTTATGATTTTTTGAAGTTTTGGCTCAAACAAACTTATTTTGGGCTCCAGTGTCAACTCTGACACGTTCTTCAATAAAAAACTGGTATTGGTTGGAGCATAACCTGGTCTCGACTTTGGAAGAAAAGTTGTAAATCTCTTAGTCAGTGACCTTGTGTAAAAAGATGGGCTCAATCCGATAAAAATTTACTGAGTTATGAATTTTCGAAGTTTCGACCCAGATGAAATAATATTCAGCATTCAGGATTTTCAGCGCATCATGCATACTCTGAGCAAAAAACAAAGGCCTTTTGGATACCTCCTGTGAAAACTTAGCCAACTCAATTTTTGAAATTTTGGCGCTGGAACCAGCTCGATACGATGAAAATCGACCAAGTTATGATTTTCTGAACATGACGCAAATAAACTTCTGTCACAAATTTTCTGTACAAAAATACTTGATAAATCCGCATTTTGAAGACCTTCTGATCGAAATGGGCTTCCATCTGTTAGACATGAAAACGTAGATGACATCAAGACGGAATTTTGACCACCGGAACGGGTTCAAAACAAGCCACGATCTTCAAGTTATGAATTTGTTAGTGCGTAAAAACTGCACTTTCAGCACACTTTTTCACCGCATTTCTTTGAGAAAACTCACAAATTCGGAAACCTTCTTTAAAGAATTGACTCTTGAGCCGAACCTGAATTTGAGAGTATGTTATCAGAGATATCTTAGCGAAAGAACAGCTGAATATGATGCACCGGGTTGGACTTGTGAATCTTTTAACCCCGAATCATTGCAAAACGGTGAACCGATCTTCAGCACGTAAAATACTTTGAGAACATCCATTGGCGAAATAAAGGTCACTTGTAACCTGAAGAAGCTTGATAAATAAACCTTTATTCCATAACCATAAAACCAATAATATGCGTGTATGAAAAGAGGGTAAATTTTTGGGTATAACAACTGCCCCTGTTCAATCTTCTTAAACTTGAAGATTTAGATTGGCTTGTCTGCCTTTCGTGATCTGAAGGTGGAAGATGATTGAACACTAGAGTGCCCATAAATTTGCACTCGTCTATAATGATGCTTGACTATGTAGGTAGTGTAGAGGTAGAAATTTTCAAGACTAAGCCATTGGATTGACTAGACTTTATACAAATCAAAATCAAAATCACCACCGCGCTTTATTGTTTCCAAAGGAATGAGAAAAGAGCGAATAACCTAAAACGGGGGAAAAGATTCAAGGTAAGAGGGTTGGTTATGCAAAGGGAAAGTATTAGCACCCTAAACATCTACGGTACTCCGCAGGAGCCTCTTTGAAAAATCTGTATATTTTGGCCATATAAAATGTGTTGTATATAAAATGGATGGTGGAGGTGAGAAAAGAAATATTTTTTTATGATTTTTGCACCCGCCACGGTTGCGAACCTTTAGTGCCTATGTACCGCCTTTCGTGCAATAAGGGATCAGGGTACACGTAGTTCCTCTTTAAAAATCTTGAAACACAAGTGTGTTGGTTAATTTTAAGAGATAAGACATCATTGTCATTGTCCATGTGGAAAACATACTTACTACCCACAATCATGAGAAAAGAGAATTTGCATCATCTCAAAGTGGAGGATATGGCCTGGATCTTAAAATCAACAATGCCTCACTCAACACCCAAGTGGAAAATATCTCTTTTCACTACATATTATAGAAGTATAGTTGTTTGCATCACTACAAGGATTGACAAGAGTCTAACCTTTTGAGAAAAAGTTTTAAAGATAAAAACCAAAGTGGCAAAATGGTTTGAAATGAGATTGATTGACTTTTAGTCTTTTCACAAAAAAGTGTCAAAGTATTATTAAATTGATTAAAGTTTATTGATGAAAATGTTTTTTTTTTAAATGCATGGACCTAAGTCCAAGTTTATTATGAACGTGTTTCTATTTTAGAAACCAGAAGAGTTTAAAAATGAGGGAGAAGATTTTTGAAATTAAAGAAGATGAGATGAGTAGAAGAGGCTATCCTAAAGCATAAGGTAATAGCTAAGGATAAGGACCATCTAACCAACAAGAAGCCAAAGCTTGACATTAAGAGCCAAGATAAAATTCCCATTCTTTGGATTGAAACCAAGCAAGCAAAGATACTAGACCTCTTCAAGTGTATTAAGTCTTCACAAAAATTGGGCAGAGTAACGGTTGTATACGGGTGAATTCTAGATTACAAACAGAGGATGTAATCACAAAAACCCGCACACAAAAAACAAACAAGCAACCCAATGTCTTGAGGTAAACCTCAAGAGCTCCAGACAAAATAATCAGATAAGATCACAAGGTATCCAAGATAGGCCAAGGTTTCTAATCCTAAGTCCAAGAAAAGTCCACTGCTCCATCATGCCAAGGATAGTAACCAAATAGTCCAAGTGCCATTAAGATTTTTTTAGGGTTTGAGTTGGTTAATAAGTATTTTGAGAAAGAAAAAGAAAAGCTCAAGTGAGCAAAGTAAAAATGACAAGAAAATAAATGCTCAAATGAGCAAAGATAAAAATGGCATGAAATGAAAAATGCTAAAAGTAAATAGTACATAAAGCATAAAAAAGAATGAAAGTATAAGGTAAAACAAGTCAATAATTAGTGGTTAGTTGGATGATCATCTTGAAACTTGCATTTGGAACTCATTAGAGGATTGGTAGAACCAAACCCTCCACACAACAAGTTGCATTTGCTTTTTGTCAAGTATATCATCCATTTGGAATTCTCATAAGTACCATTTAATGATCAACAATGTTTAAGTGATCCGCGTTGACCAAAAGTGTTGTAGATCCATTAGAGGATTGGTAGAACCAAAGCCTCTACACAATGAATCTCAAAGTTATTGGATCAAAGAGATAAAATTAACATACTTGGGCTTGCAATCATAAGTTTGGGCCACGAATGATCATTTATTTGAATCGGGAAAAAATTTAGCGCTATGTTAAGCAATCGTAAGTGGACTTATATAAAAGTCGTACCTATTTTGGGTCGGTCAATAGCAATCTATGTACCATTTGTTTTGAGACATGATATAGAGATCATGCTCTAACAACATTTTTGTGGAGTTAAACTCAACACCATGGATCCAATGATGTTAATGAAGCTATGATAAAAAAATCAACCCAAGACAACCAGAAAATAATCACAAAATAATATCACATTTAATATATATATTAAAAGGTTTAAAAAATGTTAAAAAAAGAAATAATGAGGGAAATACCAATTATATTCAAATTAATCAAGAAATGAAAAATAAGACCATAGAAAAATCAGAAAAGGGGCCAAGTAATTTTACAAATTTTTTGGGAATTTTTAAAAGTCAGAAACTATTTTTAAAACTTAAAATAAATGGGTGAAATAAACAAAAATGGTAAAAAAATAGTAAATTCAGAAGCAAAAATAAAATAAGGTCACCAATATTTGTCACAATATCATTGGATCATTCCATAATTTTTTCAGAATTTAAAAATGTGTAAAAGTATTTTTAAACATTTTTAACAAATCAAATAAGTGTAAAATTCATAAAAAAATACCAAGACACAAAAATAAATTGTGAAAAAATAAAAATCAGAAAGAGAATAATCAAAAATATTTTTCATAATTTTTTCAGATTTTTTGGACTAAAAATGAATTTTCTATGATTTTTTGAAATTTAAAACAATTAAAATATAAAAATCAGAAAAAGAAAATAAAAGAAAAATATGTGGACCATTGGATGAGAGTCAAAACGCGTTAGTAATCAAATCTAAAGGATCTGGCGCGCTGTGCATATCATGGTCTTTATTGAATAAAGCACTGAATCAAATGTAAAGTCAGAAATTCAAAAAATACAAATGGCACGCTTTCATTGGTTAGAAGGTGACACGTTGGCCATCTTCAACCTCTAGCCTCATGAATTGAAGGTCTCTCAAACTCTAAAATCAGAAGCTCAGACCTATGACATTCGCTTCGTCTCTTCAAGACGAAGACAACCACATCTTCGCGCCCAATTTATATAAATTGTAACTCAAGCAATTTGTAAAGGAAGTTTTGAAAGGGGATTTGAAAATTCATGGTCAAAACGTGTTTCCAGTAAGAAGTAAGTGCTGCGACTAGAACCAGGGCAATGAGAGCAACACAGTGATATCAAAGTTTTGAATAATTGATGAAGGAATCTACCTATTGAAGTTGAGTTGCAGAGCTCTGAAACTGGACTTCTATGGAGCAATATAGGGCACGATTTTTGAATGTAATTACATGGTTAGCTTCAGGGAAGATCAAGGAAGGTGAATTGATGGAAAAAATGGATTGAAAAGGGCTTGAGAATAGAATTCGAAGTAGCTGAATTCTGGGTTGTGAAGCAAGTTTGGCAGGGTGATTCTGGCTATCTAAGCTTGGGAAATTGAATAAGGGATGGCCCTATATTTATAGGGAATCAAATGGAATGCTCAAGCGTGTGGAATGATGCAAATTGGAGGGAAATCGTGTGAACCTGATACACGAGCAAAGTGTGATCTGATTTGCATCAAAACTCATCAAATCCTTGTGTTTCAAGGCTCTAATCCACTTTGGCAACTTGGTTAAACATGTTTAGATCACAAACGCGTGCTAATTTGATGTTTAAAGGCCAAAACATGGATTTCAAATTCTGACTTATGGTGAAACTTCAGTTTCAAGTTACCAAGTTCATTCCAATGGCATTTCTACCTCAAGGAGTCTTAGGGAAAAATTCTTAATGCTTTGGAAAGATGAGGTAACAAGATTTTCAATGGAAAAATAATGGAATCAAATGGATGCTTGAGCTGAAAGTTACATGGAGTCAAAGTTGAAGAAAAAGAGTTGACTTTCTATACTTAGATAGATTTCAAATTCTTCTTAAAAAATGACCTATAATCTTTTGCATCCAAACATGGCCTTGCACTTAGAATTTGCTCCTGATCAAAAAATATGGAATGAAGTAGACCTATTGAATGACATTTTGCAATTTGAACCACTTAAAATCGCCAAAAATTGACCAAGTTATGACTTGTTGAAGTTGGCCAAAAATCATGAAATGACCTATAATCTTTTGCATTCTCAAGGCAAATTCCATCCATTTTCTCACTTTGCACATAAAAGAAGGCATGAAGTACACACCTTTAGGATCATCATGAAAAAAGAATGGGCCCAAGGTGATAAAAATTTACCAAGTTATGACCATTTGAAGTCACATATGGAAAATTGAAGATTCATCTGGGTGACTTGTAATCTTTCTTCTTCACTAAGTTCCTTCCACATGAAATCTCTTTGGAACTTTTGAAGTGATTTGTTGGTAACTCTTTGAAGAGAAGAATTCTTTTGGAATCACTCAAAAATATCAAAAGATGAGCAAGATATGCCCCTCTGAAGTCCAAAACCCTAGCTTCTAGATCAAGAGAAAGCTTGGTAGAACTTTGCCAAGTTTGAACAAACTTTTTATGCCCATATTCTTCCTTTGTGAATAAAATTTGTTGAGGATGGGGATGAGGACTCATGGCCACCAAAACTACTTCCATACCAACTTCAAAACAACTTCATTGGTGGGGTTTGAATCTCTCAAGCTTTGACTAGGGCGTGGAAATAAACTCAAGAACCCATGATACAACTTGCTAATCCTCATTGCCTTTACCTACATTATTAACAAGTAAGACAAACCAATATTATATTAGTAAATTTAGAGAAAAATATCAAAGCAAAATATCCATGATCACAAAAGAAAACAAGTTAAGGTGCTTGGTAATTCCTCAAAGAGCAAAGCTAAAGATAAGTAGAAGAACCAAAAGCCCTAATGTGATTTTGTTGTGATTGAACTAATATGGTATAATGAAGGAATCTTAGGGGAAAAAATTGGGGTACAACAACTGCCCTTATTTAAGTTTCTTCTATCCAGAGATATGAAGGTTAAAAATCTTCGGGTCGACGTGATCAAAGATACTTAAATATAAAACAAACCCTGTTTTTGGCCCTAAGATGCCATGCAAACATTTATGCATATGAATGCATATGAATGGAACAAAAAGACGCAAAATAGTATTGGGGATGTGTGATCGGTGGATCTGGAACTGACTGTTTAACGCTGGTTCGCGAAATGTCGCGGAAGCAAGAGTCGCCACCGTCTTTTATTTTCTCCAAATGGAAAGGACAAAAGCACAGAAAAATTCCTTATAGAGATTGCTCTCGGTTCGGGAGGTAGGTTATAGAAAGGGAAGGTGTTAGCACCCTTTCTATCCATGGTTATCCATGGGCTCTTAGATACTTGCTCATTGTGTTTTCAAAAATGGTTTGTTTGCTTTTCAATTGTGGGTTTTAAAAAGTTTCTTTGAAAATTCCAGTTCGACTCTTGTATCGGTCCTCAAGAGTGTTTGAAAAATTGCTTTCGAAAGCTTTTTGAAAATGTGTCGGTGTGAAAAGTATTTTGTTTTGTTTTGAAATTTAGAGCAAGTATCTAGAATCGTCTACCTACCCTAAGGAATTCGTCTGTGTAAATGTCCTTTAAAGTAGTGCCATCCCACCATTGAGAGGTAGGTAGCACCACCGTTGGAGGTGTTCGGGTCAATTCGAGGTTCGGGACATGGTGATCACCAGAGCAATGGGAAGATACCTTAGAAGCTACCCTCATGCCAGGTTCCCGGATCATGAGGACTTACTAAGACATCCTCTACTCGACGATCACCTTTCGAGGCAAGGCAACAGTGAGGCGTACCCTAGGGGTGGTGTGTGAATTTATGTGTCAGATTCATTTATTTTTGTCTTGTCATGTTATTGGTGATCTACACGTTCGTTTTTATTTTTGTCCATACATTCTTTCATGCCTTGATTAACAGTTAATAGTGCGAGAAAAGTAAAAGATTCTAAGCTATTACAAAAGGCGCGGGTCCACATCGCCAAAATTAAACCAAGACCCGATTTGACAGAAAAATAAAGAATTAAAGAAAACAAAGGTGCGAGAAATAAAGATTACATGGCCTTGGGAGAGATACATCAATATTAAACGAAAAATAAATAAACACGCGAATTAAATAAGAATTAAACGAGGGCGTTGGACCCTTTTTTGCAAAATTAAATTAATGATGGAATTAATTAATTAAAAAAGAAAGAAAGAATTTGTTTTTGGTATTTTATGTTTTTAATGAAAAAATTAATTGAAATTAAATGCCAACCCTAATTCTACAATTTTGTTTTATTATGAAAAATGTTGAAATTTTTAACCTAAAATTAACCCTAATTTTTATATACAATTTAATTATAAAAATAAATATCTAATATTTAATTATTATGGAATAAAAGAAAAAATATGAAAATTAATTAAACCCTAATTCTATATTTTTTAGATTTTTATTAAAAAGGTTAAAATTAAACCTAATTTAAAAACTAATTAATTTATGAATTTATTTACAAGAAATATTAAAATAAAAAAAATATTATTTATTTTATTTTTATCTTTTCTGATTTTTTATTGTTTTGTGTTTTTTTATATTTTATGAAAACATTAAATTAATTAAACAAACAATAATTAAAAGAAAACAAAAATAAAGAAAGTGAAGAAAATTTGCAAACCTAGGGGGTTCAGACCCCAAATAGGAGGTATAGCCCAGCAATTTGAGCCCATCAACCTTCAAGCCTGATTGACTTTCCTTGGCCAGCGTATGGGGTGTTGACTCAGGTCCACCATGTTCTTTGAATCTGATCCCTTGGATTGATCTAGGCACACTCGTGGCAAACTGGAAGGTGGGTCACATGATGGACTTCCTGTATTGACATTGCACAAGAACACGTTTAATGGAAAAATATAAGGAAAGGAGTGTGGACCTGGGGCTCGAACCCAGGTCCTAGAGATTACCAGCCAACGCGCTTGCCAACCCTGCTGTCTTGCATATCTGTAAGTAATATAATAAATAAATATAATAAAACAAAACGCGTTAGTGCTGCTTTTTTGCGCGCGAGATTTAAACGCTCCACTCATGGACAACCACCTCGCCTTCTTCTTCCTTGGCTTATTTTTTTTTCTGAAACAAGAACAGTTTAGCAACGGTTTTCAAACGTTGCCTTAGACGCTATATTAGAAAATAGCGAATAGGCCATAAGGCCTCATAAATTAGGCGCGACATATGGTTTCTCTTCGTCTAAACGCATTGAATTGAATGGCTTTGGTCTTAGACTCCAATTTTTCCTTATTTCAAAACCCCTAATTCCAAGCTTCATAAACCCTAAATATTGTTAATGGCAAATCTTCATATAGGGCACGAAAACAAAATCAAACTATTGGGTTAGCATCAGAATTGCATAAGGAATATAAATCACATGTTAAAATTTGCAAAAAGCGCATGAATTGAGATGCATGAGTATGAAAATTTTTCGGTACAGATGAGATTGTTCTCACGTTTCTGGGCACGAAAGCTTGTGGTTTTTGATGCAAAATCTTTCTATGAAGCCTTAGCAAGCTAATGAGATCAAAACCTTGCCTTGAATCGCCCTAGAACTAGGTTTTCAGAATTGAGTTTTTTTGCAAAAAATTTCAAGTTTGTGTCTTGGTCTCTAGCGCAGCTGAGTGGTTCCTGGCATTAGGGTTGTGTTCTATATTTATGTGTGAGTGAATTAGGTCAAAAATCTGACCAAAAGAATCCAAGATTTGATTGTTCAATATTTGATTTTCAAGCATTAGTTTTTCCAATCTTTTTCATGCCATTTGATACCAAATCATGCCAAAACTTTCCAAAAATGATCATGCACGAATCTTGAATGTCCAATGAGAGTATTTTCTGCACAAAGAGATTTGATTTCATTAGTTTTGTATTTTTCATGTATTTTATTTAATTAAATGAATTATTAATAATAAAAAATCCAAATAAATAAATAAAAATGGAGAAAAACTTCCCTTTGGGCCTAATGGTCGTGCACATGCTTGGGATAATGAATTATGGAAGAAAAATAAGCCCATTAGCAATTTTAGGTCATTTGAATCAATGTTGACTTTTCAAAATATCCAAAAATTTCCCAACTTCCACAAGGCATAACTTGCTCAATTTTTAAGCTTTGCTCATGTTCTTGGACATTTTGGAAAGGTATTTGATTCCTCTAACCAATGCCTTTGGTCCCATGTCATTTTGATTTACCAATCTCAAGTTATGGCCTTTGACTTAAAGTCCCTTTTTGTTGACTTTTGAAAATGACCTATAATGTTGAAATTGATAACTTTTTGTGAGAGCATTTCTTGGACTTGAAGTATGAAGATGAGTTGTAGGAAATGTCTTTCTCTTCAAAATGAGCTTTGGATGGAATTTTTCTGATAATCCATGTGAAAGTTATGCCTTGGTCAATTTACAGTTGACTTTTTCAGCTGTCCAAATAAGGAAACTTTTGCATCTTGATGATTTTTGAGCCAAGCTTTGAGAATCATGATCAAGCATTGATCAAATGATGTTTGTGGCTTCAAAATGAGATGTTGACCAAAAATTTGAACTTTTGACTGTCAAATGACCATTTTGCCCCTACAGTTGACTGTAGTGCAATTAGGGTTTTTGACTGTGCAATTTTGTGCTGAAAGTCTTGAAACTTGGTATGAGGATGATTGACCATATTTATAGGCATGTGAGACTTGACTTGACCTTTTGAAACTTCATTTTCTTGATCAGAGACCAAACCCTAATTTTGACTGTTTAGGATACCCTTGCACTGTGCAACCCTTGGGGAATTTTGAAGCTTGACTTGGCAATCCTTGAAGAATATGGGAGGGCAAATTTTGGGGTACAACAGTTGCCCCTGTTCAATCTTCTTAGACCTGAGGATGCAGATTGGCTGACGTGCCTTTCGTAATCCGAGGGTAGAAGATGATTGAACACTAGAGTGCCCAGAAATTTGCACTCACATAGTAGCAGTGTGATGGAGGAATGGGCTTATAGATGCCATTTAGAGATTGATGGATAGGATGATGGGCTTATAGATGCCATCTGGAGGTTGATCGCGTAAGAGATTCCTTAGCGAGAACTTGCGTACCTGCAAAAGAAAAAATGAGTACCTGACATGTTGCAGGAGCTGGTTTTCAGATGCTTGGTATAGATGTGTCCTGACTGGTTACAGGAGCTGGATCTGGAGCTTCAAACGGCGATGAATGAACCAGGGATAGTTACTACCTCAGCAGGAACGGTGAGAGAACCTTGGATGATTTTAAACAGCAAACGTTGAGAAAATTTTGGGATTACCACCTCCGCAGGATCGGGAAGAGAACCATAGGCAATTATAATCTCAATAACATTCATTGAGGAAAACCTGGAATGGAATTATCATCTCCGCAGCATTGGGGAGAGAACCATAGGAAATTATAATCTCAAAAGCGGACGTTTGAGAAAAACCTGAAATGGAATTATCATCTCCGCAACATTGGGGAGAGAACCATAGGAAATTATAATCTCAAAAGCGGACGTTTGAGAAAAACCTGGGATGGAATTATCATCTCCGCAACATTGGGGGGAGAACCATAGGAAATTATAATCTCAAAAGCGGACGTTTGAGAAAAACCTGAAATGGAATTATCATCTCCGCAACATTGGGGAGAGAACCATAGGAAATTATAATCTCAAAAGCGGACGTTTGAGAAAAACCTGGGATGGAATTATCATCTCCGCAACATTGGGGAGAGAACCATAGGAAATTATAATCTCAAAAGCGGACGTTTGAGAAAAACCTGAAATGGAATTATCATCTCCGCAACATTGGGGAGAGAACCATAGGAAATTATAATCTCAAAAGCGGACGTTTGAGAAAAACCTGAAATGGAATTATCATCTCCGCAACATTGGGGAGAGAACCATAGGAAATTATAATCTCAAAAGCGGGCGTTTGAGAAAAACCTGAAATGGAATTATCATCTCCGCAACATTGGGGAGAGAACCATAGGAAATTATAATCTCAAAAGCGGACGTTTGAGAAAAACCTGGAATGGAATTATCATCTCCGCACCGTTGGGGAGAGAACCATAGGAAATTATAATCTCAAAAGCGGACGTTTGAGAAAAACCTGGATAACTTCTACTGAGTCTTCATCAGAAAAATCTGTTTGGGGTCGATTTAGCTGGACTAGAGAAGGCCTTGGACTGGATAAGAAATCTTTGGAGTCGATTAACTGAACCGGTCTAGGTCTTGAAATATGATTGAGAATTTAGCTGAATCTTCCTGAAAGGTAAAGGTCAGTCATATGCAATGCATGATATGGATCAAGCAATGATGTTCTCAACATAAATGAGATTTGTAAGATATGATGCGTATATGCATGCTATAATGATGTATGGAAGTGCGATGTTTATGAATGTATTTTTCGTCTAGGAAAGTAAATCCTTGACGGGCGCCGGGAAGTCATATCCTGGGCTGATGTTGAAGAATAGATTTCGCTTCCGCTGGGGATGATAGTTGCAAGAATACCGGTAGGAGAAGATGACTCCGTTGGGGAATAATCTTGGCGAATGAATATTCTGCGGGGAGAAAAGTACTCTGACGATCTTGCTGGGGAGCGATACTCTGTGGGGAGAGAGATACTTTGCTGAGTTGTTGATAATAACTTGCTGGGGATATCTTTGCTGCGTTGGAAGTGCTGATAGACTTCGCTGGGGGGTAAGAGAACTTCGTCGAGGACGCTCTTTCCATGGCTTTTGGCTGAGGATAACCCAGTTATATCCTGTTAAGGAAATAACTCTTTAAATAAAGTCGGACGACGCGTTCGTGCTCTGCGAGGATAAGCTTCCAGAATCTACCGGGGATAAGCTTACCGCTTGGGGAGATGAATTCCAACTTTCCTGGGGATACTGGATTGGACTCTCCTGGGGGAGTTTTGAGCTACGGGGGAAGTGATTCCTTTGAATGTTTGATATGCCGCCGGGGAACAATCTTTAGACCAAGATTGTCGGGGATGCTTGTTAAGAATATATGTATATATGCTGCTGGGGAATGTTGAGATCTGCTGGAGGATACTCAATTTCCTTAAGGTTTGATAATATAGCTTGGAGAAGAGTGCACTGACTTGTTGGCTCACTCTCTGGGGAATTAGGATATCTGGTTATGTTCTTTATTCGAACCTACCTTGGTACCTTGGAGGACAGAACAATTAGATTGCGCAGACAACTCTTTATTGCCCCTGTTTCTAATGTTACCTGTAATTAGTTATTTGTTTCGTATGCAAATATTCATGAGTTAGAAAATTATTGTTAATGCATATATCGCAAATTGAACCTTGGACGTTCTTCGCAAAACAAAACAGAAAAAGAAAAACAATTGGCACTTTTAACTGAAAATATATTTGTATTGATTTTGAATGGCCTGAAAATAGGCGTTTTGTGTACAAGAGGCTGACGTCCTAGTAAGAGGACGCCGCCGAACAAAAGAGTTTATACAAATTGTACAAGAGAAAATAAAACAGCTGTGTGAAATGAATGATCCCACTGGGTTTCAACTCTGCTATTGCCGTTATATCTCCGAGCGTCTCATCACTTGATGACCTAAACGAAGAATGAAGCTGACTGATCGATGCCGTCTGAACTTGGTGTAGATACCGGATTCTGGATGCAAGGTGATCCAATGAGACATAGTATTACGCTTTTATCCCTAATTTTTGCCTGGACCGCCCTTTCGGGTTTTCAGTCCACCGGGATACCCATTTTTGCCCAAGCCGCCTTTTCAGGTTTTCGACTTGCCAGGTGTACAGATTTTTCATTTCATCCCTTCATTTTGCCCGAACCCTTTTGGCTCGCCGGGAAGCCCTAATTTTTTCCTAGGCATGTCAGCCTAGCGGGTCTTTTTTCATGCATAGTATCTTTTTACTATGTCTGCATTAGCGGGGTGAGGAAGGTCGTCACCGTCCATGTTGGTTAAAATCATGGCTCCTCCTGAGAACACATGTTTAACCACAAATGGCCCTTCATACGTAGGGGTCCATTTGCCCCTTGGATTACTCTGAGGAAGGATGATTCGCTTGATTACCAGATCCCCAACTTGATATTCCTGTGGTCTGACCTTTTTGTTAAATGCCCTGATCATCCGTTTCTGGTACGTCTGACCGTGACAGATAGCAGCAAGTCTCTTTTCATCAATGAGGTTGAGCTGATCAAGTCGTGTCTGGATCCAATCATCTTCGTTCAGATTTGCATCTTTCATTATCCGGAGAGAAGGTATTTGCACTTCGATCGGCAAGACTGCCTCCATACCATAAACCAAGGAGAAGGGAGTTGCCCCGGTTGACGTCCTGGATGAGGTACGGTACCCATGTAGAGCGAACGGTAACATCTCGTGCCAATCCTTATAAGTCACTGTCATCTTCTGCACGATTTTCTTAATGTTCTTATTTGCTGCTTCGACAGCCCCATTCATCTTCGGTCTGTAAGGAGAAGAATTGTGGTGCTGTATTTTGAACTGCTCGCAGAGCTCAGCGATCATCTTGTTATTCAGATTGGTACCGTTATCTGTAATGATCCTCTTAGGGACGCCGTACCGACAGATCAGATTATGCCGAATGAACCGTGCTACAACAGTCTTGGTTACCGTAGCATAGGATGCTGCCTCGACCCACTTCGTGAAATAATCAATCGCCACTAGGATGAAGCGATGCCCATTGGATGCCGTAGGTTTAATCTCGCCGATCATGTCTATACCCCACATTGCAAACGGCCAAGGCGCAGTCAGAACATTCAACGGAACTGGAGGAACATGCACCCTGTCTGCATAAATCTGGCACTTATGGCATGTCCTGGAATGTTGGTAGCAGTCAGCTTCCATTGTGGACTAGTAATATCCTGCCCGAAGGATCTTCTTCGCCATAGTGTGCCCACTGGAATGTGTACCAAAGGTCCCTTCATGTAGCTCTTCCATGATCCTTTCTGCTTCAGTTTTATCCACACAACGCAGTAAGGTTGAATCATGGTTTCGCTTGTACAAGATGTCGTTGCTCAGGAAGAACTTTGCTGCGAACCTTCTCAGGAACTTCTTATCGTTGACAGATGCACCTTCAGGGTATTCCTGAGTTTCCAAATATCTCTTCACCTCATGGTACCAAGGCTTCTCAGTCACCAATTCAGTCTCGAGATCACAACAGTATGCCGGTTCGTCCAGTTTCCATATGATGATCCGGGGAGCCTCATTATCCCATTTAACTTTGAACATAGAAGACATTGTAGCTAACGCGTCCGCCAGCTGATTCTCTTCTCTTGGAAAGTGCTCAAAGGTTATCTCTGTGAAGTGGGGGATCAGGGTCAACACACATTCTCTGTAAGGAATCAGGTTTGGATGTTTCGTATCTCACTCTCCTTTGATCTGATTGATCAAAAGAGCGGAATCTCCGAAGACACTCAGAAACTTGATCCTTAGGTCGATCGCAGCTTGAAGACCCATGATGCACGCCTCATACTCTGCCATGTTGTTGGTACAGTTGAAACATAGTCGGGCAGTGAGCGGAGTATGAGTGCCTTGAGGTGATATGATTATGGCGCCGATACCATTACCCAAAGCATTGGAGGCTCCGTCAAAGTGCATAGACCATCGGGATCCTTCCTCAGGTCCTTCATCCGGTCCAGGTACTTCGCAATCAGTCACTATCATGATGCTTTCATCCGGAAACTCGAAGTTCATTGATTGATAATCATCTACGGCCTGATGTGCCAAGTGGTCTGCCAATACACTTCCCTTGATGGCTTTCTGGGTCGTGTACTGAATGTCGTATTCCGTCAAGATCATTTTCCATCTTGCAATTCTCCCAGACAGAGCAGGCTTTTCAAATATGTACTTTATAGGATCCATCTTTGAGATCAACAAGGTAGTGTGAGTCAGCATATACTGTCTCAGCTGGCAAGCAGCCCATACCAAAGCGCAGCAAGTTTTCTCAAGCAGTGAGTATCGGGTCTCACAGTCGGTAAACTTTTTGCTAAGGTAATAAATGGCGTGCTCTTTTCGGCCAGACTCGTCATGCTGCCCCAGCACACACCCCATTGAGTTGTCAAGCACTGTCAAGTATAATATCAGAGGTCTCCCTTCAACCGGTGGCATAAGAATAGGTGGTTCTTGGAGATACTCTTTGATTCTGTCAAAAGCAGCCTGACATTCATCGTTCCAACGTACTACCTGATCTTTCTTCAGCAGCTTGAAAATTGGCTCACAGGTAGCAGTCAGATGTGAGATGAATCGAGCAATGTAATTCAGGCGTCCTAAAAAGCCTCTGACCTCCTTCTCTGTCCTAGGAACTGGCATCTCTTGAATAGATTTGACCTTAGCAGGGTCCACTTGAATGCCCTTGTCACTTACCACAAAGCCTAGCAACTTTCCAGATCTTACCCCGAAGGTGCACTTGTTCGGGTTCAATCTTAGTTTGTATAGTTTCAACCGGTCGAATAATTTCTGCAGATGATCTAGATGCTCTTCCTCAGTCTGGGACCTTGCGATCATGTCATCAACATACACTTCTATCTCATGATGGATCATGTCATGAAATAAAGCCACCATGGCGCGTTGGTAGGTTGCCCCAGCGTTCTTCAGTCCGAAAGACATGACCTTGTAACAGAAGGTGCCCCACTGAGTAACAAATGTAGTCTTTTCCATGTCTTCAGGTGCCATCTTAATCTGATTGTAACCTGAAAAGCCATCCATGAAAGAGAACACCTTGTGCTGACCTGTATTATCAACAAGGACATCAATGTAAGGTAAAGGGAAGTCATCCTTGGGGCTGGCCCTGTTCAGATCCCTGTAGTCGACACACATTCTGACCTTACCGTCCTTCTTAGGTACCGGCACCACATTAGCAACCCACTGAGGGTAAGAAGTCACTACAAGGAAACCAACATCAAACTGTTTCATAACCTCGGCTTTAATCTTTTCAGACATCTCTGGACGCATCCGACGGACCTTTTGCTTAACTGGAGGGCAGTCTTCCTTGGTTGGCAAGTGATGGACCACAATGTCGGTATCCAACCCGGGCATGTCTTCGTAGGACCAGGCAAAGATCTCCATATAATCATGCAGCATTTGAGTCAACCGTTGCTTCACGCTGAGCTCTAGGTTGGCACCAATCTTCACCTCTTTCCTGTCTTCTTTAGTACCCAGGTTTATTGTTTCCACTGGCTCTTCATGGGGTTGAATTGCCCTCTCTTCCTGAAGTAACAGTCTTGCAAGCTCGCCAGGCACTTCGCAATCATCTTCACCTTCGTTTTCGGCTAAGTTGATTGGATTTTCGAAGTCATAGCTGGCAGTAGCAGAGTCGTTATCAGTGAGATCCAGAGTGGATTGAAACCTGTATGAGTGAGTGTGTGTGTAAATACAGCTGTTTTGAAATATATGTATAAAGGAAGAAAAGACAGAAAAGGAGCATAAGATTGGTAATGCGAGAAAACGTCCAAGATTTTCATTTATGATATATGAAATGACAATTTATATGCCCTCACAAATGAAACCACGGTGCCTCGGGTAAGACACCGGGCCGTAGAGTTTATTTATTGTTTATTACAAATACCAAAAACATAGGAATTCATTACTTAGTAACAAGAGAAACAGATAGATTGTCCTTCGCACTCCAATTGTTAAGTCCACTGTCGGTTGCCGGGTAGATCCAGCTATCAAACTCAGCTTCATCCACTTCGTCTTCGTCCCCAATAGCATTCACTCCATGAGCAGGCAGGGGAGCTGTCACTACATTAGGCTTCTCAGATGCCTCAAACTGTACCTCCTTGGCGTCAATAAGATCCTGCAGCTTGCTCCTTAATGCCCAACAATCATCAGTGGAATGCCCCGGGCTATCAGAATGGTACACACAGTGGGCATTCGGGTTTGTACTTGGGAGACGTAGTATTTGGAAACTTCGGAGCCTCTCTGACGGTTACTAAGTTGGTTGAGAGCAACTGTGGTAAGATCTGCGACAAGGTCATGCTCAAACGGGTGAACTCTCTCCGGGGTCTTTCAGCCCTTTGAGGATTGGTTGGCCGAGGAGCGGCAGCAGGCTTGGCAATCGTTACCGCACTGACAGATTGGCGGCGCTCAAATCTTTCTGATCTCCGGGAGCCATATACAGCACTAGCCTCCTTTTTAAAGGGTTTCTTCTCAGAACTAGACGATGCACCCTTCGGAATCTTTCCAGACTTCAACCCAGCCTCAATTCTCTCTCCAGTCAGAATCAGATCAGTGAACCCTGCAGACGAATTCCCGATAAGATGGTTGAAAAATGGCCCAGATAGGGTCCCTAAGAACATGTCTACCAACTCCCGATCAGTCAACGGTGGTTGCACCCTTCCAGCCAGGTCTCTCCACTTCTGAGCGTACTCCTTAAAACCTTCACTTGAACCTAACGACATACCCTAGAGTTGGGTACGTGTAGGGGCAAGGTCGGCATTATATTGATACTGCTTATAGAAAGCAGTAGCCAACTCCTCCAAGTTACGAACCTTGGTCCCATCCAGCTGATAGAACCATTCGAGGTGAGTCCCTGAAAGACTCTCCTGGAAGAAGTGGATCCACAAATTCTTATCCGCGGAGTACGGTTGAATTTTCCGAACATAGGACCTAAGATGTAGCTTGGGACAAGACGCCCCGTCATACTTAGCGAAAGATGGTGCTTTGAACTTATGAGGAATAATCACACCAGTAGACAAACCCAAATCTCCAAAATCCAGCCCAGGTACCTGTTGTATTTCCATAGCATTCAGCCTATCCTCCAGTTGCTTGTAACGGTCTTGTGCAGGAGGGTACTGCTCTTCATCAAAATCAGTCTCGTTGTCGGAGACTACCGGACTAGGACCCTTTTCTGCCTGAGGAGTACTCTTGCTAACAGAAGAACCAGCCTCTTCGTTCTGCAAGGTGTTGCCAAACCTTCGGCCCGAGCTGAACAGAACAGTTCTTCTCTTCTTCTTCTTCTCCTTCTTCAGGAGCAGAGCCTTCAGCTCTTCTTGGCCTTGAGCCAAACCCTTGATTAACTCCTGAAATTGCACATTCTACGCCTGAAGAGCTTTGATGGATGTCTCAGTTGATGACGAGTCGGGATTCATGATGCTGAAATAAACAGCGAAGAACTGTAAGCAACCTGAAAAGAGGAAAAACCTGCTATGCACATGATGAATGATATGTGTTTATGCAATGCATTCAAGGGTTTGAAAGTTCAAATTTGTTGTAGACAAAAAGGAACACACGTTATCATTAAGGAAACAATTGTTTTAGTATATCAAAGCCTCATGGGCAAAATAATACAAAAGTAAGTCAATCCCAAAATATGCTACGCATCCTCTTCGGAGCTATGTAGGTGTTGAGATTCCTCTCCTCATGTAACAGGCGGGTGAGCTCCAAGACCTTCTTTTCACTGGCATGTAGACTAGCCTCAAGAGAATTCCGTTCTTCCTTAAGCTGGATCCAGCTCTTCTGCATCTCTTCCCAGGATGTGGGCATATCAGGGTGCTGAATAGTGTGGGACACTTCTCCTTCCAGGACTGGTTCTTTGATCACAGGGAGCATATGAGGATAAGGCATTACCAACTTCTGGGAGCGGGCGCGTACCCACTTGAGATAAGGTTCCAACGGGATGGAGTTCCTGTGCCCCAATGTCTTGCTGTCTATCCTACTTGGCATCCTCCAGGCTCTGATAAATCTCCGGCGAAGTCCTTGAGTATCGTTGTCGAAGTCAAAAACTATGTCAGGAATTAACATGTCGTGAGGACCATCCCTCCGAGCATAACCAAATTGTCTCCAAGCCAGGCACGGGTTATAAGTAATACCTCCTCTGATTCCAAGTAAAGGAACATTATGGTACTCCCCGCAACGATCAATGATAGTGACATCTTCTCTGGACCGAGGGCACCAATGTATATCTGCATGCGTAAGAGTCATCAACCGTTGTGACCATCTCAAACCCCGCTCATTCTTCAAGATTGATTGTGGAAGGTGCGAAATAAACCACCTTCCCAGGAGAGGAGTGCAACACATAAGGACACCTCTTTTTCTCATGGTTCGAGTGTAACATGAGTGAAGGATGTCCCCCAACAATGTAGGTATAGGATTCCTGGACATAAAGATCTGGATAGCACTGATATCAATAAGCTGATCTGGGTTAGGGAACAACACCAAACCATAGACAAGGAGGGCCACAACCTCTTCAAAAGCTTGCAAGTCAAGGGAGTTCCAACATTCATGGGCCTTTTCAAACAGAAACCTGGCTAAGAACCCTTTGATACCACTTCTAACTTCCCAGTGTCCCTTGAGGTCAGATGACTGTAGGTGCAAGGCTTTAGCAATCTCTTCAAGCTTAGGTTCATTTTCTGTACCGTTGAAGGGTAGCTGATCAAGGATAGGGATCTTCAGGAGCCGGGAGAACTCCTCCAATGTGGGTACCAGCTGATAGTCCAAGAAGGTGAAACAGTGATGCAGAGGGTCAAAGAACTGGAACAGGACCTTTATCATGTCTTCCTTAATGTTGGTATTGACCAAGCTGATGAGACTTCCATGTCTTTCACTGAATGGAGAGTTCTCAGGAATCCTGGATATAAGTTCCTTAAGGTGAGGAGGGATCCTTACAAGACTGATTTGAATTGTCTTTCTACGAACAGTTTCCATGTTCTACAAAACAAGAACAAAGATGAAGATTCGAACCCCCTGAAATAGTTAGTCAATGCATATGATGCTGGATGATGTCATGATGCTATGATTAAACACAACACAGATATTTACAAAGACAAACATGTAAGGCACACAAGGCACACAAGACAAGCCCTTAGGGTTTAAGGCCAGCATGGGGTCTGGGTAGTACCCTCTTGAAGTTGGTGGGTTCAACCTGTCCTATCAAAGTAACCGGGTTCTAAGGGTCCCAATATCACGGGATTGCTTTCATTGTTCATCGTTTCGATTTAGCCACTGAACTGGCGACCGAAATATTCCAGGAAAGCAACCCTCAATTGAGTGTAGTATCGAGTATCAACCAACCTCGGACTGCACCAAAGTCAGTTATCTCACTACCCTAAAGAGGCCAAGATAGTTCAATTAAGGTTCCTAAGGTCTGTTGATGCTTCATGACACCGCGCGGAGGCCCCGTACTCTCCTTGACTGAACTCAAGGGTTACCGGTACACACCAAAGTGCCACATCAACGTAGCAGACTGTTTCAACCATGTCGGTATACCCCACACAGTTCCCTCACAGTCTTGTTGCTACTTTCTAAGAAGGTATCCCCCAGATCCGGGTTAGGATCTATAGAACTCCCAAGCAACCCACAATTTAAAGCACACAAGGAAAACAATTGAAAACATAGTTATGAACTAGCCCTAAGGTACACCTTACTTCAAGTTTTCCCCAGCAGAGTCGCCAGTTCTGTGATCGGTGGATCTGGAACTGACTGTTTAACGCTGGTTCGCGAAATGTCGCGGAAGCAAGAGTCGCCACCGTCTTTTATTTTCTCCAAATGGAAAGGACAAAAGCACAGAAAAATTCCTTATAGAGATTGCTCTCGGTTCGGGAGGTAGGTTATAGAAAGGGAAGGTGTTAGCACCCTTTCTATCCATGGTTATCCATGGGTTCTTAGATACTTGCTCATTGTGTTTTCAAAAATGGTTTGTTTGCTTTTCAATTGTGGGTTTTAAAAAGTTTCTTTGAAAATTCCAGTTCGACTCTTGTATCGGTCCTCAAGAGTGTTTGAAAAATTGCTTTCGAAAGCTTTTTGAAAATGTGTCGGTGTGAAAAGTATTTTGTTTTGTTTTGAAATTTAGATCAAGTATCTAGAGTCGTCTACCTACCCTAAGGAATTCGTCTGTGTAAATGTCCTTTAAAGTAGTGCCATCCCACCATTGAGAGGTAGGTAGCACCACCGTTGGAGGTGTTCGGGTCAATTCGAGGTTCGGGACATGGTGATCACCAGAGCAATAGGAAGATACCTTAGAAGCTACCCTCATGCCAGGTTCCCGGATCATGAGGACTTACTAAGACATCCTCTACTCGACGATCACCTTTCGAGGCAAGGCAACAGTGAGGCGTACCCTAGGGGTGGTGTGTGAATTTATGTGTCAGATTCATTTATTTTTGTCTTGTCATGTTATTGGTGATCTACACGTTCATTTTTATTTTTGTCCATACATTCTTTCATGCCTTGATTAACAGTTAATAGTGCGAGAAAAGTAAAAGATTCTAAGCTATTACAAAAGGCGCGGGTCCACATCGCCAAAATTAAACCTTGACCCGATTTGACAAAAAAATAAAGAATTAAAGAAAACAAAGGTGCGAGAAATAAAGATTACATGGCCTTGGGAGAGATACATCAATATTAAACGAAAAAGAAATAAACACGCGAATTAAATAAGAATTAAACGAGGGCGTTGGACCCTTTTTTGCAAAATTAAATTAATGATGGAATTAATTAATTAAAAAAAAAAGAAAGAAATTGTTTTTGGTATTTTATGTTTTTAATGAAAAAATTAATTGAAATTAAATGCCAACCCTAATTCTACAATTTTGTTTTATTATGAAAAATGTTGAAATTTTTAACCTAAAATTAACCCTAATTTTTATATACAATTTAATTATAAAAATAAATATCTAATATTTAATTATTATGGAATAAAAGAAAAAAGATGAAAATTAATTAAACCCTAATTCTATATTTTTTAGATTTTTATTAAAAAGGTTAAAATTAAACCTAATTTAAAAACTAATTAATTTATGAATTTATTTACAAGAAATATTAAAATAAAAAAAAATATTATTTATTTTATTTTTATCTTTTCTGATTTTTTATTGTTTTGTGTTTTTTTATATTTTATGAAAACATTAAATTAATTAAACAAACAATAATTAAAAGAAAACAAAAATAAAGAAAGTGAAGAAAATTTGCAAACCTAGGGGGTTCAGACCCCAAATAGGAGGTATAGCCCAGCAATTTGAGCCCATCAACCATTCTAGCCTGATTGACTTTCCTTGTCCAGCGTATGGGGTGTTGACTCAGGTCCACCATGTTCTTTGAATCTGATCCCTTGGATTGATCTAGGCACACGCGTGGCAAACTGGAAGGTGGGTCACATGATGGACTTCCTGTATTGACATTGCACAAGAACACGTTTAATGGAAAAATATAAGGAAAGGAGTGTGGACCTGGGGCTCGAACCCAGGTCCTAGAGATTACCAGCCAACGCGCTTGCCAACCCTGCTGTCTTGCATATCTGTAAGTAATATAATGAATAAATATAATAAAACAAAACGCGTTAGTGCTGCTTTTTTGCGCGCGAGATTTAAACGCTCCACTCATGGACAGCCACCTCGCCTTCTTCTTCCTTGGCTTATTTTTTTTTTCTGAAACAAGAACAGTTTAGCAACGGTTTTCAAACGTTGCCTTAGACGCTATATTAGAAAATAGCGAATAGGCCATAAGGCCTCATAAATTAGGCGCGACATATGGTTTCTCTTCGTCTAAACGCATTGAATTGAATGGCTTTGGTCTTAGACTCCAATTTTTCCTTATTTCAAAACCCCTAATTCCAAGCTTCATAAACCCTAAATATTGTTAATGGCAAATCTTCATATAGGGCACGAAAACAAAATCAAACTATTGGGTTAGCATCAGAATTGCATAAGGAATATAAATCACATGTTAAAATTTGCAAAAAGCGCATGAATTGAGATGCATGAGTATGAAAATTTTTCGGTACAGATGAGATTGTTCTCACGTTTCTGGGCACGAAAGCTTGTGGTTTTTTATGCAAAATCTTTCTATGAAGCCTTAGCAAGCTAATGAGATCAAAACCTTGCCTTGAATCGCCCTAGAACTAGGTTTTCAGAATTGAGTTTTTTTGCAAAAAATTTCAAGTTTGTGTCTTGGTCTCTAGCGCAGCTGAGTGGTTCCTGGCATTAGGGTTGTGTTCTATATTTATGTGTGAGTGAATTAGGTCAAAAATCTGACCAAAAGAATCCAAGATTTGATTGTTCAATATTTGATTTTCAAGCATTAGTTTTTCCAATCTTTTTCATGCCATTTGATACCAAATCATGCCAAAACTTTCCAAAAATGATCATGCACGAATCTTGAATGTCCAATGAGAGTATTTTCTGCACAAAGAGATTTGATTTCATTAGTTTTGTATTTTTCATGTATTTTATTTAATTAAATGAATTATTAATAATAAAAAATCCAAATAAATAAATAAAAATGGAGAAAAACTTCCCTTTGGGCCTAATGGTCGTGCACATGCTTGGGATAATGAATTATGGAAGAAAAATAAGCCCATTAGCAATTTTAGGTCATTTGAATCAATGTTAACTTTTCAAAATATCCAAAAATTTCCCAACTTCCACAAGGCATAACTTGCTCAATTTTTAAGCTTTGCTCATGTTCTTGGACATTTTGGAAAGGTATTTGAGTCCTCTAACCAATGCCTTTGGTCCCATGTCATTTTGATTTACCAATCTCAAGTTATGGCCTTTGACTTAAAGTCCCTTTTTGTTGACTTTTGAAAATGACCTATAATGTTGAAATTGATAACTTTTTGTGAGAGCATTTCTTGGACTTGAAGTATGAATATGAGTTGTAGGAAATGTCTTTCTCTTCAAAATGAGCTTTGGATGGAATTTTTCTGATAATCCATGTGAAAGTTATGCCTTGGTCAATTTACAGTTGACTTTTTCAACTGTCCAAATAAGGAAACTTTTGCATCTTGATGATTTTTGAGCCAAGCTTTGAGAATCATGATCAAGCATTGATCAAATGATGTTTGTGGCTTCAAAATGAGATGTTGACCAAAAATTTGAACTTTTGACTGTCAAATGACCATTTTGCCCCTACAGTTGACTGTAGTGCAATTAGGGTTTTTGACTGTGCAATTTTGTGCTGAAAGTCTTGAAACTTGGTATGAGGATGCTTGACCATATTTATAGGCATGTGAGACTTGATTGGACCTTTTGAAACTTCATTTTCTTGATCAGAGACCAAACCCTAATTTTGACTGTTTAGGATACCCTTGCACTGTGCAACCCTTGGGGAATTTTGAAGCTTGACTTGGCAATCCTTGAAGAATATGGGAGGGCAAATTTTTGGGTACAACAGTTGCCCCTGTTCAATAAAGTCTTCCTGTGCAAAATAAATGCATAAACCAGAACTCAAAATTTTTAAGAGATCCATAAATCCAATTCAGAAATAAACTGGAGCAAGACGGCCAGTGTTGATACATCCTTTGGGAAATAAACTCATGAGGGACAACCAAAATCAACTAAGAAAAGAGCGTTGCAGAAAGGTCAGAACACAATGCTAATGAACGATGGTTTTTTAGTTATGCATGATGTATGTATGAATGTATGAGTGCTATCATGCATATGCTAGTAAAAAGGATACATAATCAGTTCAAATAAACAAAACCGCCTCAGGTACTAACGGCACTGGGCTAATCTTCAACCAGAAAGATCAATCTAAGAAAGGTAAAAGAAACTGCGGAAACCAAATCCATTGCTTGTGTTAACTTTACTGAGGAGAAACATAATTCGGATGTAGCCAAATCAAACAAATATCGAGATAGAACATCTTTCTTCCGGTTTTATTGGAGAAAACAACTTTCCAAAAGCAACATGCCTACTAGAGATTTCGAGACCAGCTTCAAATAAGGCAGACTGACGTCGAACACAACCGAACTTTACTGGTGAAATCAAGCCTAACTACCCGGAGAAAACTTTCATCACGAATGCTCACTCCAAACAAGAGATGCTCTGGGATAACCTTCCTGGGGAATCAAGAAGTCAATACTTTCATCATACGAGGGAAAACTTGCTGGGGAAACTGAGACGGAGGCTTCTGACCATGCAAACCCCAAAAAGCGAACCAAGACTTGACTGGAGATAATGGGATCACAACCCAATATTGCATATTATACCCACTAGTATTGCCTCTAACTATCTGAGAAACACACAAGGATTGCGCACAATAGCAAAATGACCTGAGAAAACTTTCTTGAAGGGAGTAAATCTTCTTAAAACAACTGGAGTTTGTTAATTCCTGGGACCACCATTCTTGTTGTCATTGTTTCATCATAAATCCCAAAGTAAATTGAGTTTGTAAATATCTCTTTTCTTTTTGAAAAGTTAATTTTGCTTTTTAATCCTTTTGCTTTAACAGTTATTATCAGCAATAAATGATGTCTTTGCAAGCTAAATAAAAATAAGAACACAAAAAGTTGGTCAAAAGCTCGAATTTCATTAATAGAATGGTAGTCTACGAATGGCGAGACTCCATGGATGATTACAAAGTTTGGGAAATGATAATACATGATGGAAAAGATACATTGAGATAAAATGACCATTATTCCCCCTAACAACTTTTGAAGTCCTGAGCAGCAGCTTTTGTTGAAGTATGGTGAGGATCCGAGAAGATTGTTGCTTCAACGATCAAGTCTTTTCTGACGTAGTTACTTGCCAAGAAAAATCCCTAACTTTTGCCTAAGCTGCCCTTGCGGGTTTTCAACTTAGCGGGAAATTTATTCTATTTATGTCTCTAATTTTTGCCTAGACCGCCCTTTCAGGTTTTTGGCCTACCGAGATGCTCCTTTTTTGCCTAAGCCTCCCTTTCTGGTTTTCAACTTAGCGAGCTGTTCTTTTATTTCTTTAGGCGAAGTATTTCTTGACTGCGTCAACATTCATGGGACGTGGGAACTCCTCGCCATCCATAGTTTCAAGAATTAATGCACCACCAGAGAAGGCTTTCTTGACAACATACGGGCCTTCAAAATTAGGAGTCCAGTTGCCCCTAGAATCAGCGTTGAAAGACATGATCTTCCTGAGCACGAGGTCGCCTTCTCTGAATTCACGAGGTTTGACCTTTTTGTCAAATGCTTTCTTCATTCTTTTTTGATATAACTGCCCATGACACAAAGCTGTCATTCTCTTCTCTTCAATCAAATTCAATTGGTCAAACCTGTTCTAAACCCATTCAGCCTCTGTCAATTTGGCTTCCATTATCACACGCAACGAGGGAATCTCTACCTCGACACGGAGTACAACTTCCATTCCATACACTAGAGAAAACAGGGTTACTCATGTTGAAGTGCGGACAGATGTTCGATATCCATGTAGAGAAAAAGGGAGCATTTCATGCCAATCTTTATAAGCAACAACCATTTTCTGGATAATTCTCTTGATATTATTATTAGTAGCTTCAACAACCCCATTCATCTTAGGCCTGTATGGAGATGAATTGTGATGGACAATCTTGAATTCTTCGCACAGTTATGTCATCATCTTGTTGTTCAAATTCGAGCCATTGTCAGTGATGATTCTGCTTGGCACACCATACCGACATATAAGGTTATTCTTAATGAAGCACACAACCACCTTCTTAGTAACATTGGCATAGGAAGCAATCTCCACCCACTTGGTGAAGTAATCAATTGCTACTAAGATAAAACGGTGCCCATTCGAAGCTTTGGGTTCTATCATCCCAATCATGTCAATACCCATATAGAGAAAGGCCATGGGGAGGAAATCACATTGAGGAGTGTCAGAGGTACATGGATCTTATCTGCGTAAATCTGGCATTTATGGCACTTCTTTGCAAATTTGTAACAATCAGATTCCATCGTCAACCAATAATAACCTACCCTTAGCATCCTTTTAGCGATTGAATGTCCATTAGCATGAGTGCCAAATGAACCTTCATGGATCTCATGTATCAACTTGTATGCTTCGTGTCTATCCACGCATCTGAGCAAGACCATGTCAAAATTCCTCTTGTATATCACATTTTGACTGAGGAAGAAACTGCCTTCCAACCTTCTCAGTGTCTTTCTATCCTTCTTTGACGCACCAAACGGGTATTCTTGAGTCTGAAGAAAATGCTTGATATCATAGTACTAAGGTTTTTCATCTACTACCTCCTCTGTCGCAAACACATGAGCGGGCCTATCGAGCCGTCGAACTGTAATTCGGGGTATATCATTCCAAGCATTTACTTGGTACATGGAAGCCAAAGTTTCTAGAGCATCTTCCATTTGATTTTCATCCCTGGGAATGTGATGGAATTTAACTTTATTGAAGAAGGGTAGTAATCTTCTAGCAAAATCTTTGTAAGGGATCAAGCCAGGGTGACGAGTGTCCCATTCCCCTTTAATCTGATTTATTACTAATGCTGAATCGCCATACACATCTAGAATTTTGATTCGGAGATCAATATCTTCTTCAAGACCCATGATGTAAGCCTCATATTCTGCCATATTATTAGTGCAATCAAATTTTAACCTTGCAGTAAAAGGAATGTGTGATCCATGAGGAGTAACAATCACAACACCAAATCCTTTACCATAAGCATTCACAGCTCCATCAAATATCATACTCCAACGAGATTCAGAGTCAGGGCCCTCCTCAGGCAAAGGTTCATCGCAATCTTTCACTTTCAAGAACATCACATCTTCATCGGGGAATTCATATTCTGCAGACTGATGATCTTCCACCGGCTGGTGAGCAAGGTAATCTGCTAGCACACTACTTTTGATAACTTTTTGAGTGCGGTATTCGATATCATATTCAGACAACAACATCTGCCAATGGGCAATTCTCCCAGTAAGAGCAGGCATTTCAAAAATATACTTGATTGGATCCATTTTGGAGATCAACCAAGTGGTATGATTCAACATATACTTCCGCAAACGCTTTGCCGCCCAGGCCAAAGCACAACATGTTTTTTCTAGCATGAAATACCGTGACTCACAATTAGTGAACTTTTTGCTGAGATAATAAATGGCAAACTCTTTCTTTCCCGTTTCATCCTGTTGTCCCAGAATACAACCCATGGATTTATCCAACACTGTTAGATACATAATCAACGATCTTTCTTCTACGGGAGGGAGCAAGATAGGAGGTTCAAGCAGATATTATTTACTACTTTCAAATGCCCTTTGGCAGTCATCTGTCCATACACAACCTTGATCTTTCTTTAACAACTTAAAGATCGGTTCACATGTTGCAGTCATGTGGGAAATAAATCTGGAGATATAATTTAAACGCTCGAGGAAACCCCCTGACTTGCTTTTCAGTTCTTGGTGCTGGCATTTCTTGAATTGCTTTGACTTTGTCAGGGTCAACTTCAATTCCTTTCTGGCTAACAATAAAACCCAACAATTTCCCGGATCTAACTCCGAAGGTGCATTTATTTGGATTCAAGCGGAGACGATACTTCCTCAAACGCTGAAACAAATTCAATAAATCTTTTATATGCCCTTATTCAGTTTGGGATTTGGCAATCATATCATCAACATATACTTTGATTTATTTGTGCATCAGATCATGGAATAGGGTTGTCATAGCCCTCTGGTACGTTGCACCAGCGTTCTTCAACCCGAAGGGCATCACTCTGTAACAAAATGTTCCCCAGGGTATGATAAACATTGTTTTTTCCATGTCCTCTGGAGCCATTCTTATTTGATTATACCCGGAAAATCCGTCCATGAACGAGAATACTTTGAATTTTGTTGTGCTATCCACTAACATATCAATGTGAGGTAATGGAAAATCATCTTTTGGACTAGCTTTATTTAGATCCCTGTAATCTACGCACATGCGGACTTTTCCGTCTTTTTTCGGTATTGGGACAATATTGGCAATCCATTAAGGATACACTGACGTCAATATCCGGGTGGGTTCTTGTCAACTTTTGTTTAACTGGTGGACACTCTGGCTTCAACAGAAAATGATGCTCGACAATGTCTGTATCTAGACCAGGCATATCTTGATAAGACCAAGCAAAAATATCCACATATTCTTTCAACAGCTCAATCAACCCGCTCCTTACATCAGGATGCAACGATGCTCCAAGCTTGACTTCCTTCGGATCTTCTTCTGAACCCAAATTAACCACTTCCAAAGGCTCTTTGTATGGTTGAATGGTATTTTCCTCGTGCTCAAGCAACCATGAGACCTCTTCTGGAATCTCACCATAATCTTCTTCTTCAACCCCAAACACAGAACATTCAAAGTTGGGAGAGGGTGCATGGTCATTGTATTCAACGAGTTTTTTTAATTAATCTGCACATGTGATTTATGATTGCTTTTAGAAACTGACACATATAACAAGTGATCATGCAGACTAATTTTCAGTTATTATTTATTTTGAAAGGTTTTTTTATTATTACCATTTCCCAAGAAAAAGGCAGAAAATAAAAGACATAATTTGGAAGTAAAGACAACTTTCATTAATGATCTTAACAGTTATAGCAAACAAATAAGCCCTACAACATTGATACTTCCACCTTGGGCAGAGTGAAAGTTTTTCAAAAGAAAGAAAAAAATTAACAAAACAAATTACTTTGAAATATGCATGCAAGAAGGAACATCAATGGTGACCCAGTTCTGAACTCGGATTCCATGCATCACATAATTCGGTGCTTCCTGCTCTACTTCGTCCTCTTCAACAACATTAATTTCAGAACCAATCGGATGGAGGTAGCCACCGCTACGGAAAACATCCTGATAACTATTCACAGTAGACTTTGACTTCAAACCTTCGCCTTTGCCAATCTTTGAAGAGAAACCCAAACCAACTATGTTTTTGTTCACGGGTGGATCCACAAGTCGTCCCCATACTACATTATGACCATTGCGCACAACCTTCTATGCATCCTTCAGGGAAACCACATAATTCTCATTCTTCCTTATGTTGTCAATGGATAGGGCTTGGAACTGGGTTCCAACAGCAGCCTCATCCGCCTCTATAATACTGAAAGAGGATAGATGGGATATCAACAACGCTTGCTCCCCATTTATGATCACTACCTTCCCTTCACGCACAAATTTTAGCTTCTGATACAAAGTTGAAGTGACAACCCCTGCTTCGTGTATCCATGGTCGTCCTAGCAAACAACTATACACGGGAATAATGTCCATTACCTGGAAAGTTATCAAGAACAAGTGTGGTCCTATATGGATGGGCAAGTTCACTTCACCGATGACAGATTTCCTCGACCCATCGAAAGCCATCACAATGATGCCACTCGGGCGCATAGGTGTTCCCTGATACTTTAACTTCATGAGAGTACTTCTCGGTATAACATTCAACACAGATCCGTTATCAATTTTCACATTGGACAGCGAATCATTCTTGTAATTCATAGATATGTGGAGGGCCAGGTTGTGATTCCTCCCTTCATCTGGTAACTCATCATCGCAAAAACTCAAGTTGTTACATGAAGTAATGTTTCCAATCACGTTGCTGAATTGATCCAACGGCATGTCATTATATACAAAAGCTTGGTCTAGTACTCTCATTAGTGATTCTCTATGAGCAGAGGAATTCATCAATAAAGCTAGGATGGATATCTTTGAAGGAGTCTGCAATAGCTGGTCCACAATTTTATAGTCGCTCATTTTAATTATTTTCAAGATATCATCCACTTATTTCTCCAATGTAGCTCCACTAGTCTCTCCTTCAACCTTCTTAGGCTCATCGTTCTCAGCAATTTTCTTTCCAGCAACAACATCTTTTCAAATAACCGGCGCAAACACACGACCACTACGGGTCACCCTGCTATTATCGGCTATATTTCCAACATCTGGAATTGGTTGGATGGGAACTTCCACCCCATCTTCCAAGATTGTAGCGTTGTATTTGTAAGGCACATCCTTACCTGATTTATAGGGAACAGGTCCTGGAAGACTAATTACCAATGGGGTAACAGCTGGTTTGCTATGGTACTCCACCTCAAGGTGAGCGGGTGCACCAAAACAAGGTACAATGAAATTTACGCCTTCCTCGACACAATCAGCTTTCAACAGATCACTTCCGGAAAACAAATCTTCGTCTGAAGAGAAATACTCATTCGCGGAGGCATATGCTTCCTCTGACTCTTCTCCCAACAAACAAACTTCAACCATATCAACCTCGTGATAATAATCTATCTGACCTATGATCTTGATAGTCCCATTGTCTAACAGCAATTGAACACCCTCTCTCACAATAGAACATCCTCGGGGGTCTTGACAACAAATTACGCATGATCCATATCGGTGTTCTACCTGACCAGCAGTACGATAGAAGGTAGCATGAAACTATACGAGATCTTCATTCAGATACTCCACATCAAAAATTATGAATTCACCAGGACATCCAGAAACCATATTCACTTCCTCTTCATACTCTGCCCTAGGCCTGATTATATGGATTAAACCTTCATCCATCATCTCCTGTAAATCAACCTTTATTTTCTCGCAACCCTGTATATTTGTACTGCAAACAGCACAACCGACATGGTCATGCGTATAACAACTAAATTCACAGAGGTCTGCGTGCATCTTCAATAAATCCCCTCTAACTAGATTAATGTTAAAAATCTGGAAGTCACCTGGACAACCGGCCACCATATTCACAGCATTAACTCCCCCGTGTTTGCGCAGAGGATTGTCTTTCACATTAGGTCCCATGTCTTTGAAAGATAGAATTCTAGATTTCACTAACTTTTTCACTTCAGTCTTCAAAGGATAACAATTTTCAATGCTATGCCCTGGTTCTCCCTGATGAAAGGCACACGTCTGGTCCGCTTTGTAATACCAAGGCAGTGGTGATGGTACAGCGGGAGGTGGTCGTGTCTGGACCAACTTCTTCTGAATCAATGCTGGTAGTATCTCTGCATAGCTCATGGGGATAGGGTCATAGTTCTCCTTTCTCTGATTATTCCCTTGGTTCCCCTGCTGGGATTGTCTTTGATAAGCAACGGTACTTAGAGTGGAATTCATAACAGAAGTCACTGAAGCAACTTGCTGGTGACGCTGATAAGTCCTTCTAGGAACAGTTACCCTCCTCTCTTGTATAACAACATTGGTATCCCCTTCTTTCTTCTTGGTAAACCCATAAAATGGCTTCTTCACACCTCCGGATCCTTCAATCTTTGTCAAATGACCTTCTCTTACTGCCTCTTCTAGGCGGACGCCCATTCCTACCATCTCTGTAAAATCACTCGGGCACTTGCTACCATTCTTTCGTAGTAGAAAGCACTCAATGTCTTCAGAAAATTTTTAGTCATTTCCTTCTCCTCCATAGGAGGAATCACTTGTGCAGCCACTTCGCGCCATCTCTGCGCATACTCTTTGAACGATTCTCTGTCTTTCTGAACCATTGCCCTAAGCTGGTCACGGTCAGGTGCCATTTCCACATTGTACTTGTATTGTTTTATAAATGCTTCTCCCAAATCATTAAAAGTATGGATGTTGGCGCTGTCTAAACTCATATACCATTTCATCGCTGCGCCGGTCAGACTATCCTGCAAAAAGTGAATCAGCACGCGCTGATCATCGGTGTGGGTAGACATTCTCCTTATATACATCACCAAGTGAGAACGAGGGCAAGTGTTGCCCTTGTACTTCTCAAACTCCGGGACCTTGAACTTAGTAGGTACTTTAACATTCGGGACCAAACACAGCTCATTCACATTTTTCCCAAATAACTCTTTTCCCCTAATAGCCTTCATATCTCTTTGCATTCTATCAAACTGCTCTTGGAAATCATCCATTTTGTCATAAAGACCCAAGTCTTCACTTGGCGGAGGGAAAGGATGACACACATCTTCATTAACAAACGGAACCAGATTCACCAAAGGAGGTGCAGCAGGAATAATATGCACCACAAAAGGTGCTAGAGTAACAACATTTGGAACCACTGGAGCATCTTGGGGGCCCAAATTGAAACTTTCAGGTTCAAAATTCTCTGGCATTCCCCATGGATAACCCTGAGACATGCGGTTTTGAACAACAGTCGGAGTAGTGGATACCGGAACAGTAGGAACTTCAGCATTTTCCCTTGTTGGTTGAGGTTGAACACTCGGTGGCTGATTCTGAGCAACCACTAGAGCTTCCATCAGAGTAGTCAAATTGGCCAAGCCTGCCTTCAAAGCAGAAACTTCTTCGCGTAGCTCGCGATTCTCCTGTTCTAAGTTGTCCATCTTCTTTTTGAAATTAGCCCGAGTGTTGTAGTGATGAGTCAGCTTGCTATTGAAGTAAAGAAGCTGGGTAAGACACCTGGATATGCATAACAAATGCAAGAAACATGTGCAATATGATGCATGATATGCAGTGTATATGATTATTATTATTTTATCATTTAATATTTCAAGGGATTTAAGATTTACAGACATATTGCAAACATCAAAATAATAACGCATTTGAAATACTGAAAACTTTTATTATAATAACTTCGAAATGGGTTACAAGTTTTAATGATCTCAAGTACAAGATTAAAATAAAATCTAAAATTCTGAGAAAAGGAACTGATAGAGATCAATCTGTACGATGGCGCTTCCCTGTGAGCCTGGAAATCTGAGCTCTCAACCTCTGGTTTTTTTCCAAATGTCTGATGGCAACCTCCTTCCAATCATCTGAATCAGGAAGTGAACAAACAACACATGTTTGAGGCTTAGGGGAAAATAAATCCCCTTGCCTCTCTATAGACTCCACAACTCGACTCTCAAGGATCTCGATCAAATCATCTTTCTCCTTCAAGTCTGCTCTATAGGAACTCTCTAAAGTCTGGAACTTGTTCTTCCAAGCATCCCTTTCCCGTTGCATCCTAAACAAAGCGAGTTACAGCTCTCCTAGATCATCTAATAAGGGAGGAGTGGTCTTCACAAATATATCAGGAATGGGTGTCTCCCGAGTATACGGCATCTTCAACTGAATGGCTCTCGATCGGACCCACTGAAGATATGGCTCCAAAGAAACAGCGCCCCTAGGTCCCAAATCCTTCCTACTCTTCTTATGAATGTGACGCCAGGCCTTTGCAATTTTCTCCCTAGCTTCCTTGTGGTTTTCTCCTTCCTTCAGAAAGAAACTACTCAAATGAATGTTGTTTGGTTTATCCCTCATCGGATAACCAAGCTATCGCCGTGCAAGAATAGGGTTATAGTTAATTCCTCCCTTAGTACCAAGAAGAGGTACATTGGGGAAACTACCACAACTGTCAATAATCTCCACATCCTGATAAGCTCGATGATACCAATCAATATCCGAGTGAGTAAGTGCCATGATCTTAGGAGCCCAACGAGGTTCCTTCTTGATATCCAAAAAGGCATCAGACTGAGGCATATGAGAGATGAACCACCAGTACAACAAAGGCGTGCAACAGATAATCATTCCCCCATGATAAGAACTCCGAAGATGAACAAAGTAATAAGCATCACCCAACAGTGTAGGAACGGGGTTTCCAATCATGAAGATCCTAATGACATTAATGTCGACAAACTTGTCCACATTAGGAAATAAGAATAATCCATAGGCAAGTAAAGCAAAGATGGCCTCAAAAGCAATCGTACTCTTCATTCCGGAAAAGTAACGAGCTTTCTCCAATAAAAACTGGGTTGGTAATCCTCTAATCCCTACTTTGGTAGTCATATGGGCTTCCACCTCAGACTTCCCCAGATGAATTAAAGCAACAATCTCATGTGGTTTTGGCTCACCCTCTAATTCAGTAAAAGGAACACGATCGGTAACGGGCAAATCCAATAGATAGGAATACTCCTCCAGTGTAGGCATCAATTGATAATCAGGAAAAGTAAAGCAGTGATACACCGGATCATAGAACTGGACCAAGGTCGAGAGAATACCCTCCTTCATCTTCAGCTTCATGATAGGAATAATGGATCCATACTTCTTCCGAAAGTCTGCAGGACACTCAATCTCTGGAATTAGACTGACCAACTCATCTATCTTGGGATCCTTGAAACTGTATTTCCCGGTCTTTCTCTTTCCAGAATCCATGGTTAACAGTACCTGAGATGTTCATAAATAGTCAACCTTTAAATCCCTTGAAATATTATTTTATTCAAAAGATGCTTATGAGTGCATGGATGCATGATGCAGCAATCACACACAAGATCACACATATAGGGTTCATAGGTTCAACGTCACGAGCATGAGGTCGAAGGTACTACCCATAAGGTGTTGGTCTAAAAGTTATCACCTGTTGAACAAGGTTCTAAAGGTTCCCAGAGTCTACATCCTTCCTTCGGATATTACCAACTTCCCTATTAACACGGTAATTAGTAATATTCTCAAGAAAGACTCGTCCGAGCGTAGTATCGCGTGACAACTATTTCTGGATTACTCCGTCATAGCTTCCGCACTACACCTAAAAGGCCAACATGGGTTTGGTATTCTATGGTCTTCAGTTTCAGCAGGCTCCCAGGTCGAAAGCAGTACGTCTTCCCGATTACTCGGTAAACGACACTACAGTCAAAGGGGCCTTCACTGAGTGGGGGATCTCATGCCTCCTTTTTTGGGATTACTCCTTCAAAGTTAACATGACTATACCGCCCGTCCTATCTTAAAGTTTTCCCAAGTCCGGGTGTAGGACTTATGAGTAATCACCAAGCGCCCTTAAAACAAGGGAAATCCAAACAAACATATATACAAAATATAACACATAAACAACAATAGAACATATACAGATATTAACAAAGATAGGCTTAACCCACTTAGGGATGGACCAGAAAGAGGTCAATCTTTCCCCAGTGAAATCGCCATTTTTCTGTAGCGGTAGAAATGTTCAAGACTAAGCCATTGGATTGACTAGACTTTATACAAATCAAAATAAAAGTCTCCACCGCGCTTTATTGTTTCCAAAGAAATGGGAAAAGAGCGAATAACCCAAAAAGGGGGAAAAGATTCAAGGTAAGGGGATTGGTTATGCAAAGGGAAGGTATTAGCACCCTAAACATCTACGGTACTCCGCAGGAGCCTCTTTGAAAAATCTGTATATTTTGGCCATATAAAATGTGTTGTATATAAAATGGATGGTGGAGGTGAGAAAAGAAATATTTTTTTTTATCATTTTTGCACCCGCCACGGTTGCGAACCTTTAGTGCCTATGTACCGCCTTTCGTGCAATAGGGGATCAGGGTACATGTAGTTCCTCTTTAAAAATCTTGAAACACAAGTGTGTTGGTTAATTTTAAGAGATAAGACATCATTGTCATTGTCCGTGTGGAAAACATACTTACTACCCACAATCATGAGAAAGGAGAATTTGCATCATCTCAAAGTGGAGGATATGGCCTGGATCTTAAAATCAATAATGCCTCACTAAACACCCAAGTGGAAAATATATCTCTTCACTACATATTGTAGAAGTATAGTTGTTTGCATCACTACAAGGATTGACAAGAGTCTAACCTTTTGAGAAAAAGTTTTAAAGATAAAAACCAAAGTGACAAAATGGTTTGAAATGAGATTGATTGACTTTTAGTCTTCTCACAAAAAAGTGTCAAAGTATTATTAAATTGATTAAAGTTTATTGATGAAAATGTTTTTTTTTGAAAATGCATGGACCTAAGTCCAAGTTTATTATGAAAGTGTTTCAAGTTTAGAAACCAGAAGAGTTTAAAAAGGAGGGAGATGATTTTTGAAATTAAAGAAGATGGGAGGAGTAGAAGAGGCTATACTAAAGCATAAGATAAAAGCTAAGGATAAGGACCATCTAACCAACAAGAACCAAAGCTTGACATTAAGAGCCATTATAAAATTCCCATTTTTCAGATTGAAACTAAGCAAGCAAAGATACTAGACCTCTTCAAGTGTATTAAGTCTTCACAAAAATTGGGCAGAGTAGCGGCTGTATACGGGTGAATTCTAGATTACAAACAGAGGATGTAATCACAAAAACCTGCACACAAAAAATAAACAAGCAACCAAATGTCTTGAGGTAAACCTCAAGAGCTCCAGACAAAATAATCAGATAAGATCACAAGGTATCCAAGATAGGCCAAGGTTTCTAATCCCAAGTCCAAGAAAAGTCCACTGCTCCACCATGCCAAGGATAGTAACCAAATAGTCCAAGTGTCATTAAGAGTTTTTTTAGGGTTTGAGTTGGTTATTAAGTATTTTGAGAAAGAAAAAGAAAAGCTCAAGTGATCAAAGTAAAAATGACAAGAAAATAAATGCTCAAATGAGCAAAGATAAAAATGGCATGAAATGAAAAATGCTAAAAGTAAATAGTACATAAAGCATAAAAAAGAATGAAAGCATAAGTTAAAAGAAGTCAATAATTAGTGGTTAGTTGGATGATCATCTTGAAACTTGCATTTGGAACTCATTAGAGGATTGGTAGAACCAAAGCCTCCACACAACAAGTTGCATTTGCTTTTTGTCAAGTATATCATCCATTTGGAATTCTCATAAGTACCATTTAATGATCAACGATGTTTAAGTTATCCGCGTTGACCAAAAGTGTTATAGATCCATTAGAGAATTGGTAGAACCATAGCCTCCACACAATGAATCTCAAAGTTATTGGATCAAAGAGATCAAATTAACATACTTGGGCTTGCAATCATAAGTTTGGGCCACGAATGATCATTTATTTGAATCGGGACAAAATTTTGCGCTATGTTAAGCAATCGTAAGTGGATTTATATAGAAGTCGCACCTATTTTGAGGCCGGTCAATAGAAATCTATGCACCATTTGTTTTGAGACAAGATATAGAGATCATGCTCTAACAACATTTAGTGCAATTAGAAAGGGAATAGATGAAGAGGAATTAGGGAAAATAGAAAAACCACATTTGAATTAATATTTAATCAAACTATAATTAAAATCATTCATCCATTTCTTGTGGAGTTAAACTCAACACCATGGATCCAATGATGTTAATAAAGCTATGATCAAAAAATCAACCAAAGACAGCCAGAAAATAATCACAAAATAATATCACATTTAATATATATATTAAAAGGTTTAAAAAAAAAGAAATAATGAGGGAAATACCAATTATATTCAAATTAATCAAGAAATGAAAAATAAGACCGTAGAAAAATCAGAAAAGGGGCCAAGTAATTTTACAAAATTTTTGGGAATTTTTAAAAGTCATAAACTATTTTTAAAAATTAAAATAAATGGGTGAAATAAACAAAAATGGTAAAAAATAGTAAAGTCAGAAACAAAAATAAAATAAGGTCACCAATATTTGTCACAATATCATTGGATCATTCCATAATTTTTTCTGAATTTAAAAATGTGTAAAAGTATTTTTAAACATTTTTAACAAATCAAATAAGTGTAAAATTCATAAAAAAATACCAAGACACAAAAATAAATTGTGAAAAATTAAAAATCAGAAAGAGAATAATCAAAACTATTTTTCATAATTTTTTCAGATTTTTTGGACTAAAAATGATTTTTCTATGATTTTTTGAAATTTAAAACAATTAAAATATAATAAATCAGAAAAAGAAAATAAAAGAAAAAGATGTGGACCATTGGATGAGAGTCAAAACGCGTTAGTAATCAAATACAAAGGATCTAGCGTGCTGTGCATATCATGGTCTTTACTGAATAAAGCACTGGATCAAATGTAAAGTCAGAAATTCAAAAAATACAAATGGCACGCTTTCATTGGTTAGAAGGTGACACGTTGGTCATCTTCAACCTCCAGCCTCACGAATTGCAGGTCTCTCAAATTGTAAAATCAGAAGCTCCGACCTATGCCATTCGCTTCGTCTCTTCAAGACGAAGACAACCATACCTTCGCGCCCAATTTATATAAACTGTAACTCAAGCAATTTGGAAAGAAAGTTTTGAAAGGGGATTTGAAAATTCATGGTCGAAACGTGTTTCCAGTAAGAAGTAAGTGTTACGACTAGAACCAGGGCAATGAGAGCAACACGGTGATATCAAAGTTTTGAAGAATTGATGAAGGAATCTACCTATTTAAGTTGAGTTGCAGAGCTCTGAAACTGGACTTCTATGGAGCAATATAGGGCACGATTCTTGAATGTAATTATATGGTTAGCTTCAGGGAAGATCAAGAAAGGTGAATTGATGGAAAAATGGATTGAAAAGGGCTTGAGAATAGAATTCGAAGTAGCTGAATTCTAGGTTGTGAAGCAAGTTTGGCATGGTGATTCTGGCTATCTAAGCTTGGGAAATTGAATGGGGGATGACCCTCTATTTATAGGGAATCAAATGGAATGCTCAAGCGTGTGGAATGATGCAAATTGGAGGGAAATCGTGTGAACCTGATACACGAGTAAAGTGTGATCTGATTTGCATAAAAACTCATCAAATCCTTGCGTTTCAAGTCTCTAATCCACTTTGGCACCTTTGTTAAACATGTTTAGATCACAAACGCATGCTAATTTGATGTTTAAAGGCCAAAACATGGATTTCAAATTCTGACTTATGGTGAAACTTGAGTTTCAAGTTACCAAGTTCATTCCAATGGCATTTCCACCTCAAGGAGTCTTAGGGAAAAATTCTTGATGCTTTGGAAAGATGAGGTAATAAGATTTGCAATGGAAAAAGAATGGAATAAAATGGATGCTTGAGCTGAAAGTTACATGGAGTCAAAGTTGAAGAAAAAGAGTTGACTTTCTATACTTAGAAATATTTCAAGTTCTTCTTAAAAAATGACCTATAATATTTTGCATCCAAACATGGCCTTTCACTTAGAATTTGTTCTTGATCAAAAACAATGGAATGAAGTAGACCTCTTGAATGACATTTTGCAATTTGAACCACTTAAAATCTCCAAAAATTGAGCAAGTTATGACTTGTTGAAGTTGGCCAAAAATCATGAAATGAACTATAATCTTTTGCATTCTCAAGGAAACTTCCATCCATTTTCTCACTTTTCACATAAAAGAAGGCATGAAGTACACTTATTTAGGATCATCATGAAAAACGAATGGGCCCAAGGTGATAAAAATTGACCAAGTTATGACCATTTGAAGTCACATATGGAAAATTGGGGATTCATTTGGGTGACTTGTAATCTTTCTTCTTCACTAAGTTCCTTCCACATGAAAACTCTTTGGAACTTTTGAAGTGATTTGTTGGTAACTCTTTGAAGAGAAGAATGATTTTGGAATCACTCAAAAATATCAAAAGATGAGCAAGATATGCCCCTCTGAAGTCCAAAACCCTAGCTTCTAGATCAAGAGAAATCTTGGTGGAACTTTGCCATGTTTGAACAAAAATTTTGTGCCCATATTATTCCTTTGTGAATAAAATTTGTTGATGATGGGGATGAGGACTCATGGCCACCAAAACTACTTCCATACCAACTTCAAAACAACTTCATTGGTGAGGTTTGAATCTCTCAAGCTTTGACTAGGGCATGTAAATAAACTCATGAACCCATGATACAACTTGATAATCCTCATTGCCTTTACCTACATTATTAACAAGTAAGACAAACCAATATTGTATTAGTTAATTTAGAGCAAAATATCAAAGCAAAATATCCATGATCACAAAAGAAAACAAGTTAAGGTGCTTGGTAATTCCTCAAAGAGCAAAGCTAAAGATAAGTAGAAGAACCAAAAGCCCTAATGTGATTTTGTTATGATTGAACTAATATGGTATAATGAAGGAGTCTTAGGGGGAAAAATTGGGGTACAACAGGTAGTATCGGGAATGGGCTTACAGATTCCATTTGGAGGAGATGACGGAAGGTCACCAGAGATGGGCATAAAGATGCCATCCGGAAGATATGACGGAGAATCGTCGGAGATGGGCTTAAAGATGCCATCTAGAGGATGTTGATTTCCTAAGATAATCCTTTGATGAGAATTCCTGTTCCTGTCATTGAGGAGGAATCTGCTGAGGAATGTTGGTCTCTGTCTTGGGAGAAATGGAATTTTAGGAACTTCAATTGTCCGTTACTCTACTAGGGAATCATCTCTTAGTCGAAGAGATGAAAATGAACTGCTATCTGGTCGTGCTCCAGGATCTACAGTGATTTTCTTAGGATAATAAGATTAACTGCTATGTGGTCGTGCTCCAGGTTTCACAGTGACTTACTGAGGAGATGAGATTACACTTGCAATCTGGTCGTGCTCCGGGCTTTGCAATCTCAAAAACTGTTATCTGGTCGTGCTCCAGGTTTCAGAAGGAATTAACTGGTTATCCGGTTGCATCTGAGTTTCAACTTGAATTTAAGGCATACTAATATCCAGTCGTTTCAAGGCTTCATAGTAATTGGTCGAGTAAACTGCTATCTGGTCGAATTCAAAGCTTCGCAGTACCTCATACTGTTATCTGGTCGTGCTCCAGGTTTCACAATGTCTTTTACCGTTATTTGGTCGTGCTCTAGACTTCACAGCGTCTTATACCGTTATTTATTCGTGCTCCAGGCTTCAGTAATTTGGGGAAATTAAGCTGTTATCCGGTCGATTTCTGGGCTTCATAGCTTGAATTTGAGATATACCACTATCTGGTCGATTCCAGGGTTCGTAGTATTTGTACTGTTATTCGGTCGTGTCCCAGGTTTCATAGTATGATGTATTGTTGGTTGACCATTATTCGGTTGGTTTCTGGGCTTCATATCTTTTTTAACTGGAATAGAAATCTTAGTATCGATTTGACTGAACTAGGGAAAAGTCTCGAGTTGTCTTCAGCTGGGAGAGAAATCTTAGTATTGATTTGAGTGAACCCAGGAGAGGTCTCGGAATAACTTTGATTGGCATAAAAATCAGGGGAATCTTAGCGGCGATTCGATTGACCCAGATGAAAGTCTTAGAACATCTTCAACTAGAATAGAAACCTTAGTGTCGGTTTGACTGAACCAGAGAAAATCTTGAAAAGTGTTGGAATATCTTCAACTGGAATAGAAACCTTGGTGTCAGTTTGACTGAACCAGAGAGAACTTGTGATAACTTCAATTGGGAGAGAAATATTAGTATCGATTTGACTGATCTCGGGAGAGGTCTCAGATTAACTTTGACTGGCATAGAAATCAGGGGAATCTTAGCGGCGATTCGGCTGACCCAGACGAAAGTCTTAGAACATCTTCAACTAGAATAGAAACCTTAGTGTCGGTTTGACTGAACCAGAGAAAATCTTGAAAAGTGTTGGAATATCTTCAACTGGAATAGAAACCTTGGTGTCGGTTTGACTGAACCAGAGAGAACTTGTGAGAACATGATTGTATCTTTCCCTGAAAGGTAAAGAGTTAGTCGTATGTAATGTCATGATGTATGAAATGTATTGAGTAATGATATTCTCAAAATAAATGAGATTGTGCTGTATAATATGTATGCGCATGCGATGATGTATTGATATGCAATGCTATTGTGATATTCTCTAGATGGGAAAAATAAATCCTAGACTCCTGCTGGAGAGTATAAGGAGTTGAGTTCTTCATTTCTGCTAGGGATAGTGACCGAAGATGATTAGCTGGAGATTTACATCCATTCTGCTTGAGAATATTCTGCCGGGAGAGACTCTGTCTGAGAACAATCCTGCGGGGGAATGACTCTGTTGGGAAGGGAGATACTCTGTTGGAAGATCTGCTGATTTGGAGAAATAAACTCAGTTGGGGACAAACTTCCATTACTGGAGAGAAGAGCTATGTTGGAGATTGACCTTCCGCTGTCAGAGAAATAAACTCTGCTCGGGAGATGGCTTTATAAACTGCTCATGGTTATAAAACTCGGTTGGGGAATGCAGATATCAGCTTTCTGAAGGAACCTGCTGGGGAAGGAATTCCTGCTTGGAGATACGGAGTTCGGACCTTGGTTGTCTCGGCTTTATGGGGAATATAGGTATCATTGACTTGTATGTGATAGTGACTTCGCTTCCAACTGTCTCTGCCCCTTGTACCATGCTGGAAAAAGTACATGCATAGATTTTGTGAATGGATCTATGTCATGATTATGCTTGAACATGTATTTAATGAGTGTTAGAATGACATCCATCTCTGGATCGTATCTGAACTTTAATTGAAACATGTGTTGAATGAGTGTCAGAATGACATCCGTCTCTCGATCGTATCTGAACTGTACTTGAAACATGTGTTGAATGAGTATCAGAATGACATCCATCTCTGGATCGTATCTGGACTGTATCTGAAAGTTGAATCTGAATGAGTATCAAAATGGCATCTGTATCTGGAGCGTATCTGAAACGTTTCTCGATTATGGTGCTCTTGATGAATTCTGATCAAGGTATAAGTCTTCCACTGATAGACAGGTGACGGGACATAGTCATACGTTTTAAATCCCTAACTTTTGTCTGGACCACCCTTTCGGGTTTTCAGTCCACCGGGATACCTTTTTGCCCAAGCCGCCTTTTCAAGTTTTCGACTTATCGGGTGTACAGATTTTTTTATGTATATCCCTAACTTTTGCCCGAACCCTTTTGGTTTGCCGGGATTCCCTTATTTTTGCCTAGGTGTGTCAACCTAGCGGGTCTTTTTTTTCATGCATAGTATTTTCCGACTATGTCCATACTTTCAGGATGTAGAGAGTTGTCACTATCCATAGTGCTGTGTTGTAGTACTATCAAAAATGTTTTCCTGATGGCACATGATTCATTGCTGGAATGTGTGCGTAATGCCCCAAGCGATTCAGATGGATATCTGCCCGTAGTTATTTGTCATTTTTTGGAGAGACTGCCCCAGGTGTGTTTAGACATCATGTCATACCCCTTGCTTATGGAAGACCTGTTATTGGAAGTGTCTTTCCCACTGAGGTGATTCTCTCCATTGAGAGGCTGTTTGTTCATTGAATATCCATTGTACGGATTTCTCTGCTGTCAAATAATTAGTCATATGCAAACAATGTCATTTAAAGAATGCAAAACTCATGTCTGTCTTGAAAATATTTTGAAAATGTGTTTTGTGTAGTAAAACGAAATTTGCAAGAATGTGATATCAACTCAGGATTCGTAACAAATCCTACAGAAGTCAGGATACCTTTGTAATAGTATGCTCTCAAACTAACCCATGCTTCAGCTAGGACTTTTAAGGGTTATAACGTGGCCTGGTTCACGGTCCAAGAAACAAAGGATAAAGGCTCAAATTTTATTTGTACCCAACCAGCTCTTTGTGATGTTCTTCAATCCTATGCTCAGTTAATTGTGCGTTTAGATCCCGACTGAGTCTGGAATCTTTTCTATGATACTTGGTGATGATTCATAAATTGAACATTTGTTTTGAAAAGGCAGCCATTTTTGTAATCTTCTTTTTGTCAAGGATTTGTAGGACCTCTTTCTTTTTTATTTTATTATCCCTGTCTTTTGCCTGAACTGTTTCTTTTGTGATTACAGTCAGTGGGATGCCCCAATTTTTCTCTTAAGTCTCCTTCCTAGGTTTTGAATTAATGGGCTTTTATTTCGAGAGATAATGACTGCCTGTCTTGACGATTATACGGAACCATCACCGTCTTTTGTTTTGGAAGGACTTCTTCGATGCCATTCATTGTGTACGAAGAGGCAGATTGCGACTGAATGTGCCTCTGAATTAACTGAGAAAACTACCCTGCCCTAGGTTATGATTAAGGGTTTTAATTTGTGTGAAAATAAAAAAATCCTCCTTCTCTGGCTCGAAGGGGTTGACTAGGGATTATCTTCCTTATAACTCCACTATTTAGGATTTGAAACAACGCTTGTACATCGTCAGCGGGGTCTGTTCAAAAGCATACTGTAGATATTGTGGTATCATTTTCATCATCCTCCCTCTAAGGCTTAGAGTTTTTTAATTGAGAGTTGAATATCACAAAAGGAAATAAGAACGCATTTTTGAAATAGTGAATACAAGTGAATTGATTCAAGACAAACATGTGCAATGCATTGATGAAATAATGAGGTTTGATATGAATAAATGTTCAAACAAATCAAAAGAAAATTACACATTGAAAATTCTAATGAACGAAAAGTCTTCTTGTGAGAACTTGTCACTTTAGATGGTATGCCTTAGAGGGATGGCAGAAGAACTCAGCCTAACCGTCTTGTGCAAATTCTAGTGCTCCTTCATCAACCCGGTGTTGAATTTTATTTCTCAACACCCAACAGCTGTTGGTGTCATGTCCAGGACTGTTGGAGTGGTACACACATCTTGTATTTGGATTGTACCTTGGGGAGGCTATGATGGGATTCTGAGGAGGGTCCCTTAATATTACCAACTTGGCCTTCAACATGCATTGCAATGCTTGATCCAATGACATGTTGATTTCGGTGAAGCGTATTTCAGATGTATTCTTCTTATGCTGATTGCCCCGTTGTCGTTGGCGAGGTTGTGTTGGGCTTGTGATGTAGTAGCAATCTGGAAAGGTCTGTTCCTGACCAAACCAACCTCTTCTCTCACTGGGGGCTGATTAATGCCTTGATCCATAATTTTAACTATTTGTTTCATGGATCTGCATTCATCTTGGTGAAGCTTGTTGAGGAAGGATCTTAGTCCTTCTTGCCCTCGAGCTAAGTTTTGGATAAGAGCCATCTGCCCCAGCATCTAGATTCTCATTGCTTCTACCTCAGCTTGCAGTTGTTCCAATTATTCATCCTTGTTGTTGTCAAGACGTTCCTTGGTCAGATTCCCGACGAAGAGTGTTTTCAGGTCTTCTTGCCCCTTGGATAGATTCAGAAGAAGCTCCTTGAACTGGGCATCTTGAGCTTGGAGATCTCTGTTGTCTTGTTGGAGAGCCATTGCTGAGATAAACAGCGAGAACATGAGAGACCTGCTTTGAAACCTGCTTATGCAATGAGATGTATTATATATGTATGCAATGTTTTCAAGGATCTCGCGGGGTAAACAAGAAAATGTCAGAAGTTGAATTTTGCAGCTTTGATTGAAGAACTTTGTATCATTGAGAGTCCTTCTACGAGAGTCAATCTCACCATATCAAGTGGGTCATAGCCCCTGACCCAAGTTTTTGAGTTTTAATCTTCTAAAGACATTGGCTAGAGGAAAATAAATCCCCTTGCCCCTTGCTAGATGTCTAATTTATCATAACCTGCATCACAAACCCTCGAGATCCTTGAAACGGTTAAGGAAATGTTAAGGCATGATGTTATGATGTGTATGCTATGCTTTTAAGAAAAGGTGCAAAGTGATGTAAGCAAGTAAACCCTATAAGAAATCCAAGTTATTGGATAATAACTATAAAAAAAACTGTAAGGAACTTATGTTGTCAGGTAATAAAACTCCAGAAGTAGTTCAAGTTGAAAGCACATAAGTCACCCAAACAACCTTAGGTTTAGGCTTGCATGGGTTTTAAGGTCATACCCTCTTGAAGCTGGATTGGTTCAACCTGTCCTATAAATATGTAACCGGGTTCTAAAGATTCTCAATATCACTGATCATCCTTTATCGAGCATTGTTTCAGCTCAAACAATCTTTTCTTGCAGCCGAAATATCCCGAAAGTCCGATCTCAATGAGTGTAGCATCGAGTATCAACCAATCCTCAGCTTTATACCGAGGACAGCTATCTCACTACTTTCTAATGGCCAATTTTGTTCAACTAAGGTTCTAAGGTCCGTTAGTGATTCACGACACCACGCGGCGGCCCCGTATTCTCCTCGTTTCCACATGAAGGATGCCAGTACCAACCAAAGTGTCACACTAACACAGCCATCGCTTAAAGCATATCGGTCTACGCCGTACAGTCTCCACGATCTATTGTTGTTTATCTAAAAAGTGTCCTAGATCTGGGAGTAGGATCTTTAATAATACCCAAACAAAACCCTTAAAGATAAAGCAGGTAAAACAAAAATGAAAGCAATTTTAAAAATGACCTAGATCCTGAGGTAAACCCCACTTTATTTTAGTCCCCAGCAGAGTCGCCAGTTCTGTGATACGGTGGCAGAACCGACTGTTAATACTAGTTTATGTTTTTTGTTCGCAAAATGTCGCGGTAAGCAAGAGTCGCCACCGACTTTTATTTTATCCAATCAGGAAAAGGAAAAAGAACAGAAAAAACATTTTTCGAGATGATTTTGAGTACAGGGGGTAGATTAAAGAAAGGGAATGTGTTAGCACCTTTTCCATCCATGGTTTTCCATGGGCTCTTAGGTACTTGCTCATTTTGAAATTGCTTGTGTGTGTTTGTTTGAAAAGTTTTGTTTTACTTCGTTTTAACCCTTGTATCAGTCCTCAAGGGTGTTACGAAGTTATTTTTTAAAACTGTTTGAAAAGTGTTGGTGTGAAAAAGTTTTTGTTTGTTTGAGCAAGTACCTAGGAACTAATCTACCTTCTCGAAAAAGTCTATTCGTTTTCCTTTTAGACAATGCTATCCCATTATTGAGAAATAGGTAGCATCGTCGTTGGAGTTTAAGGAACAATTGAAAGGGACGTTATGGTCATTGAAGCCAACATGTAAGGATACCTTAGCATTTCGAAGGGACTGTCATCATATATTCGTAGGCAACATCGAGGGACAAGTTCATTTCTCGTAGGAAACTCGAGGGACATTAAGGGACTATAATCTTTTTGATGACTTTAGATTTGAGGGTTTTTGCTAAGATATCCCTACGTTCGAGGGACATGACCATTATTTTCTGAGGCAACCAAGTGAGGAGTATCCTAGGGGTGCAAGTGTGCAACAGTGTGTTTTTTCAGTTATATTTATCTTGCAATTAGGGTTTTCTATAGTTCATTTTTATCTTTCCATACAATCCAATTAATCAAAGCATTGCATAAAACCTAAATTAAATTAAAAAAACCTAAAATTAATTATTCGAGTTTAGGAGGAAAAATCAAAGTTTTGTGAAAAATGTTAAGTTTTATGAAAAAAAGGTTTTAAACAGAAAGAATGAAAATAGGTAAAAGGATAAATAGAAAGGAAGAAAACCAAAACCAATAGGGGTGGGTGTTGAACCCAAACCCTTAACCTCCTCAGAATGTTTGCCTCGCCATGAGCCATGCATTGGTGGTTGTTTTGTCTTGGCCTCTGTGTTTTGTAATAACCCTGCATGGGATCCTGTCTAAATCTGCAGTGTTGAATCTCATGAACACATTAAATAAATTACTATATCATGAAATAGAAATAAAGCAAATATATGAAATTTTGTAATATTAAAACCGATATGGCATGTATGAATGCTCCTATACCCTTTTGATCATGGAGATCAAACTGACCTTACTCTTACTGGAGAAGTAGTTAGATGTGGGTTTGTAACAAGGACGACGTGTTTGTAGTGAGATGGAGTTTGTAATAAGGATTTCAAGGTTTTAGGGTTCTTGAAAGAATTTGATATTTTTACAGGGTTGTGGCAAAGGTTTTTTTACTCCCGTTATTTGTGTGAAAAGAATGAGATTATATAATAGAAATTAGAGAAAAAAATAGGCTTTGAATGTGCAATTGGGTCTCCAATTACCACAAGCAATAGTGCAGATTTTTATTCACTTGAGTCTGTCACGTTCCAGGCTAAATCACAGGGGCTTAATTGCAATTTTTGAAGTTGAAATATGAAAACAAAATGTAGCCTACATCGAAAACTAACTCTTGTCTGAAAATGGGCTCAATCGAATAAACGGTGAATTAGTTATGAATTTTTGAAGTTTTGGCTCAGACAAACTTATTTTGGGCTCCAGTGTCAACTCTGACACGTTCTTCAATAAAAAACTGGTATTGGTTAGAGCATAACTCGGTCTTGACTTTGGAATAAAAGTTGTAGATCTCTGAGTCAGTGACCTTTTGTAAAAAGATGAGCCCAATCCGATAAAAATTGACTGAGTTATGAATTTTCGAAGTTTCAACCCAGATGAAATAATCTTCAGCATTCAGGATTTTCAACGCGTCACGTGCACTCTGAGCAAAAAACGAAGGCCTTTTGGATACTTTTCTGTTGTACCCCAAAATTTGCCCTTCTCATTTTATCAAGATTTTTCCCCACAAGACTTCTTGGACTCAAGGCAGGATTAGGGTTTGCTCAGCTCAAGACCTCACCTTGCACTGATGACCTGAAATTAGGGTTTGAGTTTGCACAAGTATTTTTGGACCATCAATGCTTAATATTACTTTCATATACCATCTTGGACTCCTAAGATTGCCCATACCAAGTTTCAAGCCTTGAATCACATTTTTGCCCAGTCAATTGGACAATTGACCTAAAAATCAACTGTATTGGGGAAAAAGTCAACCATGGCCAATTTACAGTCAAACTTCATAATTTTTTATCCACAATCACATTATAGGCTCCTATGAACCATTTGATCAAGTTTGGACCACAACTCCTCAAGAAATTTGATCAGATCATCAAAAGAGCAAAATGGTCAAAATTAGGGTTTTGACTGAGAAAGGGCAATTTCTGATTTTTGACCTAGCCAATAGCCAATTGGGTTCAAGCATGATTTCAAGGACTCGATTGCATCACCTTGACCTAATCAACTAGTTCAAAAGATCTCAAATGCATTGGTTTGACAGATGAATTTTCCAGTCCACTGATCAAAAGTCAATTGTGCACTGAAAAGTCAAACTTTGACTTTTTGGTCAAAATTAAGTGCCAAGGGTCATAATTCATCAAGATATGTAAAAATATGAAACTTTTTGATCAATAAAACCTATTTTTAAAATTAGGGTTTTAATTTGAAAATTTTCATAACTTAGAATTATTCTAAGTTATGGAAATTTCTTATTTTTTCCCAACTTTCCATAACTTTTCCACAATGATGCAATTAGATTCAAAGCAAACTTACAACATGAAAGTTGTAGTCCTACATGAAATCTACAAATTTGATTCACAAAGTTTTCCCAAAAGATGCTTGGATCTCAAGTTATGATTTTGTGAATAGGGGTCCATAAACTTTTTAACTTAGTGAAATTTTTCCCTAGTTTAGGCAGTTTTTTGACCTAACTTCATGGCAATTTTTCACCTAGTTCCAATAGGTATCTCAAAATGCATTTCAAAGATGGATTGTAGATCATGTTACAAGTTTCCCAAAATGTCCCAGAACTCTCCAAGATCATTTATGGTTAGGGAGAATCGAAGAAGGGAAAATGGCAATTTATCACTTTTGTTCAAGGCATTTTTCACAATGGTTCAAGTTGCAAATCTGTCCTAGCATGCTTGTACTTGGTATTACAGGTCCTAATCCTTTCTAAACTCCATAATTAAATGCAAATTCATTGGATAATGGTCTTTTTCTGACTTTTGAAGCATTGCACAATGAATTAATCCAAAAATGGCATAAAGTTCATAATACTACTTTGATAAAGCTTGCTTTTTGCAACTTTGAAAATCTTGAGCCATAGACCTGATCTTTTGTTGCAAGCAAGATCCACAAACATCAGGAAAAGCATACCAACTCATTGCAGCCCTAGAACTAGCCTGTACAAGCCTTTGGCATTGTCACTTCCAACTTTCTTCAAAAGCAAGCAAACTTGCAAAAGTCAAGACAACTTGTGTATCTGTTAAAGAGAAGCCTTAGCATCATTTGAAACAACTTCAGAACCTTGTAACAAGCCAATACATGAATTGCTAACATCCCAAACATTCTAAAACACCAAAATCACACTTTTCTGCCCAAACAGGGCATCATCTACAGAACACTTGCCATTTCAAAACTTGCTCGTGCGTTTCGCCTTTCAACCCTTGAAACATCTTCCCTACATAACATCCAAGTTGTCCAGGCCCTTGTCTTGCAACTGTGTTCCCTGTTTCAAGCTTCACCATTTTCATTTTGAAAGATTGCAGGTTGACTCGTGCAAGGAGTTTTAGCCATCTACAAGACCAGTTAAGCATTGGAAAAGGTTAAAGGAACTTCAAGGAAGCTCACAAGATCTTCAGGCCTCACTCAAAGTTCCCACATTACCATATCCAAACTCAACTGAACAAGGTATTTTTCAAAGTTCTATCTCCTTATTTAGGCATCCTTAAGCTTAGATTCGTGAAGCAAAAATGTAGTCCTTAACTTGCTTAAGCTGTATATATGCATAGTTTCCATTTATATTAACTGAGCTAAGAGTATTTGGTTGTTGAACATGCTGAAAAAAACTAGGTCAGAAATTAGGGCCATTAAAATTCTCCCTGGTTTCTTAGAGTTAAGTTTCAAATCTTATATCATTGGAATCGTGATAAAAAATGCTAAAAGTTTCATGTTGCAAGATTTTGGTTTTGTGCAAAGAATAGAGAGTTATAGGTTAGAACACAGGGTGCGCGCGCGAAGCAAGGACAGGGATGAAGTTGGTGTTATGGGCCTGGCGCCTTGGGCCTTTCACTTTCCACACCCCCCATTTTACTTCTGCATCCCCCTTTTGCATATTTTTATATTTTTTGTATTTTCTTGCATATTTTATATTTCTGACTTTATTTTTTTTCTTCTGAACATTAAAAAATCCCAAAAATATTTTCTTAATTTTTTGCATTTTTGTTTTATTTTTTATCTTATTTTTTTGCATAATAAAATAGTTTACTAGAATAAATAGAAATTCATTTTCTTAAAAAATAGTAAAAACATTAAAAAATACCATGCATTTTTATTTTATTATTTTTCACACATAAAATATTATCTTCATACATATTTTATTTTTTTAATACTTGTAATTATTTTTATTTATTATTTCTTGTAAAAAATGGACAAATAAATAATAATAGAAAACAATATTTTCTTTTAAAACAAAATTAGGGTTTCCCCTTTCAAAAATAATAATATTATTTTTTCTTATTTTTAGAACTTAAATAATTTATTTTTTACATACATAAAACAATTACAAAACATTTTTGCATATTTACATTTTTATTGCATATTTAAATATTTGTGTATTTATTTATTGTACCATTAATTCAATTGGGTTGTAATAGTAAATTAGGGTTTTATTTTGTGCAAATATCCCCCATTCAAAACTTGTATCCCCCCTCCCATAATAATTGTTGTAATAGCTTAGATTTACTTTACGCAATTTATCGCATTATATACATGTTTAGTAAATTAGGGTTTGTATGATAAGACAAAAATCAAACAAATAGCATGACCTAATTCAAGACAAACAAAAATGCATGAAAAATGACAACACATTGCACACAAACACCCCTAGGGTTTCACCCACTTGGTTTCCTAAACAAAATGGCCATGGTATGCATGCTAGGTATCTTGGCAAAACAATACAAACAAAAGATCATAGTCCCTCGATGACGCTATCTAAAGGTTGCCTTAAAACAAATGATCTTGGTCCCTCAAACAAGCTAAGATACTTGACACCATTGCTATCATGGTCATACGATGACCCACGCCCGGCCCGTTTAACATCCAAAGATAGGGTTGTCTACTAAAACAATAGTAGGTCAACAATGTCAAAGGAATAAAAATGTACAAGAAAGACTTTTGAGTAGGTAGATAAGCTTCTAGTTACTTGATCATTTCAAAAACAATCCTTGCTATTTTCAAACAAACACACACACATTTTCAAAACATTTCCAAACAAATTTCAAAACATTGAAACATTTTTCAAAAGACAAACATCTTTGTATACATTCTTACGAACGAGAATCATTACAAAGATTGCCTAAACAAAGGCCTCTTTTCAAAATACTTTCAAAACCACACAAAGAACCATTTCAAACAATTGAAAAAACAAAGCAAGTGATCTAAAACAAGTAACTAAGAGCCCATGGAAAACCATGGATGAAAAGGGTGCTACCACCTTCCCTTTTCATAATCTACCCCCTCGAACTCAAGAAAAAATATCAAAGATATTTCCTGTGCTTTTTTACATTTCCTTTTTGGATAAAAGAAAAGTCGGTGGCGAGTCTTTCTAACCGCGACATTTGCGAACACAAACACAAAACCTCAAGTCAGTTCTCCCACCGCATCACAGAACTGGCGACTCTGCTGGGGAGACTTATAACAGTGGGGTTACCTTAGGGTTTTAGATCACCTTTACATGCTTATCTTGCTTGACTTGTATGCTTTACATTTTGGTTCTATTGTTTGGGTTTGAATCCTCTACCCGAATTTGGGAAACATTCATAGGTAAATAGAAATACGTTGTGGAAACTGTGCGGGGTATACCGACATGGTCTAAGCAATAGCTATATTAGTGCGACATATTTGTGGGTACCGGTAGCCTTTGAGTCAATCAAAGAGAATACGGGGCCACTGAGTGATGTCATGAAGCACTAATGGACTTTTAGAACCTTTACTTGACCAACTTGGCCTTTTAGGATGTAGTGAGATGACCGGATTTGGTGCAGTCCGAAGTTAGTAGATACTCGATACTACACTCATTGAGGGTTGGTTCCTTGGAATATTTCGGTCACCAGTAAAGAGGCTGAATTGAAACAATGAACAAGGAAACAATCCAGTTATATTGAGCTTCTTAGAACCCGGTTACTATTTCTAGGACAGGTTGAGCCAACTAAACTTCAAGAGGGTACTTACCTATGAAACCCCAAGCAAGCCTAAACTAGGAACTTGTGTGATTTGATTGTACATATATACTTGTGCATAACATCATGGACATTATGAAGCATCATATGCATCCACTAACCATTTCAAGGATTTAGAGATTCATCTTTGTTCCTGTTTTGTAGGTTATGGATTCACTTCGCAGAAAAACTATCCAAGTCAACCTTGTAAGAATTCCTCCACAACTCAAGGAGCTAGCTTCAAGGATTCCTGAGAATTCTCTGTTCACCGAGAGACATGGTCGTCTACTCAACTTGGTCATTACCAACACTGAGGAGGATATGCTGAAAGTTCTCTTCCAGTTCTTTGACCCTTTGCATCATTGTTTTACATTTCCTGACTACCAACTTGTGCCCACTTTGGAAGAATTTTCTCAACTCTTGAGGATTCCTATTCTCAATCAACTACCCTTCAACGGTACGGAAAGAGATCCAAAGCCAGAAGCGATTGCTCAAGCCTTACACTTGCACTCCTCTGATGTCACAACACATTGGGAAACTAGAAGTGGTGTCAAAGGCTTCTTGTCAAAGTTTTTGTTTGAGAAGGCCCAAAGCTGCTGGAATTCATTGGACTTACAAGATTTTGAGGAGATTGTAGCTCTTCTCATCTACGAGATGGTCTTGTTCCCTAACCCTGATCAGCTCATAGATGTGAGTGCTGTCAAAATCTTCATGGCTCGCAACCCGGTGCCTACATTTCTTGGGGATATCCTCCACTCTTTTCACACTCGAACAATGAGGAAAAGAGGTGTTCTCATGTGTTGCACTCCTCTCCTGGAAATATGGTTTATTTCTCATCTTCCCCAATCAGTCTTGAAGAATGAGCAAGGCTTGAGGTGGTCACAACGGTTGATGACCCTTACACATTCAGATATTCATTGGTGTTCTCGATAAAAAGATAATGATATTATCATTGACCGTTGCGGAGAATTTCCTAATGTCCATCTACTTGGCATTAGGGGAGGCATCACCTACAACCCTTGCTTGGCTCTGAGACAGTTTGGTTATGCCCGAAGGGATGGCCCACATGACATGCTGATTCAAGGATTGGTTTTTTACTTCGACAACGACAACCAAGGACTCCGACAAAGGTTCATCCGAGCTTGGAGGATGCCCAACAAGGTGGACAGTAAGACCTTGGGACACAAGAATTCCATCCCTCTTGAGCCTTACCTCAAGTGGGTACGAACCCGCACCCAAAGTCTTATGATGCCTTATTCCTCCATTCTCCCTGTGATTATAGAGCCTGTTATGGAAGGAGAGGTTCCATACACCCTCCTACATCCTGACATGCCAACATCACTCGAAGATCTGCAAAGGAGTTGGATACAGCTCAAGGGAGAGCGCGATACTTTCGAAGCCCAATTCTATGCAAGCGAGAATAAGGTTTTGGAACTCAATCGTCAACTTCTTGAAGAGCAGACTCTCAACACCTACATTGCACCAAAGAGGATGCGCAACGTCTTTTTACCTTAGAATTTTGTATTATTTTGCCCAAGGGGCATTGATGTACTAACAATTCTATCTTATTAATATGACGTGTTTTTCTTTTTTGTTTAAAACAAATTTGAATTTCTGAATCCTTGAAAGCATTACATGAATACATATCATTCATCATATGCATAAGCAGGTCTTTACGCCAAGTTTCCTCATCTTTCTGCTGTTTATTTCAGCAAGATAGATATTGAACAAACGGTCAAAGATTTGCAAGCCCAGAATTCACAATTCCAACAGCTACTTCTGACCTTGGCCAAGGGGCAGGAGGAGCTCAAGACTCTACTAGAGAAGGAAAAAGATAAAAAGAAGAAGAAGCGTGCCGATGTAGTTATCATGGGCATAAGATTTGAAGGACAAGCCAGACGGACTTTGGAATTCCCATCAACATCTGAAGAGGGGGAAGGAAAAGGTAAAGGAACTGCAGTGCCATCTGAGTCTGAAGCAGAAGAAGAAGAGGATGAGGACTATTCTGAACAGCAGTACCCTCTGGCCGATGACAAATACAAAAACTTGGAAGAGCGTCTAGCTGTCATGGAGATACAAAGAGTACCGGGGTTGGATTTTGAGGAGTTAGGGTTGGTTTCTGGAATTGTAATCCCTCCTAAATTCAAAGTGCCACTGTTTGCTAAGTATGATGGAGTGTCTTGCCCAAAGATGCACCTAAGATCCTATGTCATGAAAATTCAACCACATTCTTCTGACAAAGACTTGTGGGTCCACTTTTTCCAGGACAGTCTTTCGGGAACGCAACTTGATTGGTTCTACCAGTTGGAGAGAGCAGATATGCATAATTGGGAAGATTTGGAAGCCGCATTCTATAAACAGTACCAATACAACGCCGACTTGGCTCCAACCCGTACTCAGCTACAAAGTATGGCCATGGCTACCAATGAGGGCTTTAAAGACTAAGCCAAAAAATGGAGGGATTTAGCCGGAAGGGTGCAACCACCGTTATCTAAAAGAGAGCTAGTGGATATGTTCTAAGGGACTCTGTCAGGTCCTTTATTTAATCACCTGATTAGAAGCTCCTCTGCATGTTTCACTGAGTTAATTCTAACTGGCGAAAGGGTTGAAGCCGGTATTAGAAGCAGGAAAATCCAAAAAGATGCATCTACCTCTACTGCTGTAAAAAAGCCCTTCACGGGAAAGAAAGAAGTGCCTGCTGTCTATGCCCATAGAAATCAGGGAAGAATTGAAAGACGACCAACTGTGGGGGTTGTGATGATTCAAAAGTCTGCCTCAAACCAACCAAGAAACAACCAGCCGAGAAATGATCAGTCGAGGAATAACCAGCAAAGGGTGGAAAGGCCTGTAAGGCAATTCACCAAGATAAACATGACTCCTGCTTAAGTCCTACCCCATCTATTGAAGTTGAACCTGGCCATGTTAAAGCAGGCCCCTAAAAATCCTAACACTACTTCTCTATATTACCATCCCAACGCCAGATGCACGTACCACTCAGAAAGTCCAGGGCACGACACCAACAACTGTTGGGCCTTGAAGAACAAGATTCAAGATCTGATTAACGCAAAGGAGGCTGAATTTGAAGCTCCTAAAAAGCCGAATGTTATCTCCGCTCTGATGCCTAGGCATGGGCACAATGCCAATGTTGTGGAAGAAGATCTGTTTGTTTCTACTGTGGATGAACTGTGAACTCCTCTCCTAACCATCAAGTTGAATTTGTTGAAGCCTGGGGTATTCCCAGGTTGTGACCAAGATTTCCATGCTTGCCTGTCCTCCCCATTTGACTGCCCTTTGTTGAAGAAAGGAATCCAACAATTGATTGATAACAAGGAAATTTTGTTTGAGAAAGCTCCTGTCTCACCCATTCCAATTCCAAAAGTTTCGATAATAACCATATACGCCAATCCTTCCAGGGTTCCTAAAAAACCCGTTAGGATTACATCCGCTCCTATGACTACTCCGTTGAAGATAAAAAAGCTCGGACCAAGCACATACAAAACCGATAAAATGGTACCATGGAACTATGGTGGAGAAATCTACTACCATGGTGTCTAACAGATTGAACAAACCATTGAAGAAGAAAGCTCTGAGGAAGATAATCCCGACATCAGTAATATTGTCGAAACAAGCAAAGTTACCCGAAGTGGAAGAATCTTTTCTCCAGAGATTGCTCCTCCAACAGCAGTCTTTAGACCCGCGGCCATTCCGAAGATTACACCTATACAAGTAACTGTACCTGCAAGTGTACCCACCAACAATGACAATGCAATTCCCATCCCTGTTTCCGCTGCTAAGAGAAAAGGAAAGAATGTTCAAGAGGAGCCTGTCTTGACGAAGGCTCAATCACTAGTCATTCTTGAAACATCCCAGAAAGAGATGGAAGAAATTCTGAGGATCATCAAGAAAAGTTATTATGATGTTGTTGAACAACTGGGGCAGACCCCCTCCAAGATATCTATGTTAGCCCTGTTGTTGTGCTCTGAGGCACATGCTAAAGCTTTGGTCAAGTTTTTGAAGACGGCCCACGTGCCGCAGTAAACCTCCGCTGATCAATTCCAAGAGTGTGTAGCCAGTCTGACAGCTGATAATGGCCTGGGTTTCTCCGATGCCGACTTGACCTCCAAAGGGAGAAAACATAATGACGCGCTACATGTCTTGGTGGAGTGTAGGGGAACCACCCTAGCTCATGTTTTGGTTGATACTGGGTCGTCTCTAAATGTCTTGCCAAAGAAAGCCTTGGATAGGTTGGATTGTGAAGGCCTAACCCTGAAACCCAGCAACATCATTGTCAGAGCCTTTGATGGTTCTAAGAGGATGGTCCATGGAGAGGTGGACATCTCGATCAAGGTGGGTACCCAGACATTCAATTCGACATTCTACGTGATGGACATCCATCCTTCCTACTCTTGCCTATTGGGAAGACCTTGGATCCACCATGTTGGAGCTGTCACTTCTACTCTGCATCAAAAGCTCAAGTACCCTGTCCAGGGGAAAATCATAATTGTTCATGGCGAAGAGGAATACATGATCAGTTATCTGAATTCCTTCCGTTATGTGGAATTAGATGGTGAATTCATAGAGACCCCTTTCCAACACTTTGAAGAAGTTTCTGAAGAAATAGCGGCGACCAAGGCAGTGTCCTCAACTCCTGTAATCTCAAGACCTCCACCTTGGATGTCTTCTTTAAAGGATGCTAGGGCAGTAGTGGAAGAAGGCGGATCCACTATCTGGGGGAAGCTTCCTGACTTTCCTTTCAAATCAGACAAATTCGGCTTAGGATTTACTTCGGCTAGTCAGAAGGTTGTGCGCCGCTCCCGTGCCGGAGGGCCACCTGTGAAGATCAGCCACCGAGGGGTTAATGCAATAGAGGACAGTGAAGAAGAGGGAAGCTTGAAAGACTGGATTTTTCCCACTGTTGGCGGAGGACTGTGCAATTGAGAAGCAAAAGACTTTGTTCCGATTACTTTCATAAATCAGTAATTTATCTTTTCCATTTTTGTTGGACTGTAATAATTCACAAAACAATTCGTACTTTTTCAACCTTGTGTCTTACCCGAGGCACATAGGTCCATTTGTAAGGGTTCTTATTTTCATTTCATATGTCATTTTAATGAATCATGGACGCTTTTCATATTTAAACCTTTTATGCTCATTGTCTTTCTTTTACATTTTGTTGTTTTAAGATGGCTATGCCCTTACACACACCCACACTCACAAATGTAGGTACCCTTCCATTCCGGAACCCATGGGTAACGATACTGCTATAGCCTTCAGTGACTCTGAAGATCTGATCAACCAAGCCGAATACGAAGGTGAGGAAGATTGTGAGGTGCTATGGGAATTGGCCAGACTTTTACAGCAAGAGGAAAGAGAAATTCAGCCTCATGAAGAGAAGTTGGATACAATCAACTTAGGAACTGAGGATGACAAAAAGGAAATCAAGATAGGTTCCAATCTAGAGCCGAGTGTCAAGGAGCACCTAATTCAGCTACTGCATGATTATGTTGAGATCTTCGCCTGGTCATACGAAGACATGCCGGGACTTGATACAGACATTGTGGTACACCGTCTACCCACAAGAGAAGACTGTCCACCAGTTAAACAAAAGGTCCGCCGCATGAGACCTGACATGTTAGAGAAGATCAAAGCAGAAGTTATGAAACAGTTCAATGCTGGGTTTCTGGCTGTTACTTCCTATCCACAAAGGGTTGCTAACATTGTGCTCGTGCCTAAGAAAGACGGCAAAGTGAGAATATGCGTGGATTATAGAGATTTAAACAGGTCCAGCCCTAAAGATGACTTTCCACTTCCGTACATCGACATTTTGGTTGACAACACAGCTCAACACAAAGTATTTTCTTTCATGGACAGATTCTCAGGCTATAACCAGATCAAAATGGCACCTGAAGACATGGAGAAAACTACTTTTGTTACATAGTGGGGTAAGTTCTGCTACAAAGTGATGCCATTCGGACTGAAGAATGTTGGGGCGACCTATCAACGAGCCATGGTAGCTTTGTTTCATGATATGATACATCATGAGATAGAGGTCTACGTAGATGACATGATAGCCCGATCGCAAACTGAAGAAGAACACCTTAATCACTTGCAAAAGCTGTTTGTCAGGTTGAAGGAGTACAAGCTCAGATTGAACCCAAACAAGTGTACGTTCAGGGTCCGGTCCGGTAAACTTCTAGGTTTCATTGTCAGCAACAAAGGCATTGAGGTTGATCCTGCCAAAGTCAAAGCTATACAAGAAATGCCTGCTCCTCGCACTGAGAAGGAGGTCAGAGGTTTCTTGGGACGCCTAAACTACATTGCTAGGTTCATTTCTCACCTAACATCTACTTGTGAACCGATCTTCAAGTTGTTGAAGAAAGATCAGGTAGTTCGATGGAATGATGACTGTCAAATTGCTTTCGATAAAATCAAGGAGTATTTGCTAGAACCTCCTATCTTGATGCCACCCGTCGAGGGAAGACCGCTAATCATGTATCTGACCGTCCTAGAGAATTCAATGGGGTGCGTACTGGGGCAGCATGACGAGTCTGGCCGAAAAGAGCATGCCATTTATTACCTTAGCAAAAATTTTACCTACTGTAAGACCCGATACTCACTGCTCAAGAAAAATTGATGCGCTTTGGTATGGGCTGCTCGCCGGCTAAGGCAGTATATGTTGACTCATACCACTTTGCTGATATCTAAGATGGATCCGATAAAGTACATCTTTGAGAAGCCTGCTTTATCTGGAAGAATAACTAGATGGCAGATGATCCTAATGGAATACGATATACAGTACACGACCCAAAAAGCTATAAAGGGGAGTGTGCTAGCTGACCATCTGGCTCATCAAGCTGTCGAAGATTACCAATCCATGAGGTTTGACTTCCCTGACGAGGACATTATGACATTAGAGAACATTGAAGATCTCAGACCATATGACGGACCTGAACAAGGATCTTGATGGACCCTTTACTTTAATGGGGCCTCCAATGCACTTGGCAACGGTATCGGTGCGGTACTCATCTCCCCAAAAGGTTTCCATACTCCTTTTACAGCCAGGATTTGCTTCAACTGTAAGAACAACATGGCAGAATATGAAGCTTGCATCTTTGGACTCAAGGTTTCCATAGACTTGGGAATCAAATCTTTGATTGTGTTTGGGGACTCAGCTTTGGTCATCAGTCAGATCAAAGGAGAGTGGGATACTAAGAATCCAAACCTCATCCCTTACAAAGAACATGTCTTGACATTGTTACCACATTTCGAGCAGATTACCTTCGAGCACTTCCCGCGAGAAGAGAATCAGCTAGCGGATGCTCTAGCTACAATGTCACCCATGTTTAAAATTAACTGGGATAATGAGGCTCCCCAAATTACCATTGAGGATGGATGAACCTGCACATTGTCACGAGAGTAATACCGATGAAGTAGTGGACCGGCCGTGGTTTCATGAAGTCAAAAGGTATCTCGAAGCGCAAGAATACCCTGGAGGAGCTTCAGTCAATGATAAAAAGTTCTTAAGGATTTTCTCGTGAAAGTTCTTCTTGAGTAATGGCATCCTATACAAGCGCAATCATGATTCTGTTCTACTCTGTTGTATGGACAAAGCTAAAGCTGAAAAGATCATGGCCGAATTACATGAAGGTACCTTTGGCACTCACTCTAGCGGGCATACGATGGCTAAGAAGATTCTAAGGGCAGGCTATTATTGGTCTACCATGGAAGCTGACTATTATCAACACTCCCGCACCTGTCACAAATGTCAAATTTATGCAGACAAGGTGCACGTGCCTCCTGTTCCTCTAAATGTCTTAACAGCTCCTTGGCCATTCGCTATGTGGGGAATCGACATGATTGGAGAGATCAAGCCTACAACATCCAATGGACACCGCTTCATTCTGGTGGCCATTGACTACTTCACCAAATGGGTCGAAGCAGCTTCCTTCGCATCTGTTACTAAGAATGTTGTTGCCCGCTTCATCAAGATGAACCTTATATGCCGGTACGGTATCCCCGAAAGGATTATCACTGATAATGGTACAAAACTTAACAATACTATGATCACCGCTTTGTGCGAGCAGTTCAAGATTCAACATCACAATTCATCTCCCTATCGGCCAAAGATGAACGGTGCTGTCGAAGCTGCTAACAAAAATATCAAGACGATCATACAAAAGATGACAGTCACCTACAAGGACTGACATGAGATGTTACCGTTTTCTCTTCACGGGTACCATACCACGGCACGCACATCAACTGGGGCAACGCCCTATTCCTTGGTATATGGCATGGAGGCTGTTTTACCTATCGAGGTTCAGATTCCCTCCTTGAGAATCATGAAAGATGCTGGTTTGAGTGAAGACGATTGGATGCAAACCCGGCTTGATCAGTTGAACTTAATTGACGAGAAGAGACTTACTGCTGTTTGCCACGGTCAGACGTACCAAAAACAGATGATCAAGGCTTTCAACAAGAAAGTAAGACGCCAGACATATCAAGTTGGGGATCTTGTGATCAAGCGCATTATCTTGCAACAAAGTGATCCCAGGGGAAAATGGACTCCTACCTACGAAGGACCATTTGTAATCAAGAACATATTTTCTGGTGGGGCAATGATCTTAACCACCATGGACGGTGACGACCTGCCACACCCTGCGAACGCAGACATAGTCAAAAGATACTACGCATAAATGACCCGCTAGGTTGACACACCTAGGCAAAAAAAGGGCATCCCGGTGAATCGAAAACCCGAAAGGGCGGTTCAGGAAAAAATTAGGGATAAACAAAAAAATCTGTACACCCGGCAAGTTGAAAACCCGAAAGGGCGACTTGGGCAAAAAAGGGTTTTCCGGTGGACTGAAAACCCGAAAGGGCGGTCCAGGCAAAAGTTAGGGAATTAAAGCGTATGACTATGTCTCGTCGGATCACTTTAAGGACAATCTCTTCACAGACAAACTCTGAGCTTCTGATCAATCCAATCATCTTCGGACGAAGCAACGGACAAACAATATATTCAGAGTTACGAAGGCTATAGCAGAATGGGAACCCCATGGGATTTTTTCACACATAGCTATTCTTTGTATAAATTTTTCTTACTTTTATGACACCATCCTCTTACTAGGATGCCTGTCTCCTTTGTACAAAACACTTATTCAAAGTAAATACAAAGATGTCTCTTTCAAAGTACATAAAACTATTTACCTTCTTTTCTTTTACACTTGTGTTTTTATTTGCAAAAGCGTCCAATGATTCATTGATGAACATATACATTTGAACATAATTACTGTTTACAAATAAACAGGATGGAAAAGAACAATTACTGACTAATTGAAAGGATAGGAAAGTGTCTTTAGGCTATTCAAGGGGCAAGCCCTACGGTACATCATCTAAATCCCCAACGGAGCTAAAACCTTGAAATACATTTCCCCAGCGGAGTTATAATTTCAAACCCTTAATTCCCATCAGAGTTAAGTTTTCAAACTCCCAATCTACAACAGAGCAAAAACTTTGAGTTACAGATTCCCAGCGGAGCTGAAACCTTCTTCCCCAGTCGAGTCAAAACTTCTAATTATCAATCCCCAGTGGATACCATCCAATTTCCCCAGCAAATTACCTTGAAGCCTGGAAGTCAACCAGATAACATGTTAACTTTTGTCTTATCCCCAACCTAGGATAACTTCCCAGTAGAGTGGCAGACGACCGAAAACTCCTGAACTTACTCTCCAGCAGTAAGCCTTCTTCCCCACAAGGTTTTTACTCCCTAGCAGAATGAAGATTCTCATTCTCATTTCCCCAGTGAAGTCACCAAAGTTTTCATTACTCCTCAACAGAATGAAGATTCTCATTCTTAGTTCCTCGCAGAAGTCATCAGAGTTTCCCCTATTCCAAGCAGAATAAGGATTCTTATTGTTCAACCCCCAGTAGAAGTCATCAAAGTTCTCTGGATTTCCCAAGCAGATTACTCAAGCAGTATGGCATTGCTCACAATAAATTTTTGTCAATACTCCAACTTCAAGACATGAAGGATCCTCATATCCCTACAGAAGTTGTCAGGGATTTTTAATCTCCAACAGTCACCAAGGATTTCTCATCCTTAGCAATCAAAGATTTTGAATCTCCAGCAGCGGTCAAGGATTTATTTTCCCCAACAGTAGTCAAGGATTTCATTATCCCCGGCTGTCAAGGATTTGTTTTCCTCAGCAATACAAAAAATCAGCTTATATGCGCATACATTACATTCATATATCATAAACATTGATAAAACACATTTATTGCATCATCCATTTCATGCAACATAACTCTGTGTTTCAGCTAACATTTTACCCTTTTCAGGATAAGATTAACAAGCTACTGTTAACGGTATACAATCATGATACAATTTAGATTCACTCCAGATACGGAAGTCATTCTATTACTAGTTCAAGATTAAGCAATCATGATACAGTTCAGATACGCTCCAGACACGGAAGTCATTCTATCACTTATTCAGATCTCAGATACAGATTCGATACGCTCCAGACACGGAAGCCATTCTATTTCTCATTCAGATTCAACTATCAATTTAAAGTTCAGATACACTCCAGACACGAAAGTCATTCTGTCACTTATTCAGATCCCAGATACAGTTCAGATACACTCCAGACACGGAAGTCATTCTGCTACTCATTCAGATCTCAACTTCAGATATAGCCCAGATACGCTCCAGACACGGATGCTATTATATTGCTCATTCAAATCCCAACTACCAGATACATATTAGATACGCTCCATACACGGATGCCATTCTGGACCTCATCCAATTTTCCGATTCAGATACAGTACGGATACACTCCAGACAAGGAAGTCATTTTGTTGCTCATTCAGACTCAGATCTAAGATACAGTTTAGATACGCTCCAGACGCGGATGCTATTCTATTACTCATTCAGATACAAACTTCAGATATAGTCCAGATACGCTCCAGACACGGTTGCCATTCTGTCACTTATTCTGATTTTCCCCAGCTTAGAGACGCTCCAGACATGGATGCTATTCTATCTCTCATACAGATTCAGTCTCCAGATACAGCTCAGATACGTTCCAGACACGGACACCATTCTGATACTTATTCTCCTGACCTACAAGATACAATTCAACAAACATTCTTGGATGGCATCTTTAAGCCCATCTCCAACAAGATCCTATCACATCTCCAAATGGCATCTTTAAGCCCATTCCCTCAACTACACTTTGACGGGTGCAAATTTACGGGCACTCTAGTGTCCAATCATCTTTTACCTTCGAGTCACGAACGACAAACTCGCCAATCTAACTCTTCAGGTTCAATAAGATTGAACAGGGGCAGCTGTTGTACCCCAAAATTTTCCCTCTGATTTTATCAAGATTTTTCCTCACAAGACTTCTTGGACTCAAGGCAGGATTAGGGTTTGCTCAGCTCAAGACCTCACCTTGCACTGATGACCTGAAATTAGGGTTTGAGTTTGCAAAAGGATTTTTGGATCATCAATGCTTCATATGACTTTCATATACCATATTGGACTCCTAAGATTGCCCATACCAAGTTTCAAGCCTTGAATCACATTTTTGCCCAGTCAATTGGATAGTTGACCTAAAAATCAGCTGTATTGGGGAAAAAGTCAACCATGGCCAATTTACAGTCAAACTTCACAATTTTTTATCCACAGTCACATTATAGGCTCCTATGTACCATTTTATCAAGTTTGGACAACAACTCCTCGAGAAATTTGATCATATCATCAAAAGGTCAAAATGGTCAAAATTAGGGTTTTGACTAAGAAAGGGCAATTTCTGATTTTTGACCTAGCCAATGGCCAATTGGGTTCAAGAATGATTTCAAGGACTCAATGGAATCATCTTTACCTAATAAACTAGTTCAATATATCTCAAATGCATTGGATTGACAGATGAATTTTCCAATCAACTGATCAAAAGTCAACTGTGCACTGAAAAGTCAAACTTTGACTTTTTGGTCAAAATCAAGTGCCAAGGGTCATAATTCATCAAGATATGTCAAAATATGAAACTTGTTGATCATGAAAACCAATTTTGAAAATTAGGGTTTTAATTTGAAACATCTTCCCTACATAACATCCAAGTTGTCCAGGCCCTTGTCTTGCAACTGTGTGCCCTATTTCAAGCTTCACCATTTTCATTTTGTAAGATTGCAGGTTGACTCGTGCAAGGAGTTTTAGCCATCTACAAGACCAGCTAAGCATTGGAAAAGGTTAAAGGAACTTCAAGGAAGCTCACAAGATCTTCAGGCCTCACTCAAAGTTCCCACATTACCATATCCAAACTCAACTGAACAAGGTATTTTTCAAAGTTCTATCTCCTTATTTAGGCATCCTTAAGCTTAGATTCGTGAAGCAAAAATGTAGTCCTTAACTTGCTTAAGCTGTATATATGCATAGTTTCCATTTATATTAACTGAGCTAAGAGTATTTGGTTGTTGAACATGCTGAAAAAAAACTAGGTCAGAAATTAGGGCCATTAAAATTCTCCCTGGTTTCTTAGAGTTAAGTTTCAAATCTTATATCATTGGAATCGTGATAAAAAATGCTAAAAGTTTCATGTTGCAAGATTTTGGTTTTGTGCAAAGAATAGAGAGTTATAGGTTAGAACACAGGGTGCGCACGCGAAGCAAGGACAGGGATGAAGTTGGTGTTTTGGGCCTGGCGCCTTGGGCCTTTCACTTTCCACACCCCCCATTTTACTTCTGCATCCCCCTTTTGCATATTTTTATATTTTTTGTATTTTCTTGCATATTTTATATTTCTGACTTTATTTTTTTTTTCTGAACATTAAAAAATCCCAAAAATATTTTCTTAATTTTTTGCATTTTTGTTTTATTTTTTATCTTATTTTTTTGCATAATAAAATAGTTTACTAGAATAAATAGAAATTCATTTTCTTAAAAAATAGTATAAACATTAAAAAATACCATGCATTTTTATTTTATTATTTTTCACACATAAAATATTATCTTCATACATTTTTTTTTAATACTTGTAATTATTTTTATTTATTATTTCTTGTAAAAAATGGACAAATAAATAATAATAGAAAACAATATTTTCTTTTAAAACAAAATTAGGGTTTCCCCTTTCAAAAATAATAATATTATTTTTTCTTATTTTTAGAACTTAAATAATTTATTTTTTACATACATAAAACAATTACAAAACATTTTTGCATATTTACATTTTTATTGCATATTTAAATATTTGTGTATTTATTTATTGTACCATTAATTCAATTGGGTTGTAATAGTAAATTAGGGTTTTATTTTGTGCAAATATCCCCCATTCAAAACTTGTATCCCCCCTCCCATAATAATTGTTGTAATAGCTTAGATTTACTTTACGCAATTTATCGCATTATATACATGTTTAGTAAATTAGGGTTTGTATGATAAGACAAAAATCAAACAAATAGCATGACCTAATTCAAGACAAACAAAAATGCATGAAAAATGACAACACATTGCACACAAACACCCCTAGGGTTTCACCCACTTGGTTGCCTAAACAAAATGGCCATGGTATGCATGCTAGGTATCTTGGCAAAACAATACAAACAAAAGATCATAGTCCCTCGATGACGCTATCTAAAGGTTGCCTTAAAACAAATGATCTTGGTCCCTCAAACAAGCTAAGATACTTGACACCATTGCTATCATGGTCATACGATGACCCACGCCCGGCCCGTTTAACATCCAAAGATAGGGTTGTCTACTAAAACAATAGTAGGTCAACAATGTCAAAGGAATAAAAATGTACAAGAAAGACTTTTGAGTAGGTAGATAAGCTTCTAGTTACTTGATCATTTCAAAAACAATCCTTGCTATTTTCAAACAAACACACACACATTTTCAAAACATTTCCAAACAAATTTCAAAACATTGAAACATTTTTCAAAAGACAAACATCTTTGTATACATTCTTACGAACGAGAATCATTACAAAGATTGCCTAAACAAAGGCCTCTTTTCAAAATACTTTCAAAACCACACAAAGAACCATTTCAAACAATTGAAAAAACAAAGCAAGTGATCTAAAACAAGTAACTAAGAGCCCATGGAAAACCATGGATGAAAAGGGTGCTACCACCTTCCCTTTTCATAATCTACCCCCTCGAACTCAAGAAAAAATCTCAAAGATATTTCCTGTGCTTTTTTACATTTCCTTTTTGGATAAAAGAAAAGTCGGTGGCGAGTCTTTCTAACCGCGACATTTGCGAACACAAACACAAAACCTCAAGTCAGTTCTCCCACCGCATCACAGAACTGGCGACTCTGCTGGGGAGACTTATAACAGTGGGGTTACCTTAGGGTTTTAGATCACCTTTACATGCTTATCTTGCTTGACTTGTATGCTTTACATTTTGGTTCTATTGTTTGGGTTTGAATCCTCTACCCGAATTTGGGAAATATTCATAGGTAAATAGAAATACGTTGTGGAAACTGTGCGGGGTATACCGACATGGTCTAAGCAATAGCTATATTAGTGCGACATATTTGTGGGTACCGGTAGCCTTTGAGTCAATCAAAGAGAATACGGGGCCACTGAGTGATGTCATGAAGCACTAATGGACTTTTAGAACCTTTACTTGACCAACTTGGCCTTTTAGGATGTAGTGAGATGACCGGCTTTGGTGCAGTCCGAAGTTAGTAGATACTCGATACTACACTCATTGAGGGTTGGTTCCTTGGAATATTTCGGTCACCAGTAAAGAGGCTGAATTGAAACAATGAACAAGGAAACAATCCAGTTATATTGAGCTTCTTAGAACCCGGTTACTATTTCTAGGACAGGTTGAGCCAACTAAACTTCAAGAGGGTACTTACCTATGAAACCCCATGCAAGCCTAAACTAGGAACTTGTGTGATTTGATTGTACATATATACTTGCGCATAACATCATGGACATTATGAAGCATCATATGCATCCACTAACCATTTCAAGGATTTAGAGATTCATCTTTGTTCCTGTTTTGTAGGTTATGGATTCACTTCGCAGAAAAACTATCCAAGTCAACCTTGTAAGAATTCCTCCACAACTCAAGGAGCTAGCTTCAAGGATTCCTGAGAATTCTCTGTTCACCGAGAGACATGGTCGTCTACTCAACTTGGTCATTACCAACACTGAGGAGGATATGCTGAAAGTTCTCTTCCAGTTCTTTGACCCTTTGCATCATTTTTTTACATTTCCTGACTACCAACTTGTGCCAACTTTGGAGGAATTTTCTCAACTCTTGAGGATTCCTATTCTCAATCAACTACCCTTCAACGGTACGGAAAGAGATCCAAAGCCAGAAGCGATTGCTCAAGCCTTACACTTGCACTCCTCTGATGTCACAACACATTGGGAAACTAGAAGTGGTGTCAAAGGCTTCTTGTCAAAGTTTTTGTTTGAGAAGGCCCAAAGCTGCTGGAATTCATTGGACTTACAAGATTTTGAGGATATTGTAGCTCTTCTCATCTACGAGATGGTCTTGTTCCCTAACCCTGATCAGCTCATAGATGTGAGTGCTGTCAAAATCTTCATGGCTCGCAACCCGGTGCCTACATTTCTTGGGGATATCCTCCACTCTTTTCACACTCGAACAATGAGGAAAAGAGGTGTTCTCATGTGTTGCACTCCTCTCCTGGAAAGATGGTTTATTTCTCATCTTCCCCAATAAGTCTTGAAGAATGAGAAAGGCTTGAGGTGGTCACAACGGTTGATGACCCTTACACATTCAGATATTCATTGGTGTTCTCGATCAAAAGATAATGATATTATCATTGACCGTTGCGGAGAATTTCCTAATGTCCATCTACTTGGCATTAGGGGAGGCATCACCTACAACCCTTGCTTGGCTCTGAGACAGTTTGGTTATGCCCGAAGGGATGGCCCACATGACATGCTGATTCAAGGATTGGTTTTTGACTTCGACAACGACAACCAAGGACTCCGACAAAGGTTCATCCGAGCTTGGAGGATGCCCAACAAGGTGGACAGTAAGACCTTGGGACACAAGAATTCCATCCCTCTTGAGCCTTACCTCAAGTGGGTACAAACCCGCACCCAAAGTCTTATGATGCCTTACTCCTCCATTCTCCCTGTGATTATAGAGCCTGTTATGGAAGGAGAGGTTCCATACACCCTCCTACATCCTGACATGCCAACATCACTCGAAGATCTGCAAAGGAGTTGGATACAGCTCAAGGGAGAGCGCGATACTTTCGAAGCCCAATTCTACGCAAGCGAGAATAAGGTTTTGGAACTCACTCGTCAACTTCTTGAAGAGCAGACTCTCAACACCTACATTGCACCAAAGAGGATGCGCAACGTCTTTTTACCTTAGAATTTTGTATTATTTTGCCCAAGGGGCATTGATGTACTAACAATTTTATCTTATTAATATGACGTGTTTTTCTTTTTTGTTTAAAACAAATTTGAATTTCTGAATCCTTGAAAGCATTACATGAATACATATCATTCATCATATGCATAAGCAGGTCTTTACGCCAAGTTTCCTCATCTCTCTGCTGTTTATTTCAGCAAGATAGATATTGAACAAACGGTCAAAGATTTGCAAGCCCAGAATTCACAATTCCAACAGCTACTTCTGACCTTGGCCAAGGGGCAGGAGGAGCTCAAGACTCTACTAGAGAAGGAAAAAGATAAAAAGAAGAAGAAGCGGGCCTATGTCGTTATCATGGGCATAAGATTTGAAGGACAAGCCAGACGGACTTTGGAATTCCCATCAACATCTGAAGAGGGGGAAGGAAAAGGTAAAGGAACTGCAGTGCCATCTGAGTCTGAAGCAGAAGAAGAAGAGGATGAGGACTATTCTGAACAGCAGTACCCTCTGGCCGATGACAAATACAAAAACTTGGAAGAGCTTCTAGCTGTCATGGAGATACAAAGAGTACCGGGGTTGGATTTTGAGGAGTTAGGGTTGGTTTCTGGAATTGTAATCCCTCCTAAATTCAAAGTGCAACTGTTTGCTAAGTATGATGGAGTGTCTTGCCCAAAGATGCACCTAAGATCCTATGTCATGAAAATTCAACCACATTCTTCTGACAAAGACTTGTGGGTCCACTTTTTCCAAGACAGTCTTTCGGGAACGCAACTTGATTGGTTCTACCAGTTGGAGAGAGCAGATATGCATAATTGGGAAGATTTGGCAGCCGCATTCTATAAACAGTACCAATACAACGCCGACTTGGCTCCAACCCGTACTCAGCTACAAAGTATGGCCATGGCTACCAATGAGGGCTTTAAAGACTAAGCCAAAAAATGGAGGGATTTAGCCGGAAGGGTGCAACCACCGTTATCTGAAAGAGAGCTAGTGGATATGTTCTAAGGGACTCTGTCAGGTCCTTTATTTAATCACCTGATTGGAAGCTCCTCTGCATGTTTCACTGAGTTAATTCTAACTGGCGAAAGGGTTGAAGCCGGTATTAGAAGCAGGAAAATCCAAAAAGATGCATCTACCTCTACTGCTGTAAAAAAGCCCTTCACGGGAAAGAAAGAAGTGCCTGCTGTCTATGCCCAGAGAAATCAGGGAAGAATTGAAAGACGACCAACTGTGGGGGTTGTGATGATTCAAAAGTCTGCCTCAAACCAACCAAGAAACAACCAGCCGAGAAATGATCAGTCGAGGAATAACCAGCAAAGGGTGGAAAGGCCTGTAAGGCAATTCACCAAGATAAACATGACTCCTGCTTAAGTCCTACCCCATCTCTTGAAGTTGAACCTGGCCATGTTAAAGCAGGCCCCTAAAAATCCTAACACTACTTCTCTATATTACCATCCCAACGCCAGATGCACGTACCACTCAGAAAGTCCAGGGCACGACACCAACAACTGTTGGGCCTTGAAGAACAAGATTCAAGATCTGATTAACGCAAAGGAGGCTGAATTTGAAGTTCCTAAAAAGCCGAATGTTATCTTCGCTCTGATGCCTAGGCATGGGCACAATGCTAATGCTGTGGAAGAAGATCTGTTTGTTTCTACTGTGGATGAACTGTGAACTCCTCTCCTAACCATCCAGTTGAATTTGTTGAAGCCTGGGGTATTCCCAGGTTGTGACCAAGATTTCCATGCTTGCCTGTCCTCCCCATTTGACTGCCCTTTGTTGAAGAAAGGAATCCAACAATTGATTGATAACAAGGAAATTTTGTTTGAGAAAGCTCCTGTCTCACCCATTCCAATTCCAAAAGTTTCGATAATAACCATATACGCCAATCCTTCCAGGGTTCCTAAAAAACCCGTTAGGATTACATCCGCTCCTATGACTACTCCGTTGAAGATAAAAAAGCTCGGACCAAGCACATACAAAACCGATAAAATGGTACCATGGAACTATGGTGGAGAAATATACTACCATGGTGTCAAACAGATTGAACAGACCATTGAAGAAGAAATCTCTGAGGAAGATAATCCCGACATCAGTAATATTGCCGAAACAAGCAAAGTTACCCGAAGTGGAAGAATCTTTTCTCCAGAGATTGCTCCTCCAACAGCAGTCTTTGGACCCGCGGCCATTCCAAAGATTACACCTATACAAGTAACTGTACCTGCAAGTGTACCCACCAACAATGACAATGCAATTCCCATCCCTGTTTCCGCTGCTGAGAGAAAAGGAAAGAATGTTCAAGAGGAGCCTGTCTTGACGAAGGCTCAATCACTAGTCATTCCTGAAACATCCCAGAAAGAGATGGAAGAAATTCTGAGGATCATCAAGAAAAGTTATTATGATGTTGTTGAACAACTGGGGCAGACCCCCTCCAAGATATCTATGTTAGCCCTGTTGTTGTGCTCCGAGGCACATGCTAAAGCTTTGGTCAAGTTTTTGAAGACGGCCCACGTGCCGCAAGAAACCTCCGCTGATCAATTCCAAGAGTGTGTAGCCAGTCTGACAGCTGATAATGGCCTGGGTTTCTCCGATGCCGACTTGACCTCCAAAGGGAGAAAACATAATGACGCGCTACATGTCTCGGTGGAGTGTAGGGGAACCACCCTAGCTCATGTTTTGGTTGATACTGGGTCGTCTCTAAATGTCTTGCCAAAGAAAGCCTTGGATAGGTTGGATTGTGAAGGCCTAACCCTGAAACCCAGCAACATCATTGTCAGAGCCTTTGATGGTTCTAAGAGGATGGTCCATGGAGAGGTGGACATCTCGATCAAGGTGGGTACCCAGACATTCAATTTAACATTCTACGTGATGGACATCCATCCTTCCTACTCTTGCCTATTGGGAAGACCTTGGATCCACCATGCTGGAGCTGTCACTTCTACTCTGCATCAAAAGCTCAAGTACCCTGTCCAGGGGAAAATCATAATTGTTCATGGCGAAGAGGAATACATGATCAGTTATCTGAATTCCTTCCGTTATGTGGAATTAGATGGTGAATTCATAGAGACCCCTTTCCAACACTTTGAAGAAGTTTCTGAAGAAATAGCGGCGACCAAGGCAGTGTCCTCAACTCCTGTAATCTCAAGACCTCCACCTTGGATGTCTTCTTTAAAGGATGCTAGGGCAGTAGTGGAAGAAGGCGGATCCACTATCTGGGGGAAGCTTCCTGACTTTCCTTTCAAATCAGACAAATTCGGCTTAGGATTTACTTCGGCTAGTCAGAAGGTTGTGCGCCGCTCCCGTGCCGGAGTGCCACCTGTGAAGATCAGCCACCGAGGGGTTAATGCACTAGAGGACAGTGTAGAAGAGGGAAGCTTGGAAGACTGGATTTTTCCCACTGTTGGCGGAGGACTGTGCAATTGAGAAGCAAAAGACTTTGTTCCGATTACTTTCATAAATCAGTAATTTATCTTTTCCATTTTTGTTGGACTGTAATAATTCACAAAACAATTCGTACTTTTTCAACCTTGTGTCTTACCCGAGGCACATAGGTCCATTTGTAAGGGTTCTTATTTTCATTTCATATGTCATTTTAATGAATCATGGACGCTTTTCATATTTAAACCTTTTATGCTCATTGTCTTTCTTTTACATTTTGTTGTTTTAAGATGGCTATGCCCTTACACACACCCACACTCACAAATGTAGGTACCCTTCCATTCTGGAACCCATGGGTAACGATACTGCTATAGCCTTCAGTGACTCTGAAGATCTGATCAACCAAGCCGAATACGAAGGTGAGGAAGATTGTGAGGTGCTATGGGAATTGGCCAGACTTTTACAGCAAGAGGAAAGAGAAATTCAGCCTCATGAAGAGCAGCTGGATACAATCAACTTAGGAATTGAGGATGACAAAAAGGAAATCAAGATAGGTTCCAATCTAGAGCCGAGTGTCAAGGAGCACCTAATTCAGCTACTGTATGATTATGTTGAGATCTTCGCCTGGTCATACGAAGACATGCCGGGACTTGATACAGACATTGTGGTACACCGTCTACCCACAAGAGAAGACTGTCCACCAGTTAAACAAAAGGTCCGCCGCATGAGACCTGACATGTTAGAGAAGATCAAAGCAGAAGTTATGAAACAGTTCAATGCTGGGTTTCTGGCTGTTACTTCCTATCCACAAAGGGTTGCTAACATTGTGCCCGTGCCTAAGAAAGACGGAAAAGTGAGAATATGCGTGGATTATAGAGATTTAAACAGGGCCAGCCCTAAAGATGACTTTCCACTTCCGCACATCGACATTTTGGTTGACAACACAACTCAACACAAAGTATTTTCTTTCATGGACAGATTCTCAGGCTATAACCAGATCAAAATGGCACCTGAAGACATGGAGAAAACTACTTATGTTACATAGTGGGGTACGTTCTGCTACAAAGTGATGCCATTCGGACTGAAGAATGTTGGGGCGACCTATCAACGCGCCATGGTAGCTTTGTTTCATGATATGATACATCATGAGATAGAGGTCTACGTAGATGACATGATAGCTCGATCGCAAACTGAAGAAGAACACCTTAATCACTTGCAAAAGCTATTTGTCAGGTTGAAGGAGTACAAGCTCAGATTGAACCCAAACAAGTGTACGTTCAGGGTCCGGTCCGGTAAACTTTTAGGTTTCATTGTCAGCAACAAAGGCATTGAGGTTGATCCTGCCAAAGTCAAAGCTATACAAGAAATGCCTGCTCCTCGCACTGAGAAGGAGGTCAGAGGTTTCTTGGGACGCCTAAACTACATTGCTAGGTTCATTTCTCACCTAACATCTACATGTGAACCGATCTTCAAGCTGTTGAAGAAAGATCAGGTAGTTCGATGGAATGATGACTGTCAAATTGCTTTCGATAAAATCAAGGAGTATTTGCTAGAACCTCCTATCTTGATGCCACCCGTCGAGGGAAGACCGCTAATCATGTATCTGACCGTCCTAGAGAATTCAATGGGGTGCGTACTGGGGCAGCATGACGAGTCTGGCCGAAAAGAGCATGCCATTTATTACCTTAGCAAAAATTTTACCTACTGTGAGACCCGATACTCACTGCTCGAGAAAAATTGATGCGCTTTGGTATGGGTTGCTCGCCGGCTAAGGCAGTATATGTTGACTCATACCACTTTGCTGATATCTAAGATGGATCCGATAAAGTACATCTTTGAGAAGCCTGCTTTATCTGGAAGAATAACTAGATGGCAGATGATCCTAATGGAATACGATATACAGTACACGACCCAAAAAGCTATAAAGGGGAGTGTGCTAGCTGACCATATGGCTCATCAAGTTGTCGAAGATTACCAATCCATGAGGTTTGACTTCCCTGACGAGGACATTATGACATTAGAGAACATTGAAGATCTCAGACCATATGACGGACCTGAACAAGGATCCTGATGGACCCTTTACTTTAATGGGGCCTCCAATGCACTTGGCAACGGTATCGGTGCGGTACTCATCTCCCCAAAAGGTTTCCATACTACTTTTACAGCCAGGATTTGCTTCAACTGTAAGAACAACATGGCAGAATATGAAGCTTGCATCTTTGGACTCAAGGTTTCCATAGACTTGGGAATCAAATCTTTGATTGTGTTTGGGGACTCAGCTTTGGTCATCAGTCAGATCAAAGGAGAGTGGGATACTAAGCATCCAAACCTCATCCCTTACAAAGAACATGTCTTGACTCTGTTACCACATTTCGAGCAGATTACCTTCGAGCACTTCCCGCGAGAAGAGAATCAGCTAGCGGATGCTCTAGCTACAATGTCACCCATGTTTAAAATTAACTGGGATAATGAGGCTCCCCAAATTACCATTGAACGGATGGATGAACCTGCACATTGTCACGAGAGTAATACCGATGAAGTAGTGGACCGGCCGTGGTTTCATGAAGTCAAAAGGTATCTCGAAGCGCAAGAATACCCTGAAGGAGCTTCAGTCAATGACAAAAAGTTCTTAAGGAGATTCTCGTAAAAGTTCTTCTTGAGTAATGGCATCCTATACAAGCGCAATCATGATTTTGTTCTACTCTGTTGTGTGGACAAAGCTAAAGCTGAAAAGATCATGGCCGAATTACATGAAGGTACCTTTGGCACTCACTCTAGCAGGCATACGATGGCTAAGAAGATTCTAAGGGCAGACTATTATTGGTCTACCATGGAAGCTGACTATTATCAACACTCCCGCACCTGTCACAAATGTCAAATCTATGCAGACAAGGTGCACGTGCCTCCTGTTCCTCTAAATGTCTTAACAGCTCCTTGGCCATTCGCTATGTGGGGAATCGACATGATTGGAGAGATCAAGCCTACAACATCCAATGGACACCGCTTCATTCTGGTGGCCATTGACTACTTCACCAAATGGGTCGAAGCAGCGTCCTTCGCATCTGTTACTAAGAATGTTGTTGCCCGCTTCATCAAGATGAACCTTATATGCCGGTACGGTATCCCCGAAAGGATTATCACTGATAATGGTACAAACCTTAACAATACTATGATCACCGCTTTGTGCGAGCAGTTCAAGATTCAACATCACAATTCATCTCCCTATCGGCCAAAGATGAACGGTGCTGTCGAAGCTGCTAACAAAAATATCAAGACGATCATACAAAAGATGACAGTCACCTACAAGGACTGGCATGAGATGTTACCGTTTTCTCTTCACGGGTACCATACCACGGCACGCACATCAACTGGGGCAACGCCCTATTCCTTGGTATATGGCATGGAGGCTGTTTTACCTATCGAGGTTCAGATTCCCTCCTTGAGAATCATGAAAGATGTTGGTTTGAGTGAAGACGATTGGATGCAAACCCGGCTTGATCAGTTGAACTTAATTGACGAGAAGAGACTTACTACTGTTTGCCACGGTCAGACGTACCAAAAACAGATGATCAAGGCTTTCAACAAGAAAGTAAGACGCCAGACATATCAAGTTGGGGATCTTGTGATCAAGTGAATTATCTTGCAACAAAGTGATCCCAGGGGAAAATGGACTCCTACTTACGAAGGACCATTTGTAATCAAGAACATCTTTTCTGGTGGGGCAATGATCTTAACCACCATGGACGGTGACGACCTGCCACACCCTGCGAACGCAGACATAGTCAAAAGATACTACGCATAAATGACCCGCTAGGTTGACACACCTAGGCAAAAAAAGGGCATCCCGGTGAATCGAAAACCCGAAAGGGCGGTTCAGGCAAAAATTAGGGATAAACAAAAAAATCTGTACACCCGGCAAGTTGAAAACCCGAAAGGGCGACTTGGGCAAAAAAGGGTTTCTCGGTGGACTGAAAACCCAAAAGGGCGGTCCAGGCAAAAGTTAGGGAATTAAAGCGTATGACTATGTCTCGTCGGATCACTTTAAGGACAATCTCTTCACAAACAAACTCTGAGCTTCTGATCAATCCAATCATCTTCGGACGAAGCAACGGACAAACAATATATTCAGAGTTACGAAGGCTATAGCAGAATGGGAACCCCATGGGATTTTTTCACACATAGCTATTCTTTGTATAAATTTTTCTTACTTTTATGACACCATCCTCTTACTAGGATGCCTGTCTCCTTTGTACAAAACACTTATTCAAAGTAAATACAAAGATGTCTCTTTCAAAGTACATAAAACTATTTACCTTCTTTTCTTTTACACTTGTGTTTTTATTTGCAAAAGCGTCCAATGATTCATTGATGAACATATACATTTGAACATAATTACTGTTTACAAATAAACAGGATGGAAAAGAACAATTACTGACTAATTGAAAGGATAGGAAAATGTCTTTAGGCTATTCAAGGGGCAAGCCCTACGGTACATCATCTAAATCCCCAACGAAGCTAAAACCTTGAAATACATTTCCCCAGCGGAGTTATAATTTCAAACCCTTAATTCCCATCAGAGTTAAGTTTTCAAACTCCCAATCCACAACGGAGCAAAAACTTTGAGTTACAGATTCCCAGCGGAGCTGAAACCTTCTTCCCCAGTCGAGTCAAAACTTCTAATTATCAATCCCCAGTGGATACCATCCAATTTCCCCAGCAAATTACCTTGAAGCCTGGAAGTCAACCAGATAACATGTTAACTTTTGTCTTATCCCCAACCTAGGATAACTTCCCAGTAGAGTGGCAGACGACCGAAAACTCCTGAACTTACTCTCCAGCAGTAAGCCTTCTTCCCCACAAGGTTTTTACTCCCTAGCAGATTGAAGATTCTCATTCTCATTTCCCCAGTGAAGTCACCAAAGTTTTCATTACTCCTCAACAGAATGAAGATTCTCATTCTTAGTTCCTCGCAGAAGTCATCAGAGTTTCCCCTATTCTAAGCAGAATAAGGATTCTCATTGTTCAACCCCCAGTAGAAGTCATCAAAGTTCTCTGGATTTCCCAAGCAGATTACTCAAGCAGTATGGCATTGCTCACAATAAATTTTTGTCAATACTCCAACTTCAAGACATGAAGGATCCTCATATCCCTACAGAAGTTGTCAGGGATTTTAAATCTCCAACAGTCACCAAGGATTTCTCATCCTTAGCAATCAAAGATTTTGAATCTCCAGCAGCGGTCAAGGATTTATTTTCCCCAGCAGCAGTCAAGGATTTCATTATCCCCGGCTGTCAAGGATTTGTTTTCCTCAGCAATACAAAAAATCAGCTTACATGCGCATACATTACATTCATATATCATAAACATTGATAAAACACATTTATTGCATCATCCATTTCATGCAACATAACTCTGTGTTTCAGCTAACATTTTACCCTTTTCAGGATAAGATTAACAAGCTACTGTTAACGGTATACAATCATGATACAGTTTAGATTCACTCCAGATACGGAAGTCATTCTATTACTAGTTCAAGATTAAGCAATCATGATACAGTTCAGATACGCTCCAGACACGGAAGTCATTCTATCACTTATTCAGATCTCAGATACAGATTCGATACGCTCCAGACACGGAAGCCATTCTATTTCTCATTCAGATTCAACTATCAATTTAAAGTTCAGATACACTCCAGACACGAAAGTCATTCTGTCACTTATTTAGATCCCAGATACAGTTCAGATACACTCCAGACACGGAAGTCATTCTGCTACTCATTCAAATCTCAACTTCAGATATAGCCCAGATACGCTCCAGACACGGATGCTATTCTATTGCTCATTCAAATTCCAACTACCAGATACATATTAGATACGCTCCATACACGGATGCCATTCTGGACCTCATCCAGTTTTCCGATTCAGATACAGTACGGATACACTCCAGACAAGGAAGTCATTTTGTTGCTCATTCAGACTCAGATCTCAGATACAGTTTAGATACGATCCAGACGCGGATGCTATTCTATTACTCATTCAGATACAAACTTCAGATATAGTCCAGATACGCTCCAGACAAGATTGCCATTCTGTCACTTATTTTGATTTTCCCCAGCTTAGAGACGCTCCAGACATGGATGCTATTCTATCTCTCATACAGATTCAGTCTCCAGATACAGCTCAGATACGTTCCAGACACGGACACCATTCTGATACTTATTCTCCTGACCTACAAGATACAATTCAACAAACATTCTTGGATGGCATCTTTAAGCCCATTTCCAACAAGATCCTATCACATCTCCAAATGGCATCTTTAAGCCCATTCCCTCAACTACACTTTGACGGGTGCAAATTTACGGGCACTCTAGTGTCCAATCATCTTTTACCTTCGAGTCACGAACGACAAACTCACCAATCTAACTCTTCAGGTTCAATAAGATTGAACAGGGGCAGCTGTTGTACCCCAAAATTTTCCCTCTCATTTTATCAAGATTTTTCCTCACAAGACTTCTTGGACTCAAGGCAGGATTAGGGTTTGCTCAGCTCAAGACCTCACCTTGCACTGATGACCTGAAATTAGGGTTTGAGTTTGCAAAAGGATTTTTGGATCATCAATGCTTCATATGACTTTCATATACCATATTGGACTCCTAAGATTGCCCATACCAAGTTTCAAGCCTTGAATCACATTTTTGCCCAGTCAATTGGATAGTTGACCTAAAAATCAGCTGTATTGGGGAAAAAGTCAACCATGGCCAATTTATAGTCAAACTTCATAATTTTTTATCCACAGTCACATTATAGGCTCCTATGTACCATTTTATCAAGTTTGGACAACAACTCCTCAAGAAATTTGATCAGATCATCAAAAGGTCAAAATGGTCAAAATTAGGGTTTTGACTAAGAAAGGGCAATTTCTGATTTTTGACCTAGCCAATGGCCAATTGGGTTCAAGAATGATTTCAAGGACTCAATGGAATAATCTTTACCTAATAAACTAGTTCAATATATCTCAAATGCATTGGATTGACAGATGAATTTTCCAATCAACTGATCAAAAGTCAACTGTGCACTGAAAAGTCAAACTTTGACTTTTTGGTCAAAATCAAGTGCCAAGGGTCATAATTCATCAAGATATGTCAAAATATGAAACTTGTTGATCATGAAAACCAATTTTGAAAATTAGGGTTTTAATTTGAAATTTTTCATAACTTGAATTTTTCTAAGTTATGGAAATTTCTTATTTTTTCCCAACTTTCCACAACTTTTCCATCATGATGCAATTGGGTTCAAATAAAACTTCTAACATGAAAGTTGTAGTCCTCCATGAAATCTACAACTTTTATTCACAAAGTTTTCCCAAAAGATGCTTGGATCTCAAGTTATGATTTTGTGAATAGGGGTCCATAAACTTTTTAACTTAGTGAAATTTTGCCCTAGTTTAGGCAGGTTTTTGACCTAACTTCATGGCAATGTTTCACCTAGTTCCAATAGGTATCTCAAAATGAATTTCAAATATGGATTGTATATCATGTAACAAGCTTCCCAAAATGTCCCAGAACTCTCCAAGATCATTTATGGTTAGGGAGAATCGAAGAAGGGAAAATGGCAATTTATCACTTTTGTTCAAGGCATTTTTCACATTGGTTCAAGTTGCAAATCTGTCCTAGCATGCTTGTACTTGGTATTACAGGTCCTAATCCTTTCTAAACTCCATAATTAAATGCAAATTCATTGGATAATGGTCTTGTTCTGACTTTTGAAGCATTGCACAATGAATTAATCCAAAAATGGCATAAAGTTCATAAAACTACTTTGATAAAGCTTGCTTTTTGCAACTTTGAAAATCTGGAGTCATGGACCTGATCTTTTGTTGCAAGCAAGATCCACAAACATCAGGAAAAGCATACCAACTCCTTGCAGCCCTAGAACTAGCCTGTACAGGCCTTTGGCATTGTCACTTCCAACTTTCTTCAAAAGCAAGCAAACTTGCAAAAGTCAAGACAACTTGTGTATCTATTAAAGAGAAGCCTTAGCATCATTTGAAACAACTTCAGAACCTTGTAACAAGCCAATACACGAATTGCTAACATCCCAAACACTCTAAAACACCAAAATCACACTTTTCTGCCCAAACAAGGCATCATCTGCAGAACACTTTCCATTTCAAAACTTGCTCGTGCGTTTTTCCTTTCAACCCTTGAAATATCTTCCCTACATCACATCCAAGCTGTCCAGGCCCTTGTCTTGCAATTGTGTGCCCTATTTCAAGCTTCACCATTTTCATTTTGTAAGATTGCAGGTTGACTCGTGCATGGAGTTTTAGCCATCTACAAGACCAGCTAAGCATTGGAAAAGGTTGAGGGAACTTCAAGGAAGCTCACAAGATCTTCAGGCCTTACTCAAAGTTCCCACATTTCCATATCCAAACTCAACTGAACAAGGTATTTTTAAAAGTTCTATCTCCTTATTTAGGCATCCTTAAGCTTAGATTTGTGAAGCAAAAATGTAGTCCTTAACTTGCTTAAGCTGTATATATGCATAGTTTCCATTTATATTAACTGAGCTAAGAGTATTTGGTTGTTGAACATGCTGAAAAAAACTAGGTCAGAAATTAGGGCCATTAAAATTCTCGCTGGTTTCTTAGAGTTAGGTTTCAAATCTTATATCATTAGAATCGTGCAAGATTTTGTTTTTGTGCAAAGAATAGAGAGTTGCAGGTTTGAACACAAGGTGCGCGCGCGAAGCAAGGACATGGATGAAGTTGGTGTTCTGGGCCTGGCGCCTTGGGCCTTTCACTTTCCACACCCCCCATTTTACTTCTGCACCCCCCTTTTGCATATTTTTTATATTTTTTGTATTTTCTTGCATATTTTATATATCTGACTTTATTTTTTTTCTTCTGAACATCAAAAAATCCCAAAAATATTTTCTTAATTTTTTGCATTTTTTTTGCATAATAAAATAGTTTACTAGAATAAATAGAAATTAATTTTCTTAAAAAATAGTAAAAACATTTAAAAATACCATGCATTTTTATTTTATTATTTTTCACACATAAAATATTATCTTCATACATATTTTATTTTTTTAATACTTGTAATTATTTTTATTTATTATTTCTTGTAAAAAATGGACAAATAAATAATAATAGAAAACAATATTTTCTTTTAAAACAAAATTAGGGTTTCCCCTTTCAAAAATAATAATATTATTTTTTCTTATTTTTAGAACTTAAATAATTTATTTTTTACATACATAAAACAATTACAAAACATTTTTTCATATTTACATTTTTATTGCATATTTAAATATTTGTTTACTTATTTATTGTACCATAAATTCAATTGGGTTGTAATAGTAAATTAGGGTTTTATTTTATGCAAATACCCCCCATTCAAAACTTGTATCCCCCCTCCCATAATAATTGTTGTAATAGCTTAGATTTACTTTACGCAATTTATCGCATTATATACATGTTTAGTAAATTAGGGTTTGTATGATAAGACAAAAATCAAACAAATAGCATGACCTAATTCAAGACAAACAAAAATGCATGAAAAATGACAACACATTGCACACAAACACCCCTAGGGTTTCACCCACTTGGTTGCCTAAACAAAATGGCCATGGTATGCATGCTAGGTATCTTGGCAAAACAATACAAACAAAAGATCATAGTGCCTCGATGGCGCTATCTAAAGGTTTCCTTAAAACAAATGATATTGGTCCCTCAAACAAGCTAAGATACTTGGCACCATTGCTATCATGGTCATACGATGACCCACGCTCGTCCCGTTTAACATCCAAAGATAGGGTTGTCTACTAAAACAATAGTAGGTCAACAATGTCAAAGGAATAAAAATGTACAAGACAGACTTTTGAGTAGGTAGATAAGCTCCTAGTTACTTGATCATTTCAAAAACAATCCTTGCTATTTTCAAACAAACACACACACATTTTCAAAACATTTCCAAACAACTTTCAAAACATTGAAACATTTTTCAAAAGACAAACATCTTTGTATACATTCTTACGAACGAGAATCATTACAAAGATTTCCTAAACAAATGCCTCTTTTCAAAATACTTTCAAAACCACACAAAGCACCATTTCAAACAATTGAAAAAGCAAAGCAAGTGATCTAAAACAAGTAACTAAGAGCCCATGGAAAACCATGGATGAAAAGGGTGCTACCACCTTCCCTTTTCATAATCTACCCCCCGAACTCAAGAAAACATCTCAAAGGTCTTTCCTGTGCTTTTTTACCTTTCCTTTTTGGATAAAAGAAAAGTCGTTGGTGACTCTTGCTAACCGCAACATTTGCGAACACAAACACAAAACCTCAAGTCAGTTCTCCCACCGCATTACACGTTCGAACTCAATACCTCCTGTGAAAACTTAGCCAACTCAATTTGTGAAATTTTTCCGCCAGAACCAGCTCGATACGATGAAAATCGACCAAGTTATGATTTTCTGAACATGACGTAAATAAACTCCTGTCACAAATTTTCTGTACGAAAATACTTGATAAATCCGCATTTTGAAGACCTTCTGATCGAAATGGGCTTACATCCGTTAGAGATGAAAACATAGATGACATCAAGACGGAATTTTGGCCATCGGAACGGGTTCAAAACAAGCCACGATCTTCAAGTTATGAATTTTTTAGTGCGTAAAAATTGCACTTTCAACACACTTTTTCACCACATTTCTTTGAGAAAACTCACACAGTTGGAGACCTTCTTTAAAGAATTGACTCTTGAGCCGAACCTGAATTTGAGAATACGTTATCAGAGATATCTTGGCGAAATAACAGTTGAATATGATGCACCGGGTTGGACTTATGAATCTTTGAACCCCGAATCATTGCAAAACGGCGAACCGATCTTCAGCACGGAAAATACTCTGAGAACATCCATTGGCGAAATAAACGTCACTTGTAACCTGAAGAAGCTTGATAAATATACCTTTATCCCATAACCATAAAACCAATAACATGCGTGTATGAAAAGAGGGTAAATTTTGGGGTGCAACAATAATCATTGGATAAGGACGCATAGTAGTAGTAGTTTCCAATGCAATCCGGAAATAAATCGGCTTCTAACAACTTCTTCTTAACAATATTCAGAAGAGTTGTCAAGTCACTCACAGCAAAAACATAATAAACATCATCAATAGCATTAACGCCTTGGTCATGATTAGGCATAGGTGCAGTGATCACATTAGGAGTATCAGAAGGATCAAATTCAATCTTCTTAGAGTAAATCATATCTTGAATCTTACATTTCAATGCTCAACAACTGTTAGTGTCATGTCCATGACTGTTGGAGTGATATGCACACATTGCATTGGAATTGTAGCTGGGAGAAGAAGTATTGAGATTTTGAGGAGGATCCTTAAATGTAATTATATCTTCCTTCAACATGTTTTGCAATGCTTAAGACAATGACATGTTAATTTTTGTAAATTGTCTCCTGGGTGCGACTTGCCTACGCTGGTTATTCTGTAGTTATTGTTTTTGCACCGGCACTGGATTAAAGATCAAAACTTCCCCCACAGATTAGTTACAGTCACCTTTACTACGACCCTTCTGGATGTATACAACATTAGATTCTTTCTTAACATTATATGACTTCTTCGCAGTATTCGAAGATGTAACCACCTAAATTTTACCATTTTTGTTTCCATTCTCAACACATTCCCCCGTCAATATCAGTTCAGTGAAACCGACTGAAGAACTTCCAAGTAGGTGATTATAGAAAGGACCTGTTAGCGTACTCATGAACATGTCAACCAATTCCCTATCATCCAAAGGAAGTTGAACTCTTCCTGCAAGATATCTCCATTTCTGTGTGTACTCTTTAAAGCCTTCCTCATAACCCATGGACATACTCTGTAGTTGCATGCAGGTTGGTGCCAAATCAGAATTATATTGATACTGTCTATAGAACGCTACAGCCAAATCCTCCCAGGTATGATATTGGTACCTTCGAGTTGATAATACCATTCCAATTGTTTTCCAGACAAACTCTCTTAAAAGAAATGCAACCACAATTTCTTGTCAGTAGTGTGTGGTTGAATTTTCCAAACATATGATCTAAAATGCAGCTTCGGGCAAGAAACGCCATCATACTTAGAAAAGGTATGAGTTTTGAACTTAGGAGGAAAGACTACTCCTGAGACTAAACCCAATTCTTCAAATTTCAAGCCAGGTACCTTCTGGATCTCCATAGCTTTCAGACTCTCTTCTAACAACTTATACTTCTCACCAGCTAGGGGATATTGTTCATCCAAATAATCCTCTTCCTCTTCATCAGAACATTTGTCAGAACTGTGATTGTTTTTTTCTCTTCAGTTTTAACACTTTTACCATCTTCATCCCGTTCGTCATCTTCATCCAATGGGATATCAAGATCTTGAGCTTGCTTGAATGGACCTCTGAACTTTCTCCCCATGTTAAGGATGTCGATTGGTTTCTTTGTCTTCTTCTTGTTGTTGGTGGTGATGAGTGCCTTCAATTCTTCTTTCCCCTTGGCTAAGCTTAGTAACATCTCTTGGAACTAAGCATTTTGAGCCTGGAGTTCTTTGAATGTCTGTTCGAGAGCCATTTTTGCTGAAATAAACAACAAGAAGATGGGAAACTTGTCTAAGAAACCTGTTATGCAATGATATGTATGGCACATAGATGCATATGCAATGTTTTCAAGGACTTCATGGGATTTAAATTTGTTAATCAAAAGGGAACATAAACAAAGACACTTATTAGTAAGTTCAAATTATAACTGCCTCTTAGGCTTACAATGAAAAAAAGGGTTACAAGGAAACAAATTATAAACTCTTAAGACCTAAGACTCAAGTTTCCCATGGACACTTCCTCTTTGTGTTGACATATGCATTAAGGCTCTGCTCTTCGTGAAGTCATTTTGTCAGCTCCAATACTTTCTTCTCACTAGCATAGAACTGAGTCTCAAAGGTGTCCCCTTCTTCTTTCAATTGAATCCAAGACTTTTGTATCTCTTTAAGGTCAGTAGGCATATCTGGATGGAAAATGGTATGAGGAATATCTCCTTAAACATCAAGCTTCACAATTATTGGTAGGACAATAAGATATGGCGTTATAAGATTTTGATCATGAGATCGCACCCATCTGAGGTAGGGCTCCAAAGGGATGGAATTTTTCTATCCCAAAGTCTTGCTATCGATCTTATTCACCATGCCCCAAGCACGTATAAACTTTTGATGGTAACCTTGAGGATTATTCTCATAATCGAATACAATAACCTGGATAAGCATATCATGAGGACCGTCTCTTCAAGCATAACAAAATTGATGTAGAGCTAGAGAAGGGTTGTAAGTAATACCTCCTATTATGCCAAGGAGTGGCACATTAGGGAATTCCACACAGCGGTCAAAAATAGGGATGTCCTCTTGAGATCGGAAACACCAATAAATATCTGAATGAGAGAGTGATATAATCCTTTGAGACCACTTCAAAGCTTGTTCATTCTTCATCACTGATCGGGGAAGGTGCATAATAAACCACCTGGATAGTAAAGGTATGCAACACATGAGAGTCCCTCGCTCTCTCATAGTACTAGTGTGAAGAGAGTGCAAAATATCTCCAAGCAAAGTAGGCACAAGATCATGTGGAAGAAATATTTTAATGGTGTTCACATTTATAAGTTGGTCTGGATTAAGGAATAGTACCAAACCATAGATCAACAGAGCCAAGATCTCCTCAAAAGCATGAAAACTTATAGCATCTAGAAACAACTAAACCTTCTCTATCATAAATTTAGTAAGAAAACCTTTAACTCCACTTCTTGTTTCCCAATTGGACACAATGTCTGACCGCTTCAGACGTAAAGCTGCTGCAATAACTTCAGGTTTTGGAACTTTCTCTAAACCAGTGAAGGGTGTCTGATCAAGAATAGGTACTCCAAGTAGCTTAGAGAAATTTTTCATTGTGGGTACCAACTGATAATCTAGGAAGGTAAAATAGTGATGCTTAGGATCAAAGAACTGGAACAGAATACTCATCATGTCTTCTTCAAAACCTAATGTAACAAAACCGAGTAGATAACCATTCATCTTGGTGAATTGAGAGTTTTCGGGAACCTTTGAGACTAACTCCTTCATGTTAAATAAGTAGCAAACATAAATAAGTCATACAAGAGTCTTAGGTTTAAAGGCTTGCATGAAGTCCATAGGTAAATACCCTTCCCCACTGAAGTTAAGTTGGCTCAACCTGTCCTAAAATAGTAATCGGGTTCTAAGAATCTCATACCACAGATCTTTCTCGCAGGCTTTATTTTAGCACGCCAACTGGCTTGCCACCAAAACATCCCAAAAGTCAAATATCAATGAGTGTAGCCTCGATTATCAACTAACTTTAGACTGCACCAAAGTCGACTATCTCACTACTTTCCAATGGCCAGGATGGGTCAATTAAGGTTCTAAAAGTACGTTAATGTTAACAAAACCACTCGAAAGCCTAATGTTATCCTTGACGACTCAAGTAACATTAATACAAACCAAAGTTTTACACACTGTAGCTATCATGTGAACCATATCGGTATAATCCGTACAATCTTTATGATCTATTACTACTTAACTAAGGAATCACTAGATCCGAGTGTAGGATTTTTCACACAAGCAATAATACCCAAGCAAGCCCTTAATTTTAAAGCAAACAATTCAAATAATTAAAGAAAGTAAAATTGATCTAAACTCTAAAGGTAACCCCTCTTTTAGATTTCCCCAACAGAGTCGCCAGTTTTGTAATATAGTGGGAGAACTGACTTTTTGGTTTTATCACAAATGTTGCAATTAGCAAGAGTCGCCACCGACTTTTCTTTTATCAAAAAATTTAGAAAAGGTGAAAAGAACATGAAAGACCTTTGATAGATTTTGAGTTCAGGGGGTAAGTTATGAAAAGGGAAGGTGTTAACACCCTTTTCATCCGTAGTTATCTACGGGCTCTTAATTGTTTAGCTCACTTTTAAAACATGCTTTGTGTGTATGTGTGATTTATTTGAAAATATTTTGAAATGCCAATGCAAGGCTAACTTTGTAATAATCCTTGTTTCGGTCCTCAAGAATGTATACAAAGTGTTTTTCGAAAATATCTTGTTTGAAAGTGTAGTGTGAAAAATGTATTATTTATGAAGAAAAGGTTGTGAGCAAGCATTCAAGAGTTCTTACCCACTAAGTAAGATCTTTCTTATTATTTTCATTCTCCTTTGGAGATAATATTATCTATAACATTAGTTGGTAGGTAATCCTATCTATTGGATATGAAGGGACAGGCGTAGGGTCATCGTATGGTCATCGAAGGAAACACATAAGGATACTTTAGCAATTGTATCGAAGGGACTATCATCATTTTGCTCGTAGGGTCATCGAAGGGACCAAATCATTTTGTAGGCAACTCGAAGGGTCATTGAGGGACTATGATCTTTATTCAAAAGGGACCATGATGATATTGTTGAATCGATGGTCTTTTGCTAAAGTATCCCCACTTTCAAGGGACATGACCAATGTTTCGTAAGGCAACAAGAGAGGTTACCCTAGAGGTGAAGTGTGAAAAGTGTTTGTTTTCAATTATCTTATCTTGAAAATTAGGGTTATCTATGTCCAATTATTAGTCTTGCCATACAAACCCTAATTACTAACAGTTAACTATGTATAGAAAATTAAAGTGTAGAATGTAAAACCTAAACTATTACATCCTATGAGCAGTTACATAATAGGAAAAAGATGCAGGAATGTAAATCTAAGTTATTACATTTGAGAGTGAAACCTATACATTTGTTCTAGGAATTTAAATAGTAAGAGATGAGAAAAAGAATGTTAAAAAAATGTTAAATGCCCTAAAAATTCTATGTGTTAGAAAAGATATTTTTTGGTGTTTTTTGTAGAAAATAATTTAAGTTAATAATTAATAAAAACCTAATTATTTCTAATTAATTTTAATATTTAAGAAAAGGCTAATAAAAATATGTGAAAAATTAATTACTAACTAGAAAACCCTGATCCTAATTTGTTATAGTTTTGAAAAAAGTTTAAGGTTTGTTATTGGTTAATTAGAAAATAGGTTAATTAAGAAAATGGAATAATAATTAGGGTTAGTAAAATAAGAAAAAAGAAAAATGCATGGGGTGGGAGTTGAACCCACGCCCTCAGTCTCAAAGAATGCCCTCCTACCACTGCGCCATAGTGTTGTTTGTGACATGGAATGAGAACCAATCATCATATGATCAACCTGTGTATTGTCCTATAAAAAAAAGAAATTTGACAAGAGGTTGGCTCGAACCCATGCCCTTTACCATAACCAATGTATAATTCACCACTACGCCATTTGTGTTTCGCGTTCATATTACCATTATCATTCAATATATAATAAACTTAATTCATAAAATCAGAAATCAAACAAAATTAAATACGTGTGTGTTAGTGGGGTCTGGGATTTTGAATGGACCAATGGGAGAACGCCACGCCTAGGTCACCTGATTCAGGAGGGTGAAACAACCGTGGAGGGTGGTCAACTTCATCTTCTTCGGTGAGGAGATTTTGAGAATCTGTGAATCATGCAAAATCAAAACACAAGATGGACCCTACCCGCCTAATTTGACCATTGGGAATCCAATGGTAGCATTGGTTTGACCTGAAAGTGCTTGTAGAGTGAGTTTCAAAGAAAATATTTCAAATTTCCCTAACAATGGCAAATCTCTATTCCCGCGTCAAACCTGACAAGTAATACGTCAAAACAGTTCCACACATCAATATGAACATGAATGTATGCATCAAATTAATTTAAATTGCATGAATTAAAAGTTTTAAATTCAAGAAGGTTACCAAACTGATGATGTTAAGGGAGAGAGTTTTGGCGTGCTTCAAGCTTGAGTAATGGTTGGGAACGCCTCCTGGAGGTCTCAGGAGGCTGATGGAGTTCTTGGAACAGATTGATAAAGTCTAGAGATAAGGGTTTCGAGTTGCCCTAGTTTTGAGAAATTTGAGATTTTTAGGGTTTGTTCTTGAGGCAGTCTTTCGTTTCCCTTGAGGTCTGAAGTTGTTGTGTATTTATAGTGGAAGCATTAGGTCAACAAAAGTTAGATTAATATTTGTATTTCATGATGAAGAGTTTTGATTTGAATTTTGCATGAAAAGTTTCTTTTTTAAGCTCAATTTTATGTCAAACATCCTCACACGATTTTTCTAGCTGGTTGTGAGCTTTTTGGGCTTCAAATTTGATCCAAAACAAAAGCTTTGTTCCTTAATCCATTAGTTTTTATATTTTCTTCGATTTCTTTCGAATTTAATTGAATAAAATCAAAATAAAAAGAAATAAAAAAAATATGAATGGAATTAGAGGTCTAATATGAGGTCATGAACACGTTTGAACCTAAAAACTTAGGCCAATTATCCTAAAAATCCAAGTTTGCTCAATTTGAACTTCATGCATTTTCTCAAAATTGCTCAACTTGCACCAATCATAACTCTCTCAATTTTCGTCATATGAAGATGATCTTGGACTTTTTGGAAACCTCAAGATGTCTCCAACAACTTTCATGCTGGTCATTTCTTCATTTGAAGTCTTTAAATTGATGTAAATTTCTTTTACAAAAGATGTCTTTTTGTTGACTTTCAAAATGACCTGTAAAGTTTTGGCTCGTGCCTCTCAAATGAAGCATTTATGATGAAGTATGTGAAAGTTATGCTTATTCAAAGTTCATTTGACTTCTCCTTAAGAAAACCCTAATTTAGTAACTTTTGACTTTTGATGAATCTTGAGTTTTCATGATGAATCATGATCAAACCTTGATCAAATGATGAACGTGAATTCAAAATATTAACGTTGACCAAAAATATTGAAGTTTGACTATAGATTGGTCAAAGTTGACTTTTTGTCCAATACAATTGATTTTCAATCATCTGACTAATTGACTGAGCAAACTTGTGATGTAAGGCTTAAAATTTGGTATGAGGGTATCTTGATACATATGAGAAACCATGAAATCCACTTGAGGAATTAGAAACTCAATTTCCTTTGAGAAAAGAAAAACCCTAGTTGTAGGTCAATTGCTTAGAAGGAGAGTTTGTCTGGTCAATCTTTGATAAGTCTTGAGTGTTTGAGACCTACATGAGCATGAATATGTATCTTGAATTAATTTGTCTCAAAGATGGAAGGGAAAATTTTGGGGTATAACACTCACCCTCGTTCACCAAAATCTCCATTCAGTTAGCTTCATTGAATTTCTTTGAAGCTAACCATACTCTTACCACCAAAAATCGAGTACTGAATCAAGCATACCAAGTCCAGTTTCAGAGCTCTAAAGTTGAACTTCTAAAATTCTTCATCAATTCACTTCAAATTTCTTGCTACAATGTAGCTCTTGGTTCACTGATTCTCATAGCATAGTTCATTTTCAACTTTAACTAGGTTTAGTACTTCTGTTTTCAAATCCCTTTTCAATTTTATCTTCTGGTTTTTTCCAAAACGACTGAGCTACCATAAATATGAATTTTTCGCGAGGGCACCATTTGAATCGTCTTGAAGAGACAAAGAGAATGACACTGGTATGAGCTCTTGATTTTACCATTTGGGGAATTACTAATTGGTGGTGGCCGGAGGTTGAAGACGATGACATGTCTCTCTTCAACCAATGACGTGATGCCATGTTTTTTTTCCAAATATTTTTAAACGTTTGATCTTGTGGTTTATTCGCTAGAGTCCATGATATGCACAGCGCGTCAGATCCCTCAGATCTGCTTACTAACACATTTTGACAATGATCAAATGGTCCAGATTTTTTTAGTTTATTATTTTATTTTCTGATTTTTGTTGTAATTGTTTTAAACTTCAAAAATTCATAAAAAAATTATTTCAAACATGAAAATTATGAAAAATCCACAAAAATATTTTTGAATATTATATCTCTGATTCTTATTTTTCATAATTTTATTTTATAATTTTGTATTTTTTTATGATTTTTCCCTTTATTTGACTTGTTTTAATTGGTTAAAAATACTTTTTGGTCATTTTAAATTCTGGAAAAATGATGGAAGGATCCAATGACCTCTTGACAAATATTAGTGACCTGATTTTATTTTTATTTTTTATATTTTTTATAAGTATTGGATTGTTTTCTTATTTACTTATATTTTAAAAATAGTTTGACTTTTAATAATTCTGAAAATTTTTGTCAAAACTTGTTGACCTTTGTTTGACTTTTTGGTAATTTTATTGGGTTTTTATTTGGATGTTTAAATACCATTGTATACTTCATCAATAAAACTCAATTAAATAACCATTCTTAAAATCATATATATATATATATATATATATATATATATATATATATATATATATATATATATATATATATATATATATAATTTTATTTTTATTATTTGAATAGTGACTTAGTTATGATTTGGATATTTGAGTATTAGTTTGGGACAAGTTCTTTAACCTCATTGGATCTTGGGTGTTGATAGGTTGAAAAACCAAATCCACCAAAATGGATGAATGATGTTGATGATATTTGAAACCCTAATTTAATCTGAAGTATTGCTTACACTATCATTCCCCTCCCTCTTCATCTTATCCCTTCTTGTTTTTACTTGTGCTATATGTTTTTGGATAATGATCTACATATCATTTCTCTAACATGTATGGTACATAGTGTAGCGGTAGAAATGTTAAGACTAAGCCATTAGATTGACTTAACTCGCACAAATCAAATAAAAATTACCACCGCACTTTATTGTTTCCAAAGGAATGGGAACAGAGCGAATAACCCAAAACAAAAAGGGGAGAGAATCTAAGTTCGGGGGTTGGTTATGCAAAGAGAAGGTATTAGCACCCTAAACATCTATGGTACTCCACAGGAAGCTCTTTGAAAATTTGTGTATTTTGGCTATAAATGTTATATACAAAAATAGATTGTGGGGATGAGAAAAGAAGTATTTTTTACAATTTTTGCACCCGCTGCGGTTGCAAACATTTAGTGCCTACGTACCACCTTCCGTGTAATAGGGTATCAGGGTACTCGTATTTCACCTTTACAAATTTCAAAACACAAGTGTGTTGGTTAATTTTAAGAGACGAGACATCGTTGTCTTATCCGAGTGGAAAAACATACTTACTACCCATAATTATGAAAAAGGAGAATTCGTGTCATCTCAAAGTGGAGGATATGGCCTAGATTTTAAAATAACCAAAGCCCCACTCAACATCCAAGTGGAAAATATCACACTTCACTATATATCATAGAAGTATAGTAGTTCACATCACTACAAGGATTGACAAGAGTCTAATCTTTTGAGAAAATTTTAAGGATAAAATCCAAAATGGCAAAAATGGTTTGAATGAGATTGATTGACTTTTAGTCTTCTCACAAAAAATGTCAAAGTATGATTAATTTGATTAAAGTTTGATTAAGAAAATGATTTCTGAAAATACATGGACCTAAGTCCAAGTTTATTGTTAAAGCGATTCAAGTTAGAAAACAAGAAGAGTTTTCAAAATGAGGGAGAAGATTTTTTAAATTAAAAAAGTTGGGAGGAGATGAAGGGACTATCCTAAAACATAAGGTAAAAGCTAGGGAAAAGAACCGTCTAATCAATAAGAAGCCAACACTTGACATAATGAGTCAACGTAGAATTCCCATCCTTTGGATTGAAACCAAACAAGCAAAGATAATAAACCTTGTAAGAAAACCAAACTTCAAATGCATTAAGTCTTTAAAAAAATTGGGCAGAGTAACGGCTATATACAAATGAATTCCTGATCACAGACAAAGCATATAATCAGAATAACCTGCATACAAAGAAACAAGCAACCCAATGTCTTGGTGTAAACCCCAAGAAATCCAGACAAAATGACAACAGAAGTCACCAAGGTCTCAAGGGTAGGTCAAGGTCTTTATTCCTAAGTCCAAGAAGTTCATAACTCCATCATGCCAAGGATAGTAACCAAATAGTCCAAGTAACATTAAAGTTTTTTATGGTTCAAGTTGATTATTAGGTGTCTTCAAAAGAAAATGAAAGCTCAAGTAAGCAAAACAAAAGACATAAAGATAAATGCTCAAGTGAGCAAAGATGAAAATAACATGAAATGTAAATGCTAAAATAAATGGTGCGTAAAAGTAAAGGCGTAAAGTAAAAGCATGAAAATAAAATTCAATTGTTAATGAATTAGAAATTAGAGATTAGTTGAATGACCATCTTGAATCTTGCATTTGAAAACTCATTAGAAAACTGATAAAATCAAATCCTCTAAACAATAAGTTTCATTTGTTTTTTGTCAAGTATATCATTCATTTCAAAATCTCGAGGCAACAATAAATGATCAACGATGTTTAAATTATTCACTTAGTCCAAATATTATGAAAGTTCATTAGTTGATTGATAAGACCAAAGCCTCCTAACAATGAACCTCAAGGTTATTGGATCAAATGTTTCAAATTAAACATACTTGGGCTTGCAAACATAGGTTTGGGCCACTATTGTACCCTAAAATTTTCCCTCTCATTTCTCAAGAAATCTCTCATAAGATCTCCATTGATTCAAGACTACACAAGGTTTGATCAGCTCAAGACACCTCCTCAAGCACTGATGACTTAAATTAGGGTTTGAGTTTGCACAAGGATAATTGAACTTTCAAGGCCTCAATTGACTTTCATGGATCATTAGGAGCCCTCAAGATTGCTCATGACAAGTGTTGTATCCCAAAATTTGCCCTCTCATTTTATCAAGATTTCCCCTCACCAGACTCTTTGAACTCCAGACAGGATTAGGGTTTGCTCTGCTCAAGACATCTCCTTGCACTGGTGACCTGAAATTAGGGTTTGATTTTGCACAGAGATTCTTGGACTTCCAATGCTCAATGTGACTTTCATACTTCATGTTGGACTTATAAGATTTCTCATACCAAGTATCAAGCCTTGAATCAAATTTTTGCCCAGTCAATTGGACAGTTGACCTAAAAATCAGTTGTATTGGGGGGAAAAGTCAACTATGGCCAATTTACAGTCAAACCTCATAATTTTTTATCCACATCAAAATTATAGACTCATATGAACCATTTGATCAAGTTTGGATCACAACTCCTCAAGAAATTTGATCAGATCATCAAAAGGGCAAAATGGTCATTTTTAGGGTTTTGACTGCACAAGGGCAATTTCTGATTTTTCACCTAGCCAATAGAAAATTGGGTTCAATCATGGATTCAAGGACTCAATGGCATCATCTTGACCTAATCACAAGGTTCAATAGATCTCAAAAACATTGGATTGACAGATAAATTTTCCAGTCAACTGATCAAAAATCAACTATACACTGAAAAGTCAAACTTTAACTTTTTGGTCAAAATCAAGTGCCAAGGGTCATTTTTCATCAAGATGGGTCAAAAAATGAAGTTTGTTCACAAAGAAACCTAATTTTGCAAATTAGGGTTTAAGATTGAAAAATTTTCATAACTTAGAAATTTTCTAAGTTATGAAATTTTCTTATTTTTTCCGAACTTTGTCCAACTTTTTCACCATGGTGCAATTGGATTCAAGGAAAACTTCCAATATGAAAGTTGTATTACTCCACAGAATCTACAACTTTGATTCACAAAGTTTTCCCAAAATATGTTTGGATCTCAAGTTATGATTTTATGAACAAGGGTCCAAAAACTTTCTAACTTAGTGAAATTTTGCCCTAGTTTAGGCAGGATTTTGACCTATCTTCATGGCAATTTTTAACCTAGTTCCAATTGTAATCTCAAAATGCATTTCAAGAATGGATTGTATAGCATGTTACAAGCTTTCCAAAATGTCCAAGAACTCTCCAAAATCATTTGTGGTTAGGGAGAATCGAAGGTTTGAATTTGGAAAAATATCACTTTGATCCATGGCATTTTTCATGTTGCTACAAATTGCAAATTCTATCCAGCCTTGCTTGTACTTGTTTACAGGTATCTAAACCCTTCCACACTCAAAAATTGAATGCAAACTCAATGGATTAAGGCATTGTTCTGATCATTAGAGGTTTACACATTGAATTAATCCAAAAATGGCAAAAAGTTAACAATGCCATTTTGATAAAGGTGGCTTTATGTCAATTTGTTTCCCTTGAGCATTGAACCCGTCTCTTTGCAGCAAACCAACTCCATAAACTTAGGCAAAGGTACAACAACTTTGTGCATGCTTGAAGCTAGCCTGTACAGGCCTGCCCTTGGTCACTTCACACTTTTCTTCAAAACCAAGTCAACTTGTAAAAAGCACATAACTTGGAAATATGATAAAACCAACTCTTGTAAACATTTAAAACGACTTTTGCATATCACACTAAGTCAGAAGCACGAGCTAGAAAGTCCTCGATCCTTCCAAAACACCAAAACCCCATTTTCTTGCAAAACAGGGAAGCTTCTGCATTTTGGTTTCCAAATCACAAACCACTCGTGCGTTTTGCCCCAAACCTCTTCCAACACACTCCATACAACCTACCTAAGCTACCCCAACCATTGGCCAGCAACCGTAACCTTGTTTTCAAGCTTCACCATTTTTGAATTCTGACTTTGCAGGTTGAGTTCCATAGAGAGATTCAAGCATGTTCAAAGCAAAATAAGTATTGGGGAAGGTCAAAGGAACTTCAAGCAAGCTCCCAAGCATCTCAGGCCTCACTGAAAACCCTTGCATTGCCATACTCGAGCTCAGCTGAAACAGGTAAAGTTCAAACTTCTATCTCTCTATTTAGGAATCATTAGGCTTAGGTTTGTGAATAAAAAATGTAGTACTCATTGCCCTTAAGCTGTACATATGCATAGATTTCATTTAAGTTAACTGTGTTGGGAGAATTTGAATGATGAACTTTCTGAAAAAGTTAGGTTAGAAATTAGGGCCAGAGAAATTCTCTCTGGTCTTTGAGAGTTAGATTAAGTTTTTTACATGGTTAGAATCGTATGATCATGCTCTATAACTTTCATGTTGCAAGTTTTCGTTTTTAAGCACAAATGCAGGAGATACGAATATTGAACATTGGCGCGCATTCTTGCTGTCACAAGGTTGAAGATGAAGGCCACTTCGGCTGGGCCTGGGATTTTTCATTATTTGCACCCCTGACTTGCTTCTCACACCCCATTGGCCCATTTAATTTACTTTTGTATATTTTTCTATTTTATTTTTAGTTTCTGACTTTATTTTATTTTTCTAAACATAAAAAAATATCAAAAATATTTTTCTTAAAATTTCACATTTTATTATATTTTTATTTTATTTTTATTTTGGCATAGTATTTAGTTTATTAAGCTTAATATATTTATTTTCTTAAATAAAAACTTGTAAATAATACAAAAAATATTATATATTTTATTTTTATTATTTATATACTTAAATAATATTTTCTCAAATTATTTTTATTTTTTTTACATTTGTATATATTTTTATTTATTTTATTGTACATAAATAATATAATTGATATATATATATACTTTCTCAAAACAAATTAGGGTTTCCACCCTTAATAAAAATAATCTTTTATTTTATTATTTTTAATGCATTAAATAGTTTATTTTTACATACATAAAAATAATACAAAAACATTTTTTGCATATTTATAATATATTGCATATTTATTTAATTGTCCATTTAAATATTTGCTTATTTATTATTTGAACAAAGATTTCAATATGGTTGTAATAATCTTAGGGTTTTATTTTCTTGCAAATAATCCCCTATTCAAAATTGTAACCCCCTCCCCATAATCATGTTGTAATAGTATTAGATTTACTTTTACGCATTTATAACTTTCAAATATGCCATGATAGAGATTAGGGTTTGTATGCAAAAATCCAAAATCAAAACAAATAGCATGACTAATAGAAGACAAAAATACATGAAAATTGACAACACAATGCACACAATCACCCCTAGGGTTTCATCCACTTGTTGCCTTTAAAATGGCCATGGTATGCATGCTAGGTATCTTGGCAAAACAAAATCAAAACAAAAAGATCATAGTCCCTCGATGACGCTATCTTGGTTTCCTATACAAAATGATCTAGTCCCTCAAAAAATTTGCTAAAGATACTTAGCACTATTGTTATCATGGTCATACGATGACCCGCGCCTGTCCCGTTTAACATCCAAACAAAAGTTTGCTTACCAAATACAATGGTAAAACAACAATGTGAAAGGGTTAAAAATGTGTAGGAAAGATCTTTGAGTAGGTAGGTAGATGCTCCTAGTTACTTGATCAAAACTTGCAAACATCCTTGCTATTTTCAAAAACACATCACAACACAATTTCAAAACATTTCCCAACAAACTTTCAAACAATTGAAACATTTTTCAAAAGACAAAACACCTTTGTATATATTCAAACAAGAATCATTACAAAGGTTGCCACAACGATGGCCTCTTTTCAAAATACTTTCAAAACCACACACAAAAGCACCATTTCAAACAATTGAAAAGCAAAAGCAAGTGATCTTAAACAAATAACTAAGAGCCCATTGAAAACCATGGATGAAAAGGGTGCTAGTACCTTCCCTTTTCATAATCTACCCCCCGAAGCCAAGAAAACATCTCAAAGGTCTTTCCTGTGCTTTTTGACCTTTCCTTTGGATAAATAAAAAGTCGGCGGTGAATCTTGCTAAACCGAAACATTTGCGAATACAAACACAAAACCTCAAGTCAGTTCTCCCCCCGCATCACAGAACTGGCGACTCTGCTGGGGAGTTAAAATAAAAGTGGGGTTACCTTAGGGTTATAGATCACCTTTATATGCTTATCTTTCTTGACTTGATTGCTTTACATTTGGTCCTATTGTTTGGGTTTGAATCCTCTACCCAGATTTGGGAAACATTCATAGGTAAATAGCAATACATTGTGGAAACTGTGCGGGGTACACCGACATGGTTGAAGCAATAGCTATATTAGTGCGACATATTTGTGGGTACCGGTAGCCTTTGAGTTAATCAAAGAGAATACGGGGCCGCTGAGTGATGTCATAAAGCACTAATGGACTTTTAGAACCTTTACTTGACCATCTTGGCCTTTTTAGGGGTAGTGAGATGACCGGATTTGGTGCAGTCTGAAGTTGGTAGATACTCGATACTACACTCATTGAGGGTTGTTTTCTTGGAATATTTCGGTTTCCAGTTAAGTGGCTAAACTGAAATAATGAACACAGAAAATACTCCAGTGATATTGAGCTCCTTAGAACCCAGTTACTATTTATAGGACAGGTTGAGCCAACTAAACTTCAAAAGGGTACTTACCTATGAACCCCATGCAAGCCTGAAACTAGGATCTTGTGTGATTTGTTTGTACATATATACTTGTGCATAACATCATAAACACCATGAAGAATCATATGCATCCACTAACCATTTCAAGGATTTGGATCTTCATCTTTGTTCCTGTTTTATAGGTAATGGATTCACTTCGCGGGAAAACCATCCAAGTCAACCTTATAAGAATTCCTCCTCAACTCAAGGAGCTTACTTCAAGGATTCCTGAGAATTATCCATTCACCGAGAGGCATGGTCGTCTTCTAAACTTAGTCAACACCAACACTGAGGAAGACATGGTGAAAGTTCTCTTCCAGTTCTTTGACCCCCTACACCATTGTTTCATATTTCCTGATTACCAGCTAGTGCCTACTTTGGAGGAATTTTCTCAACTCCTGAGGATTTCTATTCTCCATCAACTATCCTACAACGGTACGGAAAGAGATCCAAATCCTGAAGATGTTGCTCAAGCCCTACACTTGCAACTATCTGATGTCAAAGGTCATTGGGAAACTAGAAGTGGTATCAAGGGTTTCTTGTCAAAGTTTCTGTTTGAGAAAGCTCAAGAATGCTGGAATTCATTGGACCTACATGCCTTTGAGGAGATTGTGGCTCTTCTCATCTATGGGTTGGTCTTGTTCCCAAACCCTGACCAACTTATAGATGTGAATGCTGCCAAGATTTTCATGTCCCAGAATCCTGTGCCTACATTGCTTGGGTATATCCTACACTTATTTCACACTCGAACAATGAGGAAAAGAGGTATTCTCATGTGTTGTACTCCTCTTCTAGCAAGGTGGTTTATTTCTCACCTTCCCCAATCAGTCTTGAAGAATGAGCAAGGCTTGAGGTGGTCACAACGATTGATGACCCTTACCCATTCAGATGTTCATTGGTGTTCTCGATCCAGAGAAAATGTTATCATCATTGATCGTTGTGGGGAATTCCTTAATTTCCCTCTACTTGGCATTAGGGGAGGCATCACCTACAACCCCTGCTTGGCTCTGAGACAGTTTGGGTATGCCCGAAGGGATGGCCCACATGACATGCTGGTTCCAAACTTGGTTTTTGACTTTGACAATGACGATCAAGGACTTTGACAAAGGTTTATCCGAGCTTGGAGGATGCCCAACAAGGTTGACAGTAAGACATCGGGACACAAGAATTCCATCCCCCTTGAGCCTTACCTCAAGTGGGTACGAACCCGCACCCAAAGTCTTATGATGCCTTACCCCTACATTCTGCCTGTGATCAAAGAGCCTGTTTTGGAAGGAGAGGTCCCATACACCCTCTTACATCCTGACATGCCAACATCACTTGAAGATTTGCAAAGGAGTTGGATACAACTCAAGGGAGAACGCGATACTTTTGAAGCCCAATTCTACGCCAGTGAGAAGGAGGTTTTGGAACTTACTCGCCAACTTCACGAAGAGCAGACTCTCAACACCTACTTAGCACCAAAGAGGATGCGCAACGTCTTTTTACATTAGAATTTTGTATTATTATTTTGCCCATGGGGCATTTATGTACTAACAAATTCTATCTTATTAATATGACGTGCGTTCTTTTTTGTTTGCAACAAATTTGAATTTATGAATCCTTGAATGCATTACATGAATAACATATCATTCATCATATGCATAAGCAGGTCTTCACACCAGGTTTCCTTATCTCTCTGCTATTTATTTCAGCAAGATGGATATAGAGCAGACGGTCAAAGACTTACAAGCGCAGAATTCACAGTTCCAACAACTACTCATGACCTTGGCAAAGGGTTAGGAGGAGCTCAAAGGTCTACTGGAAAAGGAAAAGGAGAAAAATAAAAAGAAAAAGAAAAAGAAAAGATTTGGTGTGGCTACTATGGGTCGAAGATTTGAAGGTCAAGCTAGAAGGGTCCTAGATTTCCCCTCAACATCTGATGAAGGGGTTGGAAAAGGTAAAGGAGTTGCAGTACCAACTGAGTCTGAGGAAGAAGAAGAAGAAGAAGAGGAGGAGGATGAAGACTATTATGAGCAGCAGTACCCCCCCTGCAGATGACAAGTACAAGAATCTGGAAGAGCGTCTGGCAGCTATGGAGGTGCAAAGAGTGCTTGGGCTGGACTTTGAAGAGCTAGGGTTGGTATCTGGCATTGTTATTCCCCCTAAGTTTAAGGTTCCTATATTTTCTAAGTACGATGGTTTGTCTTGTCCAAAGATGCATCTGCGGTCTTACGTTAGAAAAATCCAACCGCATTCTTCTAATAAGGACCTGTGGGTTCATTTCTTCCAGGACAGTCTTTCGGGGACGCAATTAGATTGGTTTTATCAGCTAGAGAGGTCTGATGTGCACAACTGGGAGGATTTGGTTGCTGCCTTCTACATACAATATCAATATAATGCGGATTTAGCATCAACCCGTACTCAATTACAGAGTATGGGCATGGTATCAAATGAAGGTTTCAAAGAGTATGCCCAGAAATGGAGAGACTTGGCTGGAAGGGTGCAGCCACCATTGTCTGAGAGGGAGCTTGTTGATATGTTTTTGGGGACTCTGTCAGGTCCATTCTTCAATCACCTGATAGGAAGTTTGTCTGCGGGGTTCATCGAGTTAATTCTGACTGGTGAAAGAGTTGAAGTTGGAATCAAGAGCAGAAAAATTCAAAAGGATACATCTGCTTCCGCTGCCATCAAGAAGACCTTTCCAGCCAAGAAAGAGGTAGCAGCTGTCTACTCCCAAAGGAGTCAAGGAAGAGTTTAGCATCGGCCAGCGGTGGGGGGCTGTAATGATTCAGAAGTCTGCAGCTGATCATCCTAGAAACAATCAACCCAGAACCAACCAAGCAAGGGTGGAAAGTCCTGCACGGCTATTCACCCGGATCAATATGACACCTGCTCAGGTTCTCCATCATCTGTTAAAGTTAAACCTTGCCAGTTTGAAAGAGGCGCCGAAGAATCCGAATACATCTTCTCCTTACTACCATGAAAATGCAAAGTGTGTTTACCATTCAGACAGCCTGGGGCATGACACCAACAATTGTTGGGCCCTCAAAAATAAGATCCAGGACTTGATAGATGCTAAAGAGGTGGAATTCGACGCCCCTGAAAAGCCTAACGTGATCTCTGCTCTAATGCCAAAACATGGTCACAATGTCCATGCTGTTGAAGAAGACCTTTTTGTTGCTACTGTTGATGATTTGATGACTCTGCTACCGATAATCAAGCTGAATTTGTTGAAGGCTGGGATTTTCCCAGGTTGTGAAGAAGATTGTTGTATTTGTTCATCCTTACTGACTAACTGTCCGTTGTTGAAATTAGGCATCCAGCGCCTAATGGATAACCAAGAGATACTTTTTGAAAAGACTCCCGTTACACCAACCCCTGTTAATGATGTTTCGATAATTACCATATCCGCCAATATTTCCAAGGTCTCCAAAAGACCTGTTAAGATTACATCTGATCCGAAGATTGTACCTTTGAATATAACTATGTCGGGGCCTATCCCATACAAGTCCAACAAATAAATACCGTGGAACTATGGGGGAGAGATCTTGTACCACGGTGTTAAGCAAATTGAATCAACCGAAGAGAGTTCTGATGAAGAGACTTCCGACATTGGAAACATTGATGGAATGAGTAAAATCACCCGCAGTGGAAGAAATTTCTCTCCGGAGATTGCGCCACCAAAGGCAATCTTCGGACCCTCAGCCGCTCCTAAGGTTACTCCTGCACTGATCAACATATCTGCGAGAACTCCAGTTATTGAAGAAGTTGTGACTCCTGAAGTTGTCCCCTCTGCTGTTGCTGATGATAGAGGGAAAGGGATCCAAGAAGAGCCAGTCAGGACGAGGGCTCAATCGTTGATCATCCCTGAAACCTCTCAAAAAGAAATGGAGGAGATTTTGAAAATAATCAAGAAAAGTGATTATAATGTTGTTGAGCAACTAAGGAAAACCCCCTCAAAAATCACTATGCTGGCCATGCTACTTTGTTCAGAAGCTCATGCCAAAGCTTTGATCAAATTCTTGAAGACGGCCCATGTGCCCCAGGAAACCTCTGCGGACCAGTTCCAGGAATGTGTAGCTAGCCTAACAGCAGACAACGGTCTAGGGTTCTCCGACGTTGATCTAACAATCAAAGGGAGAGAGCATAATGACGCCCTGCATGTCTCGGTAGAATGCAGAGGGACTACTCTGGCACATGTTCTGGTAGACACTAGTTCATCATTGAACGTCTTACCAAAGAAGGCATTGGATAGGCTAGATTGTGAAGGTCTAACTTTGAAGCCGACCAACATCATTGTCAGAGCCTTTGATGGTTCTAAAAGGATGGTCCACAGGGAGGTGGACATCCCGATTAAAGTGGGAACTGAAACCTTCAATTCCACATTCTATGTCATGGACATTTGTCCCTCCTACTCTTGCTTCTTGGGAAGACCCTGGATTCATCATGCTGGAGCCGTCACTTTAACCCTGCACCAGAAGCTCAAGTACCCTGTTCAGGGGAAAATTGTAACAGTTCACGGTGAGGAGGAATACATGATAAGCCATCTTAATTCTTTCCGCTATGTGGAATTGGATGGTGAGTTCATCGAGACCCCCTTTCAACACTTCGAGAAAGTTTCTGAAGATATTGCGGCAACCAAGACAGTGCCTTCTGTACCCTTGATTACCAGGACTCCGCCTCGAATGTCGTAACTCAAAGATGCAAAGGCTGTGATTGAAGATGGAGGAAGCACAATTTGGGGGAAACTTCCTGATTTTCCTTTCAAGTCTGATAAATTCGGCTTGGGTTTCACTGCTTCTGCTCAAAAGGCTGTGCGTCGCTCCCGGGCTGGAGGACCACCAGTGAAGGTCACCCATCATGGAGTCAATGCTTTGGAATATGGTGAAGAGGAGAGCAACCTAGAAGACTGGATTTTCCCTACCGTTGAAGGAGGCTTATGCAATTGGGAGGCAAAGGACTTTATTCCCATTACTTTCATCAATCAGTAATTTATCTTTCGAACATTTCTGTTGGTTTGTAATAATTCTTAAACAATTCGTACACTTTTAACCTTGTGCCTTACCCGAGGTACATAGGTCCATTTGTAAGGGTTTGATTTTTCATCTTCATATGCCATTTTAATGAATCATGGACGTTTTCACATATAAACTTTTCTGTTCATTTTCTTTCTTTTTACATTTCATTTGTTTAAAGGTGGCTATCCCTTACACACACCCACACTCACCAATACAGGTACCCATCCACCCTGGATTCCATGGGTAACAATTCTGCTATGGCCTTCAGTGACTCTGAAGATCTGGTCAATCATGCCGAATACGAAGGTGATAAAGACTGTGAAGTTCCTGGAGAATTGGCTAGACTGCTACAACAAGAAGAAAGGGCTATTCTACCTCACGAGGAGTTGTTAGAGACTATCAACTTAGGAAAGGAGGAAGATAGAAAAGAAGTTAAAGTGGGTGTCAACCTAGAACCAAGTGTCAAAGAGCGTTTAGTTCAGTTGTTGAACGAATATGTTGAGATCTTTGCCTGGTCCTACGACGACATGTCGGGGCTTGATACAGATATTGTGGTTCACCGTCTCCCCACCAGAGAAGACTGTCCACCAATCAAACAGAAAGTTCGCCGCATGAGGCCCGACATGTCTTAAAAGATCAAAGCTGAAGTGATGAAGCAGTTCAATGCTGGGTTTCTGGCTGTTACTTCCTATCCATAATGGGTTTCTAACATTGTGCCCGTGCCTAAGAAGGACGGCAAAGTCAGAATGTGCGTGGGTTACAGAGACTTAAACAGGGCTAGTCCTAAAGATGACTTTCCACTACCGCACATTGACATCTTGGTTGACAATACAGCTCAGCACAAGGTATTTTCTTTCATGGATGGATTTTCAGGGTACAACCAGATCAAAATGGCCCCTGAAGACATGGAGAAAACTACTTTTATTACACAGTGGGGTATGTTCTGTTATAAAGTGATGCCATTCGGACTGAAGAATGTCGGGGAAACCTATCAACGCGCCATGGTAGCTTTGTTTCACAATATGATACATCATGAGATAGAGGTCTATGTAGACGACATGATAGCCCGTTCACAAACTGAAGAAGAACACCTCGACCATCTGCAAAAGCTGTTTGTCAGGTTGAAAGAATACAAGCTTAGACTGAACCCTAACAAGTGCACTTTCGGAGTCAGGTCCGGTAAACTCTTGGGATTCATCGTCAGTAACAAAGGCATCGAAGTTGATCCTGCCAAAGTCAAAGCTATAGAAGAAATGCCTGCCCCTCGCACTGAGAAGGAGGTCAGAGGTTTCTTGGGACGCCTAAACTACATTGCAAGGTTCATTTCCCACCTAACATCTACCTGTGAACCAATCTTCAAGCTGTTGAAGAAAGATCAGGTGGTTAAATGGAATTATTACTTTCAAGTTGCTTTCGATAAAATCAAGGAGTATTTGCTGGAACCTCCTATCTTGATACCACCCGTCGAAGGAAGGTCGTTAATCATGTATCTGACTGTCCTGGAGAATTCAATGGGGTGCGTACTGGGATAACATGACGAGTCTGGCCGAAAAGAGCATGCCATTTATTACCTTAGCAAAAAGTTTACCGAATGTGAGACTCGCTACTCACTGCTCGAGAAAACTTGCTGCGCTTTGGTATGGGATGCTCGCCGGCTAAGGCAGTATATGTTGACACTACCACTTTGCTGATCTCTAAGATGGATCTGATCAAGTACATCTTTGAGAAGCCTGCACTATCCGGAAGAATCGTTAGATGGCATATGATCCTCATAAAGTATGATATACAGTACACGACCCAAAAATCCATAAAGGGGAGTGTGCTAGCCGATCATCTGGCCCATCAAGCTATCGAAGATTACCAATCCATGAGGTTTGACTTCCCCGACGAGGATATCATGACTTTGAGCAACGTTGAAGAAAACAAACTGTATGACGGACCTGAACAAGGATCCCGATGGACCCTGTACTTTGATGGTGCCTCCAACGCACTTGGAAACGGTATCAACGCGATACTTATTTCTCTAGAAGGTTGCCATACACCTTTCACAGCTAGACTCTGCTTTAGCTGCACCAACAACATGGCCGAGTATGAAGCTTGTATCTTTGGTCTCCAGGCTGCTATTTACTTGGGAATCAAATCTTTGATTGTATTTGGGGACTCCGCTTTGGTCATCAGTTAGATCAAAGGAGAGTGGGATACTAAGCATCCAAACCTCATCCCTTACAAAGAACATGTCCTGACATTGCTACCACATTTTGAGCAGATCACCTTCGAGCATTTTCCGCGAGAAGAGAATCAGCTAGCAGATGCTCTAGCTACAATGTCATCCATGTTTAAACTTAACTGGGATAATGAGGCTCCTCAAATCACCATTGAACGGATGGACGAACCTGCACATTGTCACGAGATTAATACCGATGAAGTAGTGGACCAACCTTGGTTTCATGACGTCAAAAGGTATCTCGAAGCACAAGAATACACTGAAGGAGCTTCAGTCAACGACAAAAAGTTCTTAAGAAGGTTCGAAGCTAATTTTTTCTTGAGCAATGGTATCCTATACAAGCGCAATCATGATTGCATTCTACTCCGTTGTGTGGACAAGGTTGAAGCTAAGCAGATCATGGCTGAACTGCACAATGGTACCTTTGGCACTCACTCAAGCGGACATACGATGGCTAAGAAGATTCTACGGGCAGGCTATTACTGGTCTACCATATACCTCTAGTTCCTCTCAATGTCTTAACAGCTCCTTGGCCATTCGCGATGTGGGGAATCGACATGATTGGAGAGAGCAAACCTACAGCATCCAATGGACACCGTTTCATCCTGGTGGCCATTGATTACTTCACCAAGTGGGTCGAAGCAGCTTCCTTCGCATCTGTTACAAAGAATGTTGTTGCCCGCTTTATCAAGCAGAACCTCATTTGCTGGTATGGTATCCATGACAAAATCATCACTGACAACGGTACAAACCTGAACAACACTATGATCACCGCTCTGTGCGAGCAGTTCCAGATTCAACATCACAATTCATCTCCCTATCGGCCTAAGATGAACAGTGTTGTCAAAGCTGCGAACAAAAATATCAAGAAGACATTCAAAAGATGACAGTCACCTACAAGGACTGGCATGAGATGTTTCTGTTTGCTCTGCACGGGTACCGTACCACGGCACACACTTCAAATGGGGAAACACCCTATTCTTTGGTATACGGCATGGAAGCTGTTTTACCTATCGAGGTTCAGATTCCCTCCTTGAGAATCATGAAGGATGTTGGTTTGAGTGAAGACGATTGGATTCAGACCCGGCTTGATCAACTTAACTTGATTGACAAAAAGCGACTTACTGTTGTTTGCCATGGTCAGGCGTATCAAAAACGAATGATCAAGGCATTTAACAAGAAAGTCATACGCCAGGTATATCAAGTCAGAGACCTTGTAATCAAGCGGATCATCTTTCCGCAGAGTGATCCCAGGGGCAAATGGACTCCTACTTATGAAGGACCATTTGTGATCAAAAACATCTTTTCTGGTGGGGCAATGATCCTGACCACCATGGACGACGACGACCTGCCGCACCCTGTGAACGCAGACATAGTCAAAAGATACTACGCATAAACGACCCGGCAAGTTGAAAACCCGAAAGGGCGACTTGGGCAAAAATGGGCATCCCGGTGAATCGAAAACCCGAAGGGCGGTTCAGGCAAAAATTAGTGATAAATCAAAAAAAATCTGTACACCCGGCAAGTTGAAAACCTGAAAGGGCGACTTGGGAAAAAAAGGGTTTCCCGGTGGACTGAAAACCCGAAAGGGAGGTCCAGGCAAAAGTTAGGGAATTAAAGCGTATGACTATGTCTCGTCGGATCACTTTAAGGACAATTTCTTCCCCAGACAAGCTCCTGGCTTCTGATCAATACAATCATCTTCGGACGAAGCAATGAATGGATAAGATATCCAGAGTTACGAAGGCTATAGCAGAATGGGAACCCCATGGAATTTTTACACGTAGCCACCTTTCTTTGTATAAATTTTTCTCAATTTTATGACAACATTCTCTTACTAGAATGTTTGTCCCCTTTGTACAAAATACTTACACAAAGTTAATACAAAGATACTTTAAAGTGCATAAAACTATTTGCCTTTTCTTTTCTTTACACTTGTGTTTTATTTGAAAACGTCCAATGGTTTATTAAATGAGCATATGCATTTGAATATAATCACTGTTTACAAATAAACAAAATGTGAAATAATAATTACTGATAGGTTGAAAGGATAGGAAAACGTCTTTAGGCCATTCCAAGAGAAACCCCCTGCAGTAAATCATCTAGTTCCCCAGCGGAGCTAACACCTTGAAATACATATCCCCAGCGAAATTAAATTTCAGAATCCCCGCCAGAGCCGAAACTTCAAACTCCCAATCCCCGGCGGAGTCATATTTCAAACCTTTAATTCTCATCAGATTTAAAATCCCCAGCAAAGATGAAACCTTCTTCCCCAGCGAAGTCAAATTTCCAACTATCAATCTACAGTAGAAACCATCTAGTTTCTCCAGATTCCCCAACAAGTTATCTTAAAGTCTGAGAATCAACCAGATAACAGTTAACTTTTATCCCCAACTAAGGATAGTTCCCCAGTAGATTGGCATATAACCTGAACTCCTGAACTTCTTCCAAACAAGAATAAGTCTTTTCCCCCCAGAGTCCTGATCTCCTCATAAGAAGTCTTAGCTCTCCGGTTTGAAGCCCCCCAAGGATTCAAATTCCCCTAGCAGATTGAAGATTCTCAGTCTGGATTCCCCAGTAAAGTTACCTGAGTATCCATAACTCCCCAGCGTGAGTTTGTCAGAATTTTTAATCCCCTGCAGATCGAAGATTCTCATTCTCACTCCTCCAGTGGAGCCCCCAAGGCCTCAATTTCCCCAAGAGTGAAGAATCTCATTCTTAATTCTCCGCAGAAGCCATCAGAATCTTCCTGATTCTCCAGCAGATCGAGGTTGTCCTTTGTCTGATCCCCAGTAGAGATCGTCGGAGTTTCCTTATTCCCCAACCGAGTAAGGATTCCCCTTGTGTAATCTCCAACCATAGTCATCAAAGATCTCTGGATTCCCCAAGAAGGTTTCTCGAGCAGACTTGAAGGATCCTTATATCCCCAGAAAAGTCATGGAGGATTTTCATCCCCACGGAAGTTGTCAAAGTTAATCCCCACAAGTTGCCAAGGATTTTCTATCCCCAACAGTGGTTCAAGGATTTATTTTCCTCAGCAAGACAACTAATCAGCTTACATGTGCATACATTATATTCATATATCATAAACACTGATAAAACACATTTTATTGCATCATACATGTCATGCAACATAACTTTGTGTTTTCAGCTAACATTTTACCCTTTTCAGGATAAGATTAAAAGCTATCTTTAACGAATATTCAAATATTTCAGATACAGTAAGGATACACTCCAAGACATGGAAGTCATTCCGCTACTCATTCAAATCTCTTATTCAGATACAGTATGGATACACCGCAGACACGAAGGTCATCCATTACTCATTCAGAATTTTGAGTCAAGATACAGTCCAGATACGCTCCAGACACAATAGCCATTCTATTTCTCATACAGATCTCAACTCCAGATACAGTCCAGATACGCACCAGACACGGTTGTCATTCTGTCACTCATTCAACCTTTATCCCCAGCCCAAAGATGCTCCAAACACGGATGTTATCTTGTCGCCCATTCAAAATTCAGATACAATACAGATACACTCCAGACACGGAAGTCATTCTATTATTCATTCAAGAATCAAATACAGTTACAACTCAGATACGCTCCAGACACGGACGCCATTCCCTTGCTCATACAGATTCAATCTCCAGATACAACTCAGATACGTTCCAGATACGTTCCAGATACGGATACCATTCTGATGTTCATTCTCCTGATTTTCAACAAACATTCTTGGATGGCATATTTAAGCCCATCTCCTGCAAGATTCAATCATCTCCAAATGGCATATTTAATCCCATTCCCTCAACTACATTTTGACGAGTGCAAAGTTACGGGCACTCTAGTGTCCAATCATCTTTTACCTTCGAGCCACGAAAGGCAAACTCGCCAATCTAACTCTTCGGGTTCAAGAAGATTGAACAGGGGCAGATGTTGTACCCCAAAACTTTCCCTCTCATTTTATTAAGATTTCCCCTCACCAGACTCTTTGAACTCCAGACAGGATTAGGGTTTGCTCTGCTCAAGACATCTCCTTGCACTAATGATCTGAAATTAGGGTTTGAGTTTGCTCAGGGATTATTGGACTTCCAATACTCAATGTGACTTTCATACTTCATGTTGGACTTATAAGATTTCTCATACCAAGTTTCAAGCCTTGAATCAAATTTTTGCCCAGTCAATTGGACAGTTGACCTAAAAATCAACTATATTGGGGGGAAAAGTCAACTATGGCCAATTTACAGTCAAACCTCATAATTTTTTATCCACATCAACATTATAGACTCATATGAACCATTTGATCAAGTTTGTATCACAACTCCTCAAGAAATTTGATCAGATCATTAAAAGGGCAAAATGGTCATTTTAGGGTTTTGACTGCACAAGGGCAATTTCTAATTTTTCACCTAGCCAATGACAAATTGGGTTCAATCATGGATTCAAGGACTCAATGGCATCATATTTACCTAATCACAAGGTTCAAAAGATCTCAAAAGCATTGGATTGACAGATAAATTTTCTAGTCAACTGATCAAAAATCAACTGTACACTGAAAAGTCAAACTTTGACTTTTTGGTCAAAATCAAGTGCCAAGGGTCATTTTTCATCAAGATGGGTCAAAACATGAAACTTGTTCACCAAGAAACCTAATTTTGCAAATTAGGGTTTAAGATTGAAAAATTTCACAACTTAGAAATTTTCTAAGTTATGAAATTTTCTTATTTTTTCCCAACTTTGCCCAACTTTTTCACCATGGTGAAATTGGATTCAAGGAAAACTTCAAACATGAAATTTGTAGTCCTCCACAGAATCTACAACTTTTATTCACAAAGTTTTCCCAAAAGATGCTTGGATCTCAAGTTATGATTTTATGAACAAGGGTCCAAAAACTTTCTAACTTAGTGAAATTTTGCCCTAGTTTAGGCAGGATTTTGACCTATCTTCATGGCAATTTTTCACCTAGTTACAATTGGAATCTCAAAATGCATTTCAAATATGGATTGTAGAGCATGTTACAAGCTTTCCAAAATGTCTAAGAACTCTCCAAAATCATTTGTGGTTAGGGAGAATCGAAGGTTTGAATTTGGAAAAATATCACTTTGATCCATGGCATTTTTCATGTTGCTACAAATTGAAAATTCTATCCAGCCTTGCTTGTACTTGTTTACAGGTATCTAAACCCTTCCACACTCAAAAATTGAATGCAAACTCAATGGATTAAGGCATTGTTCTGATCATTAGAGGTTTACACATTGAATTAATCCAAAAATGGCAAAAAGTTAACAATGCCATTTTGATAAAGGTGGCTTTATGTCAATTTGTTTCCCTTGAGCCTTGAACCCATCTCTTTGCAGCAAACCAACTCCATAAACTTAGGCAAAGGTACATCAACTTTGTGCATGCTTGAAGCTAGCCTGTACAGGCCTGCCCTTGGTCACTTCACACTTTTCTTCAAAACCAAGTCAACTTGTAAAAAGCACATAACTTGGAAATATGATAAAACCAACTCTTGTAAACATTTCAAACGACTTTTGCATATCACACTAAGTCAGAAGCACGAGCTAGCAAGTCCTCAAGCCTTCCAAAACACCAAAACACCATTTTCTTGCAAAACGGGGAAGCTTCTGCATTTTGGTTTCCAAATCACAAACCACTCGTGCGTTTTCCCTAAACCTCTTCCAACACACTCCATACAACCTACCTAAGCTACCCCAACCATTGGCCAGCAACTGTAACCTTGTTTTCAAGCTTCACCATTTTTGAATTCTGACTTTGTAGGTTGAGTTCCATAGAGAGATTCAAGCAAAGTCAAAGCAAAATAAGTATTGGGGAAGGTCAAAGGAACTTCAAGCAAGCTCCCAAGCATCTCAGGCCTCACTGAAAACCCCTGCATTGTCATACTCGAGCTCAGCTGAAACAGGTAAAGTTCAAACTTCTATCTCTCTATTTAGGAATCATTAGGCTTAGGTTTATGAATAAAAAATGTAGTACTCATTGCCCTTAAGTTGTACATATGCATAGATTTCATTTAAGTTAACTGTGTTGGGAGAATTTGAATGATGAACTTTCTGAAAAAGTTAGGTTAGAAATTAGGGCCAGAGAAATTCTCTCTGGTCTTTGAGAGTTAGATTAAGTTTTTTACATGGTTAGAATCGTATGATCATGCTCTATAACTTTCATGTTGCAAGTTTTCGTTTTTAAGCACAAATGCAGGAGATACGAATATTGAACATTGGCGCGCGTTCTTGCTGTCACAAGGTTGAAGATGAAGGCCACTTGGGCTGGGCCTGGGATTTTTCATTATTTGCACCCCTGACTTGCTTCTCACACCCCCTTGGCCCATTTAATTTACTTTTGTATATTTTTCTATTTTATTTTTAGTTTCTGACTTTATTTTATTTTTCTAAACATAAAAAAATATCAAAAATATTTTTCTTAAAATTTCACATTTTATTATATTTTTATTTTATTTTTATTTTGGCATAGTATTTAGTTTATTAAGCTTAATATATTTATTTTCTTAAATAAAAACTTGTAAATAATACAAAAAATATTATATATTTTATTTTTATTATTTATATACTTAAATAATATTTTCTCACATTATTTTTATTTTTTTTACATTTGTATATATTTTTATTTATTTTATTGTACATAAATAATATAATTGATATATATACTTTCTCAAAACAAATTAGGGTTTCCACCCTTAATAAAAATAATCTTCTATTTTATTATTTTTAATGAATTAAATAGTTTATTTTTACATACATAAAAATAATACAAAAACATTTTTTGCATATTTATAATATATTGCATATTTATTTAATTGTCCATTTAAATATTTGCTTATTTATTATTTGAACAAAGATTTCAATATGGTTGTAATAATCTTAGGATTTTATTTTCTTGCAAATAATCCCCTATTCAAAATTGTATCCTCCTCCCCATAATCATGTTGTTAAAGTATTAGATTTACTTTTACGCATTTATAGCTTTCAAATATGCCATGATGGAGATTAGGGTTTGTATGCAAAAATCCAAAATCAAAACAAATAGCATGACTAATACAAGACAAAAATACATGAAAATTGACAACACAATGCACACAATCACCCCTAGGGTTTCATCCACTTGTTGCCTTTAAAATGGCCATGGTATGCATGCTAGGTATCTTGGCAAAACAAAATCAAAACAAAAAGATCATAGTCCCTCGATGATGCTATCTTGGTTGCCTATACAAAATGATCTAGTCCCTCAAAAAATTTGCTAAAGATACTTAGCACTATTGTTATCATGGTCATACAATGACCCGCGCCTGTCCCGTTTAACATCCAAACACAAGTTTGCTTACCAAATACAATGGTAAAACAACAATGTGAAAGGGTTAAAAATGTGTAGGAAAGATCTTTGAGTAGGTAGGTAGATGCTCCTAGTTACTTGATCAAAACTTGCAAACATCCTTGCTATTTTCAAAAACACATCACAACACAATTTAAAAACATTTCCCAACAAATTTTCAAACAATTGAAACGTTTTTTAAAAGACAAAACACCTTTGTATACATTCAAACAAGAATCATTACAAAGGTTGCCACAACGAGGGCCTCTTTTCAAAATACTTTCAAAACCACACACAAAAGCACCATTTCAAACAATTGAAAAGCAAAAGAAAGTGATCTAAAACAAGTAACTAAGATCCCATGGAAAACCATGGATGAAAATGGTGCTAGTACCTTCCCTTTTCATAATCTACCCCCCAAACCCAAGAAAACATCTCAAAGGACTTTCCTGTGCTTTTTGACCTTTCCTTTGGATAAATAAAAAGTCAGTGGCGACTCTTGATAAACCGAAACATTTGAGAATACAAATGCAAAACTTCAAGTCAGTTCTCCCACCGCATCACAACAAGTTTCAAGTTTTGGATCACAAAATTGCTCAGTCATTTGATCAGATGACCTAAAATCAGTTGTATTGGATGAAAAGTCAACTATGGTCAATTTGCAGTCAAACTTCACAATTTTTTATCCATACCCACATCATGAACTCATACATGCCAATTGATCAAGTTTGGATCATGATTCCTGAAGATATGTAATCAGAACACCAAAAGGGCAAAATGGTCAAAATTAGGGTTTTGATTGAGAAGGCTCGGTTTTTTACTTTTGATCAAGGAAATGACTTATTGGGTTAAGAAATGATCTCAAGGATTCAAATACATCATTTTTACCTAATGGCATGGCTCAAAACATTTCTCAAGATCAATTGGTTGATAATTGAATTTCAGTCAACTAATGAAAAGTCAACTATGCACTGAAAAGTCAAACTTTGACTTTTTGACCAAAATCAAGTTTCAAAAATCATATTTCATCAAGACATGTCAAAATATGAAATTTGTTTATCAAGAAATTAAAAATTAAAAATTATCTTTGAAAAGTCAAAATTTTAAGACTTAGAATTTTTTCTAAGTGTTAGAAAGTTCATATTTTTTCATAACTTTGTGCCAATTTTCCACCATGATGCAAGATGATTCAAGGAAAACTTCCGACATGAAAGTTGTAGGTCTCAATGAGATCTAAAAAATTGTACAACATAAATTTTTTTTATAAATGCTTGGATTTTAAGTTATGAATTTATGAAGACATGTCCATGATACTAAAAATGCTTAGTGAAATTTTGAGTATTTTAGTCAGGATTTTGACCTAACTTCATGACAACTTTTCACTTAGTTCCAAATTGATTCTACAAAAATGTCCAACATTAAAGTTGTAGAGGATGTTCCAAGCTTTTCAAAATGTACAAGAACTTGAAGATATCATTTTTGAACGAGATTCGAAGACTTGAAGTTGGCATGATAAACTTGAATTATAAGTCATTTTGTGATGAACTCATAATCAAATCTCATAACATTATCATTCAATCTCACTTTTCAGGCCATGTTGCTTCTAAGTCTCTCCATAATTAAGTAAATACACAGACCCTAAGTGTATTACACAAGGATTTGATGTTTTGTCCAAGTCTTGATACCATTTATGGTTGAAATTGCAAAAAGTAATATATCCATTATTGTAAAGCAAGCTTTTTCACAATGTCAACCCTTCTTGAGTCTCTCAATGGCTCCATCTGCACACACTTAACCTAGAAACTAAGAAGAAGCATGTTTAAAGTGATTCAACCACTCTACATAGCTTGTACCACACATTGAGATTTTGGTTTTCCACTTTGCTTCAAAAGAAGCAAAAATGCCATAACATGTGATCTTGGTAATCTGATCATCTCAATTCTCTAAACCTTTTCCTATATATCAAGACACTCTTATGCAATCCAGACACTTTCAAGGCAAAGTAAAAGTTGCAACATACTCACCAAGGTCCCAGGAAGCTAAAGTAATCATCATATTGCTTCTGGAAGTCGTGTAGAGGCCATTGAATTTTTTCATCAAGAGGTAAGTTTTTCCAACTTTTAAATCTTGATACAAGCATCATTTGCACTTACTTTCAAAAGATAAAATGTAGATATCATGTCTATGAAGCTAACCATATCCTTAAATTTCATTTTAATTGACTGTGGGATGGGAATTTTGAAACTGAATTTTTTGGACATTTATGTTTTCAGTTTGGCACAGGTAGAAATTCGTGAGTTATAGTGGGAATAAATAAAAGCTAAATACATATTTGAAATCCTTGCGAAATTCTAAGCAAGTTTCATTTTTACATTTTTGAATTTGGTTGAGAAATGAGGAAGTTAGAGTTTTTTGAAAAAAAATGGAAAATATTGTTATTACAGTAACTGTTAGCAGGAGGAAGAAGAAGGAAGGCTTGGCCATTTTCAAATTTTTACATCTAAGTTCATTTTATATTTAATGATTTTTGTTTTACTAACGGATGTAACAGCCACCCCAGTGGCAAGCAGTGCACGTTTCATGTCAATATCATGTAAGCACATGGTTGACAAGAAAACACACCTAGCCTAGTGGTATTCTTTTGAGTCAGCAACCTGAATATCTTGAATTCAAGCCTTGACAGGACCAAAAAATTTATTTAACCCATTTAATTAACTCCTTTTGAACTAATTTTTTGCACACTACTAGTTTATTAGGTATACTTTATGAATATATAAAAATCTCACCAAAAAATATTTTTATTTTCATTATTCGTGATTTATTCAAAGTAGCATCTTTTAGGTTTTTTTTCTTTATTAAAGACTAAAAAAAACATTTTTCTTAACAAATTTCTTTTCTTGATTAAATTAATTTTTAACTTAGTTTTTGCTTTGAATTTATTTTCTAATTAAATAAAATTAGAATTTATGGATTTTAATTAATTAAATTCTTTCCTTTTATTAGTTTCATTAAATCAAGACTTTTCATAAACAAATAAAAAAACAAATTTCTTTTCCTTTCACATTGCTTATATATTCTTGCACATTTTATCTTGCAATATTCAATATAGTTGTAATAGTATAATTAGAACTTTATTGATTTTATCCCCCATTTGTAAATTGTGTCCCCATCCCCAAATGATGTAATAGCGTATAATTTTACATTTCCGCAATTTATCGCTTTCAATATAAATGTTAGTAATTAGGGTTTGTATGCAAGACTAAAATCAACAAGTAGCAAACCCTAATTCAAGATAAACAATGCATTCAAATCAAACACACTTGCACACTTACACCTCTAGGGTTAACTTCACTTGTTGCCTAAAAAATGGTCATGTTATGCATGTGAGACGTCTTAGCAAAAACCATAAAAAATACAAGATCATAGTCCCTCGATGACGCTTCAAAAGTTGCCTTTCAAATTATCTTAGTCCCTCAAAGAGAAGTGCTAAGATATCTCACAACATTGCTATCATGACTATACGATGACCCACACCCGTCCCTTTACATCCAAAGATAAGGCTTCTTACCAATCAAGGTAAGATAGCAATATCAAAGGAAAGGAGGAAATGAGAAAAAGACTTTTGAGTAGGTAAAAATGTTCTTAGTTGCTTGCTCACTTTCAAAACAAACACACACCAACACACCAAACATTTTCAAAACAAACACACACCAAACACTTTCAAAACATTGAAATATTTTCAAAATTCCAACACTTTGTATACTTTCTTACGAAACGAGAACCATTACAAAGTTCGCCTAAACGAAGGCGCCTTTTCAAAAATACTTTCAAAAACCACCACGAAGCACATATTCAAACAAAGCAAGTGATCTAGAAAGCAACTAAGAGTCCATAGATAACTATAGATGAAAAGGGTGCTAACACCTTCCCTTTTCATAATCTACGCCCCGAACTCAAGAAATAATCTCAAAGGTCTTTCCTGTTCTTTTCACCCTTTCCTTTATTTGGATAAAAGAAATATCGGTGACGACTCTTGCTAACCGCAACAGTTGTGATAAATACAAAACATCCCAAGTCATTTCTCCCACCGTATTACAGCCACAAATGATCATTTCTCAAATCGGGACAAAATTTAGCTCTATGTTAAGCAATCGTAAGTGGACTTATATAGAAGCCACACATATTTTGAGGCCGGTCAATAACAATCTATGTGCCATATGTTTGGAGAGATAATATGTAAATCATCCTCTAACAACATGTAGCACATGTAAGAAAAGGATAAGATGAAGAGGGAGGAGAAATATTTGAATAAATTTTTTTAATCAAACTATCATTAAAATCATCTATCCATTTTGGTGAAGTTAAACTCAACACCCAAGATCCAATGATGTTAATGAAGTTCATGATCAACAATCAAATAGCCAGAATATATTAAAATAATAAATTGCATTTAATGAATAAAATAAAAAGGAAAAATGATTTTTAAAATGTTTTTAAAATTAAAATAAAAGGTAAAATAGAAAACTGTATTCAAAGTATCAGAGAAAAATTTAAAGAGACCATAGAAAATCAGAAGTGATCTCAAATATTTTTATAAAATTTTTGGTAAATTTTTTAAAACATAAAATCATTTTTAAACTAATTAAAATCACTCAAATAAGTGAAAAAATATCATAAATAATAGAATTCAAAATGAAATTCTAGAAAAATTTCAGAAAATTAGAAATAAGGAAAATGATTTTTTTAATTTTTTTTTTAATTTAAAAATTTCAAAAAGTATTTTTAAATAATTAGAAACAAGTCAAAATAAAGGAAAAATTATAAAAAAGATCAAATATGAAAATAAAATCATGAAAAAATAAAACTTAGAAAGAGAATATTTGAAAATATTTTTGTGCATTTTTTCATAATTTGAGTCAGAAATGAATTTTATATGATTTTTTGATGTTTAAATCAATTAAAATATAAAAATCAAAAATTATAAATAAAACAAAAAGATATAGACCATTGGATGAATGTCAAAATGCGTTAGTAATCAGATCCAAGGGGTCTGGTGCGTTGTGCATATCATGGTCCTTAGTGAATAAACCACTGAATCAAATATTAAATCAGATTTTGAAAAAAATAAGGCGCGCCTTATCATTGGGTGAGAGATGACACGTTGGTCATCTTCAACCTCCAGCCACGCGAATTGCAGGTCTCTCATACTGTAAAATCAAGAGCTCAGACCTATGTCATTCGCTTCGTCTCATCAAGACGAAGACAACCGTAGCCTCGCGAAAAATTTATTCAAGGTGTAGCTCAATTGATTTGCAAAAAACTAGAAGGAAAAAGTTGAATAGGAATTTCAAAATTCATGGCCAAAGCTCACTTCCAGTTGAAAACAAATGATGCAACTATTATCATAATGATGAGAGCTTCATTGAAGTAACAAATTTTGAGAGAATTGATGAAAGAATCTACCTATTGAAGTTCAAATTCAAAGCTCTGAAACTTGACTTGGCTAGCATGATTTAGGATGCTTTATGGCTGTAAAACCAAATTCGAAGTTGCAGAAAAGTGGGTTAATGAGATAGTTTGTTTGGCAGGGTGATTCTGGCTGTTCAAGCTTGAGAAAATGAGAGGAATGAGGTCCTCTATTTATAGGGAAGCAAATAGTGCAAAGAATTAAGAGGAAATTTGAAGTTTGGAGGGAAATTGGATCAAGCTCAAAAATGAAAAAAAAATGTGACCCCATGTGCATAAAAAATCAGTCAATTCCTGCGTTTTAATCCTTAATTCAACTTTGGGAACTTTGTTAAACATGTTTAAATCAAAAACACGTTCTAATTTGGTGTTTAGAAGCCACATTATGAATTTTAAATTCTGACTTTGGAGAAAACTTCAGTTTCAAGGTACCATCTTTGAATCTATGGTGTTCACAACTCAAGGGGTCTTAGGGCGTGATTCTTGAAGCATTTGAAAGATAAGGTCACTATATTTGCAATGTGCCAAGAGTGGAATCAAATGGATTTTTGAGCTAAAAGTTGTGATGATTCAAAGTTGAGAAAAAGATGATGACTTTTTGTACTTAGAAAAATTCTAAGTTTTTCTTCAAAAGTGACCTATAATGTTTTGAGTTCAAACAAGGCCTTACTCCAAAATTGAGCTTTTATAATTGATGCTAGATTTAAGTAGACTTCCTGAAGAGAATTGGGAAACTTGAATCACTAAAAAATACCAAGTATTGAAAAAGTTATGGCCTTGTAAAATTGGTGAAAATTCATGAGGTGACCTATAATCTTTTGAGTTCTTAGGGCATCTTCCACTCATTTTCAAGCTTTTCACATAAAAGAAGAGTTGAGTTTCACATCCTTAAGATAATTTTGGAAAAATAATGGGCTCAAGGAGATACAAATTGACCAAGTTATGAACTTTTGAAGTCACACAAGGGAATTTGATGGCATATCTAAAGGACTTGTAATCTTTCTTCATCATTAGGCATCTTCCACACAAATTTTTCTTGAAAATCTTGAAGTGATTTGTTGAAAAATCTTTAAATAGAAGCATATCTTTGTAATCACTCAAAAATCTCAAAAGATGAGCAAGATACAACCCTTAGAAGTTCAAAACCTTAGATTCTCAAGCACCAAAATGGCTTGGAAATCCCTTTCAATTTTGACAAACTTTCTTGCATAATTACTTTTTCCATGTGAATAGAAGTTGTTGTGGATTATAATAATAACCCATAGCAACAAAAACAACTTCCAAATATTAAGAATTGAGATAGTTATTCAGTTGTGATCAAGGAATCAAGAACTTGTCCAATTAGGTCAAACTTATTCAATCAACTCTTGTATCTTTTGACTTCTTTTGACAAGATGAGGCATGATAAATCATATTAAACCTTGTCATCATATTACTTTAAATCATTCTCAATGATGGAACTTGAACCTCAAGGACGCTTTATTGAAGAAGGCATGGAAATAAACTCATGAACCTATGAATCAACCTGATGAAATGTGTTGTGCCCTCACCTATAGTATCATCATTTAGAGAAAACATTCATAGCATTTGTTAGTTAAAAGTTAATCAATATAAAACATATATGATCATAATGTACAAATCAAGGTGCTTGGTGATCCCTCATGAGTAAACCTAAAGATAGGGAGAACAGCCAAACCCTAGTGTGATCTTGTTGTGATTGAGTTGATATAAGATGATAGAGGAATATTATGGGCAAAAATTGGGGTACAACACATAGATTTCTATTGAACAGACTCAAAATAGGTGTTCCTTCTACATAATTCCACTTATGATTCCTTAATATAGTGCTAAATTAGTCCCGATTCAAAAAATGATCATTCGTAGCCGAACCTTTATGTTTGAAAGCCCAAGTATAATTGATTATTGGATTTTAGTTCAAAACCTTTGAATGTTGTTGTTATGAGGCTTTGGTCTTACCAATCCTCTAACAAGCCTTCATCAACTTTGGCCTAAGTTCGATCTTCAATTATCGTTGGTCATATGTGTTGGCTTTGAATACTTGAAATGAATGATATACTTGAAAAAAAGCAAACGAAACTTGTTGTGGAGAGGCTTTGATTTTATCAATCTTCTAATGATTTTTCAAAAACAAGCTTCAAGATGGCTATTCAACTAAACTTTTGTTATACTTGATCTCTAACTTATAATTCACTAACAATTAACTTTAATTTATGCCTTTATTTTGTGCCTTTACTTTTATGTACCATTTATTTTTTAGCATTTACATCTCATGCTATTTGCCTTTTTCTCACTTGAGCATTTATTTCCTGCCTTTTTATCTTTGCTCACTTGAGCTTTATTTTTTTGTTTGTAAATATACTTAATAATCAACTTGGAAATTAAAAAATATTGAGGTTACTTGCACTACTTGGTTACTATCCCCTAACACTATGGAGTTGTGGATTCCTGAGACTTCGGATTAGAAGCCATGAGACCTTGGAACTCTGTAATCATTGGTTGATATTTTTGTGAAGATCTTCTGAAAAACCCCAAGGAATTGGCTTAAATTTTTGTGTGTGCATGTTATTCTGATTTTCATGCCTTGTCTGTGATTAAGAGTTCCTCTGTATACAGTTGTTACTCTGGCCAATTTTTGTCAACGAAGACTTTGCTTGGTTCTTAATTCATCTGAAGCTTGGTATTCCTTAGAGTTTTAGTATTTTTTCTTGCTTGGTTTTAATCCAAAGGATGAAAATTCTACATTGACTTCTTATGTCAAGTGTTGGCTTCTTGTTGGTTAGATCATTCTTGTCCTTATCATTTACCTTATGCCTTAGGATATTCCCTTCATCTCCTCCTATCTTCTTTAATTTCAAAAATATTCTCCCTCCTTTTCAAAACTCTTATTGTTTTCTTACTTGAGCCGCTTTCATAATAAACTTGGACTTAGGTCCATGCATTTTCAAAAATCTTTTCTTAATTAAACCCTTAATCAATTTAACCATACTTTGACATCTTTTTAAATACTAAAAGTAATTAACCTCATACAAACCATTTTGCCACTTTGGCTTTTTACTTTAAAACTTTTCTCAAAAGATTAAAATCTTGTTGATTATTGTATTGATGCAAGCTACTATACTTCTACGATATGTAGTGAAGAGAGTTATTTTCCACTCGGGTGTTGAGTGATAGATTTTAAATCCATGTTATATCCTCCACTTTGAGAGACACAAATGTTCCTTTCTCATAATTGTGGGTAGTAAGCATGTTTTCCACTCGAATATGACGAGATGTCTATTCTCTTACATTTAACCAACACACATGTGTTTTAAATTTTTTTAGGTGAACTACGAGTACCATGATCCCTTATTGCATAAAAGGTGGTACGTAGGCACTAAAGATTCGCAACCGCGACCAGTGAAAAAATTGTAAAAAATACTTCTTTTCTCATCTCCACCATCTTATTTTTTTATACACTTTTTTTAGCCAAAATACACAGATTTTCAAAGAGGTTTATGTGGAGTACCATAGATGTTTAGGGTTCTAATACCTTTCCTTTGCATAACCAACCCCCGTACCTAGATTCTCTCCCTCTTTTTTTTGGTTTATTCGCTCTTTTCCCATTTCCTTTGGAAACAATAAAGCGCAGTGGCTATTTTTATTTTTGATCTGTACGAGTTAAGTCAATCCAATGGCTTAGTCTCAACATTTATACCACTACAGAAAACTGGCGACTTCTCTGGGGAAACATCTCTAAAATATGTTGAGCCTATACTTTTTTATTTGATCTATTATATGTGCTATTATTTGTTGTATATATGTATGTCTGGATTTTTCTGGTTTTCAGGGTGCTTGGTGATCTCTTATAAGTCCTATACCTAGACTTGGGCAATCTAAGATAGGATGGGGGATATAGTCATGTTAACTTTGAGGGAGTAATTATGAAAAAGGAGACATGAGATCCCCCACTAGTGGAGGCCCCTTTGACTGTAGTATTTGTTTATCGAGCAATCAGGAAAACATGCTGCTTTCAACCTGGGAGCCCGCAAAGTTGAGAAGCCGTATAATCCTTAACCCATATTGTCCTTTTAGTTATAGTGTAGAGAATATAATAGAGCAATCCGGAAGTAGTTGTCACGCGATACTGCACTCAAGCGAGTTTTTCTTGAGAATATTGCTAATTACCAAGCTAATTGAGACATTCGTAATAATAGAAGGAAGAATATAGACTATGGAATTTCCTTAGAACCTTGTTTGGAAGGTGATAAACCATTAGTCCTTACCTTGTGGGGAGTACCTTTAACTTCATGCTTGTGACGTCGAACCTATGAATTCCCATGTTTGTGATCTTGTGTGTAATTGTTGCATCATGCATTCATGCACCCATGAGCATTCTTTAAACGGTTTTTCAGTGAACTTAAGATTGACTTTTTCAAATATCTCAGGTACCCTTTTGACCATGGATTTTAGAAGGAGAAAGAATTAGAAGTATAGTTTCAAGGATCCTAAGATAGAGGAACTGAGGAGTTTGATTCTTGAGATTCAGAGTTCTACATATTTTGGGAAGAAGTATCAAGCCATTGTGCCTCTTATGAAGCTCAATATGAAGGAGGGTATTCTTTCTACATTGGTCCAGTTCTATGATCTGTTATACTGGTGTTTTACTTTTCCTGATTATCAGCTGATGCCCATATTGGGGGAGTATTATTACTTACTTTGTTTACCTATTATTGATTGTGTTCTTTTCAACGGCTTAGAAGGAGAGCCTAAGTCTCATGTGATTTACACCATAACTCACTTGAGGAAGTCTGAGATTAAGACTAACATGACTACCAAAGGAGGAATCAGAGGTTTACCTGCTCAGTTTCTATTGGAGAAATCTTGTTACTTTGCCAAGATTAAGAGTACAACTACTTTTGAGGCTATCTTTGCTTTGCTTGCCTATGGGTTGTTCTTGTTTCCTAACGTCGACAAATTTGTGGATCTTAATGCCATTAGGATCTTTCTGATTGGGAACCCAATTCCTACACTGCTAGGAGATACTTATTATTCCATCCATCTTCGGAATTTCTATCAGGAAGGGATGATCATTTGTTGCACACCGTTGTTATATCAGTGGTTTATTTCTCACTTACCCCAGTCTGCTGCTTTTTGGGATATCAAGAAGGAACCACACTGGACACTAAAGATTATGGATCTCACTCATTCTGACATTGATTGGTATCATCAAGCTTTTTATGATGTGAAGATTATTAATAGTTGTGGTGTTTTTCCCAATGTGCCTCTTCTTGGTACAAGGGGAGGAATTAACTACAATCCTGTTCTTGAGAGATAAGCCAAGCAACATTTATCTGAGTGGTTTCTTTCTCAAACAAGGATAAGATCACAAGGCATCTAAGGAAGGGATTGAAAATGCTTGGCGTCATGTTCATAGGAAGGGTAGAAAAGATTTTGGATCAAGAGGAGTTGTTTCCTTAGAGCCTCATCTTTGTTGGGTACAAGCAAGGGCAATTAAGTTGAAGATGCCTTATTCTCCTGAAGATCCTTTAGATGGCATGTTTATGAGGACTACTACTCCTCTCTTATAACAAGCAAAAGAAACTAAGAAACTCAAGTGAGCAAAGAGAATATAAATGCTCAAGTGAGAAAATAAAAAAAAGCATAAAGTAAAGAAAATAAAATGCTATGGATGATAAATGACATAAAAGTAAAGAGAAGAAAATATAAAGTGCGGAAATATAAATAATATTAAAGTAAAGTTAGTACAATATAAAGTTAATAGTATGATTTGGGATAAGTATAACTTCATATGGAGCATAAAATGTATGTACTCATACATGTTAGAGAAATGACACTTTGAAGTTTATTCTCTTATACATGTAGTACAATTAACAAACATGGGTGATAAAGACAAAGTCAAGGAAGATACATTATGACAAACTTATCATCAATCCCAAGTACCTTGAATGATCAAAAGACCATTTAGAGGTAGGTTGGAAATGATGAAAGTTCATCAAATATCCGACAAGCTTAGATGAACTAAAAAAAACTCAAATGCTTTCCAAATTGATCCAAATAAAAATAAAAATAAAATAGATAAAGAAGAATAAGATGAAATCTATAATAAAAATAGTATAAATGTCATAACTTTCTCTATTTTTCATGAAATTAAACAAATGAATAATGAAAGTTTATTTACTCAATCTCACGATCAAGGATCCATGCTCAAAGTATATAAACAATAAAATATTACAGAAAAAAATGAAAATTATACAAGAGTAAATTACTTTTGCTTTTGGAGGTTCAAGAATACTTTTCAACTCTTAATTTTGAATCAATGGAGTTTCCTTCCAAAATGATGATAATTATTGTACTAAATAAATAAATAAAGAGTAAAAATACAATAGAATTAAATAAAGAATAAGTATAATAGCCTACATATTCAATAAAAGGAAGAAATTACTTGAAAGAAAATGAAGAGAATAAAAAGAAGAGAGTTTTGGTTTAGTTTAGTGAATGATTTGTGGTATTGTCCCTCCAAATGAATGAAAGAAAGGTCTCATTTATAGAGTGAATGAAGTAGGAGTGCTGATGTGATAATCCATGTGACTTTATGAGAATGGTTCTTGGCTATTGATAAGTCCAAGTTGGCAATCCATATGAAGTGTGAGAATGATTCTTGGCTATTGATAAGTACAAGTTGACAATCCATATGAAGTATTTGTACTACATTATAGTGGTTCCAACTTTTCTTTATTGACACAAAAAAAAAAAAACAAAAGGACAAAGTAATAATAATAATAATAATAATAGTAATAATAATAATAATAATAATAATAATAATAATAATAATAATAATAATAATAATAATAATAATAATAATAATAATAATAATAAAACTAAAAGTGTTAGTAATAATAATAAATACAAAATAGGAAATAAAAAAGATATTAAATTAACTATTTATGATTTTTTTTCTTGAATTAAAATAAATGAAAATATAAGTGCAAATTAAAAGATAAAAAATAAAATACATATAAGAAAGTAAAAGGACTTATATAAATTTTTCTAGATTTTTTTTAAAAAAATAAATGATACCAATATATAAATTTAAATTAATAAAAGAATATATTTTTGATAATTTTTTAGTAAAGAGGTAAAAATAGTAAATAAAAAATAACATGATGCTAAGTACATTTTTTTTTAAATGGAAAAGAAATCATGAATAAAACACAATAAAAATCAAATTCCACTAAATTCATAAACGACTTCCAACGTTTCAATTTTTTTGTGGTTTTTCAAAGCATAATCAGCTCTTGACTTGTAAAGAGAAATTGTAGATGATGTCAAGGAGAATCATATGCAAAAAGAACCGCTCAAAAATGTAGAAATTTGAAGAAATTATAAATTTTTGAAATCTAACTCAAGAGTTGGCAAAAAATAGGTCAAACCACTCATGAACACTTGTTATGTAATGATGCAAATGGAGGATGGGATCTTTGTTAAAAAATTAGAGTATGACAACTTGTTATGCAATGATGCAAATGGAGGGTGGGATCTTAAGTAAAAAAATTGGGGTATGACAGCTGCCCCTATTTAAGTTTCTTCTATTCAGAGATATGAAGATTAAAATCTTCGTTTCGATGAGATTGAAGATACTTAAATATATAATACACAATTTTTGGTCCTAAGATACCACAATGTTGTTTATGATATGATATGGATGCAATGCTCTGAATTTTATAGGGAATAACGCCACATGAGACAAACTACTGCTTGAGAAACCAAGCACATGATAAAGTAATCCCACGGAGGAAGAAATTATAACTCCACTAGGGAACAGAGCCATAGAACACGATTTAGATACTCTTATTGGGGATCAACTTCGAGTGAAGAAATAATTACTGACTCTATCAGGGAAGACGCCTTGCATAGGTTGTAAAAAGATAAATGGCTACTGACTCAAGATGATGGTAAATTTCCAACATAGTGTCAAAGGTAGAAAAATGAAAAAGGATACCGATTCACAGGTGACGATAAACTACCAACTCAATAGTTGAAGGTAGAAGATCAGTAAGATACCGACTCACGGATGACGGTAAAGTACCAACTTAATAGTTAAAGGTAGAAGATCGATAAGGTACTGACTCATATATGACGATAAACTACCAACTCAATAGTTAAAGGTAGAAGATCAAACAAGTTACTGACTCACAGATGACAGTAAACTACCAACTTAATAGATGAAGGTAGAAAAGTAAGATACCGACTCACAGATGACGATAAGCTACCAACTCAATAGTTGAAGGTAGAAGATCGATAAGATATCGGGTCATAGATGACGGTAAACTACCAACTCAGTAGATGAAGGTATAAAAGTAAGATACCGACTCACAGATGACAGAAAACTACCAACTCAATGGTCGAAGGTACGATTGAAAAAGATACCGACTCACAGATGACAGCAAACTACCAACTCAATGGATGAATGTAAAAAAGTAAGGGTTACTGACTCATAGGTGATAGTAAATTACCAACTCAATAGATGAAGTAGAAAAGTAAGAGATATTGACTCACAAATGATGGTAAACTACCAACTAAATAGATGAAGGTAGAAAAGTAAGAGATACCGACTCATAGATGACGATAAACTACCAACTCAATAGTTGAAGGTAGAAGATCAATAAGATACTGAATCACAGATGACGATAAACTGCCAACTCAATAGTTGAAGTTAGAAGATCAATAAGATACCGACTCATAGATGATGGTAAACTACCAACTCAATAGTTGAAGATAGAAGATCAAATAAGATACCGACTCACATATGACAGTAAACTACTAACTCAATAGATAAAGGTAGAAAAGTAAGAGATACCGACTCACAGAAGACGGTAAACTACCAATTCAAGTTCTGACTTATCGGGGATTTTTCTCTCTTTCTTTTATTCATTTCATTTTTCTTTTCTTTTGAACATGTCGCGTGATTTCGAGTCGTATGTGACTTGTTGGAAGAATTGTGACTGCCTGAGTCCTTGGTGGATGAAGGATAACCATTGTGGTATCGTCATCTATTGATCTCTTGATGTGCAAGAGATATCCAGTAGAATACCGTCTTCTCTTGATGCACACTAATGATAGGAGAAGATTGACCATTGCGGTTTAAACTTTCATCAACCTTTCGAAGGATAACCATTGTTGTAACCTTGGATGCGTACTCTTGATGAGATTTGAATACTCATTCGATTAACTAAACACTACCCTGCCCCGGGTTAAAAATTGAGGGTTTTTTTGAATAGAAAGGAAACTCCTACTTCAAGGCTCAAAGGGATTAACGAGGGTTTCACTCCCTTATATCACCGATGTTTGGGAATTTAAAACAATGCATGTACATCGTCAACAGGGTTTTATCCAAAAGCATACAACCAGAAATTTTGCATTTCAAAATCATCACCCCCCTCCAATCTCTACCTAAGAAAGATAATGGGTGACAATTTGGTATCATAAAGAAATTTTAAATTGAAAACAAATACGAGTGAAACGAATGAATTTCTTCAATACAAACATACTCGTTGTATTAAGATTAAACATTCAAATGCAAACCAGTTCTTACATGCAAACAGTGCAATGATAAACAAGAAAAAATAAAAATGAGAAAGCAGTAAAAATGCTAATAAACTAAGAAGAATACCCTATCTGGACTTTCACTGAAGGAGACATTTCCAAAACTTTGGAACTAGTAATAACAAAGATTCATTCATGCTTTGCTAACGGATTGTTTTGAACATTAGGGCTAATGTCCTTAAATGACAAGATATCGCTTTGGACCAACCTCTGAACTTTGACCTTCAAAGCAAAGAAATATTCCAAATCGTGCCCAGGAGCATCCTGATGAAAGGCACAAGAAGCATCAGCCTTATATCCTCTTGGTAGTTTTTCAGGAAAAACTGGTCGAGCTCGAGTTTGAACCAGATTCTTCTTCAATAAAGAAGGATACAACTCTGTCTATGTCATTGGAATTGGATCAAAGCTCATTTTCCTCTGATGACCTTTCCATTTATTACCTTGTTGAGGTGCCCTCTGATATGCAACAGCAGTCGGAGCCATATTGACGGCTAGAGTCACATAAGCAACTTGTTGATTCCTATTATGAGAACTCCCTTGCCTACCACGAATTATAGCGTATGAGTTTTTCTATTTCTCTTTGGAAGAACTATCACCATACTTATTAGAACCATTTGATGAGTCCCCATATTTATATAAGCGGCCTTCGCGGATAGCTTCCTCTAAACGGACTCCCATTTCAGCGAAATCAGTGGGAGCACTTGCAACCATCTTCTCATAGTAGAAGGAATTGGGAGTTTTCAGGAAGATCTTTGTCATTTCTTTCTTTTCTATTGGAGGGATCACCTTGTGGCTACTTCAAGCCATCTCTATGCATATTCTTTAAATGACTCTTCATCTTTTTGAGTCATTGCTCTCAGCTGGTCACGGCCAGGTGCCATAAATATGTTGTACTTATACTGTTTGATAAAAGCTTCACCAAAATCATTGAATGTGCGGATGTTTCTACTGTCCAATCCCATATACCATTTCAAAGAAACACCAGTTAAACTATCCTGGAATAAATGAATAAGAAAACATTGGTCATCCGTATGAGTGGACATCCTTCTGATATACATCACCAGGTAGTTATGTGGGCAAGAGTTGCCCTTGTACATCTCGAATTCTGGCACCTTAAACTTTGTTGGCACTTTTATGTTAGGAACTAAGCAGAGTTCACTAACATTCTGTCTGAATAACTCTTTCCCTCTAAGAGCCTTTATTTCTTTCTGTATTTCAATGAATTGGTCCTGAAAGTCATCCAATCGGTCATAGAAGCCCACACTTTCAATTGGTGGAGGAATAGGATGATAAAATTCATCATTAACAAATGGCATGGCATTCACTGTAGGAGGTGCAGTGTAACGAATCTCATTTTTAGAAGTAGGAGTAATGTGAACCACAAGAGGTGCAGGAATAGCGGCAGCTTAAGCATCAAAATTATAACCTTCTGGCATGAAGTTTTTAGGCATTCCTAATGGGTAACCCTGAAGCATACAATATTGAGAAGCAGTAACTGGAGTAACAAAAATGGGAACCGACAGAACCTCGGAAGAAATAGTTATCTGTCGTGGCTGAGTAACATAAGGAGACGGAGGAGCAGGCGGTGGCTGATTCTGAGCAACCACCAACGATTCCACCAAAGCAGTCAAATTAGTCATACCGACTCTCAAAGAAGTAACTTCTTCGCACAACTCGCGATTCTCTTGTTCAAGATTTCCCATCTTCTCTTAGCACGAGCGTTGTAATTTGGGACCAAAGGAAAAATAAGACTCGGGAATGACTTTCAAAAGTGAAACAAAAATGTAGAATGATGCATGATTATGCAAATGGTAAGTTCACTTCATTTCTAAGGAACTCAAATTTTGATTCAAGATCAAGCGAGAAATAATTAACAACAAAATGTGACAAATGAGTTTAGTACAAAGTTAAGAGCCTAAAGGCTACAAAGGTACAAATCCAAGAGATCCCAATCAACAGACCTGACGGTGATCATCAAAAATACAAATCATAAACCCTAAGATGTTTCCCCAAACTCTAAATCAATAAGGGTATCCCAAATCAGATTATCATTACTCCGCTCTTGGGCCCTTCTAAAGATCTCCTTCGTTGCTTCGATCTTTGATCTCTCAATTATATCCTTGATGAATACATCCCTTCTATTGATAATACTTTCTAGATGATCAACCTCTTCTTGAAGCTGAAGGCTGTAAAAATCTTCTTGCTGATCTTCACCTTCAGACTTAGTGACCTTAACTTGAACTGGTGTCCAAACATTATAACTGATGGTACTCCTCTTTCTAGTGTCCATTTATGAGTAATGAGCTTGATACGAGAATCAAAGATAAAGTTCCCTAGAAATGAAATGACCACGTATGCCCCAAGCATGTCGTGATGTTTATGAATGCGTTAATGTATAGCTATGCAACAAACACATACAAGGTTCAAAGGTTTAACGTCACGAGCATGGAGTCAAAGGGTGAGAATCAACCCACAAGGTATGTACTAAGGGTTTATCACGTGCCGAACAAGGTTCTAAAAGGTTCCCAGAGTCTACATCTTTCCTTCGGATATTACCAACGTCCCAATTACTCAGTAATTAGTAATATTCACAGGAAAACCCATCTGAGTGCAGCATCACGTGACAACTATTTTCATATTACTCCATCATAGTCTCTGCACTACATCTAAAAAGGCCAAGATGGGTTAGGGGTTCTATGGCTCTCATCTTCTCTGGCTCCCAGGTTGAGAGCAGCAATGTCTTCTCAATTACTCAGTAAACAAATACTACAGTCAAAGGGGCCTCCATTAATTATGGGATCTCATGCCTCCTTTTTCGGGATTACTCCCTCAAAGTTAACATGACTATACCGCCCTCATATCTTAAGTGTACTTAGTCCAGGTATAGGAGTTCTCCGTTGTAATCAACACCCAAAGTAACCACAAAATAACACATATAAGAAAACAAGATATAATAATGAAAAGAGATATAACAAATTAGGTTTAACCCACTTAGAAAAAATTTTCCCCAGCAAAGTCGCCAATTCTGTAGCGGTGAAAATCAGAGATCAAGCTATTAACTAACTTGACTCGCAAATAAGCAAGAGTCGCCACCGCGCTTTATTATTTCCAAGGGAAAAGGGAAAAGTGTGAAATAAAACCCATAAATATGCAAAGTAAGTGCAATACTAAAAGTATAGAAAAATACAATGCGTTTGAAAAGATCGAAGATTCGAGGGTTGGTTATACAAAGGGAAGGTACTAACACCCTATGTATCTATTGTATCCTATAGGAACCTTTTGAAATATCTATATTTTTGGTTTAAAAGTTTGTTTGCAAAAAGGATCGGGGAGATGAGAAATTTTGAAAACGCAACGACCTAATGTCGAGGTTTTGGCTTAAAAGGGTATAAATTTGAAAATACGGTTTTAAAGGTTTTAACTAATGGGAAACAAATATGAGGGACAAAATATAAAGACTCACAATAATATAAAGTCAAAGAGACAATCATTTCCCTTGGATTCAAACACAAAGATAATAATTAGATGAAGATCGGACAAGAACCATGCATCAGATAAAAATGGATAGTAACCATAGTCCAAGGATTAAAGAACCAATTTTAGGTTTTTTTCTTTATTAAGTGGCTTATAACAAACAAAAGAAAATAAGAAGCTCAGGTGAGCAAAGAGAAGATAAATACTCAAGTGAGAAAATAAAAAATGCATAAAGTAAAGAAAATAAAATGCTATGGATGATAGATGGCATAAAAGTAAAGAGAAGAAAATATAAAGTGCACAAATATAAATGATATTAAAGTAAAGTTAGTACAATATAAAGTTAATAATCTGATTTAGGATAAGTGTAACTTCATATGGAGCATAGAATGTATGTACCCATACATGTTAGAGAAATGACACTTTGAAGTTCTTGAATTAAAATAAATGAAAATATAAGTACAAATTAAAAGATAAAAAATAAAATACATATAAGAAAGTAAAATGACTTATTTTAATTTTTCTAGATTTTTTTTTTGAAATAAATGATACCAATATATAAATTTAAATTAATAAAAGAATATATTTTTGATAATTTTTTAGTAAAGAGGTAAAAACAGTAAATAAAAAATAGCATGATGCTAAGTACATTTTTTGGGATTTTTTTAAATGGGAAAGAAATCATGAATAAAACACAATAAAAATCAAATTCCACTAAATTCATAAACGACTTCTAATGTTTCTATTTTTTCGTGGCTTTTCAAAGAATAATCATCTCTTGACTTGTAAAGAGAAATTGTAGATGATATCAAGGAGAATCATATGCAAAAAAAATGCTCAAAAATGTCAGAATTTGAAGAAGTTGTCAATTTTTGAAATCTAACTCAAGAATTGGCAAAAAATAGGTCAAACCACTCGTGAACACTTGTTATGCAATGATGCAAATGGAGGATGGGATCTTAGGTCAAAAATTTGGGTATGACAGCTTGTTATGCAATGATGCAAATGGAGGGTAGGATCTTAGATCAAAAATTGGGGTATGACATTCCCCAAATGGATCAAAGCAGCAATCTCATGGGATTTTGGCTCCCCTCTAAACCGGTAAAAGGAACACGGTCGATAATAGGTAAACCCAATAGATAAGAATACTCTTCCAATGTAGGCATCAATTGATGATCATGGAAAGTAAAGCATTGATACATCGAATTATAGAACCAGACCAAAGTCGAGAGAAGACCCTCCTTCATCCTGAGCTTCATAAGAGAAATGATGGACCCATACTTTCTCCAAAAATTTGTTGAACTCTCGATCTCGGGAATCAGACTTATCAACTCATTTATCTTGGGATCTTTGAAACTGTACTTCTTAGTATTTCTTTTTCCAGAATCCATAGTCTAAAAGTACCTGAGATATTCACAAACAGTCAACTTTTAAGTCCCTTGAAACAAAATGTTTTAAAGGATACTCATGGGTGCATGAATGCATGATGCAACAATCACACACAAGATCACAAATATAGAGTCCATAGGTTCAACATCACGAGCATGAGATTGAAGGTAATACCCATAAGGTATGGTATAAAAGTTTATCACACGAATAAGGTTCTAAGAGGTTCCCAGAGTCTACATCCTTCCTTCGGATATTACTAACTTCTTGATTGTCTGGGTAATTAGCAATGTTCTGAAGAAAAACTCGTCCGAGCGTAGTATCGCATGACAACTATTTTCGGCTTACTCCATCACAGTTTCTGCACTACACCTAAAAGGCCATGATGGGTTAAAGGTTCTATGGTCCTCAGTTTCAGCAGGCTCCCAGGTTGAAAGAAGCACGTCTTCCTGATTACTCAATAAACGACACTACAATCAAAGGGGCCTCCATTGAGTAGGGGATCTCATGTCTCCTTTTTTGGGATTACTCTCTCAAAGTTAACATGACTGTACTGCCCGTCCTATATTAAGTTTGCCCAAGTCCGGGTATAAGACTTATGAGAAATCACCAAGCACCCTGAAAACTAGGAAAATCCAGACAAACATATATACAACACATAATATACAAGAGGTAATATCACATATACAGATAAGCAAAGATAGGCTCAACCCACTTAGGGATGGACCAGCAATAGGTCGATCTGTCCCCAGTGAAGTCGCCATTTTTTTCTGTAGTGGTAGAAATGTTGAGACTAAGCCATTGGATTGACTTGACTCGCACAAATCAAAATAAAAATCACCACCGCGCTTTATTATTTCCAGAGAAATGAGAAAAGAGCGAATAACCAAAAAAGAGGGGGAGAGAATCTAGGTAAGAGGGTTGGTTATGCAAAGGGAAGGTATTAGCATCTTAAACATCTACGGTAATCTGCAGGAACCTTTTTGAAAATCTGTGTATTTTGGCTATATATATTATATATAAAGATGGATTGTGGGGATGAGAAAATAAGTATTTTTTGAAATTTCTTTGCACCCTCCGCGGTTGTGAACCTTTAGTGCCTATGTACCACCTTCCGTGCAATAGGGGATCAGGGTACTCGTAGTTCACCTTTAAAAAATTTAAAACACAAGTGCGTTGGTTAATTTTAAGAGACGAGATATCATCGTCTTATTCGTGTGGAAGAACATACTTACTACCCACAATCATGAGAAAGGAGAATTTGCATCATCTGAAAGTGGAGGATATAGCTTGGATTTTAAAATCAACAAAGCTTCACTCAACAACCAATTGGAAAATATCTCACTTCACTACATATCATAAAAGTATAGTAGCCCGCATCATTACAAGGATTGATAAGAGTCTAATATTTTTTTGAGAAAATTTTAAGGTAAGAAGCCAAAGTGGAAAAGGTCATTTGAATGAGATTGATTGACTTTTAATCTTCTCACAAAAATGTCAAGGTATTGTTAAGTTGATTAAAGTTTGATTAAGAAAATATTTTTGAGAATGCATGGACCTAAGTCCAAGTTTATCATGAAAGCAATTCAAGTTAGAAAACAAGAAGATTTTGTAAAGGAGGGAGAAAATTTTGAAATTAAAGAAGATGGGAGGGGATGAAGGAACTATCCTAAAGCATAAGGTAAAAGCTAGATGAAATAACTGCCTAACCAACAAGAAGCCAAAACTTGACACAATGAGTCAATGTAGAATTCCATCCTTTGGATTTGAAATCAGACAAGCAAAGATAATAAACCTCTTAAGAAAACCAAGCTTCAATTTCATTATGCCTTCAAATATTGGACAGAGTAACAGTTGTATACAGATGAATTCTTGATCACAAATAAAGCATGTAATCAGAATAACCTGCACACAAAGAAAACAAACAACCCAATGTCTTGCGATAAACCCCAAGAGCTCCAGACAAAATAACAGTTGAGGTCACAAGGTCTCAAGGTAGGTCACAACTTCTAATACTAAGTCCAAGAAGTCCACATCTCCATAATGAAAAGGATAGTAACCAAGTAGTCCAAGTAACATTAAAAAAATTTATGGTTCAAGTTGATTATTAGGTATCTTCAAAAAGAAAATGAAAACTCAAATGAGCAAAATAAAAATGACACAAAAACTAAATGCTCAAGCAAGCAAAGATGAAAATAGCATGAAATGTAAATGCTAAAATAAATGTGCTTAAAGTAAAAAACATAAAGTAAAAGCATAAAATAAAGTTATTTGTTAGGAATTAGTGGTTAGTTGAATGACCATCTTGAAACTTACATTTGGAACTCATTAGAAGATTGATAAAATCAAAGCCTCTCAACAACTAGTTGCATTTGCTTTTTGTCAAGTATATCATTCATTTAAATCTCAAGGCAACAATAAATGATGAATGATGTTTAAGTGATCCAATTTGACCAAAATTGATGAAAAATCATTGGAGGATTGGTAGGACCAAAGCCTCCTAACAATGAATCTCAAGGTTATTGGATCAAAGGGTTCAAATTAACATACTTGGGCTTACAAACATGGGTTTGGGTCACGAATTATCATTTTCTCAAAACGGGACAAAATTTAGCATTATGTTAAGAAATTGTAAGTGGACTTATATAGAAGTCACACCTATTTTGAGGCTGGTCAGTAGCAATCTATGTACCATATGTTTTGAGAAATGATATGGAAATCATTCTCCAATAACATTTAGTACAATAACAAGGGGATAAGATGAAGAGGGATGGGATAAGAATTAAATCACATTCGAACCAAAAATTTAATCAAACTATTATTAAAATCATTCATCCATTTTTTGTGGAGTCTGTAGCGGTAGAAATGTTTAAGACTAAGCCATTGGATTGACTAGACTTGTACAAATCAAAATAAAAATCGCCACTGCACTTTATTGTTTCCAAAGGAATGGGAAAAGAGCGAATAACCCAAAAGAGGGGGAAAGATTCAAGGTAAGGGGGTTGGTTATGCAAAGGGAACGTATTAGCACCCTAAAAATCTACGGTACTCTGTAGGAACCTCTTTGTAAAATCTGTATATTTTGGCTATAAAATGTTCTATAAAAATAGATGGTGGAGGTGAGAAAAGAAATATTTTTTTATGATTTTTGCACCCGCCGCAGTTGCGAACCTTTAGTGCCTACGTACCACCTTCCATGTAATAGGGGATCAGGGTACACGTAGTTCCTCTTTAAAAAATTTAAAACACAAGTGTGTTGGTTAATTTTATGAGATAAGACATAATCATCATTATCCGTGTGGAAAACATACTTACTACCCACAATCTTGAGAAAGAAGAATTTGCATCATCTCAAAGTGGAGGATATGGCTTGGATTTTAAAATCCACAATGCCTTACTCAACACCCAAGTGGAAATGATCTCTCTACACTACATATTGTAGAAGTATAGTTGTTTGCATCACTATAAGGGTTGCCAAGAGTCTAATCTCTTTTGAGAAAAGTTTTAAAGGTAAAATGCCAAAGTGGCAAAATAATTTGAATGAGATTGATTGACTTTTTGTCTTCTCACAAAAATGTCAAGGTATTATTAAGTTGATTGAAGTTTGTTTAAGAAAATATTTTGAAAATGCATGGACCAAAGTCCAAGTTTATTATGAAAATAGTTCAAGTTTAGAAACAAGAAGGGTTTTCAAAAGGAGGGAGAAGATTTTTGAAATTAAAGAAGATGGGAGGAGACGAAGGGACTATCTTAAAGAATAAGGTAAAAGTTAGGGAGAAGAACCATCTAACAAAGAAGAAGCCAACACTTGACATTATGAGTCAAGATATAATTCCCATTATTTGAATTGAAACCAAGCAAGCAAAGATACTTGACTTCTTGAGAAGACCAAACTTAAAATGTATTAAGTCTTGACAAAAATTGGACAGAGTAACGGTTGTATAAATATGAATTCTCAATTACAGACAAAGTAGGTAATCACAATAACCTGCACACAAAACAAACAAGCAACCCAATGTCTTGAGGTAAACCCCAAGAACTCCAGACAAAATATTAATTAAGGTCACAAGGTCTCCAACATAGGCCAACGTCTCTAATCCTAAGTCCAAGAAGTCCAATACTCCATAATGCCAAGGATAGTAACCAAATAGTCCAAGTATCATTAATGTTTTCTATGGTTCATGTTGATTATTAAGTATCTTCAAAAGAAAATAAAAGCTCAAATGAGCAAAATAAAAATGGCATAAAAGTAAATGCTCAAGTGGGCAAAGATGAAAATAGCATGAAATGTAAATGCTAAAGTAAATGGTACATAAAGTAAAAGCAGAAAAATAAAAGCATAAAATAAAATCAATTGTTAGAAGTTAATAGTAGTTGGATGACCATCTTGAAACTTGCATTTGGAACTCATTACAGGATTGGTAGAACCAAAGCCTCACAACAACAAGTTGCATTTGCTTTTTTTTCAAGTATATCATCCATTTAAGATTCCTCAAGGCCACATTTAATGATCAATGATGTTTAAGTGATCCGCATTGACAAAAATTGATGAAGATCCATTGGAGGATTGGTAGAACCAAAGCCTCCTAACAATAAATATCAAGGTTATTGGATCAAAGGGTTCAAATTAACATACTTGGGCTTGCAAACATAGGTTTGGGCTACGAATGATCATTTTCTCTAATCGGGACAAAATTTAGCGCTATGTTAAGCAATCGTAAGTGGACTTATGTAGAAGTCACACCTATTTTGAGGCCGGTCAATAGAAATCTATGTACTTCATGTTTGGATAAATGATATAGAGATCATTATCCCTTAACATGTACCACAAAATAAAAAATAAAGGGATAAGATGAAGAGGGAGGGGAATGATAAGCTAATTTGGATCACTATCTCAAATTTATTTCATCTTTAAATTCAATCACTCATCTCAATAGATTAAAGTACTAAACATATCATTAATCTGAAGCACCAAAAATGAATTAAATAATTCACTCTTTGGTAGATTTGAATTAATGAACAATTATCCAACTTCATCTACACCTAAAGTCCATTGAATTTAAAGAGAGATTGGACATTTAAAATTGCAATCCAAATCAACAATCAAAAGGAGTGACTAGAAAAGGATAGATGGATCAAAATAGCCACTAAACAAGGCAGAAAAAGCATTTTAGCTCTGTTACAATCGATTTCACTCTGGCAGCAATCAATTGCATCAGTGCATTTTTTCAAAAAAAACGTGAAATCCTTCTGTGACAATCGATTTCACTCTTACAACAATCAATTGCACCCTGTTAAAAACAGAAAAACAACATTTTAAAAGGCCACATTCTTGTTCAAACTTTCCATCAAACACCTTATGATCATGGATTCAATTGAGCAAGGAAATTCCATCAAATTATGAGAAAATAGCACCAATGGAATCTTTAAACAATGCTCAATGAATCAAACCCAAAGATCAACAAAAGATCACATTGTGAAACATGAATAATCCAACTTACCAAAGGTAGATCTAGAGAATTATCAAAACAACTTCAAGAATTTGCTTTAGTTCAACCCCAAGAATCAATACCCAAGCTTGTATGTAGAGAATTGATGAAGAAAATTTGTTTGGATGAAGGCTTAGCTCAAAGATTAGTAAGCTTCAAGGCAAAGCTTACTAACTTTTTTTGAAAATGGAGCTTTGAGTGAATTTTGTAGATGGGGGGAATTAAGATGTTTTTTAGCAAAGTGAATTTGGCTATCAAAAGCTTGAGATTTGAATGAAATGAAGGCTCTATTTATAGAGTTTAGGCTTGTAATTAGTGGTGGTTTGGAGTTTGGTTTGGGAAATGAAATTAGGCTTGGTAATTAATTCTTGGAGCCAAAATTTGAATTAATGATATATCTTTCAAAAAATGAAAAATTGGAGGCAAAATTTGAATTAATGATATATCTTTCAAAAATGAAAAATTGGAGCCAAAATTTGAATTAATGATATATCTTTCAAAAAAATAAAGAAAAATTGGAGCCAAAATTGACAAGCTTGAAATTGCTGATTTTTTTCATATTTTCACTCTGTGCAATCGATTGCACTTTAGGCTCAATCGATTGCATCAGTGTATTTTTTCAAAAAAATGGCGCAAAATGCACTATGTGCAATCGATTGCACTCTAAGAGCAATCGATTGTACGGTGAAAAAAATGAAAAGTTTTAATTATTTTTCTTTGTAAATAGAGATTTTAGGAAAATAATACCGGAAAACCTTATTTGTCAGATGCTTTGACTCAATGCCTACAAAACACAAATATTCAAAGACAAATATTTTTTTTTGTATTTTGATTAGAAGTTAGTCAACAACACATACAAAATACAAAACTAAGGTGCTTGGAGATCCCTCAAGAGAAAACTTAAAGATAGGAGATAGAAAAAGACGAAGAACCAACCCTAATGTGATCTTGTTATGATCTAGTTGATATGATATGATAGGGGAATCTTGGGGGGAAAATTGGGGTACAACAGCTGCCCTTATTTAAGTGTCTTCTATCCGGAGATTAGAAATCTTCGTGTTGACGCGATTGAAGATACTTAAATATAAAACAAGCCCTATTTTTGGCCCTAAGATACCATGCAATGCTTATGAATATGAATGCAGATGAATAAGTCTAAAGGGACACAAGACACCACTAGAGCTATAAAAAGGAAACAAATATCAAAAGAGAAACCCGACCAGGAAAATAAATCACTGGTGAAGGAAAGATAAGCCTTTGTTGGGGTAATGTCCAAGATAGGATCCAAAGCATCGTCAACTTAAGAAAGTAAAGGATAATGGTGACCGACAAATAACTGCGAACTATCCAATCTTTGAGGGGATAGCAAAAAAGTAACATCGACCCACCAAAGAAAGAGATGGTAAGATAATACCAAGAAATCTCAAGATGTATCCAATATTCATAACTGTGAACAGATGAACTTCCATTGGAGTAACAGAATCTCAACAACAGACTACCTTCTATAATGACAAGGCTACCATCCATTGGAGTAACAGAAATCTCAACAACAGACTACCTTCCATAATGACAAGGCTACCATCCATTGGAGTAACAAAAATCTCAACAACAGACTACCTTCCATAATGACAAAGCTACCATCCATTAGCGTAACAAAAATCTCAACAACACACTACCTTCCATAATGACAAGGCTACCATCCATTGGAGTAACAAAAATATCAACAACAAACTACCTTTCATAATGACAAGGCTACCATCCATTAGAGTAACAAAGATCTCAACAACAGACTACCTTCCATAATGACAAGGCTACCATCCATTGGAGTAACAAAAATCTCAACAATAAACTACCTTCCATAATGACAAGGCTATCATCAATTGGAGTAAGAAAATCTTAACAACGGACTACCTTCCATAATGACAAGGCTACCATCCATTGGAGTAACAAAAATCTCAATAACATACTACCTTCCATAATGACAAGGCTACCATCCATTCGAGTAACAAAAATCTCAACAACAGACTACCTTCCATAATGACAAGGCTACCATCCATTGGAGTAACAAAAATCTCAACAACAGACTACCTTCCATAATGACAAGGCTACCATCCATTGGGGTAACAAAAATCTCAACAACAGACTACCTTCCATAATGACAAGGCTACCATCCATTGGAGTAACAAAAATCTGAATCTTCTCTGGGAGTTATCAGATCCACTGGGGGAAGTACAAGTTGCTCAATTAAAGAGACCCGCCACTTGCTGCCATGAGGAGGAAATGCAATAAAGACTTTCCAGAAGGAGGAAAATATGGCTTCCTGGGGAAAGAGATGGAATTCCTAGATAAATGCCAATAAATTCCTGTGAATTGTTTTTATTAATAACCAAGTATTAAAATAATATTTCGCAAATAACCGGGTTTCGGAAAAAAATACGCAAATAACCATGTTTCAGATGACTCCCCAAAGGAGGAGCCATCTGAAATGGCGCATGCACCTCTTTTTTTAAGGGAGGCGCCATCTCACTTGGCGCCTATGTGCTTAGGGCATGCCCTAAGCCAAGTGAGATGGCGCCTAAGTATATTTTTAGGGCAAAAAAATTTTTTTTAATTTTTTTTCCTGTGCATTGCCTGTTGGACAGAGATCAACAAAATGGACTTTTTATTAAAAAAAAAATAATTACATCCAACTGTATTACATTAAAATAACAGTAAAAAAAATGGATACAAAAAAACTGGGAAAAAAAAAGATACATCAGTGATCCCCCGGAACCCGGTAATGACCCCCGGTTCCGCATCCCTGTCCTCGCCTTTCTCTTGCTGGGTGTCGTCGCGCTTCCTGTTGCGGCAAGGTCGATGGCCCAGCGAAGTCAATGCGGTCCGAATCCATAAAATCAGTCAGATCTCCATATCTAGAAGATCCACTCTGGTATAGTCGGTTACCCATACCCTCAAAGTTTGGTCGTGTTGGTGGTGGGTGGGGTTCCATGGTTGGTCTGTAGCATTGGTCGTCTGAGTACGAGGGGTAGAAAGGAAATGGATCTTGGGGTGTTTGGTATTGAGGATGTTGGGTGGTTTGGTGATATGGTGGGTGATGGTAGGTTTGGTCGGCTTGGTCATAATCTTCCGACATTCCCATATCAGGGCTAAGGCTGGATGTTGAGGGCGCCATATTGGGATATGTGGAAGACTGAAATTGTGTGTGGGGTATGTGGGTGTGCTGGTATTGGGGTTGGTATTGTGGTTGGGTTTGAGGCATATCGGGGTATTAGTAGTTTGGTGGTGATTGTGGTTGGTTGTACGGCATTTGATTGTAGTTGTGTTGTGGTGGTGAATGTGGTTGGGTGTTTGTGGGTCTGTTTCTTCTTGGGGGTTGGTGGGAGGTTGATGGGTTTTGGGTTTGTTGATGGGGAATCGAGGGTTGTGCCCATTATGTGCGTGGGTCAACCAAGTACCTCGGATGAGACACGTGCATTTTTGGGTTACTAACCGACCTGTACCACGACAAATATTGATCTGTGTGTCGCATGTTACCTTGAGTAAGGAAAACCGGGAATTACAAGACGTAGCGGTGACGCCTCTGCCACATCTTACACCATTCCGGAGCGAAGTCTTTCCAGTTGGTAAGACCCCACCGGGCGTCGACCCTTTTAAGATGCCATGGGGACAAATCTGTTGGATCACTTGGTATATCTTGATGCATTCTGTGATCGGTGGATCTGGAACTGACTGTTTAACGCTGGTTCGCGAAATGTCACGGAAGCAAGAGTCGCCACCGTCTTTTATTTTCTCCAAATGGAAAGGACAAAAGCACAGAAAAATTCCTTAAAGAGATTGCTCTCGGTTCGGGAGGTAGGTTATAGAAAGGGAAGGTGTTAGCACCCTTTCTATCCATGGTTATCCATGGGCTCTTAGATACTTGCTCATTGTGTTTTCAAAAATGGTTTGTTTGCTTTTCAATGTGGGTTTTAAAAAGTTTCTTTGAAAATTCCAGTTCGACTCTTGTATCGGTCCTCAAGAGTGTTTGAAAAATTGCTTTCGAAAGCTTTTGAAAATGTGTCGGTGTGAAAAGTATTTTTGAATTTGTTTTGAAATTTAGAGCAAGTATCTACGAGAACCTACCTACCCTAAGGAATTCGTCTGTGTAAATGTCCTTTAAAGTAGTGCCATCCCACCATTGAGAGGTAGGTAACACCACCGTGGGAGGTGTTCGGGTCAATTCGAGGTTCGGGACATGGTGATCACCGGAGCAATGGGAAGACACCTTAGAAGCTACCCTCATGCCAGGTTCCCGGATCATGAGGACTTACTAAGACATCCTCTACTCGACGATCACCTTTCGAGGCAAGGCAACAGTGAGGCGTACCCTAGGGGTGGTGTGTGAATTGTGTGTCATGTTCAGTTATTTATCTTGTCATGTCATTGGTGTTCTACGCTCGTTTTTATTTATGTCCATACATTCTTTCATGCCTTTGATTTAACAGTTAAGATATTTGCGGGAAAAGTAAATTCTAAGCTATTACAAAAGACGCGGGTCCACATCGCCAAAAGTTTCTCGAACCCGATTTGACAGAAAATAAATAAATAAAGGTAAAGAATTAAAGAGTGCGAGCAATTATTTACAAGGCTTCGGGAGAGATACATAAATATTTAAACGAAATAAAATAAATATGCGAATAAACAATTAAGTCGAAATGAGGGAGTTGGACCCTTTTTGCAAAGTTAAAGTAATGAGGAATTGATTAAAATTAAAAGAAAGAAAGAACTTGTTTTTTTGGTATTTTTTAATGTTCTAGGATTTAATATATAAAAAAGGAATTAACTAAAATTAAATCAAGATGTAAACCCTAATTCTAGTGGCTTTTAATTTATTAAAAAAATATTGAAGTTTTTAACCTAAAATTAATCCTAATTTTTACATGCAATTTAATTATAAAAATAAATAAAATAATATTAGGTATTTGATTATCATGAAAGAAAAATAAAAAGATGAAAATTAATTAAACCTAATTCTACATTTTTTAGATTTTTATTAAAAGTATTAAAATTAAAACCTAATTTACACTAAGTTTAATTAGATGCAAATTTATTTAAGAAAATACTAAAATAAAAATTATTTATTGTTTTAACTCTTTTCTGATTTTTTTTATGATATTTTATATTTTGTGAAAATAATTAATTAACTAAACAAATAATAGTTAAAAGAAAAATAGAATTAATAAATAAATAAAAAAATAGCAAACCTAGGGGGTTCAGACCCCAAATAGGAGGTGATTCTTTAGAAATTCAGGCCCATTAAGACATTGGTCCATTTGACTTTTCCAGGCAGCGTATAGCAATGTTGACCAGGGTGCAACGTGTTCTTTAGATCTATGCCTTTGGATTGACCCTGACATGCACATGGACGGTTTGATCTGGAGGGTGCATGGTACGCCTTGATATTGAACCTGCACGTGAATTCTTATTGAAAAATAATATGGACGTAATGTAGACCTGGGGCTCGAACCCAGGTCATGGATGTTAACAGCTCATATGCCTTGCCACTGAACTACTGCACGCGTTGTTAACATTAAACAAACAACAAATATTATAAAAGAAACAAAACGTTAGTGAATCTCTGCGCGCGAAATTTCAAAAGAGCCTATCATGGCCAGCCACGAGTTCATCTTCTCCATTGTTTTCGTTTTTCCTGAAAATACAATAAACATGGCAACGGTTTTTTACGCGTTTTCTTAGGCATGCTACTAGAAAATAGCGATTAGCCCTACGACGCTCATAAATTGAGCGCGAGGGTTCCATGGTCTCCGTCCACATGCGCTGATCACAACCATGGCACTGTGGTGTTCTAATTTTGCTTTGTCTTAAAACCCCTAATTCGAAACTCTACAAACCCTAAAAATCATCAATGGCGAAATCGTATACAAGGCATAAAAACACAATTAAACACATGGGTTAGCTTCAGAATAGCATGAGGAATGTAAATCAACAATTAAAACTTGCAATAAACGCATGAATGAAGATGCACGATTGTGAATTTTATTTGAAACAGTTTTACTCCATTGTACCAATTCTGGGTGTTTTGATGAGCGTTTGTGATTGGAAAACGTTCAGTGATGCTTGAGGAAGCTAATGAGATGAGAATTGTGCCTTGAATCGTCCTAGAAAGTGGTTTTCAGTTTTGAGTTTCTTGCCAAATTTTTCAAGTTTGATGATCAATTTCTAGCGCAGCTTAATGGTTATCAGCATTAGGTTTTTGTTTTGGCTTATGTAATGAATCAATTAGGTTAACAAATTTGATCAGAATCTCTTGTATTCATGATTTTAAGATTTGATTTCCAAGCTTTATTTTTTCAATCTTTTTCCATGTGTTTTTGCTCTCAATCATATCAAATTGCATTGGTTCTTTCCTTATTTGGCTAGGCACGAATTATTGAGTATAAAATATGCACAAAAAGATTTAAAACTTTAGGTTAAGTGTTTTCCATGTATTTAATTTGATTTAAATGAATTAATATAAATAAAAATTCAAATAAATAAATAAAAAATGAAGAAATACTTCCCTTTGGGCCAAGTGGTCGTGCACATGCTATGGATGATGAATTGTGGAAGAAAAATGGGCCCATTAGCAATTTTAGGTCATTTGAATCAATGTTGACTTTTCAAAATATCCAAATATTTCCCAACTTCTACAAGGCATAACTTGCTCAATTTTTAAGCTTTTCTCATGTTCTGGGACATTTTGGAAAGGTCTTTGAGTCCTCTAACCAATGTCTTTGGTCCCATGTCATTTTGATTTACCAATCTCAAGTTATGGCCTTTGACTTAAAGTCCCTTTTTGTTGTCTTTTGAAAATGACCTATAATGTTGAAATTGATAACTCTTTGTGAGAACATTTCTTGGACTTGAAGTATGAAGATGAGTTGTAGGAAATGTCTTTCTCTTCAAAATGAGCTTTGGATGGAATTTTTCTGATAATCCATGTGAAAGTTATGCCCTGGTCAATTTACAGTTGACTTTTTCAACTGTCCAAATAAGGAAACTTTTGCATTTTGATGATTTTTGAGCCAAGCTTTGAGAATCATGATCAAGCATTGATCAAATGATGTTTGTGGCTTCAAAATGATATGTTGACCAAAAATTTGAACTTTTGACTGTCAAATGACCATTTTACCCCTGCAGTTGACTGTAATGCAATTTAGGGTTTTTGACTGTGCAATTTTGAGCTGAATGTCTTGAAACTTGATATGAGGATGCTTGACCATATTTATAGGCATGTGAAACTTGATTGGGCCTTTGGAAACTTCATTTTCTTGATCAGAAGCAAAACCCTAATTTTGACTGTTCAGGAGGCCTTTGCACTGTGCAACCCTTGGAGAGTTTTGAAGCTTTGACTTGGCAATTTCTTGAAGAATATGGGAGGGCAAATTTTGGGGTACAACACATTCCGAACTGCATCTTCACACGGTCGCTGTGGTGCATCTCCACAATGTTGAACCGAATGATTGTAGTCTTTGCAGTCCAAGTTGATGCATCCTCTGGGTTTAGATCATGGCCCAAACCCAAATATGGTCTCCAGATGAACTGCGATAAAATTTAAATCAGGTTAGCGCAAAATTAATGTATAAATAATTTAAATGAACAAAAGCTAAAAGCTACGACGTACGTCATCTGGGCCTAAGTGATCCAACAGATTGCGGTAGAGTGCGACATTGAATCTTGGATTCTTGCCGTAATCCATACCCCTCACGCAGTACCTAAAGGAAATGAGAAACATGTTATTCTTAGCATATATTTTGGGAAGAGCAGAATAGTTATAAATGCTATAACTTGATGACTTACTTTGTTGCGTACGGGAAACCGAAAGTGTTGTTGTTGACGGGGTTTAAGGACTCCATCCTCCACCAACCCCAGGCTTGTAGTAAAAATGCGCACCCATAAAATGTACATTTTTCCTTGACTGCGTTTTTGCACAAGGAACTGTATAGGTGGGCTAATACTGCAGAACCCCAACTATATTTTCTTGTTTTTTCAAAATTTGTTAGTAAATGTAAGTACATAAAATTTACACTATTTCCCGTACTTTCGGGAAATAAAAATGTACCAAAAAGTATCATAAGATACGTTCTGGCTTTTACTACTCTGTCATTCTCTGAGGAATTTTCATTTAATTCCAAACTTGCATAATGACGTTTCAGGTCAGTGAGTAGTATTCTCTGCCCTCTTGCTCCACCACCTTCTACCATATCCCTACCCAACAGTTCTTCACACTGTGAGTTGGGTTGTTGAACCGACCCGTTCACGGCCTTACCGTCGATAGGGAGACCCAGTAGCATGTACACATCCTCTAGCGTGATGGTACATTCACCTATTGGTAGGCGAAATGTATGGGTCTCCGGTCTCCACCTTTCCAACATTGCAAGAATGAACTTCGAGTCAATGGTGCAGTTGGAGATCTTTATCACATGTCCAAAACCTGCGTATTCTAGATAAGGGACGATAAATGGGTCAGGAGCCAGGTAGTTGTGCGAACGGATTCTGAATCTTTTTGTGTCCTGAGTTCATAATTCAACAGGTGTAAGATTAATTAAGATGAACAACACGTTATTTGAAGTATGAAAAATGTATAACCAAACAAGAGACTTACAAATGCAGCAATGTTTTCCCTTGTGCCTCTGTGAGTATCGCCCATTGTTAGAAGAGCCATTGTTTAGAATGCTTGAGAGTATGAAAGACTTAGGAAGAGATAGAGAGTATGATAGACTTATGAAATATTTCATAGCAGAGAGTGAGACTTGTGTGGGTGTGAGAGATGTATGATATGGTATGTATTTATAGGCAAATAAGTTTGATGTAGTGGTTGCTTGTGCTTGCATGCCTGCGAAGTGTCACATTTGCATGCTTAGGGGGTTACACATATGCATGCATGCATGTACAAAAAATGAAAGGTGTCACTCTTGTAGGCTAGGTGGCAGCCCATGCATGTATCACAATTGGACAGTAAGGGAGGCGCCATTGGACTTGACGAAAGAGTACAAAAATGAATGGTGTCGCCACCCCAATTGGCGAATAAGAGGTGTCATTTGTTACAACATAGGCTCAGGCTATGTGACAGCCTTTAGGATTCCTTTCATTATTGCATGCAAGTCCATTGGAGTTGATGGGTGGAGTCTTACAACAAACATGTATATGTGCAGAATAGGGCCAGGCTAGGTGGCAGCCTATGGGGTTTCATAAGCCCATGCATGTATCACGATTGGACAGTAAGGGAGGCGCCATTGGACTTGGCGAAAGAGTACAAAAATGAATGGTGTCGCCACCCCAATTGGCGAATAAGAGGTGTAATTTGTTACAGCATAGGCTCAGGCTACGTGACAGCCTTTGGGATTCCTTTCATTATTGCATGCAAGTCCATTGGAGTTGATGGGTGGAGTCTTACAACAAACATGTATATGTGCAGAATATGGCCAGGCTAGGTGGCATCCTATGGGGTTTCATAAGCCCATGCATGTATCACGATTGGACAGTAAGGGAGGCGCCATTGGACTTGGCGAAAGAGTACAAAAATGAATGGTGTCGCCACCCCAATTGGCGAATAAGAGGTGTCATTTGTTACAGCATAGGCTCAGGCTACGTGACAACCTTTGGGATTCCTTTCATTATTGCATGCAAGCCCATTGGAGTTGATGGGTGGAGTCTTACAACAAACATGTATATGTGCAGAATAGGGCCAGGCTAGGTGGAAGCCTATGGGGTTTCATAAGCCCATGCATGTATCACGATTGGACAGTAAGGGAGGCGCCATTGGACTTGGCGAAAGAGTACAAAAATGAATGGTGTCGCCACCCCAATTGGCGAATAAGAGGTGTCATTTGTTACAGCATAGGCTCATGCTACGTGACAGCCTTTGGGATTCCTTTCATTATTGCATGCAAGCCCATTGGAGTTGATGGGTGGAGTCTTATAACAAACATGTATATGTGCAGAATAGGGCCAGGTTAGGAGGCAGCCTATGGGGTTTCATTGTTGCATGTAATATTATTGGCAGCCTTGGGGGGTTGCATCCTTACTTAATTGAAATTTTTAGCCTTACGTTTAACATAACATTGATTCACATAATCTGTCAAATATTCCAACCTTCGAATCAGTCATCAAATTCATACATTCCAACCTTCAAACATTACAGCATTCATACCTTCATACAATCAATAAACCTCAAACATTCCAACCTTCAAACCTTAAAACAATTCTACGCAATGGCCTCTTCACCATAATTTGTCGTCAAAGCACATTTCAACGGTGAGACATACATTTGTCCCACAGTTGGGTTTTTGTTTAGAAACACATACAACATTCGATTTCTCTTAAACGGGAAAGCCAATTTCTCGTACTTCAAGAAAAGATTGGAGGCCAAACTTGAACGAGGCCCGGTGTCCCACATATTTTATCAGAATCCAGTTTTTTTTGGAAACAACCAAGTAATTTTTTATAAGGTTGAAGTTCAAGATGACGAGGATCTCCAGAATATGATTTCCAGCCATGTCTATTCTGGATACGACTCTATTGAGTTGTACGTTTTGCTTCAAGAGCCTCCGGTGACACAGGAGGTAGAGCCTCCGGTGACACAGGAGGTTGATCCTTTGGAGAATGAACAAGATGAGGTAGATGCAGTTGATGATGAAGAAGAAGATAACGAGTTAGAGTTTGATAAAATGGTGAACGATGATTCTGACGATGATGGCATCCCTAGTATTCCTACAGACAAAATCTACACACCACCTCCGCACATGACAAACTTCAACATGGGCGGAGATGAACCTTCTACTGACTTATTTTTCAAACCGTATATGCAGTCGGATGAAAATTTAAAAGAGAAGGACAAGTTTCGTAACAGAGAGGAATGCATCAGGGCCATTAAAAAATTTCACATGCTCAACTCGGTTGATTTTAAGGTGGATCGTGTCAACCCGGAAAGGTACAAGATCAAGTGTGTCCACCCTGACTGTATGTTCAAGCTGACCGCATCATACAGATTAAGGGGTGACTGTTGGGTCATAGGTTCCATGACTACCCACACTTGTGTAAGTTCCACTCAATCACAGGACCACCGAAAACTCAACTATGATCTAATCTGTCAAGAAATCCTACCCCTGGTCAGCAACGACCCATCTTTGAAGGTGAAAACAATCATCTCCCACATCACCACGGTTTTTAACTACACTCCGTCTTACTGTAAGGCGTGGTTAGCAAAGACTAAGGCGATTGAAAGGGTGTACGGAAACTGGGAGGAGTCATACCGAGAACTTCCCCGCTACTTGAATGCACTCAAGACGTATTCTCCAGGTAGTGTTTACGTTCTTGAAACATTGCCAGCGTACGCCCAAGATGGTAGTCTACTGCATGGCAACGGAATATTCAGTCGCGTGTTTTGGGCATTTCAACCATGCATCACAGGGTTTGCATCATGCAAACCAATTCTACAAATTGACGAGACTTGGTTGTATGGGAAGTACAAAGGCACGCTATTGATGGCAGTTGCACAAGATGGCAACAACAACATTTTCCCCGTTGCGTTTGCCCTTGTCGAGGGGGAGACCGATGGTGCTTGGAGCTTTTTCCTGAAAAATCTTCGGACACACGTGGCTCCTCAACCAGATCTCTGTTTGATCTCGGACAGACATGCCTCCATTGAAAGTGCCTACAATAATCCAGCAAATGGTTGGCATGACCCTCCTTCTACGCATGTCTATTGCGTCAGGCATATCGTCCAGAATTTATCGAGGGAGGTCAAGGACAAAACATTGGGGAAAGTGGTTATGAATGCGGGATATGCATTGACATAACCCACATTCAAATATTACCGCAACGAGATCCGTTTGTCTAATCCAGAAGCCGGTAGGTGGATCGACAATATTCCGGTGGAAAAGTGGACTAGGTCATACGACAATGGCCAAAGATGGGGGCATATGACAACGAATCTTATTGAATCAATGAATGGGGTATTCAAGGGCATACGAAACCTCCCAATCACTGCCTTGGTAAAATCTACGTATTTTAGGATGGCTGCGTTATTTGCCAAAAGAGGTGAAATATGGAATGCGGTGTTGCAATCTGGACAACTATGGAGTGAAAGCTGCATGAAATACATTAAGGCTGAAAGTGCTAAAGCCAACACTCACATGGTTATACGGTTTGACCGACACAACCACAACTTCATTGTGAAAGAGACAATCGACCACAATGAAGGCCTGCCAAGACAAGAATACAGGGTCATTTTACCTTCTCAATGGTGCGATTGTGGCAGGTTTCAAGCATTTCGTATGCCTTGCTCTCATGTCATTGCCGCTTGTGCTCATACCCATCCAGACGCGCTTCAAATGCTGTCAAACGTTTACAAATCTGAAACGTTGCTCATTGTTTACAACAACAACTTTCCTTTGGTGGCAAAACCGGATTATTGGACTGAATACAACAGCGATATAGTTTGGCACAATGACCAAATGCGAAGGAACAAGAAGGGTCGTCCCAAAAGTAGGCGCATCACAACAGAAATGGACGATCTTGACAGGTTGGAAAGAAAGTGTGGTTTATGCCGTCAGGTCGGACACAATCGCAAAAACTGTCTGAATCGGGCGTCTGGCTCGACCACATAAATATTGTAATACATAAAATCTTTTCAATATTTGTGTTGTAAACATTTGGGTTTTCCGTTAACAGATTTTGCTACAGTTAATAAAACGCGTACAACAATAATTAACGATATTCAATCTAGGAAATTACAACTGTTAACACAATTTCATCTGACCCATGTGTGATCGGTGGATCTGGAACTGACTGTTTAACGCTGGTTCGCGAAATGTCGCGGAAGCAAGAGTCGCCACCGTCTTTTATTTTCTCCAAATGGAAAGGACAAAAGCACAGAAAAATTCCTTAAAGAGATTGCTCTCGGTTCGGGAGGTAGGTTATAGAAAGGGAAGGTGTTAGCACCCTTTCTATCCATGGTTATCCATGGGCTCTTAGATACTTGCTCAATGTGTTTTCAAATTGTTTTGTGTGCTTTTCAATGTGGGTTTAAAAAAAGTTTCTTTGAAAAAATTTCAGATCGACTCGTACGTCAGAGTGTTTGAAAAGTTTGCTTTGAAAGCTTTTGAAGATGTGTTGGTGTGAAAAGTCTTTTTGAGTTTGTTTTGAGATTAGAGCAAGTATCCTTGAGAACCTACCTACCCTAAGGAATTCGTCTGTGTAAATGTCCTTTAAAGTAGTGCCATCCCACCATTGAGAGGTAGGTAGCACCACCGTTGGAGGTGTTCGGGTCTATTCGATTTTAGGGACATGGTGATCACCAGAGCAATGGGAAGACACCTTAGAAGCTACCCTCATGCCAGGTTCCCGGATCATGAGGACTTACTAAGACGTCCTCTACTCGACGATCACCTTTCGAAAGGCAACAGTGAGGCGTACCCTAGGGGTGGCGTGTGCGAATCGTGCGTCATGTTTCAGTTATTTGTCTTGTCATGTTTGTTGTGATCTACGCTTGATTTTAATTTGTCCATTCATTCTTGCATGCATATTTAACAGTTATAAGTTGCGAGGAAATAAAGCTAGACTATTACAAATGGCGCGGGTCCACATCGCCAAAATTAAACCGGACCCGATTTAGCGGAAAAATAAATAATGCGAAGAAACAAAGTGCGAAAAGTAAATTACATGGCTTAGGGACAATTACATAATTATAATTAAACGACATAAGATAAATGCGCAAATTAAATAATTAAAACGAAACTAGGGCGTTGGACCCTTTTTGCAAATAATTAAAATTAATAAGGACTTAAAAATTAAAATTAAATGAGAATGATATTTTTGTGTTTTTTAGATTTAATGAAAAAAGAAATTAATTGAGATTAAATTAAACGGCAAACCCTAATTCTAATATTTTTTTATTTATTATGAAAGAATTAAATTATAACCTAAATTAAACTCTAAATTAATTTGTACAATTTTTAATTTATGAAAATAAAATAATAAATAAATAATATTGTTATTCTGAAAAAAAGGGAAAATTAAAAGAAAATAATTAGATATTAAACCTAAATTCTATTTTTGGTGTTTTTTATTAAAAAGATTAAAACTATAACCTAATTATGCTAAATATTTACATATATTAATTTATTGATGAAAATAATTAAAATTAAAAATTATATTTTTATTTGGACATTCTTTATTTTTATGATGTTTTTCTGTATTTTTTGTAAAAAGGATATTTAATTTAAATCAGAAAATAAATAAACAAATAAACAATTAAAAATAATAAAAGATAAAAGAAAATTTAGAAAAAAGATAGAACCAGGGGGGGTTTGCTGTCCCATTATGGAGGTATAAATTTGAGAGGCCTGGCCCAATTGAGTTTGAATTTGCTGACTTTTCATGCTTCCATATGATGCGTTTGACCAGGTGTATGCTGCATCCTGAAGCTTGGTCATTGATCTGATCATTGTGGACGCGTGGCTAATGGGATATTGGTGGAGTATGGTGGTCCTCTTCAAGCGCGCTGCATAAGAATTATTCATGAAAAATAATATGGAACTTTTGCCAGACCTGGGACTTGAACCCAGGTCTTTGAGGTCACAAGCGTTGTTCCTGTCCACTGAGCCATTTTGTTTCATTTAACATATAATATCAATTAAATAACAAAAAGCAAGATCAATGCATAATGGGCAAAACGCGCGTAAATTTGAAACACCCAACCAGGGCCTGCCAACGCATCATCGTCTTCATCCCCTTTTTTTTATTTTTTCTGAAACATAAGCAAACGGCAACGGTTTTAGACACGTTGCATTAGGGTGCCTACTGAAAAATAGCGAATAGCTCCATGAGCTTCATAAATTGTTCGCGAGGTATGTGTTTTGTTCAGAAGAACACGCTGAGTGCAATGATCATGATCTCAAGTCCCAATTGTTCCTTGGATGAGAAACCCCAAATCAAGAACCCTGCAACCCTAAATATCGTTCATGGCCAAATCGCATGTATTGCTCAAAAATGAAATCAATTAGTATGGTTAGCTTTAGAACATCATGAGAAACAAGAATTCATAAACAAAATATGCAAAAGATGTATGATTCGTGCTATGCGATTTCAGAAAATTCACTTTGCAGTTTGAGTTCTAACCAACGATTCTTTGTGCTTTAGTTGATGTTAATGATTGAGAGAGGTTCAAGAATGTCTCAGGATGCTATTGGAATGAAACTTGAGGCTTGAAACGACCTAAAAGCTAGTTTTCAGTCTTGAGTTTTTTGTGAAAAAATTCAATGTGCAATGCTTGTTTTGGGCGCAGCTTGCAGTCTTATTGGCATTAGGTCTTGTTCTTGTATATGTAAGGAACGATTTAGGTCAAAAACATTGAACAAAATCCATGGCCATAATGATTTTTGAGGATTTGATTTCACAAGATCTTTTTTGAATCTTTTTTCATGGTTTTTGGTTCAATCATGCTCAAATCTCATCCAAATTTGCCTAATTGGGATATGCACGAAATATTAAGAATAAACATGCATGAAAAGATTTTTTTAGGTTAAGTTTGATATTTTTCATATATTAAAATCATTTAAATGAATATAAATTAATATTAATTCAAATAAATAATTAAAAAATATGAGAATACTTCCCTTTGGGCCTAGTGGTCGTGCATAGGCTTGGCATGAAGAAATTTGGAAGAAAAATGGGCCCATTTGCATTTTTAGGCCTTTTGCATCAATGTTGACTTTTCAAAATTCCTAAAAATTTCCCAACTTCCACAAGGCATAACTTGGTCAATTTTTAAGCTTTTCACATGTTCTTGGACATTTTGGAAAGGTCTTTGAGTCCTCTAACCAATGCCTTTGGTCCCATGTCATTTTGATTTACCAATCTCAAGTTATGGCCTTTGACTTAAAGTCACTTTTTGTTGACTTTTGAAAATGACCTATAATGTTGAAATTGATAACTTTTTGTGAGAGCATTTCTTGGACTTGGAACATGAAGATGAATTGTAGGAAATGTCTTTCTCTTCAAAATGAGCTTTGGATGGAATTTTTTCTGATAATCCATGTGAAAGTTATGCCCTGGTCAATTTCAGTTGACTTTTTCAGCTGTCCAAATATAGCAACTTTTGCATCTTTGATGATTTCTGAGCCAAATCTTGAGAATCATGATCAAGCATTGATCAAATGATGTTTGTGGCTTCAAAATGATATATTGACCAAAAATTTGAACTTTTGACTGTCAAATGACCATTTTGCCCCTACAGTTGACTGTAGTGCAACCTAGGGTTTTGACTGTGCAATTTTGAACTGAATGCCTTGAAACTTGACATGAGGATGTTTGACCACATTTGTAGGCATATGAGACTTGATTGGGCCTTTGAAATCTTCCTTTCCTTGATCAGAACCCAAACCCTAGTTTTGACTGTCTAGGAGACAGTTGAGCTGCATAGTCCTTGGGGAATTTTGTGACCTTGACTTTGACAATTCTTGATGAATATGGGAGGGCAAATTTTGGGGTACAACAGTTGCCCCTGTTCAATCTTCTTAGACCTGAGGATGCAGATTGGCGGACATGCCTTTCGTAATCCGAGGGTAGAAGATGATTGGACACTAGAGTGCCCAGAAATTTGCGCTCACATAGTAGCAATGATGATGAGGGAATGGGCTTATAGATGCCATTTGGATGTTGCTTGGATAGGGTGATGGGCTTATAGATGCCATCTGGACGTTGATCGCGTAGGAGATTCCTTAGCGAGAACCTGCATACCTGCAAAACAGAAAAATGAGTACCTGACACGTCGCAGGAGCTGATTTTAGATGCTTGATATAGATATGTCCTGATTGGTTACAGGAGCTGAGTCTGGAGCTTCAAACGCTGATGAATGAACCAGGGATGGTTACTGCCTTAGCATGAATGGTAAGAGAGTCCTGAATGATTTCAAACTTCAACAACGCTCGTTGAGAAAATCTTGGTGAGGATTACCATCTTCGTAGTGTCAGGAAGAGAACCAAAGGACATTATAATCTCAAAGGGAGTCACCTCACTCACCGTTGGAGAGGGAACTATAGGAAATTATAATCTGGAAGGAATTATCACCTCACACGCCGTTGGAGAGGGGAACATCTGAAAAGGGAATTACCACCTCACTCGCCGTTGGAGAGGGGACCATAGGAGAATATCACCTCACGCTCATGCCGGAGAGGGGAACATCTGAAGAAGGAATTACCACCTCACACGCCGTTGGAGAGGGGACCATAAGAGAATATCACCTCACGCTCATGCCGGAGAGGGGAACATCTGAAGAAGGAATTACCACCTCACACGCCGTTGGAGAGGGGACCATAAGAGAATATCACCTTACGCTCATGCCGGAGAGGGGAACATCTGAAGAAGGAATTACCACCTCACACGCCGTTGGAGAGGGGACCATAAGAGAATATCACCTCACGCTCATGCCGGAGAGGGAAACATCTGAAAAAGGAATTACCACCTCACACGCCGTTGGAGAGGGGACCATAAGAGAATATCACCTCACGCTCATGCCGGAGAGGGGAACATCTGAAGAAGGAATTACCACCTCACACGCCGTTGGAGAGGGGACCATAAGAGAACTTCTACTGAGTCTTTATCAGAAAAATCTGTTTGGAGTTGATTTAACTGGACTGGAGAGGTCCTTGAAATATGTTTGAGAATTTCAACTGCATCTTTCCTGCAAGGTAAAGGTTAGTTATATGCGATGCATGATATGGATCAAGCAAACATGGATACGATTTATATGATATGATGTGTACATGCATGCTATAATGATGTATGTGATGATTCATGTATGTTTTCGTCTAGGAAAATAAATCCTTGACGGGTGCCGGGAAGTCATATCCTGGGCTGACGTTGAGGAAGAGATTTTGCTTCCGCTGTGGATGATTGTTGCAAGAATACCGGTAGGAGAAGATAACTCCGTTGAGGAATAAACTTGGCAAATGAAATAATTCTGCGGGAGAAAAGATACTCTAGCGATCATGCTGGGGAGTGCTACTCTGTGGGGATAGCGATGTTTTGCTGAGTTGATGAAGATAACTCCGCTGGGGATATCCTTGTTGTCGGAAGTGTTGATAGACTTCGCTGGGGGTAGGAAGATACTTTGCTGAGGACGCTCTTTCCGTGGCTTTTGGCTGAGGATAACCCAGTTATATCCTGTTACGGAAATAACTCTTTAAATTAAGCCGGGACGACGCGTTCGTGCTCTGCGAGGGATAAGCTTCCAGAATCTACTAGGGATAAGCTTACTGCTTGGGAAGATGGATTTCAACTTTTCCTGGGGAACTGGATTGGATTCTCCTGGGGAGATTTTGAACTGTAATGCTGTAGGTTGAAAGAGGGAACCTATGTAGGGTTGCCTGCTGATGAGCTCGTGTAAAACCGCATCTGAAATGGAGAAGGAACCTGGGTAGGGTTACTTTGATGATGAGTTCGTGTAAAACTTCGTTTTTGGAAAGGGAGAACCGGTGTAGGGTTGCTTGGTGAGGTAAGTTCATGTAAAACTTCTTGCTGCACCGGGGTGAGGTTATCTTGAACTAAATCCATGTAAGATTTCTGGAGGAACCGGGGTTAGGTTACCTTGGGGTAAATCCATATGAGATTTCTTGACGAACCGGGGTAAGGTTACTGGAGACGAGTCCATGTGAGACTTCTGGGGGAACCGGGGTTAGGTTACCTTGAGATAGATCCGTGTGAGATTTCTTGATGAACCGGGGTAAGGTTGCTGGAGACGAGTCCATGTGAGACTTCTGGGGGAACCGGGGTTAGGTTACCTTGAGATAGATCCGTGTGAGATTTCTTGATGAACCGGGGTAAGGTTGCTTCGGGATAAGTTTGTGTAAAAACTTTTTGATGAACCGGGGTTAGGTCATCTTGAGATAGGTCCATGTAAGACTTCTGGAGGAACCGGGGTTGGGTTACCTGGGTAAGTTCGTGTAAAAACTTCTTGATGAACCGGGGTTAGGTCATCTTGTGGAGGAGGAGTCTGTGTATGACTTTGTCTGAAGGTTGAGAAGAAACCGGTGTTGGGTTGCATGATTTTGATTAAGTGGATGATTGTCCTGTTTGGTCTCGGACGTTAACCCACGATCTGGAATTTGTAGGGGTAGATGGTAATCATTCTTATGTGGATCTGTCCTTTGTACCTTGGCTGACAGAGAAATTGGATCGCCTGGATAACTCATTATTGCCCCTGTTTCGGAGGTAAGGGAGGCGGATACCTGTGTGGGGGATTGGCAAATCTTCGGGTAGACAAGTGACGAGATGCCGGGACATAGTCGTACGCTTTGATCCCTAACTTTTGCCTGGACCGCCCTTTCGGGTTTTCAGTCCACCGGGATACCCATTTTTGCCCAAGCCGCCTTTTCAGGTTTTCGACTTGCCGGGTGTACATATTTTTTCGTTTTCATCCCTTATTTTTGCCCGAACCCTTTTGGTTCGACGGGAAGCCCTTATTTTTGCCTAGGCGTGTAAACCTAGCGGGTCTTTGATTGTGCGCAGTATTTTTTCGACTATGTCCATACTCTCAGAACGTAGGGAGTTGCCCCTGTTGGAAGTATTTTGCCATGCCCCAGATAATGGGCAATGCTCCTACTGTGCCCCTTGATTGGAGGTACTTCTGTTCACAAGGTGTTCATCGTGCGAATTTCCCTGTTGTTCAAACAAATAGTCATATGCAAACAAGGTTATTTTAAGAATGCAAAAGCCTATGTCTGTCTTGAATTTTGAAAATGCATTTTTTGTAATACAGTGCGGTGTCAACTCAAGATTTTACAGCAAACCTTCAGGAGTCAGGATACCTTCGTAACAGTATGCTTTCGAACTAACCCATGCTTCAGCTAGGACTTTTAAGGGTTATATCGTGGCCTGGTTCACGGTTTAAGAAACAAAGGATAAAGGCTCAAATTATTTGTACCCACCCGCTCTTCGTGATGTTCTCCAAACCTAAACTCAGTTGATCATACGTTAGACCTTGTTTGAGTCTTTGCCCTGATTTTCCAGTGATGGTTCGGACATTGATGATTTATTCTGACTAGGCAGTCATTTCCTTTCGCGTTGAGGGTTTGTAGGACCTCTTTTCTTTTGATTGCGTTATCCCTATTTTTTTTGCCTGAACTGTTCTTTTTTGTGATTACAGTCAGCGGGATGCCCCGATTTCATAAGTCCCTTTTATAGGTTTTGACTTCTTGGGCTTTTTAATTTTGGTAATGACTGCCTGTTTTTATGGTTATTTGGAACCATCACTGTCTTTTTTCGTTTGTAAGGACCTCTTTGGTGCCATTCGTTATGCACTTGGATCAACTGAGAGACTACCCTGCCCCAGGTTATGATAAAGGGTTTTAATTTTCGAAAAGAAAAACTCCTACTTATTTGGCTCAGAGGGGTTGACGAGGGATTATCTTCCTTATAACTCCAGTGTTTAGGATTTGAAACAATGCCTGTACCTCATCAGCGGGGTCTGTTCAAAAGCATACTGTAAGGATCGTGGTATCGTTTTCGTCATCCTCCCTCAAGAGGCTTAGAATTATCAATTAAGAGTTGACCATCGCAAAAATATGAAAGCAGTTTTAAGCATAGTAAACATAATTAAATCAAGACAGACATGTGTAATGCATTCATGAAATAAAGGAGTTTAACATAATAATTGTTTATCTGAACAAGAAAGGAAAAATACAACTTGAATTCAAATGAACAAAAAAATCTCAATCCTAGCCATGTTTTGGCAATGGAGCATTGATCACGTTGGGGGCTTCAGCAGGCTCGAACTCGATCTCTTTGGCATCGATCATGTTCTGAATTTTGTACTTTAGTGCCCAACAGTCCTCAGTATCGTGCCCCGGGCTATCGGAATGATAAGCGCATCTGGCTTCTGGATTGTAGCTAGGAGAGGAGGTCTTAGGATTGGCAGGAGGGTTGATTACTGCAATCAGGTTCATCTTCAACATATGTTGCAGTGCTTGCGACCATGGCATGTTAATGTTGGTGAACTGCCTTTTAGGCCCGTCCGGTCTTTGTTGGTTTCCCCTCTGTGGTTGGCGGCGTGGTGCAGAACCAGAGATCATGACTGCCCCCGCATGTTGATCACGGCGACTCTTTTGACCGTATGCAGCATTAGATTCCTTCTTTCCCGTGTAAGGCTTTTTATGAATATCCGAAGGTGTGGCCTCTTGAATTTTCCCGCTCTTGATACCAGCTTCAATTCTTTCGCCGGTCAGGATGAGGTCGGTAAATCCAGCAGATGAGTTGCCAATGAGGTGGTTGAAGAATGGACCAGACAGGGTCCCCAAGAACATGTCCACAAGTTCACGGTCAGTCAGAGGTGGTTGTACCCTTCCAGCAAGATCCCTCCATTTCTGCGCATATTCTTTAAAACCTTCACTTGATCCTAACGACATACCCTGGAGTTGGGTACGCGTAGGAGCAAGGTCGGCATTATACTGGTACTGCTTGTAGAAAGCAGTAGCCAACTCCTCCCAGTTACGAATCTTAGTCCCATCTAGCTGATAGAACCATTTGAGATGAGTCCCTGAAAGACTCTCCTGGAAGAAGTGGATCCACAAGTTTTTATCCACCGTATATGGTTGAATCTTCCGAACATAGGACCTTAAGTGCAGCTTGGGACAAGACGCCCCGTCATACTTCGAGAAAGTTGGTGCTTTGAATTTATGTGGGATAATCACACCAGTCGACAAACCCAGATCTCCGAAATCCAGCCCAGGTACCTGTTGAACCTCCATAGCTTTCATTCTGTCCTCCAGTTGCTTATATCTGTCATCAGCAGGAGGGTACTGCTCTTCATCAAAATCTGTCTCGTTGTCGGAGACCACTGGACTGGGAACCTCTCTCTCATGATGACTGCTTTTTCCCACAGATGGGGTTGTCCTCTCAGCTTCAACTTGTGGTGTATTCCCAAATCTGCGTCTAGGGCTGAACAGAACAGTCCTCTTCTTTTTCTTGTCCTTCTTCAAAAGCAGAGCCTTCAGGTCTTGTTGCCCCTGGTTCAAATTCAGGATCAGCTCTTGGAATTGGGCATTCTGAGCCTGGAGGGCCTTGATAGTCTGCTCGGCTGATGATTCAGGATTCATGACGATCGGCTGAAATAAACAGCGAAGAAGGTAAGTAACCTGCAGAGAAAGGGTACCTGTTATGCAATGATATGTATGACATGCATGCAATGATTTCAAGGACCTCGCGGGGTAAACAGAGAAACTTGTTAGAGTTGAAAGCCGGTAACTTGATTGAAGGTACTTCATGTTGTTGAGAGTCCTTCTTCAAGGGTCAAAAGCTCACCATATCCAGTGGGTCATAGCCCCTGACAACCTTGGCTAGAGGAAAATAAATCCTCTCTGCCCCTGGCTAGATGTTTGATTTATCATGACCTGCATCACAAGCCCTTGAGATCCTTGAAATGGGTTAGGATGTATGCAATGGTATGATGTTATGGTATGCATGGGATGATGTCAGTAATCCTGTTATGAGTCCTAATTAAGGACTGAAACAAAACCTGCAAGAAGCAAATGTTAGGTCACAAGCATGCAGGTAGTCAAGTACTAAGGCACACAAGTCACACAAGAGAGAGCCCTTAGGTTTAGGCTAGCATGGGGTCTAGGTAGTACCCTCTTGAAGTTGGTGGGTTCAACCTGTCCTAATCAAAGTAACCGGGTTCTAAGGTTCCCAATATCACGGGATTGCTTTCATTGTTCATCGTTTCGATTTAGCCACTGAACTGGCGACCGAAATATTCCAGGAAAGCAACCCTCAATTGAGTGTAGTATCGAGTATCAACCAACCTCGGACTGCACCAAAGTCAGTTATCTCACTACCCTAAGGAGGCCAAGATAGTTCAATTAAGGTTCCTAAGGTCTGTTGATGCTTCACGACACCACGCGGAGGCCCCGTACTCTCCTTGACTGAACTCAAGGGTTACCGGTACACACCAAAGTGCCACATCAACGTAGCAGACTGTTTCAACCGTGTCGGTATACCCCGCACAGTTCCCTCACAGCCTTGTTGCTACTTTCTAAGAAAGGTATCCCCCAGATCCGGGTGTAGGATCTATAGAACTCCCAAACAACCCACAATTTAAAGCATACAAGGAAAACAATTGAAAACACAGTTATGAACTAACCCTAAGGTACACCTCACTTTATAAAGATTCCCCAGCAGAGTCGCCAGTTCTGTGATCGGTGGATCTGGAACTGACTGTTTAACGCTGGTTCGCGAAATGTCGCGGAAGCAAGAGTCGCCACCGTCTTTTATTTTCTCCAAATGGAAAGGACAAAAGCACAGAAAAATTCCTTAAAGAGATTGCTCTCGGTTCGGGAGGTAGGTTATAGAAAGGGAAGGTGTTAGCACCCTTTCTATCCATGGTTATCCATGGGCTCTTAGATACTTGCTCAATGTGTTTTCAAATTGTTTTGTGTGCTTTTCAATGTGGGTTTAAAAAAAGTTTCTTTGAAAAAATTTCAGATCGACTCGTACGTCAGAGTGTTTGAAAAGTTTGCTTTGAAAGCTTTTGAAGATGTGTTGGTGTGAAAAGTCTTTTTGAGTTTGTTTTGAGATTAGAGCAAGTATCCTTGAGAACCTACCTACCCTAAGGAATTCGTCTGTGTAAATGTCCTTTAAAGTAGTGCCATCCCACCATTGAGAGGTAGGTAGCACCACCGTTGGAGGTGTTCGGGTCTATTCGATTTTAGGGACATGGTGATCACCAGAGCAATGGGAAGACACCTTAGAAGCTACCCTCATGCCAGGTTCCCGGATCATGAGGACTTACTAAGACGTCCTCTACTCGACGATCACCTTTCGAAAGGCAACAGTGAGGCGTACCCTAGGGGTGGCGTGTGCGAATCGTGCGTCATGTTTCAGTTATTTGTCTTGTCATGTTTGTTGTGATCTACGCTTGATTTTAATTTGTCCATTCATTCTTGCATGCATATTTAACAGTTATAAGTTGCGAGGAAATAAAGCTAGACTATTACAAATGGCGCGGGTCCACATCGCCAAAATTAAACCGGACCCGATTTAGCGGAAAAATAAATAATGCGAAGAAACAAAGTGCGAAAAGTAAATTACATGGCTTAGGGACAATTACATAATTATAATTAAACGACATAAGATAAATGCGCAAATTAAATAATTAAAACGAAACTAGGGCGTTGGACCCTTTTTGCAAATAATTAAAATTAATAAGGACTTAAAAATTAAAATTAAATGAGAATGATATTTTTGTGTTTTTTAGATTTAATGAAAAAAGAAATTAATTGAGATTAAATTAAACGGCAAACCCTAATTCTAATATTTTTTTATTTATTATGAAAGAATTAAATTATAACCTAAATTAAACTCTAAATTAATTTGTACAATTTTTAATTTATGAAAATAAAATAATAAATAAATAATATTGTTATTCTGAAAAAAAGGGAAAATTAAAAGAAAATAATTAGATATTAAACCTAAATTCTATTTTTGGTGTTTTTTATTAAAAAGATTAAAACTATAACCTAATTATGCTAAATATTTACATATATTAATTTATTGATGAAAATAATTAAAATTAAAAATTATATTTTTATTTGGACATTCTTTATTTTTATGATGTTTTTCTGTATTTTTTGTAAAAAGGATATTTAATTTAAATCAGAAAATAAATAAACAAATAAACAATTAAAAATAATAAAAGATAAAAGAAAATTTAGAAAAAAGATAGAACCAGGGGGGGTTTGCTGTCCCATTATGGAGGTATAAATTTGAGAGGCCTGGCCCAATTGAGTTTGAATTTGCTGACTTTTCATGCTTCCATATGATGCGTTTGACCAGGTGTATGCTGCATCCTGAAGCTTGGTCATTGATCTGATCATTGTGGACGCGTGGCTAATGGGATATTGGTGGAGTATGGTGGTCCTCTTCAAGCGCGCTGCATAAGAATTATTCATGAAAAATAATATGGAACTTTTGCCAGACCTGGGACTTGAACCCAGGTCTTTGAGGTCACAAGCGTTGTTCCTGTCCACTGAGCCATTTTGTTTCATTTAACATATAATATCAATTAAATAACAAAAAGCAAGATCAATGCATAATGGGCAAAACGCGCGTAAATTTGAAACACCCAACCAGGGCCTGCCAACGCATCATCGTCTTCATCCCCTTTTTTTTATTTTTTCTGAAACATAAGCAAACGGCAACGGTTTTAGACACGTTGCATTAGGGTGCCTACTGAAAAATAGCGAATAGCTCCATGAGCTTCATAAATTGTTCGCGAGGTATGTGTTTTGTTCAGAAGAACACGCTGAGTGCAATGATCATGATCTCAAGTCCCAATTGTTCCTTGGATGAGAAACCCCAAATCAAGAACCCTGCAACCCTAAATATCGTTCATGGCCAAATCGCATGTATTGCTCAAAAATGAAATCAATTAGTATGGTTAGCTTTAGAACATCATGAGAAACAAGAATTCATAAACAAAATATGCAAAAGATGTATGATTCGTGCTATGCGATTTCAGAAAATTCACTTTGCAGTTTGAGTTCTAACCAACGATTCTTTGTGCTTTAGTTGATGTTAATGATTGAGAGAGGTTCAAGAATGTCTCAGGATGCTATTGGAATGAAACTTGAGGCTTGAAACGACCTAAAAGCTAGTTTTCAGTCTTGAGTTTTTTGTGAAAAAATTCAATGTGCAATGCTTGTTTTGGGCGCAGCTTGCAGTCTTATTGGCATTAGGTCTTGTTCTTGTATATGTAAGGAACGATTTAGGTCAAAAACATTGAACAAAATCCATGGCCATAATGATTTTTGAGGATTTGATTTCACAAGATCTTTTTTGAATCTTTTTTCATGGTTTTTGGTTCAATCATGCTCAAATCTCATCCAAATTTGCCTAATTGGGATATGCACGAAATATTAAGAATAAACATGCATGAAAAGATTTTTTTAGGTTAAGTTTGATATTTTTCATATATTAAAATCATTTAAATGAATATAAATTAATATTAATTCAAATAAATAATTAAAAAATATGAGAATACTTCCCTTTGGGCCTAGTGGTCGTGCATAGGCTTGGCATGAAGAAATTTGGAAGAAAAATGGGCCCATTTGCATTTTTAGGCCTTTTGCATCAATGTTGACTTTTCAAAATTCCTAAAAATTTCCCAACTTCCACAAGGCATAACTTGGTCAATTTTTAAGCTTTTCACATGTTCTTGGACATTTTGGAAAGGTCTTTGAGTCCTCTAACCAATGCCTTTGGTCCCATGTCATTTTGATTTACCAATCTCAAGTTATGGCCTTTGACTTAAAGTCACTTTTTGTTGACTTTTGAAAATGACCTATAATGTTGAAATTGATAACTTTTTGTGAGAGCATTTCTTGGACTTGGAACATGAAGATGAATTGTAGGAAATGTCTTTCTCTTCAAAATGAGCTTTGGATGGAATTTTTTCTGATAATCCATGTGAAAGTTATGCCCTGGTCAATTTCAGTTGACTTTTTCAGCTGTCCAAATATAGCAACTTTTGCATCTTTGATGATTTCTGAGCCAAATCTTGAGAATCATGATCAAGCATTGATCAAATGATGTTTGTGGCTTCAAAATGATATATTGACCAAAAATTTGAACTTTTGACTGTCAAATGACCATTTTGCCCCTACAGTTGACTGTAGTGCAACCTAGGGTTTTGACTGTGCAATTTTGAACTGAATGCCTTGAAACTTGACATGAGGATGTTTGACCACATTTGTAGGCATATGAGACTTGATTGGGCCTTTGAAATCTTCCTTTCCTTGATCAGAACCCAAACCCTAGTTTTGACTGTCTAGGAGACAGTTGAGCTGCATAGTCCTTGGGGAATTTTGTGACCTTGACTTTGACAATTCTTGATGAATATGGGAGGGCAAATTTTGGGGTACAACAGTTGCCCCTGTTCAATCTTCTTAGACCTGAGGATGCAGATTGGCGGACATGCCTTTCGTAATCCGAGGGTAGAAGATGATTGGACACTAGAGTGCCCAGAAATTTGCGCTCACATAGTAGCAATGATGATGAGGGAATGGGCTTATAGATGCCATTTGGATGTTGCTTGGATAGGGTGATGGGCTTATAGATGCCATCTGGACGTTGATCGCGTAGGAGATTCCTTAGCGAGAACCTGCATACCTGCAAAACAGAAAAATGAGTACCTGACACGTCGCAGGAGCTGATTTTAGATGCTTGATATAGATATGTCCTGATTGGTTACAGGAGCTGAGTCTGGAGCTTCAAACGCTGATGAATGAACCAGGGATGGTTACTGCCTTAGCATGAATGGTAAGAGAGTCCTGAATGATTTCAAACTTCAACAACGCTCGTTGAGAAAATCTTGGTGAGGATTACCATCTTCGTAGTGTCAGGAAGAGAACCAAAGGACATTATAATCTCAAAGGGAGTCACCTCACTCACCGTTGGAGAGGGAACTATAGGAAATTATAATCTGGAAGGAATTATCACCTCACACGCCGTTGGAGAGGGGAACATCTGAAAAGGGAATTACCACCTCACTCGCCGTTGGAGAGGGGACCATAGGAGAATATCACCTCACGCTCATGCCGGAGAGGGGAACATCTGAAGAAGGAATTACCACCTCACACGCCGTTGGAGAGGGGACCATAAGAGAATATCACCTCACGCTCATGCCGGAGAGGGGAACATCTGAAGAAGGAATTACCACCTCACACGCCGTTGGAGAGGGGACCATAAGAGAATATCACCTTACGCTCATGCCGGAGAGGGGAACATCTGAAGAAGGAATTACCACCTCACACGCCGTTGGAGAGGGGACCATAAGAGAATATCACCTCACGCTCATGCCGGAGAGGGAAACATCTGAAAAAGGAATTACCACCTCACACGCCGTTGGAGAGGGGACCATAAGAGAATATCACCTCACGCTCATGCCGGAGAGGGGAACATCTGAAGAAGGAATTACCACCTCACACGCCGTTGGAGAGGGGACCATAAGAGAACTTCTACTGAGTCTTTATCAGAAAAATCTGTTTGGAGTTGATTTAACTGGACTGGAGAGGTCCTTGAAATATGTTTGAGAATTTCAACTGCATCTTTCCTGCAAGGTAAAGGTTAGTTATATGCGATGCATGATATGGATCAAGCAAACATGGATACGATTTATATGATATGATGTGTACATGCATGCTATAATGATGTATGTGATGATTCATGTATGTTTTCGTCTAGGAAAATAAATCCTTGACGGGTGCCGGGAAGTCATATCCTGGGCTGACGTTGAGGAAGAGATTTTGCTTCCGCTGTGGATGATTGTTGCAAGAATACCGGTAGGAGAAGATAACTCCGTTGAGGAATAAACTTGGCAAATGAAATAATTCTGCGGGAGAAAAGATACTCTAGCGATCATGCTGGGGAGTGCTACTCTGTGGGGATAGCGATGTTTTGCTGAGTTGATGAAGATAACTCCGCTGGGGATATCCTTGTTGTCGGAAGTGTTGATAGACTTCGCTGGGGGTAGGAAGATACTTTGCTGAGGACGCTCTTTCCGTGGCTTTTGGCTGAGGATAACCCAGTTATATCCTGTTACGGAAATAACTCTTTAAATTAAGCCGGGACGACGCGTTCGTGCTCTGCGAGGGATAAGCTTCCAGAATCTACTAGGGATAAGCTTACTGCTTGGGAAGATGGATTTCAACTTTTCCTGGGGAACTGGATTGGATTCTCCTGGGGAGATTTTGAACTGTAATGCTGTAGGTTGAAAGAGGGAACCTATGTAGGGTTGCCTGCTGATGAGCTCGTGTAAAACCGCATCTGAAATGGAGAAGGAACCTGGGTAGGGTTACTTTGATGATGAGTTCGTGTAAAACTTCGTTTTTGGAAAGGGAGAACCGGTGTAGGGTTGCTTGGTGAGGTAAGTTCATGTAAAACTTCTTGCTGCACCGGGGTGAGGTTATCTTGAACTAAATCCATGTAAGATTTCTGGAGGAACCGGGGTTAGGTTACCTTGGGGTAAATCCATATGAGATTTCTTGACGAACCGGGGTAAGGTTACTGGAGACGAGTCCATGTGAGACTTCTGGGGGAACCGGGGTTAGGTTACCTTGAGATAGATCCGTGTGAGATTTCTTGATGAACCGGGGTAAGGTTGCTGGAGACGAGTCCATGTGAGACTTCTGGGGGAACCGGGGTTAGGTTACCTTGAGATAGATCCGTGTGAGATTTCTTGATGAACCGGGGTAAGGTTGCTTCGGGATAAGTTTGTGTAAAAACTTTTTGATGAACCGGGGTTAGGTCATCTTGAGATAGGTCCATGTAAGACTTCTGGAGGAACCGGGGTTGGGTTACCTGGGTAAGTTCGTGTAAAAACTTCTTGATGAACCGGGGTTAGGTCATCTTGTGGAGGAGGAGTCTGTGTATGACTTTGTCTGAAGGTTGAGAAGAAACCGGTGTTGGGTTGCATGATTTTGATTAAGTGGATGATTGTCCTGTTTGGTCTCGGACGTTAACCCACGATCTGGAATTTGTAGGGGTAGATGGTAATCATTCTTATGTGGATCTGTCCTTTGTACCTTGGCTGACAGAGAAATTGGATCGCCTGGATAACTCATTATTGCCCCTGTTTCGGAGGTAAGGGAGGCGGATACCTGTGTGGGGGATTGGCAAATCTTCGGGTAGACAAGTGACGAGATGCCGGGACATAGTCGTACGCTTTGATCCCTAACTTTTGCCTGGACCGCCCTTTCGGGTTTTCAGTCCACCGGGATACCCATTTTTGCCCAAGCCGCCTTTTCAGGTTTTCGACTTGCCGGGTGTACATATTTTTTCGTTTTCATCCCTTATTTTTGCCCGAACCCTTTTGGTTCGACGGGAAGCCCTTATTTTTGCCTAGGCGTGTAAACCTAGCGGGTCTTTGATTGTGCGCAGTATTTTTTCGACTATGTCCATACTCTCAGAACGTAGGGAGTTGCCCCTGTTGGAAGTATTTTGCCATGCCCCAGATAATGGGCAATGCTCCTACTGTGCCCCTTGATTGGAGGTACTTCTGTTCACAAGGTGTTCATCGTGCGAATTTCCCTGTTGTTCAAACAAATAGTCATATGCAAACAAGGTTATTTTAAGAATGCAAAAGCCTATGTCTGTCTTGAATTTTGAAAATGCATTTTTTGTAATACAGTGCGGTGTCAACTCAAGATTTTACAGCAAACCTTCAGGAGTCAGGATACCTTCGTAACAGTATGCTTTCGAACTAACCCATGCTTCAGCTAGGACTTTTAAGGGTTATATCGTGGCCTGGTTCACGGTTTAAGAAACAAAGGATAAAGGCTCAAATTATTTGTACCCACCCGCTCTTCGTGATGTTCTCCAAACCTAAACTCAGTTGATCATACGTTAGACCTTGTTTGAGTCTTTGCCCTGATTTTCCAGTGATGGTTCGGACATTGATGATTTATTCTGACTAGGCAGTCATTTCCTTTCGCGTTGAGGGTTTGTAGGACCTCTTTTCTTTTGATTGCGTTATCCCTATTTTTTTTGCCTGAACTGTTCTTTTTTGTGATTACAGTCAGCGGGATGCCCCGATTTCATAAGTCCCTTTTATAGGTTTTGACTTCTTGGGCTTTTTAATTTTGGTAATGACTGCCTGTTTTTATGGTTATTTGGAACCATCACTGTCTTTTTTCGTTTGTAAGGACCTCTTTGGTGCCATTCGTTATGCACTTGGATCAACTGAGAGACTACCCTGCCCCAGGTTATGATAAAGGGTTTTAATTTTCGAAAAGAAAAACTCCTACTTATTTGGCTCAGAGGGGTTGACGAGGGATTATCTTCCTTATAACTCCAGTGTTTAGGATTTGAAACAATGCCTGTACCTCATCAGCGGGGTCTGTTCAAAAGCATACTGTAAGGATCGTGGTATCGTTTTCGTCATCCTCCCTCAAGAGGCTTAGAATTATCAATTAAGAGTTGACCATCGCAAAAATATGAAAGCAGTTTTAAGCATAGTAAACATAATTAAATCAAGACAGACATGTGTAATGCATTCATGAAATAAAGGAGTTTAACATAATAATTGTTTATCTGAACAAGAAAGGAAAAATACAACTTGAATTCAAATGAACAAAAAAATCTCAATCCTAGCCATGTTTTGGCAATGGAGCATTGATCACGTTGGGGGCTTCAGCAGGCTCGAACTCGATCTCTTTGGCATCGATCATGTTCTGAATTTTGTACTTTAGTGCCCAACAGTCCTCAGTATCGTGCCCCGGGCTATCGGAATGATAAGCGCATCTGGCTTCTGGATTGTAGCTAGGAGAGGAGGTCTTAGGATTGGCAGGAGGGTTGATTACTGCAATCAGGTTCATCTTCAACATATGTTGCAGTGCTTGCGACCATGGCATGTTAATGTTGGTGAACTGCCTTTTAGGCCCGTCCGGTCTTTGTTGGTTTCCCCTCTGTGGTTGGCGGCGTGGTGCAGAACCAGAGATCATGACTGCCCCCGCATGTTGATCACGGCGACTCTTTTGACCGTATGCAGCATTAGATTCCTTCTTTCCCGTGTAAGGCTTTTTATGAATATCCGAAGGTGTGGCCTCTTGAATTTTCCCGCTCTTGATACCAGCTTCAATTCTTTCGCCGGTCAGGATGAGGTCGGTAAATCCAGCAGATGAGTTGCCAATGAGGTGGTTGAAGAATGGACCAGACAGGGTCCCCAAGAACATGTCCACAAGTTCACGGTCAGTCAGAGGTGGTTGTACCCTTCCAGCAAGATCCCTCCATTTCTGCGCATATTCTTTAAAACCTTCACTTGATCCTAACGACATACCCTGGAGTTGGGTACGCGTAGGAGCAAGGTCGGCATTATACTGGTACTGCTTGTAGAAAGCAGTAGCCAACTCCTCCCAGTTACGAATCTTAGTCCCATCTAGCTGATAGAACCATTCGAGATGAGTCCCTGAAAGACTCTCCTGGAAGAAGTGGATCCACAAGTTTTTATCCACCGTATATGGTTGAATCTTCCGAACATAGGACCTTAAGTGCAGCTTGGGACAAGACGCCCCGTCATACTTCGAGAAAGTTGGTGCTTTGAATTTATGTGGGATAATCACACCAGTCGACAAACCCAGATCTCCGAAATCCAGCCCAGGTACCTGTTGAACCTCCATAGCTTTCATTCTGTCCTCCAGTTGCTTATATCTGTCATCAGCAGGAGGGTACTGCTCTTCATCAAAATCTGTCTCGTTGTCGGAGACCACTGGACTGGGAACCTCTCTCTCATGATGACTGCTTTTTCCCACAGATGGGGTTGTCCTCTCAGCTTCAACTTGTGGTGTATTCCCAAATCTGCGTCTAGGGCTGAACAGAACAGTCCTCTTCTTTTTCTTGTCCTTCTTCAAAAGCAGAGCCTTCAGGTCTTGTTGCCCCTGGGTCAAATTCAGGATCAGCTCTTGGAATTGGGCATTCTGAGCCTGGAGGGCCTTGATAGTCTGCTCGGCTGATGATTCAGGATTCATGACGATCGGCTGAAATAAACAGCGAAGAAGGTAAGTAACCTGCAGAGAAAGGGTACCTGTTATGCAATGATATGTATGACATGCATGCAATGATTTCAAGGACCTCGCGGGGTAAACAGAGAAACTTGTTAGAGTTGAAAGCCGGTAACTTGATTGAAGGTACTTCATGTTGTTGAGAGTCCTTCTTCAAGGGTCAAAAGCTCACCATATCCAGTGGGTCATAGCCCCTGACAACCTTGGCTAGAGGAAAATAAATCCTCTCTGCCCCTGGCTAGATGTTTGATTTATCATGACCTGCATCACAAGCCCTTGAGATCCTTGAAATGGGTTAGGATGTATGCAATGGTATGATGTTATGGTATGCATGGGATGATGTCAGTAATCCTGTTATGAGTCCTAATTAAGGACTGAAACAAAACCTGCAAGAAGCAAATGTTAGGTCACAAGCATGCAGGTAGTCAAGTACTAAGGCACACAAGTCACACAAGAGAGAGCCCTTAGGTTTAGGCTAGCATGGGGTCTAGGTAGTACCCTCTTGAAGTTGGTGGGTTCAACCTGTCCTAATCAAAGTAACCGGGTTCTAAGGTTCCCAATATCACGGGATTGCTTTCATTGTTCATCGTTTCGATTTAGCCACTGAACTGGCGACCGAAATATTCCAGGAAAGCAACCCTCAATTGAGTGTAGTATCGAGTATCAACCAACCTCGGACTGCACCAAAGTCAGTTATCTCACTACCCTAAGGAGGCCAAGATAGTTCAATTAAGGTTCCTAAGGTCTGTTGATGCTTCACGACACCACGCGGAGGCCCCGTACTCTCCTTGACTGAACTCAAGGGTTACCGGTACACACCAAAGTGCCACATCAACGTAGCAGACTGTTTCAACCGTGTCGGTATACCCCGCACAGTTCCCTCACAGCCTTGTTGCTACTTTCTAAGAAAGGTATCCCCCAGATCCGGGTGTAGGATCTATAGAACTCCCAAACAACCCACAATTTAAAGCATACAAGGAAAACAATTGAAAACACAGTTATGAACTAACCCTAAGGTACACCTCACTTTATAAAGATTCCCCAGCAGAGTCGCCAGTTCTGTGATCGGTGGATCTGGAACTGACTGTTTAACGCTGGTTCGCGAAATGTCGCGGAAGCAAGAGTCGCCACCGTCTTTTATTTTCTCCAAATGGAAAGGACAAAAGCACAGAAAAATTCCTTAAAGAGATTGCTCTCGGTTCGGGAGGTAGGTTATAGAAAGGGAAGGTGTTAGCACCCTTTCTATCCATGGTTATCCATGGGCTCTTAGATACTTGCTCAATGTGTTTTCAAATTGTTTTGTGTGCTTTTCAATGTGGGTTTAAAAAAAGTTTCTTTGAAAAAATTTCAGATCGACTCGTACGTCAGAGTGTTTGAAAAGTTTGCTTTGAAAGCTTTTGAAGATGTGTTGGTGTGAAAAGTCTTTTTGAGTTTGTTTTGAGATTAGAGCAAGTATCCTTGAGAACCTACCTACCCTAAGGAATTCGTCTGTGTAAATGTCCTTTAAAGTAGTGCCATCCCACCATTGAGAGGTAGGTAGCACCACCGTTGGAGGTGTTCGGGTCTATTCGATTTTAGGGACATGGTGATCACCAGAGCAATGGGAAGACACCTTAGAAGCTACCCTCATGCCAGGTTCCCGGATCATGAGGACTTACTAAGACGTCCTCTACTCGACGATCACCTTTCGAAAGGCAACAGTGAGGCGTACCCTAGGGGTGGCGTGTGCGAATCGTGCGTCATGTTTCAGTTATTTGTCTTGTCATGTTTGTTGTGATCTACGCTTGATTTTAATTTGTCCATTCATTCTTGCATGCATATTTAACAGTTATAAGTTGCGAGGAAATAAAGCTAGACTATTACAAATGGCGCGGGTCCACATCGCCAAAATTAAACCGGACCCGATTTAGCGGAAAAATAAATAATGCGAAGAAACAAAGTGCGAAAAGTAAATTACATGGCTTAGGGACAATTACATAATTATAATTAAACGACATAAGATAAATGCGCAAATTAAATAATTAAAACGAAACTAGGGCGTTGGACCCTTTTTGCAAATAATTAAAATTAATAAGGACTTAAAAATTAAAATTAAATGAGAATGATATTTTTGTGTTTTTTAGATTTAATGAAAAAAGAAATTAATTGAGATTAAATTAAACGGCAAACCCTAATTCTAATATTTTTTTATTTATTATGAAAGAATTAAATTATAACCTAAATTAAACTCTAAATTAATTTGTACAATTTTTAATTTATGAAAATAAAATAATAAATAAATAATATTGTTATTCTGAAAAAAAGGGAAAATTAAAAGAAAATAATTAGATATTAAACCTAAATTCTATTTTTGGTGTTTTTTATTAAAAAGATTAAAACTATAACCTAATTATGCTAAATATTTACATATATTAATTTATTGATGAAAATAATTAAAATTAAAAATTATATTTTTATTTGGACATTCTTTATTTTTATGATGTTTTTCTGTATTTTTTGTAAAAAGGATATTTAATTTAAATCAGAAAATAAATAAACAAATAAACAATTAAAAATAATAAAAGATAAAAGAAAATTTAGAAAAAAGATAGAACCAGGGGGGGTTTGCTGTCCCATTATGGAGGTATAAATTTGAGAGGCCTGGCCCAATTGAGTTTGAATTTGCTGACTTTTCATGCTTCCATATGATGCGTTTGACCAGGTGTATGCTGCATCCTGAAGCTTGGTCATTGATCTGATCATTGTGGACGCGTGGCTAATGGGATATTGGTGGAGTATGGTGGTCCTCTTCAAGCGCGCTGCATAAGAATTATTCATGAAAAATAATATGGAACTTTTGCCAGACCTGGGACTTGAACCCAGGTCTTTGAGGTCACAAGCGTTGTTCCTGTCCACTGAGCCATTTTGTTTCATTTAACATATAATATCAATTAAATAACAAAAAGCAAGATCAATGCATAATGGGCAAAACGCGCGTAAATTTGAAACACCCAACCAGGGCCTGCCAACGCATCATCGTCTTCATCCCCTTTTTTTTATTTTTTCTGAAACATAAGCAAACGGCAACGGTTTTAGACACGTTGCATTAGGGTGCCTACTGAAAAATAGCGAATAGCTCCATGAGCTTCATAAATTGTTCGCGAGGTATGTGTTTTGTTCAGAAGAACACGCTGAGTGCAATGATCATGATCTCAAGTCCCAATTGTTCCTTGGATGAGAAACCCCAAATCAAGAACCCTGCAACCCTAAATATCGTTCATGGCCAAATCGCATGTATTGCTCAAAAATGAAATCAATTAGTATGGTTAGCTTTAGAACATCATGAGAAACAAGAATTCATAAACAAAATATGCAAAAGATGTATGATTCGTGCTATGCGATTTCAGAAAATTCACTTTGCAGTTTGAGTTCTAACCAACGATTCTTTGTGCTTTAGTTGATGTTAATGATTGAGAGAGGTTCAAGAATGTCTCAGGATGCTATTGGAATGAAACTTGAGGCTTGAAACGACCTAAAAGCTAGTTTTCAGTCTTGAGTTTTTTGTGAAAAAATTCAATGTGCAATGCTTGTTTTGGGCGCAGCTTGCAGTCTTATTGGCATTAGGTCTTGTTCTTGTATATGTAAGGAACGATTTAGGTCAAAAACATTGAACAAAATCCATGGCCATAATGATTTTTGAGGATTTGATTTCACAAGATCTTTTTTGAATCTTTTTTCATGGTTTTTGGTTCAATCATGCTCAAATCTCATCCAAATTTGCCTAATTGGGATATGCACGAAATATTAAGAATAAACATGCATGAAAAGATTTTTTTAGGTTAAGTTTGATATTTTTCATATATTAAAATCATTTAAATGAATATAAATTAATATTAATTCAAATAAATAATTAAAAAATATGAGAATACTTCCCTTTGGGCCTAGTGGTCGTGCATAGGCTTGGCATGAAGAAATTTGGAAGAAAAATGGGCCCATTTGCATTTTTAGGCCTTTTGCATCAATGTTGACTTTTCAAAATTCCTAAAAATTTCCCAACTTCCACAAGGCATAACTTGGTCAATTTTTAAGCTTTTCACATGTTCTTGGACATTTTGGAAAGGTCTTTGAGTCCTCTAACCAATGCCTTTGGTCCCATGTCATTTTGATTTACCAATCTCAAGTTATGGCCTTTGACTTAAAGTCACTTTTTGTTGACTTTTGAAAATGACCTATAATGTTGAAATTGATAACTTTTTGTGAGAGCATTTCTTGGACTTGGAACATGAAGATGAATTGTAGGAAATGTCTTTCTCTTCAAAATGAGCTTTGGATGGAATTTTTTCTGATAATCCATGTGAAAGTTATGCCCTGGTCAATTTCAGTTGACTTTTTCAGCTGTCCAAATATAGCAACTTTTGCATCTTTGATGATTTCTGAGCCAAATCTTGAGAATCATGATCAAGCATTGATCAAATGATGTTTGTGGCTTCAAAATGATATATTGACCAAAAATTTGAACTTTTGACTGTCAAATGACCATTTTGCCCCTACAGTTGACTGTAGTGCAACCTAGGGTTTTGACTGTGCAATTTTGAACTGAATGCCTTGAAACTTGACATGAGGATGTTTGACCACATTTGTAGGCATATGAGACTTGATTGGGCCTTTGAAATCTTCCTTTCCTTGATCAGAACCCAAACCCTAGTTTTGACTGTCTAGGAGACAGTTGAGCTGCATAGTCCTTGGGGAATTTTGTGACCTTGACTTTGACAATTCTTGATGAATACATGGTTATTAATAAAAAAAATTCAATTCCTGTTGAGGGGATAAAATATTCTTGTGCAAAATAAATACACATTCTCAAACTAAAGCTCAAAGCTTTCCAAAATCCGAATAATAATGTTGCTGAGGGTATCCACTCCAAACAAAAATAAACCGGAATGAATCTGTCAACCAAAATACATCTCCTGAGAAATAAACTTAAGAAGGAATCCCATTTTGTCCAGACAACAAGATGAAAAGAAGGCTGAAACAGAAATTCTCCCACGAGGGATAACTTAGTGGGGCAGTTGAAGGAATATACATTTTTTGCTTAAGGTTGACACTCTATTGGAGAGAGATTAACATAAATCTGAAAATTAAGATAATATACCAACAAGATATTAAAAAAAATGCAAATGAGCAATGATTATGCATGATGCTAATATGAAGGTATGAATGTTATCATGTGTATGCTGACAAAATAGTCATATAACATTGGGGATACACACAAGACCAAAAATGGGTACAATAAATACTCGGATCAATCACAAACATGATGGAAATTACATAAGATAGTAAGCACCAACCAAGGAAAAAAATTCTTATTCCATAGCTTAACGTCACTAGGGAGGCACAAGATCAAACAAAACGGTGATGTAACATCTTCCTCCGGGCTTCTACCGGGAAACCATACGAACTTCAGGGGGAACAAAATGTTTGAAGTTCATACTTCTTCCAGGGTTGACTTCACTGGGGTGGCACAAGATCAAACAAAACGGTGATGTAACATCTTCCTCTGAGCTTCTATTAGGAAACCATACGAACTTCGGGGGGGGGGGGGGACAAGATTTTTGAAGTTCATACTTCTGTCAGGGTTGACTTCACTAGGGAGGCACAAGATTAAACACAACGACAATGTAACATCTTCCTCTGAACTTCTACTGGGAAACCATACGAACTTCGGGGGGAACAAAATGTTTGAAGTTCATACTTCTACCAGGGTTGGCTTCACTGGGGAAAAACAATATCACCTTATTGAGACATCAGTTGGGGATGACATACTGACTTCATTGGGAAGGATAATACTATATTGGCGAAGAATACTTCAAGATACATTCTCAAGAATGAGAGTGATAATTGCACCAACTTCTCTGGGGAGGAAGTACGAAAACCTCACGGGGCGACAATTTCAGAAAAATATCTCTTCTTAACATCACCCGGGGAATTTTCAAGAAGTCAAACACTACAACAAGAAAACTTATGGGGATTTTAAATCCAACCCAACAATCGGTGGGAGAAAACCAAAACAGTTGATAACCAATTCAACACTTCTTCAATAAGACATTACCCTTGCCTGATTGCTGAGAAAACAAACAAATGCTAGTACTACCGAAAGGATATGTTTCGCAAATGAGTCGAATCTCAGCATGTACGGAGACACAAATATTTTACCAAATGAGTGAAGCCTTCATTGGGGAGACTTGGATAGAGTCCTCATATTACGCAAACCTTTTGAGTTTATCCGTCCCTGAAATCATTAACCTTGTCCTCCTTGTATCACAAAATTTAAAGCAATTTGTAAATTCTTTTCAAAAAATAATTTTGTTATTTAATCTGTTTTCTTTGATCGTTACTATCAATAATAAATGAAATCTCTACAAGCTGAACAAAATAAGAATTGCAAAGAATTGGATAAAAGGCTTGAACATTATTAATAGAATGGTAGGATGCAAATGGCAAGACTCCATATATGATTACAAAGTTTGGAACATGGTATTGTATATTGGAAAAGATACATTGAATTATAATGACCGCTATTCTCTCTAGGAACTTTGAATTCCTAAGCCGAAATTTTGGTCGAAGAGTAGCAAGATCCAAGCAGATTGTTGCTCCATTGATCAAGTCTTGTCTAATGCAGTTACATGCCGGAAAATCCCTAACTTTAGCCTAGGTTGCCCTTGCGGGTTTTCAACCTACCGGGAAAATTTATTCTGTTTATGTCTCTAATTTTTGCCTAGACCGCCATTTTGGGTTTTTGGCCTACCGAGACGCTCCTTTTTGCCTAAGCCTCCCTTTCGGGTTTTCGTCTTAGTGAGTTGTTCTTTTATTTTTCTAGGCGAAGTATTTCTTGACTGCATCAACATTCACAGGACATGGGAACTCCTCACCATCCATTATCTCAAGAATCAATACACTGCCAAAGAAGGCTTTCTTGACAACATATGGGCCTTCAAAATTGGGAGTCCACTTGCCCCTAGAATCAGTGTTAAAAGACATGATCTTTCTGAGTACGAGGTCTCCTTCTCTAAATTCACGAGGTTTAACCTTATTATAAAAATATTTCTTCATTCTCTTTTGGTATAATTGCACATGACACAAGGCCGTCATTCTTTTTTCTTCTATTAAATTCAACTGGTCAAACCTATTATGGACCCATTCATCTTCCGACAACTTGGCTTCCATTATTACTCCCAAATAGGGAATCTCAACTTCAACGGGGAGAACTGCTTCCATGCCATATACAAGAGAGAACGGGGTTGCCCCTATTGAAGTGCATACAAATTTTTGGTACCCATGCAGAGCAAAAGGGAGCATCTCATGCCAATCTTTATAAGTAACAACCATCTTCAGGATGATCTTCTTGATATTCTTATTAGCAGCTTCAACAACCCCATTCATCTTTGGCCTGTGCAGAGATGAATTGTGATGGACAATATTGAATTCTTCACAAAGTTCTGTCATTATCTTGTTATTCAAATTCGAGCCATTTTCAGTGATAATTCTGCTTGGCACACCATATCAACATATGAGATTGTTCTTAATGAAGCGCACTACCACTAGCTTAGTAACATTAGCATATGAAGTTGCCTCCACCCATTTGGTGAAGTAACCAATTGCTACCAAGATAAAACAATGTCCATTCGAAGCTTTGGGTTCAATCATTCCAATCATGTTAATACCCCACATAGAGAAAGGCCATGGGGAAGAAATAACATTGAGAAGTTTCGGAGGCACATGAATTTTGTCCGCATAAATATGGCATTTATGGAACTTCTTAGCAAACTTGTAACAATCATATTCCATTGTCAACCAATAGTAACCTACCCTAAGCATCTTTTTTTGCCATTGAATGTCCATTAGCATGAGTGCCAAAGGAACCTTCATGAATCGCATGCATCAACATGTCCCCTTTGTGTCTATAAACGCATATGAGCAAGACCATGTCATAATTTCTCTTGTACATCACATTTTCACTGAGGAAGGAACTGCCAGCCAATCTTCTCAATGTCTTTTTATCTTTATTCTATGCACCAATCATAAATTTTTGTGTCTGGAGAAAATGCTTGATATCATGATACCAAGATTTCTCATCTACTACTTCCTCTGTTGTAAACACATGAGCGGGCCTATCCAGTCGCCGAACTATAATTTGACGTATATCATTCCAAGTATTCACTTGATAGATACAAGCCAAAGTTTCCAGAGCATCTGCCATTTGATTTTCATCTATGGGGATGTGATGGAACTCAACCTTATTAAAGAAAGGTAACAATATCCTAGCATAATCTTTGTAAGGGATCAAGCCAGGGTGACGAGTATCCCACTCTCCTTTAATCTAATTTATTAACAAAGCCGAGTCGCCATACACATCTAGAATTTGAATTCTGAGATCAATATCTTCCTCGAGACCCATGATGCAAGCCTCATACTCCACCATATTATTAGTACAATCAAATGTCAACCTTGCAGAAAGAGGAATGTGTGATCCATGTGGAGTGACAATCATAACACCAATTCCTTTACCATAAGCATTCGCAACTCCATCAAATATCATGCTCCAACGAGATTCAAGGTCAGGACCTTCCTCGGGCAATGGTTCATCATAATCTTTCCCTTTCAGAAACATCACATCCTCGTTGGGGAAATCATACTTCACAGACTGATAATCATCAACTGGTTGGTGAGCAAGATAATCTGCCAACATACTGCTTTTAATAACTTTTTGAGTGCGATATTCAATGTCATATTCAGATAAATACATCTGCTGACGGGAAATTCTCTCGATGAGAGCAGGATTTTCAAAAATGTACTTGATTGGATCCATTTTGGAGATCAACCAAGTAGTGTAATTCAACATATATTGCCGCAAACATTTTTCCGCCCAGGCCAGAGCACAACGTGTATTTTCAAGCATAGAATACCGCGACTCACAGTCAGTAAACTTTTTACTGAGATAATAAATGAAATACTCTTTCTTCCCTGTTTCATCTTGTTGTCCCAGAATACATCCCATAGAATTATCTAACACAGTCAGATACATAACCAATGGTCTACTTCAACAGAAGGGAGCAAGGTAGAAGGTTCAAGTATATATTCTTTAATAATTTAAAATGCCCTTTGGCGGTCATCTATCCACACACAACCTTGATCTTTCTTTAGCAACTTAAATATCAGTTCACATGTTGCAGTCATGTGGGAAATGAATTTGGAAATATAATTCAGGCACCCAAAGAAGCCTATGACTTGCTTCTTAGTCCTTGGGCGGGCATTTCTTAAATTGCTTTAACTTTATTAAGGTCAACTTCAATCCCTCTTTGCCTGACAATGAAACCCAACAATTTCCCTGATCAAACATCAAAGGTACACTTATTTGGATTCAAGCAGAGACGATACTTCCTCAAATGCTGAAACAACTTCAACAAATCTTCTTCACGCCCTTCTTCATTCTGGTATTTAGAAATCATATCATCAACATATACCTCAATTTCCTTGTGCATCAGATCATGGAATAGGGTTGTCATAGCCCTCTGGTACGTTGCACCAGCATTCTTCAACCCGAAGGGCATCACTCTGTAACAAAATGTTCCTCAGGGTGTGATAAATGTTGTTTTTTCCATGTCCTCAGGAGCCATCCTTATTTGATTATATCCGGAAAATCCGTCCATGAACGAGAAAACTTTGAACTTTGCTGTGTAATTCACTAACATATCAATGTGTGGAAATGGAAAATCATCTTTTGGACTAGCTTTACTTAGATCTCTGTAGTCTACGCACATGCAAACTTTTCTGTCTTTCTTTGGTACTGGGACAATATTGGAAATCCACTGAGGATACACTAATGTCACAAGAAAACCGACATTAATCTACTTTAGAACTTCCTCTTTCATTTGTACTGCCATATCTGGGTGAGTTCTTTGCAACTTCTATTTGATTGGAGGGTACTCTGGCTTCAAAGGCAAATGATGCTCCATATTATCGGTATCTAGACCTGGCATATCTTGGTAAGACCAAGAAAATATGTCTACATATTCCCTCAACAGTCTAGTCAACCTGCTCTTCACATTAGGATGCAATAATTCTCCAATCTTGACCTCTTTTGTCTCTTCTTCTGAACCCAGATTGATTGTTTCCAATGATTCTTTATGTGGCTGAGTGGAACTCTTCTCGCGCTCAAGCAACCGTAAGACCTATCCTGGAATATCATCATACTCTTCTTCTTCTTCTACCCCTAACACAGGATATTCAAAGTTGGGAGAGGGTGCAGGGTCATTATATTCAACGGGTTTTTTAATTAATCTGCACATATGATTTATGATTGCTTTTAGAAACTGACACATATAACAAGTGATTATGTAGATTCAATTTTAGTTATTATTTATTTTGAAAGGTTTTTCTGATTGTCGTTTTCCAAGAAAATGCAAAAAATAAAAATAAAACACAATTTGGGAAACAAAGACAACTTTTATTTATGGTTTTAATGATCAAAGCAAACAGATAAGTCCATACAATATTAACTTTCATCTTTGGCAGAATGAAAGTGTTTTGAAAAGAAAAAACAAACTACTTTGAGACATGGGTGCAAGAAGGAACATCATAAGTGGTCCAGTTCTGGATTCTGACTCTAGGCGTCACATAACTCGGCATTTCCTGATCTTCTTCACCCTTCTCAATAGCATTAACTCTAGAGAAAATTGGTTGGAGGTAGCCTTCGCTGCAAAAAACATCATGATAACTTCTCATAGTAGACATCGACTTCAAACTTTCACTCTTGCCATTCTTTACAGAGAATCCTAAACCAGCCCTGTTCTTGTTTACCGGAGGATCAATGACCTGTACCCATACTTTTCTTGGCCCATTGCGCACAACATGCTGAGCATCCTTTAATGAAACCATAGAGTTCTCATTCCCTCTTACATTATCAACAGATAGAGCTTGGAAATGTGTCCCCACAACAGCCTCATCTACTTCAACAACACTGAAAGATGATAGGTGAGATATCAGCAATGCTTGCTCCCCGTTAATAATAACCATTTTTTACTTTCGCGCATGAACTTCAACTTTTGGTGCATAGTGGAAGAGATAACCCCTACTTCTTGTATCCATGGTCTTCCCAGTATACAATTATATGTAGGTACAATATCCATGACTTGGAAAGTAATCTAGAACATATGCGGGTCTATATGAATAGGCAGATCGACCTCGCCAATAACCGACTTCCTTGACCAATAGAAAACTTTAACAATAATACCACTTGGGCGCATAGGAGCCCCTTGATATTTAAACTTCATCAGCGTACTTCTCAGTATCACATTCAATGCGGATTCATTATCAATTAGTACATTGGATAATGAATCATTCTTGCAGTTCATAGAGATGTGGAGGGTCAAATTGTGATTTCGTCCTTCATCATGCAGTTCATCGTCGCAAAAACTCAGGTTATTCCATGATGTGATGTTCCCTACCACACTGCTGAATTGGTCTATTGGCATATCACTTTCCACAAAATCTTGGTCCAATACCCTCATCAAAGATTCTCTGTGAGCAGCAGAGTTCAACAATAAAGCCAATATAGATATTTTTGAAGGAGTCTGCAGTAACTGATCCACAATTTCGTAGTCACTCATCTCGATCATCTTTAAAATATCATCCACCTCTTTCTCTAGAGTAGGACCACTGGATTCACCTGTAGCTTTCTTTTCTTTAACATTTTCCACAACCTTCTTTCCAGTACTAACATCCCCACGGAGAACCGATGCAAAAATACGACCACTGCGGGTCATTCTGCCAGTCTCGGAAATATTCTCAACATTAGACATTGGTTGGATGGGAACTTCCACACCACCCTCTAAAATTGTAGCATTATACTTGTACGACACATCTTTGTTGGATTTGTAAAGAATGAGCCCTGGTAAGCAAATCACCACAGGGGAAATAACTGGCTTACTACAATATTCAATTTCAACACGGAAAGAATCATTGAAACACGACACAATCACATTCACACCTTTTTCATTCATCAAAGAATCATCACAAGAGAACAAATCCTTATCTGAGGAAAAAAATTCATTTACGGAAGCATACTCATCATCATCTGATTCTTCCTTAACCTCAATCTCGTTAACCTCATAGTAATTATATCTTTGCCATGAAACCTTGATGGTTCCATTATCCAACAACAATTGAATACCTTTTATTACAATTGAACATCCCTGGGAGTCCCGGCAGCAAATTCAGAAAGATCCATATTGATGTTCTACCTGACCAGCCATGTGTCAGAAAATAGCATGCATTTGTACGAGATCATCATTCATGTGTTCCTCCTCATGCTTTGCCCTAGTCCTGATTATGTGGATGAGGCCCTCATCCATGATCTCTTGCAAATCAACCTTTATCTTATCGCAACCATGTATATCAGTACTACAGGTACCACAACCAGCATGGTCATGAGTGTAGTAACTAAACTCGCAAAGGTCTGCATGCATATTTACCAAGTCCCCTCTTACTAGGTTAATATCATAAATGCGGAAGTCACCTGGAAAACCAGCAACCATGTTAACAACATTCGTTCCTCTGTGTTTTAGGAGAGGATTATCTTTTACATTCAGACTGACATCTTTGAAGGAAAAAAGGCCAGATCTAACCATTTTCTGTACCTCGAATTTCAGAGGATAACAATTTTCCACATTATGTCCCGGTGTACCCTGATGGAAAACACACGTCTGGTCTACCTTATAGTACCAGGGTAAAGGGGATGGTACAGCAGGAGGTGGCCTAGTCTGGACCAACTTTTTCTGGATGAATGCTGGAAGTAGTTATACATAACTCATAGGGATAAAGTTAAAAGGTTCTCTTCTCTGATTCCTCCCTTGACTTCCCTGAGGGTTTAGTCTTTAATAAGCAACTGTAGTGGGAGCCGTGTTCACAATTAGAGTTACTGAGGCAACTTGTTGATGGCGCTGATGATTTCTTCTAGAATTATTAACCCTTCTCTCTTGACTAATAGCATTTGTTTCCCCTTCTTTCTTCTTAACAAATCCAAAATAGGGCTTCTTCACATTAATGGAACTTTCATTCTTTGTGAGACGCCCTTCTCTTACAGCCTCTTCCAAACGAACGCCCATTCCCACCATTTCAGTAAAATCACTGGGCGCACTCGCCACCATCCTATCATAATAGAAAGCACCTAGTGTCTTCAGGAAAATCTTTATCATTTATTTTTCTTCCATTGGAGGAATCACCTGGGTGGCTACCTCACGCCATCTCTGGGCATATTCCTTGAGTGATTCCCTGTCCTTCTGGACCATGGCCCTGAGTTGATCACAGTCAGGCGCCATGTCCATGTTGTATTTGTATTGTCTGATAAACACTTCACCTAAGTCATTAAAAGAATGAATATTGTCACTGTCCAAACTCATATACCATTTCAATGCTTCACTAGTTAAACTATCTTGAAAGAAATGAATCAACAAGTGTTGATCATCTGTATGAGTAGACATTCTTCATACATACATCACCATGTGAGCACGAGGGAAAGTATTTCCCTTGTACTTTTCGAACTCCGGTGCTTTAAACTTCACAGATATCTTGACATTGGGAAACAGACACATGTCATTCTCGTTCTGTCCAAACAGCTCTTTTCCCTTGAGGGCCTTCAATTCTTTCTTCATTTTGTCAAACTGGTCTTGAAAATTATCCATTCTTTCATAGAAGCCTAAGCTTTCACTTGGTTGAGAAATAGGACGATACACATCATCATTAGCAAATGGGATCATATTCACTGAAGGTGTTGCAGCATAATGAATCTCATTTCTAATGGCAGGGGTAACATGTACCACAGGAGGTGCGGGAGCAGTAGCATTCTGAGTAAGCGGAGAAATCTGAGGATCCTGGTTAAAACCTTTTGGCACAAATTTTTCTGGCACCCCCCAAGGATATCCCGAAGGCATACGATTGTGAACAACAACTGAAGTAGCAAATGTGGGAACATTTGGAGCTTCAGTAGTAACCATTGTCTGTTGAGGCTGAACACTCGGTGGCTGATTCTGAGCAGCCACCAGAGATTCCATCAGAGCAGTGACATTAGCCATGTCGTCCTTCAAAGCAGAAACTTCCTCGCGCAGCTCGCAGTTCTCTTGTTCTAGATTATCCATATTTCTTCTAAAATTAGCTTGGGTATTGTACTGGTGAGATAGCTTGCTGAACGAAGTAATGAAGCTCAGTAAGACACTTGTATATGCACAATAAATGCAAGAAGTATGTACAATATGATGCATGATGTGTAATGCACATGATTCATTTTATTATTATTATTTCAAGGGACTTAAAGATTTATAGACAACATTGCAAATATCAAAGTAATAACCCATTTGAAATACTAATTTTTTTTATTATAACTTCAAAATAGATTACAAGTTTAAATAATACCAAGTACAAGAGAAATAAAGTCTAAAACCCTAAGAAGCAAAGCTGATGAAGATCACTCTATACGCTGACACTTCCCGGTAAGTATGGCAATCTAAGCCTTCAACCTATGGTTTTCTTCCGCATATCTGGTGGAAACCTCCTTCCAATCACCTAAATCAGGAAGTGAGCAACTAGTATCTATCTGAGGCTTAGGGGGAAATAAATCCCCTTGCCTGTCCATCATCTCTATAGCTCGACTCTCAAGAATCTCAATCAAGTCGTCTTTTTCCTTCAAATATGCTCTGTGGGAAATCTCTAGAGTTTGGAACTTGTTCTTCCAAGCTTCCTTTTCCCGTTGTATCCTGACTAAAGCAAGCTATAGCTCTTCCACATCATCCAATAAGGGAGAAGTGGTCTTCACAAACAAATCAGGTATAGGTGCTTCCCAAGAATATGGCATCTTCAACTGAATAGCTCTGGCGTGTACCCAATGAAGATAAGGCTTCAAAGAAACAACCCCCCTAGGTACCAAGTCTTTCCTACTCTTCTTGTGAATGTGACGCCAGGCCTTTGCAATCTGCTCCCTCGCTTACTTATGGTCTTCTCCCTCTTTCAGGAAGAAACTACTCAAATAAATACTATTTGGGTTATCCCTCATCAGATAACCAATCTGTCGTCGTGCAAGAACAGGGTTGTAGTTAATTCCTCCCTTTGTACCAAGAAGAGGTACATTAGGGAAACTGCCACAACTGTCGACAATCTCTACATCATGGTAAGCCTGATGATACCAAACAATATTTGAGTGAGTAAATTCCATGATCTTAGGAGCTCAACGGGGTTCCTTCCTAACATCCCAGAAAGCATCAGACTGAGGCAAATGAGAAGTAAACCACAGGTACAACATAGGCGTGCAATAGATGATCATCCCCCCATAATAAGAATCTCGAAGATGAATAGAGTAATAAGTATCACCCAACAATGTAGGAACTGGGTTTCCAATCATGAAGATCCTGATGGCATTAATGTCAACAAATTTGTCCACATTAAGAAATAGGAATAACCCGTAAGCAAGTAGAGCAAAGATGGCCTCAAAAGCGACTAAACTCTTCATCCTAGCAAAATAACGAGCTTTATCTATTAAGAAATGAGCTGGTAGTCCTCTAATCCCTCCTTTAGTAGTCACGTGGGCTTCAACCTCAGACTTCCCCAGATGGATCAAAGAGGCAATCTCATTTGATTTTGGCTCATCCTCCAAACCAGTAAAATGAATACGATTGATAATAGGCAAACCCAGTAGATAAGATCACTCTTATAGTGTAGGCATCAACTGATAGTCAGCGAAAGTAAAGCATCGATACATAGGATCATAGAACTGGACCAAGGTCGAGAGAATACCCTCCTTCATCCTAAGCTTCATGAGAGAAATGATGGAGCCATACTTCCTCCGAAAATCTGCAGAACACTCAATCTCGGGAATCAGACTTATCAACTCATCTATTTTGGGATATTTGAAACTGTATTTTTTGGTCTTTCTTTTTCCAGAATTCATAGTCAAAAAGTACCTGTGATATTCACAAATGGTCAACTTTTAAGCCCCTTGAAATAAAATTTCTTCAAAATATGTTTATGAGTGCATGGATGCATGATGTAACAATCACACACAAGATCACAAACATAGGGTTCATAGGTTCAACGTCACGAGTATGAGGTCGAAGGTATTATGGATAAGGTATTGGTCTAAAAGTTATCACCTGCCGAACAAGGTTCTAGAGGTTCCCAAAGTCTACATCCTTCCTTCGAATATTACCAACTTCCCGATTAACTCGGTAATTAGTAATATTCCCAAGAAAAACTCGTCCTAGCATAGTATCGTGTGAAAAAAATTTCCGGATTACTCCTTCATAGCTTCCGTATTACACCTAAAAGGCCAAGATGGGTTAGGTATTCTACGGTTCTCAGCTTCAGCAGGCTCCCAGGTCGAAAGCAGTATGTCTTCCCGATTACTCGGTAAATTATACTACAGTCGAAGGGGCCTCCACTGAGTGGGGGATCTCATATCTCCTTTTTGGGGATTACTTCCTCAAAGTTAACATGACTATACCGCCTGTCCTATCTTAAGTTTGCCCAAGTCCGGGTATAGGACTTATGAGTAATCACCAAGCACCATGGAACTAGAAGAATCCAGAAAAAGATATACACAACATATAATATATAACATATAATAGCACATATACAGATATAAACAAAGATAGGCTCAACCCACTTAGGGATGGACCAGCAAGAGGTCAATCTTTCCCCAGCAGAGTCGCCATTTTTTCTGTAGCGGTAATGTTTAAGACTAAGCCATTGGATTGACTAGACTTGTACAGATCAAAATAAAAATTGCCACCGCGCTTTATTCTTTCCAAAGGAATGGGAAAAGAGCGAATAACCCAAAAGAGGGGGAAAGATTCAAGGTAAGGGGGTTGGTTATGCAAAGGGAAGGTATTAGCACCCTTAAAATCTACGGTACTCCGCAAGAACCTCTTTGTATAATCTGTATATTTTGGCTATAAAATGTTGTATAAAAATAGATGGTGGAGGTGAGAAAAGAAATATTTTTTTAATGATTTTTTCACCCGCCGCGGTTACGAACCTTTAGTGCCTATGTACCACCTTCCGTGCAATAGGGGATCAGGGTACACATAGTTCCTCTTTAAAAATTTAAAACACGAGTGTGTTGGTTAATTTTATGAGATAAGACATCATTGTCATTTCCCTTGTGGAAAACATACGTACTACCCACAATCATGAGAAAAGAGAATTTGCATCATCTCAAAGTGGAGGATATGGCTTGGATTTTAAAATCAACAATGCCTCACTCAACATCCAAGTGGAAAATATCTCTCTTCACTACATATTGTAGAAGTATAGTTGTTTGCATCACTACAAGGATTGACAAGAGTCTAATATTTTTTGAGAAAAGTTTTAAAGGTAAAATGCCAAAGTGGAAAAATGATTTGAATGAGATTGATTAACTTTTAGTCTTCTCACAAAAATGTCAAGGTATTATTAAGTTTATTGAAGTTTGTTTAAGAAAATGTTTTGAAATGCATGGACCTAAGTCCAAGTTTATTATGAAAATATTTCAAGTTTAGAAATAATAATGGTTTTCAAAAGGAGGGAGAAGATTTTTGAAATTAAAGAAGATGGGAGGAGACGAAGGGACTATCCTAAAGCATAAGGTAAAAGTTAGGAAGAAGAACCATCTAACCAACAAGAAGCCAACACTTGACATTATGTGTCAAGATAGAATTCCAATTCTTTGGATTGAAACTAAGAAAGCCAAGATACTAGACCTCTTTAGAATACCAAAATTTAAATCTATTAAGTCTTCACAAAAATTAGGCAGAGTAACGGTTGTATACAGATGAAATCCAGATTACAGACAAAGTAGGTAATCACAATAACCTGCATACAAAACAAACAAGCAACCTAATGTCTTGAGGTAAACCCTAAGAACTCCAGAAAAGTATTAATTAAGGTCACAAGGTCTCCAACATATGCCAAGGTCTCTAATCCTAAGTCGAAGAAGTCCAATACTCCATAATTCCAAGGATAGTAACCAAATAGTTCAAGTATCATTAATGTTTTGTTATGGTTGATGTTGATTATTAAGTATATTCAAAAGAAAAGAAATGCTCAAGTGAGAAAAATAAAAATGGCATAAACGTAAATGCTCAAGTGAGCATAGATAAAAATAACATGAAATGTAAATGCTAAAGTAAATGGTATATAAAGTAAAAGCATAAAAATAAAAGCATAAAATAAAGTTGTAATACGGTGGGAGATCTGACTTGGTTGTTTTTGCATTTTATCGCAATTGTTGCAGATAGCAAGAGTCGCCACCGGCTTTTCTTTTATCCAATAAGGATAGGGTGAAAAGAACAGGAAAGATCTTTGAGATATTTTCTTGAGTTCGGGGGGGTAGATTATGAAAAGGGAAGGTGTTAACACCCTTTTCATCCATAGTTATCTATGGGGTCTTAGTTGCTTGCTAGATAACTTTTGAAATTTATTTGTTTGAAATGTGTTTGTGGTGGATTTTGAAAGTATTTTTGAAAAGCGCCTTCGTTTAGGCAAACTTTTTAATGATTCTCGTCTCTAAAAGAATGCATACAAAGTGTTGGACTTTTGAAAATATTTCATGTTTTTGAAAGTGTTTGGTGTATTTGAAAAGATGTTTATTTTGAAGATGGATTGTGAGAAAGCAACTAAGAACGTTCTACTACTCAAAAGTATTTTGTTCATTTCTTCCTTCCTCTGATATTGTTATCTCACCATTGATTGGTAAGTAGCCTTATCTTTGGATGTGAAGGGACGGGCGTGAGTCATCGTATAGTCATATATAGCAATGTAGTGAGATATCTTAGCATTTTTCTTAAGGTACTAAGATCATTTGTAAGGTAACATTCGTAACGTCATCGAGGGACTATGATCTTGTATTTTTTATTGTTTTTGCTAAGATGTCTCACATGCATATCATGACCATTTTCTCAAGGCAACAAGTGGAGTTAACCCTAGAGGTGCAAAGTGTGCAAATGTTTGTATTTCATGCTTGGTTTATCTTGAATTAGGGTTTTCTAGTATTGATTTTATCATTCCATACACACCCTAACTTACTAGCATTTATATTTTGAAAATGATAAATTGCGGAAAGTAAATATCCTACGCTATTACATCATTAGGGAATGGGGTATACAAATTTACAAATGGGGATTGCAAGAAAATAAATCATAATTATCTATTATAACCATATTGAATTTGAATAAATGTACAAGAAATGAATAAATGAATATAATGTACAAGGCAAAATGGAAAAAGAAATAAATTTTGTTTTGGTTCTTGTTAAAGAAAAATGTTTAGATCTAACCTAATTAATTAAAAGAAAATAATTAATAAAAAATAAGCGAATTAAATTAAGTTAATTAGAAAAGAAATATTTTTAGTTTTTTTAGAAAAGAAATTAATATTAATCAAATAGTATGAAAAAAGAGGTTAATTAATTAAAAAAAGAAACCTAAAATTTCTAAGTTAATTTTAATTAAAAAAATAAAAAAATAAATTAAACCCTAATCTAATTATTAATTGACTAAAAAAATAAATTAATTTAAATTGTAATAAAAATGTTTTTGGTGTTTTTGTTGTCTTGAAAAATAAAATAAGTATATAATAAATAAAATATTTTTTGTCTTTTTTTTATTAATAAACATAAATGTTATAATAATATTAATAAAAGAAGTAAAATAAAATAAAATATAAAGAAGTAAGTCAGGGGTAAAAATTGAATTTAGGGTCTTTTTTGTGTAAAACAGATTTTTGGTTAAGCCTGGCCCAAGAGGAGATTTTTTTGTAAGTCAAAAAAATTATAATAAAATAAAAAAAATAGTTGGGCTGTGTTGTTATAAGTGAAACAGGGGGGGGTGGAAAATCAGCAAAAATCCCATGCCCAAAATCTTTAGGCCCAAGCGCGCTAGCTGGGAACAAAAAAAGAAAATGTTAGTGAAAATGAAAAAATGGCAGCGCTGGGGCTCGAACCCACGCCCTCAACAATAAACGTGTGTTGCCTTACCACTGGGTTGCATATACATCCGGTGTATAAAAAAAAGCATAAATATATATTACAAATCAAGTCCATGGCCTGAACTTCAACTACAACCTCATGCCCAAGCCAGAGAACCTGTATCTTGCTCATTTCTCAATGAAAATTAAAATTGCAAACATGAAAGTTGTTCCAGTTTTTCTCACGAATCCAACCATGTAAATAACTAAAGTTATAAATCAAAGATGAATGAGAATTTTGTTTGCCCTAATTTTAACCCTAAATTTTCTAAAAACTTCAATCTTAAAATTCTCTAAGCTCAAGCCATATAAATGAAATCTATGGATATGTACAGTTCCAGGGCAATGATATCTACATTTTGTCTTTGAAAATGCAAGCCTAACAATGCCTAAATAATGAGATGAAAAGTCAAAAAACTCACCTTGCAGTTGAAGATCGTGTTTTGAGTTAGAGCTTGATTCAAGTTGGCGTGATGATCAGGTTAGCTTCCTCAAGTTCCCAGGAAGCTAATGCGATGATTAGCTTGATTGGAGAGCGCCTGAAATGGTCTGGAGAAGTCCACTTGCAATGCTTTGTTTTTGGTTATGGAAGATGAAGAAGATGGTGTTACAGTTGGGATACAAGGACAAGGATGAGTTTTATTTGATGTAAGGAAGCTCTGAAAATGATTTTAAGGGAAAACGCATGATGGAAATAGAAGATACAAGTTCAAGGTCAGAACCTGCACAAAAATGGAGTTTGTGTGCAATTTTTCGCTAGAGGGAGTTTGGGAGAGTTTGCAGGCTTGCAAAATCATGTCTTGTATTGCAAATGATGTCCTGATTTATAGGAAAGAGGTTTGTGGAATTGAGATGGTAAGAAAACAAAGATCACATGTTATGGCTTTTTGCCTTATTTTTTAAGCAATCTTGACAAACTTGGTTTTAATGCTTATAGCCCGCCTTCTAGAGTGGTTGAACACTTTAAACATGTTTCTTCTGAGCTTGTGGATTGAGTGTGTGCAGAGGAAACAAGTTAGAGGCTCAAGAAGTTGACTTCGTGATTAAAGTAACTTTTCCAAAATGGAAGTCTTGCCTTTCTTCAAAAAATGGCAAGTTAACTTAGATAAAGCTTGGATTTAATGGATAATATCCATAAATTTTGTGTAATCTTATGATTATGGAGAGATTTAGATACTTGGAGGCCTGCAAAGCAAGATTACAAGGCATGGCTAAGAGATTTGAATTCTTGTTCATCATGGAAATGGCCTATAATTCAAGAATGAATGTCCAACTTCTTGTCTTCGATTCTCTTAGCTCAAGCACGATCTCAATGAGTTCTTAGACATTTTGGAAAGATTGTAACATCCTCTACAATCGTAATGTTTGTCATTTTTTAAGAATCACTTTGGAACCATGTGAAAAGTTTCCATGAAGTTGGTACAAAAAATCTGCCTAACTAGGACAAAATTTCACTAAGTGTTTAAGTTTCATGAGCATGTCTTTATGAATTAATAACTTGAGATCCAAGAATTTCTAGAAAATGTTATATCCTACAATGTTTTATATATCATTGATATCTACAACTTTCATGTTGGAAGTTTTTCTTGAATCATCTTGCATCATGGTGAAAATTTGGCACAAAGTTAAGAAAAAAGTAAATTTTCCAATACTTAGAAAAATTTCTAAGTCTTGGAAATTTTGAGTTTTCAAAGTGAATTTTGACTTTTTTGATTTCTTGATGAAAAAACTTCATATTTTGACATGTCTTGATGAAATGTGATTTTTGAAACTTAATTTTGATTAAAAAGTCAAAGTTTGACTTTTTAGTGTATCAGTTGACTGAATTTCAACTATCAATCAATTGATCTTTGGAAGTGTTTTAAACTAAACCATTAGGTAAAAATGACACATTTGAATCCTTGATATCATGTCTCAAACCAAGAAGTCATGTGTTAGGTCAAAACTAAAAAATTGAACCTTCTCAGTCAAAACCCTAATTTTGACCATTTTGCCCTTTTGATGATCTGATCAAATTTCTTGAGGAATTGTGATCCAAACTTGATCAATTGATATGTATGAGTTCAAAATGTTATATGGATAAAAAATTATGAAGTTTGACTTTAAATTGACCATAGTTGACTTTTCCCCAATACAATTGATTTTAGGTCAACTGATCGGTTTACTAAGCAAAAATGTGATCCAAAGCTTGAAACTTGACATGAGCAATCTTGGGAGTCTAAAATGATCCATGAAAGTCATATGAAGCATTAAAATTCCAATTTTCCTTGTATAAACTCAAACCCTAATTCTGAGTCATCATTGCTTGAGGAGGTGTCTTGAGCTGATCAAACCATGTGCAGTCTTGAATCAATGGAGATCTTGTGAGAGAGCTCTTGAGAAATTGAGAGGGAAATTTTTGGGGTAAAACAAAAGTCAATTGTTAGATGTTAATGGTTAGTTGGATGACCATCTTGAAACTTGCATTTGGAACTCATTAGAGGATTGATAGAACCAAAGCCTCTCAACAACAAGTTGTATTTTCTTTTTGTCAAGTATATCATCCATTTAAGAATCCTCAAGGACACATTTAATGATAGATGATGTTTAAGTGATCCGAGTTGACCAAAATTGATGAAGATCCATTGGAGGATTAGTAGAACCAAAGCCTCCTAACAATGAGTCTCAAGTTTATTGGATCAAAGGGTTCAAATTAACATACTTGGGCTTGCAAACATAGGTTTGGGCCACGAATGATCATTTTCTCGAATCGGGACAAAATTTAGCGATATGTTAAGCAATCTTAAGTGGACTTATGTAGAAGTCTCACCTATTTTGAGGTCGGTCAATAGAAATCTATGTACTTCATGTTTGGATAAATGATATAGAGATCATTATCCCTTAACATGTAGCACAAAATAAAAAATAAAGAGATAAGATGAAGAGGGAGGTGAATAATAAGCTAATTTGGATCACTATCTCAAATTTTTTTCATCTTTAAATTCAATCACTCATCTTAATGGATTAAAGTACTAAACACATCATTAATCCAAAGCACCAAAAATGAATTAAATAATTCACTCTTTGGTAGATTTGAATTAATGAAAATTTATTCAACTTCATCTACACCCAAAGTCCATTGAATTTAAAGAGAAATTGGACATTTAAAATTGCAATCCAAATCAACAATCAAAAGGAGTGAGTAGAAAAAGATAGATGGATCAAAACTGCCCAAAACAAGGTAGAAAAATCATTTTGGCTTTGTTACAATCGATTGCACTCTGGAGGCAATCAATTGTATCAGTGCATTTTTTCAAAAAAAAAAACATGAAATCCTTCTGTGACAATCGATTGCACTCTTACAACAATCAATTGCACCATGTTAAAAATAGAAAAACAACATTTTAAAAGGCAAAAATCTTGTTCAAACTTTCCATCAAACACCTTATGATCATGGATTCAATTGAGCACGAAAATTCCATCAAATTATGCGATAATAGCACCAATGGAATCACAAAACAATGCTCAATGAATCAAATCCAAAGATCAACAAGAGATCACATTGTGAAAGATGAATAATCCAACTTACCAAAGGTAGATCTAGAGAATTATCAAAGCAACTTCAAGAATTTGCTTCAATTCAACCCCAAGAATCAATTTCCCAAGCTTGGATGTAGAGAATTGATGAAGAAAAAGTGTTTGGATGAAGGTTTAGCTCAAAGATTAATCAGCTTCAAGCAAAAGCTTACTAACTTTTTTTGAAAATGAAGGTTTGAGTGAATTTTGTAGATGGAGGGAATTGAGAGATTTTTTAGGAAAGTGAATTTGGCTATAAAAAGCTTGAGATTTGAATGAAATGAAGGCTCTATTAATAGAGTTTAGGCTTGGGATTAGTGGTGGTTTGGAAAATGAAATTAGGCTTTGGTAATTAATTATTGGAGCCAAAATTTGAATTAATGATATATCTTTCAAAAAATGAAAAACTGGAGCCAAAATTTGAATTAATGATATATCTTTCAAAAAATGAAAAATTGGAGCCAAAATTTGAATTAATGATATATCTTTCAAAAAAATGAAGAAAAAATTGAGCCAAAATTGACAAGCTTGAAATTGCTGATTTTTTTCAAATTTTCACTTTGTGCAATCGATTGCACTATGGGCTCAATCGGTTGCATTAGTGTATTTTTTCAAAAAAATGGCGCAAAATGCACTATGTGCAATCGATTGCACTCTAAGAGAAATCGAATGTACAGTGAAAATAATGAAAAATTTTAATTATTTTTTCATTGCAAATAGAGATTTTAGGAAAATAATACCGGAAAACCTTATTTGTCAGATGCTTTAACTCAGTACCTACAAAACACAAATATTCAAAGACCAATATTTTTTTTTGTATTTTGATTAGAAGTTAGTCAACAACACATATAAAAAATACACAACTAAGGTGCTTGGAGATCCATCAAGAGAAAACTTAAAGATAGGAGTTAGAAAAAGAGGTGGAGGTGGAGGAATTCGTGTGAACAAGGCTTCCAACAAATTCTTAATCTGGTTGTTTGATTCTTCTTCTTTTCCCATCATCCATTTGATTTCCTTGCATGTATCATCCTGCTTGTCTAGTCTTTCCTTGAACACTGCATTCTCTTTCTTTAACTCCTCTAGAGTTTGCAGAACAAGAGATGAAGAGGGTATATCAACAGAAGGTACCACCTTTTCAGAGCAAGCTGCTGTTGAATATGATTAAATAGCTTCTTCAACTTCCTTGCCTTTGTCTAGAACCCTGACCAGAGGGGCATTGTCCAACAGAAGAAGAGGTTTCTTTTCCCAGTGACGCGGAACTTGATCCTTAAAGACATTCAGATGATCATAAAAGTTATGTTGTGAAATTTCATAACTCAACTCCTTAAGTTTCTAGGACTCAGAATTGAACCATTTTCTGAACTAGTTCCAATGTGAATCAGAGGTAGCAGGATTAAGATTCTCTAAGCAAGCTAGCTTCAGAGAGTTAACCTATTCAAGTATTTCTGTTTCAAAACTCAGCAAATTTTTACCAACATCTGCTTTGGTGATTTTTGGTACGACAATTTTTTGAGAGCATGAGACAAGATTGTCCAAAGCTTATAAGTCCATAATTGTACGAAGGGGATCTTCTGGATGGTTGTTTGGAGAGGGAGAATCAGAGATAATAATGGGTGAATATGGTGAGTTTGGTGAAGTGGAATGATAGGGAGATGGAATATCTGCGATGTCATGGATTGTGATTGGTTGTGGGATCATGAGAGGGCAGGTGATTCCAGGAATGGATGTTATGGTATCAGAGTCAAAGGTTGGATTTTCTGAGGGGGGAGCTTGAAATTTTGGATTTTGAGTGGGGAGCTTGAAGGTTTGGATTTTTTGAGTGGGGAGCTTGAAACAGCGGATCAAATTGATCAATATAAGAAAGAACTTGAGCAAGTTCGAGCTGATTTTGGTCAAGATGGGAAGAAGATGGTTTGTCCAGAATGTTTTCTAGAGTAAATGAGGGGTCAAATTCAATGTCAAAGTCATCAAAGGTTTGTGGTGATGGATCTTCTGTGGGTTTTAGAGAGGAAGGGTTTTCAGATGTTGATAACATAACTGATTCAATAACATAAATAAAAGATGAATTACCTTTCTTCTTAGCAGCCTTGGGAATCTTCTAAGAAGATCCTTCTCCACTAGCTTTCCTTCTCCTTGATTTTCAGGGGGCAATATCCAGAGGCTGTGGTCTCAGATCACGAATGTTCACTTATGTATTTGTCCCGTCCATTTTGCAAGCCTCCAAATATCTGACAATAGTTTCTGGAGAAACATATGTTTGAGAGAAGAGAGGAAAATCCTTTAGAGGTACTCTTCTAGTTGTGATGACTTCCTTGATTATTATTGTTGGATCCTTATTGATGGTTTCAATGATCTTCATCTTCTTCAGATTCTTAGCGTTCAGAGGTTTACCAGCACATGCTTCCAGAGTACTGACGTGTTGAGCCTCAGTCAGATGTTCTACCAGTTTATTTTCTGTCAGTATATCTGATATGAGCCTGCCCAGAGGTATCTAATCTCTCTTAGTTCTTTCTTCTTCTCTTGTCTCTTTGATGCTGATCTTCAGATGATTAAATAGAAGATGAGGAAGATTGACCTTTCCCTTGGTTGCTATAAAGTACAGAAGGTACTGCTGATCAATGTTGATATAGTTTGGAGAACTTGTGGGTTTTCTGTGGTTGATGTAGCCCAGAATAATTTTTGACCAAATTCTGAGGTAGTCTTTCGGATCTTTGATTTTGTTTGAAGGTTGTCCAGAAGAAAAAATCTCTTTTGAAATATTTGTTAGGTCAGAGCATTTATCTACCATTTCACTATAATGAATACCTCTGTTGTCATAACCTATCAATCTCCCAATCAGATCTTCAGAGATTGCTATTTTCTTTCCCATCACAAAAGAAGTGACCTGATGATCTGAGGCAGTAGCGTGAATCCATAATTCTTTAACCAATCTAGGAAAAACTGGACCCAGTAGACGATTAAAATACTTTGTCCAACCCTGAAATTCAACGTCAGGTGTTAAATCGTAAGCGTTTTCCTTCATACTGACGAAGTCCACAATGAGTTCACACAGAACTTCCAGCGAGTCAATGGGAGTCAGGAGTGGTCTTGAGCGTTATTCATACCTTTCTACTATTGAAGAAGATGATCCAGGAACATTTTGAGAGCTTTGAGCAGTTTGGGAAGAATCAATTCTTCACACAGACTTTTGAGGGTTTTTGAGAAACAAGAACACAAGTTATAGAGAGAAGAATGAGAGTGAAAAAGTGAAAGTGAGCAGTGAATTTATAGAAGAATAGGAAACTTAATTAACAAGAATAAAGTTTAAAATCAATGATTAAAAAGCATTAATGATTCCTGAAAATAGGGGGATGGCATAGAGATATGAAACAGTTACCGATACGACACAAGTCTCAATGCATCCAATCAATGCTTTAGTCTCATCAGAATTTAAACACGTGTTCAGCCTTAGAAGAAACTCTTGTGAGAAGATGACAAATGTTGATGTTATGAACTTGTACGCTTCTATCTTTGAAATGAACTGTTTGGAAACTATTCATATCTTCTTAGATAGGTCTTGATACAACTTTCCTTCTAACTTTTGAAGAATTATTGATCAGATGTTCACAAAAAAATAAAGTTCTGAGGATTAACGTACATAAATAAAACTGTCATTCTGGACATAATTTCATACTGAGATGTTCCAGAATGAAGTTAAACCTATCTTCAGAAAGGGGTTTTGTGAAAACATCATCCCATTGATGGTCTGTGTCAATAAATTTTAATGAAAGAATTCCTTTCTGAATATAGTCCCTAATGAAATGATGTTTTATTTCTATATGCTTAGCCCTAGAATGTAAAATAGGGTTTTTGGATAAACAAATAGCAAAATTATTGTCACAGAGTATAGGAATGTTACTCTCAAATATGTTGATGTCTTCAAGTTGACTTTTCATCCAGAGCATCTGTGTGCTGCATCCAGCTGCTGTTATATATTAAGCTTCAGCAGTTGACAATACAATTGTGGATTGCCTCTTGCTGGACCACGAGATAATATTTTCTCCCAGAAATTGGCAGCTTCCAAAAGTGATTTTTCTTTTTATTTTGTCTCCAGCGAAGTCAGCATCACAGTACCCTACTATTTTGAATTCTTTGATTTTTCTATAACAAAGACCAAGATTAGTAGTACTCTTTAAATACTTGAAAATTCGCTTAACAGCTGTTAAGTAAGATTCTCTAGGATCTAATCTGAATCTAGCACACAGACATACACTATACAAAATATCAGGTCTTGAAGCTGTTAGATATAGGAGAGAACCAATCATACCTCTGTAGCTCTTCTGTTCTACCTTATTACTTACCTCTTCCTTTTCCAGAATGCACGTGGGATGCATGGGAGTTTTGGATGGCTTACATTCTGATAGGTCAAATTTCTTCAAAAGTTCTTTAACATACTTGTTTTGATGTATGTATGTTCCTTTTGGAGCTTGGTTGATCTAGATGCCCAGAAATAACTTGAGTTCTCCCATCAAGCTCATTTCAAACTCTGCCTGCATAGACTTAGCAAATTCTCTTCCCATAGAAGTTTTAGTAGATCCAAAAATAATATCATCTACGTAAATCTAAAAAACTAGAATGTCATTTTTAAATAGTTTACAAAACAAAGTAGTGTCCACCTTCCCTCTGGTAAAGTCATTTTCTAAGAGAAAACTACTTAGTCTTTCATACCAAGCTCGGGGAGCTTGTTTCAGACCATATAGTGATTTCTTTAGTTTGTAGACATATTCTAGATGTTTTGAATTTTCAAAACCAGGGGGTTGATGCACATAAACTTCTTCATCAATGTAACAATTAAAAAATGAACTTTTAACATCCATCTGATAAAGAGTGATGCCATTATTTATTGCAAAAGAAATTAAGAGTCTGATAGATTCTAACCTGGTGACTGGAGAAACGGTTTATGTATAGTTTATCCCCTCTTGATGACTATAACCTTGCTCCACCAGTCGTGCTTTGTTTCTGACGACTTCTCCTTGTTCATTCAGTTTGTTTCTGAATACCCATTTGGTCCAATGATGTTGAACCCTTTTGGTTTAGGAACCAGATCCCACACATCGTTTCTGGTGAATTGGTTTAATTCTTCCTGCATTGCAAGTATCCAATCATTTTTTAGAAGGGCTTCGTCAATGTAGGTTGGCTCAATCAGAGACACTAATCCCATGAGAGATTCTTCAGAGTTTCTAATGTAGATCTTGTTCTGATTGGGTCTTCTTTCTTTCTCAGAATTTTGTTTTCCGGATGAGTTAAGCTGCTTCTGGATTGTCTTTTCTGGAGAGGCTCTTCAGATGTTGCTATAATGTTTGTGACATCTTCTTCTGGAGATGACTTTAATTCTTTGTGAGAAACTTCTGATGTAATGTCTTCAGTACCTGTAAATTGGACTTTTATATCTGCAAAAGATTTACCTTACTTTGACTTTTGAGAGCCATGCTTATCATCAAATTTAACACTGATGGACTCTTCTACAATTCGTGTTTCTGTGTTATATACTCTATAGTCTCTTGAGTTTTCATAGTATCCTAACATGAGACACTTTTGTGATTTAGAGTCAAACTTGTTGAGATGTTATTTAGTGTTCAGAATAAAACTGGTACATCCAAATGGATGAAAATAAGAAATGTTGTGATTTCTGTTCTTTAATAGTTCATATGGAGTCTTATCCAGAATAGGTCTTATGGAGATTCTATTCTGAATGTAGCATGCTTTGTTAATTGCTTTTTCCCAAAAGTTCTTAGAAATGTTAGTCTCGTTGATCATGGTTCTGGACATTTCTTGTAAAGTTCTGTTCTTTCGTTCTCAACTCCATTTTGTTGAGGAGTTCTAGGACAAGAGAAATCATGAGAGATTCCATTCTCATTAAAAATAGTTCAAATTTTTTTTCTTTCAAATTCTCCACCATGATCCCTTCTGACTTTAACAATTCTAAGATCCTTTTCATTTTGGACTTGGTTACAGAAGGCAAAGAACACAAAATGTGACTCGTCCTTGTGTCTTAAGAAATTTACCCATGTCCATCTGCTATAGTCATCTATGATCACTAATCCATACTTCTTGCCACTAATGGATGCAATTTTCATTGGTCCAAATAGATCTATATGCAGAAGTTCTAATGGTCTAGAGGTAGAAACAACATTTTTGGTTTTGAAAGAAGGTTTTGCAAACTTTCCTTTTTGACATGCTTCACACAAAGCATCTAAGATGAACTTCAGGTTAGGAAGTCCTATGACCAGATTGAGTTTGTTAATATGAGATATTCTTCTCATACTAACACGCCCCAATCTTCTGTGCTAGACCCATTTATGATCGTTAACAGACAATAGGCATTTTACATTCTAACTTTTTAGTGCAGAAAGTTTTATTTTGTAAATGTTGTTCTTTCTCTTTCCATTAAAGAGGACAAATCCATCTTTCTGACTAACTGCTTTGCAGAACTTTTGATTGAAGATTATATCATAATCATTATCACTTAATTGACTTATGGATAACAAGTTATGAATTAACCCATCAACTAACAGAACATTAGTTATAGAGGGAAGCGTACCATTACCAATAGTTCCAGAGCCAATAATCTTCCCTTTCTGGTTGCCTCTGAAACCTACTTAGCCTCTATATTTTAAGCTCTAGGATTTGGAACATATGCTTTCTTCCCGTCATGTGTTCGAGAGCATCCAAAGTCCAGGTACCAAGATTGGTGTTTCAATCGTGTTGTTAAAGATATCTGCAAAATAGACAATTTTATCCTTAAGTACCTGTGATACGGTGGCAGAACCGACTGTTATACTGGTTTGCATTTTTTGTTTGCAAATATTAAGGTAAGCAAGAGTTTCCACCGACTTTTATTTCATCCAACAAAGGAATAGAAAAAATAACAGAAAAAACCGTTTTCGAGATGTTTCTGAGTACGGGGGGTAGATTATTGAAAGGGAAGGTGTTAGCACCCTTTCTATCTGTGGTTTTCCACGGGCTCTTAGGTACTTACTCATTTTGAAATTGCTTGTGTGTGTTTTGAAAAGTTTTTGTTTAACTTGGTGATAACCCTTGTATCTGTCCTCAAGAGTGTGACGAAGTTGTTTTTGAAAACTGTTTTGAAAGTGTTTGTGAAAAAGAGTTTTTATTGTTTTGAGCAAGAGCTTAAGAGTTTCTACCTACTCGAAAAAGATTGTTCATTTTCTCGTTTCCTTTAGACAGAACTATCCTACTATTAGTGAGTACGTAGCCCTATCGTTGGATGTTGAGATTAACTATCAAAAGGGACGCTATGGTCATCGAAGGCAACATGTAAAGATATCTTAGCATTCGAAGGGACTAACATCATATAGGCAACATCGAGGGACAAGATCATTTCTCGTAGGCAACTCGAGGGACGTTAGGGACCATGATCTTTATGATGACTTTAGAATTAACGGACTTTGCTAAGACATCCCTACGTTCGAGGGACATGACCATTATTTTCCGAGGCAACCAAGTGAGGTATACCCTAAGGGTGCATATGTGCAAGGTGTGTTATGTTCAGTTATTTTAGTCTTGTGTTAGGTTTGCTAATGTTTGATTATTCTTGCCATACAATCTTATTAGTCATACATCTAGCAGTTAATAATTGCAGTAACTTAAAAGTGCAGAGATATAAAACCTAGCTATTACAAGGCTTCGGGGAGGGGGATTATGTACATATCCAAAACTGGGGGAAAAATAAATAAAAGCGGTAAAGGTCCTACTAAACATCTATTACATCCCAATATACAGTTACAATAATAAAAGGAAGTGAGAAAGAATAATAACAAGCAAATATGAAAAGACGTCTAAAATTCCTAAGATATAAAAAAAAAATTTGTTGTTTTTTGTTTTAATTTATGAAAATGGTTTAAGTTAAAAATAATTGATCTAGATCTATATTTAAAAAAAAGTTAATTATTAAAGAAACATGAAATTTAAATAAAAGAAATTAATTCTCTGGGTTTTTTTGGTATTTTTGTTACGAAAAGGAAAATGAATTGAAATGAAATTAAACCTAAGTTATATTAATTTTAATCTAAAAAAAAAGTTAAAGTGATTAGTTAATTAATTTACCAAAATTAAAATTTAATTATGAAAAAATTCTAAATCTATTTTTATGTGATTTTTATATCTGTTTATTGATTAAAAAAAAGGATTAAAAGAAATAAATGAAATGAATAAAACAAGAAAATAAAGATGGGCCTAGTAGAAAAAGTAAACAGGGGGTCCAATCATCAGAAATCCCTAGGCCCGAATCTTCGAAAGCTTCATGTCCTAACCATGGTGTTTTCAGATTCTTGCGTGGAACCTCTGATTCAACCATCCATAACTGTTCTATATAAACTCAAACAAACGTTAGCATGTCATGAAATGTGATTAAAATTAGAGATTCAAAGTTTAAAATTTTTCTAAATCGGTGTTGTCAAATGGGGGCATGCTAGGCATGTGATGGACTGCTCTTGGGCCTTGTAAGACTCCTGAGGACTTCAAGAGGATGGTTTGAGGCTTGATGTCAATCGAGAGAGACTGGAACCTCGAGATATGACTTGCAACAATTCTTTGATTTCTGGAGAGCTTTTTGAAGAGCTTTTTGAGAGCTTTTTAGAGAGGAATTTCATGTGTTTCAAGCTTGTATTACTCTATTTATAGAGGAGAATGAGAAGAAAAGAAAGCATGGAAAGAATCTCCCTCATAATGTTGTGTTTTAAGACCATGATCAAAATTTGAAAAAAATGCCATATTTGATGAATTTATGCCATTTTCACATGTGGATGAACCTGGACATATTTGAAGGGTTATTGCACGAAATAAATTGACATAAACCAGCATAAAACTTGCCCAAAATGGATTCACATCAAAATTTACATCATTTATATTATTTATTTATTTAATTCTGAATTTTAATGAATAAAATATCAAAATAAATAGCATAAATAGTATAAAAATGTATGGATGGGTTTAGAGGTCGCGGACCATGTTAGGAATGAGTTTCAAACTTGAAAAGATAGGCCCATTTGGAAAGAATCCAAGTTTGGTCAATATTTGCTTCATGCATTTTTTTCAAAAATTGGCCAACTTTGACAATCAATATCTCTCTCAATTTTAACCCTATGAGGGTGTTCTTGGACTTTTTAGAAATCTTAGGATGTCCCCTAAGCAACCTCTTTAGTTTCATCTCAATTGGATCTTCCATGTTCATGTAAGAAGCTTTGACCCAAAAGGTGTTTTTGTTGACTTTTAAAAAGGAACTATAATGTCTGAATTTATATCTTTTCATGAGTGCATTTATTGAACTTGAGGGTTTAAGATGAGTTGTAGGGAATTGGATTCTCTTAAAAATGAGCCTTGGATGAGAAATTTCTGATAAAGTATGAGAAAGTTATGCCTGGTCAAAGTTTGGTTGACTTTTTCTATAGGAACCCTAATTTAGCAACTTTTGAGTTTTGATGAATTAGGAGCATTCCTTGAGGAATCATGATCAACCCTTGATCAAATGATGGATATCACTTCAAAATGTTGATGTTGACCAAAAATCTTGAAGTATGACTGCATGAGGACTACATTTTACTTTTGACCTAGTATAGTTTATTTTTAGGCATTTGAGCAATTGACTGAGCAACTTCTTGTGCAAGGCATGATACTTGACATGGATGATCTTCATAATATATTAGGGAAATGGAAATCATTTTAGACCCTTGGAACTCAAACATCTTAATAAAAATGGAAACCCTAGTTTGAGGCTCATTGTCTTAGGAGGATGATTTTCCTGGTTAATCCTTAGGCATCCTTGGTAAAATTGAGGACCCAAATGAGCATGTGTTGAGTAAAATGAGAGGTCAAATTTTGGGGTGCAACAGCTGCCCCTGTTCAATCTTCTTAAACCTGAGGATGTAGATTGGCTGGTCTGCCTTTCGTGATCTGAAGGTGAAAGATGATTGAACAATAGAGTGCCCAGAAATTTGCACTCGCATGGAGTAATACTGATTGGTGATATTGGGAATGGGCTTACAGATTCCATTTGGAAGTTGACAGAGAATCATTGGAGATGTGCTTAAAGATGCCATCCAAAAAAGATATCGATTGCATAAGAGATTCCTTTGCGAGAAACTCTATACCTGTTGTTGAGGAGAACTTCATCGGGGAATGTTAATTTATGTCATGGGAAATAGAGTATAGGAGCTTTGGTTGTCCATTACTCTACTGGGGAATTAACTCCTTATTGAGGAGGTGGAAGTAAACTGCCTATCTGGTCAGGGTCCAAGCTGCACAGTGAATTATTGGGGAAATGTGAAATCGTTCGTGTCTGGTTGGGTCCAGGTCTTACAGTGTTGTAAAATGTTGTCTGGAGATAAGAGAGAAGGAACTTAGATAGTAGGGTTGCTTCGAAATGAAAGCCTGGATAGTAGGGTTATGATAAGGAACATGGATCGTAGGGTTACTTCGAAATGAGCGCCTGGATAATAGGGCTTTGAGAAGCAACCTAGGTCGTATGTTTACTTCGAAATGAAAGCCTGGATAGTAGGGCTATGAGAAGGAACCTGGGTCGTAGGGTTACTTCAAAATGAAAGCCTGGATAGTAAGGCTATGAGAAGGAACCAGGGTCGTAGGGTTACTTCGAAATGAAAGCCTGGATACTAAGGCTATTAGAAGGGACCTGGATAGTAGGGTTACTTCGAGATGAAAGCCTGGATATCAGGGCTTATGGGAAGGAACCTGGATAGTAGGGTTACTTTGAGATGAGCCTGGATAGTAGGGCTATGAGAAGGAACTTGGATAGTAGGGTTACTTCGAAATGAAAGCCTGGATAGTAGGGCTATGAGAAGGAACCTGGGTAGTAGGGTTACTTCAAAATGAAAGCTTGGATAGTAGGGCTATGAGAAGGAACCTGGATAGTAGGGTTACTTCGACATGAAAGCCTAGATAGTAGGGCTTATGGGAAGGAACATGGATAGTAGGGTTACTTCAAGATGAAAGCCTGGATAGTAGGGCGTATGTGAAGGAACCTGGATAGTAGGGTTACCTCAAGATGAAAGTCTGGATAGTAGGGCTTATGGGAAGGAACCTGGATAGTAGGGTTACTTCAAGATGAAAGCCTAGATAGTAGGGCTTATGGGAAGGAACCTGGATAGTAGGGTTACTTCAAGATTAAAGCTTGGGTAGTAGGGCTTATGGGAAGGAACCTGGGTCGTAGAGTTACTTCGTGGGGAGTTTGGGTAAAATTGTATCTGAACCGAGAAGGAACCTGGGTAAGGTTGCTTCGTGATGAGTTTGGGTAAAACAACATCTGAACCGAGAAGGAACCTAGGTAAGGTTACTTCGTGAGGAGTTTGGGTAAAAATGTATCGGAACCGAGAAGGAACCTAGGTAAGGTTGCTTCGTGAGGAGTTTGGGTAAAACTGCATTTGAACCGAGAAGAAACCTAGGTAAGGTTGCTTCGTGTGGAGTTTGGGTAAAACTGCATCGGAACCGAGAAGGAACCTAGGTAAGGTTGCTTCGTGAGGAGTTTGGGTAAAACTGCATGGGAACCGAGAAGGAACCTAGGTAAGGTTGCTTCGTTAGATCATGTAGATTAATTGACCTGTTTGGTTTTGAGAACTGATTTTCCATTAATTGTCTACAGATGTGACATGTATAACTGTTGGGACTGTTGATGTTAATTGTCTTTCCTGAAAATATAACAGGGTTAATTATATGTGATGTATGAAATGCATGGTGGGATGATATTCTCAAAATAAATGAGATTATGTTGTATGCGATATGTATGCGCATGTTATGATGTATGAAAATGAGATGCTACTATGACATACCCGAGTTTGGGAAAATAAATCCCTGACTGCTACTTGAGAGTATTGGAAGTAGCATTCCTGACTGTTGTAGAAAACCATGGTTCTTCTAGTTCCGCTGGGGATGGTGAACGGATATGACTATGCTGGAGATTTGCTCCTTGTTTATGGATATTCTGTCGGGGGAGAGACTCTGCTTGAGAATAACTCTGAAGGGAAATAAATTTTTTGGAAGGTGAACTTCCGTAGCTGAAGTAATAAGCTTTGTCGGGGATTGAGCTTCTGTATTCAGAGAAATAAACTCTGCTCGGGAGAAAACTATATGAACCGCTTGCAATTACAAAATTTGGTTGGGGAACATAGATGTCGGTTCTCTGAAGAAGTTTGGCTGGTGAAAGTAACTCCTATTTGGGGAAGCCGATGTCAAAGCTTTGGTTGCCTTTACTCTGTGGGGAGTGTCGATGTCATAAGGTCGTATGCTGAGGATACGACAATGACTTTGCATCAGGACTTTTCTTCCCCTGTACCTGCTGGAGAAAGTACTTGCGGAGGCTTTATGGATAGCTTGCATGTTATCCCAACTCATGAGGAGCTTGGTAACTGCCGATCAAAATGATAAGTCTTCTACTGATAGGCAAGTGACAAGATGACGGGACATAGTCGTACGCTTTAATCCCTAACTTTTGCATGGACTATCTTTTTAGATTTTCAGTCCACCGGGATACCCTTTTTTGCCCAAGCCACCTTTTCAGGTTTTCGACTTGCCGGGTGTATAGTTTTTTCCATATGTATATCCCTAACCTTTTCCTGAACCTTTTTTTGGTTCACCGGGATGCCCTTATTTTTGCCTAGCCCAGTCAACCTAGCGGGTCTTTTTCATGCGTAGTATTTTCCAACTATGTACATGCTCTTAAGATGTAGGGAGTTGTCACTGTCTATAGTGTTGTGTTATAGAACTGTCAAAATGTTTTCTTGATGGCACATGATTCGTTGCTAGAATGCGTGCGTAATGCCCCCAAGCGATTCAGATGGAGATCTTCCCCTGGCTACTTGGCATCTTTAAGAGATACCTTGGATCTTGACTTGACTGCCCTAGGTCAGCTGGACACCATGTCATGCCCCTTGATTATGAAAGGCCTGTTATTGGAATGTCTTTCCATCTGAGGTGATTCTGTCCATTGAGAGGAATTTTGTTCATCGAATATCCGCCGTGTGAATTTCTCTATTGTTGAACAAATAGTCATATGGAAACAATGGTATTTTAAGAATGCAAAGCTTAAGTTTGTCTTGAAAAAAATTGAAAATGAAATTTTTTAGTAAAATAAATTTTGCAAGAGAGTGATATCAACTCGTGATTTATAGCAAACCTTACAGGAGTCAGGATACCTTTTGTAATAGTATGCTTTCGAACTAACCCATGCTTCATCTAGGACTTTTAAGGGTTATAACGTGGCCTGGTTCACGGTTCAAGAAACAAAGGATAAAGGCTCAAAATTTATTTGTACCCACCCTCTCTTCGTGATTTTCTTCAGTCCTATGCTCTGTTAATTACGCGTTTAGAATCCCAGTTGAGTTCTGGAATATTGTCCTTGATGTTCTGGTGATGGTTTAGATACTGACAGTTTATTTTGAATAAGCAGTCATCTTTTTTGTCGAGGATTTGTAGGACCTCTTTCTTTTTTATTTTACTATCCCTGTCTTTTACCTGAACTATTTCTTTTTGTGATTACAGTCAGCGGGATGCCCTAGTTTTTTTCTTAAGTCTCTTTCATAGGTTTTGACTTAGCGGGCATTTATTTTGAGAGATAATTACTTCTTGTCTTGACGCTTATGCGGAACCATCACCGCCTTTTAATTTGGAAGGATGTCTTCGATTCCATTCATTGTGTATGAAGCAGAAGATTACGACTGAATGCGCGTCTGAATTGACTGAGAAAACTACCCTGCCCCAGGTTATGATTAAGGGTTTTAATTAGTGTGAAAATAAAAACTCCTACTTCTTCGGCTCAAAGGGGTTGACTAGGGATTATCTTCCTTATAACTCCACTGTTTGGGATTTGAAACAACGCCTATCAATCGCCAGCAGGGTCTATTCAAAAGCATACTGTAGAGATTGTGGTATCATTTTCACCATCCTCCATCTAAAGGCTTACAACTTTTTAATTGAGAGTTGAATATCACAAAAGGAAAGAAGTTTAAATATAGTGAATACGAATGAATTGATTCAAAACAGACATATGCAATGCATTGATAAAGTAACAAAGTTTGACATGAATAAATGTTCGAACAATCAAAAGAAAATTACAAATTGAAAATTCTAATGAACAAAAAGCCCTCTTGTTAGAACTTGTCACTTCAAATGGTGGGCCTTGGAGGATTGACATAAACATTCCAGTTGACCATCTTGTGTGAATTCCAATGCCCCTCCATCAATCAGGTCTTGAATTTTGTATTTCAACCTCCAACAGTCATCAGTATCAGGCCCTGGACTGTTGGAGTGATATGCACACCTTGCATCAGGATTGTAGTTAGGAGAAGAAGTCTTGGGATTCGGATGAGGTCCGATCAATGTAATCAGATTCATCCTCAAAAAGTGTTGCAAAGCTTGAGACAACGACATGTTAATTTGGGTGAACTGCCTTTAAAGTCTTTCCACCCTTGGATGATTGCTTCGTTGTTGAGGTCATTGTGCGCGTGCCGAATTAGAGATCAGCATTGCCCCCACAGATTGGTGGTAGTCTGCCTTGCTACGCCCCTTGTTGGCCGTGCACAGCATTAGCTGCCCTCTTCCCACCAAATGACTTCTTCTCTGTACTTGAAGAGGTATTTTTCTGGATCTTGCCACTCTGGATCCCAGCTTCTACTCTTTCACCAGTCAATATCAGCTCGGTGAAACCAGCTGAGGAGCTTCCAATTAAGTGATTGAAGAACAAACCGGACAGTGTACCAGAAAACAGGTCAACCAACTCCCTATCAGACAAAGGGGGTTGGACTCTCCCTGCCAGATCTCTCCATTTTTGCGCATAGTCTTTGAAACCTTCGCTTGCACCTATGGACATACTCTAGAGTTGAGTACGGGTATAGGCAAGGTCAGCGTTATATTCATACTGCTTGTAAAAAAGCAACATCCAGATCCTCCCAGTTGCGGACATTGGTACCCTCCAGTTGATAGAACCATTCAAACTGAGTCCCAGACAAATTGTCCTGAAAGAAATGGACCCACAAATTCCTATCAGCAGTGTGAGGCTGAATCTTCCTCACATAGGAATGTAGATGAAGTTTAGGACAAGACACCCCATCATACTTCGCAAATATCAGAGCCTTGAACTTTTGTGGGATGACTACCCCAGATATCAAACTAGGCTCTTCGAAATCCATTCCTGGTATTCTTTGGATCTCCATCATGCTCGGACGACCCTCTAATTGTTTGTACCTGTCCTCAGCCGGGGAATACTATTCATCATTATAGTCAAATTCATCCTCAGAAACTCTTGGACTATGGTCTTCCTCCCTTGTTTCGCCCTCTTGGTTCTCCCCTTCTTTGGATGAAGATGTCAGATTAACCATTTGCTTCAACAGTCCCCTAAATCTTCTGCCCAGATTTAGGACACCGACGATCTTCTTCTTCTTCTTCTTCTCTTTCAGAATAAGGGCCTTCAGTTCTTCCTGCCCTTTTTGCCAAAGCTATGAACATTTGTTGAAATTGGGAATTTTGTGCCTGAAGATCTTTGATGCTTTGTTCAGAAGACATTTTTGCTGAAATAAATAGCGAAGAAGATGAGAAACCTGTAATGGTACCTGTTTATGCAATGTCATGGATGGTGTGCGCATGCAATGATTTCAAGGATCTCACGGGGTAAGCAAGAAATGTCAGAAGTTAAAATTTTGCAGCTTTGATTGAAGAACTTTGTATCATTAAGAGTCCTTCTATAAGAGTCAAGCTCACCATATCAAGTGGTTCATAGCCCCTGACTCAAGTTATCGTGTTTTGATCTTTTGACGACATTGGATAGAGGAAAATAAATCCCCTTGCCTCTTGCTAGACGTCTGCTTTATCATAACCTGCATCACAGGCCCTTGAGATCCTTGAAATGGTTAAGGAAATGCTATGGTATGATGTGTATGCTATGCATCAAGCAATAATTCAGGGTAAGAAACCAATTTATTGGATTTATACAAATAAGGTCCTGCAAGGAATACAAACAAATCCCTGCAATGAGTTCGAATTGTTAGGCAAAGAAAGCAAACAAGTCACACAAGTAGCCTTAGGCTTAAGGCCTGCATGAGTTTTAAGGTCATACCCTCTTGAAGCTGGATTGGTTCAACTTGTCCTATAAATAGTAACCAGGTTCTAAAGGATCTCAATATCACTGATCTTTCCCCCAAGCTTCATTCAATAGGTGATTGACTCACAACCAAACAAAACTCAGGAGTCAAACTTCAATGAGTGTAGCATCGAGTATCTGTCGACGTTGGGAATACACCAAAGTCGACCATCTCGCTACGTCATACTGACCAAGTTGTGCAATTAAAGGTTCTAAGGCCAGTTTATTCTTTATGACACCATGCATCGGCCCCGTACTCTCATTTATTAACTCAAGGGCTATTTGCACCAACCAAAGTGTCACATCAATGTAGCTACTGCTTCAACCGTGTCGGTATACCCTGCACTGTTCCTTCACAGTTTATTGCTACTTACCTAAAAGGTGTCCCCAGATCCGGGTGTGGGATCTACATAACCCCAACAAAACCATTGAATATAAAGCAGGCAAATCAAATCAAGAAAGAAATTTTAGAAATGACATATATCCTAAGGTATACCCCACTTATTAAGTCCCCAGCAGAGTCGCCAGTTCTGTGATACGGTGGCAGAACCGACTGTTATACTGGTTTGCGTTTTTTGTTTGCAAATGTTGCAGTAAGCAAGAGTCGCCACCGACTTTTATTTCATCCAACAAAGGAAAAGGAAAAAGAACAGAAAAAACCTTTTTCGAGATGTTTCTGAGTACGGGGGTAGATTATAGAAAGGGAAGGTGTTAGCACCCTTTCTATCCGTGGTTTTCCACGGGCTCTTAGGTACTTGCTCATTTTGAAATTGCTTTTGTGTGTTTTGAAAAGTTTTTTTTAACTTCGTGATAACCCTTGTATTTGTCCTCAAGAGTGTGGCGAAGTTGTTTTTGAAAATTGTTTTGAAAGTGTTTGTGAAAAAGATTTTTTATTGTTTTGAGCAAGTACTTAAGAGTTTCTACCTACTCGAAAAAGATTGTGCATTTTCTCGTTTCATTTAGACAGTGCTATCCTAGTATTAGTGAGTAGGTAGCCCTATCATTGGATGTTGAGGGACTATCGAAAGGTACGCTATGATCATCGAAGGCAACATGTAAAGATATCTTAGCATTCGAAGGGATTGTCATCATATATGCAACAACGAGGGACAAGATCATTTCTCGTAGGCAACTCGATGGACGTTAGGGACCATGATCTTTATGATGACTTTAGAATTAAGGGTCTTTGCTAAGACATCCCTACGTTAGAGGGACATGACCATTATTTTCCGAGGCAACCAAGTTAGGTATACCCTAAGGATGCATATGTGCAAGGTGTGTTATGTTCAGTTATTTTAGTCTTGTGTTAAGTTTGTTAATGTTTGATTATTCTTTCCATACAATCATATTAGTCATACATCTAGCAGTTAATAATTGCAGTAATTTAAAAGTGCAGAGATATAAAACCTAGCTATTACAAGGGTTCGGGGAGGGGGATTATGTACATATCCAAAACTGGGGGAAAAATAAATAAAATCGGTAAAGGTCCTATTAATCACCTATTATATCCCAATATACAGTTACAATAATAAAAGGAAGTGCGAAAGAATAATAACGTGCAAATTTGAAAAGACGTCTAAAAATCCTAAGATATAAAAAATCTTTTTGTTGTTTTTTGTTTTAATTTATGAAAATGGTTTAAGTTAAAAATAATTGATCTAGATCTATATTTAAAAAAAAGTTAATTATTACAGAAACATGAAATTTAAATAAAAGAAATTAATTCTATGTTTTTTTGGTATTTTTGTTACGAAAAGGAAAATGAATTAAAATGAAATTAAACCTAAGTTCTCTTAATTTTAATCTAAAAAAAAGTTAAAGTGATTAGTTAATTAATTTACCAAAATTAAAATTTAATTAAGAAAAATCCTAAATCTATTTTTATGTGATTTTTATATTTGTTTATTGATTAAAATTAAAAAAAGGGATTAAAAGAAATAAATGAAATGAATAAAACAAGAAAATAAAGATGGGCCTAGTAGTAAAAGCAAACATGGGGTGCAATCATCAAAAATCCCTATGCCCGAATCTTCGAAACTTTCATACCCTAACCATGGTGTTTTCAGATTCTTGCGTGGAACCACTGATTCAACCATCCATAATTGTTCTATATAAACTCAAACAAACGTTAGCATGCCATGAAATGTGATTAAAATTAGAGATTCGAAGTTTAAAATTTTACACAACTGGTGTTGTCAAATGGGGGCGTGCTAGGCGTGTGATGGATTGTTCTTGGGCCTTGTAAGACTCCTGAGGACTTCAAGAGGATGGTTTGAGGCTTGATGTCAATCGAGAGAGGCCGGAACCTCGAGATATGACTTGCACCAATTCTTTGATTTCTGTAGAGCTTTTTGAAGAGCTTTTGGAGAGCTTTTTAGAGAGGAATTTCATGTGTTTCAAGCTTGTATTACTCTATTTATAGAGGAGAATGAGAAGACAAGAAAGCATGGAAAGAATCTCCCTCATAATGTTGTGTTTTAAGACCATGATCAAAATTTGAAAAAAATGCCATATTTGATGATTTTATGCCATTTTCACATGTGGATGAACCTGGACATATTTGAAGGGTTATTTCACGAAATAAATTGACATAAACCAGCATAAAACTTGCCCAAAATGGATTCACATCAAAATTTACATCATTTCTATTATTTATTTATTTAATTCTGAATTTTAATGAATAAAATATCAAAATAAATAGCATAAATAGTATAAAAATGTATGGATGGGTTTAGAGGTCGCGGACCATGTTAGGAATGAGTTTCAAACTTGAAAAGATAGGCCCATTTGGAAAGAATCCAAGTTTGGTCAATATTTGCTTCATGCATTTTTTTCAAAAATTGGCCAACTTTGACAATCAATATCTCTCTCAATTTTAACCCTATGAGGGTGTTGTGATCGGTGGATCTGGAACTGACTGTTTAACGCTGGTTCGCGAAATGTCGCGGAAGCAAGAGACGCCACCGTCTTTTATTTTCTCCAAATGGAAAGGACAAAAGCACAGAAAAATTCCTTAAAGAGATTGCTCTCGGTTCGGGAGGTAGGTTATAGAAAGGGAAGGTGTTAGCACCCTTTCTATTCATGGTTATCCATGGGCTCTTAGATACTTGCTCAATGTGTTTTCAAATTGTTTTGTGTGCTTTTCAATGTGGGTTTAAAAAAGTTTCTTTGAAAAAATTTCAGATCGACTCGTACGTCAGAGTGTTTGAAAAGTTTGCTTTGAAAGCTTTTGAAGATGTGTTGGTGTGAAAAGTCTTTTTGAGTTTGTTTTGAGATTAGAGCAAGTATCCTTGAGAACCTACCTACCCTAAGGAATTCGTCTGTGTAAATGTCCTTTAAAGTAGTGCCATCCCACCATTGAGAGGTAGGTAGCACCACCGTTGGAGGTGTTCGGGTCTATTCGATTTTAGGGACATGGTGATCACCAGAGCAATGGGAAGACACCTTAGAAGCTACCCTCATGCCAGGTTCCCGGATCATGAGGACTTACTAAGACGTCCTCTACTCGACGATCACCTTTCGAAAGGCAACAGTGAGGCGTACCCTAGGGGTGGCGTGTGCGAATCGTGCGTCATGTTTCAGTTATTTGTCTTGTCATGTTTGTTGTGATCTACGCTTGATTTTAATTTGTCCATTCATTCTTGCATGCATATTTAACAGTTATAAGTTGCGAGGAAATAAAGCTAGACTATTACAAATGGCGCGGGTCCACATCGCCAAAATTAAACCGGACCCGATTTAGCGGAAAAATAAATAATGCGAAGAAACAAAGTGCGAAAAGTAAATTACATGGCTTAGGGACAATTACATAATTATAATTAAACGACATAAGATAAATGCGCAAATTAAATAATTAAAACGAAACTAGGGCGTTGGACCCTTTTTGCAAATAATTAAAATTAATAAGGACTTAAAAATTAAAATTAAATGAGAATGATATTTTTGTGTTTTTTAGATTTAATGAAAAAAGAAATTAATTGAGATTAAATTAAACGGCAAACCCTAATTCTAATATTTTTTTATTTATTATGAAAGAATTAAATTATAACCTAAATTAAACTCTAAATTAATTTGTACAATTTTTAATTTATGAAAATAAAATAATAAATAAATAATATTGTTATTCTGAAAAAAAGGGAAAATTAAAAGAAAATAATTAGATATTAAACCTAAATTCTATTTTTGGTGTTTTTTATTAAAAAGATTAAAACTATAACCTAATTATGCTAAATATTTACATATATTAATTTATTGATGAAAATAATTAAAATTAAAAATTATATTTTTATTTGGACATTCTTTATTTTTATGATGTTTTTCTGTATTTTTTGTAAAAAGGATATTTAATTTAAATCAGAAAATAAATAAACAAATAAACAATTAAAAATAATAAAAGATAAAAGAAAATTTAGAAAAAAGATAGAACCAGGGGGGGTTTGCTGTCCCATTATGGAGGTATAAATTTGAGAGGCCTGGCCCAATTGAGTTTGAATTTGCTGACTTTTCATGCTTCCATATGATGCGTTTGACCAGGTGTATGCTGCATCCTGAAGCTTGGTCATTGATCTGATCATTGTGGACGCGTGGCTAATGGGATATTGGTGGAGTATGGTGGTCCTCTTCAAGCGCGCTGCATAAGAATTATTCATGAAAAATAATATGGAACTTTTGCCAGACCTGGGACTTGAACCCAGGTCTTTGAGGTCACAAGCGTTGTTCCTGTCCACTGAGCCATTTTGTTTCATTTAACATATAATATCAATTAAATAACAAAAAGCAAGATCAATGCATAATGGGCAAAACGCGCGTAAATTTGAAACACCCAACCAGGGCCTGCCAACGCATCATCGTCTTCATCCCCTTTTTTTTATTTTTTCTGAAACATAAGCAAACGGCAACGGTTTTAGACACGTTGCATTAGGGTGCCTACTGAAAAATAGCGAATAGCTCCATGAGCTTCATAAATTGTTCGCGAGGTATGTGTTTTGTTCAGAAGAACACGCTGAGTGCAATGATCATGATCTCAAGTCCCAATTGTTCCTTGGATGAGAAACCCCAAATCAAGAACCCTGCAACCCTAAATATCGTTCATGGCCAAATCGCATGTATTGCTCAAAAATGAAATCAATTAGTATGGTTAGCTTTAGAACATCATGAGAAACAAGAATTCATAAACAAAATATGCAAAAGATGTATGATTCGTGCTATGCGATTTCAGAAAATTCACTTTGCAGTTTGAGTTCTAACCAACGATTCTTTGTGCTTTAGTTGATGTTAATGATTGAGAGAGGTTCAAGAATGTCTCAGGATGCTATTGGAATGAAACTTGAGGCTTGAAACGACCTAAAAGCTAGTTTTCAGTCTTGAGTTTTTTGTGAAAAAATTCAATGTGCAATGCTTGTTTTGGGCGCAGCTTGCAGTCTTATTGGCATTAGGTCTTGTTCTTGTATATGTAAGGAACGATTTAGGTCAAAAACATTGAACAAAATCCATGGCCATAATGATTTTTGAGGATTTGATTTCACAAGATCTTTTTTGAATCTTTTTTCATGGTTTTTGGTTCAATCATGCTCAAATCTCATCCAAATTTGCCTAATTGGGATATGCACGAAATATTAAGAATAAACATGCATGAAAAGATTTTTTTAGGTTAAGTTTGATATTTTTCATATATTAAAATCATTTAAATGAATATAAATTAATATTAATTCAAATAAATAATTAAAAAATATGAGAATACTTCCCTTTGGGCCTAGTGGTCGTGCATAGGCTTGGCATGAAGAAATTTGGAAGAAAAATGGGCCCATTTGCATTTTTAGGCCTTTTGCATCAATGTTGACTTTTCAAAATTCCTAAAAATTTCCCAACTTCCACAAGGCATAACTTGGTCAATTTTTAAGCTTTTCACATGTTCTTGGACATTTTGGAAAGGTCTTTGAGTCCTCTAACCAATGCCTTTGGTCCCATGTCATTTTGATTTACCAATCTCAAGTTATGGCCTTTGACTTAAAGTCACTTTTTGTTGACTTTTGAAAATGACCTATAATGTTGAAATTGATAACTTTTTGTGAGAGCATTTCTTGGACTTGGAACATGAAGATGAATTGTAGGAAATGTCTTTCTCTTCAAAATGAGCTTTGGATGGAATTTTTTCTGATAATCCATGTGAAAGTTATGCCCTGGTCAATTTCAGTTGACTTTTTCAGCTGTCCAAATATAGCAACTTTTGCATCTTTGATGATTTCTGAGCCAAATCTTGAGAATCATGATCAAGCATTGATCAAATGATGTTTGTGGCTTCAAAATGATATATTGACCAAAAATTTGAACTTTTGACTGTCAAATGACCATTTTGCCCCTACAGTTGACTGTAGTGCAACCTAGGGTTTTGACTGTGCAATTTTGAACTGAATGCCTTGAAACTTGACATGAGGATGTTTGACCACATTTGTAGGCATATGAGACTTGATTGGGCCTTTGAAATCTTCCTTTCCTTGATCAGAACCCAAACCCTAGTTTTGACTGTCTAGGAGACAGTTGAGCTGCATAGTCCTTGGGGAATTTTGTGACCTTGACTTTGACAATTCTTGATGAATATGGGAGGGCAAATTTTGGGGTACAACAGTTGCCCCTGTTCAATCTTCTTAGACCTGAGGATGCAGATTGGCGGACATGCCTTTCGTAATCCGAGGGTAGAAGATGATTGGACACTAGAGTGCCCAGAAATTTGCGCTCACATAGTAGCAATGATGATGAGGGAATGGGCTTATAGATGCCATTTGGATGTTGCTTGGATAGGGTGATGGGCTTATAGATGCCATCTGGACGTTGATCGCGTAGGAGATTCCTTAGCGAGAACCTGCATACCTGCAAAACAGAAAAATGAGTACCTGACACGTCGCAGGAGCTGATTTTAGATGCTTGATATAGATATGTCCTGATTGGTTACAGGAGCTGAGTCTGGAGCTTCAAACGCTGATGAATGAACCAGGGATGGTTACTGCCTTAGCATGAATGGTAAGAGAGTCCTGAATGATTTCAAACTTCAACAACGCTCGTTGAGAAAATCTTGGTGAGGATTACCATCTTCGTAGTGTCAGGAAGAGAACCAAAGGACATTATAATCTCAAAGGGAGTCACCTCACTCACCGTTGGAGAGGGAACTATAGGAAATTATAATCTGGAAGGAATTATCACCTCACACGCCGTTGGAGAGGGGAACATCTGAAAAGGGAATTACCACCTCACTCGCCGTTGGAGAGGGGACCATAGGAGAATATCACCTCACGCTCATGCCGGAGAGGGGAACATCTGAAGAAGGAATTACCACCTCACACGCCGTTGGAGAGGGGACCATAAGAGAATATCACCTCACGCTCATGCCGGAGAGGGGAACATCTGAAGAAGGAATTACCACCTCACACGCCGTTGGAGAGGGGACCATAAGAGAATATCACCTTACGCTCATGCCGGAGAGGGGAACATCTGAAGAAGGAATTACCACCTCACACGCCGTTGGAGAGGGGACCATAAGAGAATATCACCTCACGCTCATGCCGGAGAGGGAAACATCTGAAAAAGGAATTACCACCTCACACGCCGTTGGAGAGGGGACCATAAGAGAATATCACCTCACGCTCATGCCGGAGAGGGGAACATCTGAAGAAGGAATTACCACCTCACACGCCGTTGGAGAGGGGACCATAAGAGAACTTCTACTGAGTCTTTATCAGAAAAATCTGTTTGGAGTTGATTTAACTGGACTGGAGAGGTCCTTGAAATATGTTTGAGAATTTCAACTGCATCTTTCCTGCAAGGTAAAGGTTAGTTATATGCGATGCATGATATGGATCAAGCAAACATGGATACGATTTATATGATATGATGTGTACATGCATGCTATAATGATGTATGTGATGATTCATGTATGTTTTCGTCTAGGAAAATAAATCCTTGACGGGTGCCGGGAAGTCATATCCTGGGCTGACGTTGAGGAAGAGATTTTGCTTCCGCTGTGGATGATTGTTGCAAGAATACCGGTAGGAGAAGATAACTCCGTTGAGGAATAAACTTGGCAAATGAAATAATTCTGCGGGAGAAAAGATACTCTAGCGATCATGCTGGGGAGTGCTACTCTGTGGGGATAGCGATGTTTTGCTGAGTTGATGAAGATAACTCCGCTGGGGATATCCTTGTTGTCGGAAGTGTTGATAGACTTCGCTGGGGGTAGGAAGATACTTTGCTGAGGACGCTCTTTCCGTGGCTTTTGGCTGAGGATAACCCAGTTATATCCTGTTACGGAAATAACTCTTTAAATTAAGCCGGGACGACGCGTTCGTGCTCTGCGAGGGATAAGCTTCCAGAATCTACTAGGGATAAGCTTACTGCTTGGGAAGATGGATTTCAACTTTTCCTGGGGAACTGGATTGGATTCTCCTGGGGAGATTTTGAACTGTAATGCTGTAGGTTGAAAGAGGGAACCTATGTAGGGTTGCCTGCTGATGAGCTCGTGTAAAACCGCATCTGAAATGGAGAAGGAACCTGGGTAGGGTTACTTTGATGATGAGTTCGTGTAAAACTTCGTTTTTGGAAAGGGAGAACCGGTGTAGGGTTGCTTGGTGAGGTAAGTTCATGTAAAACTTCTTGCTGCACCGGGGTGAGGTTATCTTGAACTAAATCCATGTAAGATTTCTGGAGGAACCGGGGTTAGGTTACCTTGGGGTAAATCCATATGAGATTTCTTGACGAACCGGGGTAAGGTTACTGGAGACGAGTCCATGTGAGACTTCTGGGGGAACCGGGGTTAGGTTACCTTGAGATAGATCCGTGTGAGATTTCTTGATGAACCGGGGTAAGGTTGCTGGAGACGAGTCCATGTGAGACTTCTGGGGGAACCGGGGTTAGGTTACCTTGAGATAGATCCGTGTGAGATTTCTTGATGAACCGGGGTAAGGTTGCTTCGGGATAAGTTTGTGTAAAAACTTTTTGATGAACCGGGGTTAGGTCATCTTGAGATAGGTCCATGTAAGACTTCTGGAGGAACCGGGGTTGGGTTACCTGGGTAAGTTCGTGTAAAAACTTCTTGATGAACCGGGGTTAGGTCATCTTGTGGAGGAGGAGTCCGTGTATGACTTTGTCTGAAGGTTGAGAAGAAACCGGTGTTGGGTTGCATGATTTTGATTAAGTGGATGATTGTCCTGTTTGGTCTCGGACGTTAACCCACGATCTGGAATTTGTAGGGGTAGATGGTAATCATTCTTATGTGGATCTGTCCTTTGTACCTTGGCTGACAGAGAAATTGGATCGCCTGGATAACTCATTATTGCCCCTGTTTCGGAGGTAAGGGAGGCGGATACCTGTGTGGGGGATTGGCAAATCTTCGGGTAGACAAGTGACGAGATGCCGGGACATAGTCGTACGCTTTGATCCCTAACTTTTGCCTGGACCGCCCTTTCGGGTTTTCAGTCCACCGGGATACCCATTTTTGCCCAAGCCGCCTTTTCAGGTTTTCGACTTGCCGGGTGTACATATTTTTTCGTTTTCATCCCTTATTTTTGCCCGAACCCTTTTGGTTCGACGGGAAGCCCTTATTTTTGCCTAGGCGTGTCAACCTAGCGGGTCTTTGATTGTGCGCAGTATTTTTTCGACTATGTCCATACTCTCAGAACGTAGGGAGTTGCCCCTGTTGGAAGTATTTTGCCATGCCCCAGATAATGGGCAATGCTCCTACTGTGCCCCTTGATTGGAGGTACTTCTGTTCACAAGGTGTTCATCGTGCGAATTTCCCTGCTGTTCAAACAAATAGTCATATGCAAACAAGGTTATTTTAAGAATGCAAAAGCCTATGTCTGTCTTGAATTTTGAAAATGCATTTTTTGTAATACAATGCGGTGTCAACTCAAGATTTTACAGCAAACCTTCAGGAGTCAGGATACCTTCGTAACAGTATGCTTTCGAACTAACCCATGCTTCAGCTAGGACTTTTAAGGGTTATATCGTGGCCTGGTTCACGGTTTAAGAAACAAAGGATAAAGGCTCAAATTATTTGTACCCACCCGCTCTTCGTGATGTTCTCCAAACCTAAACTCAGTTGATCATACGTTAGACCTTGTTTGAGTCTTTGCCCTGATTTTCCAGTGATGGTTCGGACATTGATGATTTATTCTGACTAGGCAGTCATTTCCTTTCGCGTTGAGGGTTTGTAGGACCTCTTTTCTTTTGATTGCGTTATCCCTATTTTTTTTGCCTGAACTGTTCTTTTTTGTGATTACAGTCAGCGGGATGCCTCGATTTCATAAGTCCCTTTTATAGGTTTTGACTTCTTGGGCTTTTTAATTTTGGTAATGACTGCCTGTTTTTATGGTTATTTGGAACCATCACTGTCTTTTTTCGTTTGTAAGGACCTCTTTGGTGCCATTCGTTATGCACTTGGATCAACTGAGAGACTACCCTGCCCCAGGTTATGATAAAGGGTTTTAATTTTCGAAAAGAAAAACTCCTACTTCTTTGGCTCAGAGGGGTTGACGAGGGATTATCTTCCTTATAACTCCAGTGTTTAGGATTTGAAACAATGCCTGTACCTCATCAGCGGGGTCTGTTCAAAAGCATACTGTAAGGATCGTGGTATCGTTTTCGTCATCCTCCCTCAAGAGGCTTAGAATTATCAATTAAGAGTTGACCATCGCAAAAATATGAAAGCAGTTTTAAGCATAGTAAACATAATTAAATCAAGACAGACATGTGTAATGCATTCATGAAATAAAGGAGTTTAACATAATAATTGTTTATCTGAACAAGAAAGGAAAAATACAACTTGAATTCAAATGAACAAAAAAATCTCAATCCTAGCCATGTTTTGGCAATGGAGCATTGATCACGTTGGGGGCTTCAGCAGGCTCGAACTCGATCTCTTTGGCATCGATCATGTTCTGAATTTTGTACTTTAGTGCCCAACAGTCCTCAGTATCGTGCCCCGGGCTATCGGAATGATAAGCGCATCTGGCTTCTGGATTGTAGCTAGGAGAGGAGGTCTTAGGATTGGCAGGAGGGTTGATTACTGCAATCAGGTTCATCTTCAACATATGTTGCAGTGCTTGCGACCATGGCATGTTAATGTTGGTGAACTGCCTTTTAGGCCCGTCCGGTCTTTGTTGGTTTCCCCTCTGTGGTTGGCGGCGTGGTGCAGAACCAGAGATCATGACTGCCCCCGCATGTTGATCACGGCGACTCTTTTGACCGTATGCAGCATTAGATTCCTTCTTTCCCGTGTAAGGCTTTTTATGAATATCCGAAGGTGTGGCCTCTTGAATTTTCCCGCTCTTGATACCAGCTTCAATTCTTTCGCCGGTCAGGATGAGGTCGGTAAATCCAGCAGATGAGTTGCCAATGAGGTGGTTGAAGAATGGACCAGACAGGGTCCCCAAGAACATGTCCACAAGTTCACGGTCAGTCAGAGGTGGTTGTACCCTTCCAGCAAGATCCCTCCATTTCTGCGCATATTCTTTAAAACCTTCACTTGATCCTAACGACATACCCTGGAGTTGGGTACGCGTAGGAGCAAGGTCGGCATTATACTGGTACTGCTTGTAGAAAGCAGTAGCCAACTCCTCCCAGTTACGAATCTTAGTCCCATCTAGCTGATAGAACCATTCGAGATGAGTCCCTGAAAGACTCTCCTGGAAGAAGTGGATCCACAAGTTTTTATCCACCGTATATGGTTGAATCTTCCGAACATAGGACCTTAAGTGCAGCTTGGGACAAGACGCCCCGTCATACTTCGAGAAAGTTGGTGCTTTGAATTTATGTGGGATAATCACACCAGTCGACAAACCCAGATCTCCGAAATCCAGCCCAGGTACCTGTTGAACCTCCATAGCTTTCATTCTGTCCTCCAGTTGCTTATATCTGTCATCAGCAGGAGGGTACTGCTCTTCATCAAAATCTGTCTCGTTGTCGGAGACCACTGGACTGGGAACCTCTCTCTCATGATGACTGCTTTTTCCCACAGATGGGGTTGTCCTCTCAGCTTCAACTTGTGGTGTATTCCCAAATCTGCGTCTAGGGCTGAACAGAACAGTCCTCTTCTTTTTCTTGTCCTTCTTCAAAAGCAGAGCCTTCAGGTCTTGTTGCCCCTGGGTCAAATTCAGGATCAGCTCTTGGAATTGGGCATTCTGAGCCTGGAGGGCCTTGATAGTCTGCTCGGCTGATGATTCAGGATTCATGACGATCGGCTGAAATAAACAGCGAAGAAGGTAAGTAACCTGCAGAGAAAGGGTACCTGTTATGCAATGATATGTATGACATGCATGCAATGATTTCAAGGACCTCGCGGGGTAAACAGAGAAACTTGTTAGAGTTGAAAGCCGGTAACTTGATTGAAGGTACTTCATGTTGTTGAGAGTCCTTCTTCAAGGGTCAAAAGCTCACCATATCCAGTGGGTCATAGCCCCTGACAACCTTGGCTAGAGGAAAATAAATCCTCTCTGCCCCTGGCTAGATGTTTGATTTATCATGACCTGCATCACAAGCCCTTGAGATCCTTGAAATGGGTTAGGATGTATGCAATGGTATGATGTTATGGTATGCATGGGATGATGTCAGTAATCCTGTTATGAGTCCTAATTAAGGACTGAAACAAAACCTGCAAGAAGCAAATGTTAGGTCACAAGCATGCAGGTAGTCAAGTACTAAGGCACACAAGTCACACAAGAGAGAGCCCTTAGGTTTAGGCTAGCATGGGGTCTAGGTAGTACCCTCTTGAAGTTGGTGGGTTCAACCTGTCCTAATCAAAGTAACCGGGTTCTAAGGTTCCCAATATCACGGGATTGCTTTCATTGTTCATCGTTTCGATTTAGCCACTGAACTGGCGACCGAAATATTCCAGGAAAGCAACCCTCAATTGAGTGTAGTATCGAGTATCAACCAACCTCGGACTGCACCAAAGTCAGTTATCTCACTACCCTAAGGAGGCCAAGATAGTTCAATTAAGGTTCCTAAGGTCTGTTGATGCTTCACGACACCACGCGGAGGCCCCGTACTCTCCTTGACTGAACTCAAGGGTTACCGGTACACACCAAAGTGCCACATCAACGTAGCAGACTGTTTCAACCGTGTCGGTATACCCCGCACAGTTCCCTCACAGCCTTGTTGCTACTTTCTAAGAAAGGTATCCCCCAGATCCGGGTGTAGGATCTATAGAACTCCCAAACAACCCACAATTTAAAGCATACAAGGAAAACAATTGAAAACACAGTTATGAACTAACCCTAAGGTACACCTCACTTTATAAAGATTCCCCAGCAGAGTCGCCAGTTCTGTGATCGGTGGATCTGGAACTGACTGTTTAACGCTGGTTCGCGAAATGTCGCGGAAGCAAGAGTCGCCACCGTCTTTTATTTTCTCCAAATGGAAAGGACAAAAGCACAGAAAAATTCCTTAAAGAGATTGCTCTCGGTTCGGGAGGTAGGTTATAGAAAGGGAAGGTGTTAGCACCCTTTCTATCCATGGTTATCCATGGGCTCTTAGATACTTGCTCAATGTGTTTTCAAATTGTTTTGTGTGCTTTTCAATGTGGGTTTAAAAAAAGTTTCTTTGAAAAAATTTCAGATCGACTCGTACGTCAGAGTGTTTGAAAAGTTTGCTTTGAAAGCTTTTGAAGATGTGTTGGTGTGAAAAGTCTTTTTGAGTTTGTTTTGAGATTAGAGCAAGTATCCTTGAGAACCTACCTACCCTAAGGAATTCGTCTGTGTAAATGTCCTTTAAAGTAGTGCCATCCCACCATTGAGAGGTAGGTAGCACCACCGTTGGAGGTGTTCGGGTCTATTCGATTTTAGGGACATGGTGATCACCAGAGCAATGGGAAGACACCTTAGAAGCTACCCTCATGCCAGGTTCCCGGATCATGAGGACTTACTAAGACGTCCTCTACTCGACGATCACCTTTCGAAAGGCAACAGTGAGGCGTACCCTAGGGGTGGCGTGTGCGAATCGTGCGTCATGTTTCAGTTATTTGTCTTGTCATGTTTGTTGTGATCTACGCTTGATTTTAATTTGTCCATTCATTCTTGCATGCATATTTAACAGTTATAAGTTGCGAGGAAATAAAGCTAGACTATTACAAATGGCGCGGGTCCACATCGCCAAAATTAAACCGGACCCGATTTAGCGGAAAAATAAATAATGCGAAGAAACAAAGTGCGAAAAGTAAATTACATGGCTTAGGGACAATTACATAATTATAATTAAACGACATAAGATAAATGCGCAAATTAAATAATTAAAACGAAACTAGGGCGTTGGACCCTTTTTGCAAATAATTAAAATTAATAAGGACTTAAAAATTAAAATTAAATGAGAATGATATTTTTGTGTTTTTTAGATTTAATGAAAAAAGAAATTAATTGAGATTAAATTAAACGGCAAACCCTAATTCTAATATTTTTTTATTTATTATGAAAGAATTAAATTATAACCTAAATTAAACTCTAAATTAATTTGTACAATTTTTAATTTATGAAAATAAAATAATAAATAAATAATATTGTTATTCTGAAAAAAAGGGAAAATTAAAAGAAAATAATTAGATATTAAACCTAAATTCTATTTTTGGTGTTTTTTATTAAAAAGATTAAAACTATAACCTAATTATGCTAAATATTTACATATATTAATTTATTGATGAAAATAATTAAAATTAAAAATTATATTTTTATTTGGACATTCTTTATTTTTATGATGTTTTTCTGTATTTTTTGTAAAAAGGATATTTAATTTAAATCAGAAAATAAATAAACAAATAAACAATTAAAAATAATAAAAGATAAAAGAAAATTTAGAAAAAAGATAGAACCAGGGGGGGTTTGCTGTCCCATTATGGAGGTATAAATTTGAGAGGCCTGGCCCAATTGAGTTTGAATTTGCTGACTTTTCATGCTTCCATATGATGCGTTTGACCAGGTGTATGCTGCATCCTGAAGCTTGGTCATTGATCTGATCATTGTGGACGCGTGGCTAATGGGATATTGGTGGAGTATGGTGGTCCTCTTCAAGCGCGCTGCATAAGAATTATTCATGAAAAATAATATGGAACTTTTGCCAGACCTGGGACTTGAACCCAGGTCTTTGAGGTCACAAGCGTTGTTCCTGTCCACTGAGCCATTTTGTTTCATTTAACATATAATATCAATTAAATAACAAAAAGCAAGATCAATGCATAATGGGCAAAACGCGCATAAATTTGAAACACCCAACCAGGGCCTGCCAACGCATCATCGTCTTCATCCCCTTTTTTTTATTTTTTCTGAAACATAAGCAAACGGCAACGGTTTTAGACACGTTGCATTAGGGTGCCTACTGAAAAATAGCGAATAGCTCCATGAGCTTCATAAATTGTTCGCGAGGTATGTGTTTTGTTCAGAAGAACACGCTGAGTGCAATGATCATGATCTCAAGTCCCAATTGTTCCTTGGATGAGAAACCCCAAATCAAGAACCCTGCAACCCTAAATATCGTTCATGGCGAAATCGCATGTATTGCTCAAAAATGAAATCAATTAGTATGGTTAGCTTTAGAACATCATGAGAAACAAGAATTCATAAACAAAATATGCAAAAGATGTATGATTCGTGCTATGCGATTTCAGAAAATTCACTTTGCAGTTTGAGTTCTAACCAACGATTCTTTGTGCTTTAGTTGATGTTAATGATTGAGAGAGGTTCAAGAATGTCTCAGGATGCTATTGGAATGAAACTTGAGGCTTGAAACGACCCAAAAGCTAGTTTTCAGTCTTGAGTTTTTTGTGAAAAAATTCAATGTGCAATGCTTGTTTTGGGCGCAGCTTGCAGTCTTATTGGCATTAGGTCTTGTTCTTGTATATGTAAGGAACGATTTAGGTCAAAAACATTGAACAAAATCCATGGCCATAATGATTTTTGAGGATTTGATTTCACAAGATCTTTTTTGAATCTTTTTTCATGGTTTTTGGTTCAATCATGCTCAAATCTCATCCAAATTTGCCTAATTGGGATATGCACGAAATATTAAGAATAAACATGCATGAAAAGATTTTTTTAGGTTAAGTTTGATATTTTTCATATATTAAAATCATTTAAATGAATATAAATTAATATTAATTCAAATAAATAATTAAAAAATATGAGAATACTTCCCTTTGGGCCTAGTGGTCGTGCATAGGCTTGGCATGAAGAAATTTGGAAGAAAAATGGGCCCATTTGCATTTTTAGGCCTTTTGCATCAATGTTGACTTTTCAAAATTCCTAAAAATTTCCCAACTTCCACAAGGCATAACTTGGTCAATTTTTAAGCTTTTCACATGTTCTTGGACATTTTGGAAAGGTCTTTGAGTCCTCTAACCAATGCCTTTGGTCCCATGTCATTTTGATTTACCAATCTCAAGTTATGGCCTTTGACTTAAAGTCACTTTTTGTTGACTTTTGAAAATGACCTATAATGTTGAAATTGATAACTTTTTGTGAGAGCATTTCTTGGACTTGGAACATGAAGATGAATTGTAGGAAATGTCTTTCTCTTCAAAATGAGCTTTGGATGGAATTTTTTCTGATAATCCATGTGAAAGTTATGCCCTGGTCAATTTCAGTTGACTTTTTCAGCTGTCCAAATATAGCAACTTTTGCATCTTTGATGATTTCTGAGCCAAATCTTGAGAATCATGATCAAGCATTGATCAAATGATGTTTGTGGCTTCAAAATGATATATTGACCAAAAATTTGAACTTTTGACTGTCAAATGACCATTTTGCCCCTACAGTTGACTGTAGTGCAACCTAGGGTTTTGACTGTGCAATTTTGAACTGAATGCCTTGAAACTTGACATGAGGATGTTTGACCACATTTGTAGGCATATGAGACTTGATTGGGCCTTTGAAATCTTCCTTTCCTTGATCAGAACCCAAACCCTAGTTTTGACTGTCTAGGAGACAGTTGAGCTGCATAGTCCTTGGGGAATTTTGTGACCTTGACTTTGACAATTCTTGATGAATATGGGAGGGCAAATTTTGGGGTACAACAGGTGTTCTTGGACTTTTTAGAAATCTTAGGATGTCCCCTAAGCAACCTCTTTAGTTTCATCTCAATTGGATCTTCCATGTTCATGTAAGAAGCTTTGACCCAAAAGGTGTTTTTGTTGACTTTTAAAAAGGAACTATAATGTCTGAATTTATATCTTTTCATGAGTGCATTTATTGAACTTGAGGGTTTAAGATGAGTTGTAGGGAATTGGATTCTCTTAAAAATGAGCATTGGATGAGAAATTTCTGATAAAGTATGAGAAAGTTATGCCTGGTCAAAGTTTAGTTGACTTTTTCTATAGGAACCCTAATTTAGCAACTTTTGAGTTTTGATGAATTAGGAGCATTCCTTGAGGAATCATGATCAACCCTTGATCAAATGATGGATATCACTTCAAAATGTTGATGTTGACCAAAAATCTTGAAGTATGACTGCATGAGGACTACATTTTACTTTTGACCTAGTATAGTTTATTTTTAGGCATTTGAGCAATTGACTGAGCAACTTCTTGTGCAAGGCATGATACTTGACATGGATGATCTTCATAATATATTAGGGAAATGGAAATCATTTTAGACCCTTGGAACTCAAACATCTTAATAAAAATGGAAACCCTAGTTTGAGGCTCATTGTCTTAGGAGGATGATTTTCCTGGTTAATCCTTAGGCATCCTTGGTAAAATTGAGGACCCCAATGAGCATGTGTTGAGTAAAATGAGAGGTCAAATTTTGGGGTGCAACAGCTGCCCCTGTTCAATCTTCTTAAACCTGAGGATGTAGATTGGCTGGTCTGCCTTTCGTGATCTGAAGGTGAAAGATGATTGAACAATAGAGTGCCCAGAAATTTGCACTCGCATGGAGTAATACTGATTGGTGATATTGGGAATGGGCTTACAGATTCCATTTGGAAGTTGACAGAGAATCATTGGAGATGTGCTTAAAGATGCCATCCAAAAAAGATATCGATTGCATAAGAGATTCCTTTGCGAGAAACTCTATACCTGTTGTTGAGGAGAACTTCATCGGGGAATGTTAATTTATGTCATGGGAAATAGAGTATAGGAGCTTTGGTTGTCCATTACTCTACTGGGGAATTAACTCCTTATTGAGGAGGTGGAAGTAAACTGCCTATCTGGTCAGGGTCCAAGCTGCACAGTGAATTATTGGGGAAATGTGAAATCGTTCGTGTCTGGTTGGGTCCAGGTCTTACAGTGTTGTAAAATGTTGTCTGGAGATAAGAGAGAAGGAACTTAGATAGTAGGGTTGCTTCGAAATGAAAGCCTGGATAGTAGGGTTATGATAAGGAACATGGATCGTAGGGTTACTTCGAAATGAGCGCCTGGATAATAGGGCTTTGAGAAGCAACCTAGGTCGTATGTTTACTTCAAAATGAAAGCCTGGATAGTAGGGCTATGAGAAGGAACCTGGGTCGTAGGGTTACTTCAAAATGAAAGCCTGGATAGTAAGGCTATGAGAAGGAACCAGGGTCGTAGGGTTACTTCGAAATGAAAGCCTAGATACTAAGGCTATTAGAAGGGACCTGGATAGTAGGGTTACTTCGAGATGAAAGCCTGGATATTAGGGCTTATGGGAAGGAACCTGGATAGTAGGGTTACTTTGAGATGAGAGCCTGGATAGTAGGGCTATGAGAAGGAACTTGGATAGTAGGGTTACTTCGAAATGAAAGCCTGGATAGTAGGGCTATGAGAAGGAACCTGGGTAGTAGGGTTACTTCAAAATGAAAGCTTGGATAGTAGGGCTATGAGAAGGAACCTGGATAGTAGGGTTACTTCGACATGAAAGCCTAGATAGTAGGGCTTATGGGAAGGAACATGGATAGTAGGGTTACTTCAAGATGAAAGCCTGGATAGTAGGGCGTATGTGAAGGAACCTGGATAGTAGGGTTACCTCAAGATGAAAGTCTGGATAGTAGGGCTTATGGGAAGGAACCTGGATAGTAGGGTTACTTCAAGATGAAAGCCTAGATAGTAGGGCTTATGGGAAGGAACCTGGATAGTAGGGTTACTTCAAGATTAAAGCTTGGGTAGTAGGGCTTATGGGAAGGAACCTGGGTCGTAGGGTTACTTCGTGGGGAGTTTGGGTAAAATTGTATCTGAACCGAGAAGGAACCTGGGTAAGGTTGCTTCGTGATGAGTTTGGGTAAAACAACATCTGAACCGAGAAGGAACCTAGGTAAGGTTACTTCGTGAGGAGTTTGGGTAAAACTGTATCGGAACCGAGAAGGAACCTAGGTAAGGTTGCTTCGTGAGGAGTTTGGGTAAAACTGCATTTGAACCGAGAAGAAACCTAGGTAAGGTTGCTTCGTGTGGAGTTTGGGTAAAACTGCATCGGAACCGAGAAGGAACCTAGGTAAGGTTACTTCGTGAGGAGTTTGGGTAAAACTGCATGGGAACCGAGAAGGAACCTAGGTAAGGTTGCTTCGTTAGATCATGTAGATTAATTGACCTGTTTGGTTTTGAGAACTGATTTTCCATTAATTGTCTACAGATGTGACATGTATAACTGTTGGGACTGTTGATGTTAATTGTCTTTCCTGAAAATATAACAGGGTTAATTATATGTGATGTATGAAATGCATGGTGGGATGATATTCTCAAAATAAATGAGATTATGTTGTATGCGATATGTATGCGCATGTTATGATGTATGAAAATGAGATGCTACTATGACATACCCGAGTTTGGGAAAATAAATCCCTGACTGCTACTTGAGAGTATTGGAAGTAGCATTCCTGACTGTTGTAGAAAACCATGGTTCTTCTAGTTCCGCTGGGGATGGTGAACGGAGATGACTATGCTGGAGATTTGCTCCTTGTTTATGGATATTCTGTCGGGGGAGAGACTCTGCTTGAGAATAACTCTGAAGGGAAATAAATTTTTTGGAAGGTGAACTTCCGTAGCTAAAGTAATAAGCTTTGTCGGGGATTGAGCTTCTGTATTCAGAGAAATAAACTCTGCTCGGGAGAAAACTATATGAACCGCTTGCAATTACAAAATTTGGTTGGGGAACATAGATGTCGGTTCTCTGAAGAAGTTTGGCTGGTGAAAGTAACTCCTATTTGGGGAAGCCGATGTCAAAGCTTTGGTTGCCTTTACTCTGTGGGGAGTGTCGATGTCATAAGGTCGTATGCTGAGGATACGACAATGACTTTGCATCAGGACTTTTCTTCCCCTGTACCTGCTGGAGAAAGTACTTGCGGAGGCTTTATGGATAGCTTGCATGTTATCCCAACTCATGAGGCGCTTGGTAACTGCCGATCAAAATGATAAGTCTTCTACTGATAGGCAAGTGACAAGATGACGGGACATAGTCGTACGCTTTAATCCCTAACTTTTGCATGGACTATCTTTTTAGATTTTCAGTCCACCGGGATACCCTTTTTTGCCCAAGCCACCTTTTCAGGTTTTCGACTTGCCGGGTGTATAGTTTTTTCCATATGTATATCCCTAACCTTTTCCTGAACCTTTTTTTGGTTCACCGGGATGCCCTTATTTTTGCCTAGCCCAGTCAACCTAGCGGGTCTTTTTCATGCGTAGTATTTTCCAACTATGTGCATGCTCTTAAGATGTAGGGAGTTGTCATTGTCTATAGTGTTGTGTTATAGAACTGTCAAAATGTTTTCTTGATGGCACATGATTCGTTGCTAGAATGCGTGCGTAATGCCCCCAAGCGATTCAGATGGAGATCTTCCCCTGGCTACTTGGCATCTTTAAGAGATACCTTGGATCTTGACTTGACTGCCCTAGGTCAGCTGGACACCATGTCATGCCCCTTGATTATGAAAGGCCTGTTATTGGAATGTCTTTCCATCTGAGGTGATTCTGTCCATTGAGAGGAATTTTGTTCATCGAATATCTGCCGTGTGAATTTCTCTATTGTTGAACAAATAGTCATATGGAAACAATGGTATTTTAAGAATGCAAAGCTTAAGTTTGTCTTGAAAAAAATTGAAAATGAAATTTTTTAGTAAAATAAATTTTGCAAGAGAGTGATATCAACTCGTGATTTATAGCAAACCTTACAGGAGTCAGGATACCTTTTGTAATAGTATGCTTTCGAACTAACCCATGCTTCATCTAGGACTTTTAAGGGTTATAACGTGGCCTGGTTCACGGTTCAAGAAACAAAGGATAAAGGCTCAAAATTTATTTGTACCCACCCTCTCTTCGTGATTTTCTTCAGTCCTATGCTCTGTTAATTACGCGTTTAGAATCCCAGTTGAGTTCTGGAATATTGTCCTTGATGTTCTGGTGATGGTTTAGATACTGACAGTTTATTTTGAATAAGCAGTCATCTTTTTTGTCGAGGATTTGTAGGACCTCTTTCTTTTTTATTTTACTATCCCTGTCTTTTACCTGAACTATTTCTTTTTGTGATTACAGTCAGCGGGATGCCCTAGTTTTTTTCTTAAGTCTCTTTCATAGGTTTTGACTTAGCGGGCATTTATTTTGAGAGATAATTACTTCTTGTCTTGACGCTTATGCGGAACCATCACCGCCTTTTAATTTGGAAGGATGTCTTCGATTCCATTCATTGTGTATGAAGCAGAAGATTACGACTGAATGCGCGTATGAATTGACTGAGAAAACTACCCTGCCCCAGGTTATGATTAAGGGTTTTAATTAGTGTGAAAATAAAAACTCCTACTTCTTCGGCTCAAAGGGGTTGACTAGGGATTATCTTCCTTATAACTCCACTGTTTGGGATTTGAAACAACGCCTATCAATCGCCAGCAGGGTCTATTCAAAAGCATACTGTAGAGATTGTGGTATCATTTTCACCATCCTCCATCTAAAGGCTTACAACTTTTTAATTGAGAGTTGAATATCACAAAAGGAAAGAAGTTTAAATATAGTGAATACGAATGAATTGATTCAAAACAGACATATGCAATGCATTGATAAAGTAACAAAGTTTGACATGAATAAATGTTCGAACAATCAAAAGAAAATTACAAATTGAAAATTCTAATGAACAAAAAGCCCTCTTGTTAGAACTTGTCACTTCAAATGGTGGGCCTTGGAGGATTGACATAAACATTCCAGTTGACCATCTTGTGTGAATTCCAATGCCCCTCCATCAATCAGGTCTTGAATTTTGTATTTCAACCTCCAACAGTCATCAGTATCAGGCCCTGGACTGTTGGAGTGATATGCACACCTTGCATCAGGATTGTAGTTAGGAGAAGAAGTCTTGGGATTCGGATGAGGTCCGATCAATGTAATCAGATTCATCCTCAAAAAGTGTTGCAAAGCTTGAGACAACGACATGTTAATTTGGGTGAACTGCCTTTAAAGTCTTTCCACCCTTGGATGATTGCTTCGTTGTTGAGGTCATTGTGCGCGTGCCGAATTAGAGATCAGCATTGCCCCCACAGATTGGTGGTAGTCTGCCTTGCTACGCCCCTTGTTGGCCGTGCACAGCATTAGCTGCCCTCTTCCCACCAAATGACTTCTTCTCTGTACTTGAAGAGGTATTTTTCTGGATCTTGCCACTCTGGATCCCAGCTTCTACTCTTTCACCAGTCAATATCAGCTCGGTGAAACCAGCTGAGGAGCTTCCAATTAAGTGATTGAAGAACAAACCGGACAGTGTACCAGAAAACAGGTCAACCAACTCCCTATCAGACAAAGGGGGTTGGACTCTCCCTGCCAGATCTCTCCATTTTTGCGCATAGTCTTTGAAACCTTCGCTTGCACCTATGGACATACTCTAGAGTTGAGTACGGGTATAGGCAAGGTCAGCGTTATATTCATACTGCTTGTAAAAAAGCAACATCCAGATCCTCCCAGTTGCGGACATTGGTACCCTCCAGTTGATAGAACCATTCAAACTGAGTCCCAGACAAATTGTCCTGAAAGAAATGGACCCACAAATTCCTATCAGCAGTGTGAGGCTGAATCTTCCTCACATAGGAATGTAGATGAAGTTTAGGACAAGACACCCCATCATACTTCGCAAATATCAGAGCCTTGAACTTTTGTGGGATGACTACCCCAGATATCAAACTAGGCTCTTCGAAATCCATTCCTGGTATTCTTTGGATCTCCATCATGCTCGGACGACCCTCTAATTGTTTGTACCTGTCCTCAGCCGGGGAATAGTATTCATCATTGTAGTCAAATTCATCCTCAGAAACTCTTGGACTATGGTCTTCCTCCCTTGTTTCGCCCTCTTGGTTCTCCCCTTCTTTGGATGAAGATGTCAGATTAACCATTTGCTTCAACAGTCCCCTAAATCTTCTGCCCAGATTTAGGACACCGACGATCTTCTTCTTCTTCTTCTTCTCTTTCAGAATAAGGGCCTTCAGTTCTTCCTGCCCTTTTTGCCAAAGCTATGAACATTTGTTGAAATTGGGAATTTTGTGCCTGAAGATCTTTGATGCTTTGTTCAGAAGACATTTTTGCTGAAATAAATAGCGAAGAAGATGAGAAACCTGTAATGGTACCTGTTTATGCAATGTCATGGATGGTGTGCGCATGCAATGATTTCAAGGATCTCACGGGGTAAGCAAGAAATGTCAGAAGTTGAAATTTTGCAGCTTTGATTGAAGAACTTTGTATCATTAAGAGTCCTTCTATAAGAGTCAAGCTCACCATATCAAGTGGTTCATAGCCCCTGACTCAAGTTATCGTGTTTTGATCTTTTGACGACATTGGATAGAGGAAAATAAATCCCCTTGCCTCTTGCTAGACGTCTGCTTTATCATAACCTGCATCACAGGCCCTTGAGATCCTTGAAATGGTTAAGGAAATGCTATGGTATGATGTGTATGCTATGCATCAAGCAATAATTCAGGGTAAGAAACCAATTTATTGGATTTATACAAATAAGGTCCTGCAAGGAATACAAACAAATCCCTGCAATGAGTTCGAATTGTTAGGCAAAGAAAGCAAACAAGTCACACAAGTAGCCTTAGGCTTAAGGCCTGCATGAGTTTTAAGGTCATACCCTCTTGAAGCTGGATTGGTTCAACTTGTCCTATAAATAGTAACCAGGTTCTAAAGGATCTCAATATCACTGATCTTTCCCCCAAGCTTCATTCAATAGGTGATTGACTCACAACCAAACAAAACTCAGGAGTCAAACTTCAATGAGTGTAGCATCGAGTATCTGTCGACGTTGGGAATACACCAAAGTCGACCATCTCGCTACGTCATACTGACCAAGTTGTGCAATTAAAGGTTCTAAGGCCAGTTTATTCTTTATGACACCATGCATCGGCCCCGTACTCTCATTTATTAACTCAAGGGCTATTTGCACCAACCAAAGTGTCACATCAATGTAGCTACTGCTTCAACCGTGTCGGTATACCCTGCACTGTTCCTTCACAGTTTATTGCTACTTACCTAAAAGGTGTCCCCAGATCCGGGTGTGGGATCTACATAACCCCAACAAAACCATTGAATATAAAGCAGGCAAATCAAATCAAGAAAGAAATTTTAGAAATGACCTATATCCTAAGGTATACCCCACTTATTAAGTCCCCAGCAGAGTCACCAGTTCTGTGATACGGTGGCAGAACCGACTGTTATACTGGTTTGCGTTTTTTGTTTGCAAATGTTGCGGTAAGCAAGAGTCGCCACCGACTTTTATTTCATCCAACAAAGGAAAAGGAAAAAGAACAGAAAAAACCTTTTTCGAGATGTTTCTGAGTACGAGGGTAGATTATAGAAAGGGAAGGTGTTAGCACCCTTTCTATCCGTGGTTTTCCACGGGCTCTTAGGTACTTGCTCATTTTGAAATTGCTTTTGTGTGTTTTGAAAAGTTTTTTTTAACTTCGTGATAACCCTTGTATTTGTCCTCAAGAGTGTGGCGAAGTTGTTTTTGAAAATTGTTTTGAAAGTGTTTGTGAAAAAGATTTTTTATTGTTTTGAGCAAGTACTTAAGAGTTTCTACCTACTCGAAAAAGATTGTGCATTTTCTCGTTTCATTTAGACAGTGCTATCCTAGTATTAGTGAGTAGGTAGCCCTATCATTGGATGTTGAGGGACTATCGAAAGGTACGCTATGATCATCGAAGGCAACATGTAAAGATATCTTAGCATTCGTAGGGATTGTCATCATATATGCAACAACGAGGGACAAGATCATTTCTCGTAGGCAACTCGATGGACGTTAGGGACCATGATCTTTATGATGACTTTAGAATTAAGGGTCTTTGCTAAGACATCCCTACGTTAGAGGGACATGACCATTATTTTCCGAGGCAACCAAGTTAGGTATACCCTAAGGATGCATATGTGCAAGGTGTGTTATGTTCAGTTATTTTAGTCTTGTGTTAAGTTTGCTAATGTTTGATTATTCTTTCCATACAATCATATTAGTCATACATCTAGCAGTTAATAATTGCAGTAATTTAAAAGTGCAGAGATATAAAACCTAGCTATTACAAGGATTCGGGGAGGGGGATTATGTACATATCCAAAACTGGGAGAAAAATAAATAAAATCGGTAAAGGTCCTATTAATCACCTATTATATCCCAATATACAGTTACAATAATAAAAGGAAGTGCGAAAGAATAATAACGTGCAAATTTGAAAAGACGTCTAAAAATCCTAAGATATAAAAAATCTTTTTGTTGTTTTTTGTTTTAATTTATGAAAATGGTTTAAGTTAAAAATAATTGATCTAGATCTATATTTAAAAAAAAGTTAATTATTAAAGAAACATGAAATTTAAATAAAAGAAATTAATTCTATGTTTTTTTGGTATTTTTGTTACGAAAAGGAAAATAAATTAAAATGAAATTAAACCTAAGTTCTCTTAATTTTAATCTAAAAAAAAGTTAAAGTGATTAGTTAATTAATTTACCAAAATTAAAATTTAATTAAGAAAAATCCTAAATCTATTTTTATGTGATTTTTATATTTGTTTATTGATTAAAATTAAAAAAAGGGATTAAAAGAAATAAATGAAATGAATAAAACAAGAAAATAAAGATGGGCCTAGTAGTAAAAGCAAACATGGGGTGCAATCATAAAAAATCCCTATGCCCGAATCTTCGAAACTTTCATACCCTAACCATGGTGTTTTCAGATTCTTGCGTGGAACCACTGATTCAACCATCCATAATTGTTCTATATAAACTCAAACAAACGTTAGCATGCCATGAAATGTGATTAAAATTAGAGATTCGAAGTTTAAAATTTTACACAACTGGTGTTGTCAAATGGGGGCGTGCTAGGCGTGTGATGGATTGTTCTTGGGCCTTGTAAGACTCCTGAGGACTTCAAGAGGATGGTTTGAGGCTTGATGTCAATTGAGAGAGGCCGGAACCTCGAGATATGACTTGCACCAATTCTTTGATTTCTGTAGAGCTTTTTGAAGAGCTTTTGGAGAGCTTTTTGAAGAGCTTTTTGAGAGTTTTTTAGAGAGGAATATCGTATGTTTCAAGCTTGTATGACTCTATATTTATAGAGGAGAATGAGGAGACAAGAAAGCATGGAAAGAATCTACCTCATAATGTTGTGTTTTAAGACCATGATCAAAATTTGAAAAAAATGCCATATTTGAGGATTTTTTGCAATTTTCACATGTGGATGAACCTGGACATATTTGAAGGGTTATTGCACGAAATCAATTGACATAAACCAGCATAAAACTTGTCCAAAATGGATTCACATAAAAATTTACATTATTTCTATTATTTATTTATTTAATTCTGAATTTTAATGAATAAAATATCAAAATAAATAGCATAAATAGGAGAAAAATGTATGGGTGGGCTTAGAGGTTGTGGACCATGTTAGGAATGAGTTTCAAACTTGAAAAGATAGGCCCATTTGGAAAAAATGCAAGTTTGGTCAATATTTGCTTCATGCATTTTTTTCAAAAATTGGCCAACTTTGACAATGCATATCTATCTCAGTTTTAATCCTATGAGGGTGTTCTTGGACTTTTTAGAAAGCTTAGGATGTACCCTAAGCAACCTCTTTAGTTTCATCTCAATTGGTTCTTCCATGTTTATGTAAGAAGCTTTGACCCAAAAGGTGTTTTTGTTGACTTTTGAAAAGGACCTATAATGTCTGAATTTATATCTTTTCATGAGTTCATTTATTGAACTTGAGGGCTGAAGATGAGTTGTAGGTAATTGGATTCTATTAAAAATGAGCCTTGGATGAGAAATTTCTGATAAAGTATGAGAAAGTTATGCCTGGTCAAAGTTTGGTTGACTTTTCCTATAGAAACCCTAATTTAGCAACTTTTGAGTTTTGATGAATTAGGAGCATTCCTTGAGGAATCATGATCAACCCTTGATCAAATTATGGATATCACTTAAAAATGTTGATGTTGACCAAAAATATTGAAGTATGACTGCATGAGAACCATAATTGACTTTTGACCTAGTACAGTTCATTTTTAGGCATTTGAGCAATTGACTGGGCAACTTCTTGTGCAAGGCATGATACTTGACATGGATGATCTTGAGAACATATTAGGGCAATGGAAATCATTTGGGACCCTTGGAACTCAAACATCTTGATAAAATGGAAACCCTAGTTTGAGGCTCATTGTCTTAGGAGGAGGATTTGTCTGGTCAATCCTTAGGCATCCTTGGGCAAATTGAGGACCTCAATGAGCACGTGTTGAGTAAAATGAGAGGGCAAATTTTGGGGTGCAACAACACCCATATCTCTTTGGGTCCTTGTTTGTTATAGTTACCAGAATTCTGTTTGAATTAATGATTAGCAGAAAAAGCATTACTAGTATATTTTATGTCATGTGTGTGCCCATAGGTGAAGTGAGAATTCAGAGGTGTGCGTTTAATTACCAAATCATTAACTTTCTTAGGTTGAGATACTTTACCCTTGCATCCTATTCCTCTTCTGCCATTTATGCTAACTCCATAGATCATTGAAGCCATCTTGCTTCTATCTATGTTTTTAGCAAGGAATTTTTGAAAGCTATGATCATATTCCTTTATGATCTTATCAAAGTTACTAGGAACTTGTGAGATACTTTTTTCTGAGCAATTTATAAAAAAAATTTAGTTTAGAAATTGTTTCTTTCAGCTCAGAGTTTTCTGATCTCAGTTTCTTAGTTTCTTCAGAGTTAGCGACTAGATCCTTTTTCAGGTTCTTGTTTATGACTCGAAGTTTCTGATATCTTTCAAGAATTTCTGACAGACTCTCTTCTAATTGAGATCTAGAAAAGTTAGAGAATACCTCTTCTACCTCTGATTCTGATTCTGATCCAGATCATCCAGTATCTTTTGATATGTTAGCCATTAGGGCTATGTTGGCTCTTTCATCTTCTGATTATATTTCAGCTTCCGAAGAGTCTGAGTTGTGCCATGTTGCCATGAGGCTTTTCTTCTTTTCCTTAAAGAACTTCTTTTTAGGTTTCTCTTTTTTAAGATTTGGACAACGTTTTTGTAATGTCCTTGTTCATTACATTCGTAGAAGATAATGTCTTTGTTACTTGAATTTTTTTATTCAGAAGATGGTTCAGAATGATTTCTTGTTCTTCTGGAATTTCTAAACTTCCTTTGCATGTGCTTCCACGGCTGATTGACTCTTCTTGAGAGAAGAGACAGTCCATCTTCTTCTGATGAGGATCCACTAGAGTTTTCTTCTTTTGTCTGCAAAACTTTCGATTCATATTTTTTGTTAGATTTAAGAGCTAAAGACTTACCTTGCTTCTGGGGCTCATCTTCTTCTAACTCTATCTCATGACTTCTGAGGGAGATGACAAGTTCTTCAAGAGAGATTTTATTCAGATCTTTGGCCAGTTTAAGAGCTGTGACCATGGGTATCCATTTATTGGGTAAACTTCTAATGATCTTCTTTACATAGTCATGAGTTGATTACCCTTTATCCAAAACTTTTAACCCAGCCACCAGAATTTGAAACCTTGAGAGCATTGTTTCAATGGTTTCATCTTCTTCCATTTTGAAGGCTTCATAGTTCTGAATAAGCTCAAGATCTTTGGTTTCTTTGACTTGTGTGTTGCCTTCATGCGTCATTCTCAAGGAATTAAACATGTGTTTTGCTGATTCTTTGTTTGTGATCTTCTCATACTCTGTGTATGTGATAGCACTCAAGAGAATAGTTCTAGCCTTGTGATGATTTCTAAAATCTCTATTTTGATGATATGACATTCTTTTTCTGTCAATCTTTTGACCTCTTTCATCAACAGGGTTTATGTACCCATTAGCCATTATGTCCCAGAGATCAGCGTCATGAGCCAGAAAGAAACTTTCGATCCTGTCTTTCCAGTAATCAAAGTTCTCACCATCAAAAATAGGAGGTTTGCTGATTCTGTCTTTCTCATCATGGTAGTCATTCCTGATGTTTTGACTTGGTCCCACCATAGTGTTTTTCTTGCTTGGATCTTTTTCTGACACGGTTAAGTGCTTGTACTCAGAACCAGGCATTCTGATGCCAATTGAAGAATGGAAAAACACAATAAATGGGGGGTTTGAATTGGGGTTTTTAAAACTTAAATAAAATAACACGTTGGTTATCCTGGTTCGTTTGAACTCAAACTACTCCAGTCCACCTGCCAAGGTGATTTCGCCTCTCTCAACGAGGTCTTAATCCACTAATCAAACCTGATTACACAGCTACTATGACAACCGTAAAAGTCTTCTTGAGTTTAAACCACAATCCAGTTTTCTCAAGGAAATACACTAAACATTATTTAAGAGAGTGTACAAAAATGTTTTCTAATAAAACAGTATCACAAGTGATGTTTTACATAATTTAGATTTTGGACGTTTGGAGATGATGAAGATTACTACTTTGTTGTGTGTGAAAATCGTGAATGATTTCTCCTTCAAACTTTGTTTAAATAGGCGATGCATGTAGGAGCTTTTGGAATGTTGATCAATGATAATTAAAGAGCTTTCCAAAAATAGAGATCCTTGTTCCTTTTCATCCGTTACTTTTGAAATGGAAATAATTGATTTGTAACGCTTCAGAACATGCTTGCTTTAGAAGATGAAAGTTACTGTAGCTTCTTTCTAGAACTTTATGAATCAGAAACACAGAGTCCTGTTTGCAGCATTAGAACTTCTTTGAGAGATATATAGAATTAGAGTTGAAATAGCTATTTAACTCATCTTCTGTACTTCTTCCATCAGAACTTCTTTGCAAAACAAAATACAAATTTAGGGAGCATAATTTTTCTTTGAGTGTTTGTTATAATTAAAACTCTTATAAGGGTTGTAGAATCAAACTATGTTCTAACAACTCATACCATGCTTGTACATGAAACTTGGAACCATGGAAATTCATTAAAACTTAACTTTTCACTTTTTTAAACCATAACTTGCTATCTCAAAGATCTTGTTACTTCAACCTCTCCAACCTTTTTCCAATAAATAGAGAGGTCATTAGCAAGCCAAGGGACGGATTTCACAACCCTGATCACTCCTAAACACTCTTTTATTCATAATTGGCATTTCAAGAACTCCATTAAAGCTTGAAACCCAATTCTTCAAATCTCCCATTCCCAACAAGTTTCTTATGAACTAAGTATTCATACATCATCTCCACATCATACCTAAGCTTCTGTATGCATTAGTTTGTCACTGAAACATCCTAAACATTTCATCCAAACTGAGCCAAAACACCTCTGCAACTTGACTTGTCCAGAAGAGTTGAGGCACTCTCAATCCAAGGTAGGCGTTGCAAAATCTCATGGGAGTTCAGTTATGCTATCCAGATTATCTTAACACCTCCAGAAGTGCTCTAAGTTCAAACTAGATTCTCACTTCAAGAGGTAAGTTTCTCCAACTATGAAACCTTGACACAAGCATCATTAGCATATACCTTCTAAAGATAAAATGTAGACATCATGTCTATAAAGCTAACCATGTCCTTAAATCTCATTTTAATTGACTATGTGATGATAATTTTGGAACCGAGTTTTCTTAAATGTTACGATTTCAGTTTGGTACACAACAAAATTCACACTAATCTCTAAACTATAGCTTTTGAAATTTATATGGTTGCATTCCTTGTAAAAAATCAAGCAAGTTTGGTTTTGGAGGTTTTTAATTTGGTTGAGAAATGGAGATTTTCAAAATCAACAATGATGTTGTTATTGTTACTGCTTGCGCGCAGGGAAGAAGAAGGGTGAGATGGCATTTTAAAATTCTCAAGACTTGGTTTAAAATATATTTATTGGGTGTTGTTTCATAACCGGATGAAACAGCCACCCCAGTGGCAGCGCGCGTGTGTTTAAGGCTTACCTATGCTTGGTCCTGGGTTCGATCCAGGCGTGCGGAAATTTTTGTTTTCTCATGTTTTCATTGCATATTCAGTACAATCAGGTCCAGCGCGCGCATGGTGTGCCTCATCCAATGACCATTAGATCTCATCAATTCAGATCAAACGCCTCAAATTCATAGTCTCCACTGTGAGCCTTCGTGGATTGTCCATACTGGATCCAGCGTAGACTTGGGCTTGGTCCAGTTTAGGCCTATATTTTTGCTTCTTTCTCTCCCCCATTTTACTTGTTTGCAAACCCTTTTTAACTTTTTTATTATTATTTTGTTTTAATTAATTATTTCTTTTTAATCATTTTTTTATTTAATCAGAAAAACTCATAAAATAATAAAAAATTTAGATTTAGGTTTTAATTAATTAACTTAATTTTTTATAATTAAAATTAATTTAATTTAATCACTTTGATTTTATTTTATTAATTAAATTGTAAATTGACTAGAATTAGGATTAATCACTAAAAATGTTTTTCTAAACCCAAAACAAAAACATCAAAAATATTTTTTAACTCTTAGAAATATTTTAGGGTTCTTAATACCTTTTGCCTCTTCAATATCCGCGCGCTCATATACTTTTTTCATTTATTTTCCAATATTGTAACTGTCAGTAGTTTGTAATAGAAAATTAGGACTTCTTTACATTTTCCCCCAATTTATGGTTTGTACTCCCCATCCCCGAAGCCTTGTAATAGCGTAAAACATTTAATTTCCGCAATTTACTACTTTTCCTTATTTTTGTTAGTTTAATAGGCGTGCATGGCAAGACACAAAAAAACAAACGTTAGAAAACCTAATCTCAAGAAAAATACTTGAAATCAAAACACTTCGCACACGCGCACCTCTAGGGTGACCCTCACTTGTTGCCTCGGATAAAAAATAGTCATGTCCCTCGAGCGTGGGATGCTTTAACAAAGACCCTTGGTTAAAAGATCGTAGTCCCTTGATGACCTTTCGATGTTACCTTCGGTAAACAATTTTAGTCCCTTACAAAAATTGCTAAAGCATCCTACAAGTTTCCTTTTATGACTATACGATGACCCGCACCCGTCCCTCACATCCAATGATTGGGCTTCATACTAACTAATGGTAGGATAGCACTATCTAAAGGAGGAGGAAAAGACCAAGGACATTTTGAGTAGGTAGACCGCTCGTAATCGCTTGCTCATAAACTAAAACAATTTTCACACCTCACACTTTCAAAAATAACATTTTCTTTCAATAAATATTTTCAAAACCAACATTTGTATACATTCTCAATGATACGAGAACCATTACAAAATTACCATACATTGGCATTTCGAAAACATTTTCACACAACGACATTGTTTCAACAAATATTTTCAAATAGACATTTTGTATACATTCTCAACGATACGAGAATCATTACAAAATTGTTGTACTTAGGCATATTTTTAAAATATTTTCAAATATACACAAACACAAAGAATTTCCAAAAAGCGAGCTAGCGATTAAGAGCCCGTAGATAACTACGGATGAAAAGGGTGCTAACACCTTCCTTTTTCATAACCTACCCCCCTTACTCATAAAATTATCAAAGTTCATTCATGTTCTTTTCACCATTTACTTTATTAGATAAAAGAAAAGTTTGTGGTGATTCTTGTTATCCACAACATTTGCTATAAAACGCAAAACCCTAAAGTCAGTTCTCCCACTGTATTACAGAACTAGCGACTCTGCTGGCGATGATAAATAAAAGTGGGGTTACCTTAAGAGATATATCACCTTTATTGCTTTACTTGTTTGCCTTGTATGCTTTATATTTCAGGATATGCTTGGGTTTATTTCTTATATAGATCCTATACTCGGATCTAGGGGCATTTTAGGTAAGTAGCAATAGATCGTGAAAACTGTACAGAATAGAGCGATATGGTTAAAATGATGACTATGTTAGTGCGACACATTGGTTGGTGCCGATGTCCCTCGAGTCAGTCAAGGAGAATGTTAGGCTTCCACGTGGTGTCATAAGCACTAACTAGCCTTAGAACCTTAGTTGATACAACATAGCCATTAGAAAGTAGTGAGGTGACCGGCTTTGGTGCAGAATAAAGTTGGTTGATACTCAATGCTATACTCATTGAGATTGGACTCTCAGGATATTTCGGTCGCAAATAAGATGCTTGTGCTGAAATAATGCCTGAGAGAAAAATCAATGATATGAGATTCTTGAAACAATGCCTAGTGTTTCTTGTTTGTGTTTGATTAAATTGTTCAAACATGACACCATAACATCATGACATCATACCATGTCATTTTCACCAACCATTTCAAGGACCTAGGGATTTATCTTCGTCCTTTGTTGTAGGTTATGGTCTCTACTCACAGAAATACTATTCGGATCAGCTTTGCAAGGGCGCCTCCTCATCTTAAAGAGTTGGTCTCCAGATTTCCTAAAAGTTCTCCATTCATCAAAAGGCATGGTCGACTACTCAGTCTGGTTACCTCGGGTTTTGAAGACGACATGATGAGTGTTTTATTCCAGTTCTTTGATCCCACACATCACTGTTTCACCTTTCTGGATTATCAGCTGGTACCCACAATGGAAGAATTCTCTAAGCTACTGGGAGTACCTATTCTTGATCAGACACCTTTCTTTGGTTTAGAGAAAGATCCACAACCTGAAGAAATTGCAGCAGCCTTACATCTAAAGTGGTCCGACATTGTATCTAATTGGGAAACAAGAAGTGAAGTCAAGGTTTTTCTTGCTAAATTTTTGTTAGAGAAGGCTCGGCTGTTTCTGGATGCTATAAGTTTTCAGGATATCGAGGAAATATTGGTTTTGCTAATCTATATGTTGGTGTTATTCCCTAATCTAGAACAACTCATAGATGTGAGTGTCGTCAAAATATTTGTCATTCGTAACCCTGTTCCTACCTTGCTCAGAGACATTTTACATTCTCTTCACACTCGTACTATGAGGAAACACGAGACTCTTATGTGTTGCACACCTCTTCTATCCAGGTGGTTTATTTCTCACCTTTCCCTATCAGTATTGAAGAATGAACAAGGTTTGAGGTGGTCTCAAAGGATGATGTTGCTCTCTCATTCAAATATCTATTGGTGTTCCCGATCTCGGGAAGATGTTATTATCATTGACCACTGCGGGGAATTCCCTAATGTTCGACTCCTTGGCATTAGGGGAGGTATAACCTACAACCTTTCTCTATCTTTACGCTAATTTGGTTATGCTCGAAGAGATGGTACTCATGACACACTGATCCAGGGTATTGTGTTCGATTACGAAAATGATCCTCAAGGTTATCATCAAAGGTTATCGAAAATAATCCACCCGCGAACAAGAATAGGACTGGTTTGGGTTTCTCCATGAGGAATAAATTTGTGAAGCCGGAGTCCACTTTGACTAAATATCAAGATATCTTTCACAGTGTAGGATATCTCCATCCGACTACTCCAAAGATCAATGTTATTCTCAAAGATGAGCTAGAGTAAGAGATGCCAAACTTTGTGACACATGGAGTCAGAATTCAAAGTTGGATCACTGTTGATATTCCTTCTTGCATTCACATTTCAAAGTAATTTGTTTTTTGTTTGTCTTTTCAAAAGTATTTCACTATGCCCAATTTGAAAGTGATGTTGTATGAGCGTGTATTTTGTTTTGAACTTTAAGATCATTAATAAATGTTGTTTTTTATTTCTAAATTGTGTCTTTATTTTCTGTTTTTTTTCTTGGAAAAGGGTAATCAGAAAAAACCTTTCCAAAATAAATAATAACTGTAAATAAATCTGCATAATCACTTATTACATGTGTCAGTTTCTAAAATCAATCATAAATCATATGTGCATATTAATTAAAAAACCTATTGAGTGCAATGACCTTGCACCCTCTCCCAACTTTGAATATCATGTGTTTGTGGCTGAAGAAGAAGAATATGATGAAATCCCAGAAGAGTTTTCACGGTTGCTCGAGCGCGAGGAAAACACCATTCAACCGTATAAAGAGCCGTTGGAGATGATTAACTTGGGGTTCAAAAGAAGATTTAAAAGAAGACAAGATTGGGACACTACTTTATTCCGATGTGAAGAGTAGGTTTATTGAGTTGTTGAAAGATTATGTAGATATCTTTTCTTGGTCTTACCAAGACATGCCTGGTTTGGACACTGATATTGTGAAACATGTAAGTACGAAGTGCGCTTAAGAGGGGGGGGGGGGGGGGGGGGGGGTGAATTAGGTACTTTAAAAAATTTCTGGTTTTAGAAATGATGGATATTATTTTTATGGTTTAGTGCATGAGTTTACAAATGTGTTTCTTTCTTTTCTGGTTTATGACTAGTGATGAAAGCGGTAAATATGGAAAAGTAAAGAACACAAATATGTATCCCGGTTCCCCTCGTTGTCCGAGAGTACTCCAGTCCCCTTTCAACATTAAAGATATTTCCTTATTGTTAGATCTTTAGACAAGACACCCTAGTCCTTCTATACAAGACTCTAACCAATAAAACCACCAAGAACAATCCTCTTAGATTTTCACTATGTCAAAAATAATAACAATCCTCTCAAGGTGACCATACTTGTATCCAATAATCCTGGAAAAACAAGATTACAAAACCACTTGAACTTATTTTCAACAATCTTGAAAAATAAGAAAGTGTATAGCAATAATTGATTGATAGAGTTTGTAGTGCAATAATAACTTTGAGTGATTTTATCAATGACTTGATATTCTCTTCCAATAAAAATAATATACAATGACTCAAGACTATAGAATGCTCAAAGTTTTCTGGTTGAAAATATGTGAAAGTGTGTAGAAAACTTGTGTATGAAAGTGTATAAAAGATTGAGTTTGATTTTTAAAAATTCAAAAAATATGATTGGAAGATGTATTTAAAATGATTTTGAAAATAAGTATTTATATGTTCATAACATCCTTTTTAAACAACATATAATTCTGCAAATGAATCATGAAAAATTGCCAAGATTCAGTGAAAGGTTTCCGTGAAATGGTGTTATGAACAACCATGAGTAAAGCTGCTGTTTTTCAAAATCATTCAGCATGCAATCGATTGCACCCCTGTGTAAATCAATTGCACGGGGTTTCAACAGCTAAAAATTCAAATCTTTTGAGTGAGAAATCGAATGCACAAGTGTGTAATTCGATTGCACTTGAAGTCAGTAGCAAAAATTGATTGAGAGCAATCGATTGCACAAACATGCAAATCGATTGCAATTAGAAACAGTAGCTAATACTTTGAAAACGTGAAGCATGCAATCAATTGCATCTATATGCAAATCGATTGCATCCAAGTGAAAATTGATTTTTTTCTTAGAAAACATGAGAAAAAGTTTGGACAAGATAAAATATTTCTTTTGACCATTGAGCATCTATGTCTTAAGTTCAAAGTAAGTATTATCATTATACCTTGAAATTTGCTAAGTGCTTGAACCAAAATCTTTATCCAAAGATGCTTTTAGCTTGATCAATAATCTTTGTGTTCTTGTCAAAATGGTATGTCTTCATCAAAATAAAAGTGCATTTGAGAAGCTTGATTTTACATTCTCCTCCTTTTTTATGATGACATACGATCTTGCTTGATGCATTGTAATTTACGGAAAGAAACTTCTCCCCCTAAGATGCATAAGTCCCCCTTTGTCTGAGAAGGTTGGAATCCTTTGAATTTGTTCATCTTGGTTGAAGAGTACCTTAGAAATTCAAGACAGGAAATATACAAGCATAAATGCCACATCCTTCTCCCCCTTTGACATTATCAAAAAGAAGGGAGAGATGCAATAAAAATGGATAATAATAAAACAACATTGAAAAAACTTAATCAATCATGCATAAAAAATAGTCATAGACATAGTCATAGTAAAATAACAATTACAAAGAAATCTGAACAACAAACAAAACGTAGCATAACGTAACAAGGACATAACAGAAACACAGTAGAAATAACAAAGTTGGACAGGATTTTATGGTTGATTCATGTCACGGTTGTTATAGAACCAGGGTCCTTGATTGGGGAATTGTTGTTGTAGAGGAGGTTCTGTGTAATGTGGTGGAGGTGCAGCAGGATTATTAGGGTCATATGGAGGTATGTGAAGGTGAGAGTAAAGGTAGGAAAATTGTTGGTTCACATCCGAGCGAAAATCATTAATCCGAGAAGTAGTGGATTCATTGATGGTATTCCACTGGTTGTTGATGTTGGTATTTATGGAAGAAAATTGTTGAGACATAAAATCTGTAAGATCTTGATTACTTGGACTAGAGGGAGCAGTAGGTGAGGGAGGTACATCTTCACAGCCTTCTTCCTCTTGATTGTTTCCTTCTTCACCAATCACATCTTCACCAATGTATGTGATTTTTTTTTGTTTCCGGATTATAGTGAACTCCCATTCTCGAGTCAACATTTTTGATGGAGATCTTGTGGACATTTGGATCCATATCAACTCTTTCAAAACTAGCAAAATCAACTCCAAAGTCTTCCATAATTAATGTAATAAAGTAAGCATATAGTAGAATTTTGACTTTGCATCAACCCTTAGCATATGAACCATTATGAGCCTTGCCCAATTAACGCTTATCCTCTCTTCCTTGTGTAGATCAGTTTCATTTCCAAATCAGTCACGGTGCAGTGGTTTCCAGCCCGCGGAAACATAATATAGACCATGAAATAATGAAATAGTCTATCGTCTATAAAAAAAGTTACCTGCACTCCATGAGTCTCTAGATGGAATGACTCTTCCTAGACCACAAATTCTTTTAGCACGGAATTCAGCTTCACTCAATCTTCCAATGTTGTAATAAAATTCTTTTTTCTTGTAATCATACCATGCTTCATTTTTAGGATCGTACAAAGAGCTTCCAGTATAAGAGATATGTAGAATCTCACCAACAATTTCAGGGGTTAGAGAGATTCTTGTACCCAACACATATGTAACTGTAGCGGTGAAAATCGGAGATCAAGCTATTAATTAACTTGACTCCAAATAAGCAAGAGTCACCACCGCGCTTTATTATTTCGAAGGGAAAAGGGAAAAGTGCTAAATAAAATCCATAAATATTCAAATTAAGTGCAATACTAAAAGTAAAGAAAAATACAATGCAGTTGAAAGAGATCGAAGGTTCGGGGGTTGGTTATACAAAGGGAAGGTACTAGCACCCTATGTATCTATAGTATCCTATAGGAACCTTTTGAAATATCAGTTTTCGGTTAAAATTGATTTGCTTGCTAAATGAGTGTGGGTTTGAGATTTGAAAATACAACAATCTAATATCGAGGTTTTGATTTAAAAGAGGGTAAGTTTAAAAATTGATTTTTTGGAGATTTAACTTAAGTTTAACAAAAAGTAAAATGTATGAAAGAGTCTCGCACAATCGTATCAGATCCTCGATGACATGAAGTCAACAAATTTAATTCTTTCCCTTGGAATGAATCGAGCGAGCAAAATAAAATGGAGATCAAAATATAAGCATTCGAGAATTCACAGGAAAATAAATCTAACTAAACAGATTAATAACCAAAAGGCATCGAGAAAGTAAAATGACAGAGATATTTAAATACAAATAAAAGAGAATGTAATTAATTATCTAAAAACGTTATTTAAACTAAATTAAAATTCTAAGATTACTTACTAAAATAATTCTACTAACTACAAATTCTAAGGTTATAAAAATAATTCTAAAATTACTAAATTAAATCTAAACTAAATTAAAATTTTAAAATTAGTAAATTAAATCTAAACTAAACTAAAATTCTAAGGTTACTAAATTAAATCTAAAACAAATAAAAATTCCAAAGTTACTAAACTAAATCTAAATCAAATAAAATTCTAAAACTACTAAACTAAATCTAAATCAAATACAAATTCTAAAGTTATTAAATTAAATCCAAATCAAATAAAAATTCTAAACTTATTAAATTAAATCTAAATAAAATAAAATTCTAAAGTTACTAAACTAAATCTAAATCGAATAAAAATTCTAGAGTTATTAAATAAAATCTAAATCAAATGAAAATTCTAAAGTTACTAATTCTAAATTAAATAAAAATTCTAAAGTTATTAAACTAATTCTAAATCAAATAAAATTCTAAAATTATTAAACTAAATCTAAATCAAATAAAAATTCTAAATCTATTAAATTAAATCTAAATCAAATGAAAATTCTAAATCTATTAAATTAAATCTAAATCAAATGAAAATTCTAAAGTTACTAATTCTAAATAAAATAAAAATTCTAAAGTTATAAAAATATTTATAAATCAAATAAAAATTTTAAACTTATTAAACTAATTCTAAATCAAATAAAATTTCTAAAGTTATTAAACTAATTCTAAATCAAATAAAAATTCTAAAGTTATTAAGCTAATTCTAAATCAAATAAAAATTTTAAAGTTATTAAACTATATCTAAGAAAAAAAAATTTAAAGTAGTTAAAATTTATAAAGATTACTAATTAAGTTTAAAACTACTCTAAATAATTAAAACTATCTAATTAACTAAAACATAGTTATTTGATTAAATTAAAAAAACTATATTAACTAGAAAAGATTATTATCTAAAATAAACAAAATGAAAGGGTGTAACTAATAATTATTAGGGGAGGTGTAGTAAAAAAATAGGTTGGGCCTAAATAAATTAGAAGTAAACTAGCCCGGGATTGTATAAAAAAACCAGTTTATAAAAGAAAAAAAAAAGAATGGGCCGAGCAGGGTTAGGCTGGACCCGGATCCGTCCAGCTTATCAAAGACAAAGGGGTTATAAAACCCTAAGTTGTCCAGCGCCTCTTTTCCTAAGAAGGCATAACGAGAAAAACATCCTCTGTTCTTTCCACGATTTCTTCTTAATAAATAACAACAACAAAACCTTTGTATCCTAATCTTAATCTCTCTCAAGAACTCTCATCGTCTTTCTCTATCTGAAACCACAACAACAATATATTAATCTCAAGCTCAACCAGATGTACCTCTGTTAACCGTAACAAATCTTTCTCATCCTCACCCTCTAAACCAAAATCAACAACAATGATACTCCTTCAATGAATTACCTTTCTCGCGGCTAATGATTTAATCAACAAACAATAACTATAAAACCGTCAATTTCTCACTCTCAAAACAGGTTCTCTCGGTTCAGACCTCTCACTCTCTCAGCTTCGGTTTTCATCTCATCTAACAACAACTTATATCTGTTTCTGAATATTTACACATACAAACAACAACAACGATCAAACATTGCTCTCTGAATTAACACTCTCAAGTAGCAGTAAACATACCACATAAACACATGAAAAAAATGGAGTTCTAAAAGTAGAAAAATCAAAACTAAATCTGAGCAAGTGATTTTAAAGTAGCATAGAGAGTGAATTGAAATGATTTATCGACGTAGAAGTGATTTTCTCTAGTTTGTTCAGGTACAGTGCTTCGATTGCATCTCCTATTTTTTATTTTTTTGAAATTCTGCTCGAAAATCATGTGGTGTTGTTATTGTTGCAGCTCCAAGTTGTTACCATGTCGTCAAGATGCTTGGTGCAGAATTTTTCGTCGATTACTATTGAGTGATCTTCTTGTGAAGGTGTTGCAGCTGAATGATGAATGTTGCTGCTATTTTGTTGTGAATATGGTACAAGTTGAATGAAGGTTGTGTTAAAATATTTATGCAAGTTTGTTGTTGTTAACTTGGAGTATGGAGGAAGTTAAACAAGGGTGGGGTTAAGGGGTTGTCGCAAGTTTGTATGGATGTGAAGGTAAGTTGTAGCAGGTTCATGGAGGAAAGGTTGAAGAGAAAGAGTGGTGGATATTGGTTTTGTTTATGCAGGGTGTTGTAGTGTATTGAGGAAGATTGGGAAAAAAATTTGTGAGTATTTCCCTAACATTATTTTTTCCTGTGTATTCTTGGTCCTCCCTCTTTGTTTTATGTATTGTTGTCTTTTTTGGTATTTGACAGTAGTTTTGGTAGTATTTTTTGTCTGGTTTTTCTGTGTTCCAAGGATCCTTTTTTATAGGTATATTCAAGTGAGATTGAGATTGGGAGGGAAAACATGTGAACCTTTTTTAACAAAAGTGGTTAACTGCCTATGTAGCTTTTCTGGTGCAGTTTCTTGCTTAACTATTTTTGTGCAAAATTTGGATTGATATGCTTGGCTTTGTAGTACGGGTAGCAACAAAGATTATTTAACTATTTTTCTTGGCATTACTTGTGTAGGTTTTTGCAGTTTTGGACAGATTTTTGCAGCATGTTTTTTTTCCAGTGGTATTGACATACATTATGATGAAAGTTGGAGTGAAATGTTCCTGTGAATTGCTAAAATCGTGAATGCATGGAGTGGTCTCCAAAATCTCCTTTTTTCTTTCCTATATTTGATAGAGGACAAATACCAAACTAATAATAATAATATTAATAATAACCCAACAAAATTAATAACAAAGCTAATAAAAACTTATGTATAAAAATAAATAACATAAACTAAACTTAATATATATATATATATATATATATATATATATATATATATATATATATATATATATATATATATATATATATATATATATATATATATATATATATATATATATATATATATATATATATATATATATATATATATATATATATATATATATATATATATATATATATATATATATATATATATATATATATATATATATATATATATATATATATATATATATATATATATATATATATATATATATATATATATATATATATATATATATATATATATATATATATATATATATATATATATATATATATATTGAATTGAAATAAATAAGAATAAAAATACAATTTTAAATAATAAAAGGACTTATATTCTAAAAAATTCAAAAAATAGAAAAAAGACGCCATTATAATTTTTTGAGATTTTTTTTAAATAAAGTGATGCAAAAATATAAATTATATGTAACTAAGATTTTTTTGATAATTTTAAATTAACATAAAGAACTTGCGAAATAAAATAAAAGAATGTCAAATAACTATTTTTTTTGAGATTTTTTACTAAATTAAATCTAAAAGACTATAATTTTGACTTAAATGATACAAGAACAAAAAAATCTAATTGAAACTTAAGGAGACTAATTTTTTTGATATTTTGAATAAAAACGTAAATAAATGAAGATGACATGAACTAAATATTTTTTTTAGGATTTTTCATGGAAATAAGAATAAAAGAAGAGAAAGTGTAAAATGTATGGTCGGACATAACATAGTCCAAAATTAAGAATCCAATTCCATTAAATTCGTGAAACGACTTCTAATGTTAACAATCTTTCGTTGCTTTTCAATGCATAATTTGCCCTTGCCTTGTAAAGAAAAGTTGTAGATGACGTCAAGGAAAATCATGTGCAAAAAAACCGCTTAAAAATGTTGAAATTTAAAAAAGTTATGAATTTTTAAAATCTGATTCGAGAATTGACAAAAATAGGTCGAATCGCTTGTGACCACTTGCTATATAATGATGCAGATGGGAGGTGGCATCTTAGGTTAAACATTGGGGTATGACAGTAACCATCTTGCCTTTGTGAGGAGTCAAATTACTGAAGAATACTCTTACCAGATCCAGTTAGTATGAAACAAATGATGAAATCAGTGGTTTCAATCCATATGCAGTCAAATCATTCTGAAAAGTAAAACATTCCTGAGGGAAAGATGATAGCATACCATATTTTGGAGTGGACACTATCTTTCTTTGAAAATCCTTTTTAAGTCTTGCTTCTTGATCTTCAGTGAGAGTTGAGATTAATGGATTTTCTGCAAAAGATGGAGTTTAGCGAAGGCAACATTGAGGGTCATCGAGGGACTACGATCTTTTATCGAGGGTATTTGCTAAAACGCCTATATTCGAGGGACATGACTATTCTTCCGAGGAAACAAGTGAGATTACTCTAGGGGTGCATGTGTGAATAGTTTGTTTGATTTGCATGCATTTAGTCTTTGATTAGGGGGGTTGTCTACTTGTTGTTTTTATCTTGCCATACATACCCTATTTTACTAGCAATTATACAAAAGTAATAAAATGTAGAAAGATAAAATCCTACACTATTACAACGATATTGAATAGCATGAAAATATAAAGGAAAAAATAAAATAAAAGCAAGAAAAATGGGTCTTTCGATTTAGGAAGAAACACCCTCCGATTCTTCACTTTTTGACCTCCTTCGATTTGGGGTCTGGAGTCAGTGGAGTCATGCCCTTCGATTTGCCTTTCTGCCTCCATCGACTGGGGGCTGGAACTACTGTAGGCGTTCCTTTCTATTGGGGCCTGGAGGCTAACATGTTGTGCCTTTCGACTGGGCCTGGAACCATTGTAAGATGTAATCTGCCTTTCTGCCTCCTTTGACTGTAAGTTGAAAGCAGTGAGGGCGTGCCTTTCGTCTGGGTCTGCAGGTCAGTGTGTGGGAAGCAAGTGTGTGTGTGATGAACATGTTTGTGTCGAAGCATGGGTGTGCATCGAAGAAGATGTATCGAAGCATGTGTGCAACGAATAGGTGTGTGTCAAAACACACATTCTTTTCCTTTCTGTTTGAGCCTGTCGAAGCCTCAAGGCTTTGTATCGAAGCATGCATATTTTTATTCCAACATTTTTTACGGTCAGTACAGATTAGTTCTTTAAAGGAAAACACAAAAAATTAACAACGAATGCCATGGTTATTACATGTTGGCCTCGAAGATGAATCAAATAAGATGCTTGCAATGGAAGATTTAAAGTCAGAAAGACTTACCACAAAGCTGGCGTATGGGCTTCAAACTTGAACTCCTGCCTGGACGGTTATGGAATTCAAAGAGTTGTCACAAGGGGTTTGTTTTTGGTTCAAAGAGTTGTTACATAAGGTTGTCCTTGAGTTTGAACAAAACTTCTATGTGTTGGGTGTTCTGGATAGTTGGTTTAAAAGAGTTGGAAAGATGAGATAATGGATTTTGATTTGGTGTTTGTATGTGAAGGTAGAGTTGATTTTTGAGTGAGCAAAAATTACAAAGGTTTCTGTTTTGTTTCCCAACTCCCTTTTGTCTCCTCTCAGCGTCTCCAGCCCCCTTTGATGTTGTGAAGAAAAGTTTATTTATAGAGGAGCTTTGTTGTGTTTTTTGGGGGGAAAACAAATAACATTTGAACTGTTTGGATATACTGTCCCCTTGTTTTCTTTGATGCAACTCTTATGTACCCTTTTTTGTGTAAGTGTGGAATTGAGACAATGTAGGCTCAGTAGTATTTTGGAGTGTTGTGGCAGGTTGGTGCAGGACTGTTGCATAGAAGTACAGTTGGCTTGGGTTTGGAAGTATATAGGACTTTTGTTAACAAGCACCTTGAATACTCCACCCTTTCGCTTTGATCACTTCGACCAGACTCATCATCAGACAACAACATTTGTTTCCAACAATGCGTTCTCTTCTAATGGACCCATTATAGGTCCTTCGAAGAGACCAACTATGATTCATAGTGTTGAAGAGTTTTAGAGATGTAATCTAAGTACGTTTCTTCGAAGGGTTTAATTGCCCAACTTTTGAATTTAAGGAGGCTGCCCAACTTGTGGATTGAAGGGGGTCACTTCGAAGGAAACCACATGCCCAACTTGTGGATCGAAGGGGGTCACTTCGAAGGGAGCCATATGGCCAGTTTGTGGATCGAAGGGGGTCACTTCGAAGGAAGCCATATGCCTAAATCGAAGCTTGTGACTGAAGGGAGACTACATTTCCCAATTGAACTTTGCTAAATCGAAGCCAACTTGTTTCTTTTTTGACCTAATCGAAAGGAACATTAATATCTTCAAAATTTTACATTTTCTTTATTTCTTTAAACAGTTTTTTTATAAAAGCACACGCGAGAGAAATCTTGAGAAAATGAGAGGGCATATTTTAGGGTATAACACTCCAGTTACAAATCCACAACATAAATGTTATGCTCTAAAGTGATTACAGAAGAAAATAGAACAAGGGATGCTGTCCAAAATTTTCTAAGGTGAATCAAGATGAAGATGTTCTTCTCCTCACTACATCAAGATCAACAAAGCTTCCAGAAGCTTATGAAGAAGAAGACTTCAACATTTCAAGTGCTTTGGCCTGTTGTCCATGAAAAAGCTACTTGAAGAAAATAAGACCACACACTCAAGCTACAATGCAATGTAATATCTTTTAGTGTGTATTAGGTTCTTCTGATGTACTTAATTCTGTTTACATCCAGCTTGTGTAGAAGCATTATTATTGTAAACAAATTTAAATCAAACAGTTGTTTGATGGTTCCTTGAGAGATTCGGTTGAGTCAGGATTCTCAAGAAGGCTTTGGATGCGATCATCGTAGATGAAATCCTGGTGGTGGATTCTATTGGGTCAATGATAGTTATATCTCAAAGGGGACTGAGTGAAGGTCATCCTTGTGAGATCACCGGTGGATATCATTAGAAGAAAATCATGATAGGAGATTCTGAAGAATCAAATTATGTTGGGTCAATGAACGTTATATCCGGTTTAGATCCCTGAATGTTACATTGGATGTTACTCACCGGAGGTTTCCTGTGAAATTGTAATCAATGTGCAATTTCTTGAATTGTTTTGTCATGATTACTTTTATTAATTACCCCCCGATATTTCTTTTATTATTTTTAAAACACACACTCTCACGTCACTCCCCACACATGCTAGAAACCCTAAAAACCTAGTTTCTCTCAACTATTCCTCATCTCTCTCGAAGTTCTTCATCCTTTTCGAAATTTTTTCTACAATCGTCTTCATCATTACCATCCGCTTTCAATGATTATGACTTCTGATCAAGAAGAAGCTGTTAAGTTTTCTAGTGAATTGGAACAAGCCTTAAATCTATTTGTCGCAACATCGTTAACTATTGCATCTTCATCTTCAACAATGGCTCCGTCTTCATCAACCATCTCTCCATATTCATCAAGTGAGGTTCCTTCATCTTTTGTAAATCCTACTGATGTCAATCACATTACGCAGAAAAGTTCTCAAGTTCATTGCAACTTAAAACCATCAGAATTGATTATTCTTGAGGAACTAATGGTTGATTTTGACAATCTTGTTGTAAACGTGTGTTACTTAAAATAAGAATTAAAGGCTTAAGGATGGGAAAACTATTTCCAAAGTCCTCATGGTCCTGTCTATGAGGCACTAGTGACAGATTTCTGGAAAAATGTTGATTGTGACGACTTTCATATTGTTTCGGATGTTATTGGACAAAGAATCATCATCACTAAAGAGTCCATTGCGATAATATTGGGATTGATGTTTTTGAAAGGAAAATGTGTGTATGGATTGGACAATAAGTTAGTGGCTGCAAATAAATCTTTAGATCAACTACCGGTCACGAATTTCTCTATTGAGAAATCCAAGTACAAAATCAAGGATCTTTATGATAATATCAGAGTACGGAATAAGATTATTCTGAGCTGCATAAACCCTAGACCTCCTTCAAGTTCCTTTGATTATTTCAACATCAATCAGAAGTTCGTGCTGTACTTTTTGCTGTCCAAACAGAGGATTAATCTTCCTTTCATTTTGTTTAATTATCTGAAGGATTCTATTAGAAATTCCATAACCACCGTACTTCCCAAAAAAAAGGTGTCTCCCGATATTCCTTGCGAACGTCTTCTAACTGATATTTTTGTTGAAAATGACTTGGTAAAGTTTTTGATTGAAGAAGCCAACTATAAAGAGGATCTGGCTCGAAACATTGGAGATTCCTTTACTTGGAAAACCTTGAGGAACATGAGGTTGATTGAAGAACTCAAGGTCAAGCCTATGATTGAACCATCAGAGAGTTCATCACAAAAGAATTCTTGTGAATATTCGATATCCAGCGCCGCTGCATATGTTCTAATGATGCAACAAGAAGGACATGATATGTCAAACTTTAATTACTCATATTTTCCTGCCGAGGGTGTTGAATTTTATATTGGTAAAAGGAAGAGAAGCTCATATGCTTTTTGTTGTACCCCAAAATTTTCCCTCTCATTTTACTCAACATATGCCCATTGAGATCATTAACTTGCTCAAAGATGCCCAAGAGTTGACCATACAAACTCTCTCCTAAGGTAATGTACCTCAAACTAGGGTTTCCATTTTCATCAATATGGGTGAACTCCAAATACCTCATATGCTCTTCATGTTCCTAATATGCTCTCAAGACCCTCCATGTCAAATTCAACACTTGCACAAGAAGTTTGTTCAGTCAACTGCTCAGATGCTTGAGAATCGACTATATTAGGTCAAAAGTCAACTGTGGCTCACATACAGTCAAACTTTAAGATCTTTGGTCAACATAAACATTTTGAAGTTATATCCATAATTTTATCAAGGGTTGATCATGATTCCTCAAGGAATTCCCCAAATTCATCAAAACCCAAAAGTTGCTAAATTGAGGTTTCTTAGGAAAAGTCAACCAAACTTTGACCAAGCATAACTTCTTCATACTTTATCAGAAATTTTCCATCCAAGGCTCATTTTGAATAAGATGCAATTCCCTACAACTCATCGTCATCCCTCAAGTTCAAAATATGCACTCACGAAAAGATATTAATTTCCACATTATAGGTCCTTTTTGAAAAGTCAACAAAAACACTTCTTGGGTCAAAGCTTCTTAAATGAACATGGAAGACCCAATTGAGATGAGACAAAAAGGGTTGTTTAGGGGACATCCTAAGCTTTCTAAAAAGTCCAAGAACACCTATGTAGGGTTAAAATTGGAAGAGATATGCCTTGTCAAAGTTGACCATTTTTGCAAAATTGCCAAAACTCAAATATGCTCAAAATTGCATTTTTTTTGCAAAATGGACCTAACTTTTATGCTTGCACCTCACTCATAACATGATCCACGACCCAAATATTCACCCACACTTTATTTGCTTCATTTTTCATTTTATTTTGATTTTTTTATTAATTAAAAATTAAATTAAATCAAATAAATGACAAATAATAGCAAATATTTGTTTTGATCTGATTTTTGGACAGAATCATAAGCTAATTATGCTGGCATATTAGAATCAAATCGAATCAAGGTGGATTGGCACAAGAATGGCATGATTAGGCCTAATTTGGAAGGATATCATACAAGATGAAAATCAAATCAAATCTTCAAAATTGCAAAGATACCAGATGTTTTTATAACCCTAATTCAGTTAGGGATATATAATGAACAAGGCCAAGCACAAAAACAAGGATTAGAAGTGGTGGAAAGCACAATACAAAACTCAAAATTTTGGCAAAAAGTGGTGATCTGATCTCTACCCTAGAGGATGATTCAAGGCCTTCCAACATTCCTAAACAATTCCTGGACATCTCAGGAAGCTAACTGTATCAATTGCAAGTCCTTTCACGCCCAGAAACGCTCTCTACGTATGATACAGTTTGCTTGCTTTTTCAAAATCGATTACCGCCATTCTTGCATCATTGGCATAATTTAATGACATATTTGTGATCATTGATGTATTCCTAACGTGTATGGATCGTTTAATTGAATTTTGGAGGCTTATATATGCATTTTCCATTGCTAGGGTTTTTGTCCACAGGTAAAATTAGGCCAAGAACAGGGCATCATGATGATCATGGCATCACGACCAGTTGAATCATGGTATTTAATTTCATTTATCATTTGTTTTGTGAATTTTGGAAATGTTCTGGGTTTTAGTTACAGGCGTTGTTCGTAGGTAAAAGGTCGTTATCTAAAACGACGGTTCCAGGAAGAAGATAAGGACATGGCTGATAACCATTGGCCATTTTGAATTTCACGCGCGTTTTTGACTCAACTACCATGTTTTACATATTATATATTATTGCTATTATATTAACAAACAAAATAGGTAGCGCAATTGGCAAGGATGTATGTTGGAAAGGGTAGAGGACCTGGGTTCGATCCCAGGTCCCAGCAAATTTCTTTATTTTAATTCCTTTGCAGATCTGGTGCTTCTCTTACCAAACTCTTACCATATGCCATCAACATCCAACCATGGAATTCACCATCAGTCCAATCCAACGCCCCCACCTTCCAGAGACCATGGTACACCATCAGGAGGGAGCACCACTGAATTCAGCGTTGATTGGGCTTCAGCTTGGTGGGCCTGAGCAAATTTCACAACACCCCCCCTCCAATTTCTTAAACAGGCCCATTCTTCTCTTTTTATTTATTATTTTTATTTCTTTTAATTATTTCCTAATAATTTTTCTTTTTAAAATAACATCAAAATTATTTTTTATTTAATCAAAATCACAAAAAATACCAAAAATCATTTTTCATAAAATATTTATTTTCTTTAATTAATTAAATTAAAAATTAGGTTAATTTAACTCCTTTTTTATAATTAAAATCAATTAGAAATTAAGGTTTAATTTTTGTATATAATTAATTTTCTCTTCAAAAATAACTTAAATATTTTTTCTCAAATTAGATTTTTTAGGTTTTCTAATCGTCCTCGCATTGAATTCGTCGCGCGCATTTTAATTACCTTTTATTATTTTTGTAAATGCTCAGAGGATGTAATAACTTTAATTAGGTTTTAATTCTGCATTTTATTTTCAGTCAAAATAATTTTGTATCTGCGAAAGCCATGTAACAGTTAGGATTTCTATTTCCGCACTTTAATTCCCGCAATTATAAACTGTTAGATGTATGCTAATAGGATTGTATGGAAAGAATGTTTGAAAATTAAAACGGTAGATAACCTAAATGTGCAAAGACAAATTAACTGAAAAAGCTCACTCGCACATGCTCACTCCTAGGGTTTACTCCACTTCGGTTGCCTTCGGTTAAACGGTCATGAAGTATAGGGTTTGTTAGTGGTCGTCCTCTAGCCCCGAAAGATCTCAAATGACCCATTCAGATGTTGCCTCAGAAAAATATCTTTAAGGCTTTAGGATGGTTACTAACACCTCCTAACATTGCTTTTGTGACCGTATTTGTCCCTTCAAACGTCCCTTAAAACTCCAACGACGGTGCTACCTGTTCCTTAATAATGGGATAGCACTGTCTAAAGGAAAACGAACAGTCTTTTTCGACTAGGTAGAAAACTCTTAAGTACTTGCTCAAAACAATAAAAACTTTTCACACAAACACTTTTTCAAAACAATTTCAAAACAACTTCGTCACACCCTTGAGGAATGATACAAGGTTTATCATGAAGTAAACAAAACTTTTTAAAACAAGCACACACACAAGCAATTTTAAAATGAGCAAGTACCTAAGAGCCCATGGAAAACCATGGATAGAAAGGGTGCTAACACCTTCCCTTTCTATAATCTACCCCTCGTACTCAGAAATATTCTCGAAAAAGGTTTTTTTTGTTCTTTTTCCTTTTCCTGATTGGATGAAATAAAAGTTGGTGGCGACTCTTGCTTACCGTGACATTTGCGAATACAAAATGCAAACCAATATTAACAGTAGGTTCTTTAACCGTATCACAGAACTGGAAACTCTGTTGGGGAATAAAAAATAAAGTGGGATTTACCTTAGGATCTAGGTCATTTCAAAATTGATTTCTTGTTTGTTTGCTTTATTCTTTAAAGGGCTTTGCTTGGGTACTATAGATCTTATACCAGGATCTGGGGACACTTTTTAGGTAAACAACAATATATCGTGGAGACTGTACGACATAGACCGATATGGTTTAACCGATGGCTGTGTTGGTGTGGCACTTTGGTTGGTACCGGTATCCTTCGTAGGGAAACGAGGAGGATACGGGCCCGCCACATGGTGTCGTGAACCACTAACGGACCTTAGAACCTTAGTTGAACAAACTTGGCCATTAGAAAGTAGTGAGATAGCCGGTCTTGGTATGGAGCTGAGGATTGGGTGATACTCGATGCTACACTCATTGAGATCAGACTTTCGGGATATTTCGGCCGCAAGAAAAGATTGCTTAAGCTGAAACAATGCCCGATAAAGGATGGTCAGTGATATTGAGAATCTTTAGAACCCGATTACTTTTTAAGACACATTTGAAACCAACTAAACTTCAAGAGGGTATGACCTTTAACCTCATGCAAGCCTTAAACCTAAGGACTTGGTGTGATTTGTCTGTGCTTTCTATACATGTGGTTTATCATGACATCATGCGTCATAACATATCATCCATTCTTATTGAACTAACCATTTCAAAGACCAAGGGAATTTATCTTTGTTTGTTTTGAAGATCATGGATTCCGTTCGTAGAAACACTATCTGAATCAGCTTTGTGAAGATACCTTCCCAACTCAAAGAGCTAGTATCAAAGGTTTCTGAAACTTCTGCGTTCACTAAGAGACATGGTCGACTTCTCAACCTGGTTACTTCAAACTTTGATAAGAAGATGATGAGTGTACTATTTCAGTTCTTTGATCCCAAGCACCACTGCTTCACCTTTCCTGACTATCAGTTGGTGCCTACCATGGAAAAGTTATCTCAGTTGTTGGATATACCCATTCTTGAACAGTTGCCTTTCACAGGTTTGGAAGAAGTTCCTAAGCCAAAATTCATTGCCTCAGCTTTACATCTGAAACGGGCCGACATGGTATCCAATTGGGAAACAAGAAGCGGAGTCAAGGGTTTTCTAGCCAAGTTCCTGATAGACAATGTCCAGCTGTTTTGGGATGATATGGATTTTCAGGGTTTTGAGGAGGTCTTGGCTCTTCTAATCTATGGGTTAGTACTATTCCCTAATCCAGACTCATTCATAGATGTGAATGCTATCAAGATCTTCCTCTCTCGCAACCCTGTGCCTACCTTGCTCGGAGATATTTTGCACACTCTCCATACTTGTACCATGAAGAGAAGAGGGGTTATTATGTGTTGCATGCCATTGCTGTCGAGGTGGTTTATTTCTAACCTCCCTAAGTCCATACTGAAGAATGAAGAAGTTTTGGGTTGGTCACAAAGGATAATATCACTCGCTCACATGGATATTCTCTAGTGTTCCCGAGCTATGGAAAACAGTGCTATTATTGACCGTTGTGGGGAGTACCATAATGTCACATTACATGGCATCAGAGGGGGTATAACCTACAATCCTTGTTTAGCTCTACGAAAATTTGGTTACGCTCGAAGAGATGGTCCCCATGAGTTACTTATCGAGGGCATTATATTCAACTATGAGGATGATGTTCAAGAGTATCGCCAAAGGTTCATACGAGCTTGGGGCATGGTAAACAGGTCTGGCACCAGGTATTTGGGGCCAAAGGCTTCCATTCCTATGGAACCTTACCTCCAATGGGTACGAGCTCGCGCCCAGAAGCTTATGATGCCCTATATGGCCGTTTTACCAGAGATTGTGGAACCCACTACTGAAGGGGTTATTCCTTACACGGTTCTCTATCCTAATATGCCCACTGATCTTGGAGAATTACAGAGGTCTTGGGTTCAGTTGAAGAAGGAGCGGGATACTTACATGGATCAGTTCTATGCTCAGGAGAGGAAGGTTTTAGAGCTCACAAAGCAGCTCCATGAGGAAAAAGGACTTAATGTCTATCTCGGCACGAAGAGGAAGCATCCATGGGAATTTTGATTTTTTCTAGTTTTAGATTTATTTTTAATTGTAACACCTAAAAGGAATTTGAACTTTTAATTCAACTAATAAAATCTTTGTTTCATTTTGGTTCGCAAATTTAAATTTTCCAAAGTCTTTGAAATCATTGCATGCGCATCCCATTCATAACATTGCATGTACAGGTACCATTACGGGTTTCTCATCTTCTTCGCTGATTATTTTAGCAGAAATGTCTTCTGAACAAAGATCAAGGACCTTCAGGCACAAAACGCCCAGTTCCAGCAAATGTTCATAAATCTGGCGAAAGGGCAGGAGGATCTGAAATCCCTCATCCTAAAAGAGAAAAAGAAAAAGAAGAAGGCTGCCTGTATTCTGAATATGGGCAGAAGGTTTAGAGGGTCGTTGAAGCAACAAGTTGATCTGACCTCTTCATCCAAGGAAGGGGAGAATCAAGAAGAAGAGACAAGGGAGAAGGATCCCAGTCCTGAAGTTTCTGACAATGATACCGACTACAATAATGAGCAGTATCCTCCTGCTGAGGATAGATACAAGCAGTTGGAAGATCACTTGAGTGCTATGGAAGTCCAAAGGATACCTGGGCTGGATTTCGAAGAATTGGGATTGGTATCGGGAGTGGTCATCCCGCAGAAGTTAAAAGCTCCAATTTTTGCAAAGTATGATGGGGTGTCCTGCCCAAAACTCCATCTCCACTCTTATGTCAGAAAGACCCTTCCCCACACCGCTGATAGAAATTTGTGGGTTCATTTCTTTTAAGATAGTCTATCAGGGACTCAGCTTGAATGATTCTACTAACTGGAGAGAGCCAACGTCCGAAATTGGGAAGATCTAGCTGTTGCTTTCTATAAGCAGTATCAATACAATGCCGACCTTGCCCCTACTCGTACTCAACTCCAGAGTATGTCCATGGGGGAAAGTGAAGGCTCTAAAGACTATGCACAGAAGTGGAGAGACTTGGCTAGAAGAGTCCAACCCCTGTTGTCTTATAGGGAGTTGGTTGAAATGTTTCTAGGAACGCTATCTGGTCCATTCTTTAATCATTTGATCGGCAGCTCGTCAGCTGGTTTCACCGAGCTGATTCTGACTGGAGAAAGAGTAGAAGCTGGGATTCGGAGTGGCAAGATACAGAAGGATGCCTCTTCGAGTTTGGTAAAGAAGCCTTTTGCTGGTAAGAAGGAAGCCAGTGACATCTATAGCCTGAGGGGCCAAAACAGAGCTGAACATCGTCAGATAATAAGTGCTGTAATGATACCTAGGCCTGCGGCTGCTCCACAATGCAACAATCAACAAAGGGTGGAAAGACCACAACGGAAGTTTACCCTAATCAATATGACATTGGCTGAAGTTCTACCTCATCTGCTGAGATCTAACTTGGCAACCTTGAAAGAGGCTCCCAAGAATCCAAATACCACATCTCCCCGATATAATCCAAATACTCAGTGTGCCTATCATTCTGAGAGTCCTGGTCACGATACCAATGACTCCTGGGCTTTAAGAAATAAAGTACAAGATCTGATCAAAGCCAAGGAAATTAAGTTCGATGCTCTGGAGAAGCCCAATGTCATAACTGCTCCCATGCCTAAGCATGGTCGTGGAGTTAATGATGTTGATACCAATTTGTTTGTGACCTTGGTGGATGAAGTTTCTACTCCTCTCATGACTGTGAAGAAGAATTTGTTGTTGGCAGGTTTATTTCCGGGTTGTGGTGAAGGTTGCCATATGTGTTCATTTCTACCTTCTGGTTGCCATTTGCTGAAGTTAGGTGTTCAACGCCTTATGGACAACAAAGAAATTTTATTCGAGGAAACTTTGGTTCCCGTTGTTCCATCTGAAGACATTGCCATTATAACCATTTCCGCCAATCCTTCCAAGGTCTCCTCGAGAAGACCTGTTAGGATTACATCTTCTCCAAGAATCGTTCCGCTAATAATCACTGTTCCTGGTCCTGTCCCGTATGTCTCGGACAAAGCTGCCCCCTGGCATTATGGTGCCGATGTGTACTATCATGGCATCAAACACGATTTGAAAAATGAAGAGGCTGATCCTGATATTGGTAACATTGTCGGAACCAGCAAGGTTACCCGAAGTGGAAGGGTCTTCTCTCCCGATATTTCCCCTAAGATTGTCAACAGGCCTATTGTCATTTCGTCTGTTATTCCTATTGGTACATCAAATACGGCTCCTGTTCTCACTCCAGTTATTACCCCTGTCAGCGAATCGTCTGATACCCGCGACAAAGAAGTTATAGGTGATCCTGCCTAGACGGAGGCGCCTAGGAAAATTGTTGTGGAAGCCTCTAAGCAAGAGATAGAGGAAATTTTGAAAATAATTAAAAAGAGCGAATACAATATGGTCGAGCAGATGGGGAAGACCCCCTCAAAGATATCCATGTTATCCCTGCTGTTGTGCTCCGAGGCCCATGCGAAGGCTTTGATTTCATTCCTCAAAACTGCACATGTGCCGCAAGAGACTTCAGCTGATCAATTTAAAGATTGCGTGGCCAGTCTGACTGCTGACAATGGGCTGGGTTTTTTAGATGCAGACTTGACACCAAAGGGAAGGAAGCATAATGATGCTCTGCATGTCTCTATTGAATTCAGGGGCGCCACTATGGCTCATGTGTTGGTAGATACTGGGTCTTCGCTGAATGTTCTGCTGAAGAAGGCGTTGGACCGGTTGGATTGTGAGGGTTTGACTTTAAAGCCTAGTAACATTGTGGTAAGGGCTTTTGATGGGTCAAAGAGAATGGTGCACGGGGAGGTGGACATCCCTGTCAAAGTGGGTTCTCAGACCTTTAGGTCCACCTTCTATGTGATGGACATCAGGCCGTCGTACTCTTGTTTGTTGGGTCGTCCTTGGATCCACGAGGCTGGGGCAGTTACTTCCATACTACACCAAATGCTGAAGTATCCGGTAAAAGGGAAGATTGTCACGGTGCGGTGCGAAGAGGAGTATATGGTGAGCCACCTCAATTCCTTCTGCTACATAGAGATGGAGGGGGAATTCATAGAAACTCCTTGTCAAAACTTCGAAGAGGTCCCTCAGATCCTGGAATCGACTGAAACTACTACCGGCAACAAACCTCCTCTGAAGATGGCTTCTCTCAAGGACGCCAGGGCCGTAGTTGAAGAAGGTGGGTGTACCAATTGGGGTCATCTCCCTGATTTCACTCACAAAACTGACAAATTTGGTTTGGGCTTTACTACAGGGACTCAAAGGACTGTTCGACGCGCTCGGGATGGAGGACCCCCCTTACACATCAGTAATCGGGGAATTAATTCCATTGAAGACAACGAGGAGGACTGAGACATTGAAAGCTGGATCTACCCAACTACCAATGGTGGACCGAGTAACTGGATGGCTAGGGACTTTATACCAGTTTCTTTTATTCCGCAATAATTGTCCTACCTGTTTTGAGATTTGTAATAAACAATTTAAAAACTTTACGGCCTTGTGCCTTGCCCGAGGCACATTGGCTTTGCTTGTGAGGGCTATTATTTGTCATTTCATATATCATTAATAAAACATTGGACGTTTCTTGCATACAAATTTTGCGTTCTCTGTTTTTTTCTTTTCTGTTTTCACTTTATCAAAATAGCTATTCTCTTACACACACTCACGTATCATACTGCAAATCCATATTCACTCTGGATCCCATTGATAACAGCTCTGCTATTGCCAGTTATGACTTTAAAATTCCGATCAACCAAGCCGGAGACGAAGGTGGGGATGATTGTGAGGTGCTTGGAGAACTTGCTAGACTATTACAGCAGGAAGAAAGGGCCATACAGCCTCATGAAGAGCCGGTTGAGACGATAAACTTGGGTACTGAGGAAGACAGAAAATAGGTTAAAATTGGTGCACATCTGGAGCTTAGCGTCAAATAGAGGTTGATACAGATGTTGCACGACTATGTTGAGATCTTCGCCTGGTCATATAAAGACATGCTAGGTTTAGACACTGATATTGTGGTACATCGCCTGCCGACTAAAGAAGACTGTCCTCCGGTTAAATAGAAGGTCCGTCATATGCACCCTGAAATGTCAGAGAAGATCAAGGAACAGGTCATGAAACAGTTCGACGCAGGATTCTTAGTTGTCACTTCTTACCGACAGTGGGTTGCTAACATCGCCCCAGTACCCAAGAAGGACGGTAAGGTACAGATGTGTGTGGATTACATAGATCTGAACAGGGCAAGTCCCAAGGATGACTTCCCACTTCCTTACATTGATGTTCTGGTTGACAACACCGCGCAACACAAAATCTTCTCCATCATGGATGGTTTCTCTGGTTAAAACCAGATCAAGATGGCTCCTGAAGACATGGAGAAGTCAACCTTCGTCACGCAGTGGGGCACCTTCTGTTACAAGGTAATGCCTTTTGGGTTGAAGAATGTTGGGGAAACTTATCAGCGCGCCATGGTCGCTTTGTTCCATGATATGATTCACCACGAGATCGAAGTCTATGTTGATGACATGATAGCCAGGTCTCAAACTAAGGAAGAGCACCTTGATCATTTACAAAATTTGTTCGAAAGGTTGAAGATATATAAGCTGAGGTTGAATCCGAACAAGTGCACCTTCGGGGTGAGATCCGGCAAACTTCTAGGTTTCATTGTCAGCGACAAAGGCATCCAAGTAGATCATGCAAAGGTAAAGGCTATACAAGAAATGCCAACTCCCCGTACAGAGAAGGAAGTTAGAGGTTTCTTGGGACGTTTGAATTATATCTCCAGGTTCATTTCACATCTGACTGCTACTTGTGAGCCAGTCTTCAAGCTTCTAAAGAAAGATAAATGGTAAAGTGGAATGATGAATTCCAGACTGTTTTCGAAAGAATCAAGGAATACCTTCAAGAACCACCAATTCTGATGCCCCCGGTTGAAGGAAGACCTTTAATTTTGTACCTAATAGTGCTAGACAATTCAATGGGGTGTGTGCTATGGCAGCATGACGAGTCTGGTCGAAAAGAGCATGCAATATACTACCTTAGCAAAATGTTTACCGATTGTGAGACACGATACTCACTGCTCGAGAAAACTTGCTGCACTTTGGCATGGGCTGCTCGCCGACTGAGACAGTATATGCTGACTCACACTACCTTGCTGATATCTAAGATGGATCCGATCAAATACATCTTCGAGAAACCCGCTCTCTCCGGAAGAATAGCAAGGTGGAAAGTTATCTTAACCGAATACGACATCCAATACACAACCCAAAAAACAATCAAGGGAAGTGTGTTAGCAGATCATTTGGCACATCAGGCTGTGGACGAATACCAGTCAATGAATTTCGAGTTCCCGGATGAGAATATCATGTTGGTAACCGACTATGAATAACCTGTACCGGATGAAGGACCCGAGGAAGGATCCCGATGGTATATGTATTTTGATGGAGCCTCAAACGCACTAGGTAACGGCATTGGCACAGTAATCATATCTCTCAAGGGCTGCCATACTCCATTCACTGCCCGATTATGTTTCAACTGTACCAACAACATGGCAGAGTATGAAGCGTGCATCATGGGTCTTAGGGCTGCTATTGACCTACGGATCAAGTTCCTGAGTGTATTCGGGGATTCTGCTTTGGTGATAAGTCAGATCAAAGTCGAGTGGGATACGAAGCACCCGAACCTTATTCCTTACAATGAGTATGTACTGACACTGCTGCCGCATTTTGAAGAGATCACCTTTGAACATTTCCCACGAGAAGAGAATCAGTTAGAGGACGCGCTAGCTACTATGTCGTCAATGTTCAAAGTCAGATGGGACAATGAAGCTCCCCAAGTCACCATTGAGAGGCTGGATGAACCAGCACACTGCTGTGAAATCGATACCGAAGAAGTGGCCGACAAACCCTGGTTTCACAAAGTCAAGAGGTATCTCAAGACTGAAGAGTATCCCGAAGGGGCATCTGTCAATGATAAGAAGTTTCTGAGAAGGTTCGCTGCAAAGTTCTTCCTCAGTAATGGAATCCTCTATAAACGCAACCATGATTCCACACTACTATGGTGTGTAGACAAAAGCGAAGCAGAGAGGATCATGATAGATCTACATGAAGGCACCTTCGGAACCCATTCTAGTGGACATACCATGGTTAAGAAGATCCTATGGGAAGGATACTACTGGTCCACTATGGAAGCCGATTGTTATCAGCACTCTCGAACTTGTCGTAAGTGCCAAATATATGCTAATAAGGTGCATGTACCTCCGGTCCCCTTAAACATATTGACAGCTTCGTGGCCCTTTGCAATGTGGGGCGTCGACATGATCGGAGAAATCAGGCCCACCGCTTCTAAATGGACATCGCTTCATCCTAGTAGCCATCGATTACTTCACGAAGAGGGTTGAGGCAGCCTCTTTTGCTAAAGTAACCAAGAACGTCGTGGCACGGTTTATCCAACATAATCTGATATGTCGATATGGTGTGCCAGAGAGAATTATTACTGACAATGATACGAATATCAACAACACGATGATCACCGAGCTCTACAAGCAGTTCAAGATACAACATCATAATTCTTCCCCCTACCGGCCAAAGATGAATGGCATTGTTGAAGCAACTAACAAGAACATCAAGAAGATTGTACAGAAGATGACGGTGACATACAAAGACTGGCATGAGATGTTACCATTTGCTCTTCGTGGGTACCGTACCTCAGCACAGATGTCGACAGGGGAAACACCATATTCTCTGGTATATGGCATGGAGGCAATCCTACCCATCAAAGTCCAGATACCTTCTCTCAGGATTATGAAGGATACAGGTTTGAATGAAGACGACTGGATCCGAACCCGACTTGATCAGTTAAATCTAATCGATGAAAAGAGACTTACTACTATCTGCCATGGTCAGACGTATCAAAAGCGAATGATCAAGGCTTTTAATAAGAAAGTCAGGCGTCAAGAATATCAATTTGGGGATCTAGTGATCAAGCGCATCATACTGCCGCAAGGTGATCCAAGGGGAAAATGGACCCCCATATACGAAGGGCCATTTGTGGTTAAGAACATTTTCTCAGGTGGAGCTATGATTCCAACCACCATGGATGGTGACGACCTTCCTAACCCTGTCAATACCGACATATTGAAAAGATACTACGCCTAATTAAAAGACCCGCTAGGTTGACTGGCCTAGGAAAAAATAAGGGCTTCCCGGCGAACCAAAATGGTTCGGGCAAAAATAAGGGATGAAAATGAAAAAAATCTATACAGCCGACAAGTCAAAAACCCGAAAGGGCGGCTTGGGTAAAAAAGGGTATCCCGGTGGACTGAAAACCCGAAAGGGCGGTCCAGGAAAAATTTAGGGATATAAAGCATACTATTATGTCTCATTGGATCATCTTGCGACCAGACTTCAGTATCGGATATCAAGCTCGGACGGCGCCAACCAATCTGATCAACCTTTGGCCAAGTAGCAAAGTGATGAGAAGCTTGAAGATATAAAGGCAATAGCAGAGTTGGAACCCAATGGGGTTGTTTCACATAGCTGTTTTTTCTTTTACATTAATTTGTATAGCTTCTATTTTTACGGCGGCGTTCTATTACTAGAGTGTCAGCCTCTTTGTACAAAACTCCTATTACAGGCCAACTTCAAAAATCAATACAAATCATTTTCACAAGAAACTTCGATCTGTTTTTCTTTTTCTGTTTTGTTTTGCAAGAAAGTCCAATGACTTATTTTTGATATATGCATTTGAAAATGATTGCTGCTCATAAATATTTGCATAAGAAATAAGGACAATCACTCGTAATTCCAGAAACAGGGGCAAAAACAAGAAGTGCCAAACCCGACAGTTACTCTTCCCAACAGGTACCGGGATAGAGTCGGCTTTGGAGCACAATCATTAGTACATACACTCCCTATAGAGTAAAAGTATTAATGCCAGTTGTCCCGAAACAGGACGTAACCTCCCCAGCCAGGGTCAATCTAAAATCCGACAGCTATATCCTCCAGCCGAATTTCATAATCGCGGGCGAGTCATTAAATTTTATCCCCAAGCAGAGTTTATTTCTCTGGATACAGAGGCTCAATCCCTGACAGAGTTCATCACTTCAGCTATGAAAATTCATTTTCTAAGTTTGTTCCCTGCAGAGTTTATTCTCAAGCAGAATCTCTTGTTGACAGAATAGCATTTTGTGAACATACATCATGACATACGCATACATATCATATACAGCATAATCTCATTTATTTTGAGAACATCATCTCACCCTGCATTTCATGCATCACATATAATTAACCCCATTATCTTTTCAGGAAAGTTGATTAGCTTTAACAAATCCAGCAGTTATACAGATCACGTCTGTAGACGACTAATGGAAACTCAGTTCCCAAAACCAAACAGGTCGACTAATCTACACTATCACTTTAAAGTAACCCTACTATCCAGGTTTCTTCCCACAAGCCATACCATCTAGGCTTTCATTTCGAAGTAACCCTATGACCCAGGTTCCTTCTCATAGCCCTACTATCCAGCCTTTCATTTCGAAGTAACCCTACTATCCAGGTTCCTTCTCATAGCCCTACTATTCAGGCTTTCATTTCGAAGTAACCCTACTCTCCAGGTTTCTTCCCACAAGCCCTACTATCCAGGCTTTCATTTCGAAGTAACCCTACGACCCAGGTTCCTTCTCATAGCCCTACTATCCAGGCTCTCATTTCAAAGTAACCCTACTATCCAGGTTCCTTCTCATAGCCCTATTATCCAAGCTCTCATTTTGAAGTAACCCTACTATCCAGGTTCCTTCTCCCAACCCTACTATCTAGGCTTTCATTTCTAAGTAACCCTATGACCCAGGTTCCTTCTCAGAGCCCTACTATCCATGCTTTCATTTCGAAGTAACCCTACTATACAGGTTCTTTCTCATAGCCCTACTATCCAGGCTTTCATTTCGAAGTAACCATATTATCTAGGTTCCTTCTCACAACCCTACTATCCAGACTTTCATTTCAAAGTAACCCTACTATCCAGGTTCCTTCTTATAGCCCTACTATGCAGGCTGTCATTTCTAAGTAACCCTACTATCCAGGTTCCTTCTCATAGCCCTACTATCCAGGCTTTCATTTTGAAGTAACCCTACGACCCAGGTTCCTTCTCACAGCCCTACTTTCTAGGCTTTCATTTCGAAGTAACCCTACTATCCAGGTTCCTTCTCATAGCCCTACTATCAGGGCTTTCATTTTGAAGTAACCCTATTATCCAGGTTCCTTCTCACAGTCCTACTATCCAGGCTTTCATTTCGAAGTAACCCTACTATCCAGGTTCCTTCTCATAGCCTTACTATCCAGACTTTCATTTCGAAGTAACCCTACTATCCAGGTTCCTTCTCATAACCTTACCATCCAGGTTTCTTCTCTCTTATCTCCAGACAATAGTTCACAACACTGTAAGACCTGGACCTGATCAAACACAATCGATTTCGCATTTCCCCAGTAAGTCACGTTGCAGCCTGTACCCTGACCAAATATGCAGTTCACTTTCGCTTCCTCAAGCAGGAGTTATTTCTCCAGTAGAGTAACGGACAACTGAAGCTCCTAAAATTCTATTTCTCCCAAGACAAAGACCCACATTTCTCAACAGATTCCTCCTCAATGACAGGAACAGGAATTCTCATCAAAGGAATACTCAGGAAATCAACATCCTCTAAATGGCATCTTTAAGCCTATCTGCAACGATTCTCCATCACATCCTGGATGGCATCTTTAAGCCCATCTCTGACGATTCTCCGTCAACTTCCAAATGGCATCTGTAAGCCCATTCCTGATACCACTGATTGACACTCACTTCATACGAGTGCAAATTTCTGGGCACTCTAGTGTTCAATCCTCTTCCACCTTCAGATCTCGAAAGGCGGACAAGCCAATCTACATCCTCATGTTTAAGAAGATTGAACAGGGGAAGCTATTGTACCCCAAAATTTTCCCTCTCATTTTACTCAACATATGCCCATTGAGATCCTCAACTTGCTCAAAGATGCCCAAGAGTTGACTAGACAAACTCTCTCCTAAGATAATGTACCTCAAATTACGGTTTCCATTTTCATCAAGATGGGTGAACTCCAAAGACCTCATATGCTCTACATGGTCCAAATATGCTCTCAAGACCCTCCATGTTAAATTTCAAGACTTGCACAAGAAGTTTGCTCAGTCAACTGCTCAGATGCTTGAGAATCGACTATATTAGTTCAAAAGTCAATTGTGGCTCACATACAGTCAAACTTCAATATTTTTGGTCAACATCAACATTTTGAAGTTATATCCATCATTTGATCAAGGGTTGATCATGATTCCTCAAGGAATGCCCCAAATTCATCAAAACCCAAAAGTTGCTAAATTAGGGTTTCTCAGGAAAAGTCAACAAAACTTTGACCAAGCATAACTTCCTCATACTTTATCATAAATTTTCCATACAAGGCTCATTTTGAAGAGGATGCAATTCCCTACAACTCATATTCAGCCCTAAAGTTCAAAATATGCACTCACAAAAAGATATGAATTTCCACATTATAGGTCCTTTTGAAAAGTCAACAAAAACACTTCTTGGGTCAAAGCTTCTTACATGAACATGGAAGACCCAGTTGAGATGAGACCAAAAGGGTTGTTTAGGGGACATCCTAATATTTATAAGAAGTCCAAGATAACCTCTATAGGGTTAAAATTGGAAGAGATAGGCCTTGTCAAAGTTGACCATTTTTGCAAAATTGCCAAAAGTCAAATATGCTCAAAATTGCATTTTTTGCCAAATGGACCTAACTTTTTATGCTTGCACCTCACTCATAACATGATCCACGACCCAAATATTCACCCACACTTTATTTGCTTCATTTTTCATTTTATTTTGATTTTTTTTATTAATTAAAAATTGAATTAAATCAAATAAATGACAAATAATAGCAAATATTTGTTTTGATCTGATTTTTGGACAGAATCACAAGCTAATTATGCTGGCATATTAGAATCAAATCGAATCAAGGTGGATTGGCACAAGAATGGCATAATTAGGCCTAATTTGGAAGGATATCATACAAGATGAAAACCAAATCAAATCTTCAAAAATTGCAAAGATACCAGCTGGTTTTATAACCCTAATTCACTTAGAGATATATAATGAACAAGGCCCAGCACGAAAACAAGGATTAGCAGTGGTGGAAAGCACAATACAAAACTCAAAAGTTTGGAAAAAAGTGGTGATCTAATCTCTACCTTAGAGGATGATTCAAGACCTTCCAACATTCCTAAACGATTCCTGGACATTTCAGGAAGCTAACTGGATGAATTGTAGGTCCTTTCACGCCCAGAAACGCTCGCTACGCCTCATACGATTTGCTTTCTTTTTCAAAATCGATTATCGCCATTCTTGCATCATTAGCATAATTTAATGACATATTTGTGATCATTGATGTATTTCTAATGTGTCTGGATCGTTTAATTGAATTTTTGAGGCTTTTATATGCATTTTCCATTGCTAGGGTTTTTGTGTTCTTTTTAGGGTTTTTGTCCAAAGGTAAAATTAGCCCAAGAACAGGGCACCATGATGATCGTGGAATCACGACCAGTTGAATCATGGTCTTCAATTTCATTTATCATTTGTTTTGTGAATTTTGGAAATATGCAGGGTTTTAGTTACAGGCGTTGTCCGTAGGTAAAAGGTCGTTATCTAAAACGACGGTTCCAAGAAGAAGATAAGGACATGGCTGATAACCATTGGCAATTTTGAATTTCACGCATGTATTTGACTCAGTTACCATGTTTTATATATTATATATTATTGCTATTATATTAACAAACAAAACAGGTAGTGCAACTGGCAATGACGTATGTTGGAAAGGGTAAAGGACCTGGGTTCGATCCCAGGTCCCAGCAAATTTCTTTATTTTAATTCCTTTGCAGATCCGGTGCTTCTCTTAACCAAACGCCTACCGTATGCCATCAACATCCAACCATGGAATTCACCATCAGTCCAATACAACGCCCCCACCTTCCAGAGACCATGGTACACCATCAGGAGGGAGCACCACTGGATCCAGTGTTAATTGGGCTTCAGCTTAGTGGGCCTGAGCAAATTCCACAACACCCCCCCTCCAATTGCTTAAACAGGCCCATTCTTCTCTTTTTATTTATTATTTTTATTTCTTTTAATTATTTCCTAATTATTTTTCTTTTTAAAATAGCATCAAAATTATTTTTTATTTAATCAAAATCACAAAAAATACCAAATATCATTTTTCATAAAATATTTATTTCCTTTAATTAATTAATTTAGTTAAAAATTAAGTTAATTTAACTCCTTTTTTATAATTAAAATCAATTAGAAATTAGAGTTTAATTTTTGTATATAATTAATTTTTTCTTCAAAAATAACTTAAATATTTTTTCTCAAATTAGATTTTTTAGGTTTTCTAATCGTCCTCGCATTTAATTCGTCGCGCGCATTTTAATTACCTTTTATTATTTTTGTAATTGCTCCGAGGTTGTAAAAGCTTTAATTAGGTTTTAATTCCGCATTTTATTTTCAGTCAAAATAATTCTGTATCTGCGAAAGCCATGTAATAGTTAGGATTTCTATTTCCTCACTTTAATTCCCGCAATTTTAAACTGTTAGATGTATGCTAATAGGATTGTATGGAAAGAATGTTTGAAAGTTAAAACGCTAGATAACCTAAATGTGCAAAGACAAATTAACTGAAAAAGTTCACTCGCACATGCTCATTCCTAGGGTTTACTCCACTTAGGTTGCCTTTGGTTAAACGGTCATGAAGTATAGGGTTTGTTAGTGGTCATCCTCTAGCCCTGAAAGATCTCAAATGACCCATTCGAATGTTGCCTCAGAAAAAGATCTTCAAGGCTTTAGGATGGTTACTAACACCTCCTAACATTTCTTTTGTGACCGTATATGTCCCTTCAAACGTCTCTTAAAACTCCAAAGACGGTGCTACCTGTTCTTTAATAATGGGATAGCGCTATCTAAAGGAAAACAGACAGTCTTTTTCGAGTAGGTAGAAAACTCTTAAATACTTGCTCAAAACAATAAAAAATTTTACACAAACACTTTTTCAAAACAATTTTCAAAACAACTTCATCACGCCCTTGAGGACTAACACAAGGGTTATCATGAAGTAAATAAAACTTTTCAAAACAAGCACACATAAGCAATTTTAAAATGAGCAAGTACCTAAGAGCCCATGGAAAACCATGGATAGAAAGGGTGCTAACACCTTCCCTTTCTATAATCTACCCCCCGTACTCAGAAATATTCTCGAAAAAGTTTTTTTCTATTCGTTTTCCTTTTCCTGATTGGATGAAATAAAAGTTGGTGGCGACTCTTGCTTACCGCGACATTTGTGAATACTAAATGCAAACTAGTATTAATAGTCGGTTCTTCCACCGTATCACACTTTTGAACCAGAGAAGAAAAAGAAAAAGAAAAAGAAGTCTTGCTTCTGAAAGATGACATTATGGGAAATGAAACTTATGTAACAACTAGTAAGTCTGTTATTGATACTTATGTACCTGTTTCATTATTAGTTTATAAAATTATTGATGCAGTCTCATCCATTCCAATCACTATCACACAAACATCATTGCTTACATAATTTATTGTTCCATCATCCACCATTACCACTTCTGTTTATTTTTTAGTTGTAAATACTCCAATTGTTTCCAATACCACTAAAACTTAAATTTCCGTAACTTCAAATGAGTTTTTTCCACCATCAACAACAATCATTTCTAAACCCACCACCACACAAGTTCTTGCTTCAAATCCTATTCCATCTCTCACTACCTTCATTCCATCAGAACCAATACACACTTCTACATCTCTATTAACCTCATCTCAATTACTTCCACAAACCTCTCACTTTTCAACTTTTAATACCAATCTTCATTTTGCCTTCTTCAACAAAGAAATCACTCTCCATGACTCACCCATCATTCATCCTGATCCAATTTCTCCCCCTGTTCTTGAAATATCTGAAAGAACAATTTCTGATAATCAGGGAACTATTGAAATTTCCTCAACTGAACCTTTCACTTGTTTTGAAATTTTCAATATGAATTAACATCCTTTACCCTAAAATCCTCATGAACAAACTTATGAACCAAGCCATCCTGAATCCAACCTAGCCTTAGTTGTTCATGAAAAAACTACTCCTAAAACCTTGGATGAATGCATTAACATTTTTAGAATCAAGGCTAAGAAAAAAGTTGCTAAGTTAAGGGCAGAGGCATGTACAAGTACTGAGCCTCATGACATGGATGGTTCTTGGAAACTTTTTGAGAAGTGGATATCTTCTGAAGTTGAACGAATGAATACTTTTGCTGAAGCATCCAGAATTGGGGATGTTCAAATGGTAACTGAAAGAAAAGAAACAAGAGAAAGGGTTAGATATGTTGAACTAATTACTGCAAAACAAGGAGAAGCAAAATCTATAGCACTAAAAGAAGCAAAGGAATCCAGACTTAAGGATCAAGAGGCAGAAGAAGCCAAAAATAGTTGAAGAAGCCAAATTGGTAGAAGAAGCTTCTGAGGCTAAAGAAGATGCTTTGGTTGCCTCATTCTCTGACTTTTCCATTGTGCGAATGGAAAAAGAAATTGGTGAGATTAAAGGCAAACAAAAGGTGTTCATAGAAAGTATCATTGAACATAAGGTTGTCAATGTGAATGTTCATAACATGTTACAACTGATCCTACAGAAGATTTATGCTCCTGCTTCTGAACCTTAGGCCCTAGGATTTTCTTTTTCCTTTTGCTTATGAACCATAGAAATATGCTTGTGCTCTTATGATTATATGCTATTTCTTCAAATCTTCTCTTTGGATCTAAGTTTGTTCTAATTCATGTGACTTACTTCTTATTATTTGACTGTTTGAAATTACTTTTGTTCATTTTTAATGTTTTTCATGCATAGTTACCTTTTTGATGATGTCAAAAAGGGGGAGAAATATAATGATTTTGATGAACCTTAAAAGAAATGCATTATAATAATTAAATGATATAAAATGTGCATTTACCACTGACGTGTATTTGTTTGATAATTAACCAAGGAACTCTTAACAAGTTCACTAGGCATTCTAAGACAAGTCAAAATGAAAGAACTCTGTTAAAGTTCTTAAGAACTGACTGTTCATATAATCAAATATGTATACTCCATGAACATATGTTCAAAAATTAGATAAACTCAATATTATTCAGAAGTCGAGATCTTTCTGAAAGTTAAAGTTATCTTGACTTTAGTATCATAATGTTCAGAAGACGTAAAATGTCTAAGAATGTGATATTAAAAACATAAGAATCAAAAGCAGAAGCATATGCTTTCCAGAAGACCTGAGCAATTCATAATTTAAACACTGTCTAAAAATATGGATAGAAAATTCAATAAGAAGAAGCTCGAATGAATTGAAGATTTCAAGTGACTCCATTGGTATCAAGAGTCAAGACTCTAAAGTTATCAATATCTGATCTATTGGAACCAGGGGGTTTTACTCAAATGGTTCAGAGTCATGATATTCGATCTTCATCAAGTCATTGACTCAGGGGGGGTATCATAAAAATGATAAGTATTCCTTACCTTTCTATTTTCACTTCTTATGATTATAAGAACAAAATTGTGTCATCGAAATACATAGTTTTGTCATCATCAAAAAGGGGGAGATTGTAAGAACAAGATTTGGTTCTGCAATATTATCTATGAGTTTTAATGATAACAAATGAGTATGTTTGTATGAAAAATTTTGATACTCTAAAGTGAGCATAGAAGAAAATAACGGTAACATGGTCGCAGAAGCCTCTGAAGTACAGAAGGAAAGAATATAATGGTAACATGGTACAATAGTACACAGTACAAAAAAAGCCTTATTCCACTACCTCTCCACTAACTTTAATTATGGAAGATAAAGGGACATAACAGTACTATTTGTAACGACTCTTTTACAAATAGCCAACGACTCTATTTTGCTTGGCTATATAAGAAAAGAATCATATGTTTAAAGTTGGTGGTGTTCAATGCTAAAATAAAAGCTATCATTTATTGGAACACAACCAAAAAGCTATCAACCTCTATAACAACAACAAGAACAACTTCTACCAAAATGATTATTCAATCATGTTGATAATGATTATAATGAAATCATTAATTCACGATGTGCTTAATTTCATATGCTGCACAAAGCTTGTTAATCCGCAAAAGATAATGAAGATGATCATGAAAGCTCCAGTTACAAATCCACAATATAAATGTTGTACTACAAAGTGATCATATAAGAAAAATAGAACAAGGGTTGATGTCCAAAATTTTCTAAGGTGAATCAAGAAGAAGTTCTTCTCCTTACTACATCAAGATCAATAAATCTTCCATAAGCTTATGAAGAAGAAGACTTCAGTGTTTCAAGTGCTTTAGGATGTTATCCGTGAAGAAGCTACTTGAAGAAAAGAAGACCACACATTAAAGATACAATACAATGTAATATCTTTTAGTGTGTATTAGGTTCTTCTAATGTACTTAATTATGTTTACATCCAGCTTTTCTAGAACCATTTTGTAAACAAATGTAAATTAAATAGTTGTTTGATGGTTCCTTGAGAGACTTGGTTGAGTCAAGATTCTCAAGAAGACTTTGGTTGCGGTCATCGTAGATGAAATCCTTGTAGTGGATTATATTGGATCAATGATAGTCATATCTCAAAGGGGATGGAGTGAAGGTCATCCTTGTGAGATCACTGATGCATATCATATGAAGGAAATCCTGGTAGGAGATTATGTAGAATCGAATTTTATTGGGTCAATGAACGTTATATCCGATTTGGATCCTTGAACACGCCATTGGATATTAGTCATCGGCCGTTGCCCGTGCAATTGTAATCAAATTGGTTATAGTGGATTAAGTCCTTGAGTTCAAGGTGAAATCACCTTGGAAGGGTGGACTGGACTAGCTTGGGGGTTTCTCAAGTAAAATAGGATATATCGCGTGTTCTTTACTTTTGCTTATACTTTAGAGTTTACGTTTTCATAAATTAATTAGAAGCATTACTTAAAAGTAACACGCAGAAGCATTATTATACAAATAAATTCTTATAAGTGAAAGTTATTCAAGAAAGGGAAACACAATTTAAACCCCCTTTCTTGCGTTTTCTTCACACCTTCATTGTCTTCCGTACTGAAGTCAGTACGGCATCCCCAGTGGAAGTCTAGATGATGTGGCATTATCTTACCTAGCAAAGTCTGTATGATATTCCCTGGTGAAGCCTGGAGGAGTATCTTATATCCCTGCAACTGTATTGGTTTATTACTATTAGATTTTGCTTTGATTATTTTCAAGCCATGTTTCTTCCCTGTGAAGTTAAGCCTTGAAGTAGGACTTTGTTTCCTCAGTTTGTGCTTACTCTCTTATGGAATCTTCATCCTTGATGTGATTTAGCTGAGTGTTATCTTTACCCAAGTATGTTTTATCTGGTTATCCCCAATGCAGTATGTCTGTTTTGTCAGCATATACATGATAAAATTCATACATTCATACATGCATCTTGCATAACTGAATTAAAATTCATTTATCATTTTCATTCATTGATGTTTCTGTTGATATTTTATCCTATTTGTAGAGTGTGTTATCCTCTCTACAATAGAGTGTCAACCTTAAGCAGAAAGTGTAAATCCTTTTAATTTCTGGACCGAGTTATCCCCCGTGGAAGAATTTTTCTTTAGCCTTCCTACCCAGCTTATTATCGGGATAAATTTGATCCCTATTTGAGTTTATTCCTCATTGGATTGTGTCTTGGTTGAATGTTTCACTCTGGTTTGTTCCTGGTTTGAATTTTCGGTCCCGACAACAATTTTATTTTGATCCCTATAGGATGTGAGCCCTGGATTGAGAATGTGCATTTATTTTGTACGTTAAGGCTTTATCCCCTTAACAATAATGTGTTGGTATTTCCCCGCGAAATCAAAACTCATTTCCCAACGGTGTTATCACAATCCTTTTCGTTACAGCAAGTGGCAGTCTCTTTATTTGAGCAACCTGTACTTCCCCCGTAGGTCTGTTAATGCTATAGAAGATGTTTTTACTCTGATGAAAGGTAGTCTCTATGTTATGGGAGATAGTTTGTTATTGAGATTGGTTGTACTTCGATGATAAAGTCAGTTTGTTGAAAGATCTTTACAGCAATTATTACCCTTTTAAAGAAGAAGTTGAGACTCGTTCTAGGTGGATACCATAATTTTTGGAAACTTGTTATTGTTCTATGTTTTTTCTACCTTCACCCATGCGTTGGTAGTTCACCGTCATTAGTTAGTCTATATTTACTTCTTTCTCCTCATTGGACTTTACCCCAATAGAGGTGAGTTGTTCCCAACCATAAGTGTTGATGTCAACCAATTGTTCGCATTCATAAGTACTGATGTCAAACCTTTGTTCCCAACAATAAATGTTGATTTCAATCCCTTGTTCCCAACCATAAGCGTTGATGTCAATCCCTTGTTCCCAGTCATAAGTACTGATATCAAACCAATTTTTCCCAGTCATAAGTATTGACGGCAATCCTTTGTTCCCAATCTTAAGTACTGATGTCATCCTTTATTCCCAGTCATAAGTACTGATGTCAATCCTTTATTCCTAGTCATAAGTACTGACGTCAATCCTTTGTTCTCAGTCATAAGTATTGATGTCATCCTTTGGTCCCAGTCATAAGTACTGATGTCGATTATTCGTTTACTAGTCTCTAGGCTGACGTTTACCATCGTATCTGAATTAGTATTATGATATTTGTTCTACCTCCAACCCTGAGTTGGTAGTTTATGATCCCCTGTGAGTCAATGTTACTCTCTTTTTTTCTACCTCCTCTGCGAGTGGGTATTTCACAGTTATCTATCGGTCATTGTTATCCATTTCTTTTTCCTCATTTATTGAGTTGATGATACTTTGTCTCCTATTTGGAATTTACCCCATTAGAGATGAGTATTCTTTTCCCCAACGGAGTTGTTTTTTCTCCAATGGAGTTAAGTTTCTTTCTTCAATCGATTCGGTAACCATTTTTAATGGTTACCTCCTTGTTAGCTTGTTGCTTGCATTGTTAAGAATTTTTATTGTTGAAATCTTGCTATGCATTTGGTTTCTTTAATCACGATTTTGGTGTTGCCTATTTATAGTCATCCCCGATATCGTGTCGTTCTCCAGTAATTTATTTTCCTTATTGAACTCTCTTCATTAGGATGCCTGTTTTAGTTTTGCCTCCCTAGTGGTGTTCTGTGTCACTTATGGAGTTGGTCATTTGCATTTCATAATCATAAGCATTGTACGGCTTCTTAGGGCCAAAAATAGGGTTTGTTTTATATTTAAGTATCTTCAATCACGTCGAGACGAAGATTTTAACCTTCGTATCTCCAGATAGAAGACACTTAAATAAGGGCATATGTTATACCCTGATTTTCGCCCCTAATATCTCTCATTATCTCATATTATCAATTCATCAAAATCACACATTAGAGTTGGTTCTCCCTTCTACTTCATCCTATCTTTAAGTTTGCTATTGAGGGATCACCAAGCACCTTGAATTGTGTATCTTGTACATGTATTTTTTAGGTGGATTAATTTTTAACTAACATCAAATTATGTATATATGTTTCTTTGGATGTTCATATTGTAGGTGATGACACAACTGCATTCATCTCACCATCTAACCTAGGGTTTTGAGGGATAGTCCTCAGTCAAATGGTTCTTCAATGGATTGCAAGAGCTTAAGCTTCAAGTCTATGTCTATGATGTCAAAATTTTTTGGTTCAAAGAGGTCTCTCACCTTTATTTAGGTCAAGGTTATCTCAAGGTTGGTGGTGGTATTAATCAAGAAGATTCGTAGGTTCCTGTGTTTATTTCTATACCTTCTTCAACAAGTTCCATTGAGACTTAAGCTCCACCTTTGAGTGTGCTTCAAGACAACATCATTTCAAGGTCTAATGTGATCCATCATGCTTTACTTTTCAAAGAAAGTTCAAAAGAATCAAGGTTGATTCAACAAGTTTGACCTAATTGAGCAAGTGTTTGATTCAGTGATCACAAGTGCATAAATCTCTCAATTTTTAACATTTTGAGTTGTTTATTTTTTCTATGGGTTCTTATCATCATCTAAAACAACTTATCTTCACATGACAAGATCCAATTGTACAAGAAAAATCATCAAAAGTTGGAAGGGGTTACAAGTCATTTTGACACTCTCTGAGCTAGGGTTTGCTGACTTCCAAGGACCACATCTTGCTCATTTTTTGATATATTAGGTTGATTCCAAAGCCATGTTTCTATTTGAAGAGTCCTTAACAAACTCTCTTCAAGGATCTAAGGATAATTTTGAATAGAATATCAAATTCTCTTGTGTGACTTCAAAGGATCATAACTTGGTCATCTTTTATCTCCTTAAGCTCATCCTCTTTTCATAATTAACTTGAGGATGTCTACTACATATTCGTTTCAAAGTGCTAGGCTTGAAAAGGCTTGTATGTTAGTTTAAGAATTGAAACGATTTTAGGTCATTTATGAATTTCCCCAAATTTGTTCCTCATCTTCCAAAGACCATAACTCTTTCAATTTTTATGATTTTTGAATGATCTCAGTTTCACAATTAAATTCAAAGGGTCTACTTCATTTCATCTTCAAGGATCATGATCAAATTTTGAGTGAAAGGTCATGTAACTTTGAAGAACATTATAGGTCATTTTGAAGCTTAACACTTAGGACTTTTCTAAGTACAAAGAATCTGTGTGTTTTTCATGATTTCAAATGGATATAACTTTCTGCTCAAGAATCTAAATGAAAAATTTCAAAGCACACTGTCAAGATAGATCATTCAGCTTTCCAAAGAACCCAAGATTGCATCATAAATATCCTTGAGTTACTTCCACCATGGTTGCAAAATTGGTACCTTGAAACTGAAGTTTCCCCACTAAGTCAAAATTTGATTTTGATAATGTGCATTCTAATCACCAATTTTGTGCGTGTTTTTCACTTAAACATGTTTAATAAACTTGCTCAAACTTGATTAGGCATCAAAATTTAGGAATTGTGTGACTTTTAATGATAAGCAAGTCACACTTTTCTCACTTTCTACCTTCACACAATTTCCCTCCAAAACTCACTATTTCTTCCAATTCTCATTGCCATTCACTCTTCTATAAATACAGGGACATATTCCAATCAATTCCCAAGCTTTAGAGAGCCAAACAAGCCCTGTTCATATCCCATACTAACTCTGAATTTGTATCTTCATTTTCTTCTTTTCTCACTGTTGCACCCCAAAATTTTCCCTCTCATTTCTCAAGACATTTCCCACAAGATCTTCAATAGCTCAAGCTTGCACAAGGATTGACTAGGTCAAGACATCTCCTCAACACTAATACCTCAAATTAGGGTTTGAGTTTTCACAAGGAAAATTGGAATTTTAATTCCTCATATGACTTTCATGGATCAGTATGGACCTTCAAGATTGCTCATGTCAAGTTTCAAGTCTTGCAGTTCAAGTTTGCTCAGTCAATTGATCAGATGACCTAAAATCAACTGTATTGGGTAAAAAGTCAACTATGGTCAACTTACAATCAACCTTCAATATTTTTCACCCATATAACCATTTTGAAATCATATGTATCAATTGATCAAGTTTGGATCACAACTCCCCAAGAGAAATTGATCAAATCACCAAAAGGGCAAAATGGTCAAAATTAGGGTTTTGACTGAAAAGGCTTGATTTTTGACTTTTGACCTAATACATGACTTATTGGCTTGAAAAATGATATCAAGGATTAAAATTAATCATCTTGACCTAATTGCATGGTTCAATTCATATCTCAAGATCAATTGATTGATAGTTGAAATTTGATCAACTGATGAAAAAGTCAATTGTACACTGAAAAGTTAAACTTTGACTTTTTAATCAAGATTAAGTTTCAAAGAACATATTTCATCAAGATATGAAAAAATATTAAACTTGATCATCAAGAAATCAAGAAAGTCAAAATTCATTTTGAAAAGTCAAAGTTTTTAAGACTTAGAAATTTTTCTAAGTGTTTTATACATGCTTTTCTTCATGACTTCATGCCAATTTTTCACCATGATGCAAGATGATTAAAGGAAAACTTTCAACATGAAATTTGTAGATCTTGATGAATTCTAAAAACATGTATTAGAGGGATCATGTCCAAAAAATACTTAGATTTTGAGTTATAAGGCCATAAAGTCATGAACTTTTTCTTAAAACACTATGAAATTTTGAGTGTGTTAGGTAGATTTTTGGTACCAAATTCATGACAACTTTTCACATAGTTCCAATTGGATTCTTAAAAAATGTAAAACATAAAGGTTGTGGAGATTGTTACAATATTTCCAAAAAGTCAAAGAACTCATTGAGATCATGCTTGAGCTAAGAGAATCGAAGAGATGAAGTTAGAGTTTCATTCTTGATTTACAAGGCAGAATTTGTGAAGAACATTTGATCAAATCCACAAGCCATGCTGCATAATCTTGCTTTACAGGCCTCAAACATGTGTTTCATTCCATAATTAATGGTTTACATAATTTATTGAGCCATTATCTAAGTGTTTGAAGCATTGCCCAAGTCAATTTTCCATTAATGGCACAAAGTTCACACTTCCATTTTGGAAAAGTTCAATTTAATCACAAAGTCCAGAAGCAACATTTTTAAAGCTTCTAACCACTCTAGATAGCCTTGTACCATGTCTTGGAAAGATGTTTGTCAATTTTTCTTCAAAATCAAGAAAGTTATCCATAACATGTGATTTTGAAATCATATCAATGTATGCACTCGAAACATCTTGCTTATAAATAGAAGCACTATTTGTAAGCTAAAACACGAATTAGAAAGCTCTTAAACTCACTCAAGCTCTCACAAACTCAGATTGCACATAAATATCCATTTTTGTGGAGAAAATGACCTTACACTTCCATCTCTCAAACTACTGGTGTATTTCCTCTCCAAATCATTCCAAAAGCTTTCTAACATCAAACACAACTCATCCCCATACCTGGTATAGTTATGTAACTCCATTTCCACCATTGTCCAAACTCAAAAATAGAGCATTGCACTTGGACTTCTATAGCACAATTCATCCATTCACAACTCAAGCTAAGCATTGAATTAGCTTCCTAGAGGATCAAAGAAGTTAATCTGATCTTTACAGAACCTTGAAGCAAGCTCATTTGCAAAACACGAAATCCATTTTCAAGGCAAGTTTTCTAATTTTTGAACTCTTCATATAGGCATTGTTAGCTTTCCATTTTCAAAGATAAAATGTAGACATCATAGCCCTGAAGATGACCATGTCCTTAGAATTCATTTATATTCCCTGAGTAGTGAGAATTTTAAGTTTGAAATCTCTGAAAAAGTTAGGTCAGAATTTGGTACCATTAGAAATTCGTGCTCATCTTTGATTGTTAGTTTAAGTTATTTACATTTCTGGAATCATGGTGAAATTTCAAACAAGTTTGATGTTTACACTTTTGAGAATGGATGAGAAATGAATAAGTTGCAGGGATTTTGGCTCAAGGTTGAAGATGAAGTTCATCATTAGAATTGATTTTGTAATATATATTTATGGTTTTGTTTATAATATCGGATGTATAGCCACCCCAGTGGTAGAAGCGCTCGCCTTTCACCTTTAGGACCTGGGTTCGAGCCCCAACGTCCATTTTGTCATTTTTTCATATTTTTCTTCTTCTTTTTTGTTACAAACAACCAGCGCTTGGGCCTCCCTACTGGGCCTTTTGCATTTTTACTTCACTAACCCCCTTTCCAGCTAGCAACAACGTAACTCATTTATTTTTATTTTCTTTTTTCTGATTACACAAAAATCATCTTGGGCCTAAACAAAACCAAAACTTTTTTTTTTGCTTAAAGACCACCCTTCTAGTTTCACACCCCCTGACTTTATTCTTTATATTTTATTTTTTTTCTTTTTCTTTATTTTTTATTATTATTAATATTATTATTATTATTATTATTATTATTATTATTATTTTATTAAGAAAAATCCAAAAAAATATATTATTTATTTAGTTACATATTTAAAATATACTCTTATTTTTTATTTCTTTTAAAACTAAAAAGACCAAAAAACATTTTCTCATTAAATTCATTTTGTTTTCTTAAAATTAAATAAATAATTAGACTTAGGTTTATTTTATTATTTTCTTTTTTATTAAAATTAATTTAGAACTTAGGTTTCTTTTAATTAATCAACTTTTTTATACTAGTTTAATTAAGATAAAATCCTTTTTACAAAACCCTAAAAAACTTGCCTTCTCCAAATAATTTAATTTCTTTTCTTAAATCAATTTAGGTTAATTTTTTTATTTGAACTAATAATTTTACTTAGTTTAATTAAAATCAAAGTTTTCTTATAAACGAAAAACTTAAACAAAAACATTTTCTTTTCTTACATATCACTTTTGTCTCTGTACATTATCTTTATATTTCTTGTATACTATTATTCATTCAATATGGTTGTAATAGTAATTAGGTTCTAATTACTTGTCATCCCCCATTTGTAAATTTGTACCCCCATCCCCAAATGATGTAATAGCGTAGAACTTTACATTTCCGCAAATTATCGCTTTCAATATCAATGCTAGTAATTAGGGTTTGTATGGCAAGACTAAAATTGACAAATAGAAAACCTTATTTCAAAAAAAAAAGTACATGAAAAACAAACACTTCGCACACTTGCACCTCTAGGGTTAACCTCATTTGTTTCCTTGAGAATAAAATAGTCATGTCTCGCATGTGGGCTACTTTAGCAAAAAAATAATTGAATACAAGATCATAGTCCCTCTGACACTTCAAAGTTGCCTTCATAAAAGATCTTAGACCCTTACGACAAATTGCTAAGGTATCTCACAACATTGCTTTCTTTGACAATACGATGACCCAAGCCTGTCCCTTCACATCCAATGATAGGGCTTCTTACCAATCAATGGTAAGATAGAAATATCTAAAGGAAGAGGAAATGAACAAATACTTTTTTGATTAGGTAGAACGCTCTTAGTTTCTTGCTCACAACCATTTTCAAAACAACATATTTCAAAATACACTAACACTTTCAAACATGAAATATTTTAAAGTCAACACTTTGTATACATTCTTATAGAGACGAGAATCATTACAAAGTTCGCCTAAACAAAGGCACTTTTCAAAAATACTTTCAAAACCCATCACAAACACATTTCAAACAAAGCATTTCAAAGTGAGATAGCAACTAAGATCCTGTAGATAACTACGGATGAAAAGGGTGCTAACACCTTCCCTTTTCATAACCTACCCCCCGAACTCAAGAAAATTCTCAAAAGGTCTTTCCTGTTCTTTTCACCCTTTCCTTTATTGGATAAAAGAAAAGTCGTCGGCGACTCTTGCTATCCGCAACAATTGTGATAAAACGCAAAACACCCAAGTCAGTTCTCCCACCGTATTACAAAACTGGCGACTCTGCTGGGGATATACTTAAAATTGGGGTTACCTTAGAGCTAGATCGTGTTTAAATGCTTTCATTGTTTGATTTGTTTGCTTTACATTTAGGGTCCTTTTCGGGCTTGTATTAATCCTCTGCCCAGATCTGGGAACACCATTAGGTAAATAGCAAAAATTATGGAGACTATACAGCATAGACCGATATGGTTGAGATAATAGCTATGTTAGTATGACACATTTGTGGGTACCAGTATACCTTATGGCGAATTAAGGAGAATACGGGGCTGTTGTGTGGTGTCGTGAAGCACTAACGAACCTTAGAACCTTTAATTTAACAACTTGGGTGTTAGGAAGTAGTGAGATAGCCGGCTTTGGTGCAGTCCGAAGATGGTTGATACTCTATACTACACTCATTGAGATTTGACTTTTGGGATGTTTCGGTCGCTAAAAAAGAGGCTTGCGTTGAGACAATGCCCAATGAAGGAAGATAAATGATATTGAGATTCTCTAGAACCCGATTACTTTCCAGGACAGGTTGATCCAACTAAACTTCAAGAGGGTATTTACCTATGAACTCATCAAGCCTAAACCTAAGGAATTGTGTGCATTGTGTGTATATGTTTACATGTACATAACATCATAACATCATACCATTGCATTTTGCAATAACAATTTCAAGGACTTTGGGATTCATCTTTCAACTGTCTTATAGGACATGACTTCCATGCAAAGAAATACTATCCGAATCAAACTTGTGAAAGTGCCTCCTCAACTTTAGGAATTAGCATCAAGGGTTCCCAATGATTCTCCGTTCACCAAGAAGTATGGTCGTCTCATCAACTTGGTTACCATAAACTTTGAAAAGGATATGGTACATGTGCTTTTCCAATTCTTTAATCCTAAGCACCATGGCTTTACATTTCCTGATTACCAATTAGTGCCTATTATGGAAGAATTTTCTCAACTCTTGGGAGTGCCCATTCTTGATCAATTACCCTTCACCTGTATTGAAAGAGACCCAAGACCTGAGGAGATTGCTCGAGTTTATATTTGCAACGGTCCGACGTTGTGGCAAATTGGGAAATAACAAGTGGTGTTAAGGGGTTTTTAGCCAAGTTTTTATTTGAGAAGGCTCAACATTTTTGGGATGCTTTGGACTTACAAGCCTTTGAAGAATTGTTGGCTCTTCTCATCTAAGGGATGGTACTATTTCCTAACCCAGACCAACTCATAGATGTGAATGCGGTCAAAGTTTTTCTATTTCGTAACCTGGTGCCTACCTTACTTGGAGATATCTTGCATTCCCTTCACACTCGCACCATGAAGAGAAAGGAATTCTCATGTGTTGCACTCCTTTGTTGGCTAGGTGGTTTATTTCGCACCTATCTCGACCTGTTTTGAAGAATGAGCAAGGCATGAGATGGTCTAATTGGTTGATGTCACTCTCGCATTCGGATATCCATTGGTGTTCTCGATCTTTGGAGAACGTTGTCATTATTGACCGTTGCGGGGAATTCCCTAATTTCCCTCTACTTGGCATTAGGGGAGGTATCACTTATAATCCTTGTTTATATTTGAGAAAGTTTGGGTATGCTAGGAGGGATGGTCCTCATGATGCACTTGTCCAAGGGATTGCATTTGACTATGAGAGCGATGTCCAAGGTATCGTCAAAGATTCATACGAGCTTGGGGCATGGTGAACAAAGTTGATAGAAAGACATTGGGGCATAAGAACTCCATTCCTTTGGAGCATTATCTCAAGTGGGTGCGAGCTCACGCTCAAAACCTCATGATGCCATATGAATCCATCCTACCTATCAACCTGGAGCCTGTTGTCGAAGGAGACGTTCCCTACACCATTCTTCACCCTAACATGCCTACTACTCTCGAGGAGTTGCAAAGATCATGGATCCAACTCAAAGGGGAGTGTTGTACCCCCAAAATTTTCCATCTCACTTATCAAGAATTTTCTCACAAGATCTCCTTGGGCTCAAGACTGCATTAGGGTTTGATCAGCTCAAGACACCTCCTTATGCACTGATGACCAAAATTAGGGTTTGAGATTGCACAAGTATTTTTGAACTTCCAATTCTTCATATGACTTTCATGGATCATTGACCCCCAACATTACTCATGCCAAGTTTCAAGCCTTGGATCACACTTTTGACCAGTCAATTGAGCAGTTGACCTAAATATCATCTATATTGGGGAAAAAGTCGACTATGGCCAATTTACAGTCAAAATTCATAAGTTTTGGTCCATATCAATATTATAAACTCATATGTATCATTTTATCAAGTTTGGACCACAACTCCTCAAGAAATTTGATCAAATCTCCAAAAGGGCAAAATGGTCAAAATTAGGGTTTTGACTGGGAAAAGGCAATTCCTGGTTTTTGACCTAACAAATAGTCAATTGGTTTAAGGCATGATCTCAAGAGTCCAATTGCATCATTTTAACCTAATGAAATGGTTCAAAACATTGAAAATCAATTGGATTGACAAATGAATTTTGCAGTTAACTGATCAAAAGTCAACTGTATATTAAAAAGTCAAACTTTGACTTTTTGGTCAAATTCAAGTGCCAAAGATAACAATTCATAAAACATGTCAAAATATGAAACTTATTCATCAATAAATCAAAAAGTCAAGATTTCATTTTGAAAAGTCAAACTTTCTAAACTTATAAATTTTTCTAAGTGTTGGAAATTTCATATATTTTCATAACTTTGAGCCAAATTTTCACCATGATGCAAGATGATTCAAGAGAAACTTCCAATGTGAAAGTTTTATATCTCCATGAAATATAAAACTTTTATTTACACAACTCCTTCCAAAAATTCTTAGATCTCAAGTTATGATTTTATGAACATAGGGTCATGAAACTAAAACACTTAGTGAAATTTTGCCCTAATTTGGCCAGGATTTTGACCCAACTTCATGGCACTTTTTCATATAGTTCCAAGGGAAATATTCAAAAGGAATTCAAAGATGGGTTGTATAGCACATTGCAAGCTTTCCAAAATATCCTAGTACTCTTTGAGATCATTCTTGAGTAGGGAGAATCGAAGAGATGAAGTTAGGGTTTTCTCACTTGAATTACAAGTCATTTTTTATGAAAATATGAACCAAATCCATGCTAGGCTGCATAATCTTTGCTTTGCAGGCCTCAAACTTGTTTGTCACTGCATAATTAATGGTTTACACAAATGATTATACCCTTATCCAAGTGTTTCAAATTTTGTCCAAATCAATTTACCATTTTAGGGAGAAAGTAACATATCCATTCTTGTAAAGAAAGCTTTATGCACAAAGTCAACTTCTTGAGCTCCCAACTTGTTTTACTTGATTACACTCCATCCACAAAGTCATAAGCATTGTCTTTAAAGTGGTTAACAACTATATTGATCAAGTACAAGGCATGGAAACTTGAATTTCTCAAAAATCACATGTTATGCATAAACTTGTGATTTTGAATTTTGACCAACAAGAGATCTCCAAACTTGTTGCTTATAAATAGAGTCACTATTTGTGAGCTAGAACACGAGCTGGAGCACCCTGAAATACACCAAAGCTTTCTCAAATCAGAAATTGCCCAAAAGCTCCATTGTTGTACAGATTTTGACCTTGAACATCAAACTCACATTTTCCTTGTGTGTTTCTTGGACTTTTAGGTTCTAAAGCTTCCTTACATCAAATACAACTCATCCATATCCTTATTCCAGAACTGTAACACCATTTACCATAACTTCCATAACCAAAAAACATAGTCTGCAACTTGACTTCTCTAGGCCATTGCTTTAGCTTCCATTGTTCAAGCTAATCGTTGCTTTAGCTTCCTAGGACCTCAAGGAAGCTAACCTGATCATCACCATCACTTGAAACAAGCTCAAACTCCAAACACGATTTCCAGTTTTGAGGTAAGTTTTCTCAACTTGGAACTCTTCATATAGGCATCATCAATAGTTTATTTATGAATAAAACATGTAGATATCATTTCCCTGAAGCTAACCATGCCCTTAGTTTCCATTAATTTTGCTTGAGCTTAGAGAATTTTGAAACTGAAATTTCTGAAATTTTTAGGGTTCAAATTAGGGCCATTAAAATTTTTACTTATCTTAGATCTATAATTTTAACACTTTACATTTCTGGAATCGTGAGAAAATTTGCTACAAGTTTCATGTTTACAGTTTTCATTTTTGATGGGACATAAGCAAGTTACAGTTGGTCTGGCTGGAGATTGAATATGAAGTCTTCAGAACACGTTTTGCCTTACATATTTATTGTTTTATTTGTATTAACAGATGTATAGCCACCCCAGTGATAGAAGCGCGCGCCTGAAACCTATGGGACCTGGGTTCGAGCCCTAGTGGTACCCTTTTCATTTTTCACATTTTCATTTTTTCTGATTTTTGATAGTTTTTGGCAGGCGCTGGGCCATTTGGGCCTGTCTTGTTATTATTTTTGCTTACTAACCCCCTTGCAGGCTCTTGGCACCCCCTGGCCCAAGTTTATTTATGTATTTATTTATTTCATTTTTATTTTTTAAATATATTTTTCTAAATACTACAAAACATAAAATACAAAAAATGATATAGTTATATTTTGACTTATTTTATTTTTATTTTTCCATAAAAAATATTTTAATTTATTATACTTTATTTATTTTATTAAACAAATCTTATAAACTTAATTAATATTATGATTTTATTTATTTATTTTTCACACCATTTAAAATACATTATTTTAATATAAAAAAGACTAAAATTATTTTATAAATATTTTCAAGATAAAAAAATAACAAAAAATACTTTTCTTAAACTTATTTTCTTTTGATTAATTAATAGAACTAGGTTTTCAATTAAAATATTTTCTTAATAAATTCAAACCTAATTAATTATTCTCTTTATTTAATTAGGTTAAGACAAAATTCTTTTTTTCATGAAAACCAAACAAAATTCATTTTCTTTACATTTTGCATTCTTGTACATTTATTCATTTTTATACTTTGTATTTATTTAATTCCTTGTATATTTATACCAATTCAATATGGTTGTAATAGACTAATTAGGTTTAAATTCTTGCAATCCCCATTTATAAATTGTACACCCCCTCCCCACAAATGTTGTAATAGCGTAGTAACTTTAAATTGCGCAATTTTTCGCTTTTATATAACATGTTAGTAATAAGGGTTTGTATGGAAAGACTAAAACCAATACTTATAAAACTCTCATTCAAGACAAAAAACAAGCATGAAAATGATACACTTGCACACAAGCACCTCTAGGGTTACCCCACTTAGTTGCTGTAACATCCCAATTCCACCCCTCGTAATTAATAATAAAATCAGAGTTTCAAAATTTCATCCAAACATAAATTGAGGTATCATATATTTGTGTTTTTCATCACTTTGCATTATAATGCACATCACAAAATCAAAAGTCGGATATACTGATTCATAATATAAATCATCATATAAACATATGACTAATCACAACACAGCGGATGTGTTTACAAAATGTATGTATCATCATGTTATCATCAATACATAAAGTCATAAGATAGTATACATAAACTATCCTATCAAAATAATAACGTCGCCCAAATCCCGAGTGTTACTACTATTAGAGCAGAGCGACTCAAAATAAAGAGACTCGAGCTAATCCTCATCATCCTCGTGGATCACCTGCACGTTACCAATATAAAGGCAACAGCGAAACAAGTAAAGGGTGAGATACTCCAAAACATATAATTAAAGGCATGATAAAATATATAAATAGTTTTGGAATCATAAATGATATAGGTTAATAAGAATATGTCAACAAATATCAAATCTCACATACTTTAAAATCATCATTTAGTGTATAAGATTAACACTTTAATATCATCACATAATCACCATAATCATGTCAAAACAAGACATAAACTCCATTGCCATAAACTCATATCTTCGCTTTATCCTCATGTTATATCCATCGCATAATTTTCATGAAATTATCACATCATAATCACTTTATGTTCAACACAAAAATCATCACAAAACAAAGTATCATATAATACCGCAATTCATTATAAGCCATCAAATAAAACTCAACGCTAAAAGACTCAAAAATAAACATAACCGACTCCTTGAGACACGACTATGTTATGCATGTGGTACCCGTCACTTTGTCCATAATTAGGGACAGTCGGCATAAAAGCCCATCGTCACTTTGGCATAAAAGCCCTCGTCGCTTGGCATAAAATCCCTCATCGTCAATGCAATGTATGTGACTCGACAACACGACATCACAAACACGACACAACTAAACATCATCATCGCACATCAAAATTGGTATAAAGCCCACATCTCCGTATTTATCCACATCAAGATAAACATATCATCGCATCGCATATCATCAAGTATTCATTATAAATAAACCGTCGCAAACATCATGTTTAATCACACCACATCATTATCAAATAATTCACTAAATTTCAAACACGGAAAAATAGTCAAACAACAATAATCGTAGAAAAAGTCATTCATAATAATCGGCATCAATTATAATCATTAACATCGCAATCGGATTTTCCATACGCGACTTAAACCGACTAAAACGCAACCTAGTTCAACTTAACCGTAAATTGACTTATTTCAGGTCGCTCCGTTAAAAACTCATAATCTCGAAAAACTAACCTCACCACGATGTTCTACACGTCCAAATTAGCTAGCACGTCAATTTTCGTTCAATTCGGAGCAACTAGCTCTGTCGCCGAAATTGCTGAAATCGGGAAATCGGACAAAATCGGGTTCCAAATTAAATCGGCTAACTTATGTCATATTTGTATTTAATTAATATAATTATTTAATATATTAAATTAATAAAATAAAAACAAAACATAAATTAATTAATTTCTAAACTTAATTTCAATAATTATACTGCTATTACCTCTTAGTTTTTACTAAACTCCACTGCTATTTACGTTCTGTTTTTACTAAACTCCATTGCTATTTACGTTCTGTTTTTACTAAACTCCATTCTACTTCTAGCTTAGTTTAGGAGCTTAACTTCTATTGCATATTTTAGAAGCTTGGTTCAATTAATAATGCTAGTTCTCAGTAAACTTAATGTACTGCTAGTTCTTAATTTTTAAGCTTAATTCAACTAATATATGCTAGTCTTTAGGAAAGATAATGTATTGCTATACTTGTTGAAAACGTAATATACTGCATTGCTTTTAGTTCCTAGTTTTATAAACTTAATTTAATTAATATAAATTAGTTTTTCTAATTTAATTTTTATTAACATAACAATAATCCCACAACACTAACACCTAAATTAACTCTCCTTATTTATCTCAACAAATCTCAAGAACCCTAACATAAATTTTATCCCAAATCAAAATATACCAAATCAAACCCTAACTATAAGCATTGGAAAATCAAACCCCTTACCTTAGATGTTTGAATGATTCTTGATGTTCCAACCAACCCAAAACCCAAGCTTTGTGTTATTCTTGTTCTTTTCTTCTCCAAGACTCTCTAGCTCTCTCTATGCCTCTAAGTGTGTTTTTAGTATTATGTCATAAAACAAGGAATGTGTTTGGTTTGTTTCTACTACTAAGACCATAGGGTGTACACCAAATTCCCTCTAATTTGCAAATACACCCCTAACTTGTCTTGCTATTAATAACACTAAATAATATTATTAACCCAAATTATTAAAATAACTCTGAATAATTAAATATCGGTCCGAATAATATTTTACCGAACTGAACGGATAAAAACCGGACAAAACAAAATAATTACCGGTCCCTCAAAACAAATACCGGACCGAATAAAATAATTATCGGTCCCTCAAAATAAATACCGGACCGAATAAAATAATTACCGCTCCCTCAAAATAAATACTGGTCCAAATAAAATAATTACCGGTCTGAATAAAACGTCCCCGAATATATTAACAGATATATCGGTTAATTTAAATATTCTCGTCGCAAAAATAAACGTCAAACGGTAAATCGAAAATATTAATATAATATAATATTAAATAAAACGGGGCGTTACAACTCTCCCCCACTTATAAAAGTTTCTTCCTCTAAATTACCTGACTCGAAAAGCTTGGGATAGGAATCCCGCATCTTGCTTTCTAACTCCCACGTCGCACTTTCACCAGCTGCTCCTATCCAAACCACCTTAACCAAGGAGATCTCTTTTCCACGAAGAGACTTCATCTCACGATCTTCGATCCTTAAAGGCATCATCTCCACCGTAAGATTGTCTCGAACTTGAATATCATCCATCTCAATCACATGTGAAGGATCCGGAACATACTTTCGAAGTTGCGACACATGGAACAAATCATGCAAGTTCGAAAGATTTGGCAGTAACGCCACTCTATAAGCCAATTTTCCCACATTACTAGTAATTTGATAAGGACCAATAAAGCGAGGAGTTAGCTTCATCGACTTCAATGCTCGCCCAATGCCGGTTGTAGGAGTAAATCGCAAAAATACATGATCACCATATTGAAATTCCAAGTCTTTTCTCCTTTTATCATGATAACTCTTTTGTCGACTTTGAGAAATTCTCATCTTTTCTCTAATCATCTTCACCGTCTCAGTAGTCTCTCTAACCAATTATGGTCCAAGCACCACACTTTCGCCCGACTCATGCCAATACAAAGGAGTTCTACACCTCCGACCATACAAAGCCTCGAACGGTGCCATTTCAATACTAGCATGAAAACTATTGTTATAAGTAAACTCAATCAAAGGAAGATATGTATCCCATGAACCACCATGTTTAAGAATACAAGCACGTAACAATTCTTCCAACGATTGAATCGTCCTTTCCGTCTGACCATCAGTTTGAGGATGATAAGCCGAACTCAACCTCAACTTTGAACCCAAAGCCTCTTGCAAGCTCTTCCAAAATTCAGAAGTAAACCTCGGATCTCTATCCGAAACAATACACAAAGGAATACCATGTAATCTCACAATCACATGCATATAAATTTCTGCCAACTTCGATACAGGATAAGTGATGTTAATAGGAATAAAGTGAGTCGACTTCGTAAGCCTATCAATATCGTCGCTTTACCATCATGTTATATCCATCGCATAATTTTCATGAAATTATCACATCATAATCACTCTATGTTCAACACAAAAATCATCACAAAACAAAGTATCATATAACATCACAATTCATTATAAGCCATCAAATAAAACTCAATGCCAAAAGACTCAAAAATAAACATAACCGACTCCATGAGACACGACTATGTTATGCATGTGGTACCCATCGCTTTATCCATAATTAAGGACATTCGGCATAAAAGCCCATCGTCGCTTTGGCATAAAAGCCCTCGTCGCTTGGCATAAAAGCCCTCGTCGTCAATGCAATGTATGTGACTCGACAACACGACATCACAAACACGACACAACAAAAAATCATCATCGCACATCAAAATTGGTATAAAGCCCACGTCGTCGTACTTATCCACATCAAGATAAACATATTATCGCATCGCATATCATCAAGTATTCATTATAAATAAACCGTCGCAAACATCATGTTTAATCACACCACATCATTATCAAATAATTCACTAAATTTCAAACATGGAAAAATAGTCAAACATCAATAATCGTCGCAAAAGTCATTCATAATAATTGGCATCAATTATGATCATTAACGTTGCAATCAGATTGTCCATACGCGACTTAAACCGACTACAATGCAACCCGAGTCAACTTAACCGTAAATTGACTTATTTTGAGTCGCTCAGTTAAAAACTCGTAATCTCGAAAAAACTAACCTCACCACGACGTTCTACGCGTCAAAATTAGCTAGCACTAAATTTTCGTTCAATTCAGAGCAACTAACTCCGTCGCCGAAATTGCCGAAATCGGGAAATCGGATAAAATAGAGTTCCAAATTAAATCGGCTAACTTATGTCATATTTGTATTTAATTAATATAATTATTTAATATATTAAATTAAGAAAATAAAAACAAAACATAAATTAATTAATTTCTAAACTTAATTTCAATAATTATACTGCTATTACCTCTTAGTTTTTACTAAACTCCACTCCTATTTACGTTCTGTTTTTACTAAACTCCACGTCTATTTATGTTCTGTTTTTACTAAACTCCATTCTACTGCTAGCTTAGTTTAGGAGCTTAACTTCTATTGTATATTTTAGAAGCTTGGTTCAATTAATAATGCTAGTTCTCAGTAAACTTAATATACTGCTAGTTCTTAATTTTTAAGCTTAATTCAACTAATATATGCTACTCTTTAGGAAAGGTAATGTATTGCTATACTTGTTGAAAACGTAATATACTGCATAGCTTTTAGTTCTTAGTTTTATAAACTTAATTTAATTAATATAAATTAGTTTTTCTAATTTAATTTCTATTAAAATAACAATAATCCCACAACACTAACACCTAAATTAACTCTCCTAATTTATCTCAATAAATTTCAAGAACCCTAACATCAATTTTATCCCAAATCAAAATATACCAAATCAAACTCTAACTATAAGCATTTGAAAATCAAACCCCTTACCTTAGATGTTTGAATGATTCTTGATGTTCCAACCAACCCAAAACCCAAGCTTTGTGTTCTTCTTGTTCTTCTCTTCTCCAAGACTCTCTAGCTCTCTCTATGCCTCTAAGTGTGTTTTTAGTGTTATGTCATAAAATAAGGAATGTGTTTGGTTTGTTTCTACTTCTAAGACCATAGGGTGTACACCCAATTCCATCTGATTTAAAAATACACCCCCAACTTGTCTTGCTATTAATAACACTAAATAATATTATTAACCCAAATTATTAAAATAACTCTAAATAATTAAATATCGGTCCGAATAATATTTTACCGAACCGAACGGAATAAAAACCGGACCGAACAAAATAATTACCGGTCCCTGAAAACAAATATCGGACCGAATAAAATAATTACCGGTCCCTCAAAATAAATACCGGACCAAATAAAATAATTACCGGTCCCTCAAAATAAACACCGGACCCAATAAAATAATTATCGGTCCGAATAAAACATCGTCGAATATATTAACAGATATACCAGTTAATTTAAATATTCTCGTCGCAAAAATAAACGTCAAACGGTAACTCGAAAATATAAATATAATATAATATTAAATAAAACATGGCGTTACAACTCTCCCCCACTTATAAAAGTTTTGCCCTCGAAATTACCTAACTCGAAAAGCTCGGGATAGGAATCCCGCATCTTGCTTTCTAACTCCCACGTCGCACTTTCATCAGCTGCTCCTATCCAAACAACCTTAACCAAGGAGATCTCTTTGCCACGAAGAGACTTCATCTCACGATCTTCGATCCTTAAAGGCATCGTCTCCACCGTAAGATTGTCTCGAACTTGAATATCATCCATCTCAATCACATGTGAAGGATCCGGAACATACTTCCGAAGTTGCGACACATGGAACACATCATGCAAGTTCGAAAGATTTGGCGGTAACGCCACTCTATAAGCCACTTTTCCCACTTTACTAGTAATTTGGTAAGGACCAATAAAGCGAGGAGTTAGCTTCTTCGACTTCAATGCTCGCCCAACGCCGGTTGTAGGAGTAACTCGCAAAAATACATGATCACCATTTTGAAATTCCAAGTCTTTTCTCCTTTTATCATGATAACTCTTTTGTTGACTTTGAGAAATTCTCATCTTTTCTCTAATCATCTTCACCATCTCAGTAGTCTCTCTAACCAATTCTGGTCCAAGCACCACACTTTCGCCCGACTCATGCCAACACAAAGGAGTTCTACACCTCCGACCATACAAAGCCTCAAACGGTGCCATTACAATACTAGCATGAAAACTATTGTTATAAGTAAACTCAATCAAAGGAAGATATGTATCCCATGAACCACCATGTTCAAGAATACAAGCACGTAACAAGTCTTCCAACGATTGAATCGTCCTTTCCGTCTGACCATCAGTTTGAGGATGATAAGCCAAACTCAACCTCAACTTTGAACCCAAAGCCTCTTGCAAGCTCTTCCAAAATTCAGAAGTAAACCTCGGATCTCTATCCGAAACAATACACAAAGGAATACCATTTAATCTCACAATCACATGCGTATAAATTTCCGCCAACTTCGATACGGGATAAGTGATGTTAATAGGAATAAAGTGAGTCAACTCCGTAAGCCTATCAACAATCACCCAAATTGCATCGTGTCCTCTTGGTGTATTCGGTAACCCCGTTACGAAATCCATAGAAATGCTATCCCATTTCCATTCTGGAATCTCTAACGGTTGCATCAACCCTGCAGGTTTCTGATGCTCCACTTTAGACTTCTGACAAGTCAAACAAGCATAAACAAACTGAGCCACCTCTCTCTTCATGCCCGACCACCAAAATAGTTTCTTTAAATCTTGATACAATTTGGTCGCTCCGGGATGAATACTCAAATTGCTCCTATGACTTTCTTCCAAGATCATTGTCTTCAAATACACATCATCGGGAATACAAATCCTATCTCGGAACCTCAATACACCCTGAGCATCCAACTTGAAATCTTCATTTTCAGTTTGTTCAATACCAACCCACAAATCAACAAGTTTCATATCAAGCTTCTGAGCTTCTATAACACTATCAAGGAAATCATTATTGATCTTCAACATTCCCAAGATAACACTCTTCGGCATCACTTCTACTACAAGACTCATATCTCTAAATTGCTCAATCAATTCCAACTCCTTCACCATCAAAAGTGACATATGCAAAGTCTTTCGACTTAAAGCATCGGCCACCACATTAATTAGCTTTACAATGATGGTAATTCAATCCAAAATCATAATCTTTCAACAAATCAAGCCACCGCCTTTGCCTTATATTAAGCTCTTTCTGATTGAACAAGTACTTCAAACTTTTATGGTCACTAAATACTTCAAATCTAGAACCATAAAGATAATGCCTCCAAATCTTAAGTACAAAAACAACTGTCGCAAGCTCCAAATCATATGTAGGATAATTCTTCTCATGAATCTTCAATTGCCTAGAAGCATAAGCAACAACTTTGCCATTTTGCATAAGTACACCACCTAAACCCATCTTAAAAGCATCACAATAAACAACAAACGGTTCTTCAGGATTAGGTAGAATCAAGATCGGAGCCGTTGTCAACCTTTTCTTAAATTCAACAAAACTTTCTTCACACTTGACATCCCACACAAATGCAGCTCCTTTACAAGTCAACTTTGTCAAAGGGGGCGCCAACTTAGAAAAACTTTCAATGAAACTTCTATAGTAACCAGCCAATCCTAAGAAACTTCTAATCTCAGTAACAGACTTAGGAGTTTCCCATCTCAACACAGCATCAACTTTAGAAGGATTAACTGCAACGCCATCACCAGAAATGACATGCCCCAAGAAGCTCACTTCACTTAACCAGAACTCGCATTTTGACAACTTAGCATAAAGCTTCTTCTCTTTCAGAACTTCCAACACGATGCGCAAATGTTCTGCGTGCTCTTCTTCTGATTTAGAATAAACCAGAATATCATCAATGAAAACAACCACGAAACGATCCAAATAAGGATGGAAAATACGATTCATGTACTCCATGAATACTCCCGGTGCATTAGTGACACCGAAAGGCATCACCAAATATTTGTAATGTCCATACCTCGTCCTGAAAGCAGTTTTTTGAACATCTTCTTCTTTCACTCTTATTTGATGGTAACCCGATCTCAAATCAATCTTACTAAACATGCGAGCGCCAACCAGACGGTCCATCAAATCATCAATTCTAGGAAGTGGATACCTATTCTTGATAGTCACTTTATTCAACTGACGATAATCAATACAAAGTCTCATGCTACCATCTTTCTTCTTCACCAATAACACAGGAGCTCCCCACGGTGACACACTAGGTCTAACAAACTTCTTCTCGAGCAAATCTTCTAATTGGCTCTTCAATTCTGCTAACTCAGATGCAGACATCTTGTATGGTGCCATAGAGATAGGTCTGGTACCAGGGACAAGATCCACAAAAAATTCAACTTCTCTTTCTGGAGGTGCACTAGGAATCTCATCAGGGAATACTTCGGGAAAATCGCACACCACCGGAAAATTTGCTACCACAGCTTGACTCTCCATCGAAAGAGTCGCCATCAACAAGAAAACCAACACCTCATCCTTCATTAACTCATTCAACTGCTTCGTCGACACCAACATATATTTTTCTTCTTCTACTAAGGAAGAAAACCTCACAGTGTTGTCATAGCAATTGATATGGACATAATTAGCTTTTAACCAGTCCATACCTAAAACCACGTCCAACCCGACAAGCGGTAAACAAACAAGATCCACCACAAAGTCTCTATCAAATATTGATAAAGGGCAACTTGCACACACAAAAGAAGTAGTAACTGTTCCCTTAGCCGGAACTTCTACCACCATATCTCTGTCCAGAGACGACAAAGTGAGACCCAATATCTTTACACAATCAACATCTATAAAACACTGAGTAGCACCATTATCAATAATAGTAATAAGAGGAAAGCTATTAATTAAACTAGTACCTCAAACAAGACCATCCTCGTTTGCCGTTAGAGCACCCGACAAAGCAAACACCTTTCCTACTCCTTGAGTCCTCTTAGGCTTCTTACATTGAGCACTAATGTGACCTCCCTCGCCACAAGTAAAATAGACCACATCCTTATGTCTACAATCGCGAGTCATATTGCCCACTTCTCCACATCGGAAACATCTCACCTCATTCTCCTTAGCTCTAACATCGCTTTAACAAACATTACTTTTGTGGCCAGGTTTCCCACACGTGTAACAAACAATACTAGCAGGAGCATCTCCCCCACTAGTTCTTCGCCCTTGAAACGCTTTCTGTTTCCCCTTACCAGCTGGAGCATCATACAGTTTTCCATGGCTTTGCTGACCTTTGTTTCTCTTATCAGACATAATATTATAATGAGTATTACTGTCCTCCTCAAAGATCCTACAACTATTAATCAAATCCGAAAAGACACAGATTTTCTGATAACCAACAACTTTCTTAATCTCAGGACGCAAATGATTTTAACACTTGATGCATTTAGAGAACTCGCCATTCAGCCCATCATAATGCGAATAGAACTTGGCCAACATAGTGAACCTTGCAGCATAATCAATGATAGACATGCTTCCTTGCTTTAATTCAAGGAACTCTATCTCCTTCTTTCCCCGAACATCATCCGGGTAATACTTCCTCATGAATTCCCTTCGGAAAACTTCCCATGTCACTTCCTCACCAGCAACCTCAAGCCTCTGACGGGTTTCAACCGACCAGTCATCTGCTTCAGCACTTAGTTTATGAGTACCATAACGGATCCTTTACACAGGAGTGCAATCCATCACACAGAAGATTCTTTCAATCTCCTTCAGCCATGCCAAAGCACCTTCGGGATCATACTTTCCTTGGAAAGTAGGAGGATTCTCTCTTTGGAAGGTTGCAACACTACGAGACCTAGGGTTCTCGTCAACATTCGGCGGGTTTTGGAAAGCATGAGCCATTGCCTGCATAGCAGCAACAAGAGCCTCATCATTCCTACCAGTGTTCCTTCCAGCCATAACAACTTCTGTTCAAAACAAAACAAGGATTAGAATCAACAAATAATAATACTTGATTGATAGACGACAACAAACTCAACAACTTGGCCGGACAGACCAACCTGCTCTGATACCACTAATGTAACACCCCAATTCTACCCCTCGTAATTAATAATAAAATCAGAGTTTCAAAATTTCATCCAAACATAAATTGAGGTATCACATATTTGTGTTTTTCATCACTTTGCATTATAATGCACATAACAAAATCAAAAGTCGGATATACCGATTCATAATATAAATCATCAAATAAACATATGACTAATCACAACACAGCAGATGTGTTCACAAAATGTACGTATCATCGTGTTATCATCAATACATAAAGTCATAAGATAGTATACATAAACTATCCTATCAAAATAATAACGTCGCCCAAATCCCGAGTGTTACTACTATCAGAGCGACTCAAAATAAAGAGACTCGAGCTAATCCTCATCATCCTCGCGGATCACCTGCACGTTACTAATATAAAGGCAACAGTGAAACAATTAAAGGGTGAGACACTCCAAAACATATAATTAAAGGCATGATAAAATATATAAATAGTTTTGGAATCATAAATGATATAGGTTAATAAGAATATGTCAACAAATATAAAATCTCACATACTTTAAAATCATCATTTAGTGTATAAGATCAACACTTTAATATCATCACATAATCACCATAATCATGTCAAAACAAGACATAAACTCCATTGCCATAAACTCATATCGTCGTTTTACCGTCATGTTATATCCATCGCATAATTTTCATGAAATTATCACATCATAATCACTTTATGTTCAACACAAAAATCATCACAAAACAAAGTATCATATAACATCGCAATTCATTATAAGCCATCAAATAAAACTCAACGCCAAAAGACTCAAAAATAAACATAACTGACTCCATGAGACACGACTATGTTATGCATGTGGTACTTGTCGCTTTGTCCATAATTAGGGACATTCGTTATAAAAGCCCATCGTCGCTTTGGCATAAAAGCCCTCGTCGCTTGGCATAAAAGCCCTCATCGTCAATGCAATGTATGTGACTCGACAACACAACATCACAAACACGACACAACAAAACATCATCATCGCACATCAAAATTGGTATAAAGCCCACATTTCCGTATTTATCCACGTCAAGATAAACATATCATTGCATCGCATATCATCAAGTATTCATTAAAAATAAACCATCGCAAACATCATGTTTAATCACACCACATCATTATCAAATAACTCACTAAATTTCAAACACGGAAAAATAGTCAAACATCAATAATCGTTGCAAAAGTCATTCATAATAATCGGCATCAATTATAATCATTAACGTGGCAATCGGATTGTCCATACGCGACTTAAATCGACTAAAACGCAACCCGGTTCAACTTAATCGTAAATTGACTTATTTCGGGCCGCTCCATTAAAAACTCGTATTCTCGAAAAACTAACTTCACCACGACGTTTTACACGTCAAAATTAGCTAGTACGTCAATTTTCGTTCAATTCGGAGCAATTAGCATTGTCGTCGAAATTGCCAAAATCGGGAAATCAGACAAAATCGGGTTCCAAATTAAATCGACTAACTTATGTCATATTTGTATTTAATTAATATAATTATTTAATATATTAAATTAAGAAAATAAAAACAAAACATAAACTAATTAATTTCTAAACTTAATTTCAATAATTATATTGCTATTACCTCTTTGTTTTTACTAAACTCCACTGCTATTTACGTTCTGTTTTTACTAAACTCCATTCTACTGCTAGCTTAGTTTAGGAGCTTAACTTCTATTGCATATTTTAGAAGTTTGGTTCAATTAATAATGCTAGTTCTCAGTAAACTTAATGTACTGCTAGTTCTTAATTTTTAAGCTTAATTCAACTAATATATGCTAGTCTTTAGGAAAGGTAATGTATTGCTATACTTGTTGAAAACGTAATATAGTGCATAGCTTTTAGTTATTAGTTTTATAAACTTAATTTAATTAATATAAATTAGTTTTTCTAATTTAATTTCTATTAACATAATAATAATCCCACAACACTAACACCTAAATTATCTCTCCTAATTTATCTCTCCTAATTTATCTCAACAAATCTCAGGAACCCTAGCATCAATTTTATCCCAAATCAAAATATACCAAATCAAACCCTATCTATAAGCATTGGAAAATCAAACCCCTTACCTTAGATGTTTGAATGATTCTTGATGTTCCAACCAACCCAAAACCCAAGCTTTGTGTTATTCTTGTTCTTTTCTTCTCCAAGACTCTCTAGCTCTCTCTATGCCTCTAAGTGTGTTTTTAGTGTTATGTCATAAAACAAGGAATGTGTTTGGTTTGTTTCTACTACTAAGACCATAGGGTGTACACCCAATTCCCTCTAATTTACAAATACACCCCTAACTTGTCTTGCTATTAATAACACTAAATAATATTATTAACCCAAATTATTAAAATAACTCCGAATAATTAAATATCGTTCCGAATAATATTTTACCGAATCAAACGGAATAAAAATCGGACCGAACAAAATAATTACCGGTCCCTCAAAACAAATATCGGACCGAATAAAATAATTACCGGTCCCTCAAAATAAATACCAGACCGAATAAAATAATTACCGGTCCCTCAAAATAACTACCGGACTGAATAAAATAATTATCGGTCCGAATAAAACGTCGCTGAATATATTAATAGATATACCGATTAATTTAAATATTCTCGTCGCAAAAATAAAAGTCAAACGGTAACTCGAAAATATTAATATAATATAATATTAAATAAAACGAGACGTTATAGTTGCCTTATACAAAATGGCCATATTACGCATGTGAGGTATCTTGGCAAAAAAAAAAACAAATACAAGATCATAGTCCCTCAATGACACTATCTAAGTTGCCTTACAAATGATCTTAGTCCCTAAAAAAGAATGCTAAGATACCTTGCAACATTGCTAATCATGGTTATACGATGACCCACGCCCATCCCGTTTACATCCAAAGATAGGGTTGTTTACCAAATCAATGGTAAGACAACAATGTCAAAGGAAAAGAAAATAAACAAGGAAGACATTTGAGTAGGTAAAATTTCTCCTAATTACTTGCTCCATTTCAAAACAAACATCCTTTCTATTTTCAAAATAAACACACACACTTTTAAACATCTTACAAACTTGAAAACATTTTCAAAAGATCAAACATCTTTGTATACATTCTTACAAACAAGAATCATTACAAGGATTGCCTAAACAATGACCTCTTTACAAAATACTTTCAAAAACCACACAAAACACAATTTCAAGCAAAAAGCAAGTGATCCAGCAAGTAACTAAGAGCCCATGGAAAACCATGGATGAAAAGGGTGCTAATACCTTCCCTTTTCATAATCTACCCCCTAACTCAAGAAACAATCTCAAACGCAACATTTGCAATCAAACGCAACATTTGTGATCAAACGCAAAACACCCAAGTCAGTTCTCCCACCGTATCACAGAACTGGTGACTCTGCTGGGGAAAATTCTAAAAGTGGGGTTACCTTAGGGATAGATCACATTTACTTGCTTATATTGTTTGACTTGTATGCTTTACATTATGGTTCTTTGTTTGGGTTTGAATCCTCTACCCGGATTTGGGATACATTATAGGTAAGTAGCAATACATTGTGGAAACTGTGCGGGGTATACCGACATAGTCTAAGCAATATCTACGTTAGTGCGACATATTTGTGGGTACCGGTAGCCTTTGAGTTAATCAAAAAGAATACGGGGCCGCTAAGTGATGTCATGAAGCACTATTGAACTTTTAGAACCTTTACTTGACCAACTTGGCCTTTAGGATGTAGTGAGATGACCGACTTTGGTGCAGTCCGAAGTTGGTAGATACTCGATACTACACTCATTGAGGTTTGGTTTCTTGGGATGTTTCGGTCGCCATTAAAGAGGCTTATGCTGAAACAATAACCAAGGAAACAGACCAATGATATTGAGCTCCTTAGAACCCGGTTACTATTACTAGGACAGGTTTGAGCCATCTAAACTTCAAGAGGGCACTTACCTATAAAACTACATGCAAGCCTAAACCTAAGGATTTGTTTGTTTTTTTGTATATATATATATATACTTGTACATAACATCATGAACATCATAAACATTCACTAACCATTTCAAGGATTTTTGGGATTCATCTTCGTTCTTGTTTTGTAGGATATGGATTCACTTCGCAGGAAAACTATTCAAGTCAATCTTGTAAGGATCCCTCCACAACTTAAGGAGCTAGCTTCAAGGATTCCAGAAAACTCTCCATTCACTGAGAGATATGGTCACCTACTCAACTTGGTCACCTCTAACACAGATGATGACATGATGAAGGTGCTCTTTCAGTTCTTTGATCCTTTACACCATTGCTTCACATTTCCCGACTATCAACTTATGCCTACTTGGGAAGAATTCTCCTAACTCTTGAGGATTCCCCTTCTCAATCAACTACCTTTTGAATGGTACGAAAAGATACCCAAAGCCAGAAGAGATTGCTCAAACACTACACTTGCATTCATCTCATGTCACAACTCATTGGGAAACAAGGAATGGTGTCAAAGGTTTCTTGGCAAAGTTCTTGTTCGAGAAAGCCCAAAACTGTTGGAATTCCTTGGATTAGCAAGCCTTTGAGGAAATTGTGGCTCTCCTCATCTATGGGATGGTTTTGTTTCCAAATCCTGACCAACTCATAGATGTGAACACCGTCAAAATATTCCTATCCCGCAACCCAGTGCCTACATTGCTAGGGGATATCCTACACTTTTTTCACACTAGCACAATGAGTAAAAGAGGTGTCCTTATGTGTTTCACTCCTCTCTTGGCAAGATGGTTTATTTCACATCTTCCCCAATCTGTATTAAAGAATGAGCAAGGTTTAAGGTGGTCATAAAGGTTGATGACACTCAAACATTCAGACATGCATTGCTGCTCCCGATCCATAGAGAATGTTACTATTGTCAACCGTTGTGGGAAATTTCATAATGTCCCTTTACTTTGCATTAGGGGAGGAATCACCTACAACCCCAGCTTAGCTTTATGACAATTTGGTTACGCCCGAAGGGATGGTCCGCACGAGATGTTGATTCAAGGTTTCATATTTGACTACGACAATGACGATCAAGGTCTTCGCCAGAGATTTATCCGATCTTGGAGGATGTTATACAAGGTAGATAAAAAGACTTTGGGGCATAAAAATTCCATCCCTCTTGAGCCTTACCTCAAATGGGTACGAACACGTGCTCAGAGTCTTATGATGCCTTACCCCTCCATTTTCCTGGTAATCATTGAGCCTGTCATGGAAGGAGATGTTCCATACACTATCTTGCACCCTGACATGCCCACCTCTCTTGAAGACCTACAAAGGGATTGGATACAACTCAAGGGGGAGCGAGATACTTTTGAAGCCCAATTCTATGCAAGTGAGAAGAAGGTTTTGGAACTCACTAGTCTACTTCATGAGGAGCAGACTCTGAATGCCTACATTGCACCAAAGAGGATGCGTACTACCTTTTTATCTTAGAGTTTTTTTGTATTATTTTGCCCAAGAAGGCATTGATGTACTCAAGACTTTAATTTATTAATATAACGTGTTTTTTCTTTTTTGTCTAAAACAAATTCGAATCTTAAAATCCTTGAAATCATTGCATACGCATTTATCATTCATCATAACATAAGCAGGTTTCTTGCAACAAGTCTCCTCATCTCTCTACTGTTTATTTCAGTAAGATGGATCTCGAGCAAACTGTGAAAGACCTCCAAGCTCAGAATGCACAGTTTCAACAGTTGTTCTTGACCCTAGCCAAAGGACAAGAAGAGTTGAAGACTTTGTCGGCTGAGGAGAAGAAAAAGAAGACAAAGAAGATAACCGGAGTTCTAAACATGGGAAGAAGGTTCCAAGGGCATACAAGAAGGGCCTTAGACTTTGCAATGACATATGGTGAGAAAGACAACCAAGATGGGAAGGGTAAAGAAACAGATGTCCAGCCAGATTCAGAAGAGGAAGAGGAAGAAGAAGACTATTCTGAAGAACAATACCCTCCAGCTGATGACAAGTATAAACATCTCGAAGAGCGGTTGAGTGCAATGGAAATCCAAAAAGTGTCTGGTTTGGACTTTGAGGAGTTGGGCTTAGTGTCGGGAATTGTCATTCCTTCAAAATTCAAAGCACCTTTGTTCGCCAAATATGACAGAGTTTCATGCCTTAAATGCATCTCCAGTCCTATGTGTGGAAAATCCAGCCCCATACCGCTGACAAAGATTTATGGGTACACTTCTTCCAAGACAGTCTGTTTGGAACTCAACTTGATTGGTTTTATCAGTTAGAAAGAGCCAATGTTCATAACTGGGAAGATCTTGCTGCATCCTTTTACAAACAATACCAATACAATGCTGATCTTGCGCCTACCCGTACTCAACTCCAAAGTATGGCCATGGTTTCAAGTGAGGGCTTCAAAGACTATGTGCAAAAATGGAGATACTTGGATGGAATAGTTTAACCTCCCCTATTTGAAAGAGAATTAGTAGACATGTTTTTGGGCACCTTGTCTAGTCCCTCCTTCAATCACCTAATTGGGAGTTCATCGGCAGGTTTTACTAAACTGATATTGACCGAAGAGAGGGTAGAAGCCGGGATAAAAAGTGGAAATATTCAAAAAGATACATCCTCTGCTGCTATAAGGAAGCCATTTATCGGAAAGAAAGAAGTTGTTGTTGTTTATCCTCATAGAAATCAAGATAGGGTCGAACGTCGTCCAATGGTGGGGGCTGTTATGATTCCTAAACCTGCGCATGATCAGCAAAGAAACAACTAGTAAAGAATGGAAATACCAGTCATACAATTCACCATAATTAACATGACCTTATCTCAAGTGTTGCCACATCTGTTAAGATCCAACCTAGTGACCTTGAAAGAAGCTCCAAAGAACCCTAACACAACTTCTCCTCACTACCATCCTACTGCCCGCTGTACATACCACTCTGAGAGTCTCGGCCATGACACTAATTACTGTTGGGCTCTAAAAAACAAAGTACAAGATCTCATTAAATCCAAAGAGATTGAATTCGATGCGCCCGAAAAGCCAAATGTCATTTCTGCCCCTATGCCCAAACATGGCCATGCTACCAACGCCATTGAAGAAGATATGTTCGTCTTTAGTTGATGAACTTGTGACCCCACTCCTAACTATCAAAAAGAACTTGTTGAATAACAATGTTTTCCCATGATGTGACGAAGGCTTTCATTTCTGTTTGTCCTCACCAACCAACTGTCCTTTGTTGAAAGCAGGCGTTCAGTGCCTAATAGATAACAAGGAAATTTTGTTTGAAAAGACTTATGTTCCACCTGTTCCTTTTAATGATGTTTCTATCATTACCATTTCCGCCAATTCTTCTAGGGTCTCCACCAAAAGACCCGTTAGAATTACATCAGTTCCAAAAGTAACCTCTTTGATATTACAATGCCTGAACTAGTCCCGTATTCGTCAGACAAAACCATACCATGGAATTATGGAGGGGATGTCTACTACCATGGTATCAAGCAAGATTGGCCAGCTGCCGAAGATTCTGGTTCCGAGAAAGTTAACTCCGATATCAGTAATATTGTAGGGACTAGCAAGATTACCCGAAGCGGAAGGATATTCTCTCCAGAAATTGCTCCCCCAAAAGCAGTTTCTAGACCCGTAATCATTCCTGTTGTTGTTACTCCTCCAAAGGCTATTCCCAATCCTACAATCATCTCCACCAATACTCTAACTGACAAAGTTGTTACAATCCCTGCTATCACTCCTACTGACATTCCTGCTGCCGAGTTAACCGAGACTCGAGGTAAAAGTATTATGATTGAGCCTGTCCAGACGAAGGCACAATCATTGGTTATCCCTGAGACCTCTCGGAAAGAGATGGAGGAAATTCTAAAGATCATAAAAAGAAGCGACTACGATGTAGTTGAACAACTGGGGCAAACTCCATCTAAAATTTCCATGCTGGCTTTACTACTATGTTCCGAGGCGCATACAAAATCCTTGGTAAAATTCCTGAAAACTGCCCATGTACCCCAAGAGACATCTGCCGATCAGTTCCAAGACTGTGTAGCCAGCTTGACTGCAGATAACGGTCTACGTTTTTCGGATGCTGATTTAACGCCAAGAGGAAGGAAGCATAATGAGGCATAACACGTCTTAGTTGAATGTAGGCGCACAACCTTGACTCAGGTTTTGGTGGACACTGACTCATCTCTGAATGTATTGCCTAAAAAAGCTCTTGATAGGCTTGACTGTGAGGGATTGACATTAAAGCCAAGTAACATAGTAGTAAGGGCCTTTGGTGGCTAAAAAAGGATGGTGCATGGGGAAGTGGATATCCCCATAAAGGTTGGAACCCAAACATTGGATTCAACTTTTTATGTAATGGATATCCATACTTCATATTCCTGCTTGCTAGGCCGACCATGGATTCACAATGCGGGCGTTGTTACTTCTACGTTGCACCAAATGCTGAAGTATCTGATTCAAGGGAAGATTATCATCGTTCATGGAGAAGAAGAGTATATGATCAACCATCTCAATTCCTTCAGATATGTGGAATTAGATGGTGAATTTATTGAAACTCCATTCCAACACTTTGAAGAAGTCCCGCAAGAAGTGGCAGTGACCAAGGTTGTTCCCAAGATCACAAGGCCTCCACTCAGGATGTCATCTTTGAAGGATGTAAAGGCAGTGATAGAAGAAGGTGGGTGCACTATCTGGGGGCAACTCGCAGACATCCCATACAAGTTTGACAAGTTTGGCCTGGGTTTCACTTTAGGTGCCCAGAAGGTTGTGCGCAGCGCTCGTGCCGGAGGACCACCCTTGAAGATCAGCAACCGCGAAGTCAATGCGGTGGAAGATGATGAAGACAACTGCAACCTAGAGGATTGGATTTTCCCAACTTTCAGTGGAGGGCCTAGCAACTCGGAGGCTAGAGATTTCTTCTCGGTCACTTTTATCCCGTAGTAATTTATCTTTACATTTTGTTGGATCTGTAATATTAAAACAATTCAAACTCTTAAAACCTTATGTCTTACCCGAGGCATAATGGTCCATTTGTAAGGGTTATTATCTCATTTCCATATGACATCAATGAGTGATGGAAGTTTTGCATACAAACTTTGTGCTCATTGTTTTTCTTTTTTACATTTTCATTTCTTTCAAATATAGCTATACCTTTACACACACTCACACTCACAATGCAGGTCTACATCCATTCGGGATCCCATGGGTAACGATTCTGCTATGGCTTTCTATGACTTTGAAAATCTAATCTACCAAGCCGAAGACGAACATGAGGAAGATTGTGAAGTACTAGGGGAACTTTCCAAATTGCTACTACAAGAAGAGAGAGCCATTCAGCCTCACGAGGAACCCGTGGACACAATCAACCTAGGTACCGAGGAAGACAAAAGAGAAGTCAAGGTGGGTGCCAATCTGGAACCCAGTGTCAAGGAGCGTATAATTCAGTTGCTACACGAATATGTTAAGGTTTTTTCCTGGTCATATAAAGACATGCCAGGACTTGATGCAGATATTGTGGTGCATTGTCTACCTACAAAAGAGGATTTCCCACCAGTAAAACAAAAGGTTCGTCGCATGCGACCAAATATGTCGGAGAAGATTAAAGCAGAAGTCAGGAAACAATTCAACACTGGATTCTTGGTCGTCACCTCCTATCCGCAATGGGTTGCCAATGTTGTTCTCATGCCCAAGAAGGACGACAAGGTACGAATGTGCATGGACTACAGAGATTTGAATAGGGCAAGCCCTAAGGATGATTTCCCACTTCCCCACATTGATATTCTAGTTGACAATGTGGCCCAACACAAAGTGTTTTCCTTTATGGACGGTTTCTCAGGCTACAACCAAATCAAAATGGCGCTTGAGGACATGGAGAAGACAACCTTTGTCACACAATGGGGCACATTCTGCTACAAGGTTATGCCATTCGGACTGAAGAATGCTGGGGCAACCTATCAGCGTGCCATGGTGGCTCTATTTCATGACATGATACATCACAAAATAGAGGTCTATGTGGACGACATGATAGCTAGATCTCAAACAAAAGAAGAGCATCTTGATCATTTACAAAAACTATTTGAGAGACTAAAGAAGTACAAGTTGAGGTTGAATCCCAATAAATGCACGTTTGGAGTAAGGTCTGGTAAACTCCTAGGCTTTGTCGTTATCAATAAAGGTATTGAGGTGGATTCCACCAAGGTAAAAGAGATACAAGAGATGCCTGCTCCTCGTACTTAGAAGGAAGTCGGAGGATTCTTGGGACGTTTGAACTACATTGCCAGATTCATTTCTCACCTGACCGCTACTTGTGAACTAATCTTCAAACTACTAAAGAAAGATCAAGTAGTCAAATGGAATAATGAATGCCAAAATGCTTTTGACAAGATCAAAGAGTACCTGCAAGAGCCTCTTGTTTTAATGCCACCAGTTGAGGGAAGACCATTGATCATGTATCTAACTGTTTTAGAAAATTCAATGGGGTGTGTGCTGGGGCAACATGACGAGTCTGGCCGAAAAGAGCACGCTATTTATTACCTGAGCAAAAATTTTACCGACTGCGAAACAAGATATTCACTGCTCGAGAAAACTTTCTGCGCTCTGGCATGGGCTGCTCACCGGTTAAGACAGTATATGATGACTCATACTACCCTGATGATATCTAAAATGGATCCAATAAAATACATATTCGAGAAACCTGCTCTCTCTGGGAGAATAGCGAGATGGAAGATGATTCTGACAGAATATGACATACAATATACTACCCAGAAAGTAATAAAGGGCATTGTACTAGCTGATCACCTTGCTCACCAAGCTGTGGAAGACTACCAGTCCATGAAGTTCGAATTCCCGGATGAAGACATCACGATGGTAAACAACTATGAAGAATTCAGGCCATATGACGGACATGAACAAGGATCCCGATGGACCCTGGTTTTTGATGGTGCATCTAACTCACTCGACAACGGTATTGGTGTTATACTTATATCTTCGGAAGGATGTCATACTCCTTTTACTGTAAGACTCTGCTTCAATTGTACAAATAATATGGCGGAATACGAAGCATGCATCTTTGGTCTCAAAGCTGCCATAGACTTGGGGATCAAATCATTGAATGTATTCGGAGATTCAAATTTGGTTATCATCTAGATAAAAGGGGAATAGAACACCAAACACCCTAACCTTATCCCTTACAAAGAACATGTTTTAACGTTGCTCCCATATTTTGAGAAGATTACCTTCGAGCATTTCCTGCGAGAAGAAAATCAGCTAGCAGACGCACTAGCTACAATGTCATCTATGTTTAAACTTAAATGGGATAACGAGACTCCCCAGATAACCATTGAATGAAGGGATGAACCAACACACTATCACGAGATTAATACTGAATAAGTAGTGAACCAGCCTTGGTTTCACGAAGTCAAGAGGTATCTCGAGACTCAAGAATACCCAAAAGGAGCTTCAATCAACGATAAGAAGTTATTAAGGAGATTCTCTTCTAAATTATTCCTTAGTAATGGCATTCTTTACAAACGCAACCACGACTCCGTATTACTTTGGTACATAGACAAGGTTGAAGCTGAAAGGATCATGGCTGAATTACAAGAAGGCACTTTTGGAACCCATTCCAATGGGCATACGATGGAAAAGAAAATCCTACAGGTAGGCTATTATTGGTCTACCATGGAAGCTGATTGGTATCAACACTTTCGAACCTGCCATAAGTGTCAGATTTATGCTGACAACGTGCACGTACCTCCGGTTCCTCTGAATGTCTTGACGTCTCCTTGGCCCTTTGCTATGTGGGAGATGATATGATTGGGGAAATCAAGCTAACTGCCTCCAATGGACGCCACTTCATCCTAGTGGCCATTGACTATTTCACCAAGTGGATGGAGGCAGCTTCTTTTGATTCTGTTACCAAGAACGTTGTCGCTCGGTTCACCAAGCAGAATCTCATTTGTCGTTACGGTATCCCGGAGAGGATCATTACAGACAATGGTACAAACTTGAATAATACTATGATCACCGCCATGTGCAAGAAATTCAAGATCCAGCATCACAATTCTTCCCCTTATCGTCCGAAGATGAATGGTGTTGTCAAAGCCGCAAATAAGAACATTAAAAAGATCATACAGAAAATGACAGTCACATACAAAGACTTGCATGAGATGCTACCATTTGCTCTCCATGGGTATCGTACCACAGCACACACATCAACTGGGGCAACACCCTATTCTCTGGTATACGGCATGGAGGATGTCTTGCCTATTGATGTCCAGATTCCCTCTCTAAGAATTATGAAGGATGCGGGGCTGAATGAAGAAGATTGGATCCAGACTCGACTTGATCAACTAAACTTGGTTGATAAAAAAAGGCTTACTACTGTATGCCATGGTCATATGTATCAAAAACAGATGATCAAAGCTCTTAACAAAAAAGTCAGACGCCAAGTGTATCAAGTTGGGGATCTGGTGATGAAACGTATCATAGTTCCGCAAGGTGATCCTAGGGGCAAATGGACTCCTACGTACGAAGGACCATTTGTAATAAAAAACATATTCTCTGGTGGAGCAATGATCTTGACCACCATGGATGGCGACGACCTGTCGCACCCCGTGAACACAAACATAGTCAAAAGATACTACACATAAGAGACCCACTAGGTTGACACACCTAGGCAAAACAAGGGCATCCCGGCGAACCAAAAAGGTTCGGGAAAAAATTAGGGATAAAACAAAAAAATCTGTACACCCAGCAAGTTGAAAACCCGAAAGGGCGACTTGGGCAAAAAACGGTATCCCGGTGGACTGAAAACTCGAAAGGGCGGTCCAGGCAAAATTTAGGGAATTAAAGCGTATGACTATGTCCCGTTGGATCACCTTACGGACAACTTGCAAACTCGACATTTCTGACCAATTCAATCACCTTCAGACAAGGCAGCAAATAGACAATATGCTCAGAGATACAAAGGCTATAGCAGAATGGGAACCCCATGGGATTATTGCACATAGCTATCTTTTCTTTGTATTAAAATTTTCATTTTTTACGACGGAATTCTCTTACTAGAATGTTTGTTTCATTGTACAAAAATACTTACTCAAAGTCAATACAAAGATATCCCTTTGAAAGTACAAAAACTATCTGTTTTTCTTTTCGCTTGTGTTTTGTTTACAAAAACATCCACTAATTCATTGTTTAACATATGCATTTGAACATAATTACTGTTTACAAATAAACAAAATAAAAGACAATCGCTGATGGCTTTAAGGGATAAGGAAATCTCTCTAAGTTTATATCCATAAAATTCCCCACAGTGAGCAGTTTAATCCCCAACAGAACAGAGCTTCCAGTTATCAATCCCCAGTAGAAGTCGTTCAATTTTTCAAGATTCCCCAACAAGGATTTTTCAAACAGTACACGAAATTCCCCTTACAACAGAGTTTATTTCTCTAAAGGGAAATTCATCACCACTTCAACTTGACAACATTAAGACTTATGCTCCATATTCTCAGCAGCGGAAAAGGATTTATTTTCCCTAGTCTAATAGCAGTACAGCAGAATTAGCTCACATGCGCATACATCGCATCCATATATCATAAACATTGATAACACGAATGCATTACACTATGCATTCCATACAACATGACTTTTCATTTTAGCTAACATTTTACCCTTTTCAGGATAAGGTTAATAACTACCATTAACAACATTCAAAGTTTTCAGATACAGTTCAGATACGCTCCAGACACGGATTCCATTCTGATACTCATTCAGAGTTAACTTTCAAATACAGTTCAGATATGCTCCAGACGTGGATGCCAATTTGATAACTCATTCAAGATTCAGCTTTCATATACAGCTCAGATACGCTCCAGACACGGATGCCATTCTGACACTCATTCAAATTCAACTTTAAGATACAGTACATATACGCTCTAGACACGGACGCCATTCTGATACTCATTCAGAGTCAACTTCGAGATACAGTTCAGATACGCTCCAGGCACGAATGACATTCTGATACTCATTCTTATTTAACTCTAAGATACAGTTCAGATACGCTCCAGACACAGATGTCATTCTAATACTCATTCAGATTCAACTCTCAGATACAGTTCAGACACGCTCCAGACACGGACTCTATTCTGATACTCATTCAGTGTCAACTTTCAGATATAGTTCAGATACGCTCTAGATGCGGATGCCATTCTGATAACTCATTCAAATTTAACTTTCAGATACAGTACATATACGCTCTAGACACGGACGCCATTCTGATACTCATTCTTTTAGCTTACAAATTACAATTCAACAATCACTCTTGGATGGCATCTACAAGACCATCTCCTGCAACTTTCTATCACCTCTCCAAATAGAATCTTTAAGCCTATTCCCTCAACCATCACATCACCGAGTGCAAATTTATGGGCACTCTAGTGTCCAATCATCTTCCACCTTCGAGTCACGAATGGAAAAACATGCCAATCTAACTCTTTAGGCTTAAGAAGATTGAACAAGGGTGACTGTTGTACCCCAAAAATTTCCCTCTCACTTATCAAGAATTTTCTCACAAGATCTCCTTGGGCTCAAGACTGCATTAGGGTTTGATCAGCTCAAGACACCTCCTTATGCACTGATGACCAAAATTAGGGTTTTAGATTTCATAAGGATTTTTGAACTTCCAATGCTTCATATTATTTTCATGGATCATTATGGACCCCCGAGATTACTCATGCCAAGTTTCAAGCCTTGGATCACACTTTTGACCAGTCAATTGAGCAGTTGACCTAAAAATCAACTGTATTGGGGGAAAAGTCGACTATGGCCAATTTACAGTCAAAATTCCTAATTTTTTATCCATATCAACATTATAAACTCATATGTATCATTTTATCAAGTTTGGACCACAACTCCTCAAGAAATTTGATCAAATCTCTAAAAGGGCAAAATGGTCAAAATTAGGGTTTTGACTGGGAAAAGGAAATTCCTGGTTTTTAACCTAGAAAATAGTCAATTGGTTTAAGGCATGATCTAAAAGTCCAATTGCATCATTTTAACCTAATGACATGATTCAAAACATTGCAAATCCATTGGATTGACAGATGAATTTTGCAGTCAACTGATCAAAAGTCAACTGTATATTGAAAAGTCAAACTTTGACTTTTTGGTCAAATTCAAGTGCCAAAGATCACAATTCATCAAAACATGTCAAAATATGAAAATTATTCATCAAGAAATCCAAAAGTCAAGATTTCATTTTGAAAAGTCAAATTTTCTAAACTTAGAAATTTTTCTGTGTTGGAAATTTCATGTTTTTTCATAACTTTGAGCCAAATTTTCACCATGACGCAAGATGATTCAAGAGAAACTTCCAACGTGAAAGTTGTAGATATCCATGAAATATATAACTTTTCTTCACACAACTACTTCCAAAAATGCTTAGATCTCAAGTTATGATTTTATGAACATAGGGTCATGAAACTAAAACACTTAGTGAAATTTTGCCAGGATTTTGCTAGGATTTTGACCCAACTTCATGGCACTTTTTCATATAGTTCCAAGGGGAATCTTAAAAATAAATTCAATTATGGGTTGTATAGAACATTTCAAGATTTCCAAAATGTTCAAGAACTCCTTGAGATCATTCTTGAGTAGGGATAATCGAAGAGATGAAGTTAGGGTTTTGTCACTTGAATTACAAGTCATTTTTTATGAACATATAAACCAAATCCATGCTAGGCTGCATAATCTTTGCTTTGCAGGCCTCAAACTTGTTTGTCACTCCATAATTAATGGTTTACACAACTGATTATTCCCTTATCCAAGTGTTTCAAGCCTTGTCCAAATCAATTTTCCATTTTAGGGAGAAAGTAACATATCCATTCTTGTAAAGCAAGCTTTATGCACAAAGCCAACTTCTTAAGCTCCCAACTTGTTTTCCTTGATTACACTCCATCCATAAAGTCAGAAGAATTGTGTTTAAAGTGGTTAACAACTCTATGAGTCAAGTACAAGGCATGGAAACTTGAATTTCTCAAAAATCACATGTTATGCATAAACTTGTGATTTTGAATTATGACCAACAAGAGGTATCCAAACTTGTTGCTTATAAATAGAGTCACTATTTTGAGCTAGAACACGAGCTGGAGCACCCTGAAATACACTAAAACTTTCTCAAATTAGAAATTTCCCAAAAACTCCATTGTTGCACAGTTTCTGACCTTGAACATCAAACTCACATTTCCCTCATGCGTTTCTTGGACTTTTAGTTTTTAAAGCTTCCTTACATCAAATACAACTCATCCATATCCTTATTCCAGAACTGTAACACCATTTACCATAATTTCTATAACCAAAAAACAAAGTCTGCAACTTGACTTCTCTAGGCCATTTCAGCCATCCATTGTTCAAGCTAATCATTGCTTTAGCTTCCTAGGACCTCAAGGAAGCTAACCTGATCATCACCATCACTTGAAACAAGCTCAAACTCCAAACACGATTTCCAATTTTGAGGTAAGTTTTCTCAACTTGGAACTCTTTATACATGCATCATCAATAGTTTATTTATGAATAAAACATGTAGATATCATTGCCCTGAAGCTAACCATGCCCTTAGTTTCCATTAATTTTGCTTGAGCTTAGAGAATTTTGATATTGAAATTTCTAAAATTTTTAGGGTTCAGATTAGGGCCATTAAAATTCTTGCTTATCTTTGATCTATAGTTTTAATACTTTACATTTATGGAATCGTGAGAAAATTTGCTACAAGTTTCATGTTTACAGTTTTCATTTTTGATGGGAAATAAGCAAGTTACTGTTGGTATGGCTGGAGGTTGAAGATGAAGTCTTCAGAACACGTTTTGCCTTACATATTTATTGTTTTATTTGTATTAACGGAGGTATAGCTATCCCAGTGGTAGAAGTGCGCGCCTGTAACCTATGGGACCTGGGCTCGAGCCCCAGTGGTACCCTTTTCATTTTTCACATTTTCATTTTTTTCTGATTTTTGATAGTTTTTGGCACGCGCTGGGCCCTTTAGGCTTGGCTTGTTATTATTTTTGCTTACTAACCCCCTTGTAGGCTCTTGGCACCCCCTGACCCAAGTTTATTTATTTATTTATTTATTTATTTTTATTTTTTTAAATATATTTTTCTAAATTCTAAAAAACATAAAATACAAAAAATGATATATTTATATTTTGACTTTTTTTATTTTTATTTTTCCATAAAAAGTATTTTTATTTATTATACTTTATTTATTTTATTAAACAAATCTTATAAACTTAATTAATATTATGATTTTACTTATTTATTTTTCAGACCATTTAAAATACATTATTTTGATATAAAAAAGACTAAAATTATTTTATAATGCTATAAATATTTTCAAGATAAAAAAATACCAAAAAATACTTTTCTTAAAATTTATTTTCTTTTGATTAATTAATAGAACTAGGTTTTCAATTAAAATCTTTTCTTAATAAATTCAAACTTAATTAATTATTCTCTTTATTTAATTAGGTTAAGACAAAAATCTTTTTTTTTTTTATGAAAACCAAACAAAATTCACTTTCTTTATATTTTGCATCCTTGTACATTTATTCATTTGTATACTTTGTATTTATTTAATTCCTTGTATATTCATACCAATTCAATATGGTTGTAATAGACTAATTAGGTTTAAATTCTTGCAATCCCCATTTACAAATTGTACACCCCCTTCCCACAAATGTTGTAATAGCGTAGTAACTTTAAATTTTGCAATTTATTGCTTTTATATAACATGCTTGTAATTAGGGTTTGTATGGAAAGATTAAAACCAATGCTTAGAAAAATTTAATTCAAGAAAAAAAACAAGCATGAAAATGATACACTTGCACACAAGCACCCCTAGGGTTACCCCACTTAGTTGCCTTATACAAAATGGCCATATTACGCATGTAAGGTATCTTGGCAAAAACAAACAAACACAAGATCATAGTCCCTTGATGACGCTATCTAAGTTTCCTTACAAATGATCTTAGTCCCTCAAAAAGAATTCTAAGATACCTTGCAACATTGCTAATCATGGTTATACGATGACCCACGCCCGTCCCATTTACATCCAAAGATAGGGTTGTTTACCAAATAAATGGTAAGACAACAATGTCAAAGGAAAAGAAAATAAACAAGAAAGACATTTGAGTAGGTAGAATTGCTCCTAATTACTTTCTCCATTTCAAAAAAAACATCCTTGCTATTTCAAAACAAACATCCTTGCTATTTTCAAAATAAACACACACACACTTTCAAACATCTTACAAACTTGAAAACATTTTCAAAAGATCAAACATCTTTGTATACATTCTTACAAACAAGAATCATTACAAAGATTGCCTAAACAATGGCATCTTTACAAAATACTTTCAAAAACTACACAAAACACAATTTCAAACAAAAAGCAAGTGATCTAGCAAGTAACTAAGAGCTCATGGAAAACCATGGATGAAAAAGGTGTTAATACCTTCCATTTTCATAATCTACCCCCCGAACTCAAGAAACAATCTCAATGGTCTTTCCTGTGCTTTTTCACCTTTCCTTTTGGATAAAAGAAAAGTCGGTGGTGACTCTTGCTAACCGCAATATTTGAGATCAAACGTAAAACACCCAAGTCAGTTCTCCCACCGTATCACAGAGAGCGTGAAAGCTTTGAAGCCCAGTTCTACGCAAGCTAGAAGAACATTTTGGAGCTCACGAGACAACTTCATGAAGAGTGGAGTTTGAATGCCTACATTGCACCAAAGATGATGCGCTCATGGGAAGATTAAGTCCTTTTGTTTTAGGAGTTTATTTTGTATTATTTTCTTCTTCTTCCATTGTAAGCCCAATAGGCACCTTTTTGTAATCATTTGAACTTATTAATCCAATTAATGTTTTTTCCTTCTTTCTTTAAACAAATATAAATCTTAAAGGTCCTTGAAAACATTTGCATTCGCATTGCATGCATCATAACATAAGCATGTTTTTTGGAACGGGTTTTCTCATCTTTCTACTATTTATTTCAGTAAGATGGATATCGAGAAGACTGTGAAAGACTTGCAGACACAAAATTCTCAATTTCAAGAGACCTTGCTCAACTTGGCCAAAGGGCAGCAAGAACTGATATCACTTCTGGTTGCCAAGAAGGAGACTAAGAAGAAGGCTTTGATCAACACGGGGAAGAGGTTCAAGGGCCCCGTACGACAAGTTCAAGTGGTAGAATAGTCATCCGAGGAAGATGAGAATCAGGATGGAGATGCAAGGAGCACCCGTGCTAGGGGTGGTAACAACCCAACTTCTGAGGATGAGGATTACTTTGATTAACAATTTCCACCCGCCGAAGACAAGTATATGCAACTGGAGGATAGATTGAAGGATGCGGAAATTCAAGCCGTGCCAGGCTTGGATTTTGGTGATTTGGGTTTAGTTCCTAGGGTAGTGATCACCCACAAATTCAAGATTCCAGTTTTTGCCATATATGACGGTGTCTCGTGCCCAAAGCTTCATTTGAGATCTTATAAAAATTCAAATGCATACCACTGATATGAAGTTGTGGGTGCACTTCTTTCAAGAGAGTCTGTCTGGGACTCAATTGGAGTGGTTTTACCAATTATAAGGTTCCAACATTCATACATGGGAGGACTTGACCACCTCTTTCTACCGTCAATTTCAGTACAATGCCGATCTGGCGCCAATTAGAGTTCAGTTACAAGAAATGACCATGGATTCCAAAGAAGGTTTCAAAGAATATGCGTAAAAATGGAGAGACTTGGCAGGTAGAGTGCATACGCCACTGACTGATAGGGAGCTGGTGGATATGTTCATGGGAACATTAAATGGACCATATTTAAACTTACTAATTAGCAGCTCATCATCCGGTTTTACTGAGTTAATCTTGACTGGTGAAAGCGTTGAGAGAGGTATTAAAAGTGGAAAATTTCTCATGGCCTCCGCCTCTACATCTAATATTGTGAAGAAAACTTTTACCGACAAGAAGGAAACCAATGTCGTGTATGGGTCAAGGGGCCATGTCAAGAAAGACCATTGTCAATATGTCAATGACGTTTTGATCTCCAATCCAACCTCTACTCAAATACAACCACAACAAGCCAACCATTAAAGACCTGAGTGTCCAAGAAGACAATTCACAACGATTAACATCTTGTTATCTCAAGCCTTGCAACACCTGTTGAAGGCTAACTTGGTAACATTGTGTGATCCACCATCAAATCCTAATGTTTCATCACCAAAGTACAATCCTAACGCCAAATTCTCTCGTCACTCTGATATCCCCAGACATGATATTGATCAATGTTGGGCTTTGAAATACAAGATTCAAGAAATCGTCGACAACAAAACCATTGAGTTTGATCCTCCTCTAACTTCGAATGTAATCAATGCACCAATGCCAAATCATGGCAAAGGTGTCAATACAATTGAAGACACTGCTTTTGTTTCCTCTGTTGAAGACTTGACTACTCCACTGACCATTGTTAAAGAAAATTTGTTAAGAGCTGGTGTTTTCCCTGGTTGTTTAAAAGATTATAATTGATGTTCTCTACAAAAGAATGGATACGAATGGCTGAAAAAAGGTGTTCAACGCTTAATAGATTGTCATGATATCCTGTTTGAAAGAACTCCGCCCATAAAAAGTTTGACTGAAGAAGTTAAAGACATATAAATCATCACCATATCCAAAAAACCTATTAGGATCTCTTCAAAAGGTCTTATTAGTATTTCTAACGAACCAACGATTTCCCCTTTAATAATTACCGCACCAGGGCCAATTCCCTATTCTTCCAATAAGGCAATACCTCGAAATTATGGAACCAAAGTATACTACCATGGTATTAAGAAAGACTCCTGGATTAATGAAGACAAGACTACCGATATTACCAACATTACTGGTTCTAGCAAGGTGACTAGAACATGGAGAATCTTCTCTCCTGACATTCTACCTCCAACCACCACAACTACGCCTTTTCGCATTACTATTGACAAACCAAGTACTGATGCTAGGGGAAAAGAAAAGATAACCAAGCCTACTAGGATAGATGCGCCTACCAAAGACATTGCTACTGAGGAACCCTCCACCCAAGAGATGAAGGAGATTTTGAAGATTATAAGGAAAGGTGATTATAAGATAGTAGAGCAGTTGGGGAAAACTCCCTCTAAGATTTCTATGCTATCTTAATTACTTTGTTCCAATGCGCATGCTCAAGCCTTGATAAATTTTTTAAAGAAAGCTCATGTTCCTCAAGAGACTACAACCGATCAGTTTGAAAATTGCGTAGTAAGTTTGACTGTCGATAATTGATTTGGATTTTCGAATGCTGATTTAACTCCAGCAGGAAAAAATCACAATAAAGCTTTGCATTTCTCCATTGAATGCAAAGGAACCACTCTAGCCCATGTATTGGTTGATACTGGGTCCTCTCTGAATGTCTTTCCCAAAGGTGCCTTAGATAGGTTGGATTGCAATGGTTTGGTATTGAAGCCAACTGACATAGTTGTAAGGACTTTTGATAGATCCAAGATGATGGTGCATGGAGAAGTCGATCTCCCCATTAAAGTTGGTTCACAAATTTTCAGTTCTACTTTCTATGTGATGGACATCCGTCCCGCTTACTCTTGTTTACTTAGGCGCCCTTAGATACATGGGGCAGGAGCGGTAACATCTATTCTTCATCAAAAATTGAAATAACCAGTCAAAGGAAAGATCATTACTGTCTGTGGTGAAGAAGAATTCATGGTTAGCCACCTGAATTCATTCAAGTATGTGGAGATGGATGGTGAGTTTATAGAGACTCCTTGCCAAGCCTTCGAAGTGGTTCCTCCCATGGTGGCCGTGACTACTCCTGATGTTCCAAAAGATGATAAATTTGTGCCAAGAAAGGTTTCACTTAAAGACGCTCGTGTTGTAGTTGAAGATGGAAGTTGTACTATTTGGGGACAACTCCCTGACATTCCTTTCAAAGTGGACAAGTTTGGGTGGGTTTCACTGCTAAAGCTCAAAGGGAGGTCAGACGTGCTCGCATAGGAAAATCACATCTTCGCATTGGTAATCGTGAAGTGAATGCTCTTGAAGACTCCGAAGATGACTGTGACTTTGATGAATGGATCTACCCGACTTCCGGTGAAGGACTCAACAACTGGCGTGCCAAGGATTTCATTCCCATCTCCTTCAACAAGGAGTAATTACCATTTACTATTTTGTCAATTTAAGAACTTTTTCTGTAATTTTATTAAAACAGTGACTTTAAGCCATGTGCCATACCCGGGGCACCATGGTCCATTTGTCAATGGTTTGTTCATTTTCATATGCCATATGATCATTTAATGAAAAAACATTGGACTCTTTTGCATTCAAATTTTACGCTCATTGTCTTTTTTCACTTTATTGCATTTTAAAAATATCCATGTATCACACACACACACACTTGCAGATCCTCATCCACACCAGATCTCATTGCCAACGACTCTGCTATTTCCAGCAATGACTTTGAACATCCAATCAACCAAGCTGAAGACGAAGGCGAAGAAGATTGTGAAATACCAAGGGAACTAACCAGACTTCTGATGCAAGAGGAGAAAGCCATTCAACCTCATGAAGAGCCATTTGAAATAATCAACCGAGGTACTGAGACAGACAAGACAGAGGTTAAAATCGGCTCTAACTTAGAAGACAGTATTAAAGGCAGATTGATCCAGATGTTGCATGACTATGTTGAAGTGTTTGCTTAGTCGTATGAAGATATGCTAGGGCTTGATACTGACATTGTGGTTCATCGTCTACCAACAAAGGAAGATTGTCCTCCAGTCAAGCAAAAGGTGCATCGTATGCGGATAGACATGTCTGAGAAGATAAAAGCTAAGGTAATGAAGCAATTCAATGCAGGTGTTCTAGCAGTGACATCATATCCCTAATGGGTGGAAAATGTGGTCCATGTGCCAAAGAAGGATGGAAAGGTCCGTATGTGCGTAGACTATATAGATTTGAATAGGGCAAGTCCCAAAGATGATTTCCCACTACCGCATATTGATGTAATGGTTGACAATGTTAGAACAATGTTTGAATCTAGTACCCTATATTTAAGTTTTGATGATAACAAAGTGAAAAGATATAGTATTTAAATGTTTCATGATTGAATTATATGCTGCCTAAAAATACTATGCTCTGACTTGCAGATATGCTGATTAAAATATGCAAGATCACTTCATCAGCATCAGAACTTGATTTGATACACCAGCATCAGAAGTTGCTGAATCAGAACGTGAAGATCAGATGATCAACTCACGAACACGCTGAAGCTTGATGAACAGAACTGCGCGTAAAACACTCTGATACAGAATCAATAGTTCATCAGCAGCTAAGCAGAATCAGAATGAGCCAAGCCAGAACGTGCATTGAAGAAGCAACGGTACTGTGCATTGAACGCTAATCAATTCCAACGGCTTCATTCCAGACAAGATCTGCTCAAAAAGGAAAGCTTGTTAATAGCATTGAATCAAGAATATTTGCATCAACGTTCATCTTCTCAAGTGCTATATAAACCAAGCTTCGAAGATTATAATGCCTAATGCTTCCAAACTCTCTACACGCACAAAGCTGAACAATAATCTTCATCTACCAGTTTTGCTAAACCAACAAACTCTGATACTCCATTAGCGTTTAGCATTCTAAGTTTCTAAGCTTCATTTGTGTAAACATCACAGTTGTGATATAGTTTTGTAGAAAACATTCACACACATTATTTTATACCTTTGTAAGAAAGTGTTGCCTTGACAAACCGGATTGTGGTTTTAATCAAGAAGGCTTTAGCAGTTGTTAAAGAAGATTTGTATTCAGTTGAATATAGTGAATTAAGACCTCGTTGGAGAGAGGCGAAATCACCTTGACGGGTGGACTGGAGTAGTTTGAGATCAAACGAACCAGGATAAAAATATCTTGTCAATTGCCTTAAGTTTCCAGTTTTACAATTCAACCCCCCCTTCTTGTGTTTTTCACCCCTTCAATTGGCATCAGAGCGCCTGGTTCTGAGCTAAAACACTTAACCGTGTCAGTACAAGATCCAGCGTCAGAAAAACACAATGGCAGGAAACAACTCTCATTTCAGCAATGACAACAATGAGGATAGAGACAGATTCAGCGGCAAACCTCCAGTCTTTGATGGAGAAAACTTTGACTACTGGAAAGACAGAATTGAAAGCTTCTTTCTAGCACATGATGCTGATCTGTGGGATATGGTGACAGATGGATACACGCACCCTGTGAATGCAACTGGTCAGAAGATTGAAAGAAAATCAATGACTGATCAACAAAAGCGTGATTTCAAGAATCACCATAAGGCCAGAACCATCCTCCTCAGTGCCATCTCATATACTGAGTATGAGAAGATCTCCAACAGAGACACAGCTAAGAACATCTTTGATTCTCTCAGAATGACACATGAGGGCAACGTTCAAGTCAAAGAAACAAAAGCTCTGGCGCTCATTCAGAAGTATGAGGCGTTTAAAATGGAAGAATCTGAATCCATTGAAACTATGTTCTCTAGATTCCAGATTCTGGTAGCTGGTCTCAAAGTTCTGGACAAAGGATACTCTACTGCTGACCATGTCAAGAAGATAATCAGAAGTTTACCCAAGCAGTGGAGGCCTATGGTTACTGCTCTGAAGCTAGCGAAGGATCTCAACAAAATCACTCTGGAGGAACTTATAAGCTCCCTCAGAAGTCATGAGATAGAGCTAGAAGCTGATGAGCCTCAGAAGCAAGGTAAGCCTATAGCTTTAAAATCTAACAGAAAATCTGAATCTAAAGTTTTGCAGGCAGTTGAAGAAACATCTGATGGATCCTCATCAGAAGAAGACGAACTTTCCCTTCTCTCCAGAAGAGTAAATCAACTGTGGAAGCAAAGACAAAGGAAGTTCAGGAATCCCAGAAGATCTGATCAGAACGAGTCTTCTTCAAGATACAGAAGGACAGATTCTTCCTCTGGATACAGAAGATCTGAAGGCTCCTCTGGTAGCAAGAAGCCAAATACAAAAGACATCATCTGCTACGAGTGCAATGAGCAAGGACACTACAAGAGTGACTGTCCAAAGCTTCAGAGGGAAAAGCCCAAAAAGAAGTTTGGAAGAGAGAAGAAGAAAAGTCTCATGGCCACATGGGATGACTCTGACTCGTCTGAAGCTGACTCAGAATCAGATGATGAAAGGGCGAACATAGCGCTCATGGCTAGCATTCCAGATGACAGTGAAGCTTCTGACTCAGACTCAGAATCAGACACAGAAGAGGTATTCCCTAACTTCGCTGTTAATTTTACAAAGGCTGAACTTGCTGAAAGCCTCAATGAAATTCTGGAACGTTATCAGCAGATTAGAGCTAAATTCAGAGACCTGAAAAGGACTCTTGAATCTGACTCTAATAAGTCTGAGAGTCTCAAATTGGAAAACTCTGAGCTGAGAGATAAAATTTTAAAATTAGAAAACTCTTTACAAAACTCTCAGAAGGTACCAATTTCTGAAACTCCCAGCAACGCTGATGAGATCATCAAGGAGTATGATCATAGTTTCCAGAAGTTCCTTGCTAAAAGCATAGATAGAAGCAGAATGGCTTCAATGATCTATGGAGTTAGCAGAAACGGCAGGAAAGGAATAGGATACCAAGGTAAGGTTCCTACACCTAAGAATGTCATGGATTTAGTTATTAAACACACTCCTCTAAATTCACACTTTGTGTATGGTCACACACACGACATCAAATACACTAGCAGTAAGCACTCTGTGAAACCAAAATTCAACCAGAGTTTTGGTAAAACTAACAAGTCAGGACCCAAGAAGATCTGGGTACCTAAGGACAAAATAATACATGTTGCAGATATCTTTAGCAGCAAGTCAGAAACACCAATCATGGTACCTGGACTCTGGCTGCTCACGACACATGATGGGAAGAAGGCATATGTTCCAAAGCCTGGAACTTAAGCCTGGAGGCCACGTTGGCTTTGGAGGCAATCAGAGGGGAAAGATTATTGGCTCTGGAACTATAGGTAACAGAAATCTTCCCTCTATTAATAATGTTCTGCTAGTTGATGGATTGATGCATAATCTGTTATCCATAAGTCAATTAAGTGATAACGGTTATGATATAATCTTTAATCAAAAATCATGTAAAGCTGTTAGTCAGAAAGATGGGACTATCCTATTTAATGGTAAGAGGAAAAACAACATTTACAAAATCAAACTTTCTGAACTAAAGAGTCAGAACGTAAAATGTCTTCTGTCTGTTAACAACGAGCAGTGGATCTGGCACAGAAGATTGGGGCATGTTAGTATGAGAAGAATATCTCAGATTAACAAACTCAATCTGGTCAGAGGACTTCCAAATTTGAAGTTCAATTCAGATGCTCTGTGTGAAGCATGTCAGAAAGGCAAATTTGCAAAACCTTCTTTTAAATCCAAAAATGTTGTTTCTACCTCTAAGCCATTAGAACTTCTGCACATTGACTTATTTGGACCAGTTAAAACTGCTTCAGTCAGTGGCAAGAAGTATGGGTTAGTAATCGTAGATGACTATAGCAGATGGACATGGGTAAAGTTCTTAAGACACAAGGACGAGTCACACTCTGTGTTTGTTACCTTCTGTAACCAAGTTCAGAATGAAAAAGATCTTAGAATCGTTAAAGTCAGAAGTGATCATGGTGGAGAATTTGAAAATAAAGATTTTGAGTCATTCTTTAATGACAAAGGCATTCTGCATGATTTCTCTTGTCCTAGAACTCCCCAACAAAATGGAGTTGTAGAACGAAAGAACAGAACATTGCAAGAAATGGCCAGAACCATGATCAATGAGACAGACGTTGCTAAGACTTTATGGGCAGAGGCAATAAACACAGCGTGCTACATTCAGAATAGAATCTCAATAAGACCTATTCTGGAAAAGACTCCATATGAATTGTGGAAGAACAGAAAGCCCAACATTTCGTATTTTCATCCATTTGGATGTACTTGCTATATGTTAAATACTAAGAATTATTTGAACAAGTTTGATTCTAAGGCACAGAAGTGTATTATGTTAGGATACTCTGAACGCTCAAGAGGGTACAGAGTATACAATACATAAACACAGATTATGGAAGAATCAATCAGTGTTCGTTTTGATGACAAGCTTGACTCTGAAAAGTCAAAGCAGAATGAAAATCTTGCAGGTATAGAAATTGAATTTGCAGGTTCTGAAGACAAGTCATCAGAAGCTCTCAACACAGACATTCCTTCAACATCTGAAAGAAGCAATGCTAGAAATCCTACAACTGCTGCTGATCAACCTCAGAAGAGATTACCCAGAAGCAGTTTGGATCATCCAGAAGAAACAATCCTAGGAAGAAAGGAAGATCCAATCAGAACAAGAGCAAGCTTCAGAAACTCTGAAGAAACTCTTATGGGACTTGTGTCTCTGATTGAACCTTCTTCTATTGACGAAGCACTTCTGGATAATGACTGGATTCTGGCAATGCAAGAAGAGCTGAATCAATTCACCAGAAACGACGTATGGGATCTCGTTCCAAGACCAAAAGGATTCAACGTCATTGGAACAAGATGGGTGTTCAGAAACAAGCTCAATGAACAAGGTGAAGTCGTCAGAAACAAGGCACGACTGGTTGCACAAGGTTATAGTCAGCAAGAGGGGATAGACTATACAGAAACCTTTGCCCCAGTCGCCAGGTTAGAATCTATCAGACTCTTAATCTCATTTGCTGTTAATAGAGGCATCACTCTGTATCAGATGGATGTCAAAAGTGCATTCTTAAATGGTTATATAGAAGAAGAAGTTTATGTTCACCAACCCCCAGGTTTTGAAAATACAAAACATCCAGAACATGTTTTCAAACTGAAAAAGTCACTGTATGGTCTGAAACAAGCTCCCAGAGCTTGGTATGAAAGGCTAAGTAACTTTCTGCTTGAAAATGAATTCACCAGAGGGAAAGTGGACACTACTCTATTCTGTAAAACAGTTAAGAGTGACATTTTAGTCTGTCAAATTTATGTTGATGATATTATTTTTGGTTCTACTAATCCTTCTCTTGGAAGAAAATTTGCTAAGTGTATGCAGGCAGAATTTGAGATGAGCCTCATGGGGGAACTGAAATTCTTTCTAGGAATTCAGATCAATCAAACTCCAGAGGGAACTTACATTCATCAGAGCAAATACATCAGAGATCTTCTGAAGAAATTTGACCTCTCAGAATGTAAGCCATCAAAGATTCCAATGCATCCCACGTGCATTCTGGAAAGAGAAGAGGTAAGCAAAAGCGTAGAACAGAAAGTCTACAGAGGTATGATTGGTTCTCTCCTTTATCTGACTGCTTCAAGACCTGATATTTTATTCAGCGTATGCATTTGTGCTAGATTCCAATCAGATCCTAGAGAATCTCACTTAACAGCTGTTAAGCGAATTTTCAAGTATCTGAAAGGTACTACTAATCTGGGTTTGTTTTATAGAAAATCTAGTGATTACAGCTTAGTAGGCTACTGTGATGCTGATTTTGCTGGAGACAGAGTGGAACGTAAAAGTACTTCTGGAAGCTGCCAGTTTCTGGGAGAAAATCTGATCTCATGGTCCAGCAAAAGGCAATCAACAATCGCTCTGTAAACAGCAGAAGCTGAGTACATAGCAGCAGCTGGTTGTAGCACACAAATGCTCTGGATGAAAAGTCAGCTTGAAGACTTCCAGATTTTTGAGAGTAACATTCCTATTCTTTGTGATAATACTTCTGCTATTTGCTTAAGTAAGAATCCTATTTTACATTCTAGAGCTAAGCATATAGAAATAAAACATCATTTCATTAGGGACTATATTCAGAAAGGTATTTTAAACTTGAAATTTATAGATACAGACCATCAATGGGCTGATATCTTTACTAAACCCCTTTCAGAAGATAGGTTTAATTTCATTCTGAAACATCTCAGCATGAAAGTATGCCCAGAATGAAAATGTTTTAATTCCATGTATTTATCTTCAGAATGTAATTATATTACTGTGAACTTCTGATCAATCTTCCTTCAGAAAGATAGAACATGCAGATTGTATCAGATGCAAGTCTAAAGATCTGAGAGTCTAATCTCAAATACAGACGTGCTGATCACTACATCAAACAAGTGTCATCCAATCATCAGCAAATCCCTGAAGCAGAACGCGTGCACGCCTCTGAGAAAGGAAAGCGCTGATTGGGTGCATTGAGACACATGTCTGGTAACCGTTTTTAAGTATCTTTCTCAAATCCCCCAAAATCAGCAAGCATTTAATGCAGAGTAATCACGCTTGTTAATGGCAATCATTATTTTTTTTCTCTCTCTTAAAAACGTTTAATTTTTCAAAATAATTTTTGAAAACTTTATTTAAGCACATTATTCTTCATTCTTACTCTTTACGCTTTCTCATAATCTCTCAAGAACTTTCTGCATATTTCTGAGTTTATCTCCTTCAAAACCTTTTTCTCTCAAATCACTCTAAAATCTTTGTTGTGTGAGAACAATGGCATCCTCCAGGTGCAACCATCAGAAGAAGACAAGACCCTTCAGGAAGAAAATCCAGCAGAAGATGTAGCTGAAAGTTCTGAGAAGCTTCCTCCTGCTGAAAGTTCTCAAGCTGCCTTGGACAGGCAGGCTCTGGAAGAATTAAGGCTGAATGACTTGCGTCTACAGCAGCGGATGGAAGAGAATGATCAGAAGATGGAAGCAAGAATGAATGTACAGGACAGCAAGATTGACACTGTTGTCAATATGGTTCAGAAGCAGAATGAAACTTCTGAAAAGATTCAAGCAATGCTGGAAAGCCTGTTCTCACGCATGCCCCCACAACCTTAAATATTTTTTCATGCATGACATTCTCTATGCTTTCTTCATTTTCTGATATATTGTTTTGACTATGTTTGTAATGCTATTTTGCTCTAATTCTGAACTATTTTAATATAATTAGTTTTTCTGATCTTAAGTGTTTTTACACATCACCAGCACTTTTTGATTGCTGACAAAAAGGGGGAGAACAAGAATGATATTTAAAATCAATAACGGCTAACTAGACAGAAATTCTCAAACATTCTAACTCTCTATTACTTGAAATGTTTTTCTGTTTTGTTTTTAAGTCTACAGGCACAATGAAGACTAGAAGCTAGATGCTCTGATCAAAATGTAGAAGCTCATGTTGCTCTGATCAAATATGAAGTTCTGATATATGAAGCTCTGATCGTCCTAACACTCTGATCCGAAGCAAAGCTCTGACAGGAAAAGCTCTGAAGCTCTGCTCTCTGATAAGTCAAAGACTATTATTCTGATGTTCAAAGATAGAAAAAGATCTGATCCTGAAGAACACGCATATCAAAGGGAAGTAACAAACTCAGGGGGAGTATCTCTTAACTCTGATTTCTCTTTACTTCTTAACTCTGAAACATCTCCTAGATACCTTTTCACGTTATGTTTTCATTTAAAATATCTAGTTTTTGTCATCATCAAAAAGGGGGAGATTGTTAGAACAATGTTTGAATCTAGTACCCTATATTTAAGTTTTGATGATAACAAAGTGAAAAGATATAGTATTTAAATGTTTCATGATTGAATTATATGCTGCCTAAAAATACTATGCTCTGACTTGCAGATATGCTGATTAAAATATGCAAGATCACTTCATCAGCATCAGAACTTGATTTGATACACCAGCATCAGAAGTTGCTGAATCAGAACGTGAAGATCAGATGATCAACTCACGAACACGCTGAAGCTTGATGAACAGAACTGCGCGTAAAACACTCTGATACAGAATCAATAGTTCATCAGCAGCTAAGCAGAATCAGAATGAGCCAAGCCAGAACGTGCATTGAAGAAGCAACGGTACTGTGCATTGAACGCTAATCAATTCCAACGGCTTCATTCCAGACAAGATCTGCTCAAAAAGGAAAGCTTGTTAATAGCATTGAATCAAGAATATTTGCATCAACGTTCATCTTCTCAAGTGCTATATAAACCAAGCTTCGAAGATTATAATGCCTAATGCTTCCAAACTCTCTACACGCACAAAGCTGAACAATAATCTTCATCTACCAGTTTTGCTAAACCAACAAACTCTGATACTCCATTAGCGTTTAGCATTCTAAGTTTCTAAGCTTCATTTGTGTAAACATCACAGTTGTGATATAGTTTTGTAGAAAACATTCACACACATTATTTTATACCTTTGTAAGAAAGTGTTGCCGTGACAAACCGGATTGTGGTTTGAATCAATAAGGCTTTAGCAGTTGTTAAAGCAGATTTGTATTCAGTTGAATATAGTGAATTAAGACCTCGTTGGAGAGAGGCGAAATCACCTTGACGGGTGGACTGGAGTAGTTTGAGATCAAACGAACCAGGATAAAAATATCTTGTCAATTGCCTTAAGTTTCCAGTTTTACAATTCAACCCCCCCTTCTTGTGTTTTTCACCCCTTCAGACAACACTGCTCAACATAAATTCTTCTCCTTCATGAATGGTTTCTATGGCTATAATAAAATCAAAATGGCTCCCGAGGACATGGAGAAAACCACTTTTGTTACACAGTGGGGTAGTTTTTGTTACAAGGTCATACCTTTCGGTTTGAAGAATGCAGGGGAAACCTATCAACGAGTTATGGTAGCCTTATTACATGACATGATCCATCATGAGATAGAAGTCTATGTAGATGATATGATTGCAAGGTCACAGACTGAGGAGGAGCACCTTGATCACTTACACAAGTTGTTTGAAAGGTTGAACAAGTACAAATTGAGGCTGAATCCTAATAAGTGCACAACTGGAGTAAGATTTGGAAAGATTTTAGGCTTTATCGTCAGTGGAAAAGGTATCAAAGTTGATCCTGCAAAGGTCAAAGCCATTCAAGAAATGCCAGCCCCCCATTCTGAAAAGGAGGTCAGAGGTTTCTTGGGTCAACTTAACTACATTGCTCGATTTATATATCACCTAACTGCTACTTGTGAGCCAATCTTCAAACTCTTAAAGAAAGATCAAGTAGTAGGATGGAACAACGACTGTCAAGCAGCCTTGGACATCTTCGAGAAGCCAACTCTCTCCAGATGAATAGCTAGATGGCAAATGATTTTGACTGAATACGATATCCAATATACTACACAAAAATCCATCAAAGGAAGTGTACTGGAAAATCACTTGCCCCATCAAGCTGTTGTTGATTTCCAATCCATGAACTTTGAATTTCCATACGAGAATATCATGCTGATAACTGATTGGGAAAATCCTGGACCATATGTCGGACCTGAACAAGGATCCTGATGGACTATGGTTTTTTATGGAGCTTCCAATGCTTTGGGTAATGAAGTTGGTGTTGTGATTATTTCTCCCAAAGGTTTCCATACACCTTTCAATGCCAGTCTATGCTTCGATTGTACAAACAACATGGCTGAGTGTGAGGCATGCATCTTGGGTCTCAAGGCTGCCATTGATCTAATAATCAAATTCTTGAGCGTATATGGAGATTCGACATTAGTAATCATTCAAGTTAAAGGAGAGTGGGATACTAAACATCCTAGTTTGATCCCTTACAGAGAGCTTGTGTTAACCCTCATTCCACACTTTGAGGAGGTTACCTTTGAACACTTTTCAAGAGAAGAAAATTTGTTGGCAGATGCCTTAGCGACAATGTCATCCATGTTCAAGGTAAAGTGGGACAACAAGGCTCATAGAATTAAAATTGAAATATTTGACGAACCGCCACACTATTGTGATATTGACACCGACGAAGAGAAGCCTTGGTATCATAAGGTGAGGAGATATCTGGAAGCAGAAAAGTATCCTAAAGGAGCTTCCGTCAATGATAAGAAATTCCTGCGAAGGTTTTCATCCAAATGTTTCCTAAGCAATGGAATCTTGTACAAACGTAACCACGATTAAACTCTCCTCTGTTGTATGGACAAGAAGGAGGCAGAGAAAATCATGGAGGACATGCGTGATGGTATCTTTGGAACTCGTTCTAGTGGACACACTATGGATAAGAAGATTCTGAGGGCTGGTTATTATTGGTCAACAATGGAAACTGATTGTCACCATCATTCAAGGACTTGCCATAAGTGTCAGATATATGCCGACAAAGTTCATGTGCCTCCAATACCTCTAAATGTCATGACTGCTCCGTGGCCATTTGCAATGTGGGGAATTGACATAATTGGAGAGATCAAGCCCAGAGCTTCTAATGGAAATCGATTCATCCTTGTTGCTATTGACTACTTCACCAAATGGGTCGAAGCTGCCTCGTATGCCTCAGTCATAAAGAACATTGTAGCCAGATTTATCAAACATAACCTCATCCGCCGTTATGGTATCCCTGAAAGAATCATCACTGAAACCATAAATAATCTCAACAATGCTATGATTATGGAACTTTGCACTCAGTTCAAAATCAAGCATCACAATTCTTCTCCTTACAAACCTTAAATGAATGGTGCTGTGGAAGCTGCTAATAAAAACATAAAGAAGATTGTGCAAAATATGGTGGTGACCTACAAAGACTGGCACAAGATGTTACCGTTTGCTCTTCATGGTTACCGTACTCCAACTCGAACATCAGTCGGGGCAACTCCTTTCTCTTTAGTCTATGGCATGGAAGTTGTCCTACCTATGGAAGTTCAGATTACTTCCTTAAGGATTATGAAAGAAGCAGACTTAGGTGAAGATGGATGGATTTAGACTAGGTTAGATCAGTTGAACATAATTGATGAGAAGAGACTGGTTGTTGTTTGTCATGGTCAAATGTATCAAAAGCGTATGATCAAATCTTTCAACAAAAAGATCAAACCTCGAGTGTATCAGACTGGAGATTTGGTAATAAAGCACATCATTCGTCCTCAAGGCGATCCCAGAGGAAAATGGACTCCCACTTACGAAAGGACATTTTTTGTTAAGAAAGTTTTCTCTGGTGGTGCCATGATGCTGAATACTATGGACGACGAAGATTTTTCGCATCATGTGAACGCGAACATAGTCAAAAAATACTACGCATAAAAATGAGCCACTAGGTTGACATACCTAGGCAAAAATAAGGGCATCCCGGTGAACCAAAGAGGTTCAGGAAAAAGTTAGGGATATATACAAAAGATTATACACCCGACAAGTCGAGAACCTGAAATGGCGGCTTGGGCAAAAATGGGTATCCTGGTGGACTGAAAACCCGAAAGGGCGGTCCAGGAAAAAGTTAAGGATTAAAGCGTATGACTATTCCCCGTGGAATCTCTACATCCAAATTTATTACCAAGGTCCAAGTTAAATGGTCCAAGATCAATTCAATCAGCTTCTTTAAATGGCAAAGGATGATGTTCGAAGACATTGGGCAATAGCGGGGTTGGAACTCAATGAGATCACTTCCACATGGCTATTATTCTTATTTTCGCTTTGTATTCCTTTCATTATTTCAATGATTTTCCTATTACTAGGATCTCTGTCTCCTTGTACACAAGCGACTATTTGTGGGAAAAACATCAATACAAATATACTTTGAAGTGCAAACTTTTTGTTTTTTCTGTTTTGAGTGTAAAAGTGTCCAATGACAAAATTGAATGAACATATGCATATGAACATGATTAACTTTCAACAAATGTATGCATAAAAACAGTAATAAGCATTTCCTTAAGGATTTGGGATATCCCCACAGAGTTACTTCAATAAAACTCTCCCCGTTGAGATAAATTCGTACATCTAGAGTTCCAATCTCTTAGAAACCATCTCCCCAGCTGAGTTGGTCTTAAAAAAAGAAGCCTCGTGGAGTTCTTCCTAAAGAATTCACTTCCCCATTAGGTCGTCAAATATTCTCTTCAACAGGGTTTATTTCCCAAACAAACTACAAATTCCCCAATACCAGTATTTTCCTCATACCATTACAAATTAATGGACAAGACCTCTAATCCCCAACAGAGTCATTACTATCCCTAAAAGTTGATGCGAAGCCTAGAATTCGACTAGATAACAGTTTAACTACATCTAAGTTGATGCGAAGCCTGGAATTCAACAACATAACAGTTTAACTTCATCTAAGTTGCTACGAAGCCTGGAATGCGACCAGATAACAGTTAACTTCATCTGAATTGTTTGGAAGCCTGGAATCCGACCAAATAACAGTTAGTTTTAGTTTCTGCGAAGCTTGGAATATGAACAGATAACAATTAACTTCATCCTTCCAAGTAAGTTACCGCGAAGCCTGGAATCCGACCAGATAACAATTAACTTCATCCTCCTAAGTAAGTTACTGCGAAGCTTGGAATCTGACCAAATAACATTTAAACTTCATCTTCCCCAGTAAGTTATTGTGAAGCTTGGAATACGACCAGATAACAGTTAACTTTATTTTCCCCAGCAAGTTACTGTGAATCCTGGAACCCGACCAGATAACAACTAAATTTTATTCTCCCCAGTAGAGCAATGGACAACTAAAACTCTTGAACTCTATTCCCCAAGCAGAAATCAACATTGCCCGTAGAGTTTAATCAAACAAAGTAAATGTTCCCTAGAGGAATTCTCCTCAAACATCAAAGCAGGAATCCCCAACGAAAACACTCTAAACGGGGTTTGAAGATGCACATACTCTTCATCCCCAACAACAATCCGGGATTTAACTTCCCAAAACTCCCCAGCATTTGTCAAGGATTTATTTTCCAGACAAAGATACACTTCAACAATATTTCATATTCATACATCATACTACATATATGACAAATGCATACAACATAATCTCATTTATTTTGAGAACATCATTACGCCATGCATACATCCACATGAAACTAACCCTCTTCTTTGCAGGAAAAGCTAGTCAACAAGAAAAAAGTCCTCTCCTGGATATTTTTACATCTTCCAGCTAATGATAGGTAATCAACAGTCCTCTTCTGGATGGATTTACTTTTACCATTTCTTAATAGGCAATCAATAGACCTCTTCTGGCTAGATTCACTTTCTCCAGTTAATAATAGGCAACCAAAAGGCCTCTTCTGATTAGATTTGTTTCCCCAGTACAATCACCATCACAAGGTCTCTTCTGGTTAGATATATTTCTCCCAGTTAAAGACAGGTAAAAGACATCTACAATTTCAGTATAAATTGACCAAGGATTTATTCTGATACTTCTTCCAGTTTCTACCAACAGTCACTTTGGATGGAATTAATAAGCCCATCTCCGACAAACTCTTCATCATTTCTCCAAATGGCATCTTTAAGCCCATTCCAGACATAATCAACTAACACATCATCGAGTGCAAATTTCTAGGCACTTTAGTGTTAAATCATCTTTCACCTTCAAGTCACGAATGATGGACCCGCTAATCTAACTCTTAAGGTTTAAGAAGATTGAACAGGGGCAGCTGTTGTACCCCAAAATTTTCCCTCTCATTTCTCAAGACATTTCCCACAAGATCTTCAATAACTCAAGCTTGCACAAGGATTGACTAGGTCAAGACATCTTCTCCACACTGATACCTCAAATTAGGGTTTGAGTTTTCACAAGGAAAATTGGACTTTTAATGCCTCATATTACTTTCATGGATCGTTATGGACCTTCAAGATTGCTCATGTCAAGTTTCAAGTCTTGCAGTTCAAGTTTGCTCAATCAATTAGTCAGATGACCTAAAATCAACTATATTGGGTAAAACGTCAACTATGGTCAACTTACAGTCAAACTTCAATATTTTTGGCCCATATCAACATTTTTAACTCATATGTATCAATTGATCAAGTTTGGATCACAACTCCACAAGAAAATTGATCAAATCACCAAAAGGGCAAAATGGTCAAAATTAGGGTTTTGACTGAGAAGACTTGATTTTTGACTTTTGACCTAATACATAACTTATTGGATTGAAACATGATATCAAGGATTCAAATGCATCATCTTGACCTAATTGCACGGTTCAATTCATTTCTCAAGATCAATTGATTGATAGGAAAAATTTGATCAACTGATGAAAAAGTTAATTGTACACTGAAAAGTTAAACTTTGACTTTTTAATCAAAATTAAGGTTCAAAGATCACATTTCATCAAGACATACAAAAATATGAAATTTGATCATCAAGAAATCAAGAAAGTCAAAATTCATTTTGAAAAGTCAAAGTTTTTAAGACTTTTAGAAATTTTTCTAAGTGTTTTATACATGCTTTTTCTTCATGACTTCATGCCAATTTTTCACCATGATGCAAGATGATTCAAGGAAAAATTTCAAATTGAAATTTATATATCTTGATGAATTCTACAAAATTTTATTAGAGGGCTCATGTTCAAAAAATTCTTAGATTTTGAGTTATAAGGCCATAAAGTCATGAACTTTTTCTTAAAACACTTGATAAAATTTTAAGTGTGTTAGGAAACTTTCTGATACCAACTTCATGACAACATTTCACATTGTTACAATTGTATTATTAAAAAATGGAAAACATGAAGGTTGTATAGGATGTTACAAGCTTTCCGAAAAGTCCAAGAACTCATTGAGATCATGCTTGAGCTAAGAGAATCGAAGAGATGAAGTCAGGGTTTCATTCTTGATTTACAAGGTAGAATTTGTGAAGAACATTTGATCAAATCCACAAGCCATGCTGCATAATCTTGCTTCTCAAGCCTCAAACTTGTGTTCCACTCCATAATTAATGGTTTACACAATTGATTGATCCATTATCCAAGTGTTTGAAGCATTGTCCAAGTCAATTTTCCATTAATGGCACAAAGTTCACACTTCCATTTTGGAAAAGTTCACTTTAATCACAAAGTCCACTCTCCTTGAGCTTTGCACTTGTTCTTTATGCATACACAATATCTACAAGCCAGAAGCAACATGTTTAAAGCTTCTACCCACTCTAGATAGCCTTGTACCATGTCTTGGAAAAATGTTTGTCAACTTTGCTTCAAAATTAAGAAACTTATCCATAACATGTGATTTTAAAATCTCATTAATGTACGCACTCCAAACCTCTTGCTTATAAATAGAAGTACTATTTGTGAGATAAAAACACGAATTAGCAAGCTCTTAAACTCACTGAAGCTCTCACAAACTCAGATTGCACACAAAACTCCATTTTCATGCAAAAACTGACCTTACACTCCCATCTCTCAAACTACTCGTGCGTTTCCTTTCCAAATAATTCCAAAAGCTTCCTAACATCAAACGCAACTCATTCCAATACCTGTTACAGTTCTGTAACTCCAATTCCACTATTGTCCAAACTCAAAAATAGAGCATTGCACTTGGACTTCTATAGCACGATTCAGTCATCCACAACTCAAGCTAAGCATTGCATTAGCTTCCTAGAGGCTCAAGGAAGCTAACCTGATTATTATAGAACCTTGAAGAAAGCTCATTTGCAAAACTAGAAATCCATTTTCGAGGTAAGTTTTCTGGTTTTTGAACTTTTCATATAGGCATTGTTAGCTTTCCATTTTAAAAGATAAAATGTAGACATCATAGCCCTGAAGATGACCATGTCCTTAGAATTCATTTATATTGCCAGAGTAATGCGAATTTTAAGTTTGAAATCTCTGAAAAAGTTAGGTCAGAATTTGGTACCATTAGAAATTCGTGTTCATCTTTGATTGTTAGTTTAAGTTATTTACATTTCTGAAATCATGGTGAAATTTCTAACAAGTTTGATGTTTACACTTTTGAGAATGGATGAGAAACGAATGAGTTGCAGGGATTCTGGCTCGAGGTTGAAGATGAAGTTCATCATTAGAATTGATTTTGTAATATATATTTATGGTTTTGTTTATAATATCGAATGTATAGCAACCCCAGTGGTAGAAACATGCGCCTTTCACCTTTAGGACCTGGGTTCGAGCCCTAGCGTCTGTTTTGCCATTTTTTTCATATTTTTTTCTTCTTTTTTGTTACAAACAGCCAGCACTTGGGCCTCCTTACTGGGCCTTTTGCATTTTTACTTCACTAACCCCTTGCCTGCTAGCAACAATGCAACCCATTTATTTTTATTTTCTTTTTTCAGATTACACACAAATCATCTTAGGCCTAAACAAAACGAAAACTTTTTTTTGCTTAAAGACCTCTCGTCTAGTTTCACATCACCTGGCTTTATTTTTTATATTTTATTTTACTTTCTTTTTCTTTATTTTTTTATTATTATTAATATTATTATTATCATTATTTTTTATTAATAAAAATCCAAAAAATATTTTATTTATTTATTTACATATTTAAAATATACTCTTACTTTTTATTTCTTTTAAGACTAAAAAGACCAAAATATATTTTCTCATTAAATTCATTTTCTTTTCTTAAAATTAAATAAAAAATTAGACTTAGGTTTATTTTATTATTTTATTTTTTATTAAAATTAATTTATAAGTTAGGTTTCTTTTAGTTAATCAACTTTTTATACTAGTTTAATTAAGATAAAATCCTTTTTAACAAAACCCTAAAAAACTTGCCTTCTCCAAATAATTTAATTTCTTTTCTTAAATCAATTTATGATAATTTTTTTATTTGAACTAATCATTTTAATTAGTTTAATTAGAATCAAAGTTTTCTTATAAACTAAAAACTTAAACAAATACATTTTCTTTTCTTACATATCACTTTTGTCTTTGTACATTATCTTTATATTTCTTGTATATTATTATTCATTCAATATGGTTGTGTAATACGGTGGCAGAACCGACTATTATATTGGTTTTGCGTTTGTGTTTGCAAATGTTGCGGTAAGCAAGAGTCGCCACCAAAATTTTCTTTTATCCAAGTTAAGGAAAGGGTGAAAAGAACAAAAAAAGACCTTTTCGAGAATTTTCTGAGTAAGGGGGGTGGATTATGAAAAGGGAAGGTGTTAGCACCCTTTTCATCCGTAGTTATCTACGGGCTCTTAAATGCTTAGCTTATTTTAAAAGTACCTTATGCTTTTTGTGTGTTTTGAAAAGTATTTGAAAATTTCTTAGTGTGGCGATTCGCTTTACGATAACTCTTGTATCAGTCCTCAAGACTGTTGACAAAGCAAATGTTTTTGAAAGTTGATTTTGAAATGTGTAAGTGTGAAAAGTTTGTTTTATTTGAGCAAGCATCTAATATCTATCTACTTTCACTCGAAAAGGTTTGTTCTTTACCTCCTATCCTTTAGACAGCACTATCCTACTATTAATGAGTAGGTAGCCCTATCGTTGGATCTTGAGGGACAATTGAAGGGGCGTTTAGTCATAAAGGCAACATGTGGAGACGCTTTAGCAATTTTGTCTAGGGATTAGATCATTTACTGAAAGGTAACTTTAGGGTCGTCGAGGGACTATGATCTTTTTGGTTTACGGGTCTTTGCTAAAGCGTCCCAGTTTCGTGGGACATGACTGTTTTTCCGAAGGCAACCAAAGTGGGATACCCTAGAGGTGTATATGTGCATGTGCATTATGTTTCAGTTATTTTTGTCTTTTTTTTTAGGTTTTCTAGCGTTTGATTTTAGTCTTTACCATACAATCCTATTAGTCATATTCCGAGCAGTTAATATGAAAAGCAGTAAAAATGCAGAAAGAAAGGGTTCTACGCTATTACAACCAAATCGAAAGACAAGAAAAATGTAAAAAAAAAAGAACAAAAAAAAGAAGAAAAATGAATTCTTCGATCCAGACAATAGACTCCTTCAATTCACCCTTCTTTTGCACTCTTTCGATTATGCTTGAGAGTGGACGTGAACAAGCTTCGATTTGCACCTTTTCCTGCCTCCTTCGACGGAGTTTAGGAATGGTATGGGCAAAATTTGATTACACCCTTATCTACTTCTTTCGATTGAGCCAGGGAGTGGGAATGAACAACCTTCAAATACAAACTCCTATGCTTATTTCAATTTAGACTATGAAGTAACATGGACCTGTAGAGCATCATGAGTGTATATCCTTCTTTCACACTCTTTTTTTCATTCATTTGAATTTGTACAGGTTAGTTCCAATATATATACAGACAAGAAAAGCAAACAAACCAAGAGGGAAGAAACGAAGAACATAACTAAGAAGCCATCTACATATTATGCTGAAACGAAAAGTAAGTAAAAGGCTATTTACATGTCATGCTGAAACGAAAGATGCAAGGTCAAGGGGACTTACCTTGCTTAAAACTAGAACTTGTGGGGGGGACTAGAGTTGCTGGATGCTCTTGGATTCGAAAGGAAAGAGGCAAGTTGGGTGTGATTCTCTTGAGTTTTGAAAGTTTCTGGTGAGCTTCTCTTAGGATTTGTATGCGTGTAAGGCAATATATGTGTCTGGTTCCTGGGCTTATGTCTCCAGTGTGTGTGCATGTGTACATGGTATCCTCCATTTTTTCCTTGCTAGTGTGCTCCTTATATAGAGGGGATGGAGGGGACAAGAGGGAAAAGGAATAAACATCCATTAAGTTGGTGTTTTAAGGCCATAAATATCACTTTGAAACTTTGCCAAAGACATGGTTTCTTGTCCCTTTTTGAATTTTCTATGAACCTGGACATTTGACTTTCGAATGCCCTCCTTCGTATAACTCTGATTGCCTTCTTCGAATGGCTCTAATTGCCTCCTTCACATGGCTCTGATTGCCTCCTTCGAATGGTTCTGATTCAGCTCCTTCGATGGAGTCCATCCACGTCAATATGAATTGCTCAGATCTTTGGTGACTCTGAATTCAGAGTTTTCCCTTATCAGAGTTTCTTTAATTAAGTCAATATCTGCATCAATTCGAATTGCCCGGAATTCTCTTCGTCAGAGTATTTGTCCTTTTTGATGACTCTGGATTCCAATCTGTTCATAGTTTCCTTCATCAGGGCTTCTTCGAGATCCCCTCAGATCTTTTCTTTTCGATTGACTCTGGATCTCGATTCAATTTGTACAAAGTCTCAACATTGTGGATTCTTTGATCAGCCCCTAAGTTCACTCTCTTTGATTTCTCTGACACTACTCCACTAGCCCAATCGAAAGAATTTATTCTGGTCATTCGAAGCTTCCTTTGGCAGGAATGTGCTTGTGCAGGGGGTTTGGGCTTGGCAACATACATGATTTTAGCCAGTAAGCATCTTGGACCAAGACTCGTCACAGAGAAAGCTTGTTTTCAATAGTCACGTGTCCTTCGAATAGACCAATGAATTCTTCTTCAAAGGGGCCAATGAATATGCCTTCGTAGGGATTATCATGTGTGTTTAAGTGTGGAAAATTGTTTCAAAGGGGACCATTGCCCATTCGAAGCTGGCATAAAGGCAGCCCATGCCTTGTGGATGCTAGCATGAGGCAGGTCAAAGCAAGCATAAAAAGAGGCCATTGCCTAGTGAATTGAATCAGGCATGAAGGAGGTATTTGCCTTGTGGGTCGAAGGAATATTTTTTCCTAGTTGATTGAAGGCAAATCTGAAGAAATCTTGGCCTTGTGCGCTGAAGGCAAGCTGAAAAGGGGCCCTTGCCTTATGAATCGAAGGGATGTATAAGGCAACCCTTTGTTCTGTGAATCGAAGACCAGTAAAAGGGGCCTTTTGCCTTGTAGATCAAAGGCAAGCTGATGGGTCTTTGCTTTATGAAACCAAGGAAAGCATGAGGAAGTTTCTGCCTAATATACCAAAAACAAGCATGAAGAGGCATATATGTGTTGATGACAAGATGAAGGGGACTTTTTCCCAGTGGAAGCTTTGTGAACTAAGCTTGATCGAAGGAGATTCAGCGTCCAATCGAAGCTTGTGGGACAATGCTTGGTCGAGGGGTTTTGGGAGCCCAGTCGAAGCTTAGTGTTAAGCCAATCGAATGAGACTGCTTAGATACCAATCAAAGGACATTGTTTAGATACCAATCGAAGGACATTGTTGAACTGCCAATCAAAAGACACTTTGCTAACATTCAAAATTTTCATTTTCTTTAAGCGAGTGTTTGTAACCACCCATATAAGAGAAAAAAACCTTGGGAAACATGAGAGGGCAAATTTTGGGGTACAATAGCTGCCCCTGTTCAATATTCTTAAACCTGAGGATTTAGATTGGCTTGTCTGCCTTCATGATCTGAAGGTGGAAGAGGATTGAACACTAGAGTGCCCATAAATTTGCACTCACATGAAGTAACATTGATGGTTGATGATGTCGGGAATGGGCTTACAGATGCCATTTGGAGAAGATGACAGAGAGTCATCAGAGATGGGCTTAAAGATGCCATCCAAAGTAGATGTTGATTTCACACATGGTCCCTTTGGGGGTTCCTATTCCCGCTGTCAGAGGAGGAGCCCGTTGGGGAATGTGGGTTTCTATTGTTCTCCTGCTTGAGAAAAACTCTGTAAGGAATAGAGTCTAGGAACTTCAGTTGTCCAAGGCTCTACTGAAGAGTTACCTCTATACTGGAGAAATGAAAGTTTACTATTTTCTAGTTGAAGTCCAGGCTTCACAGTAACTTATTGGGGATGATGGAATTAACCGTTACCTGAAGATGTAATGAAAAGAGCCTATGTAGGGCTGTTTTGGAATAAGTCAGTGTTAGTCTGCATCCGGAGATATATGAGAAGGAACCCATGTAAGATTGCTTCGTCTAGTCATGTAGATAGTTTTCCTGTCTGGTTTTAGGTGTTAATCTACAAACCAACTGTTCACAGATAGTTCTCCTAGCTTGTTACTGATATTAATATGGAACTTGAAAATTATCGGTTGCTGAGATTGTTGTCCTGGCTTGTTACAGGTATTAAACCCAGACCTGAGAAAGAAAGATAGTTTTCCTGGCTTTTACATGTATTAATCTTCAATCTCTTCACGTGGATAGTTCTCCTGACTTGCTACAGGTATTAATCAACAATCCGTCGTCCATAGATAGTTCTCCTGGCTTGTTACAGGTATTAATCTGGGACTTGTTTTTGCTGGTCGTTGAGATAGTTGTCCTGGCTTGTTACAGGTATTAATCTCTAACCTGAGAAAGAAAGATAGTTTTCCTGGCTTGTTACAGGTATTAATCTTTAATCTCTTCATGTGGATAGTTATCCTAGCTTGCTATAGGTATTAATCCGCAATCGTCCGTCCATAGATAGTTCTCCTGGCTTGTTACAGGTATTAATATAGGACTTGTTTTTGTTGGTCGTTGAGATAGTTGTCATGGCTTGTTACATGTATTAATCTTCGACCTGAAAAAGAAAGATAGTTTTCTTGGCTTGTTACAAGTATTAATCTTAAATCTCCTCATATAGATAGTTCTCCTGGCTTGTTACAGGTTTTAATCTACAGTCGGTCATCCATATATAGTTCTCCTGGCTTGTTACAGGTATTAATCAGGGACTTGGCAACATTGGACACATAGATAGTTCCCCGTTTGATTTCGGGAATTAATCTGTGGCCTAATGTATTTGTTGGTAAACCCGTCTTGCTTCGGGAGTTCATACCATTTGGTCGTGTAGATAGTTTTTGTAGGTGTTTAGGTATTGGCTTGCATTTTTGGTAAATCCCAAGTGTATGTGTGAATGTCATGACTGATGTCATAACATTGTAGTTCAGTTTGTACTGACTCATTAGGTACCTTTGCAGAAAAATATTGTAATTGAAGTACTGATGTTTATAAGTGTGTATCTGAGCATTTTGCAAAATGATCACATTTTGCTAAATCAGTAGACAGGTTTTCTCAGATGTCATAACAGATGTTATGACATCCTGTTCTGAACTAACAGGTTTGCAGGATGGATAAGTCTGAGTTTTTTCAGGAAATAACTCAGTCTTTCCTGAACAGAATCCTGCGTTTTCTGAGGGGTAACCTAGCTCAACCCTAACCTGGTTAATAAAGTCTTGTGACCTGGTCTTTAGGTCAAACGGAATTAACCCTAGGTTTTTGTGGAAACCCTAACTGAAGTTGCAGCTGCTATATATTCAACAGAGCTGCTGTTTTTCAAGGATCCCTCTTGATTGATGAGAAGATCATTTTTGTAATCTGAATAGATTTGTTTATTGTACTCCAAGCAATTATCATTGTGATAAGTGCCTTGGAATAGGTTTCTAATTGTAAGGGTTGTGCAGCACTCAAAGCTTTGAAGCAAGAGTGTTTGAATGTTCCTTGACTAAAGCTGTGAAGCAGAGTCAAGTTAGTTGTGTGCATCACTCAAAGCTGTGAAGCACGAGTGATTGTGGTGCTTGATTAAAAAGCTGTGAAGCTTAATCAAGTGTTTGTTTATGAAGAGTGTCTTCATCAATTCTTAAGTCAAATTGGTTTATGTATCACTGCTGTGATTGAGGGGGAGTGAGTAGGAACTCAGGTTTAAGTAGTACTTAGATTGGAATTGCATTGGGTAGGTCTTAAGTGAAGGAGATAAACTGGTTGGTTTATTCCTGAATTAAAATCTCTTATAGTGGATTTCCTCCCTGGCTTGGTAGCCCCCAGAGTAGGTGTTATTGCATACTGAACTGGGTAAATAATTGACTGTGTTCTTTATTGCTTTTGTATTTACTGTCATATAGTAAGTCAGATACGGTGTCATAACATTGAACGTGACATTGAGTATCTGCAGCCAGAATTTCAATTGGTATCAGAGCAGGCACCCTGCCTGTATTACTGGGTGAGATCTAGGGATATCACTTTCTGGCACTATGGACAAAGAAGGAGTTTTTGGAAATAGACCACCCATCCTGGATGGAACTAATTATGACTACTGGAAACCTCGTATGATTGCCTTCCTAAAATCTCTGGACAAAAAGGCTTGGAGAGCTGCTGACAAAGGATGGATTCATCCCACCATAACTGAGATAGATGGGACAATCAGTCTCAAGCCTGAGGAAGATTGGAGTAAAGAAGAAGATGAGTTAGCTCTGGGAAATTCAAAAGCTTTAAATGCCTTGTTCAATGGAATTGATAGAAACATTTTCATACTAGTACATCAATATGAACTGGCCAAGGAAGTTTGGGACACTCTCAAAACTACTCATGAGGGCACTTCCAAAGTAAAAATGTCAAGGCTTCAGATGTTGACCACCAAGTTTGAGAATCTAAAAATGATGGAAGATGAAACCATTCATGAGTTTCACATGAACATCTTGGAGATTGCCAACACCTCAGGAGCACTGGGAGAAAAGATGTCAGAAGAAAAACTGGTGAGGAAGATTCTCAGATCCTTGCCTAAAAGATTTGCAATGAAGGTAACTGCCATAGAGGAAGCCCAAGATATTAGCAAGTTGAAAGTGGATGAACTTATTGGGTCTCTTCAGACTTTTGAGATGGGAATCACTGATAATGGTGTCAAGAAGAACAAGAGCATAACACTTATGTCCAACACTGATGTTGAAGAAAACATTTCAGAAGCTGTAGCCATGCTTGGAAGACAGTTCAACAAACTCATCAAAAGAATAGATCCAAAGTCAAGGTCTAATGTTCATAACATTCTCTCTAACATTGAAAGTTCCAGCAGAAGACCAAGGTCAGAGGAGAAGGGAATCCAAGGCAGAGGAATTCAATGCCATGGTTGTGAAGGATATGGACATATTCGAGCTGAATGTCCTACCTTTTTTAAGAAACAAAAAGGAATGACAGTTACTTGGTCTGACTGTGATTCAGAAAGTAATTCTGAAGAAGAGACTGCCAAACGAGTTACTGCTTTAACTAGTGTTTGTACCTCTGAAAGTGACATCAGTGACGAAGAAGTGACTTTTGAAGAACTGGCTGATACTTACAAGGAATTGTGTATCAGAAGTACTGAAGTATGTGTGCAGAATGAGAAACAATCAAAACTCATCATAAAAATGGAGGCTGAAAAAAGGGCAAACCTTGAAACTATAAGTCATCTAGAAGGAGAAGTTCAATTGCTGAACTCACAACTGAATCAAATGACCAAATCTGTCAAGATGCTGACAAATGGAACAGACAAATTGGAAGAGATCCTTCAGGTTGGACAAAATGTGGGAAATAAATCTGGACTAGGATTTATGGAAGCAATGAAATCTGGTTCTGGTAAGCAAATGTCTAAACAGATGTCTCAACACAACTCTCGACATCAGGAACAGAGACATATGAGGAAAAGGTACCAAAGATGGAAATGTCATCATTGTGGTAGGTATGGCCACATAAAGCCCTTCTGCTTCAGATTACATGGATACCCTAATCAGAACTCAGGTGTCAAACCTAAGTCTAAAAAGGTACCACATGCTCCTCAATGGAAGAAAAAGGCTACTGCACTGATAGCTCACACTTCCCTGAGGGTCTCTGCAAAGGAAGACTGGTACTTTGACAGTGGATGTTCCAGACATATGACTGGAATCAAGAACCTCCTCAATAATGTTAAGCCTCACACCACCAGTTTTGTGACCTTTGGAGATGGGGCTAAAGGTGAAATCAAAGGAGTCGGTGATTTGGACTGCCCTGGAGTTCCAAGTCTGAATGAAGTACTGCTGGTGAAAGGGCTGACCGCTAATCTCATTAGTATCAGTCAACTGTGTGATCTAGGATTCAAGGTCAATTTCTCAAAGTCTGAATGCCTTGTAATCAATGACAAACAAGAGATAGTAATGAAAGGAGTCAGATCCAAAGACAACTGTTACTTGTGGGAGGCTGAGAACACTAATTTCTCATCTGTATGTTCCATTGCAAAAGAAGAAAAAGAGGTGAAACTGTGGCACCAAAAACTTGGCCATCTTCATCTAAGGGGTATGAAGAGGATTATCTCCTTGGAGGCAGTCAGAGGGATTCCAAAACTGCAAATTGATGAAGGAAGAGTTTGTGGTGAATGTCAGGTTGGTAAGCAGACTAGGATGTCACATCCAAAGTCAAGACATCTAACCACCTCTAAGGTTCTAGAACTCCTCCATATGGATCTGATGGGACCAATGCAAGTAGAGAGTCTTGGTGGTAAAAGATATGCCTATGTGGTTGTGGATGATTTTTCCAGATTCACCTGGATTAATTTCATCAGGGAAAAATCAGATGCATTTGAAGTTTTTAGAGAACTGTGCAAGAGAATTCAAAGAGAAAAGGAAGCATGTATTGTCAGAATCAGAAGTGATCATGGCAAGGAATTTGAAAACAGCAAGTTTGATGACTTATGTTCTTCAGAAGGAATCAGTCATGAGTTTTCTTCTCCTATAACACCTCAGCAAAATGGAATTGTGGAAAGAAAAAACAGGACCATACAAGAATCTGCCAGAGCAATGTTACATGCCAAAAGACTTCCTATGTATTTTTGGGCTGAAGCTATGAATACAGCTTGTTATGTTCATAACAGGGTCACCTTGAGAAAGGGAACCTCATCCACCATATATGAACTCTGGAAAGGAAGAAAACCAACTGTGAAGTACTTCCATGTGTTTGGCAGCAAATGCTATATTCTGTCTGATCGTGAACAAAGAAGAAAACTGGACCCCAAAAGTGATGAAGGCATATTTCTAGGATACTCCTCAAACAGCAGAGCTTATAGAGTATTCAACTCCAGAACCAAAACCATGATGGAATCAATAAATGTTATAATTGATGACTATCATGAAGAAATAGATGTTCCTTGTACTGTTGAGACATTCTTTGAGACTTCAACCCAACAGAATGACCTACCCAACTCCACCACAACAGAATCTGAATCAAAGGAAGCTAGCAAGATCCCTTCCATCAGAATTCAGAAGGATCATCCAAAAGAGCTCATCATAGGAGATCCCAATAGTGGAGTCATCACAAGATCTAGAGAAATCATCTCAAACTCTTGTTTTGTGTCCAAAATGGAACCAAGAAATGTCAAGGAAGCCTTAACTGATGAATATTGGATTGGTGCAATGCAAGATGAACTGAACCAATTCAAGCAACATGAAGTTTGGGAACTGGTTCCTAGACCTGAAGGAACTAACATCATTGGGACAAAATGGATATTCAAGAACAAGTCAGATGCTGAAGGAGTTGTCACCAGAAATAAGGCAAGACTTGTTGCTCAAGGATACACCCAGGTTGAAGGGGTTGATTTTGATGAAACCTTTGCACCTGTAGCCAGGTTGGAATCAATCAGACTCTTGTTGTCAATTGCTTGTCTTCTGAAGTTCAAGTTATTTCAGATGGATGTGAAAAGTGCCTTTCTAAATGGATACTTAAATGAGGAAGCTTATGTGGAACAACCTAAAGGTTTTGTGGATCCAACCCATCCTGATCATGTCTACAAATTGAGAAAAGCTCTATATGGCCTGAAACAAGCTCCTAGAGCATGGTATGACAGGTTAACAAAGTTTCTCTCAGACAAAGGCTACAGAAAAGGAGGCTTGGACAAAACTCTCTTTGTCAAAACTGAAGGAGGGAAGTTGATGGTTGCCCAAATATATGTTGATGACATAGTGTTTGGAGGAATGTCAGAACATATGGTTAAACACTTTGCTGACCAGATGCAGGCTGAATTTGAAATGAGTCTCATGGGAGAACTAACTTATTTTCTTGGACTACAAGTCTCACAGATGGAGGACTCAATCTTCTTGTCTCAAAGCAAGTATGCTAAGAATATTGTAAAGAAGTTTGGTATGGAGAATGCAAGTCACAAAAGGACTCCTGCTCCTACTCATCTAAAGCTTTCCAAAGATTCAAGTGGGGTTAAGGTGGATCAAAGTCTGTACAGAAGCATGATAGGAAGCTTGTTGTACTTAACTGCCAGCAGACCTGATATTTCCTTTGCAGTTGGAGTTTGTGCTAGATACCAAGCTGATCCCAAAGTCAGTCATATCAATCAAGTGAAGAGAATTTTGAAGTATGTAAGTGGTACTTACAACTATGGATTGATGTATACTCATGGCTGTGAACCAACTCTGACTGGCTACTGTGATGCTGATTGGGCTGGTAGTGCTGATGATAGAAAAAGCACCTCTGGAGGATGTTTCTTCTTGGGAAGTAATCTGGTTTCCTGGTTCAGCAAGAAACAGAATTGTGTGTCTCTTTCCACTGCTGAAGCTGAATACATTGCAGCTGGTAGTACCTGCTCTCAAATGATATGGATGAAACAGATGCTCACTGAGTATAATGTCACACAAGATGTTATGACATTGTACTGTGACAATCTGAGTACAATCAACATATCCAAGAATCCCATTCAGCATAGCAGGACCAAACATATTGACATACGACATCACTTTATCAGAGACCTTGTAGAAGAGAAGACAATCAAATTGGAACATGTTGCCACTGAGCTACAGCTGGCTGACATTTTTACCAAGGCTCTGGATGCAAATCAATTTGAAAACTTAAGGGGTAAGCTGGGTATTTGCCAACATGAGGAATTCTAGCAATTAATTTTGCTTAAAACAAGGATCAAAGGAGTTATGCTTGTTCTGATTGGTTTAAAATTGTATTTTCTCATTTCCTACAATTCTTTTAAAAAGTTGAATAGACACTCCCTTGCTTCCTTCCTCTCTCGTCTCCTCATCAAAACCCAGTCTCTCAATCAGAAATTTCTCCTCAGTTGCTGTTGGTCCTCTAAAACTGTCAAAATGTCTCAAACACCATCATCATCCAATACGACTATTTCAACCTCTTCCTCTGATCAAGATTCTGGGACAATCTCTTCTTGTCTGGACTCTGACGTTCTGGAGATCTCTTCTCGTATAAAAGTGGGAACTAACCCCACCAAGGTCAAAGAGTTGAGAACAAGACATGCAGGAAAGCCCTAAGCTTCTGCCTCTGGTAATCCATCTCATCCTTCTTCTTCAGTTCCCCCTGAAATTGCAAATAGGGAAGGGAGAGCCTATGTTAATCAAGCAATAGAAAAAATTGTTTCAAGAATTCTGAACGAGAACCACTCAATTCCTGGCATTTCTGTTCCTCTGAACCAAGAAAGCTCAAATGCTGAAAGAAATCCAGATGTCTCTAAGAATGTTGAGACATCAAACAAAGAAAAGAATGCTGACATTGCTCACAAGAAAAGAAAGAAGCCTGAATCCTCTGGATCTGATGACTGTGCTTGAAGGTTGGTTGCTGATATCTGGTGGAGTTTGGAAGTGTATTCAGTTGTTTTCTGCTACTGCTCTTATTATTTTGTTTTGGATAACTGTATAATTTTCTGAACATGTATCTTTGGCCCATTTGTGGCTAAAGAGGGGGAGAATATTTTGGTACTTACTTAATTAGTACTTGACATTCTATTTTTCTGCTGTCACTTATTTCTGCTGCTATCTATCTCTGACTGCTTAGGGTCTTTAGCCAAAAATCTGCCAAAGGGGGAGTTTGTAGGTGTTTAGGTATTGGCTTGCATTTTTGGTAAATCCCAAGTGTATGTGTGAATGTCATGACTGATGTCATAACATTCTAGTTCAGTTTGTACTGACTCATTAGGTACCTTTGCAGAAAAATATTGTAATTGAAGTACTGATGTTTATAAGTGTGTATCTGAGCATTTTGCAAAATGATCACATTTTGCTAAATCAGTAGACAGGTTTTCTCAGATGTCATAACAGATGTTATGACATCCTGTTCTGAACTAACAGGTTTGCAGGATGGATAAGTCTGAGTTTTTTCAGGAAATAACTCAGTCTTTCCTGAACAGAATCCTGCGTTTTCTGAGGGGTAACCTAGCTCAACCCTAACCAGGTTAATAAAGTCCTGTGACCTGGTCTTTAGGTCAAACGGAATTAACCCTAGGTTTTTGTGGAAACCCTAACTGAAGTTGCAGCTGCTATATATTCAACAGAGCTGCTGTTTTTCAAGGATCCCTCTTGATTGATGAGAAGATCATTTTTGTAATCTGAATAGATTTGTTTATTGTACTCCAAGCAATTATCATTGTGATAAGTGCCTTGGAATAGGTTTCTAATTGTAAGGGTTGTGCAGCACTTAAAGCTTTGAAGCAAGAGTGTTTGAATGTTCCTTGACTAAAGCTGTGAAGCAGAGTCAAGTTAGTTGTGTGCATCACTCAAAGCTGTGAAGCACGAGTGATTGTGGTGCTTGATTAAAAAGCTGTGAAGCTTAATCAAGTGTTTGTTTATGAAGAGTGTCTTCATCAATTCTTAAGTCAAATTGGTTTATGTATCACTGCTGTGATTGAGGGGGAGTGAGTAGGAACTCAGGTTTAAGTAGTACTTAGATTGGAATTGCATTGGGTAGGTCTTAAGTGAAGGAGATAAACTGGTTGGTTTATTCCTGAATTAAAATCTCTTATAGTGGATTTCCTCCCTGGCTTGGTAGCCCCCAGAGTAGGTGTTGTTGCACACTGAACTGGGTAAACAATTGACTGTGTTCTTTATTGCTTTTGTATTTACTGTCATATAGTAAGTCAGATACGGTGTCATAACATTGAACGTGACATTGAGTATCTGCGGCCAGAATTTCAGTTTTCCCGTCTAGTTTTGGGCATTAATCTTTGACATGTTGTACAAGTTGATAGTGTTTGTATGTCTGTTAATTTAAACTGAAAAGGTAAAACCGGTTTCATGCGATGTCATGATGTATGAATTGCATGATGCTCTCAAAATAAATGTGATTGTGATATACGCGTTCATGCTGCATATGCTATGATATTTGTAAAATGATGTATGAATGCAATGTATGGATGTTTCAGTTGTTCTATTGCAGTGTTGTTGAACTAGGAAAAATAAATCCCTGATTTTTGTTGGGGTGAAGAATGTAGGTCTTCATATTTTGAGGTTAAAATACTGGGATATTAACTGCCGTTGTTAGAGAAATAAACTATGTTGGGGAAGTTGAACTTCGTGAACTATTTGAGGATTATCAGAGTGAATCTTTGTTATGATTGTATCTGGACTATTTTTAGAAGATGATCTGAATAAGTATCAGGATGACATTCGTCTCTGGATCGTACCTGAACTGTTGCTAGAAGATAGTCTAGAATAAGTATCAGGACGACATCCATCTCTGGATCATACCTAAATCGTTTCTAGAAGATGATCTGAATAAGTATCAGGATGACACCCGTCTCTGGATCGTACCTGAACTGTTGCTAGAAGATAGTCTAGTATAAGTATCAGGATGAGATCCGTCTCTGGATCGTACCTAAACCGTTTTCGGAAGATGATCTGAATAAGTGTACGGATGACATCCGTCTTTAGATCGTACCTGAACCGTTTCTAGATGACAGTCTGGAATAAGTGTCAGCATGACATCCGTCTCTGGATCGCATCTGCATCGTTTCTAGATGAGAAGCTGGAATAAGTGTCAGGATGAAATCCGTCTCTAGATCTTACCAACACCGTTTCTATAAGAGAATCTGGAGTAAGTGTCAGGATGACATCCATCTTTGGATCGTACCTGAACCATTCCTAGATGAGAATCCTCTTTATTTAGAATGTTTCCATTTAGAATTCTTGTTTTGTTGTTTTGAGAAGAAATCCGTTGGGGAAGGGAAACTCCGTAATCCGCTTGGGGATTTTGTGAAATCCTGCTGGGGAATCCTAAGAAGCTTGGCGACTTCACTGGGGAATTCTTAGATGTTGGAGCAGTAATTGGATAATCTTGCTCTGCCGATGGTATGGGAACGCTTGACATCACTTGGCTGTAAGCTAAGGATATGGAGGTGACTTTTTAGTAGGATACCCTTGCCTCTATACATGCTGGAGAAAGTATCTGCGGAGATTTTATGGATGGTTTGAGTGTCATCCCAACTCTTGGGGTTTTGAGTAGACGTTTATCAGGGAGTATTCTATTGATAGACAAATGACAAGATGACAGGACATAGTCATACGCTTTAATCCCTAACTTTTTGCCTGGACTGTCCTTTCATATTTTTAGTCCGTCAGGATACCCTTTTTTGCCCAAGCCGCCTTTTCAGGTTTTTGACTTGCCTGGTGTACAGTTTCTTTTCATATTTATATCCCTAATTTTTGCCCGAACCCTTTTGGTTCGTCGAGATGCCCTTTTTTTGCCTAGGCCAGTCAACCTAGCGGGTCTTTGTTCATGTGTAGTATTTTCCGACTATGTCCATGTTCACCAGGTATAGAGAATTGTCATTATCCATAGTAGTAAGTGTTGCCACACTTCCAGAAGATGTTTGTTTGATCGTACAGGATTTGTTGTTGGAATTCATGTCCAATGCCCCAAGTGATTCAGATGGAGATCTGCCCCTGGCTATTTGCCATTTTTGAGAGATTCCTTGAACCTTGATTTGACAGCTCCATATCAGCTGGACACCATGCTATGCGCCTTGATTATGAAAGTCCTATCACTGGAATGTCTTTCCATCTGAGGCGATTCTATCCACTGAGAGTATTTATGTTCATCGAATATCCGTCGTGCGAGTTTCTCTGTTGTTGAACAAATAGTCATATGCAAACAATGGTATTTTAAGAATGCAAAGCTTATGCCTGTCTTGAAGTTTGAAAATTCATTTTTTAGTAAAACAAACAAAATTTGTAAGAGTGTGATATCAACTCAGGATTTATAGCGAACCCTACAGGAGTCAGGATACCTTTTGTAACAGTATGCTTTCAAAATAAACCATGCTTTAGTTAGGACTTTTGAGGGTTGTAGCGTGGCCTGGTTCTGGGTTTTAAGAAACAAATGATAAAGGCTCAAATTTTATTTGTACCCAACCCGTTCTTCGTGATGTTCTTCAATCATATGCTCAGCTAATTATGTGTTTAGATCCCAATTGAGTCTGGAATCTTTGCTCTGATACTTGGTGATGGTTCAGAAATTGAACATTTGTTCGAGAAGGCAGTCATTTTGGTAACCTTTTCATTTTTGTTGAGGATTTGTAGGACCTCTTTTTTTATATTTTGTTATCCCTGCTTTTTCCTGAACTGTTTATTTTGCAATTATAGTCAGCGGGATGCCCCAGCTTTTCTTATATCACCTTCATAGGTTTTGACTTAGCAGGCTTTTCTATTGAGAGACAATGACTGCCTACCTTGATGATTATGTGGACCCATCACCATCTTTTGGAGAGCATCTTCTGCATTATTTGTTGTGCATGAAGGTAGCGCTTGTGACTGAATGCACATATGAATTAACTGAGAAAACTACCTTACCCCAGGTTATGATTAAGGGTTTTAATTTGTGTGAAAAGAAAAACTCCTACTTATTAGGCTCAAAGGGGTTGACTAGGGATTACCTTCCTTATAACTCCATTGTTTAGGATTTGAAACAACGCCTGTACATCGTCAGCGGGTTCTGTTCAAAAGCATATTGTAGAGACCATGGTATTATTTTTATCATCCTCCCTCTAAAGGCTTAGAGCTTTTGATCGAGAGTTGAATATCACAAAAAGGAAGTAAAAATGCAGTTTGAATATAGTGAATACGAATGAATTGATTTAATACAAACATATGCAATGCATTGATGAAATAACAAAGTTTAATATGACACAAATGTTCGAATAATCAAAAGAAATTAAAAATTGAAAATTCTAAATGAACAAAAAGCCTCTTGGTCTTGGACTTGTCACTTCAAATGATGTGTCTTTGAGGGATGGCAGAAAAATTCAGTCTGGCCATCTTGTGTGAACTCCAACACTCCTTCGCTGATCAAGTCTTGAATCTTATTTTTCAATGCCCAACAGTCATTCGTATCATGTCCGAGACTATTGGAATGGTATGCACACCTTTCGTCGGGGTGGTAGCTAGGAGCAAAGGTATTAGGATTCTGTAGATGAGCCTTTAACGTAATCAATCCTACTTTCAACATGTGTTGTAACACATGAGCTAGTGACATGTTTATTTTGGTGAATTGTCTCTTAGGCACGACCTCCTTATGTTGATTCCCCTGTTGATATCGTTGCACATGTGTAGGTTTAGAGACCAGTACCGCCCCCACAAATGGGTTGTGGTTACCTCTAGAACGTCCCTCCTAGACATATACAAAATTAGTGTCCCTCTTGCCACCGAATGGCTTCTTCTCAGCATTAGAATGTGCAGCCATCGGAATCTCCCCACTCTTGATACCGGCTTCTACTCTTTCACCTGTCAAGATCAGCTTTGTGAACCCAGCCAAAGAGCTTCCAATCAAGTGGTTGAAGAATGGACCATACAAAGTACCCAAGAACATGTCTACCAGCTCTCTATCAGACAGAGGAGGCTGGACTCTCCCTGCAAGATCTCTCCATTTCTGGGCGTAATCCTTGAAGTCCTCCCTAGAACCCATAGATATGCTCTGAAGTTGAGTGTCGATTGGAGCGAGGCCAGCATTGTATTGGTACTTCCTGTAGAAAGCAGCAACCAAGTCTTCCCATGTATGAATATCAGTTCCTTCCAACTAATAGAACCCCTCCAGTTGAGTGCCAGCCAATCTTTCTTGGAAGAAATGGACCCATAACTTCTGGTCAGCAGTGTGAGGTTGGATCTTTCTGACATATGATCTCAATTGAAGTTTAGGACAAGAAACCCCGTCATATTTGGAAAATGTAGGAACCTTGAGTTTTTGTGAGATGATGACGCCAAGAACTAGCCCTAATTCTTCAAAGTCCAAGCCAGGTATGTATTGAATCTCCATAACTTTGAGACGAACCTCTAGTTGTTTGTATTTATCATCAGCAGGAGGATATTTCTTCTCAGAGTAATCAGCTTCATCTTCATCAGTCCCTGGGTTGTTATCATCCTCATGATTATCCCCTTCATTTGATGGAGTTGAAATATCTAGAGCTCTCTTGACTGGTCCCCTAAGTCTTCTTCCCATATTCAAGACACCAACCAACTTCTTTGCCTTCTTCTTCTTCTCTTTGATGACGAGAGCTTTCAGTTCTTCCTGCCCCTTAGCCAGAGCCAGGAACATTTATTGTAACTGGGCGTTTTGAGTTTGAAGGTCTTTTACTGTCTGTTCAAGGGCCATTTCTTTTGCTGAAATAAACAGCGAAAAGATAAGAAACCTATCTTGAAATACCTGCTATGTAATGACATGTATGGTATGCTTATGCAATGTTTTCAAGGATCTCGCGGGGTAAACACAAGGGGATGTTAGGTGTTAACTGCAGCTTTGGTTGAAGAACTTCATATTGTTGAATGTCCTTCTACGAGAATCAAGCTCACCATGTCGAGTGGGTCATAGCCCCTGACTCAATTTGTCGTGTTTTGGTCTTTTGAAGGCATTTAGTTAGAGTAAAATAAATCTCGTTTCCCCTTGCTAGATGTCTGCTTTATCATAACCTGCATCAGAGGCCCTTGAGATCCTTGAAATGGTTAAGGAAATGCTATGGTATGATGCTATGATGCTATGATGTGTATGCTAAGCGTCAAGAAAAAATGTAAGGTGGTGAAGACAAATATGTCTAGCTAGAAATCCAGGTTATTAGGCAATGACTCATATCATCAGATAATAAACAAAACCCTACAAAGAGTTCAGGTCGTTAGATAATGAAAGCAAACAAATCACACAAGTAGCCTTAGCTTCAGGCTTGCATGGATTCCATAGGTAAGTAACCTCTTGAAGTATAGTTGGTTCAACCTATCATATCAATAGTAACCGGTTTCTAGGGAATCTCTATATCACTGATTTTTCCCATAAGTTTCGTTCCAATCGACAACTGACTTGCCACCAAACAGAACTCGGAAGTCAAATCTCAATGAGTGTAGTATCGAGTATCGACTGACTTAGGACTATACCAAAGACGGCTATCTCACTACTTCCTAATGGCCAAGTCGTTCAATTAAAGGTTCTAAGGTCAGTTGATGCTTCATGACACCATGCAACGGCTCCGTATTCTCCTTGACTACTCAAGGGCTACCGGTACCAATAAAAGTGTCGCATCAATGTTGTTATCGCTTCAACCGTGTTGGTATACCCCGTACAACCCCCACGATATATTGCTACTTACCTAAAAGGTACCCCCAGATCCGGGTGTAGGATCTATAGTAACAACCCAAACAACCCTCCAAGGATAAAGCATACAAAGCAAGAAATTACAACAATTTTAAAATGAACTAACTCTTAAGGTAACCCCACTTTTTCTCAAGATTCCCCAGCAGAGTCTCTAGTTCTGTAATACGGTTGCAGAACCGACTATTATACTGGTTTTGCGTTTGTGTTCGCAAATGTTGCGGTAAGCAAGAGTCGCCATCGACTTTTCTTTTATCCAAGTTAAGGAAAGGGTGAAAAGAATAGAAAAAAGACATTTTCGAGAATTTTTTGAGTAAGGGGGGTAGATTATGAAAAGGGAAGGTGTTAACACCCTTTTCATCCATAGGTATCTACGGGCTCTTATACGCTTAGCTCATTTTAAAATTACCTTGTGCTTTTTGTGGGTTTTGAAAAGTATTTGAAAATTCCTTAGTGTGGCGATTCGCTTTATGATAACTCTTGTATCAATCCTCAAGACTGTTAACAAAGTAAATGTTTTTGAAAGTTGTTTTTGAAATGTGTAAGTGTGAAAAGTTTGTTTTATTTCATCAAGCATCTAACAGCTATCTACTTGTACTCAAAAAGGTTTGTTCTTTTCCTCCTATCCTTTAGACAGCGCTATCCTACTATTAGTGAGTAGGTAGCCCTATCGTTATATGTTGAGGGACAATCAAAGGGACATACATTTATAATGGCAACATGTGGAGATGCTTTAGCAATTTTGTCTAGGAACTAGATCAATTACTGAAAGGAAACTGTAGGGTCGTCGAGGGACTATGATCTTTTTGATTTACGGGTCTTTTTCTAAAGCGTCCCCGTTTCGAGGGACATGACTATTTTTCCGAAGGCAACCAAAGTGGGATACCCTAGAGGTGTATATGTGCATGTGCGTTATGTTTCAGTTATTTTTGTCTTTTTGTTAGGTTTGCTAGCGTTTGATTTTTGTTTTTTCCATACAATCCTATTAGTCATACATCTAGCAGTTAATATGAAAAGCAGTAAAAATGCCGAAACTAAGGGTCCTACGCTATTACAACCAAATCAAAAGACAAGAAAAATGTAAAAAAAACAAAGAACAAATAAAGAAGAGAAATGAATTCTTTGATCCATTCCATGGACTCCTTCGTTTCACCCTTCTTTTGCCCTCTTTTGATTAGGCTTGAGAGTGGACGTGAATAAGCTTCGATTTTCACCTTATCCTGCCTCCTTCGACTTAGTTTGGGAATCGTATGGGAAACCTTCAATTGCAGCCTTCTCTACTCCCTTCGATTGAGCCAGGGAGTTGGCATGAGAAACCTTCGATTGCAAACTCCTCTACTTCTTTCGATTTAGACTATGAAGTAACATGGACCTGTAGAGCAGCATGAGTGTATATCGTTCATTCACACTCTCTTTGTCTTTCCTCTGAATCTGTACAGGTTAGTTCCAGTATATATATGGACAAGAAAAGCAAACAAACCAAGAGGGAAGAAACGAAGAACACAACTAAGAAGCCATCTACATATTATGCTGAAACGAAAAGTAAGTAAAAGGCTATTTACATGTCTTGCTGAAATGAAAGATGCAAGGACAAGGGGACTTACCTTGCTTAAAATGGAACTTGTGTGGGGGACTAGAGTTGCTGGATGCTCTAGGATTCGAAAGGAAAGAGGCAAGTTTGGTGTGATCTTGTTGAGTTTTGAAAGTTTTTGGTGTGCTTCTCTTAGGATGTGTATGTGTGTAAGGCAATATATGTGTATGGTTCCTGGGCTTATGTCTCCATTGTGTGTGCCTGTGTACGTGGTATCCTCCCTTTTTACTTGCTAGTGTGCTCCTTATATAGAGGGGATGGAGGGGACAAGAGGGAAAAGGAATAAACAATCATTAAGTTGGTGTTTTAAGGCCATAAATATCAGTTTGGAACTTTGCCAAAGACATGGTTTCTTGTCCCTTTTTGAATTTTCTATGAACCTTGACATTTGAGTTTAGAATGCCCTCCTTCGAATAACGTTGATTGCCTAATTCAAATGGCTTTGATTTCCTCCTTTGAATGGCTCTGATTGCCTCCTTCGAATGGTTCTGATTCAGCTCCTTCGGTGGAGTCCATCCACATCAATATGAATGGCTCAGATCTTTGATGACTCTGAATTCAGAGTTTTCCCTTATTAGAGTTCCTTTAATTAAGTCAATATCTGCATCAATTCGAATTGCCTAGAATTATCTTCGTCAGAGCATTTGTCCTTTTTGATGACTTTGGATTCGAATCTGTTCAGAGTTTCCTTCATCAAGGCTTCTTCGAAAGCCCCTCAGATATTTGCTTTTCGATTAACTCTGGATCTCGATTCGATTTGTACAAAGTCTCAACATTCTGGCTTCTTCGATCAGCCCCTAAGTTCACTCTCTTGGATTTCTCTGACACTACTCCACTAGCCTAATCGAAAGAATTTATTCTGGTCAGTCGAAGCTTCCTTTGGCAGGAATGTGCTTGTGCAGGGGGTTTGGGCTTGGCAGTGTACATGATTTTAGCCACCAAGCATCTTGCACCAAGACTCGTCACAAAGCAAACTTGTTTTCAATAGTCATGTGTCCTTCGAATAGACCAATGAATGCTTCTTCTAAGGGACCATATGAATGCGCCTTCGAAGGGACTATCATGCGTGTTGAAGTGTGGAAAACTGTTTCAAAGGGGACCATTGCCTAGTCGAAGCTGGCACAAAGGCAGCCCATGCCTTGTGGATGCTAGCATGAGGCAGGTCAAAGAAAGCGTGAAAAGAGGCCATTGCCTAGTGAATCGAATTAGGCATGAAGGAGGTATTTTCCTTGTGGGTCGAAGGAAGCTTTTTGCCTAGTGGATTGAAGTCAAATCTGAAGAAGTCTTGGCCTTGTACGCTGAAGGCAAGATGAAAAGGGGCCCTTGCCTTGTGAATCGAAGGCATGTCTGAGGCAACCCTTTTTCCTGTGAATCGAAGACCAGTAAAAGGGGCTTTTTTCCTTGTAGAGCAAAGGCAGGCTGATGGGTCTTTGCCTTATGAAACCAAGGCAAACATGAGGAAGTTTCTTCCTAATAGATAACAAACAAGCATGAAGAGGCATATGTGTGCTGATAACAAGCCTTTTTCCCAATGGAAGCTTTGTGAGCTAAGCTTGGTCGAAGGAGATTGAGCACCCAATCCAAGCTTGTGGGCTAATACTTGGTTGAAGGCTTTTAGGAGCTCAGTTGAAGCTTGTTGTTATGCCAATCAAAGAACACTGTTTAGATACCAATCAAAGGACATTGCTTAGATACCAATCGAAGGACATTGTTGAACTGCCAATTGAAAGACACTTTGCTAACATTTAAAAATTTCATTTTCTTTAAGCGAGTGTTTGTAACCACCCATATAAGAGAAAAAAACCTTGGGAAACGTGAGAGGGAAAATTTTGGGGTACAACAGGTTGTAATAGTAATTAGGTTCTAATTACTTGTCATCCCCCATTTGTAAATTTGTACCCTCATCCCCAAATGATGTAATAGCGTAGAACTTTATATTTTCGCAAATTATCGTTATCAATATCAACGCTAGTAATTAGGGTTTGTATGGCAAGACTAAAATTGACAAATAGAAAAACCTAATTCAAAGATAAAAATACATGAAAAACAAACACTTCGCACACTTGCACCTCTGGGGTTAACCTCACTTGTTTCCTTGAGAATAAAATAGTCATGTCTCGCATGTGGGATACTTTAGCAAAAAACAATCGAATACAAGATCATAGTCCCTTGATGACCCTTTAAAGTTGCCTTCATAAAAGATCTTGGACCCTTACGACAAATTTCTAAGGTATCTCACAACATTTCTTTCTATAACTATACGATGAATCACGCTCGTCCCTTCACATCTAATGATAGGGCTTCTTACAAAGCAACGGTAAGATAGCAATATCTAAAGGAGGAGGAAATGAACAAATACTTTTTTGAGTAGGTATAACGCTTGTAGTTGCTTGCTCACAACCATTTTCAAAATAACATCTTTCAAAACACACTAACACTTTCAAACATGAAATATTTTCAAAATTCGACACTTTGTATACATTATTATAGAGACGAGAATCATTATAAATTTCGCATAAACGAAGGCACTTTTCAAAAATACTTTCAAAACTCATCACAAACACATTTCAGACAAAGCACTTTCAATGTGAGCTAGCAACTAAGAGTCCGTAGATAACTACGGGTGAAAAGGGTGCTAACACCTTCCCTTTTCGTAACCTATCCCCCGAACTCAAGAAAATTCTCAAAAGGTCTTTCATGTTATTTTCACCCTTCCTTTGTTGGATAAAAGAAAAGTCGGTGGTGACTCTTGCTATCCGCATCAATCGAGATAAAACGCAAAACACCCAAGTCTGTTCTCCAACCGTATTACACTCACCCTTATTCGCCAAAATCTCCATTAAATTATCTTAATTGAACTTCTCTGAAGCTATCCATAATCTTACCACCAAGAATCGAGCATTGAATCAAGCATACCAAGTCCAGTTTCAGAGCTCTGATGTTGAACTTTTATAGGTAAAATTCTTCATTAATTCACTTCAAATTTCTTGCTACAATGTAGCTCTTGGTTCACTGATGCTCATAGCATAGTTCATTTTCAACTGTAACTAGGTTGGGTACTTCTGTTTTCAAATCCCTTTTCAATTTTTTCTTCTAGTTTTTTCCAAAACGACTGAGCTACCATAAATATAAATTTTTCGCGAGGGTACCATTAGAATCTTCTCGAAGAGACAAAGAGGATGACACTGGTCTGAGCTCTTGATTTTACCGTTTATGGAATCACGAATTGGAGGTGGCCGGAAGTTGAAGACGATGACATGTATGTCTTCAACCAATGACGTGATGCCACTCTTTTTAAAAAAAATTGTTTTAAATGTTTGATCCCATGGTTTATTCGCTAGAGTCCATGATATGCACAGCGCATTTTGACAATGATCAAATGGTGCATTTTTTTTATTTTTTTATTTTATTTTCTGATTTTTGTTTTAATTGTTTTAAACTTCAATGATTCATAAGACATTCATAAAAAATTCATAAAAAATTCATCTCTGACATGAAAATTATGAAAAAATTCACAAAAATATTTTTGAATATTATCTTACTGAGTCTTATTTTTTTATAATTTTATTTTATCATTTGGTATTTTTTTAAATAATTTTTCCCTTTATTTGACTTGTTTTAATTGTTTAAAAATACTTTATGGTCATTTTAAATTCTGGAAAAATTATGGAAGGATCAAATGACCTCTTGACAAATATTGGTGACCTAATTTTATTTTTATTTTTGATTTTTTAAATTTTTACAAAATTTGGTTTGTTTTTCTTATTTCTTTATATTGTAAAAACAGTTTCTGACTTTTAATAATTTTGAAATGTTTTGTCAAAACTTGTTGACCTTTGTTTGACTTTTTGGTATTTTATTGGATTTTTATTTGGATGCTTTAAGGCCATTGTGTATTTCATCAATAAAATTCAATTAAATAACCATTTTTAAAATCAAATACATATATATATATATATATATATATATATATATATATATATATATATATATATATATATATATATATATATATATATATATATATATATATATATATATATATATATATATATATATATATATATATATATATATATATATATATATATATATATATATATATATATATATAATTTTTATTATTTGAATAGTGACTTGGTTCTGATTTGGATACTTGAGTATTATTTTGGGACAAGTTCTTCAACTTCATTGGATCTTGGGTGTTGATAGGTTGAAAAACCAAATCAACCAAAACTGATGAATGATGTTGATGATATTTGAAACCTTAATTTCATCTGAGGGGTTGGTTAGACTATCATTCCCCTCCCTCTTCATCTTATCCCTTTCTTGTTTTAAATTGTGCTACATGTTTTTGGAGAATGATCTACACATCATTTCTCTAACATGTATGAAACATAAATTTCTATTGACTGACCTCAAAATAGGCATGGATTCTACATAAGTTCACTTACGATTGCTTAACAAAGTGTTGAATTTGTCCCGATTCAAAAAATGATCATTCGTGGCCCAAACTTTATGTTTGAAAGCCGAAGTATAATTGATTATTGGATTTTCGTTCAAAATCTTTAAAGCTTGTTGTTAGGAGGCTTTGGTCTTACCAATCCTCTAACAAGCCTTCATCAACGTTAGCCTAAGTTCGATTTTCAATAATCATTGGTCATATGTGTTGGTTTTGAATACTTGAAATGAATGATATTCTTGAAAAAAAGCAAATGAAACTTGTTTTTGAGAGGCTTTTATTTTATCAATCTTCTAATGAGTTTTCAAAAGAAAGCTTCAATATGGTCATTCAACTAACCTTTTGTTATACTTGACCTCTAACTTCTAATTCACTAATAATTAACTTTACTTTATGCCTTTATTTTGTGACTTTACTTTTATGTATAATTTTTTTAGCATTTACATCTCATGCTATTTGCCTTTGGCTCACTTGATAATTTATTTTCTGCTTTTTATCTTTGCTCACTTGAGCTTTATCTTCTTTTTTTGTAAATATACTTAATAATCAACTTGGACATTAAAAAATATTGAGGTTAATTGGACTACTTGGTTACTATATCCTAGCACTGTGGAGTTGTGGATTCCTGAGACTTTGGATTAGAAGCCACGAGACCTTGGAAATCTGTAATCTTTGGTTGATATTTTTGTGAGGATCTTCTGAAAAACCCCAAAGCATTAGTTTGATTTTTTTGTGTGCAGGTTATTATGATTTTCATGCCTTGTTTGTGATTGAGAATTCCTCTATATACAGTTGTTACTCTGGACAATTTTTTTCAATGAAGACTTTGCTTGGTTCTTAATTCATCTGAAGCTTGATATTCCTTAGAGGTTTAGTATTTTTGCTTGCTTGGTTTTAATCCAAAGAATGAGAATTTTACATTGACTTCTTATGTCAAGTGTTGTCTTCTTGTTGGTTAGATCGTTCTTGTCCTTAACTTTTACCTTATGCCTTAGGATAGTCCCTTTATCTCCTCCTATCTTCTTTAATTTCAAAAATCTTCTCCGTCCTTTTCAAAACTCTTCTTGTTTTCTAACTTGAACTGCTTTCATAATAAACTTGGACTTTGGTCCATGCATTTTCAAAAAGCTTTTCTTAATTAAACCATTAATCAATTTAACCATACTTTGACCTATTTTTAAAGACTAAAAGTCATTAACCTCATTCAAACCATTTTTCCATTTTGAATTTTTACTTTAAAACTTTTCTCAAAAGATTAGACTCTTGTTGATTCTTGTAGTGATGCAAGCTAATATACTTCTATGATATGTAGTGAAGAGATCTATTTTCCACTTGGGTGTTGAGTGATGGATTTTAAATCCAAGTTATATCCTCCATTTTGAGATGACGCAAATGCTCCTTTCTCATAATTGTGGGTAGTAAGTATGTTTTCCACTCGGATATAACGAGATATCTATTCTCTTACAATTAACCAACACACATGTGTTTTAAAATTTTTGAGGTGAACTATGAGTACCCCGATCCCCTATTGCACAGAAGGTGGTACATAGGCGCTAAAGGTTCACAACTGCGGCGGGTGCAAAAGTTATAAAAAATACTTTTTTCTCATCTCCACCATCTTATTTTGTATACACCTTTTATAGCCAAAATACCCAGATTTTCAAAGAGGTTCTGTAATATCAATCCTTTCAATGAACTTTGTTTTGATGAAGACTAACCATAATGGCAAGAAGGAAAAGATGTTGATCAAGCTAAAGCATCAATGGATAAAAGTCATTGGTTCAAGCTCTTGGCAAATTTCATAAGATATAATAACAACTATTGCCATGAACTTAAGTCTTAGATGCTCAATGATCAAAATAAGTTTTTAAACTTGTCCAAACTTTTTCTCAAGTTTTCTAAGCAAAAAATCCAGTTTTACATTTGTACAATCGATTTACATATTGATGCAATCGGTTGCATGACTTAAATTTTCAGTTGTTTTGCTTCTGTTTCTTAGTGCAATCGATTTACACAAGAGTCCAATCAATTGCTCTCTGGTTAAAAATTCTACTATTTTAAAGTGCAATCGATTTGCATGTTTGTGCAATCAATTTCTCACTGAAAATATTTGAAATTTATGGCTGTTATAACCCGTGTAATCGATTTGCATCAAGGGTGCAATAGATTGCTCGCTGAACGTTTTTGAAAATTAGCAGCTTTGAACATACCTTTTCATAACACCATTTCATGGAATCTTTTCATTTAATCTTGGAAATTGTTCATGATTAATTTACTTAAACTTATGTTATTTCAAAGAGGTGCTATGAACATATAAATATTGATAATTCAATATCAAAAACAACCTCTTCCAATCAATATTTTTATGAATTTTCAAATATTCAACTCAAGTCTTTTTCACTTTCGTTCAAAAAGTTTTCTGCATATTTTCATATCTTGTATAACAGAAAACTTTGAGAAATCTAAGTCTTGAGTCATTGTATATCATTGTTATTTGGAAGAGAAGATCAAGTTATTGATAAAATTACTAAAAGTGATTATTGCTCTACAAAATCACTCAATCAAAATATTGTTGTACACTTTCTTATTTTCCAGGATTATTGGAAATAAGATTAGTGGTTTTTGTTTTCCAGGATTGTTGGAAACAAGTAAGGTCATATGGAGAGGATTTTTCTCATTGTTGACATATTGAAAATCCAAGAGGATTATTCTTGGTCCAAGAGGATTGTTCTTGGTTTTGGTAGTTATTGTTTAAGTTTGCCAACTATAAGGAAATCTATTTCATGTTGAAAGGGGACTGGAGTACTCTCGGACTGTGAGGGGAACAGGATATATCGCTTTTGTCTCTTAATTTTTTTCACTTTACTCTTTCATAAACACACCATAAACTCGAAAAATAATATCCATCATCACTAAAACCAGAAAAATTTTAAAGTACCTAATTCACCCCCTCTTTTAGGCGCACTTCGTACTTACAATTGCATCAGAGCAGGTTATAGGTAACTTGTTCCTAGAGATCTAGTATGGCTTTCGCAAATCAAAATCCTGTTTTTAGAGATGGTGGTAGTAACAATAAGCCTCCTCTATTCTGTGGTGAATATTTTGACTTCTGGAAAATGCGCATGAAAGCACATCTAGAATCACAAGGAGAAGAAATATGGGATACCGTAAAAAATGATCCATTTATTCCTATAACTGTGATTAACGGTGCTGGTTCATCAAAGGCTAAAACTACATGGGATGAAGATGATAAGAAAAAGGTCCTCTATGATAAAAAGGCAATCAACCTTCTCCAAGGTGCACTTAGCATGGATGAATTCTTCCGTGTCTCTGCATGCAAAACAACAAAAGAAATATGGGATACCTTGGTACAAACACATGAAGAAACCGTTGAAGTTAAATGACCAAGATTAAATACTTTAAGTCAAGAATACGTGTTATTTCGAATGCAGCCTGGAGAATCCATCCTTGACTTGCAGAAAATATTCGTGCACTTGACAAATCATGTAAGTGATCTTGGTAAGACTTTAACTGATGATGAACTAAAATTGAAGGTGCTTAGATCTTTAACTAAGGAATGACAACCAAAATTAATGACAATTTCTGAAAAGAAAAGTCTTTCTACAATGACGTCTGCAACGTTGTTTGGAAAACTTCAAGAATATGAAACGGAACTCGGAAGACTTGAAAAGAATGAAAACCAAGAGACTAAATCCAAGAATATTGCTTTAATGATTGATTCCAAGGAAGTTGAAAAGGAAGAGAATCCAGAAGAAGATGAAAATTTCACGCTTCTTGTTAAAAGGCTTGGTAAGTTCTTTGGTAGAAATGACAAATCCTTTTCTCATGCAAAAAGAAAGAAACAATTCAAGAAAAAGGAAGCTCCCACATCAACACAAGAAGTCACATGTTATGAATGTGGTAAGCAAAGTCATATAAAGCTGGATTGTCTGAAAATCTCCAAGAAAGGTGGCTACAAAGGCAAAAAGGAATTTAAGAACAAAAAGGCCTATGTTGCATGGGAGGATTATGAGTTAAGTTCTTCATTCGATTCCGATAGTGATGAAAGTGAAAATCTAACATTGATGACCTCACACCATTCTGATAGTGAAGATGACGAGGTTAGTAATTAATTTTCTCTTTTTGATAATGATGCACAAGGTGCTATAGATGAACTATTAAATGAATGCAAAATTATGTACAAAACTATTTCATATCAAAAGAAACAAATTTCATCTTTAGAAGAAAAATGTGAGTATGGAAAAAGATCTCAAAGATGAAAAACAAAAATTTAGTGAGCAAAAGCAGAATTTTGTATGCAAAAATTGTGAATCACTCTCTTTCCAAATTGTCCAATTAAAAAGAGTTATTGAGAGATATGAAAAAGGTCAAATTGGATTGGAAGGTGTTCTTAGCCAACAAAGATATTACAATGATAAAAGTGGACTTGGACATTCAAAGTTTTCAAAACCAAGTTCTAATAAAACTATCTTTGTTAAGGCTAGTGATCAATCATCCAAAGAGAAAGTGAACAAACCTAAAGTGATTCATCATTATCCTAAAAAGAAAAAATTTCCTAAGAAGAAATCTTATCCTTCTATATATAGAAGTAACTTTGAACCTACTTGTTTTTATTGTTGTATTAAAGGCCACACACCTAATGCTTGCTATGTTAGAAACTTTAGTGTGGAAACTGGGCATTATGTGCGGGTAAAGAAAGGTACTAATTATGAAGGACCAAAGCAACTTGGGTACCTAATAAAACCTATTTTATTTTGCAGGTATGCTTGAAGACCACATAAAATCTATGGTATCTTGATAGTGGTTGTTCAAAGGATATGACGGGAGACATAAACCAATTTTTAAATCTAGTGCTAAAGGCCAAGGGTTTTGTCACTTATGGACACAACAATAAGGGAAGAATTCTTGGCAAAGGCAAAGTTGGTGCTCCACCTTTCACATCCATTGAATAAGTTCTTTATGTTGAATGGCTAAAGCACAATCTTCTTAGTATTAGTCAACTTTGTGACAAAGGCTTCAAGATCAAGTTCACCAAAGATGAATGCTTGATAGAAGACGAAGTCACACATGAAGTTATACTTAAAGGTAAAAGAGTTAATAATATATTTATGATTTCCCTTGATGATCCATCTTTTAAGGTAAAATGTATCATGGAGAATGTGATCGGTGGATCTGGAACTGACTGTTTAAAGTTGGTTCGCGAAATGTCGCGGAAGCAAGAGTCACCACCGTCTTTTATTTTCTCCAACATCGACAGGACAAAAGCACAGCAAAATTCCTATTGAGATAGTTTCTCGGTTCGGGAGGTAGATTTATAGAAAGGGAAGGTGTTAGCACCCTTTCTATCCATGGTTATCCATGGGCTCTTAGATACTTGCTCATTTGTGTTTTCAAAATGTTTGTTTGCTTTTCAAGTGTGAGTGGGTTTGAAAAAGTTTATTTGAAAGTTTTAGATCGACTCTTGTATCAGTCCTCAAGAGTGTTTGAAAAATCGTTTTGAAAGCTTTTTGAAAAGTGTCGGTGTGAAAAGAGTTTTGATTTGTTTTTTAGAGCAAGTATCTACGAGTCATCTACCTACTCTAAGGAATTAGGCTGTGTAAATGTCCTTAAGGTAGTGCCATCCCACCATTGAGAGGTAGGTAGCACCACCGTTGGAGGTGTTCGGGTCAATTCGTTTGTAGGGACAGTGTGGTCACCGGAGCAATAGTAGGACACCTTAGAAGCTACCCTTATGCCATGTTCATGGACATAAGGACTTACTAAAACGTCTTATACTCGACGACCACGTTTCGAGGGGCAAGGCAACAGTGAGGCGTACCCTAAGAGTGGTGTGTGAATTTGTGTATTGTTTTCAGTTATGTTTTATCTTGTCAGGCATTATGGTGATCTACGCTTGCTTTTAATTTAGGCCATTCATTCTTTCATGCAAAGTTTAGCAGTTTTAAGGGTGCGGAAATAAAAGTGCGGAAAATAAAGTCCTACGCTATTACAAGGCGCGGGTCTATACATCGCCAAATTAACAAAAGACCCGTTTTGAAATAAAATGCAGAAAATAAATAAATTTCCTAATTACTATTACAAAGCTTGGGCAATTACATAATGTTTAAAAGAAACATAAGAACAAACGCGCGAAAAGAAATTAAAATCGAATGTGCGAGGGCGTTGGACCCTTTTAAGAAATTGAATGAAATTAAAAGTTAATTAATTATTTAATAAAGAAAAGGAATGTTTTTTATGGTTTTTGGTATTTATGAAATAAAGAAAATTAAAATTAAAAGAAACCCTAATTCTAAATGTTTTTAATTATTAAAGAAAAAGATTAAAGTTTTAACCTAATTTATACTAATTATTTAATTACATGGGTATTTACAAAATAAATTAATAATTAATAATAATGATAATAAGAAAAAAAAATTTATCAAAAGAAAAGGTAAAAATGCTAAAAACCCTAATTTCTATATATTTTAGTTATTAAGAAAAACATTAGAATTAAAACCTAATTTTACTAAATTGATTATTAAAAATTTATTTACAAAAATATTAATGAATTAAATATTTAAATAAACATATTTTATTTTTTGATTTATGATTTTTGTGTTATGAAAATTATTTTTGTGAATTAAATAAAACAATAAAACAAATAAAAGAATAAAAAGGAAAATTAAAATAAAGAACAAAAATATGCAAACCATGGGGGTGGCTGACCCAATTTAGAGGTGTTTGTAGAGTAATTTGGCCCAACAGATTCCAGGCCCTTTTGACTTTCAGCGCGTGCATGTGGAATGGTTGACTGAGATCCATGGTGAGCCTCTTTTGAGATTGAAGCTTCTGGGCGCGTGGCAAGCTAGGAGATGGAGTTGTATGATGGACCTTTGAGGGCATACTGCATAGGAACACGTTAGAGAAAAAATTATTGAATAAGTGGGGGACCTGGGAATCGAACCCAGGTCCCAGTACCTGCAAGCCAGCTAACCAACCATCTGAGCCAATGCGCGCTTTTGATATTATTATGGAACGTGATTAATATAATGCAAAAAGAAACGTAGTGATATACAACGAAAAAATACGCGCCATTATTCAAACGCTCCAGTCATCCTGAGACACGTCCTCCTTCTTCCTCATCTTTCCTGCAATTATCAAACAGATAGCGGGGGTTTTAAACCCCCACTAAACTCAAACAGAAAAATAGCGATTAGCTACTGGGCAAATATAAAAAAGGCGCGAGTAGTGGACTTGCTTCGTTTGGATGTCCTGATTCTATTGGTATAGGTTTCAAGGCCTGATTTTACCATATGTGTAAAGCCCCAAAATTGAAGCTTCTGAAACCCTAACATATGTTAATGGTGGATTCTTGTACAGGCGGTATTAGTTCAATTGAGTAGTACCACTAGCTTCAGAACACTCATGTTAGTATAAATCAACAATCAAAATACATGTATAATGCATGAAAAGTAAAACACGATTATGCAAATTTTGGTGAAAAGTGCAACATGGTTCTACTAATTCTTGAGGCCTGGCGATTGGTTCTTGATTGCAATCCCTTCCTGGATGTCTCAGCAAACTTTTGGAATGCTTTTCAAGCTTTGAAACGCCTTCTATGTATGAAAACAGTTTTCAATATTTTTGTGAAAAAGTGCAATGTTGTTCTTTGATTCCTGCGCAGCTTCTGTGTCTGTGAGCATTAGGGTTATGTTCTATATGTATCTGAGCATGATTAGGTTAAGAAAAACAAGCCCAAATTCTATGCATTCATGATTCGGAGATTTGATTTTTAAGCATATCAATTTCAATCTTTTTCATGCCAATCATGCAAAATATGGAAGATTTTGTTCCCTTGAGAATGTGCACGAAATATTTAGGTCATGATGGAAGGATTTGCTGCACCAAAAAGATTTAAAATCATTATTTAGTATTTTTCTCATAATTAAATTAGATTAAATGAATTAATAAGATTAAAAATTCAATTAATTAATTAAAAATAATAAAATAACTCCCTTTTAGCTTAATGGGTCGTGCATGGCCTTTGGGTAATGATTCGTGGAAGAAATTGAGGCCCATTAGCATTTTTGAGGCATTTGAAGTAAAGTTGACTTTTCAAAATTCCCAAAAGTTTCCCAACTTCCACAAGGCATATCTTGCTCAATTTTTAAGCTTTGATCATGTTCTTGGACATTTTGGAAAGGTCTTGAAGTCCTCTAACCAATGCCTTTGGTCCCATGTCATTTTGATTTACCAATATCAAGTTATGATCTTTGACTTAAAGTTCCTTTTTGTTGACTTTTGAAAATGACCTATAATGTTGAAATTGATAACTTTTTTTGAGAGCATTTCTTGGACTTGAAGTGTGAGGATGAGTTGTAGGAAATGTCATTCTCTTCAAAATGAGATTTGGATGGAATTTTTCTGATAAACCATGTGGAAGTTATGCCTTGGTCAATTTGCAGTTGACTTTTTCAACTGTCCAAAAATAGAAACTTTTGCATCTTGAGACTTTTTGAGCCATGCCTTGAGAATCATGATCAAGAATTTATCAAATGATGTTTCTGGCTTTAAAATAATATGTTGACCAAAAATTTTGACTTTTGACTGTCAAATGACCATTTTGCCCCTGCAGTTGACTGTGAAGCAATTAGGGTTTTTGATTGTACAATCTGGTGTTGTGAGTCTTGAGACTTGGCATATGGATGCTTGACAATGTATGTAGGCATGTGGGACTTGTTTGGACCCTTGGAAACTTCAATTTCTTTGCCAGCACCAAAACCCTAATTTTTTACTGTTAGGAGGCAATTGGACTGTGCAACCCTTGGGAGATTTTGAAGCATGATCTTAGCAAACCTTGAAGAATATGGGAGGGAAAATTTTGGGGTACAACAGTTGCCCATGTTAAATCTTCTTAAACCTGAGGGTGTAGATTGGCTGGCGTGCCTTTCGTAATCCGAAGGTGGAAGATGATTGAACACTAGAGTGCCCAGAAATTTGCACTCACATGTTAGCAGTGTGAGCAGTATGATGTGGGGAATGGGCTTACAGATGCCATGTGGAGACTGATGGATAGGAGGATGGGCTTATAGATGCCATCTGGAAGTGTGACAGAACCTTGTCGGAAATGGGCTTATAGATGCCATTTGGAGACTGTTGGTATATGGAGAGATGGGCTTATAGATGCCATCGGGAGGTTGTCGATCGCGTAAGAGATTCCTTAGCGAGAACTTGCGTACCTGAGAAAGAAAAATAATTACCTGGCCTGTTACAGGAGTTGATCTTCAAACTCTTTGCGTAGATGTGCCCTGGCTGGATACAGGTACCGAATCTTTAAACTCTTCAGACGTGCCCTGGCGAGATACAGGAATCGAGTCCGGAGAATATAGTCGTCAACAGATACACCCTGGCAAGATACAGGAATCGGATCTTCGAACTCTTCAGACGCACCCTGGCAAGATACAGGAATCGGGTCTGGTAATGTTAGTCATCAACAGATACACCCTGGCAAGATACAGGAATCGGATCCTCAAACTCTTCAGACGCACCCTGGCAAGATACAGGAATCGGGTCTGGTAATGTTAGTCGTCAACAGATACACCCTGGCAAGATACAGGAATCAGATCCTCAAACTCTTCAGACGCACCCTGGCAAGATACAGGAATCGGGTCTGGTAATGTTAGTCGTCAACAGATACACCCTGGCAAGATACATGAATCGAATCCTCAAACTCTTCAGACGCACCCTGGCAAGATACAAGAATCGGGTCTGGTAATGTTAGTCGTCAACAGATACACCCTGGCAAGATACAGGAATCGGATCCTCAAACTCTTCAGACGCACCCTGGCAAGATACAGGAATCGGGTCTGGTAATGTTGGTCGTCAACAGATACACCCTGGCGAGATACAGGAATCGGATCTTCGAACCCTTCAGATGCACCCTAGCAAGGTACAGGAATCGGGTCTGGAATCAGTCGTCAACAGATACACCCTGGCGAGATACAGGAATCGGATCTTTAGTTGCGACTATTGATAGTAATTATCTTTGTATTAACCTTTGTCCTGAAAAGACAAAACGTTAGTTGTGCGTAATGTCATGATGTATGACATGCGAGATGAGATTGTATGTTCATGATGCGTATATGCATGCTGTAATGTATGAAAATGTGTTGTTTATGATTGTATGTTTTCGTCTTAGGAAAATAAATCCTTGACGGATGCCGGGAAGTTAAATCCTGGGCTGATGTGGAATAGAGCTTCGCTGTTTCCGCTGGGGATGATGATTGCAAGAATACCGGTAGGAGACGATGACTCCGTTGGGGAATAAACTTGGAGATTACTCTGCGGGGGAAAATTACTCTAGCAATCTTGCTAGGGAACAATACTTTGTGGGAAGAGAGGTACTCTATTGAGATGTTGATGATAACTTCGCTGGGGATACCGTTGTTATGTCATGTTGGGAGATCTGATGAACTCCGCTGGGGATAGGAAGACTTCGCCGGGGACGATCTCTCCGTGGCAATTGGCTGAGGATAACCCAGTTATATCCTGGTGGGGAAATAAACTTTGAATAAAGCCGGGGGAGCGTTCGTACTATGCGGATGACAAGCTTCCAGAATCTACTAGGGATAAGCTTTAAGACCTGCTGGGGAGATGGATTCCACTTTCCTGGGGAAACTTTTGGACTGGACTCTCATGGGGACATTTTGAGATGTACTGGGGAAGTGGCTCCACTGGATGTCTGGTAAACCACCGGGGAACAATCTTAGATCAAGACTGCCGGGGATGCTTGTCAAGAATGTTTGTATAATTCGCTGAGGAATGTTAAGATCTGCTGGAGGATACCCAACTTCCTTAAGGCTGACAGGATACTTTGCTTGGGGAGAGTATGTTGACTTGTTGGCTCACTCTCTGGGGGATTAAGATATCTTGGTTACATTCTTCGGCTGAACTTACCTTGGTACCTTGGTGGATAGAGCAATTAGATCGCTTAGACAACTCATTATTGCCCCTGTTTCTAATGTTACCTGTAATTAATCCTTTGTTTCGTATGCAAACATTTATGAGTCAGCAATCATTGTCAAATGCATATATCACAAATTGAACCTTGGACGTTCTTCACAAAACAAAACAGAAAAGGGAAAACAATTGGCAATTTTAGCTGAAAAGTGAATTTGTATTGATTTTTGAATTTGCCTGTAAATAGGCGTTTATGTACAAGAGGCTGACGTCCTAGTAGGAGAACGCCGCCGAATAAAAGAGTTTATACAATTTTGTACAAAGGGAAAACAAAACAGCTATGTGAAAAGAATAATCCCACTGGGTTCCAACTCTGCTATCGCCTTTATATCTTCGAGCGTCTCATCACTTTGCTGCTCAGTTGACGATGAAGCTGATTGATCGATGCCGTTTGAACTTGATGTTAATACCGGATTCTGGATGCGAAGTGATCCAATGAGACATAGTATTACGCTTTATCCCTAATTTTTGCCTGGACCGCCCTTTCGGGTTTTCAATCCACCGGGATACCCATTTTTGTTCAAGCCACCTTTTCAGGTTTTCGACTTGCCGGGTGTACAGATTTTTTTATTTCATCCCTCATTTTGCCCGAACCCTTTTGGTTCACCGGGAAGCCCTAATTTTTGCCTAGGTATGTCAACCTAGCGGGTCTTTTATCATGCGTAGTATCTTTTTACTATGTCTGCATTGGCGGGGTGAGGAAGGTCGTCACCATCCATGGTGGTCAGAATCATGGCTCCTCCTGAGAACACATGTTTAACCACAAATGGCCCTTCGTACGTGGGGGTCCATTTGCCGCTGGGATCGCTCTGAGGAAGGATGATGCGTTTGATTACCAGATCCCCAACTTGATATTCTTGTGGTCTGACTTTCTTGTTAAATGCCCTGATCATCCGTTTTTGGTACGTTTGACCATGACATATAGCAGCGAGTCTCTTTTCGTCAATTAGATTTAACTGATCAAGTCGTGTCTGGATCCAATCATCTTCGCTCAGATCTGTATCCTTCATTATCCGGAGGGAGGGTATCTGCACTTCGATCGGCAAGACTGCCTCCATGCCGTAGACCAAGGAAAATGGAGTTGCCCCGGTTGACGTCCTTGCTGAGGTGCGGTACCCATGGAGAGCAAACGGTAACATCTCGTGCCAATCTTTATAGGTCACTGTCATCTTCTGCACAATCTTCTTGATATTCTTATTCGCTGCTTCTACAGCTCTATTCATCTTCGGCCGGTAAGGAGAAGAGTTGTGGTGATGTCACTACAAGAAAATTAGTGTTTAACGACACAAAAATTGCGACAGTTATGTGATAACTGTCGTAATTGACATATAGCGACAGTGTTTACGACAGTTGACACCAACCGTCCCTAATATTTATTTTGCGACGGTATATTTAACCATCATAATATTATTATTACGACGGTAAAACAACCGTCGGCCCCCATTTAACACTTTTAACATTGATTTTTCACCAACAACTAGTCACGACGGTAAAATTAACCGTCCTAAAAGGCATATCACGACGGTAAAGCACTCGTCGCACCCTTAAACCTTTCACGACGGTAAAATTATCCGTCCTAAAATTCATTTCACGACGGTAAAACAACCGTCGCACCCAAAACCTTTAAAAATTCTCATGGGCACGACGGTAAAACACCCGTCGCCGTAAAAAAGTTAAAAAAAGCTGAGTTGTACCGCAATTTGATTTTCCGGGCATACGAGAGAAAAGAGAACTATGCCAATCCCCAATCACCAACTGAAAGAGAAACAAAACTTCCCTATTCTCTAAAGCTTGCCACCCCGTGGAAGGTCATCTAATGTTGAATTGATGTTAGGTTTTCAAAATCTCCTTTTCTGCTACTAATCGTTCCGCAAGGGTCTTCATCGCACAAGATTCAATGTCATCAAGATTGGAATCAGCAAGTCACAAACTCGTCATCACAAAGGAGGTAATGAAATCTCATATTTTGATTCTTTCACTCTCAAATGAAAATAATTTTGGGTATTTGAATCACCACTATGACTTCATCACCGTGTTTGATCTCGGGGGTGTTTTGATGTTTCTCACTAATATGCAAGTTAAAGTCTTCGATCATCCTACTGTTTAGATCACAATTTTTGATCCCGTCGGAGCTTTGACATTAGATGATGGAGCTTTAGATCAGTGATGGCGATGGTGTTATTGTAGAGGCTAACGGTGGTGTCTTTTTCCATTAGTGTCAAGGTGTTTGTGAAAATGCATAGTTGAATATTGGAGTCCAGTAGCACGTTGACGCTGGTGTCTTTTGCCATTGGTGTCAAGGTGTTTGTTAAAATTCCTAGTTGAAGATTGGAGTCCCGTAACATCAGTATGTTCAAGAAGGGAATGAGTAGAGAGGATGCTCATCAAGTGTTTGTTGTAATGCTCAACTCAAGGTATGGCTGAGTTTATAGAATTCTGATATGCTATGCTATATAGTGCCTAGTGGGTGTTGTAAAAGGACTTTATAACCATTTAAGCATCATATTCTGTTGCAGAGTGTGATTCTGACCAAAGCATGTTTATTTGAGTGACTTGTGTTGCTTCTGTCATATTTGCTAGCAACAAAGGTTTTACTTTTTGAAATTGAATTAGATTCCTTTGTTTGGGAATTCAATTCTTATTCTTATTTTAGATTTTGGGGTTCTTAAACCTTGGTTGGGTTGCAGGACTTCTACCATTTCATCCTGATTTGCTAGGTTTGGTTCAGCATTTCCTTCTACTTTTCTTGGTATGTTTTCTTAACTCTCTTCATCTTTATGTTTGTGTCTATATATATACACCTATGTAGCACAAATACTTCAGCCCAATGTCATAAGATATCTCTGAAATGGTTACATTTAGTCACTTCAATTTATTTCAAACTATTATCGTGTCTGTGCTAGTAGATATGCACTATTTATTCAATTTGTGTTTGATGTTTGAACTTAACAATGGTAGTGTTGTTGTTGTTGTAGATGTGGCCAGACCTTATTCAGAAATCCAAAGATGGAGGAATTGATGTCATTGAGACTTATGTTTTCTGGAACTTACACGAACCTGTTCGACGCCAGGTTCTGTTCTTTTTCATTGTCTTTCCACTTTCATATTGTTATTCTTCTGTCTTTTACATTGCAGTTTTGTGAGTTCTCAAAATTAACGATGGATTACATATTTTGGCTTGGCAGTACAATTTTGAAGGTAGGATAAGCAGAATGAGGTCCTTATGGAAACATACAGATCAATGTTGCATGAATTGCAAAAACTTCAGGTTGTTATATTTATACACAGTCCCTTTCTTAAGTATTTGGATTTGTAGCATTAAATCACCGACTTTGTATATTTTGCTTTACTCTCTTTATTCTCCTATCAATTTAGGAAACTGCTAACTATGGCCTCAAGAAAATGGGGCTGACACTTTCAAGAGAGAAAAATGATATTTTTAGAATGTGATATTATTTCATGATTGAAAATTCAACATCTCATGATTTTGGCTCATTTGATATAAATCTTTTGAAACACTTTACTCCTGCACATTGTGATTTATCAGCTCAGTCTGATTTTTCTTATGGTCAAGATTGAGATGCTTATATCTCACAATATAGGCGATTCCTTTATCTTTGCAATATAATTCTAAGCTCGTGGTGAATTTTATTATTCCATGAATCTAGACCATTTCATTACAGCCGCTTGCAGCAAATGAGTTTCTCATTTTGATTCAACATATAGTTGTCTGATATATCTTTTGTATGATATGTTTACGGCGCATTTTAACATATGATTATGATTTTATTTGCTATCTTTCAGTTGCCATGTTACTGATATGTTTACTCATAGTATGCTTAGTGGAGAACCTAAAAAAATTGGTTGTTTTTTTAGCTCCAACTCTAAGCTGGCTCACACTCTTGAACTTGTTATTTGTTCCCTCTTTTTTGTTGCTGGCTACAATGTTTACAGGATAGTTTTGTTTTATTTTATTTGTGGCATATCAATATTTTCAAGAAATTAGAGTCAAAATTTTCTTTGGTGATTATTATTTTGAACAAGTAAATCACATGACATCTACAAAAACTTGAATCCCTAAATTTTGGAGTTCTGGTTGTTAGGTGGAAGAAGAGATGATTATGCGCAAGCTTTACGAAGTAATGTCCGTCCACGGTCTCACTAAACAGGTTAAGCTTTATCTGCTTTATTTCAGATTCTCAGTAACCAACCTATGTATAATGATATTCCCAACATTTGTCCAAAGAATTGAACTAATATTGGTGTTAACCTTTTTGGTTTCTGGTTATTGATGATGCTACTCTTGACGATTTTGCACAGAATGAAGACAACTCCAACGCTTCCAATAATAGTGCTGGAGCTGAACAAATCAATAATGAAGTCAATACAACACATGAGGATCAGTAAGGACAATTCTGCAAGAATTATAAAATTTCCATCTTCAGTAGATCAATACTCTCCATTAAAGAGATATTGGCTTTTTGTTGGATATGTAGTGCACTCTATTTACACTATTAGATGCTCTGTTGACCGAAATGGACTTGCAGCCCTGAGTCCCCATTTTAGAGGCACTCAAATTTTTTTTTAGTTATTTGTATAGTGTGTAAATATTTAGAAAGATACATTTTTATAATATTATTAATATTTAGAGAGGTCCTAGTATTAGCAATGTATTTGAGAGTTTGCAAATGTGCCTTTTATATAAATGGAAGAAATTAAAAGAGGATTATATAAAAAAAAAATTCTATAATTTTATCTTTTCTTTCAATTTTAAAATTTAAAGTGTACAATATGAAGTGTATGTTTGATTTCAATTTTAGAAGGGGAAAAACACTTTCAGTAAAATATTATAGTAAAATAATATTATATTTAAAATTATTTTACTAAATAATAATTTAAATAAAAATATTATTTGAAATTTATAAATCAGATTACGACGGTTAAAGTCAAATTCACGACGGTATATAACCGTCGCAAACAACAACAACAAAAAATAAAGTCAAATTCACGACGGTATATAACCGTCGCAAACAACAACAAAAACAAAAAATAAAGTCAAATTCACGACGGTATATAACCGTCGCAAACAACAACAAAAACAAAAAATAAAGTCAAATTCACGACGGTATATAACCGTCGCAAACAACAACAAAAACAAAAAATAAAGTCAAATTCACGACGGTATATAACCGTCGCCATCTGTTGTGCGTGACAGTTTTTGCAACCGTCGCGAAATAGGCTGGGGACGCACGATTCTGCGACGGTACTTCTACCGTCGTAGATTGTAAATTGCGACGGTTTTAACCGTCGTAATCAGCCAAAATAACCGTCCCAATCTATCATTTTTCTTGTAGTGTGTATCTTGAATTGCTCGTAGAGCTCAGTGATCATCTTATTATTGAGATTGGTACCGTTGTCCGTAATGATTCTTTCAGGGACGCCGTATCGACAGATCAGGTTGTTTCGAATGAACTGTGCCACAACATTCTTGGTTACAGTGGCGTAAGAAGTTGCTTCAACCCACTTTGTAAAGTAATCGATCGCTACCAGGATGAAGCGATGCCCGTTGGATGCCGTAGGTTTAATCTCGCCGATCATATCTATGCCCCACATTGCAAACGAACAAGGTGCTGTCAAGACATTCAGGGGAACCGGAGGAACCTGTCATAAATCTGGCATTTATGACAGGTCCGAGAATATTGGTAACAGTCGGCTTCCATTGTGGACCAGAAATATCCTGCCTGAAGGATCTTCTTTGCCATGGTGTGTCCACTGGAATGTGTTCCGAAGGAACCTTCATGTAGCTCTGCCTTGATCCTTTCTGCTTCAGTCTTATCTACACAACGCAATAAGGTCGAATCATGGTTTCGCTTGTACAGAGTGCCATTGCTGAGGAAGAACTTTGTTGTGAACCTTCTCAGAAACTTCTTGTCGTTGACAGACGCACCTTCAGGGTATTCCTGAGCTTCCAAGTATCTCTTCACCTCATGGTACCAAGGTTTTTCAGTCACTACCTCAGCCTCAAGATCACAACAGTATGCCGGTTCGTCCAGTTTCCAGATAATGACCCGGGGAGCCTGATTGTCCCACTTGACTTTGAACATGGAAGACATCGTAGCCAACGCGTCTGCCAACTGATTCTCCTCTCTTGGGAAGTGTTCAAAAGTTATCTCTGTGAAATGGGGGATCAATGTCAACACACATTCTCTGTAAGGAATAAGATTTGGATGTTTCGTATCCCACTTGCCTTTGATCTGATTGATCACGAGAGCGGAATCTCCGAAGACACTCAGAAACTTGATCCTTAAGTCGATCGCAGCTTGAAGACCCATGATGCATGCCTCATACTCCGCCATGTTGTTGGTGCAGTTGAAACATAGCCGGGCAGTAAGTGGAGTATGAGTGCCTTGAGGGGATATGATCACAGCGCCAATATCGTTACCCAAAGCGTTGGAGGCTCCGTCAAAGTGCATAGACCATCGGGATCCTTCTTCAGGTCCTTCATCCGGTCCAGGTACTTCACAATCAGTCACTATCATGATGCTCTCGTCAGGTAATTCAAAGTTCATTGACTGATAGTCGTCTACTGCCTGATGTGCCAAGTGGTCTGCCAATACACTTCCTTTAATAGCTTTCTGAGTTGTGTACTGGATGTCGTATTCTGTCAAGATCATTTTCCATCTTGCTATTCTTCCAGATAGAGCAGGCTTTTCAAATATGTACTTTATAGGATCCATCTTTGAAATCAACAAGGTAGTGTGAGTCAGCATATACTGTCTCAGCCGGCGAGCAGCCCATACCAAAGCGCAGCAAGTTTTCTCGAGCAGTGAGTATCGGGTCTCACAGTCGGTAAACTTTTTGCTAAGGTAATAAATGGCATGCTCTTTTCGGCCAGACTCGTCATGCTGCCCTAGCACACACCCCATTGAGTTGTCAAGCACTGTCAGGTACAGTATTAGAGGTCTCCCTTCAACCGGTGGCATAAGGATGGGTGGTTCTTGGAGATACTCTTTGATTCTGTCAAAAGCGGCCTGACATTCATCATTCCAACGTACTACCTGATCTTTCTTCAGCAGCTTGAAGATTGGCTCACAGGTAGCAGTTAGATGCGAGATGAACCGGGCAATGTAATTCAGGCGTCCTAAAAAGACTCTGACCTCTTTCTGTCTTAGGAACTGGCATCTCTTGAATGGCTTTAACCTTGGCAGGGTCCACTTGAATACCCTTGTCACTTACGATGAAGCCCATCAACTTTCCAGACCTTACCCCGAAGGTGCACTTGTTCGCATTCAACCTCAGCTTGTACAACTTCAGACGGTCAAACAATTTATGTAGATGGTCAAGATGTTCCTCCTCAGTTTGAGACCTTGCAATCATATCGTCGACATACACTTCTATCTCATGATGGATCATGTCATGAAATAAAGCAACCATGGCACGTTGGTAGGTTGCCCCAGCATTTTTCAACCTGAATGGCATGACCTTGTAGCAGAAGGTCCCCCACTGAGTAACAAAGGTAGTCTTCTCCATGTCTTCCGGAGCCATCTTGATCTAATTATAACCTGAAAAACCATCCATGAAGGAGAACACCTTGTGCTGAGCAGTATTATCAACCAGAACATCAATGTGAGGTAGGGGGAAGTCATCCTTGGGGCTGGCCCTGTTCAGATCCCTGTAATCAACACACATTCTGACCTTACCATCCTTCTTCGGTACCGGCACCACATTAGCAACCCACTGAGGGTAAGAAGTCACTGCAAGAAAACCGGCGTCAAATTGCTTCATGACCTCAGCTTTGATCTTCTCAGACATCTTTGGACGCATACGGCGGACCTTTTGCTTAACCGGAGGGCATTCTTCCTTGGTAGGCAAGTGATGGACCACAATGTCGGTATTCAACCCAGGCATGTCTTCGTAGGACCAGGCGAAGATCTCCACATAATCATGCAACATCTGAGTCAACCGTTGTTTCACGTTGAGCTTCAGATTAGCACCAATCTTGACTTCCTTTCTATCTGCCTCAGTACCCAGATTTATCGTTTCCACTGGCTCTTCATGTGGTTGAATTTCCCTCTCCTCCTGGAGTAACAGTCTTGCAAGCTCACCAGGCACTTTGCAATCATCTTCACCTTCGTCTTCGGCTAAGTTGATCGGATTTTCGAAGTCATAACTGGCAGTAGCAGAGTCGTTACCAGTGAGATCCAGAGTGGATTGAAACCTGTATGGGTGAGTGTGTGTAAATATAGCTGTTTTGCAATATATAAAGAAAGAAAGAAAGAAAGGGAGCACAAGATTTGAAATGCGAAAAAACGTCCAAGGTCTTTATTCATGATATATGGAAATGACAGTTAATATGCCCTCACAAATGAAGCCAACGGTGCCCCGGGTAAGACACCGGGCCATAAAGTTTCAATTCATTGTTTATTACAAATAACAAAAACAAAGGAATTCATTACTGCGTAACAAAAGTAACAGGTGTGTTGTCTTTTGCAGTCCAATTTCTAGGTCCACTGTCGGCCGTCGGATAAATCCAGCTGTTGAACTCTGATTCTCCCACTTCGTCATCATCCCTGATGGCATTTACTCCATGGTCAGGCAGGGGAGCTGTCACCACATTGGGTTTCTCAGGTGCCTCAAACTGTACCTCCTTGGCATCAATAAGGTCCTGAACCTTGTTTCTCAGGGCCCAGCAATCATCAGTAGAATGCCCCGGGCTATCTGAGTGATAAGCACAGCGGGCATTTGGATTATACTTCGGAGATGCAGTATTCACAACCTTCGGAGCCTCTCTGACGGTCACCAAGTTGGTCGATAGCAATTGCGGCAGGATTTGCGACAAGGTCATATTTAGCCGGGTAAATTCTCTTCTGGGTCTCTCACCCCTTGGTTGGTTAGGTTGCCGAGGAGCGGCAGCAGGCTTAGCAATTACCACCGCGTTGACAGCTTGGCGGCGCTCTGGTTTGTCTTGCCTTCTAGGCCCATACACAGCACTGGCTTCCTTCTTGAAGGGCTTCTTCTCGGCACTTGAGGACGCACCTTTCTGAATCTTTCCTGACTTCATACCAGCCTCTATCCTTTCCCCAGTCAGAATGAGGTCTGTGAACCCTGCAGATGAATTGCCAATAAGATGATTAAAGAACGGCCCGGATAGGGTCCCCAAGAACATATCTACCAATTCACGGTCAGTTAATGGTGGCTGCACCCTGCCAGCCAGATCCCTCCACTTCTGCGCATACTCCTTAAAACCTTCGCCTGATCCTAGCGACATACCCTGGAGTTGGGTACGTGTAGGAGCAAGGTCGGCATTATACTGATACTGCTTGTAAAAAGCAGTAGCCAACTCCTCCCAGTTACGAACCTTGGTTCCATCCAGCTGATAGAACCATTCGAGATGAGTCCCTAAAAGACTCTCCTGGAAGAAGTGGATCCACAAGTTCTTGTCCACTGTATACGGCTGAATCTTCCGCACATAAGATCTGAGGTGTAGCTTAGGGCAGGACGCCCCGTCATACTTTGCGAAAGATGGTGCTTTAAACTTGTGCGGGATGATCACACCAGAAGATAAACCCAAGTCTCCAAAATCCAAACCAGGCACTTGTTGAATTTCCATGGCATTCAGACGGTCTTCCAACTGCTTATATCTGTCTTCAGCTGGAGGATACTGCTCCTCATTAAAATCAGTCTCGTTCTCAGAGACTACCGGACTAGGACCTCTTCCCCCTGGGGACTGTCTTTGCCTACAGAAGAACCAGCTTCTTCATTCTGCAGTGTGTTACCAAACCTCCGGCCTGTGTTGAATAGAACAGTTCTCTTCTTCTTCTTCTTCTTAACCAGCAGAGCCTTCAGCTCCTCTTGACCTTGGGCCAAACCCATGATCAGCTCTTGAAATTGGGCGTTCTGCGCCTGAAGGGCCTTGATAGACTGCTCGGTAGAGGATTCAGGGTTCATGATGCTGAAATAAACAGCGAAGAACAGTAAGCAACCTGAAAAGAAGAGTATCTGTTATGCACATGATGAATGATATGTGTTTATGCAATGCATTCAAGGGTTCGAAAGTTCAAATTTGTTGTAGACAAAAAGGAACACATGTTATCATTAAGAAAATAATTGTTCAGTACATCAGGGCCTCATGGGCAAAACATTACAAAAGTGAATCAATCCCAGAAGACACTACGCATCATCTTTGGAGTTATGTAAGTGTTGAGATTCCTCTCCTCGTGCAGTAGGCGGGTGAGTTCCAAGACCTTCTTTTCACTAGCATGTAGACTGGTCTCAAGAGAATTCCGTTCTTCCTTAAGCTGGATCCAGCTCTTCTACATTTCTTCCCAGGACGTGGGCATGTCAGGATTTTGAATGGTGTAGGACACCTCTCCTTCCAATACTGGCTCTTTGATCACAGGGAGAACATGAGGGTAAGGCATTACTAACTTCTGGGAGCGGGCTCGTACCCACTTGAGATAAGGTTCTAACGGGATGGAATTCCTGGGCCCCAGGGTCTTGCTGTCTATCCTACTTGGCATCCTCCGAGCTCTGATAAATCTCTGGCAAAGTCCTTGTGCATCGTTGTTGAAGTCAAAAACTATGTCAGGAATTAACATGTCATGAGTGCCGTCCCTCAGAGCATAACCAAACTGTCTCCAAGCCAGGCACGGGTTATAAGTAATACCTCCTCTGATTCCAAGTAAAGGAACATTAGGGTACTCCCCGCAACGATCAATGATAGTGACATCCTCTCTGGACCGAGAGCACCAATGTATATCAGCATGTGTAAGAGTCATCAACCGTTGTGACCATCTCAAACCCCGCTCATTCTTCAGGACTGATTGTGGAAGGTGCGAAATAAACCACCTTCCCAGGAGAGGAGTGTAGCACATAAGAACGCCTATTTTTCTCATGGTTCGAGTGTAACATGAGTGAAGGATGTCCCCAAGCAATGTAGGTATAGGATTCCTGGACATGAAGATCTGGACGGAACTGACATCTATAAGCTGATCGGGATTCGGGAACAAAACCAATCCATAGACAAGGAGGGCCACAACTTCTTCAAAGGCTTGTAGGTCAAGGGAGTTACAACATTCTTGGGCCTTCTCAAACAGAAACCTGGCTAAGAACCCTTTGATACCACTTCTGATTTCCCAATGTCCCTTGAGGTCAGATGATTGTAGGCGTAGTGCTTTAGAAATCTCTTCAAGTTTGGGTTCCTTTTCCGTACCGTTGTAGGGTAGTTGACTAAGGATAGGGATCTTCAGAAGCCGGGAGAACTCTTCCAATGTGGGCACCAGTTGATAATCCAGGAAAGTAAAACAGTGGTGCAGAGGGTCAAAGAACTGGAACATGACCTTTATCATATCTTCCTCAATGTTGGTGTTGACCAAGTTGATGAGTCTTCCATGCCTCTCACTGAAAGAAGAGCTCTCGAGAATCCTGGATATAAGCTCCTTAAGCTGAGGAGGGATCCTTACAAGGCTGATCTGAATTTTCTTTCTGCGAATAGTTTCCATGTCCTACAAAACGAGAACAAAGATGAAGATTCGAACCCCTGAAATGGTTATTCAATGCATATGATGTTGTATGATGTCATGATGCTATGATTAAACACACCACAAATATTCACAAAGGCAAACATGGTAAGGCACACAAGTCACACAAGACAAGCCCTTAGAGTTTAGGCCTGCATGGGGTCTAGGTATTACCCTCTTGAAGTTGGTGGGCTCAACCTGTCCTATCAGAAGTAACCGGGTTCTAAGGGTCCCAATATCACTGGATTACTTTCATTGTTCATCGTTTCGATTTAGCCACTGAACTGGCGACCGAAATATTCCAAGAAAACAACCCTCAATTGAGTGTAGTATCGAGTATCAACCAACCTCGAACTGCACCAAAGTCAGTTATCTCACTACCCTAAAGAGGCCAAGATGGTTCAATTAAGGTTCCTAAGGTCAGTTGATGCTTCACGACACCACGCGGAGGCCCCGTACTCTCCTTGATTGAACTCAAGGGTTACCGGTACACACCAAAGTGCCACATCAACGTAGCAGACTGCTTCAACCATGTCGGTATACCCCACACAGTTCCCTCACAGTCTTGTTGCTACTTTCTAAGAAGGTATCCCCCAGATCCGGGTTAGGATCTATAGAACTCCCAAGACAGTACCCACAATAATAAAGCAAACAATTCAGACAATTGAAAACACAAATGATCTTAGTCCTAAGGTACACCTCACTTTAAGTATCCCCAGCAGAGTCGCCAGTTCTGTGATCGGTGGATCTGGAACTGACTGTTTAAAGCTAGTTCACGAAATGTCGCAGAAGCAAGATTCGCCACCGTCTTTTATTTTCTCCAACATGGACAGGACAAAAGCATAGCAAAATTCCTATTGAGATAGTTTCTCGGTTCGGGAGGTAGATTTATAGAAAGGGAAGGTGTTAGCACCCTTTCTATCCATGGTTATCCATGGGCTCTTAGATACTTGCTCATTTGTGTTTTCAAAATGTTTGTTTGCTTTTCAAGTGTGAGTGGGTTTGAAAAAGTTTCTTTGAAAGTTTCAGATCGACTCTTGTATCAGTCCTCAAGAGTGTTTGAAAAATCATTTTGAAAGCTTTTTGAAAAGTGTCGGTGTGAAAAGAGTTTTTATTTGTTTTTTAGAGCAAGTATCTACGAGTCATCTACCTACTCTAAGGAATTAGACTGTGTAAATGTCCTTAATGTAGTGCCATCCCACCATTGAGAGGTAGGTAGCACCACCGTTGGAGGTGTTCGGGTCAATTCATTTGTAGGGACAGTGTGGTCACCGGAGCAATAGTAGGACATCTTAGAAGCTACCCTTATGCCATGTTCATGGACATAAGGACTTACTAAAACGTCCTATACTCGACGACCACGTTTCGAGGGGCAAGGCAACAGTGAGGCGTACCCTAAGAGTGGTGTGTGAATTTGTGTATTGTTTTCAGTTATGTTTTATCTTGCCAGGCATTATGGTGATCTACGCTTGTTTTTAATTTAGGCCATTCATTCTTTCATGTAAAGTTTAGCAGTTTTAAGGGTGCGGAAATAAAAGTGCGGAAAATAAAGTCCTACGCTATTACAAGGCGCGGGTCTATACATCGCCAAATTAACAAAAGACCCGTTTTGAAATAAAATGCAGAAAATAAATAAATTTCCTAATTACTATTACAAAGCTTGGGCAATTACATAATATTTAAAAGAAACATAAGAACAAACGCGCGAAAAGAAATTAAAATCGAATGTGCGAGGGCGTTGGACCCTTTTAAGAAATTGAATGAAATTAAAAGTTAATTAATTATTTAATAAAGAAAAGGAATGTTTTTTATGGTTTTTGGTATTTATGAAATAAAGAAAATTAAAATTAAAAGAAACCCTAATTCTAAATGTTTTTAATTATTAAAGAAAAAGATTAAAGTTTTAACCTAATTTATACTAATTATTTAATTACATGGGTATTTACAAAATAAATTAATAATTAATAATAATGATAATAAGAAGAAAAAAAAATATTTATCAAAAGAAAAGGTAAAAATGCTAAAAACCCTAATTTCTATATATTTTAGTTATTAAGAAAAACATTAGAATTAAAACCTAATTTTACTAAATTGATTATTAAAAATTTATTTACAAAAATATTAATGAATTAAATATTTAAATAAACATATTTTATTTTTTGATTTCTGATTTTTGTGTTATGAAAATTATTTTTGTGAATTAAATAAAACAATAAAACAAATAAAAGAATAAAAAGGAAAATTAAAATAAAGAACAAAAATATGCAAACCATGGGGGTGGCTGACCCAATTTAGAGGTGTTTGTAGAGTAATTCGGCCCAACAGATTCCAGGCCCTTTTGACTTTCAGCGCATGCATGTGGAATGGTTGACTGAGGTCCATGGTGAGCCTCTTTTGTGGCCTTCAGATTGAAGCTTCTGGGCGCGTGGCAAGCTAGGAGATGGAGTTGTATGATGGACCTTTGAGGGCATACTGCATAGGAACACGTTAGAGAAAAAATTATTGAATAAGTGGGGGACCTGGGAATCGAACCCAGGTCCCAGTACCTGCAAGCCAGCTAACCAACCATCTGAGCCAATGCGCGCTTTTGATATTATTATGGAACGTGATTAATATAATGCAAAAAGAAACGTAGTGATATACAACGAAAAAATACGCGCCATTATTCAAACGCTCCAGTCATCCTGAGACACGTCCTCCTTCTTCCTCATCTTTCCTGCAATTATCAAACAGATAGCGGGGGTTTTAAACCCCCACTAAACTCAAACAGAAAAATAGCGATTAGCTCCTAGGCCAATATAAAAAAGGCGGGAGTAGTGGACTTGCTTCGTTTGGATGTCCTGATTCTATTGGTATAGGTTTCAAGGCCTGATTTTACCATATGTGTAAAGCCCCAAAATTGAAGCTTTTGAAACCCTAACATATGTTAATGGTGGATTCTTGTACAGGCGGTATTAGTTCAATTGAGTAGTACCACTAGCTTCAGAACACTCGTGTTAGTATACATCAACAATCAAAATACATGTATAATGCATGAAAAGTAAAACACGATTATGCAAATTTTTGTGAAAAGTGCAACATGGTTCTACCAATTCTTGAGGCCTGGCGATTGGTTCTTGATTGAAATCCCTTCCTGGATGTCTCAGCAAACTTTTGGAATGTTTTTCAAGCTTTGAAACGACTTCTATGTATGAAAACAATTTTCAATATTTTTGTGAAAAAGTGCAATGTTGTTCTTTGATTCCTGCGCAGCTTCTGTGTCTGTGAGCATTAGGGTTATGTTCTATATGTATCTGAGCATGATTAGGTTAAGAAAAACAAGCCCAAAGTCTATGCATTCATGATTTGGAGATTTGATTTTTAAGCATATCAATTTCAATCTTTTTCATGCCAATCATGCCAAATATGGAAGATTTTGTTCCCTTGAGAATGTGCACGAAATATTTAGGTCATGATGGAAGGATTTGCTGCACCAAAAAGATTTAAAATCATTATTTAGTATTTTTCTCATAATTAAATTTGATTAAATGAATTAATAAGATTAAAAATTCAATTAATTAATTAAAAATAATAAAATAACTCCCTTTTAGCTTAATGGGTCGTGCATGGCCTTTGGGTAATGATTCATGGAAGAAATTGAGGACCGTTTGCATTTTTGAGGCATTTGAAGTAAACTTGACTTTTCAAAATTCCCAACAATTTCCCAACTTCCACAAGGCATATCTTGCTCAATTTTTAAGCTTTGATCATGTTCTTGGACATTTTGGAAAGGTCTTGAAGTCCTCTAACCAATGCCTTTGGTCCCATATCATTTTTATTTACCAATCTCAAGTTATGGTCTTTGACTTAAAGTGCCTTTTTGTTGACTTTTGAAAATGACCTATAATGTTGAAATTGATAACTTTTTGTGAGAGAATTTCTTGTACTTGAAGTGTGAAGATGAGTTGCAGGAAATGTCATTCTCTTCAAAATGAGCTTTGGATGGAATTTTTCTGATAAACCATGTGGAAGTTATGCCTTGGTCAATTTGCAGTTGACTTTTTCAACTGTCCAAAAATAGAAACTTTTGCATCTTGAGACTTTTTGAGCCATGCCTTGAGAATCATGATCAAGAATTGATCAAATGATGTTTGTGGCTTCAAAATAAGATGTTGACCAAAAATTTTGACTTTTGACTGTCAAATGACCATTTTGCCCCTGCAGTTGACTGTGAAGCAATTAGGGTTTTTGACTGTGCAATCTGGTGCTGTGAGTCTTGAGACTTGGCATATGGATGCTTGACAATGTATGTAGGAATGTGGGACTTGTTTGGACCCTTGGAAACTTCAATTTCTTTGCCAGCACCAAAACCCTAATTTTTGACTGTTAGGAGGCAATTGGACTGTGCAACCCTTGGGAGATTTTGAAGCATGATCTTAGCAAACCTTGAAGAATATGGGAGGGCAAATTTTGGGGTACAACAGCGAACAACGATGATTCATGGCTTTGGCACAAAAGAATTGCTCATATTCACATGGAACACTTGAATAAACTAATCAAGCATGATCTTGTCATTGGTTTTCCTAAGAGAAATTTTTTCAAAGATAGACTTTGTGATGAATGTCAAAAAAGGGAAAAAAACAAAATCAACTTTCAAATCTAAGAATGTGGTGTCTACTACAAGGCCACTACAATTGTTGCATATAGACTTATTTGGTCCATCAAGAACAAGAAGTTTCGGAGGTAATGTATATGCTTTGGTTATTGTTGACGATTTATCTAAATATACTTGGACATTCTTTTTAGTGCAGAAAAGTGATGTATTCAAGGCAACAATCAAGAAGAAGGAATCGATTTTTAGGAAACTTTAGCTACAGTTGCAAGGTCGTAAAACTGATAGAAAAATCACAAGTGGTACTTGTCACATCCTTGGAAATGCATTAGTATCATGGGCTTGCAAGAAACAAGCATGCGTTGCTCTTAGCACGACCAAAGCAGAATATATTGCAGCGGGTAGTAGTTGTGCAAAAATATTATGGCTCAAGCGATAACTTCCTAACTACAGACTCGATCTAGGCTGCATTCCTCTATGGTGCGACAATACAAGTGCGATAAATATTACAAAGAATCCGTTCATGCACTCAAGAACCAAACACATCGACATACAACATCATTTTCTTCGTGATCATGTAATTCAAGGAGATGTCAAAGTCACATTTGTAGACACTCATAATCAACTTGCCGATATCTTCACAAAACCTTTGGCAAGAGAATAGTTTTACAAAATTCAATGAGAACTTGGTATTTTGGATGAACATGACGTCTAAGGTGCATTCTATCCTTTCTTAATGCTTTCAAAATGGTATTCATGTTTATATGTGAAAAGTTCATGTTTAAGAATTCTTTAAATTCAGGAAAAATGTGTTTTTGGTCATTTTTGGTTAATGCAATCGATTCCACCATTGTGTAAATCGATTGCTCACTGTATGTTTTTATTTTCTGACCTTTCTGTTTTAGTGCAAATCGATTGCACCATAGTGCAAATCGATTTCACGCTATTCGTTTCAGTTTTCTGTTGCTTTTGTTTAGTGTGCAAATCGATTGCATCTGTGTGCAAATCGATTGCACCTGCTATAATTTAACTTTATGACATGTTTTAATGCTGGTCAGAATTCCTACCCTCTCCTATTCCCAACATCACCTCCATTATTGACCAATTAAATAACTTTGAATACATTAAACCCCACTCATAACTCTCTACTCACAAATCCTATCCTATAACACAACCTTCTTTCCAAATTCATCTCATCACATATCCTCTTCTCAAAACCTCCAAAGTATTGTGACATATTCAAACCTACCAAACCCTAATTTCAAAAATAACCTTCCTCATGCCATCCAGACAAACGAGAAAATTGTCAGCTCAAGAGAAAGGGAAGAAAGCTGGATCCTCATCTATGGAAAATCCACTCATTCAAACTCTCACACAACAACAAGAAGAGAGGTTCACAAAGTATTTTAAATGGAAAATTGTCTCAACACCAAAATATGGTATGTTATCATCCTTTCCTCAAGAATGCTTTACATTTCAAAATGATTTAACATCCAATGATTTGGAACCAATCATTTCGTCATATGGATAATATTACTCGGATTTGGTGCAGACATTCATCAGCAACTTGGCAACTTATAGAGGAAAGTTTGTCACATATTTTTGGGTACAAGAATTTCCCTAACCCTTGAAATTCTTGGAGGCATCTTAAACATTCCTTATACCTGGAGCACTCTTTATGACCCGGAAGATGAAGATTGGAATGACTACAACAAGAATAATTTTTACTACAATATCAGAAGATTAAATGAAGCAGAATTCCATGTAAAAAGGATTCGAGGTCTAGGCGGTGTTGTTCCCTCAAGAGACTCTTGGAGTGAAGATAATTTTTATATCGATGATAGGTTGTTTCACTATTTAATGGTATACATCATGTTTCTGCGGTCTGGAAATCATTGCACTGTGACAGATCTTGAGACGCAACTATTGTATGCTAGAAAAAGAGGAATAAGTGTCAATTGGGATCGTCTTATCATGACTCATATGCTTAGGTTTGATGCAAAATCAAAATTTCTGCCATATGCTTATTTTATTACTGTTATTATTGAGCATTATGGAATTGATGTTGATGGTTTTGAAAAAGTTGAAATTGATGCAAATCTGCATAAGATTTCAATAAAAAATGTTGACTCGAGAATGGGTGTTCATTACAATCTGGAATCGAAAACTATAACGTACATTGGTGAAGATGTGGTTGGAAATGAAGGAAACAATCAAGAAGATGAAGGTGATGAAGTTGTACCTCCTCCACCAACTCCTGTTGGTCCAAGTAATCAAGATGTATTTAACTTCATGACTCAACAGTTTGCTACACTCAACACCAACATCAACAACCAATGGAATGCTATCAACGACTCCACAACGACCCGGATCAATGATTTTCGCACATATGTGAATCAACAGTTCTCTTACCTTTACTCTCATCTCCACATACCTCCATATGATCCCAACAACCCAGTTGTCCCTCCTCCACAATATATCGGTCCTCCACTTCAACAAATTTCCCAATCAAGGACCATTTCTCTATAACAACCCGACATGAACCAACCATGAATTTTGTCCATTTACTGTTATTTTTTATTGTGTTTATCATTATGTCTTTGTTTTCTCTTGTGACTATGTTTTGTTTATTGAACATTATTGTTTAAATTTGTAATACTATTACATATATATTGTCCATCTTTTATGCATATTTCCCTTCTTTTAGATAATGTCAAAGGGGGATAAGGATGTTATACTTTATGCTTGTGTATTTCCTTGTCTTCAAATTTTAAGGTACAAATAATCCTTCAAGATGAGAAAATCCAAATGATTACAAAGCTTCTCATACAAAGGGGGAGTTATACATCTTAGGGGGAGAAGTCTCTTTCCGGAAATAATAAAGCTTCAAGAAAGATTGTCTGTCATCATAAAAAATGGGGAGAATGTAATATCAAGCCTTTCAATGAACTTTGTTTTGATAAAGACAAACCATAATGGTAATAAGGAAAAGATGTTGATCAAGCTAAAGCATCAATGGATAAAAGTTATTGGTTCAAGATCTTGGAAAATTTCATAAGGTATAATAACAATTATTGCTATGAACTTAAGTCTTAGATGCTCAATGATCAAAAGAAGTTTTTAAACTTGTCCAAACTTTTTTCTCAAGTTTTCTAAGCAAAAAATCCATTTTTACATCTGTGCAATCGATTTACATATTGATGCAATCGATTGCGTGACTTACATTTTAAGCTGTTTTGCTTCTGTTTCTTAGTGCAATCAATTTACACAAGAGTGTAATTGATTGCTCTCTGGTTAAAAATGCTATTCTTTTAAAGTGCAATCGATTTGCATGTTTGTGCAATCGATTTCTCACTGAAAAATATTTGAAATTTCTGGCTGTTAGAACACGTTCAATCGATTTGCATCAAGGGTGTGATTAATTGCTCGCTGAATGTTTTTGAAAATCAGAAGTTTTGAACATACCTTTTCATAACACCATTTCATGGAATCTTTTAACTTAATCTTGGAAATTGTTCATGATTAATTTACATAAATTTATGTTGTTTCAAAGAGGTTCTATGAACATATAAATATTGATATTTCAAAATCAAAAACAACCTCTTCCACTCAATATTTTTCTGAATTTTCAAATATTCAACTCAAGTCTTTTTCACTTTCATTCAAAAAGTTTTCTGCATATTTTCATATCTTGTATAACAGAAAACTTTGAGCAATCTAAGTCTTGAATCATTGTATATCATTGTTATTGGAAGAGAAGATCAAGTTATTGATAAAATCACTTAAAGTGATTATTTCTCTACAAACCCACTCAATCAAAATATTTATGTACACTTTCTTATTTTTCAGGATTGTTGGAAATAAGATTAGTGGTTTTTGTTTTCCAAGATTGATGGAAACAAGTAAGTTCACCTTGAGAGGATTGTTCTCATTGTTGACATAGTGAAAATCCAAGATGATTGTTCTTGGTTCAAGAGGATTGTTCTTGGTTTTGGTATTTCTTTTTTAAGTTTGCCAACTATAAGGAAATCTCTTTCATGTTGAAAGGGGAATAGAGTACTCTCGGACTGTGAGGGGAACCGGGATATATCGCTTGTGTCTCTTTATTTTTCTACACTTTACTCTTTCATAATCTCACCATAAACCATAAAAATAATATCCATCATCACTAAAACTATAAAAAAATTAAAGTACCTAATTCACCCCCCCCCCCCCCCCCCCCTCTTAAGTGCACTTCGTACTTACAGGTTCCTGTGGAGTACCGTAGATGTTTAGAATGCTAATACCTTCCCTTTGCATAACCAACCCCTGTACCTAGATTCTCTCCCTCTTTTTTTGGGTTTATTCGCTCTTTCCCATTTTCTTTGGAAAATAAAGCGCGGTGACAATTTTTATTTGATTTGTATGAGTTAAGTCAATCCAATGGCTTAGTCTCAACATTTCTACCGCTACTAGACTGGAAAAAGCATTAATCCTGAAAGATTTTACAATGTTTGGATAGATAGATCCTTGCAGCATAGAGATATATCCAATCTATTCCTGAAAGTGAATACCAAGATGAAACGATTGTCCATCACCAACTGGAATAGAGGGGCGCTTTTCGTTTTTGACTTCTAAGAGGTCATCATTACCATGAAAGGTTCTTGGGGTCAAGGTAAGATACATTTTGGGAATGGTTTAGATAGAGGTAAATAGACTTAGGGAGACGCAATAATAAGTGACAAAGAAGAGAAAATGACAAAATGCAACTTCCGACATATACCTAAATATAAAATGAATGAGGTCACAACAAACAAGGAAGAGAGTATATCAAGATTTCTTGATAATTGAAAAAAAACTTTTTATAGAGAAAAAATGTTTATTATGAAGAGGAAATTTATTGGGTTAGCATGTATGAGATTTAACATATATAGAGCATATCTTATATCTATAAGCATAAAGGTACAATTATATATTATTCAATTGAGGATAAGAGATAAAGCAGCCAAGATATTTTCCGCAAACTTTAGATACCTACTTAATTTAACTTTTATTAAAGGCAAGCAGGGAGACTTAAATAGGAAATAGGAAACATATAAAGAACGAGAAAAGATTTGATGTAGAGATTTGATATAACATAAAAATGAATGAAAGTCACTTATATGCATAATGAAAAATTCTAAAAGGATGATAAGACACATAAGCAGTTGTAAGATACAACTATTTTTCAAAATCTATTTTTCAAGAAAATATATTGTTGTATCACATCAAATTCCAGGAAGGATTCAAGAAGAGAGTTGTTCTTGAGTTAAAACATAACCCTTTCACTTTACATCTAATGCATTAAACTTTTCTATTTTTAAGGGGTTACCAAGATTTTAAAACTAATATGGGTTCTTCTTTGAACCTTTCTAATTATTTGAAAATTTATTGATGCTAGACGAAATAGATTTTAGATAATTTTATTTGTTTACTTATTAACATTTGAAAGAAAAGAAATTTGAGAAACATAATACTCTATAAAAAAGCAAGTAAATTCTATCCTGACATATTCTGCTTTGTGATGAGTTTACCTTCAAGTTTTCAACCATTCAGTTGAGCACTTCATGCATTTCTTATTTCACTCTTTATCCTAAAAACAGTTTTTCAGAAGAGGTGGCCTTTGTTTGAATTCTTGAATTTTTGCAGCATCTCCGTTACTTATGAGATTGAAAGATAGCTCCCTACCGATGTGGTCTTCTTGTCTAGTTCTTGACCTTCATATGTACACTCCAAGACATTTCATTTGAAAAGATGGCTTGAATCTTCCTGTCTTGCTAACTTCCTTTGAGCATATATTCTTAAGTAGTTATGCCTTCTTCAGAGCTTGAAAAGAGGAAACTTATGGATGATCATTTTCTGATTTCTTCACTTCTTATAATTCAGTAGTTGCTTCATTTTCTTCAGATTCTGAATGTAGTTTCCATATATTTCAAAGATGTTCTGATTTGATCTACTCCTTGGTGGATGGCATTTTCTCCTCTTGACTTCTAATTTTTCTGTGCAACACTTCTTCAAAGCTTTCAGGCGACTCCTCCATCAGATTTCTTAGGTACATATATTTGAGAAGCTTCGGTCTTCTTAGATTTCTTGATGGATCTTTTAGATATGACATTGATTGGATCAATTTCAGCTTACAACGGTTGTTTGAAAGAAACCTTCAGTTGAGTTGAAGTGTTGAATGTAGACCTTTGCTTCTGATGGAAAACTTCTGTTGAATGAGAAGATGAAATATCTTTCCATCAAGTACTTGAGCCTTCAGAATCCTGAGAACTTGTTTCAGGAATTCTGTCTTTATATTTCTGATTCTTGCCTAGAGTTTTGAAACCTCTACAAAACAAGGTTTGAATAAGAAAATCTTTCTATCATTTGAGTAGTAGGCATATACAAAATTTTCTCTAACTGGATCTCTCTACACAGGTAAGTGTTTGATTCTTAAATCAATAACAGAACCAGGCTCTGATACCAATTAAAGGTAGAGAAAACACAAGAAAGGGGGGAGGGGGGGTTGAATTGTGTTCTTAAAAAACATTCCCCTTTAGAAAATGTAAGCACTCAAATGATAATAGATATAAGGATAATGAAGAGAAGAAGACACAAGTATTTTATCCAGGTTCACTGTTAACTAGGCTACTTCAGTCCACCCTTGCAAGGATGATTTTGCCTTATCCAAGGACTTAATCCACTATAACCAAACTGATTACACTTGCACAAGAAACCGCCGATGACTAACACACAATGACAAGTTCAGGAATCCAACCGAATATAACATTCATTGACCCAATAAAATCTGATCCCTCAAGATCTCCTACTGGGATTTCCTTTCAATGATATCCATCAGTGATCTCATAAGAGTCGGCCTTCACTCGGTCCCCTTTAAGATATGACTATAATTAACCCAAAATAATCTGATCTCGCAAGACCTCCTATCAGGATTTCCTTTCAATGATATCCATCAGTGATCTCACAAGAGTCTGACCTTCACTCGGTCCCCTTTGAGATATGATTACCATTGACCCAACAGAATCCAATCCCGCAAGATCTCCTATCAGGATTTCCCATAATGACCACATCCATTATCTTCTTGAGATCCGACTTTCACCAAGTATCTCAAGGACTTAATCAAAAAAAGTTAATGGTGATCTAGTGTTTATATGAATGCTTTATCTTTTCTTGATCCCCTGGAGTTAATAGAATGGAAATAATCATAATCTATTTTCACTCTTAATCTCTACACCTCATGATATGTTAATCTGGTTTCCATTAGAAACATTATGTTGGGATTTTCAAGACGAATTAGCTTTAGCAAGGCTCGAACTGCACGGGGACTCCCCAACCACCTGCAGTTCCAACTTAATATTTTTATTAGGTTAGGCGGTGTTGGTTCTCCAACACCACCTCTGGTTTTTGATCAAAGTCAATCTTCCCATAATTTGGTTGTCTCCTCTTCTTGTTCAATTTCCCCAACTCCTCAATAGATACTTCAATTATGGGAACATCAACAAGATGACACATTCCTTTATCAGTCTCTTCATTATCTGGGTTATCTGAGCCTAGCTTCCTTATTGGTTTCTTCCTACTCCACTTCTTCCTCTTTGGAATTGTTTCCAACTATTATTGAGGAGGAATTTTTTTCTTTCCCCAGATATTAGCACCACCCCCAAAACTTTTGCAACAATTTCAATTTCAAGGTTTCCTTCAGTGTTACCTTCACCAGATGTTCCCCTTTTCCATTGTTTGTGACGTCACTCCATTTGACTTGCGTAACCTCTATCTCCTCATCCTTTTCCTTCTCACCCTAGTTGCACCTGCTTTGGCTAGAAGATATCTGGAAAAGACTTTTGCTACAGGTCCCAGAACTACCTTCTTTAGATCTTTGCTCTTCAAACACGTTTTGTAAAGGGGATTCCCTCAACCATAAACCATAAGAAACCTCATGTTCATCAATATCCTCATAACCCTCTTCACTTAGCTCTCCAAGGGTATCATGATCTTTCAATTGTCGACCAATTCTCCCAAAGACGAAGCAAAAGATTGGGAGTATCTCTTACTTAAAGAACACCTTATGAATTTTCTCTTTGAAATAAACCATCGTCCCTCTTTTGAGCGGGTTGTTCAGGTCTAGCGTAACCCTGATTATTTGGAATCTTCCGCTCCTATTTCCTTCCTTCATGTCCATTTCCTCGAACGATCCTAGAATCTTCCCTATCTTCTGCGCCCTAGTCCCAGATCTTAACATCAGAGGTAAATTATAGATTCTTACTCCGAAAGTTTCGTAATGCATGTTGATATTTGAGGGTTGTTCTTCACCTGAGACCCTTTACATGACCAGTAAGTTCCTATCGAAGCTCCATAAACCATTTCTAAGCACCTAATCCATCTCTCTCTCTCTCTCTCTTTGTTAAGAATCAGAATAGGAATAGATTTTTGTTTAACTTCTGGGTTTCCACTGTGTTTCTGAATTTCCATGCTCCCACAATCGTAGATATGAAGGCTATGGAGTTGAAACCAGTTGTTGTCCAAGGTATGGTCATTACGAGTACACTGTGATGTTGTTTGGTGTATCTAATGCACCAGGTGTTTTCATGAAGTATATGAATCGAACTTTTCATTCATATTTGGATAAGTTTGACGTGGTGTTCATCGACGATATTCTAATATATTCTAAATCGAAAGAAGAACATGCCGAGCATTTGTGAATTTTGTTGCAAGTGTTGAAGGAAAATAAGTTGTATGCTAAGCTGTCAAAGTTTGAGTTTTGGTTGAAAGAGGTGAGTTTCTTAGGACATGTGATTTCTAGTGGATGGATAGATCTAGATCCTTCTAAAGTTAATCCATGGGAGACTCTGAAGTCTGCGACGGAGGTTTGAAGTTTTCTTAGGTTGGCTGGTTATTATCAAAGATCCATTGAAGGATTTTTTAAGTTAGTGTTTCCGTTAACTCAGTTGACTCGAAAAGGTCAAGCTTATGCGTGGGATGTTGCGTGTGAAGAAAGCTTTATAGATTTGAAGAAGAAGTTGACGACTGCTCCAGTATTAATTTTTCTGAATGCGAATGAATCTTTTGTAGGGTCTTGTGATGCGTCTATGACGAGTCTTGGTGGTGTGATGGTGCAAAATGGGCAAGTTGTTGCTTATGCTTCTAGGAAATTGAATGTTCATGTAAGGAATTATCCTACGCATGACTTAGAGTTAGCAACTGTAGTGTTTGTATTGAAGATTTAAAGACATTACCTTTTTCACTCTAAATTCTAAGTGTTTAGTGACCACAAGAGTTTGAAGTACTTGTTTGATCAGAAGGAGTTAAATATGAGACAGAGAAGGTGGATTGAATTGCTAAAAGATTATGATTTCGATTTTAATTACCATCCTGGTAAAGCAAATGTGGTTGTTGATGCATTGAGTAGGAAGTCCTTGTATATGTCAATGCTTATGGTTCGAGAGTTACAAATGATTGAACAATTCAGAGATATGAGCTTGGTCTGTGAAGAGACTCTTAATTATGTAAGGTTAGGAATGTTGAAGCCGACTAGTGGTATTGTAGAAGAAATCCGTGAAGGTCAGAAGTTTGATTTGAGGTTAGTCGACCAATTGACTTTGATTAACCAAGGTAAAGGAGATAAGTTCAGAATTGACGAGAACGGTGTAATGAAGTTTGGTGATAGAGTGTGTGTTCCAGATTTAATAACCAGTTTGAAAATGAGAGTCGCAACTATTAGTTTTTATCCTAAGGAAGGGAATATAATGGATAACCCTAATTTGGTCAGAGATTCTAAGTTGTTGACTCAGTTTTAGATGAAGGGAAGGTGTTAGGAACCCCACATCTACCTTGTTCACAAGGATACTAGGGTTTAGATGTACGGTTTAGGAATAGGGTTTTAATTTTTATCAGAGGAACTCGCCATGATTTTTAAGTCGTATGCCTACGTATCCTCTTATGAGGAATCAGAGTCCCAATTCATAGTTCGCAGTTGTTTGGTTAGTGTTTTTTATGGATTATGGAAAGATCTCGAATTAATTCTTGAACCAAGTTTGGGTTGAAAATAGTTGAGTTGTTAGACGAAGTTCGCAGTTAATCGGTAATATCTCCATAATCCTTTTTGAAAATAATATCTTGAGTTTGTTAAGTTAAAAAAATTGTTAGTAATTTGATTAGTTAGATGTTTTCAAATATATTATGTAATATGAGAGAAAGAAATCTTTTTAATGCATGAGAAAGATAATTTTAATGCAATTAAAATATTGGAATGAGTTGGTAATAAAAGGAATTTGAATTAAAAATCAACAATTTTAGAATTTATTATTAAAATAAATATATTAAAAAAATATTAATTATACTAAAGTAAAATAGAAAATATAAATAAATAAAATTAGTTTTAATAAAAAACGCAGGAGGGTGCAAAGAGAGTTGGTTAGTAAAAGGCTGGGGGTATGAATAGTAGGGCCCTAAATCCATATATTGGATTTAGGCCCAAAACGCAGGGGGGTGCAAGCTTGAATGCAGTAGCAAAAACTAGAGGTTGGTTTAGCAAGGGCCCAAGTTCAGATATTGAACTGGGTTCATATGTGCGTAGGGGGTGCATTAGTTTTTAGTTAGCAACAGTAAAAAAAAAGGGTGTAAAAAGAAATGTGCTTAGGCCCAGAACAAATGTGTTTGATCCGTTGGCCAGAGTGTGGACGAGTATTGCAAGTTATGATGGACACGCGTTTTAGGAAGGTTTGATGAAGATCACATGATAGAAGTTAAGGGTGCATGATAAGAGTGTTACATTGGATACGGGGAATGACTATAAAAGAAGGTTTACGGGCTTGAGGCCCAATTTTTCTCTTCTTTCTCTCTCTACATCAAAATAACAAACCTGTTGTATTTTTAGAAAGAGAAGCTCTGGCTTCTCTCTAGGTGATCAGAAATCGCCCCGCCGGATGGAAATCGCTTCCGCCGCCAACTCCAACCTTTAGCCACCATAGGACACCCTATTCCCCTAGATCTCCAGTTGAAGTTCGAGCAGGATCTTCATGTCTTCTATCTTCTCCATCGTGAGAAAACCTAAACCACCGTTGATCTTCATCTAGTTTCTTATGGACCCTAAGAACCCTAAGGGTTCGTGAGGAATCCTAACCTAGCCCAAAACCCAGAAATCGAAAATCATTAGAACCCTAACATAACCCTAATGAACCCTCAAGAACCCTAACCCTAAACTATGAACCATAACCCCAAACCTTGAAACCTAACCTCAGATTTTCCTAGAAACAACAATTCAACTTCAATCATGCGATTTGCAACCACCACCAACAATTTTAAACTAATCTAAATGCTAGGCTTACTTGATCTTTGTTGTGAATCTTCTTGTGTTTTCTTCTCGTTTGTCTTCTCCTTCTACTGATCTTTTCCTTTCCTTCTGCTTGCAGGTGTAACGATGAAGCAACGGCGATGCTGCAACACAGATCTAGGGTTTCAGAAATTGAAACCCATATCTCAAGCAAGATGGTTTATTTGTGGCCCTTGCTCCTTCTCCTCTTTTTTATATTATAATTTCTTCCTCCTCTTCTTTTTAATTCTTAGGGTTTATATAGTTTAGAAATAATGATAGATTAGGAAATATTGTATGACTAGTCGTTACAGATTTGCTGATTGAATTAGGAATTAGGAAGACTTAGATTGTAATTGTCGTTATATCCTTAAATGATTGAAGAGTTAGGGATTTGATTCAGATTATTCAAATTTGGTTGTAAATTAGATTAATTTTGATTATGTAACTGATGTAATTTAGACAATTTGTATTGTAATTGACATGATCTTATTCTATTAGTTGTAAATATTTGATTTCATTGTAATATTGGATTTGTTTTGATTTTGCATGAATTCTAGATCTACACAGTAGTTATTTTGGGCTTGGGTTACTTAGAGAAGAAAGAAAGAGGTTACCGATGGGATTAGGGTTAGAAACCCTAGCTTGGATTTGGTTGACTTCAATCAACGAGTTCCAAAAATAATAAAAAAAATTAATAATTCACACAGTTGTAAGTAATTAATTAGGTTTAATGAAACTACTAATGGTAAAATAATAAAAAAATGCCAATAATTTGAATAATTAAAGACCTCGGCCAAAAATGGACCTCTAGAAGAAAGAATATACGGGCCTCTAAAGATTAATTTGATAAATATACAAATAGTTTGAGAGGTCCAACTGATCAGACCCAAAAACAAATCACACCACCCACTCACTAACGAACCTGTTAACCCTTAATGGGCCATCAGATTTTGATGGCCCAAAATACCACACCTTTTTTATTGTAAACTGCACATCTGTTCACTTAAAATGGGCGTTGGACTAGACTGCTTTTTTATATTCATACCCCTCTTTAGTTGTAATGGACCAAGAAAACAGATCCTTAATAGGCCAACAAATGATAAACATATCCCTTCTATTATTCAAAACGGGCCTGAAAGAAATGTAATAGACCATAGATATATTATACGCACCCCCCTCCTTTGTAACCAACACACCTCCCTTTATTCACCATACTATAATGGACCGAGATATAACAAATGCACCTCCCCTCTATAAACTTAAACCCCATATCATATATGAGTTTGACAACAATAATATAAACTTTATAAAGAAAGTGATAACATTAATAGCAACAAGTGGTATCAAGAGCCTTGTTCATTCCGGCTTAAGAACACTCTTTAGAAAATGGGCTACGAACCTAAGGGGGGTCATAAGAGAGCTCCAATTTTCAATGGAGAAAATTATACTTATTAAAAAAGTTGTATGCAAATTCATATAAAATCATATGACAAAGGTGTTTGCGAAGGCATTCAAAATGGTCCAACAATGGTGATATATTATGTTGATGGTATTTCTATGCCTAATCTGGAAAATCTATGGGATGAGAATGATAATAAAACGTGGTCTTACGATTGGAAAGCTAAAAACATCATCGTATCCGCACTTGCCGTTGGTGATTTCTATCACATTTCCCATTGTCAAACTGCTAAGGCTATGTGGGAGACTCTACAAGTTACCCATGAGGGAACTAATAAGGTCAAACAAGCTAGGATTAATACGCTGACTCAAGAGTTTAAACTCTCTCGCGTGAAAAATGGTGAAAGCATTGCGGATATGGAAAAGAGATTCTTTCATCTTATTGATTGTTTGAAATTACTAGGTAATCCTATTTCCAATGCTATTTCTACTAATAAAGTTTTGAGATGTCTTACTAGGTGTTGGCAACCTAAGGCCACCGCGGTCAAGGAAGCTAACAATCTTGAAACACTTGATCTCACCGCACTTTTTGGTAAGCTTGAAGAACACGAGCAAGAACTCAATTTCTTGGATAAATATGAAAAGAAGCTTGAGAAGAAAAAGTAGAATAAGGAAAGTCACAAGGAGGATGTTATGAAGTCCAAAGCTCTTAGGGCTTTTAGATCTAAATCCTTAAAAGAAGAGAAAAGTAAGGATAGTGACTCTAGTGATGATGAGATTTCGGATGATAAAGAAAAGGGACTATTTATGAAGAAATACAATCGATATGTTCAGAAAAATGGAATTAAATATTCCGACAATAATCTCATTAAGTTTAGAAGGCAATCATCCTCTCTAAAAGAATAGAATAAAAAAAGGACAAAGGAAAGGTTATTTGCTACGAATGTGGTAAACTCGGTCACTACAAACCAGACTGTCCATCTCTTGCCAAAAAGAAAGGAAAAGGCCAAAGAAACAAGCCTATACAAGCCTATGTTACTTGGGAAAGTGAAAGTCAATCCTGAATCAATTAAAGCTCAAGTGAGAGTGATGAAGAGGAAAATTATTTTTTCATGGCAAATCATCGATAAGGCAAGAAAAAGGATTGTAAGTTCTAAATACTCAAACATTTACACTTTGTCTTATAATGAATTAGAGAGGGAATTTGAAAAAAATACAAATAGAGTTTTTGAATGCTAACAAAAGATTGGCCTCCCAAGAAAAAGTCTTCACATTTTTAGAGGCCAAGGTTGATAAAACCAATGATGAGTTAGAAGCATTAAAATAATTTATTGTAGATAGTTCAAATCATGAAAAAGTGGATGAGCCTTCTTACAAGTATGGTTGTGACACATGTCAAATTTGGAAACAAGAAGTAAGTACTCTTGCTACCAAACTAGATAATATACATCATCCAATGGAGAACATGTCTATTAGGTCCTTGGAGCTTGAAAAGCCTCATAAAAATTACTCTTTGATTAAGAAAGTTCCTAATAGCACTATTAATTCTCATCATAGGATATTTTGTCACTATTATTGCAAAAAGGGTCACACTATTGAAAAATGCATGTTTAGGACTTCTTTGATTCCTAAGGGTGATTTTCAATTGTTGCCCAAATGCAACATTTATTTGACTCACTCTCAAGGACCCAATGAGAATTGGGTATATACCACCCTTGTTTGATTTTTGTAGGATGAATGTCTTGATGCTATGACGGGAAGTTGGATTCTCGATAGTGGATGTTCAAGACATATGATGGGAGACATATCGCTCTTTTCCGACCTTGTGGCGAAGATGAAAGGATTTGTGTCCTATGGTGATTACAAGAAATTTTCAATACTTGGAAAAGGTAGTATAGGTAATCTGTCAACTATTACTAACTCAAATGTTATGTTAGTTGAAGGTATTAGACATAATCTTATTAGCATTAGTAAATTATGTGATAATGGATATAAAGTGTCATTTGCTAAAGATTATTGCATAATTGAACATAGTGAAAAGAAGGATTCTATGTTCAAGGTCTTGAGGGTTAGTAACATTTATATGCTTGACTTAAGAGAGATTTCCTTGAATAATTCTCAATTTTTTATTACCTTGAGCGAAGACTCTTGGCTATGGCATAGACGTTTAACTCATATCAACTTTGACTTACTTAATAAAATTGTCTCAAAAAATTTAGTAATCGGTCTACCAAAAATAAAATTTTCTAAAGACCACCTATGTGAAGCATGTCAAAAGCGTAAGAAAAAAATTCCTCTTTTAAATCTAAGAAAGTTATTTCTACATCAAGGCCACTTAAGCTCCTTCACATGGATTTGTTTGGTCCCTCGAGGACTAAAATCATATGTGGAAACTACTACGGTTTAATGATTGTATATGATTACTCTAGATTTTGTTGGACTTTTTTCTTACGTAGCAACTATGAAACATTCATAGCATTCACACATTTTGTTAAGATTTCTCAAAATAAAATGAACTCAAAGATTGTTGCTATTCAAAACGATCATGGAAGTGAATTTGAAAATAATATCTTTGAAGAATATTGTGATAAATTTGGTATTGAACATATCTTTTCAGCTCCTAGAACTCCACAACAAAATGGTGTTGTTGAGAGGAAAAGTCAAATTTTAGCGGAGTTGGAAAGAACAATGCTCAATGAATGTGGTCTACCAAAATATTTTTGGGGCGATGCTAGTAGAATGACATGTTATGTCTTGAATAGGATAATTATTAGGATAATTATTAGGATAATTCTTCACAAAACTGCTTATGAAATTTTGAAAGGTAGAAAAATAAATTTATCTCATCTTCATGTATTTGGATGTAAGTGTTTTGTTTTAAATAATGGAAAAGACAATCTTGTAAAATTTGATGTGAAAATCGATGAAGGTGTTTTTCTTGGATACTCTCAATCTAGTAAAGCATATAGAGTTTATAACAACAATTTACTTATCATTAAAAAGTCCATTCATGTTAATTTTGATGAGGCTTCCCAAAATAGTGTTGGGAAAGGTAGCTCTTTTATTGGTGTAGGTGCATCCACAAAAGACATACTCAAAGACACCGACGAAGGAGTTGATCAACCTAAAGTGATGGTAATTGAGGAGGATGGGGATAGCTCCCAAGAAAAAAATGATGATAAAGGCCAAGAAGAAAATGATGGTCTTCCTTTGGACTGGAGAACCTCCAAAGATCATCCACTTGACGACATTATAGGTGATATCAAAAAGGGTGTAACGACTCGCTCTAAAATAAGTAGTCTTTGTTGTCATCATGCTTATGTATCATAAGTTAAATCTAAAGACACTAACGATGCCTCACTTGATGAGCATTGGTTTATTTCCATGCAAGAAGAATTAAACCAATTTGAAAGAAATTACGTTTGGGATCTTGTCCCTCGTCCTACAAATCATCAAATCATAGGCACCGATGGGTATTTAGGAATAAGCTTGACGAACATGGTGTGATATCCAGAAATAAGGACCGTCTTACATCTCAAGGGTATAACCAAGAGAAGGGAATTGACTACGAGGAGACTTATGCTCTGGTGGCCTGACTTGGGGCTATACACCTTTTATTAGCTTATGCTTGTTCTAAGAATTTAAAATTATTTCAAATGGACGAAAAAAGTGCATTCCTAAACTAATACATAAGTGAAGAGGTGTATGTTTCTCAATCTCTCGGATTTGAAAATGATGAGTTTGCACATCATGTTTTCTAGTTTAAAAGTGCATTGTACGGTCTTAAACAAGCCCTTGGGGCTTGGTATGATAGACTTAGCAAAATTTTGCTTGAACAAGGATACTCTAGAGGGAAAGTTGACACCACTCTCTTTATTAAACGTCAAGGAAAGCATATTTTATTACTTCAAGTTTATGTAGATGATATCATTTTTGGATATACTAATATGCATCTTATCAAGGAGTTCTATAAGCTTATACCAGAAGAGTTTAAGATGAGCCTAATGGGGGAGTTGAATTAATTTCTCGGGATACAAATAAAACAACTCAATGAAGGAACATTTGTATGTCAATCCAAGTATTGTCTCGAATTACTTAAGAGATTCAGAATGGATAATGATAAGGAAATTGACACTCCCATGGCAACAAACGGTAATCTAGACAAGGATGAAAAAGGTAAGGACGTTGAGGTAAAAAGGTATAGAGGCATGATTGGTTCTCCACTATATCTTACAACATCTCGTCTCGATATTATGTCTAGTGTTTTTATGTGTGCACGATATCAAGCGGTTCCTAAGGAATCTCATTTAAAATCCGTAAAACGACTCTTTTAGATACCTTATTGGTACCTCAAAATTCGGGTTTTGGTATTCTAAGGGAAACAATTGTAATTTGGTTGGTTATTGCAATTCCTATTTTTTTGGTTGCAAATTGGATAGGAAAATTACTAGTGGAACTTGTCACTTGTTTGCAAAATCCTTGGTAAGTTGGCATTAGTAAAAAGCAAGTTTTCGCAGCTTTGTTAACTAACGAGGCGGAATACGTGGCAGCCGATAGTTGTTGTGCTCAAATATTATGGCTCAAACTAAAACTATTGGACTTTTATATTAAACTATCATGTATTCCTATCATGTGCGAAAATACTAGTTCTATAAATCTAACCAAAAATTCGGTGCTACATTCAAGGAAAAAACACATTGAGATACGTCACCACTTTCTTCGTGGTCATGTTGAAAAAGGAGATGTTGCGTTTGAACATATTGATAGTAAAAATCAACTTGCCTATATTTTCACTAAACCATTCACAACCGAATCTTTTGTCAACATATGCGGATAATTGGAGATCATTGATATCTCAAATGTTGCCTAGTTTTATCTCGTTACTTGCACGTTAAGTATTCACTATAACTATGTGTTTAAGTGTGTAATGCTTTGTGAGTTCAACTTCCAATCCTTCAAGAGTAAGGTAATATCGTTTCAATTTCTCCTTGAACGTGAGTTTTACCTAAATGCATATTTCTGGATTTCCTTAAAAAATGCTTCATATACTTTCAAATGATAAAAACCATGAATGTTCATTTCCAAATATTTCTGATTAATAATCGTTGTGTGTTCTTGATCTATACGATTACAATGACTTCATGTATTAATTCTTTCACATTTGTATAAATTTGTTCTTAATATGCAAGCATGTGTTGTAGTTAGCTTCCTTATTTTATGTTACAATGTGTGGTTCATATTTTCATAGTTACATTTCATGGTAGACATTTTCATTTTGGTGGTAGTATCAATTTTATATTGTCACTATGGTTGGCACATGCGTGTGCAACACCGATAGTTCCATTATGAAGTGTTGCATGATCGTAACGCTAAAATTGAATTTCATTGCCTTTGCATTGCATTACATTTGTTGTTATGTGTGCTTCCCGTTATTTAAAAATTTGCATAATTACATATGTATATGGGGATATGTAATTGTTGCTCTTATATGCAAAATTTGCCTCTGTATGGTATTTGTTAATTGTTTGGAAACTTTGATACTTCTAATCGGATGTTATCTTCTTTTTCATATTATCAAAGAGGGAGAAGAATATGAAAGATGAAGATAGGAAGTACAAAGACATGGGGATCCTTTGAAAATTACAATAAATGCACCGTCGAAAGTTTTCCCATCACCAAAAAGGGGGGTTTGTGAGTACAAATTCAACATAAGGTGTTTTACATGATGTCAAAACTAAGAAAGATGGCATGAAGATAAAATTAATTGTATCTCTTTACCTTGTGGAAATCCTCTGCATCATAGGTTTTAGGAATCATAAAAAAGCACTTTGAGTTTGACCAATCTCATTAAAAAACACTTTATGCATATTTTTGCATTGCATGTGTCGACACATTCGATTTTCAGGTCGACACATGTAACTCAGTTTTTAAGCATGTAAGCTTCTGTAAGTTACATGTCGATACCTATATCCTTCAGGTCGACACATACTGAAAGAATTCTGAAATTGTAGAAATTCTTATTTTATGTGTCGACACATCCATATTTCAGGTCGACACATTTACTCACGTTTTAAAGCCTGTAGCTACTGACTTGCTCAGGTCGATACATAGATTCTTTCAGGTCGACACATGCATCCTTTTTATGAAGTATGTGTTGACACATACAATTTTGAGGTCGACACAAAAATTTTGTTTTGGTCAAATTTTCATTTTCTTTTATTCCAAATTTGTCCTTCTTGCCCTAAACTTTTCCAAACTATAAATACTCATTCATGCATCATTTTTAACTTGATGATACCATAAAATTAGCCTAATTTTTCTCTTCACCTTCAAACTTCCAATATATGCATACACACCAACATTACATTGTGATGATGTTCCGTCAGGGTTCTATCTAGACGAAGAATTAAAGATTTCTAATTGGTTTGGGTTGAGTTCTTGTAGGGGTATTCATCCAAAAAAACCATTGGGTTTATCCTCCAAAATCATTTGTTGACATGGGCGTTTTCATTCAAGATCGTGCAATAAGGAATCGTCCATGTGAAAAATAACTTGGAGTGTTTGAAATCTTTTCAAGAAACCTTAGATTGGTTGAAATCTTTTTAAGGAAGTAGTAAGAATTGGATGATAGAATCAGTGATCTTGTACTGATAGTTTTCAATCGGATTTACTTGAGTGAAAAATCCATTGGAGTGTTTGAAATATTTTAAAGAAATCTTGAGGTGTTTTAAATCCTTTTAAGGAAGTAGCTTAAGCGGCAAATAGGTTGTATTTATCGGTTGATTTGATCTTGCTGAAGATTAAAGGTTGGAAGAAGGAGCATCAACACCAAATTGGAGAATTCTGTATTGTTGTTTCTAACTTTCCATTGTATTAAACATTTTGCATATAAGAATTATCCTAGTTACATTGAAATTAGGCGCAAATGTACCCACATGCAAGGACGATAGTGGGGAACTGCGTAGACAAATTTCTTGTGTGTTTTTACTTTTCTGCTTTTACTTGCTTTCAATTTAATCAATCCCTTTGTCAAATAGCATCGCGATAGTAATTGAGTTATAAGAAATTTTCTCTAAGAATTTGTTCTTGAAATAGGTGTGGATATAGCTTATAATCAATTTTGATTATAAGTGGTTTTGTATATCAACACTACTCAAAGATAAATTCTTAAAATTCACTTGCATGCCAAGTGTTTGATAAAATGATCAAGTTAGTTATTTGATTATTTAGCCTTGGAAATAGCTTTGATAAGTGATTGTGTTGAAACAATAAATATGTGGATTGTTGATTTTAGTTTGTATTAATCAATTACTCAATTTTATCTCATAGACTTATCTTTTATAATTTATATATTCGAGTTTCCAACAAGTTGTTTTTAGACGACTTATCCAATTAATTACTTGCACGTCAAAAAAGTTCTAAAAACAAATTAAATTCTAGATTTCTTTCTAGAATAATTTTTTTCGGCTCTACTCACCCCCTCTAGATATGCGCCATCGTCTAATAGAATTCTGCATATCATCCTCAGACGGATGTTCAGACAGAAAGAACTATTCAGTCTTTGGAGGATTTGCTGAGGGCTTGTGTGATAGAACAAGGAGGAGCTTGGGATAGTCACTTATTATTGATGGAGTTTACTTATAATAACAATTTCCATTCTAGTATTAGGATAGAACCATATGAAGTGTTGTATGGTAGGAGGCGTAGAACTCCATTGTGTTGGTATGAGTCGGGCGAGAGTGTTGTACTCGGACCCGAGGTTATACAAGAGACAACTGAAAAGATAAAGATGATCAAAAGAAGATGAAAGCTTCTAAGAGTCATCAGAAGAGTTATCATGATAAGAGGAAGAAGGATCTCGAGTTTCAAAAAGATGATTATATGTTTTTGAGAGTTACCCCAGTAATCAATATTGGTAGAGCTATGAAGTCCAGAAAACTTATGTCACATTTTGTTGGTCTATATTAGATATCAGAGAAGATAGGTGAGGTGGATTATCAGGTTACTTTGCCATTGTCACTCGCGAATCTACATGACGTGTTTCATGTATCTTAGTTGAGGAAGTATATTCTGAATTCGTCGCATGTGATTCAAATAGATGATGTATAGGTGAGAGATAACCTGAATGTGGAGGCATTACCATTGCGAATAGAAGGTGGAGAAGTGAAGAAATTACAAGGCAATGGAATCACCTTAGTGAAGGTATTGTGGGGTGGACTAGCTGGTGAAATTTGTACTTGGGAACGCAAGGATCAGATGAGAGAGTCTTATCTGGTCTTGTTTTCGTCAGGTAATTTTTTAGGGCAAAAATTCTTTCAAGTGGTGAAGAGTTGTAACACCTTAAATTTCTAGATTGATTAATTATTTAATTGATTTTCCGTGAATATGTGAGTCATTGTGAAGTATTTGATATATGTGATATTTTGAGTGTTTTTATGTGAGTCTTTATGATCATTTATCATGATGAGGTGAATATGATGGTTAATGCGATGTTTTATGTAGTATATAATGAAGTAGTGGTGAGTTACGGGATAATATAAGGTGTTTATAATTTTAATAATTAGTCAAGAATTATTTAGATTTAATAGTAATTGTTTAGAATTATTATTAATTAAATAAATAGAACAAATAGTGGCTTAGAGAAAATAAGGGCAAGGTGGTAATTAGTGAAGTGTAAGTGAGGACAACAGTGGAAGACCATATTAGGGGTATAAGGGGTAATTTTGGTATAATAAAGGTTTGGGAGTTAGAACGCTCATTCCGTGCAATCATAAAATTTGGAAGAACACTGTGAAGAGGCAGAGCTAGGGCATATAGAGGCAGGAGGATTTTTGTGATAGAACACCAAGATATTAGGTTGCTGCTATAATCTAAGGTAAGGGGTGTTTATCATTATTATTACAATCGATCTAAGGTTTAGATAATTGTAGGTTTGTGTTAGGTTTTGGTTGATGATGATTTGGTGAAATTGTGATGTTTAATTGCAAAGAATTGATGCATATGATGTATGGTATTTTGGGATGTTGTTATATAATGAAACCATGTGAAACACTGATGTTTGGAGACCTGAAATATGGTAGGATCAGACAAAAATCGTTTGGTGCAATGCAGAAATCGCAATAGGAAAACTGTATCGGTGTAGCACCGTCGGGCGATGAGGAGTGTTGTTGGGTGATGATGTTGTCGCTTAGGAGTCGGCAGGCGAAAAGGGAGGCGATGAAGGGCAGAAAATAAATATGTTAGGCAGTGTGTCTCTCGCATCATTGTCGGGAGAAGCAGACACGAAGGGTGTGTTGACAGGCGAGCGAGGGGCTTCTCCGGGTGATGGTGTCTAGAATGGAATAGGTGGATTGTCGCTCCCACGTTGCTGGGAGAGATGTACGCGACGGACAGTAGTAGGATTATTCAAAATATTATAACTTGAGTTTTAGAACTCGGTTTGAGGTGTCGCTCAAAGTGTTGGATAACTAATGCAATGAACTTTAGTTAGATAGAATAAAATGAGAAATAAGAAGTATATTTCAAATACCTAAGCTATGATGAAGTTAGGTTTCCCGTGTTGGATTATGATGATGATTTGTTTATTATGATGATATGATGATGTTATGATGATGCTTTATTTATTATGATGATATGATGATGATATGATGATGTTTTGTTTATTATAATGATATGATGATGTTATAATGATGCTTTGTTTATTATGATGATGTTATGATAATGATTTGTTTATTATGATGATGTTATGATGATGCTTTATTTATTATGATGATATGATGATATTGTGATGAGTTCGTGAATGATGATGCATTTTGACTAGTCGTGGTCGTATTTATTATGTTTTGACTAGCCAGTGAAGATGATAGGACAATTGTTCGGTGAAGGCATCAATCCCATAGTGTGGATTGAGTGCAAAATTGTGAAGTGCTCTTGTTCCAAGTGGGAATCGATCCTATTGGAAGGGATCTTTGGATAAAATGATAATTGAGTCATCAGTGAAGTTTTAGTACCACATGCATGGGTCTATCATGTTGCATTGCATTATAAGTGATATTACATAATGATGTGTGTGATACGGTGGGAATGAGAACTACTGTTTTGGAATGCTGGTTCGCGATTTGCGTTTGTTTTCTCAAAATGTCGCGGTAAGCAAGAGTCGCCACCGTCTTTTATTTTATCCAACAAGGAAAGGACAAAAGCGCAGAAAAATTCCTTTTTGAGATATTTCTCAGGTTCGGGAGGTAGATTATAGAAAGGGAAGGTGTTAGCACCCTTTCTATCCGTGGTTATCCACGGGCTCTTAGGTACTTGCTCATTGTGTTTTCAAAAGTTTGCTTTTCTTTGTATTTGTGGGTTTGAAAAGAGTTTTTGTTTGAAAGGAGTGTAAGTGCGAAAAGTTTTGTTTTGTTTTAAAAGGAGCAAGTACTTAAGAACCATCTACCTACTCGAAAAAGGAATTAAATTGTGCTAATGTCCTTTAGACAATGCTATCCCACTATTGAGGAGTAGGTAGCATCATCGTTGGAGTTTTCGGGTCAATTCGATTAAGGGACGTGTGGTCACTAAAGCAATGTTAGGACGCCTTAGTGGTAACCCTAATGTCTTAGATCATTTTATCCGAGGCAACCGTTTCGAGGCAACTTTGATCTTTGGACAAGAGGGAGACCTCTAAAACTTCCTATACTCAATGACCACGTTCCAAAGCAACCAAGTGAGGTGTACCCTAGGGGTGGCATGTGCAAGTGTGTCAATTTCCAGTTATATTATCTTTACATGTCATGGTGAGCTACTGTTGATTTTAGGTTAAAGATTATCTTGTCATGCATTGCCTATTATTTAAACATCTAACAGTTAATGGTTGCGGAAATTAAATTGCGGAAAAATAAATCTAAGCTATTACAAGGCATCGGGTATTTACATCGCCAAAAACAAACCCTTAAAAATTAAATTGCGAAAAGTAAATAAAAGCGATGAATAAATCCTAATTTAAAACTATTACATTCTCGAAACAGTTACAATATTGAAATACAGATCAGAAATAATACGCGCGCGAGAAAAATTAAATCGGAGTGTTTTTTAGGGTTTTGACCCTTTTATTGAATAAAGCATATTTTTTTGTTATTTTTTGAATTAAAGAGAATACTCTAAGTTAATAATTAAATTAATTAATAAAATGAAAATATTTTTGAGTTTTATTTTAATTAAGGAAATAAAATAAGAATGGTTAAAAACATTAAAAAAACCTAATTCTAAATCAATTTTAATTTATTGCAAAAGATATTGTTATTAAACCTATTTAAACTATATAAATTAATTAGTGATTTATTTACAAAAATAAATAATAAATTAGTGGAATTAAAAATATTTTTTGTTGTTTCTGATTTTATGAAAAAAGGTTAGTTTGTTAATTAATTAATTAAGATAATAATAATAATAGTAAAATAAAAAATAGGAAAATAATGCAAAGAAATTAAAAAAGAACAAACTCAAAGAGGGGGTGTGGGCCTGAAGAGGTTGTATGATCAGCAATTTTGGCCCAATTTCATCTCAGCCTGTTGGACTTTTTGGATCCATTGCGTGTTTGTTGACCAGGGAGTATGGTGGTCCTTCAATCTGGTTCATTGGATCTGCCTGGGGGGGGGGGGGGGGCACTTGGCAGTTTAGATCCAGAGGCGTTTGATGGTCCATGTTTGGAATGCTACACCTGAATATATGGAGAAAAATATAACAAGGTTTTGGGGGACCTGGGATTCGAACCCAGGTCCCAAGGGATAATTCAATTAGCGTGCTACCAACTGAGCCATGATGTCAAACTGTTAGTGGAATATCAATCAAATATTATAAAACAAACCAACAATTATTCCCTGCAAAAAAATAAAAACGCGCTAATATTTCAAATGGACCAATGGATCTGAGACACGTTATCATCTTCCTCAACGCGTCCTGGTTCATTTACCTGCAGATTTTATTCCGCAGGAAGATTCGTAGCACCTCTCCAAAATCCTCCCTAGGCCATGTAAATGCAATCTAAGAGTACCAACGTACTCGTCAACTCCTCCTGGTCATCCTTGTACCAATTATTTTCATTGATTTTGCCTGCAATTAAAAACCCCAAAAACGAGATACACGAACCCTAGAACTGGGCATGGCGTTACAGGCTATGAAAATAAAATTCAATGATGCCAAAAGTTTCAGAAGACAGCACAGAGTATGAATATACAATTATTTCAATGAAAGGATGCAAGATTGAAGATTTACAATTCCATGAGTATGGCGGTTCAGAGCGATACTTACAGGGCTTTTGGGGGCAGGAGAGCACACGATAATGATTAGTACTGCTTCAGTGAAGTCCAAGGAAGTGATTGGAACCTTTGTTTGATCCTAAAAAGGTCTCTAAGTGCAATTTCAGATCCAAGGTTTTCTAGCTTTTTTCTCCAATTCTTCTGGCCGTTTCTGCAGTCTTCTATGCGTGTTCTAGGTATGTGAGGCTTGGTTGCATATAATAGAATGATTCTAGGTCAAAATATGGGTCAATATCCATGTGCATTGAAGAATTAGGATTTGATTTTGATCACCATAACCATATTTCCAAATATAGGCAAGATCTGATTTTTTATGCTTGAATGAGCCATGATGCGGTTTGATTGAGTGAATAATGATAATTGCAAGTTGTACAAATGAAAGATACCATTTCATTAATTTTTGGATTTTATTTGAATTAATATAGATTTAAAATGAATTAAATCAATAAAAACAAAATAAAATAGAAAAATAAATGTTTGGTCGTGAAATTAAAGATGGGACACGTGTGTGGCATGAAAAGACCAAATCAAGTGGAAAAAAGTGGGCCCTTTTGTCAAAAATTGGAGTTTTGAGGATAGTTGACTTTTGGCAAATTTGGAAAAATACCCAACTTCAACAATGCATAACTTCTTCAATTTTGAACTTTTGGAGGTTTTCTTAGACTTGTTAGAAACCTTGAGATGTCCTATAATCAATCCTTTTGGTCTCATCTCATTTTGATGTTCCACGCTCAAGTTATAAGTTTTGGCAAAAAAGGTGTTTTTGTTGACTTTCAAAAATGACCTATAATGTCCAAATTAGTAACTTTTTGTGAGAGCATTTCTTGATCTTGGGGTGTGAAGATGGATTGTAGGAAATTGCATCCTATTAAAAATGAGCTTTGGATGGGTCATTTCTCATAAAGTATAAGAAAGTTATGCTTGGTCAAAGTTGAGTTGACTTTTCCTACAAAACCCTAATTTAGCAACTTTTGAATCTTGATGAATCTTGAGAAATCCTTGATGAATCATGATCAACCCTTTATCAAATGATGAATTATCCTTTAAAATTAGAATTTTGACAAAAAATATTGAGGTTTGACTGTATTTGGGTCACACTTGACTTTTGCCCTAGCACAGTCGATTTGTGGACCTCTTGAGCAATTGACTGGCCAAACTTCCTCTGCAAGGCTTGAAATTTGGCATGGATGAACTTAAGAACATGTCAGGACATTGGGGAGCACTTGAGGTCATTTGGAGGTGAGGACCTTGATGCAACACAAAACCCTAATTTTGAATTGACTGCCTTAGGAGGTGATTTGACTGTCCAACCCTTAAGCCAACTTGAGCAACTTGGAGATTATTCTTGACATGTCTTGAGAAACATGGGAGGGAAAAATTTTGGGTACAACAGTTGCCCCTGTTCAATTTTCTAAAACCTGAGGATATAGATTGGCTTTCGAGCCTTTCGTAATCCGAAGGTGGAAGATAATTGAACACTAGAGTGCCCAGAAATTTGCACTCGCATGGTGTAGTATCAGCATTGTGATGTCGGGAATGGGCTTACAGATGCCATTTGGAGATTGCTGGTAGGAGGATGGGCTTACAGATGCCATCTGCAGGAGTGTCGATCGCATAAGAGATTCCTTAGCAAGAACTTGCATACCTGTTGTTGTAGAAGAATCCGCCGGGGAAGTCTAACTTTTATTGAGATTTAGGAACTTTCCTGTACTTCAACTGAGAGAATGCCTCGGCTGAGTATTAAGAACCTGTCCATAATTCAACTGGGGGTAATCTTCATCAAGATCTAGGAACTGTCTTGTGCTCACCGGGAGTATACCGCTGAGGTTATAGAACTCGTCCACACTATGACGGAGGAAAACATCAAGATCTAGAAATTGTCTCGTGCTCACCGGGAGTATACCGTTGAGGTTATAGAACTTGTCCACACTATGACGGAGGAAAACATCAAGATCTAGGAACTGACTCGTGCTCACCGGGAGTATACCGTTGAGGTTATAGTACTCGTCCACACTATGACATAGGGAAGCATCTTCATCAAGATTTAGGAATTGTCTTGTGCTCACCGGGAGTATATCGTTGAGGTGATAGAACTTATCCACACTATGACGGAGGAAAACATCAAGATCTAGGAACTGACTCGTGCTCAATGGAGTATACCGTTGAGGTTATAGTACTCGTCCACACTATGACGTAGGGAAGCATCTTCATCAAGATCTAGGAACTGTCTCGTGCTCACCGGGAGTATACCATTGAGGTTATAGAACTTGTCCACACTATGACGGAGGAAAACATCAAGATCTAGGAACTGACTCGTGCTCCACGGGAGTATACTGTTGAGGTTATAGAACTTGTCCACACTATGACGGAGGAAAACATCAAGATCTAGGAACTGACTCGTGCTCAATGGAGTATATCGTTGAGGTTATAGTACTCGTCCATACTATGACGTAGGGAAGCATCTTCATCAAGATCTAGGAATTGTCTCGTGCTCACCGGGAGTATACCGTTGAGGTTATAGAACTTGTCCACACTATGACGGAGGAAAACATCAAGATCTAGGAACTGACTCGTGCTCAATGGAGTATACCGTTGAGGTTATAGTACCCGTCCACACTATGACGTAGAGAAACTGTCGAGATTGAGAACCTTATCTGAAATTCAACCAAGGATAATTCAATTGGGATTCAAAAACTGGTCAGGTCTTCGACTAAGCTGGGGATTTAACTGCATCTTTCCTAAAAGGTAAAGGTCAGTCATGTGAAATGCATGATATGGATCAGGCAATGATGTTCTCAAAATAATGATATTGCATGGCATGATGCGTATATGCATGTAGCATGATGTATGGGAATATGATGCTTTAGCTGGGGAAAATAAATCCCGGAGCTGCTGGAGAATAGAGTTGAATTCTTCGTTTCCGCTGGGGATAATGAACTAAGATGATAAACCTGTAGGAGAACTCCGTTGGGGGGAATAAACTGATGAAAGGATTACTCTGTGGGGAAGAGATGTTCTGCTGAAGATTTTAACGATAACTCCGCTGGGGAATCTGTTGATAAGCTCTGTTGTGGATTTAATGATGAACTTCGCTGGGGATAGAAAGAACTTCGCTGGGGATGATCCTTCAGTTGCAACTTGCTGAGGATAACCCAGTTAAACTCTTGTGAGGATAACCTTCTGAATTTGGCTGGGGAGATTTATTTGCGCTCTGCAGGGGATAAGCTTCCAGAATCTACTGGGTGAGATGATTCAACTCTAGCCGGGAAGCTTTTTAGACTGCTGTTGTACCCCAAAATTTTCCCTCCCATATTCTCCAAGAAATTGCCAAGTCATGCTTCAAATCTCCCCAAGGGTTGCACAATGCAAGGGCCTCCTAAATAGTCAAGGTTAGGGTTTTTTGTTCTGATCAAGAAAATGAAGTTTCAAAGGGGCCAATCAAGTCTCACATGCCAATAAATATGGTCAAGCATCCTCATACCAAGTTTCAAGACTTTCAGCACAAAATTGCACAGTCAAAAACCCTAATTGCACTACAGTCAACTATAGGGGCAAAATGGTCATTTAACAGTCAAAAATTCAAATTTTTGGTCAACATCTCATTTTGAAGCCACAAACATCATTTGATCAATGCTTGATCATGATTCTCAAAGCTTGGCTCAAAAATCATCAAGATGCAAAAGTTTCCTTATTTGGACAGCTGAAAAAGTCAACTGCAAATTGACCAGGGCATAACTTTCACATGGATTATCAGAAAAATTCCATCCAAATCTCATTTTGAATAGAAAGACATTTCCTACAACTCATATTCATACTTCAAGTCCAAGAAATGCTCTCACAAAAAGTTATCAATTTCAACATTTTAGGTCATTTTCAAAAGTCAACAAAAAGGGACTTTAAGTCAAAGGCCATAACTTGAGATTGGTAAATAAAAATGACATGGGACCAAAGAAATTGGTTAGAGGACTCAAAGACCTTTCCAAAATGTCCAAGAACATGAGCAAATCTTAAAAATTGAGCACGTTATGCCTTGTGGAAGTTGGGAAATTTTTGGATATTTTGAAAAGTCAACATTGATTCAAATGACCTAAAATTGCTAATGGGCCTATTTTTCTTCCACAATTCATTATCCCAAGCATGTGCACGACCACTTGGCCCAAAGGGAAGTTTTTCTTCATTTTATTTATTTATTTGAATTTTTTATTATTAATAATTCATTTAATCAAATAAAATACATGAAAAATATAAAACCAATGAAATAAAATCTTTTTGTGCATGAAATATACTCAATAAAACGTGCATGATCAGATATGGAAGAATTGGAATTGATTGGATATGATTTGTACAAAAAGTGCATGAAAAAGATTGAAAAACTAATGCTTGAAAATCAAATCTTCCAAACCATGAATGCAAAAGATTTTGATCAAATTTCCTGACCTAATTCACTCTATACTTAAGCCTGAACACAAGCCTAATGCAAGAGACCACTAAGCTGCGCAAGAATCTGGAAATCAAACACACACTTTTTTCTTAAAAATCTCAATTCTGAAAACAAGGTTAGAGGGCGATTCAAGCTGAGATATTCATCTCATCACCTTCTTGAGACCTTCAGCAACGTGCCTGAATAGATTTCCACGTCCCTAACGCCTTGAATCATTGTACAGAAGTCACACTTTTCCACTTTTTTTTCATAATCGTGTTTTAACATCTATGCATTTTCATGACATTTTAATTGTGGATTCATACTAAGTGAAGCATTCTGAAGCTAACCCTATCATTTAATTGAGCTTTCATGTGTTATTGGAGATTTCGCCATTATCGTTTTTTAGGGTTACAGGAATTGCAATTTGGGGCTTTACACTCAAAGGAAAATTGAGACTCGAGACTTGGACCATTGGAATCAGCGTGTCTGGACGATCAAGAATCCACCCTCGCGCTCAATTTATGAGCGTCCTCGAGCTATTCATTATTTTCTGGAAAGTGGCCTAAAAGAACACTTGAAAAAACGTTGCCTAATATGTTTATGTTTCAGGAACGAGGAAGAAGAAGATGCGTGGCCATCAACGATTGGCTGGTTTAAAAGTTCGCGCGGAAAACCAAACATTAAACGCGTTTTGTTTTATAAAGTTTATTTGTTATATTAATTTACAGATAGACAAAGTGCTTCAGTGGCAAGGCGTACGTGTTGGCAACGTTCATGACCTGGGTTCGAGCCCCAGGTCTTCACAATCTCCATATTATTTTTCAACCAAAATTCCTGTGCAATGTCAATAATGAAGGTACATCATATGCCTTCAGAATCAGGCGTCCACGCGTCCCAAGGAAGAGGATCAGAAGGCCACGCTCTGAGGTACATGGTAAACCCTAGTCAACGCGTGTACAAGCGTCATGGAAAGGTCAACAAGGCCTCCAAATGGGCCAGCATTATTGTACTTTCATCTCCACTTTGGGGACAGATACCCCCCTAGGTTTGCTTTTTTACATTCTTTCTCTTTTGTTTTTTTTCTTCTTTCTTTTAATTATTGTTTTCTTAATTAACTTATTATTTTCATAAATATAAAAAACACCATAAAAAATCAGGAAAAGGAAAATATAATAAATATTTTATTTTAATATGTATATTGTATAAATAAATTCATAAATTAATTAGTTTTAAATTAGGTTTTAATTTTAATATTTTCATAATAAAAATCTAAAAAATGTAGAAATAGGGTTTAATTAATGTTTTTTTTTATTCCTTTTTATTTTTTCTTTCATAATAATTAGAATAATTAAATATTTATTTTTGTAATTAAAATTGCATGTAAATTAATTAGGGTTAATTTTAGGTTAGAATTCAATCTTTTCTTAATAAATCAAAAATAATAGAATTAGGGTTAGCATGTTATCTTAATTAATTCTTTTTTCATTAAAATCCTAAAGTACCAAAAAATACCAAAAAAACAATTTCTTTTCCCTTTTTTTAATTAATTAATGTCACCATTTAATTTAAATTGGCAAAAGGGTCCAACGCCCTCGTTCTTGATTTCTTATTAATTCGCATATTTATCTTATTTCGTTTAATATTGATGTATCTCTCCCAAGGCCATGTAACTAATTGCTCGCACTTTATTTTTCATTATTTCTTTATTTTTCTGTCAAATCGGGTTCTGGAAATTTTGGTGATATGGACCCGCGCCGTTTGTAATAGCTTAGAATTTACTTTTTTCGCAATTTTTAACTGTTAAATCAAGGCATGAAAGAATGTATGAACAAAAAAATAAAAACAAACGCTAGATCACCTTTAACATGACAAAAGACAAAAATAACTGAATCAGACACACAAATCGCACACACCACCCCTAGGGTACGCCTCACTGTTGCCTTGCCTCGAAAGGTGATCGTCGAGTAGAGGATGTCTTAGTAAGTCCTCATGATCCGGGAACCTGGCATGAGGGTAGCTTCTAAGGTGTCTTCCCATTGCTCCGGTGATCACCATGTCCCTAAACCCGAATTGACCCGAACACCTCCAACGGTGGTGCTACCGACCTCTCAATGGTGGGATGGCACTACTTTAAAGGACATCTACACAGACGAATTCCTTAGGATAGGTAGACGACTCTAGATACTTGCTCTAATTTCAAAACAAATTCAAAAAATACTTTTCACACCAACACATCTTCAAAAAGCTTTCGAAAGCAATTTTTTCAAACACTCTTGAGGACTGATATAAGAGTCGAACTGGAATTTTCAAAGAAACTTTTTAAAACCCACAGTTAAAAAGCAAACAAACCAATTTTGAAAACACAAATGAGCAAGTATCTAAGAGCCCATGGATAACCATGGATAGAAAGGGTGCTAACACCTTCCCTTTCTATAAACTACCTCCCGAACCGAGAGCAATCTCTATAAGGAATTTTTCTGTGCTTTTGTCCTTTCCATTTGGAGAAAATAAAAGCGGGTGGCGACTCTTGCTTCCGCGACATTTCGCGAACCAGCGTTAAACAGTCAGTTCCAGATCCACCGATCACAGAACTGGCGACTCTGCTGGGGACATAAACTTAAAGTGAGGTGTACCTTAGGGCTAGTTCATAACTATGTTTTCAATTGTTTTCATTGTGTGCTTTAAATTGTGGGTTGCTTGGGAGTTCTATAGATCCTAACCCGGATCTGGGGGATACCTTTCTTAGAAAGTAGCAACAAGGCTGTGAGGGAACTGTGCGGGGTATACCGACATGGTTGAAACAGTCTGCTACGTTGATGTGGCACTTTGGTGTGTACCAGTAACCCTTGAGTTCAGTCAAGGAGAGTATGGGGCCTCCGTGTGGTGTCGTGAAGCATCAACAGACCTTAGGAACCTTAATTGAACTATCTTGGCCTCTTTAGGGTAGTGAGATAACTGACTTTGGTGCAGTCCGAGGTTGGTTGATACTCGATACTACACTCAATTGAGGGTTGCTTTCCTGGAATATTTCGGTCGCCAGTTCAGTGGCTAAATTGAAACGATGAACAATGAAAGCAATCTCGTGATATTGGGACCCTTAGAACCCGGTTACTTCTAATAGGACAGGTTGAACCCACCAACTTCAAGAGGGTACTACCCAGACCCCATGCTGGCCTAAACCCTAAGGGTTTCTCTTGTGTGACTTGTGTGCCTTCCAACTTGACTACTTGCATGCTTGTTATCTGACACTTGAGTTTCCCTTGCAGGTTTTGTTTTAGTCCTTAATTGGGACCCATGACAGGGCTTACTAAGTTTCTTGCAGGTTTTGTTTTAGTCCTTAATTGGGACCCATGACAGGGCTTACTAAGTTTCTTGCAGGTTTTTTTTATAGTCCTTAGTTGGGACTCATAACAGGGTGTACTAAATTTCTTGCAGGTCTTGTTTATAGTCCTTAATTGGGACTCATAACAGGGTATCCTAAGTTTTTGCAGGTTTTGGTTCGCAGTCCTTAATTAGGGACTCATAACAGGGCTTATTCATATTACCCCATGCATCATGACATCATACCATTGCATACATCCTAACCCATTTCAAGGATCTCAAGGGCTTGCGATGCAGGTCATGACAAATCAGACATCTAGCAAGGGGCAAAGAGGATTTATTTTCCTCTAGCCAAGGTTGTCAGGGGCTATGACCCACTTGATATGGTGAGCTTTGACACTTGAAGAAAGTTCCCTAAGCCAAGGTTGTTTAGAAAGCAAAATAAGGTTGATGACTTGAGTCAGGGGCTATGACCCACTTGATATGGTGAGCCTTTGACCCTTGGAAGAAGGACTCTCAACAATATGCAGTTCCTTCAATCAAGTTACCAGACCCAAATTCTAACAAATTTTCTTGTTTACCCCGCGAGGTCCTTGAAAACATTGCATGCATATCATACATATCATCGCATTACAGGTACCCTTTGGACAGGTCACTTACCATCTCCGCTGTTTATTTCAGTCAATGGCTTCCCAACAAGATAACCAGGACCTTCTTGCTCAAGAGACTCGGTTTGGAGAAATCCTCCTGAATCTATCCAAGGGACAGGAGGAGCTAAGGACACTTCTCATGGGGACTTTTGTCAAGAACAATGCTGAGGATGAAAGGCTGAAACACCTGCAAGCTGAGGTGGATGCATTGAAAGTCCAGATGCTGGGGCAGGCGACTGCCATTCAAAGGTTAGCTCAAAGACAAGACGAGCTCGGGATTCTCATCAACCAACTGCTTCGGGGTAACCAGCTGGGGAAAACATCTAGGGTTGAAGAGCCAGTCATCATTCAACCACCCTTGAGACAAGCAGACAAGGGAAAAGCTCCTCAGATGGCTTCAGTATCACCAATTCAGTATCAACCTCACCAGCTTCAGCCAGACAAGCCCAAAAGGCAATTCACCAAGCTCAACGTGTCGCTGCCTCAAGCCTTACAACAACTGCTGAGGTTGAATTTGGTAACTCTAAAGGATCCTCCTAAGAATCCCAACAGGACACCTTCAAGGTATAACCCCAATGCTCGCTGCGCTTATCATTCTGACAGCCCGGGGCATGCTACAGAGGATTGTTGGACTTTGAAGAATAAGATCCAGGACCTGATTGAGGAAGGAGCTGTGGAATTCACCCAAGATGGCCAGGCTGAGTGCTTCTACCATCCCTACAGGAGGCACCATTTGAAGTAACAAGCCCTAGGATTGAGAAATTTTTGTTCATTCGAATGTTCAAGTTGCAATTTTCTTTTGTTCAAACATTTGTTCATTGTTAAACATTGTTATTTCATTAATGCATCGCATATGTCTGTTTTGAAACAATATATTCGTATTCACTAAATGCAAATTATTTTCATGTTTTTTCTGATGTTAACTCCTGATTAAGAAATTCTAAGCCTCTTGAGGAAGGATGACGAAAACGATACCACAATCTTTACAGTATGCTTTTGAACAGACCCCGCTGATGAGGTACAGGCATTGTTTCAATTCCTAAACACTGGAGTTATAAGGAAGATAATCCCTCGTCAACCCCTTTGAGCCAAAGAAGTAGGAGTTTTTATTTTCGAAAATTAAAACCCTTAATCATAACCTGGGGCAGGGTAGTTCTCTCAGTTGATCCAAGTGCATAACAAACGGCACCAAAGAGGTCCTTACAAAACAAAACAAAAACAGTGATGGTTCCCTATAATCGTCAAGACAGGCAGTCATTACCAAAATCAAAAAGCCCATTAAGTCAAAACCTATGAAGGAGACTTACAAAACTGGGGCATCCCGTTGACTGTAATCACAAAAGAAACAGTTCAGGCAAAAAAATAGGGATAATAAAATCAAAAAAAGAGGTCACACAAACCCTCAACAAAAAGAAATGACTGCCTATTCAAAATAAATTGTCGATATCCGAATCATCATTGGAACATCAGGACAAAAACTCAAATAAGGTCAAACGCACAATCAACTGAGTTTAGGTTTAGAGAACATCACGAAGAGCGGGTGGGTACAAATAATTTGAGCCTTTATCCTTTGTTTCTTAAACCGTGAACCAAGCCACGTTACAACCCTTAAAAGTCCTAGCTGAAGCATGGGTTAGTTCGAAAGCATACTGTTACGAAAGGTATCCTGACTCCTTAAGGCCTATGGTAAATACGGAGTTGACATCACGTTTTACAAACATTCACTTGTTTTATGAAAAGAATGCATTTTCAAAAATCTTCAAGACAGACGTAAGCTTTGCATTTTTGACATAACTTTGTTTGCATATGTCTTTTTGGTTGAACAACAGGAAATTCGCACGATGAATACCTAGCAAACAAAAGCACTTCCAATCAAGGGGCAGACCTGATCATGGTCTATCATCTGGGGCAATCCAATCAAGATTCGGAGAATCTCTCAAAGGCCAAATAGCCTGGGGCAAATCTCCGCCTGAGTCACTTGGGGCATTCCAGCAATGAATCTTGCCTGATCAAACATCTTCGGGTGGCATGACAAAACGCTTCTAACAGGGGCAACTCCCTACATTCTGAAAGTACGGACATAGTCGAAGGAAATACTACGCATAATCAAAGACCCGCTAGGTTGACATACCTAGGCAAAAATAAGGGCTTCCCGGCGAACCAAAAGGGTTCGGGCAAATATAAGGGATGAAATGGAAAAATCTATACACCCGGCAAGTCGAAAACCTGAAAAGGCGGCTTGGGCAAAAATGGGTATCCCGGTGGACTGAAAACCCGAAAGGGCGGTCCAGGCAAAAGTTAGGGATTAAAGCGTACGACTATGTCCTGTCATCTCACCATTGGCCTACCAGAAGTAGGTCGGTCCATCAGCAAGCTATCAGCACCTCCCAGGTCTTCCTCTCCCACCTCAGAAACAGGGGAAATGATTAGCCGTCCAAGCGATCTAATTGCTCTGTCCACAAGATATAAGGGATGTTCAGCTGAAAAACATAACCAGATGTCTTAATTCCCCAGAGAGTGAGCCAACAAGTCAGTGCACTCTTCTCCAAGCAAAGTTATCAAGTCTTAAGGAAGTTGGGTACACTCCCGCAAATCTCAACATTCCCCAGCAGCATATATACACATTCTTAACAAGCATCCCCGGCAGTCTTGGTCTAAAGATTGTTCCCCGGCGGTACATCAAATATTCAAAGGAATCACTTCCCCCGCAACTCAAAACTTCCCCAGGAGAGTCCAATCCAGTTTCCTCAGGAAAGTTGGAATCCATCTCCCCAAGCAGTAAGCTTATCCCCAGTAGATTCTGGAAGCTTACCCCTCGCAGAGCACGAACGCGTCGTCCGGCTTTATTCAAAGAGTTATTTCCTTACCAGGATATAACTGGGTTATCCTCATCCAAAAGCCACGGAAAGGTCGTCGTCAACACATTCTTTCTTATCCCCAGCGAAGTCTATCAACACTTCCAACACAACAAGGGTATCCCCAGCAAATTATTATCAACAATCAACAAAGTATCTCTCTCCCCACAGAGTATTTCTTCCCAACAAGATCGTTAGGGTACTTTCCTCCCCGCAGAGTTATTCCATTCGCCAAGTTTATTCCCCAACGGAGTGATCTTCCCCTACCGGTATTCTTGCAACTATCATCCCCAGCGGAAGCAATAAATCAATACTTCAACATCAGCCCAGGAGTGACTTCCCGGCACCCGTCAAGGATTTATTTTCCTAGACGAAAAATACATTCATAAACATCTTCATACATAATAGCATGCATATACACATCTTGAACATACAATCTCACGTATTCAGAGAGCATCTCGCATGTCATACCACATGACATCGCATACAACTAACGCTTGTCTTTTCAGGACAAAAGTCAGTACAAAAATGATTACTATCAACGGTCGCAACTAAAGATCCGATTCCTGTATCTTGCCAGGGTGTATCTGTTGACGATCGATACCAGATCCGATTCCTGTATCTTGCCAGGGTGTGTCTGAAGAGTCCGAGGATCCGATACCTGAATCTTGCCAGGGTGTATCCGTTGAAGACTAGCATTACCAGATCCGATTCCTGTATCTTGCCAGGGTGTGTCTGAAGAGTTCGAGGATCCGATACCTGAATCTTGCCAGGGTGTATCCGTTGAAGACTAACATTACCAGATACGATTCCTGTATCTTGCCAGGGTGTGTCTGAAGAGTTCGAGGATCCGATACCTGAATCTTGCCAGGGTGTATCCGTTGAAGACTAGCATTACCAGATCCGATTCCTGTATCCTGCCAGGGTGTGTCTGAAGAGTTCGAGGATCCGATACCTGAATCTTTCCAGGGTGTATCCGTTGAAGACTAGCATTACCAGATCCGATTCCTGTATCTTGCCAGGGTGTGTCTGAAGAGTTCGAGGATCCGATACCTGAATCTTGCCAGGGTGTATCCGTTGAAGACTAGCATTACCAGATCCGATTCCTGTATCTTGCCAGGGTGTGTCTGAAGAGTTCGAGGATCCGATACCTGAATCTTGCCAGGGTGTATCCGTTGAAGACTAACAATACCATATCCGATTCCTGTATCTTGCCAGGGTGTGTCTGAAGAGTTCGAGGATCCGATACCTGAATCTTGCCAGGGTGTATCCGTTGAAGACTAGCATTACCAGATCCGATTCCTGTATCTTGCTAGGGTGTGTCTGAAGAGTTCGAGGATCCGATACCTGAATCTTGCCAGGGTATATCCGTTGAAGACTAGCATTACCAGATCCGATTCCTGTATCTTGCCAGGGTGTGTCTGAAGAGTTCGAGGATCCGATACCTGAATCTTGCCAGGGTGTATCCGTTGAAGACTAGCATTACCATATCCGATTCCTGTATCTTGCCAGGGTATGTCTGAAGAGTTCGAGGATCTGATACCTGAATCTTGCCAGGGTGTATCCGTTGAAGACTAGCATTACCAGATCCGATTCCTGTATCTTGCCAGGGTGTGTCTGAAGAGTTCGAGGATCCGATACCTGAATCTTTCCAGGGTGTATCCGTTGAAGACTAACATTACCAGACTCGACTCCTGTATCTCGCCAGGGCACGTCTGAAGAATTCAAAGATCCAGCTCCTGTAACCAGTCAGGACACATCTATCCAAAGCATCTGAAAACCAGCTCCGGCAACATGTCAGGTACTCATTTTTCTTTTGCAGGTACACAAGTTCTCGCTAAGGAATCTCTTATGCGATCAACATCCAGATGGCATATATAAGCCCATCCACCTTCCAGCATCTCTCAGCATGGCATCTATAAGCCCATTCCCATCATCACACTGCTACTATGTGAGCGCAAATTTCTGGGCACTCTAGTGTTCAATCATCTTCTACCCTCGGATTACGAAAGGCACGTCAGCCAATCTGCATCCTCAGGTCTAAGAAGATTGAACAGGGGCAACTGTTGTACCCCAAAATTTGCCTTCCCATATTCTCCAAGAAATTGTCAAGTCATGCTTCAAATCTCCCCAAGGGTTGCACAGTGCAAGGGGCTCCTAAACAGTCAAGGTTAGGGTTTTTTGTTCTGATCAAGAAAATGAAGTTTCAAAGGGGCCAATCAAGTCTCACATGCCAATAAATATGGTCAAGCATCCTCATACCAAGTTTCAAGACTTTCAGCACAAAATTGCACAGTCAAAAACCCTAATTGCACTACAGTCAACTGTAGGGGCAAAATGGTCATTTGACAGTCAAAAGTTCAAATTTTTGGTCAACATCTCATTTTGAAGCCACAAACATCATTTGATCAATGCTTGATCATGATTCAAAAAGCTTGGCTCAAAAATCATCAAGATGCAAAAGTTTCCTTATTTGGACAGTTGAAAAAGTCAACTGCAAATTGACCAGGGCATAACTTTCACATGGATTATCAGAAAAATTCCATCCAAAGCTCATTTTTAAGAGAAAGACATTTCCTACAACTCATATTCATACTTCAAGTCCAAGAAATGCTCTCACAAAAAGTTATCAATTTCAACATTATAGGTCATTTTCAAAAGTCAACAAAAAGGGACTTTAAGTCAAAGGCCATAACCTGAGGTTGGTAAATCAAAATGACATGGGACCAAAGACATTGGTTAGAGGACTCAAAGACCTTTCCAAAATGTCCAAGAACATGAGCAAATCTTAAAAATTGAGCAAGTTATGCCTTGTGGAAGTTGGGAAATTTTTGGATATTTTGAAAAGTCAACATTGATTCAAATGACCTAAAATTGCTAATGGGCCTATTTTTCTTCCACAATTCATTATCCCAAGCATGTGCACGACCACTTGGCCCCAAAGGGAAGTTTTTCTTCATTTTTATTTATTTATTTGAATTTTTTATTATTAATAATTCATTTAATCAAATAAAATACATGAAAAATATAAAACCAATGAAATAAAATCTTTTTGTGCATGAAATATACTCAATAAAACGTGCATGATCAGATATGGAAGAATTGGAATTGATTGGATATGATTTGTACAAAAAGTGCATGAAAAAGATTGAAAAACTAATGCTTGAAAATCAAATCTTCCAAACCATGAATGCAAAAGATTTTGATCAAATTTCCTGACCTAATTCACTCTATACTTAAGCCTGAACACAAACCTAATGCAAGAGACCACTAAGCTGCGCAAGAATCTGGAAATCAAACACACACTTTTTTCTTAAAAATCTCAATTCTGAAAACAAGGTTAGAGGGCGATTCAAGCTGAGATATTCATCTCATCACCTTCCTGAGACCTTCAGCAACGTGCCTGAATAGATTTCCACGTCCCTAACTCCTTGAATCATTGTACAGAAGTCACACTTTTCCACTTTTTTTTCATAATCGTGTTTTAACATCTATGCATTTTCATGACATTTTAATTGTGGATTCATACTAAGTGAAGCATTCTGAAGCTAACCCTATCATTTAATTGAGCTTTCATGTGTTATTGGAGATTTCGCCATTATCGTTTTTTAGGGTTACAGGAATTGCAATTTGGGGCTTTACACTTAAAGGAAAATTGAGACTCGAGACTTGGACCATTGGAATCAGCGTGTCTGGACGATCAAGAATCCACCCTCGCGCTCAATTTATGAGCGTCCTCGAGCTATTCATTATTTTCTGGAAAGTGGCCTAAAAGAACACTTGAAAAAACGTTGCCTAATATGTTTATGTTTCAGGAACGAGGAAGAAGAAGATGCGTGGCCATCAACGATTGGCTGGTTTAAAAGTTCGTGCGGAAAACCAAACATTAAACGCGTTTTGTTTTATAAAGTTTATTTGTTATATTAATTTACAGATAGACAAAGTGCTTCAGTGGCAAGGCGTACGTGTTGGCAACGTTCATGACCTGGGTTCGAGCCCCAGGTCTTCACAATCTCCATATTATTTTTCAACCAAAATTCCTGTGCAATGTCAATAATGAAGGTACATCATATGCCTTCAGAATCAGGCGTCCACGCATCCCAAGGAAGAGGATCAGAAGGCCACGCTCTGAGGTACATGGTAAACCCTAGTCAACGCGTGTACACGCGTCATGGAAAGGTCAACAAGGCCTCCAAATGGGCCAGCATTATTGGACTTTCACCTCCACTTTGGGGACAGATACCCCCCTAGGTTTGCATTTTTACATTCTTTCTCTTTTGTTTTTTTTTCTTCTTTCTTTTAATTATTGTTTTCTTAATTAACTTATTATTTTCATAAATATAAAAAACACCATAAAAAATCAGGAAAAGGAAAATATAATAAATATTTTATTTTAATATGTATATTGTATAAATAAATTCATAAATTAATTAGTTTTAAATTAGGTTTTAATTTTAATATTTTCATAATAAAAATCTAAAAAATGTAGAAATAGGGTTTAATTAATGTTTTTTTTTATTCCTTTTTATTTTTTCTTTCATAATAATTAGAATAATTAAATATTTATTTTTGTAATTAAAATTGCATGTAAATTAATTAGGGTAATTTTAGGTTAGAATTCAATCTTTTCTTAATAAATCAAAAATAATAGAATTAGGGTTAGCATGTTATCTTAATTAATTCTTTTTTCATTAAAATCCTAAAGTACCAAAAAATACCAAAAAAACAATTTCTTTTCCCTTTTTTTAATTAATTAATGTCACCATTTAATTTAAATTGGCAAAAGGGTCCAACGCCCTCGTTCTTGATTTCTTATTAATTCGCATATTTATCTTATTTCGTTTAATATTGATGTATCTCTCCCAAGGCCATGTAACTAATTGCTCGCACTTTATTTTTCATTATTTCTTTATTTTTCTGTCAAATCGGGTTCTGGAAATTTTGGCGATGTGGACCCGCGCCGTTTGTAATAGCTTAGAATTTACTTTTTTCGCAATTTTTAACTGTTAAATCAAGGCATGAAAGAATGTATGAACAAAAAAATAAAAACAAACGCTAGATCACCTTTAACATGACAAAAGACAAAAATAACTGAATCAGACACACAAATCGCACACACCACCCCTAGGGTACGCCTCACTGTTGCCTTGCCTCGAAAGGTGATCATCGAGTAGAGGATGTCTTAGTAAGTCCTCATGATCCGGGAACCTGGCATGAGGGTAGCTTCTAAGGTGTCTTCCCATTGCTCCGGTGATCACCATGTCCCTAAACCCGAATTGACCCGAACACCTCCAACGGTGGTGCTACCTACCTCTCAATGGTGGGATGGCACTACTTTAAAGGACACCTACACAGACGAATTCCTTAGGATAGGTAGACGACTCTAGATACTTGCTCTAATTTCAAAACAAATTCAAAAAATACTTTTCACACCAACACATCTTCAAAAAGCTTTCGAAAGCAATTTTTTCAAACACTCTTGAGGACTGATATGAGAGTCGAACTGGAATTTTCAAAGAAACTTTTTAAAACCCACAGTTAAAAAGCAAACAAACCAATTTTGAAAACACAAATGAGCAAGTATCTAAGAGCCCATGGATAACCATGGATAGAAAGGGTGCTAACACCTTCCCTTTCTATAAACTACCTCCCGAACCGAGAGCAATCTCTATAAGGAATTTTTCTGTGCTTTTGTCCTTTCCATTTGGAGAAAATAAAAGACGGTGGCGACTCTTGCTTCCGCGACATTTCGCGAACCAGCGTTAAACAGTCAGTTCCAGATCCACCGATCACAACTGCGCTGGGGAAATGACTCCACTGGGGTATCTTGTATTCCGCCGGGGAACATTATTATATTATGTTGAGGAATATTAAGACTGTCGGGGATGCTCTTATACTTGCTGGGGAATATTCTTATACTCCGCTGGGGAATATTAAGATCTTCTGGGGATACCCTGCCTTTTTAGCGCTGATAGTGGATGAACTCTGCTTGGAGAGAGTATTACTGATTTGTACATAGCTGCAAGCCTCAGTTGGGAAATCTTATCCTTACTGCCTTACTTTGCGGGGAGTGATGGTATCTTGGTCATGTTCTTCAGCTGAATCCACCTTGGTACCTTGGTGGACAGAGCAACCATATAACTCGGACAAATCTTATTGCCCCTGTTTCTGATATTACCAGTAATTTGTCCTTTGTTTCGCATGTAAATATTTATGAGCAGCAATTAATGTCAAATGCATATATCAAGAATGAACATTGGACGTTCTTTGCAAAACAAAACAGATAAAGGAAAAACAATTTGAAATTTGTCTGAAAATGAATTTGTATTGATTTTGAAGTTTGCCTGAAAATAGGCGTTTTTGTACAAGAGGCTGACGTCCTAGTAAGAGAACGCCGCCGAACAAATAGAATTTATACAATTTTGTGAAAAGAAAACAAAACAGTTATGTGAATAATCCCACTGGGTTCCAACTCTGCTATTGCCTTTATATCTTCAAGCATCTCATCAATTTGCTACTTAGTTGAAGATGAATCTGATTGATTAGTGTTGTCTGAGCCTGATAGTTGATATCGAAGTTTGGATGCGAGGTGATCCAATGAGACATAGTATTACTCTTTAATCCATAACTTTTGCCTGGACCGCCCTTTCGGTTTTTCAGTCCACCGGGATACCCATTTTTTCCCAAGCCGCCTTTTCAGGTTTTCGACTTGCCGGGTGTACAAATTTTTTCATTTTCATCCCTTATTTTTGCCCGAACCCTTTTGGTTCACCGGGAAGCCCTTATTTTTGCCTAGGCCAGTCAACCTAGCGGGTCTTTGATTATGCGTAGTATCTTCTTACTATGTCTGCATTAACGGGGTGAGGAAGGTCGTCACCATCCATGGTGGTCAGAATCATAGCTCCTCCTGAGAAAATGTTCTTAACCACAAATGGCCCTTCGTAAGTAGGGGTCCATTTTCCCCTGGGATCACCTTGAGGTAGAATAATGCGCTTGATTACCAGGTCCCCAACTTGATACTCTTGTCGTCTGACTTTCTTGTTAAATGCCTTGATCATCCATTTTTGGTACGTCTGACCATGACAAATAGCAGTAAGTCTCTTTTCGTCGATTAGGTTCAGCTGATCAAGCCGGGTCTGGATCCAGTCATCTTCACTCAAACCTGCATCCTTCATGATTCTAAGAGAGGGTATCTGAACTTAAATAGGCAAGAGTGCCTCCATACCGTAAACCAAGGAATAGGGTGTTGCCCATGTTGACGTCCGTGCTGAGGTACGGTACCCATGAAGAGAAAATGGTAACATCTTGTGCCAATCTTTGTATGTCATTGTCATCTTCTGCACAATCTTCTTAATTTTCTTATTTGCTGCTTCGACAGCCACATTCATCTCCGGTCGGTAGGGAGAAGATTTATGATGATGTATCTTGAATTGCCCACAGAGCTCAGTGATCATCTTGTTGTTGAGATTGGTACCATTGTCTGTAATGATCCTCTCTGGTACACCGTATCGAAAGATCAGGTTATGCCGAATGAACCGTGCCACGACGTTCTTGGTTACCGTAGCAAAGGAAGTTGCTTCAACCCACTTGGTAAAGTAATCAATCGCTACCAAGATGAAACGATGCTCGTTGGATGCCGTAGGTCTGATCTCGCCGATCATATCAATTCCCCACATTTCAAAAGGCCAAGGTGCCATCAAGACGTTCAGAGGAACTGGAGGTATGTTGACCTTATCAGGATAGACTTGGCACTTGTGACATGTCCGAGAATGCTGATAACAGTCGGTTTCCATTGTGGACCAGTAATATCCTTCCCGAAGGATTTTCTTTGCCATGGTGTGTCCACTGGAATGAGTTCCAAAAGTACCTTCATGCAGCTCTGCCATGATCGCTTCTGCTTCAGTCTTATCCACACAACATAGTAAGGTTGAATCATGGTTACGTTTGTAAAGAATATCATTGCTGATGAAGAACTTCGCCGCGAATCTCCTCAGAAACTTCTTGTCATTAACACATGCACCCTCGGGGTATTCTTGAGCTTCAAGGTATCTCTTCACCTCATGATACCAGGGCTTTTCTATTACCTCTTCAGTCTCAAGATCACAACAATGTGCAGGTTCATCCAATTTCCAAATAATGATTCAGGGGGCCTCGTTGTCCCATTTGACTTTGAACATAGAAGACATCGTAGCTAACGCGTCCGCCAACTGATTCTCTTCTCTAGGGAAATGTTCAAAGGTTATCTCCTCAAAGTGGGGAAGCAACGTCAACACATACTCCTTGTAAGGAATAAGATTAGGGTGTTTCGTATCCCACTCGCCTTTGATCTGACTGATCACGAGAGCGGAATCTCCGAAGACACTTAGAAACTTAATCCTTAGGTCAATTGCAGCTCGAAGACCCATGATGCACGCTTCATACTCCGCCATGTTGTTGGTGCAGTTGAAACATAGTCGGGCGGTAAACGAAGTATGAGAGCCTTTAGGAGATATGATCACGGAGCCAATGCCATTACCCAAAGCATTCGAAGCCCCATCAAAGTACATAGACCATCTGGATCCCTCCTCAGGTCCTTCATCTAGTCCAGGTGTCTCACAATCAGTTACTACCATGATATTCTCATCCGGGAATTCAAAGTTCATAGACTGGTAATCATCCACTGCCTGATGTGCCAAATGGTCTGCCAATACACTTCCCTTGATAGCCTTTTGAGTCGTGTACTGGATGTCATACTCAGTCAGGATCATCTGCCATCTTGCTATTCTTTCGGACAAGGCAGGCTTTTCGAAGATATACTTGATTGGATCCATCTTTGAAATCAATAGAGTAGTGTGAGTCAGCATATACTGTCTTAGCCGGCTAGCAGCCCATGCCAAAGCGCAACAAGTTTTCTCAAGCAGTGAGTATCGGGTCTCACAGTCGGTAAACTTTTTGCTAAGGTAATAAATAGCATGCTCTTTTTGGCCAGACTCGTCATGCTGCCCCAGCACACACCCCATTGAGTTGTCAAGTACTGTTAAGTATAAGATCAGAGGTCTCCCTTCAACTGGTGGCATCAGGATGGGTGGATCCTGGAGATACTCTTTGATTCTTTTGAAAGTAGCCTGGCATTCATCGTTCCAACGTACCACTTGATCTTTCTTCAGTAACTTGAAGATTGGCTCACAAGTAGCAGTTAGGTGCAAGATGAATCGGGCAATGTAGTTCAGTCGTCCCAAGAAGCCTCTGACCTCTTTCTCTGTCTTGGGAGCTGGCATCTCGTGTATGGCTTTCACTTTGGTAGGGTCCACTTGAATACCTTTGTCGCTCACGACGAAACCCAGTAGCTTACCAGACCTCACCCCGAAGGTGCACTTGTTCGGGTTCAATCTCAGCTTGTACAACTTCAACCTGTCAAACAGCTTCTGTAGATGGTCAAGGTGCTCCTCCTTAGTCTGGGACCTCGCAATCATATCATCGACGTATACTTCAATCTCATGATGGATCATATCATGAAACAAAGCAACCATGGCACGCTGATACGTTGCCCTAGCATTCTTCAGTCCCAAAGGCATGACCTTGTAGCAAAATGTACCCCACTGAGTAACAAATGTGGTCTTCTCCATATCCTCGGGAGCCATCTTTATCTGATTATAACCGGAGAAACCGTCCATGAAGTAGAATACCTTGTGATGAGCAGTATTGTCAACCAGAACGTCGATGTGAGGTAGAGGGAAGTCATCCTTAGGGCTTGCCCTGTTCAAATCCTTATAGTCAACGCACATTCGAACCTTACCATCCTTCTTCGGTACCGGAACCACATTGGCAACCCACTGAGGGTAAGAAGTCACTGCTAGAAAACCGGCGTCAAACTGCTTCATAACTTCAGCCTTGATCTTCTCGGACATCTCTGGGCGCATACGGCGGACCTTATGTTTTACGGGAGGACAGTCTTCCTTGGTAGGCAGGCGATGAACCACAATGTTAGTATCCAATCCAGGCATGTCTTCATAAGACCAAGAAAAGATTTCAACATAGTCATGCAGCATCTGAATCAACCGCTGTTTCACACTAAGCTCCAGATTTGCACCGATCTTGACTTCCTTCTTGTCCGTCTCAGTACCCAGATTCATTGTTTCCACCGGCTCTTCATGTGGCTGAATGGCCCTTTCTTCCTGGAGTAGCAGTCTTGCAAGTTCAATAGGCACTTCGCAATCATCTTCACCTTCGTCTTTGGCTAAGTTGATCGGATTTTTGAAGTCATAATTGGCAGTAGCAAAGCCGTTACCAGTGAGATCTAGAGTGGATGTGGACCTGTATATGTGAGTGTGTGTAAAATAGTTGTTTTGCAATATATAATAAAGAAAAACAAAGAGCTCAAAATTTGAAATGCAAGAAACGTCCAATGCTTTTATTAATGATATATGAAAATGGCACACAAAAGCCCTCACAAATGAAGCCACGGTGCCCCGGGTAAGACACCGGGCCATAAAGTTTCAAAACATCGTTTGTTACAAATTCAAAACAAAGAGTTCATTACTGGGTAATAAAAGTAATAGGGATAAAGTCCTTTGTTGTCCAGTTGCTTGGTCCACCGTTGGTCGTAGGATAGATCCAGCTGTCGAATTCAGACTCTTCCACGTCATCTTCAATGGCATTTACTCCTGAGTTGCTGATGAACATAGGAGGTCTTCCAATTCTTGCACTTCAAACAGCCTTTTAAGCTTCTGCAGTGAAACCCAAACCAAACTTGTTAGTCTTCTGAGTGAAATCAGGAAGTCTGCCCCAATTTGTACACTCACCCTTCTTAATAACAGCCCGGACATCTTTTAAGGAAGCCATCTTCATAGGAGGATCTTCAACCACAGTCTCAGCTGATGTCAGTGTCTGAGGAACCTCTTCAAAGTGCTGAAATGGGGTCTCAATGAACTCCCCATCCATCTCTACGTATCTGAACGAGTTGAGGTGGTTGACCATGTACTCTTCCTCCCCTTGAACTGTCACAATCTTTCCTCTGATAGGGTACTTCAGTTTCTGGTGGAGCTTTGAAGTTACAGCTCCAGCTTTGTGGATCCAGGGACGACCCAGCAAACAAGAATAGGATGGCCGAATGTCCATTATGTAGAATGTAGAATTAAAGACCTGAGAACCAACTTTGATTGGAATATCAACTTCACCATGCACCATCCTTTTAGACCCGTCAAAGGCCCTGACAATGATGTTACTTGGCTTTAGCTCCAACCCTTCGCAATCCAACCGGTCTAGAGCCTTCTTGGGTAAGACGTTCAATGAGGAACCAGTGTCAACCAATAAATGTGCAAGAGTAGTGCCCCTGCATTTAATGGAGACATGCAGGGCATCGTTATGGTTCTTCCCTTTAGCAGTGAAATCAACGTCGGAGAAACCCAAACCATTATCAGCAGTTAAATTCGCCACACAATCGGTAAACTGATCAGCTGATGTCTCTTGTGGCACGTGGGCAGTCTTTAGGAAAGTAATCAGAGCCTTGGCATGGGCCTCTGAACACAACAATAGTGACAACATAGAAATCTTGGATGGGTTTTTCCCCAGCTGCTCAACTACGTTATAATCACTCTTCTTAATAATCTTCAAAATCTCTTCCATCTCCTGTTTGGAAGCTTCAACAGTAATTGTCTTTGGTGCCTCCGTCTGGGCAGGCACATCAGTAGTGATCCCTTTGCCCCGAGCGTTAGATGACTCGGCGACAGGGGTAGGACTAAGAACTTGATCAGGAATAGTGATAAGTACACTTGCAGGTGTAATGACAACAGGTCTTCGGACAGCTGGTGGAGCAATATCAGGTGAGAAAAGTCTACCGCTGCGGGTGACTTTAGCAGGTCTAGTAATGTTGCTGACGCCGGTATCAGCATCCAACTCTTGCTTAACTCCAAGAACATAAACATCAGCCCCATAGTGCCAAGGGACAGATTTGTTAGAGGTGTAGGGGATGGGCCCCGGAACAGTGATGATTACAGGCGCGATCTTCGGAACAGATGTAATTCTAACAGGCTTCCTCGAGAGGGACTTGGAAGAATTGTCGAAAATGGTAATAATGGAAATTTCTTAAGCAGGAGTGGAAGGAACAACAGTCTTCTCAAATAGGATCTCCTTATTATCCATCAGGTTTTGGATACCTGACTTCAGAGATGGGCAACCAGTAGGTAAAATAGAACACATATGGCAACCTTCGCCACAGCCCGGAAATAAACCGGCTAGCAACAGGTTCTTCTTGACAGTCATCAGAGGGGTAGCAATATCTTCTACGGAAACCACAAACAAGTCCTCTTCTATAGCATTCACTCCATGCTTGGGCATGGGAGCCGTTAGAACATTAGGCCTCTCGGGCGCCTCAAACTCAATCTCCTTTGCATCAATTAGGTCCTGCACCCTGTTCCTCAAAACCCAACAATCATTTGTATTATGCCTCGGGCTATCAGAGTGAAAAGCGCAGCGGGCATTAGGGTTGTACTTTGGTGATGTGGTACTTGGATTCTTCGGAGCTTCTTTTAAAACTACCAGATTGGTCTTCAGCAACTGTGGCAGAATCTGAGACAAAGTCATGCTGAGACGATTGAATTGCCTTCGAGGTCTCTCGTCCTTTTGTTAATTGTGATGCTGAGGAGCACCAACAGGTTTTGAAATAACAACCGCATTGACAGCTTGGCGGTGTTCAGGTCTATTCTGTCTTCTCGAACTGTAGACAACACTGGACTCTTTCTTAAATGGTTTCTTCTCGGTGCTGGAGGAGGCACCCTTCTGTATCTTTTCGGCCTTAATTCCAGCTTCAATCCTCTCACCCGTTAAAATAAGATCTGTAAACCCAGCTGAAGAGCTTCCAATCAGATGATTAAAGAACGGACCAGACAGGGTCCCCAGAAACATGTCCACAAGCTCACGATCAGCCAAAGGTGGTTGCACCCTTCCAGCAAGGTTCTCCATTTTTCAGCATACTCTTTGAATCCCTCACCCGTTCCTATTGACATACCCTGAAGTTGGGTACGCGTAGGAGCGAGGTCGGAGTTATATTGATATTGCCTACAGAATGCAGTAGCCAAATCTTCCCAGCTACAGATACTGGCTCCGTCCAATTGATAGAACCACTCAAGCTGAGTCCGTGAGAGATTGTCTTGAAAGAAATGGATCCACAAGTTCTTATCAGCAGTGTAAGGCTGGATCTTCCTCACATATGACCGGAGGTGCAGCTTCGGACAGGAAACTCCGTCATACTTGGCAAAGGCAGGTGCCTTGAATTTATGGGGAATCACCACCCCAGATGATAGACCCAGATCTCCGAAGTCCAGACCGGGCACCTTCTATATTTCCATAGCGCTCAAACGGTCTTCCAGCTGTTTGTACTTATCCTCAGCAGGAGGATACTGTTCTTCATCATAGTCCGTCTCGTTGTCGGAGACCATAGGGCTATGAGCCATCCTTTCTTGTGGACTATCCTTCCCTCCAGATGAGGTAGTCAGATCAACTTCATTCTGCAGCCCATTTCCAAACCTGCGTCCAGTGTTGAACAGGATGGTCCTCTTCTTCTTCTTCTTCTTCTCTTTCAGAATCAAGGTCTTCAGGTCCTGCTGACCCTTAGCTAGATTCATGAACAGCTCTTGAAATTGGGCATTCTGGGCCTGGGGTACCTGTTTATGAGATGCATGGGATGAAATGCGTATGACTTATGATTTCAAAGACAATCGGGATTCAAATTTGTAAGAAAGGAAACACACTTTATTAGATTTAAACTTCAAAATTTAAATTTGTTCAATAAATTGCCTTTAGGCATTACAAGAAATGGAAATACTGAAAAGTAAATGAAAACTGTAAAAGGAATCCTCAAAGGTCCATCAATGCTCCCATGGTCTCTTCTTCTCAGTGCGGACATAATCATTCAGGATCCGCTCGTTCTCCAGTTGCCTAGTCAGCTTCTGGATCTTCTGCTCCTGTTCATTGAACTTCTCCCGATAAGAATCCCGTTCATTCTGCAGTTGCATCCAAGACCTCTTCAGTGCCCCAATATCAGTGGGCATATAAGGGTGGAGAATAGTTGGAAGAACCCCCTCCTTATCAGCAACTTCAAGAGTAACAGGCCTGACAACTTCATATGGCATACCTAGCTTCTGGGCACGGATGCAGACCCATCTGAGATATGGCTCCATTGGCAGAGAAGTCTTTGGTCCCAACTCATGTGGGTCAGATTGGTGAACTCTGTCCCAAGCCCTTATGAATCTACGACGCAGCTCGTCGCTATCTCCCTGAAAATCAAAGATGATATGTGGCATCAACATCTCATGAGGCCCTTCTCTTTTGGCTCTTCCAAACTGTCGGAGAGCTAAGCACGGGTTGTAAAAGATCCCTCCATGGAGTCCGATCAATGGAACATTAGGATACTCTCCACAACGATCAATGACAGTCACCTCATCCATACCTTTGAGAGTCCAAATAATGTCATCGTTAGAAAGAGACATCATCCTATAAGCCCAGCCCATTCCTTCTTTGTTTTTCATCACGGACTTAGGGAGGTGCGAAATAAACCACCTCGACAATAAAGAAACACAACACATCAAAGTTCCCCACTTTCGGGCAGTACGAGCATAGAGATGATGAAGCATATCACCCAAGATAGTGGGTACCGGATTCTGAGAGATGAAGATCTTGATGGCATTAATATCAACAAAAGTGTCAGGATTCGGAAACAATACCAGACCATAAATCAAGAGATCCAGAATATCCTCGTACGCCTTGAAGTCCAAGTTGTCCCAGAAGTAATTAGATTTGTCAACCAAAAACTTAGCCGTAAAACCCTTAGCTCCACTTCTAGTCTCCCAGTTAGCCATTACCTCCTCTTTGGTCAAGTGAAGGGGTGCAGCAATCTCTTCAGGCCTGAGGGTCTTCTCCCAACCAGTAAATGGAGTCTGCTCCAAAATAGAGATACCAAGCAGCTCAGAGAACTCTTCCAGGGTAGGAACCAGCTGGAAGTCTTGAAAGGTGAAGCAATGGTATAGCGGATCAAAAACTGGACCAGGACACTCATCATTTGTTCGTCCAACTTTGAGGTGACCAAATTGAGAAGAGAACCATGCCTTCTGATGAAGGAAGTAGTGTCTGGAATTCTGACAACCAAATCTTTAAGCAGGGTAGGTACTTGGACAAAGTTGATCCGGATAGTATTCCTACGCATGGGCATCATGATGACCTACAAAACAGAGCAAAGATGAAACCCTCTTGTCTTTGAAATAGGTTAGTCCTTATGCAAAATGTATGCAATGTTATGATGTCATGATGTCATGGTAAAGGCACACCACAAGTATCCACAAAAGGCAAACATGGTAAAGGCACACAAGTCACACAAAAGAGCCCTTAGGTTTCAGGCTGGCATGGAGCTTAGGTACTACCCTCTTTCAGTTCAGTTGGTTAAGACCTGTCCTAAAAATAGTAACCGGGTTCTAGAGGATCTCAATATCACTGACTACCCTCAACTGGTCATAATTCCAGTTTAGCAACCTTTTCTTGCAGCCGGAATCATCGCGAGAGTTTAGTCTCAATGAGTGTAGCATACTGCTACTATTCTATGGCCAAGTTGGTCAATTTAAGATTCTAAGGTCATTTGGTGCTTAATGACTCCTTAGAAGACCCATACTCTCCTCGTTCCAACACAAGGGATATCGGTACAGACTAAGGTGCCACACCAACGTAGCTACTGCTTCATCCGTATCGGTCTACGCCGTATAGATCCCTCACAGTTTATTGCTACTTACCTAAAGGGTATCCCCAGATCCGGGTTAGGATCTATAGAACTCCGATACAAGCCCATAAAATTAAAGCATACAAAGCATACAATTGAAAACACAAGTGATCTAATCCTAAGGCATACCTCACTTATAAAAATGTCCCCAGCAGAGTCGCCAGTTCTGTGATATGGTGGAAATGAGAACTGACTGTTTTGGAATGCTGGTTCGCGTTTTGCGTTTATTTTTGCAAAATGTCGCGGTAAGAAAGAGTCGCCACCGTCTTTTATTTTATCCAACAAGGAAAGGACAAAAGCACAGAAAAATTCCTTTTTAAGATATTTCTCGGGTTCGGGAGGTAGATTATAGAAAGGGAAGGTGTTAGCACCCTTTCTATCTGTGGTTATCCACGGGCTCTTAGGTACTTGCTCATTGTGTTTTCAAAAGTTTGCTTTTCTTTGTATTTGTGGGTTTGAAAAGAGTTTTTGTTTGAAAGGAGTGTAAGTGCGAAAAGTTTTGTTTTGTTTTAAAAGGAGCAAGTACTTAAGAACCATCTACCTACTCGAAAAAGGAATTAAACTGTGCTAATGTCCTTTAGACAATGCTATCCCACTATTGAGGAGTAGGTAGCATCATCGTTGGATTTTTCGGGTCAATTCGATTAAGGGATGTGTGGTCACTAAAGCAATGTTAGGACGCCTTAGTGGTAACCCTAATGTCTTAGATCATTTTATCCGAGGCAACCGTTTCGAGGCAACTTTGATCTTTGGACAAGAGGGCGACCTCTAAAACTTCCTATACTCAATGACCACGTTCGAAGGCAACCAAGTGAGGTGTACCCTAGGGGTGGCATGTGCAAGTGTGTCAATTTTCAGTTATATTATCTTTACATGTCATGGTGAGCTACTGTTGATTTTAGGTTAAAGATTATCTTGTCATGCATTGCCTATTATTCAAGCATCTAACAGTTAATGGTTGCGGAAATTAAATTACGGAAAAATAAATCTAAGCTATTACAAGGCGTCGGGTATTTACATCGCCAAAAACAAACCCTTAAAAATTAAATTGCGAAAAGTAAATAAAAGCGATGAATAAATCCTAATTTAAAACTATTACATTCTCGAAACAGTTACAATATTGAAATACGGATCATAAATAATACGCGCACCAGAAAAATTAAATCTGAGTGTTTTTTAGGGTTTTGACCCTTTTATTGAATAAAGCATATTTTTTTGTTATTTTTTGAATTAAAAAGAATAGTCTAAGTTAATAATTAAATTAATTAATAAAATGAAAATATTTTTGAGTTTTATTTTAATTAAGGAAATAAAATAAGAATGGTTAAAAACATTAAAAAAACCTAATTCTAAATCAATTTTAATTTATTGCAAAATATATTGTTATTAAACCTATTTAAACTATATAAATTAATTAGTGATTTATTTACAAAAATAAATAATAAATTAGTGGAATTAAAAATATTTTTTGTTGTTTCTGATTTTATGAAAAAAGGTTAGTTTGTTAATTAATTAATTAAGATAATAATAATAATAGTAAAATAAAAAATAGGAAAATAATGCAAAGAAATTAAAAAAGAACAAACTCAAAGAGGGGGTGTGGGCCTGAAGAGGTTGTATGATCAGCAATTTTGGCCCAATTTCATCTCAGCCGGTTGGACTTTTTGGATCCATTGCGTGTTTGTTGACTAGGGAGTATGGTGGTCCTTCAATCTGGTTCATTGGATCTGCCTGGGGGGGCCACTTGGCAGTTTAGATCCAGAGGCGTTTGATGGTCCATGTTTGGAATGCTACACCTGAATATATGGAGAAAAAATATAACAAGGTTTTGGGGGACCTGGGATTCGAACCCAGGTCCCAAGGGACAATTCAATTAGCGCGCTACCAACTGAGCCATGATGTTAACCTGTTAGTGGAATATCAATCAAATATTATAAAACAAACCAAAAATTATTCCCTGCAAAAAAATAAAAACGCGCTAATATTTCAAATGGACCAATGGATCTGAGACACGTTATCATCTTCCTCAACGCGTCCTGGTTCATTTACCTGCGGATTTTATTCCTCAGGAAGATTCGTAGCACCTCTCCAAAATCCTCCCTAGGCCATGTAAATGCAATCTAAGAGTACCAATGTACTCGTCTCCTCCTCCTGGTCATCCTTGTACCAATTATTTGCATTGATTTTGCCTGCAATTAAGAACCCCAAAAACGAGATACACGAACCCTAGAACTGGGCATGGCGTTACAGGCTATGAAAATAAAATTCAATGATGCCAAAAGTTTCAGAAGACAACACAGAGTATGAATATGCAATTATTTCAATGAAAGGATGCAAGATTGAAGCTTTACGATTCCATGAGTATGGCGGTTCAGAGCGATACTTACAGGGCTTTTGGGGCAGGAGAGCACACGATAATGATTAGTACTGCTTCAGTGAAGTCCAACGAAGCGATTGGAACCTTTGTTTGATCCTGAAAAGGTCTCTAAGTGCAATTTCAGATCCAAGGTTTTCAAGCTTTTTTCTCCAATTCTTTTGGCTGTTTTTGCAGTCTTCTATGCATGTTCTAGGTTTGTGAGGCTTGCTTGCATATAATAGAATGATTCTAGGTCAAAATATGGGTCAATATCCATGTGCATTGAAGAATTAGGATTTGATTTTGATCACCATAACCATATTTCCAAATATAGGCAAGATCTGATTTTTTATGCTTGAATGAGCCATGATGCGATTTGATTGAGTGAATAATGATAATTGCAAGTTGTACAAATCACAAAGATACCATTTCATTAATTTTTGGATTTTATTTGAATTAATATAGATTTAAAATGAATTAAATCAATAAAAATTAAATAAAATAGAAAAATAAAATAGAAAAATAAATTTTTGGTCATGAAATTAAAGATGGAACACGTGGGTGGCATGACAAGACCAAATCAAGTGGAAAAAAGTGGGGCCTTTTGTCAAAAATTGGAGTTTTGAGGATAGTTGACTTTTGGCAAATTTGGAAACATGCCCAACTTCAACAATGCATAACTTCTTCAATTTTGAACTTTTGGAGGTGTTCTTGGACTTTTTAGAAACCTTGAGATGTCCTCTAATCAACCCTTTTGTCTCATCTCATTTTGATGTTCCATGCTCAAGTTATAAGTTTTGGCAAAAAAGGTATTTTTGTTGACTTTCAAAAATGACCTATAATGTCCAAATTAGTAACTTTTTGTGAGAGCATTTCTTGATCTTGGGATGTGACGATGGATTGTAGGAAATTGCATCCTCTTCAAAATGAGCTTTGGATGGGTCATTTCTCATAAAGTATGAGAAAGTTATGCTTGGTCAAAGTTGAGTTGACTTTTCCTACAAAACCCTAATTTAGCAACTTTTGAATCTTGACGAATCTTGAGCAATCCTTGATGAATCATGATCAACCCTTGATAAAATGATTAATTATCCTTTAAAATTAGAATGTTGACAAAAAATCTTGAGGTTTGACTGTATTTGGGTCACAGTTGACTTTTGCCCTAGCACAACCGATTTTTGGACCTCTTGAGCAATTGACTGACCAAACTTCCTCTGCAAGGCTTGAAATTTGGCATGGATGAACTTAAGAACATGTTAGGACATTGGGGATAACTTGAGGTCATTTGGAGGTGAGGACCTTGATGCAACATAAAACCCTAATTTTGAATTGACTGCCTTAGGAGGTAATTTGACTGTCCAACCCTTGAGCCAACTTGAGCAACTTGGAGATTATTCTTGACATGTCTTGAGAAACATGGAAGGGAAAATTTTAGGGTACAACAATGTGATTAGATGACGCTTGTTGATAAATGGTGTTTTGATGATATGTTGTTATGTATTGATGATGTTGTGAAGGTCTGAGTAAAACATGAGATTCTGATAATGTGTGATGCCTTTCCTAAGCGCATGTCTACTATATTTATTCCTTATGTCTTTTATAATGATTATGATTTACTCATCCTTTCTGCTTGGAAATGTTGTCTCTATCCGTGGGTAACTTACGGTGTTGTAACTGATAAAAATAGAGAGTCACCACCATTAATTATTGTCCTAAGGTCGGGAGAATAATATGTAACCCTAATTGTTAGAGATTCTAAGTTCGTAAGTCAATTAAACTAAGGGAAAGTGTTAGACGTCTTTTATCTCCCTTGTTCTCAAGGGACTCCACTTTTAGGTCTAAGGGTAAATCGGGACTAAAGGGCATGTTATAGTTAATGTATCTATATGTTTACAAAAAGGATTTAATTTTTTTGTTGTGAACTCGCCTTGGTTTTAATCGCGTGCCTATGTATCTCCTTACGAAGAATCAGAGTCCAAACTCGTAGTTCAAATGTGTTTGGTTAGTTCTCTTATGGATTATGGAAATGTTTGAAATTATCCTTGAATCTTGTCTGGGTTTGAAACTACTGTAGTCGTAGACGCAATTCACAGTTAATATAAAATATATGCACATCCTTTTTCTAAAATAAAGTTGAATTTGAAAATAAGTTAGTAAAAAAATGTCAGTATTAGATTGGTTAGCTGTTTTAGAATGCATGATGCAATTTGAGGAAAAAAAGTTTAAATGAAAAAAATATTTGATAAAATAGAAAGAAATTGAGGTTAGTATTTTAGAAAATAATTAATAAATAATTATTTTCTTATTATTAAAAATATATTAAATATTTTTAATATTAATCCAATATTTATTTATTAATAATTTTATGACAAAATGCACAAAAAAATATTTTAATGCAATATGCTAAAAAATGAGATATTATAAAACAAAATGAACAAAAAAAATATTAGAATAAATAAATAAATCAGTGCAGGGGGTGTATAAATTAAATCACGAGGGTGCAAATATGAAGAGTTCAAGCCCAAAACCAATTATGAGCCCACAATGTGTAGGGGGTGTATTCTTGAACTGGCTTAGTAATTAATGGGTTGGAATATAAATGTCATGAGCCCAAACATACTCTGGGTCCGTTTAGACTACATGTGGCAGGGCACATGAATATATGGTGTGCTAACAAGATCTCACACGTTGATTTCATACAATGGCCTCCAAGACCTAGTCCTGGAGCATTGATTCATTAGTAATCAGAATGGATGTCTATGATTGAACATTGACTGGGAGTATGATGGGTATACACGTAGGAGATAAGTCAAAGTATGATGATCATGTGGCCATCGTGAGGCCGCGTTTCCAACATCAACAAGCGGAGGGAGCATTATTTAAGTGAAAATCTGAGCTCTTAGCTCATTTTTCTCCTTCTCTCATCTCTCTTTACAAAACAAATAAAATATAACGTTGGAAGGTAGAGAGAAAAGCTTTGGCTTCTCTCTAGATTTCCACCACAGCAAATCGCCTCCGCCCTGGGCGCCACTGACAGGAAATCACTTTCACCGCCGGCAACTCTAGGGCACCACCAGCTTCAACGACCATCACCACAGATCTTCAAACATTCATCCCCATGAAACCCAGATCCTGATGATCTTCAACCTCAAACCCAGTATTCTTTATACCTTCATCTAGATTCGCAAGAACCCTATAAAGGTCAACCCTAAACCTAAACCATCTTCAACCAAACCTCAAGAACTATAACCCCACTTCTAAACCCTAACCAAATAATCAAAACCTAACATGTTCGTCCCTTAACCCTAACCCAATCACAAAACCCTAAGTTGTTTTACCCTAACCCTAAATCAAGTCAAGAAACCCCAATTTAAACCCAAATTTCTAGAAAAAACCCATAATCCAAACCCCAAACATACGATTTTGAGCATTAACAACAACAATTTAAACATCCTAAAAGCTAAGTCTCATGTTTACTTGGTCCTTGCCGTTAATCTTCTTATTTCTCTTTTCCGCTCTTTCTGATTACTCTTCTAATTCCTTCTTTCTTCTTCGGAGGAGGTATTAAAGTTGGAGGCTAAGTTCTGAAGAACTCAGGATTTCAGTCGTGAAACCCAATTTTTCAAACAATGAAGAGCTTTGGTAGTGTGTAAAGGATTAACAAAAGCAATGAAGAATCTATGGTTTTTTTTGCATCCTCATTCCAATAGGATATGGCTCCTTTTATAGTCTTATAATTTTAGCAGTTATAGGTTGAATTAGGAAATTAGTTAGTGATTTACATTTTTAGATTATGACATTGATTCGATTGAATGAATTTTGTAATTCTAATTTAGATTTGATTAGATTCTAGATTTAGTTTGAAATTAGGTTTTTGTTGTATGGATCTGGACATGTAATCATGTAGAAGATTCAAAATGCAATCAAATAAAATTCCAGATTTAATTTGATTTGTCTGCAGATATGACCAAAAATAAAACCACGAGCTTTTGATTATCCTTGGGGACAAAGAGTCCAAAAATTTGCGCAACTTGGGGTAAGGGTTGAAACCCTAAAGTTGACTCGGTCAACTTCTCCAAGTAATAATAATAATAATACAATTTAAAATAAAACAACAAATATCTTCAATTATAGTATGCTGACCTCGGTCAAACAATAATATGAATGCTGATATAAATAATGGTTAATATATAATACCAAAAATAATCATTATAATAATTAAAATAATAAAAATTGAATAATTATGTAACAACAATATTTAACCCATTATATGAGACACAAATGTTGACTTTGGTCAACCCCCTTAGAAAAAACCTAATGGGCCTCCCGTTTTTAATTTAAACTAAAGAACTATGTTTAGTAAAAACGAAATAAACATACACCCATCCCTTTTGTATCTAAACAACAAAATAGAATAGCTTAGCATGTACGCTTGCAATAAAAATAATCATGAATAATGCATAAGATACAATGAAATTATTTTAACACTACTACATGAAAATTTGGGGTATGACAGCTACCCCTATTTAATCGCTCTTCGATTGAGGGTGCGAGAATACGCGGATATCGCACATTCGGATCAAAGGGATATTAAATAATAGAAGACCCCAAAATTTGACCGTAGACTTGAATAAATATGAAAAGATAAACCCCAAAAGATAATTGACCTAGATATGACAACGCAGGTAACTCGTCAACACCTAGAAGAAGTAATCATAGATTTTTGTGTATATACCATAACCTAGGAGATAAATAACACAAGATTGAAAATTAACTTACTAACGCTTCGAGACTAACATAGAAAGCTACAACATAGATTTCATATATTCATAATAGCATAGGGGATGAATAATACAAAGTTTCCTAGCTCATTGTTTCTTGGAGACTTACACAATAGACCATATCGCAGAAAAATAGATAACTTATTGCTGCTTCGAGACTGACGCAATGAGTTATATCGTAGATTTCGTATATCTACTACAATCTCGGGAGTAAGTGGTACGAGTTTAAAAATATCTCACTAACACTTCGAGACTATCATAGTAAGGTATAACGTAGACTTGTGCGACCTAGAGGGTAAATACCATAAACTTGATGATTCATCGTTGCTTGGAGACTGATACAATGAATTGTGCCGCAGATCTTCGCTTATCTACCACAACCTAGGGGGTGGATAATACGAGTTCGAAAAATAGATAACTTACTAAAGCTTCAAGACTAACATAGTAAGCTATATCGCAGATTTGCATACCTATCACATCCTAAGGGATAAATAATGCGGATTTCGAGAAGGTGTTTTTATAATTGAATCATAGATAACTAAACCAAAGGTATAAGTCTAAGTTTACCATTTGTGTCTGTTCTCAACCAAAGTATTTGTGTGTCTTACGCAGATAAGCTGATTCACAATAGGCCCCAAGATATGTCCAAGTACTCTTAGCCTAAGCGGCTTTTGGAAATGCAATGCACGATGTATATACACAATTCCATAACTTGATATGATACCCAATGACAATGCTAGGATACCAAAATGTGTTATTTTGTATATGCACTAGATGTCTCGTGCGTACAAGCACCAAGTGTTTTTTGTAAATGTTTTTGATATTTTTCCCCTTTTAAAATCATTGGCCTCTTCTTAAGTCCCCAAACCTTCGATGTTATCTGTTGTTTCATCAAGGTGTCTCTAAGTTGATTTGAATTTTGATACGCAGAAGTGAACAATGTCAATTTTGATAATGTCAATTGTATTGCAGGCGTAGGCGTAGGAATGGATGCAGACATGGATTTTCTTTCAAATTTTTTCTAACCAAAATTTTTTTGATGCTTTATCAAATGCTTTTATTTGTTTTGTCAAATCCCTAAAATATTTTCAAAGTAGTGTTTACAAGAAATATTCCTAGTATTTTGCAACCAAGTTGGAAAAAGAAAAACACAATTGAGTAAATTGAATTATATTATTAATGAAAATGCCTTTGAATAGGCGAGAGTACAAGATGCAATTCCTAAAAAGAGGTAGTTACTGAAATTTCAACAAAAATTTGAATATGGCAATGAAAAGGATAACTGATACTGCTATTTATCCAATGTCCTTTGATAACTCCAATTTCCTTTGCTTTTGAGATAAATGATTTAGATCGATCATTCTCTTTCATAGTTGTGGTAATGAATTCTCGAATCACCGTCTATTTGTTCATTTTTTGAATAAGATCCCTAACTTTTTCTTGGATCGCCCTTTCGTGTTTTCAATCCACCGGGATAATTTATTTTTGATTGTATGTCCCTAATTTTTGCCTGGAACGCCCTTTAGGGTTTTCAATCCACCAAGAAGCCCCTTTTTGCCTAAGTCACCAGTTTAAGGTTTCAACTTAGTGGGCCTCTTATACATAGTATTTTTTGACTGCGTCGACATTCGTAGGGTATGGTAGTTCTTCCCCATCCATTGTTGTGAGGATAAGACCTCCACTTGAGAATGATGTTTTAGCCACCTATGGACCTTCATAATTAGGGGTCCATTTACCATGTGAATCTAGGTGAGGTATCAGAATCTTCTTGAGAACCAAATCCCCTTCTTGAAACACTCGAGGATGGACCTTTTTATCGAATGCCTTCTTTATCCGCTTTAGATATAACTGACCATGGCACAGATTTGTTAAGCGTTTTTTCTTCAATAAGTTTGAGTTGATCAAGTCATGCCTGAACCCACTTTGATTCTTCAAGTTTGATTTCCATTAGAACTTATAGTGATGGAATCTCCACTTCAATAGAGAGTACAACCTCCAAGCTATAAACAAGAGAGAAATGAGTTCCATCTGTGAAAGTACGTACAAAGGTACGGTATCCATGTATAGAAAAGGGAAGCATTTCGTGCCAAGCTTTATATGTCTTCACCATTTTCTGAATGCTCTTCTTTATATTTTTATTGGAAGCTTCAACGACCCCGTTCATCTTGGGTTGATAAGGCGATGATCTATGATGTTCAATCTTGAAATCATCGCATAACTCTTTCATCATTTTGTTGTTCAGGTTGGACCCATTGTCTGTGATAATTCTGCTTGGAATACCATATTTTCATATAATGTTCTTCTTGATAAATCAAGTGACCACTTGCTTGGTGACATTTGCATAGGAGGCAGCTTCAACCCACTTTGTGAAGTAATCAATGGTGACTAGTATGAATCGGTGTCAACTAGAAGCCTTCGATTTGATCATTCCTATCATATAAATTCCTCACATCGAGAATGGCCAAGGTGAACTCAAGTATTCAGAGGAGTTGGTGGTGTAGCGGAAGAAATGTTGAGACTAAGCCATTTGATTGACTAACTATCATATATCAAATAAAAATCGCCACCGCGCTTTATTATTTCTAGAGGAATGGGAAATGAGTGAATAACCCAAAAAAATGGGGGAGAGAATCTAGGTACGAGGGTTGGTTATGCAAAGGGAAGGTATTAGCACCCTAAACATCTAAGGTACTCCGCAGAAACCTCTTTAAAAGTTATATACAAAAAATAGATGGTGGAGATGTGAAAAGAAGTATTTTTTTACAATTTTTTCACCTGTCGCAGTTGTGAACCTTTAGTGCCTATGTACAACCTTCCATGCAATAGGGGATAAGGGTACTCGTAGTTCACCTTTAAAAAAAATTTAAAACACAAATGTCTTGGTTAATTTTAAGAGACTAGACATTATCATCGTATCCGAGTGGAAAACATACTTACTACCCATGATTATGAGAAAGGAGAGTTTCCATCATCTCAAAGTGGAGGATATAGCTTGGTTTTAAAATCAACAGAGCCTCGCTCAACACTCAAGTGGAAAATACCTCACTTCACTACATATCGTAGAAGTATAGTAACTCGCATCACTACAAGGATTTTTAGAGTCTAATATTTTGAGAAAATTTTAAAGTAAAAAAGCCAAAGTGGCAAAATGGTTTGAATGAGATTGATTGACTTTTAGTCTTCTCACAAAAATGTCAGTATTATTAAGGTTTTTAAAGTTTGATTAAGAATTTTTTTTTTGAAAATGCATAGATGTAAGTCCAAGTTTATTATGAAAGCGGTTCGGGTTTAGAAAACAAGAATAGTTTTGAAAAGGAGGGAGAAGTATTTTTAAATTAAAGAAGATGGGAGGAGATGAAGGGACTATCCTAAAGCATAAGGTAAAATCTAGGGAAAAGAACCGTCTAACCAATAAGAAGCCAACACTTGACACAATGAGTCAATATAGAATTTCCATCATTTGGATTTGAAACCACACAAGAAAGGATCTTAAACCTCTTAAGAATACCAAACTTCAAATGCATTAAGTCTTCACAAAAATTGGACATAGTAACAGCTGTATACAGATGAATTCGCAATCCCAGATAAAGCACATAATCAGAATAACCTACACATAAATAAAAACAACCCAATGTCTTGGATTAAACCCCAAGAACTCCAGACAAGATAACAACAGAAGTCACCAAGGTCTCAAGGGTAGTCAAGGTTTCTAATCCTAAGTCCAAGAGGTCCATAAATCCATAATGCCAAGGATAGTAACCAAATAGTCCAAGTAACCTTAAAGTTTTTTATTGTTCAAGTTGGTTATTATGTATCTTCAAAAAGAAAATTAAAAGCTCAAGTGAGCAAAACAAAAAGACATAAAGATAAATGCTCAAGTGAGAAAAGATGAAAATAGCATGAAATGTAAATGCTAAGATAAATGGTGCGTAAAATTAAAGGTGTAATGTAAAAGTATAAAAATAAAAGTCAATTGTTAATGGGTTAGAAATTAGAGGTTAGTTGAATAACTGTCTTGAATCTTGCATTTGAAAACTCATTAGAAGATTGATAAAATCAAAGCCTCTCAACAACAAGTTTCATTTGCTTTTTGTCAAGTATATCATTCATTTCAAATTCTCGAGGCAACAACAAATGATCAACGATGTTTAAATGATTCACTTAGACCAAATTTTATGAAGGTTCATTAGAGGACTGATAAGACCAAAGCCTCCTTACAATGAATCTCAAGGTTATTGGATCAAAGGTTTCAAATTAAAAATACTTGGGCTTGCAAACATAGGTTTGGGCCACAATGATCATTTCTCGAATCGGGACAAAATTTAGCGCTATGTTAAGCAATCGTAAGTGGACTTATATAGAAGTCACACCTATTTTGAGGCCGGTCAATAGTAATCTATGTCCCATATGTTTAGAGAAATGATTTGTAGATCATTCTGTAACAACATGTAGTACAAGTAAATAAGGGATAAGATGAAGAGGGAGGGGATGTATTATATGAAATTAGGGTTTCAAATATCATCAACATCATTCATCCAGTTTGGTAGATTTGGTTTCTCAACCTATCAACACCCAAGATCCAATGAGATTGAGAAATTTATCACCAAATGAAATCCAAGTCAGGACCCAAACAAAAAATAATAAAAATAATATTTAATAAAACAAAATTAAATTGGTTAATAAAGAAAATAATTGGTAAATATTTTCAGAATTTTTTAAAGTCATAAACTATTTTTAAAAATTTGGAGAAAATAAGCAAAATAACCCAAAATTTGTGAAAAATAGTAAAATAAAAAATAAAAATAAAATGAGGTCACCAATATTTGTCAAGAGGTCATTAGATCGTTCCATAAATCTTTTAGAATTTAAAAAGACAATAAAGTATTTTTAAAACAATTAAAATAAGGCAAACAAAGCAAAAATTATGAAAATTATCAAACATCAAAATGAAAATATAAAAAAATATTCATAAAGTTAGAAATAAATCAAAGTATTTTTGTATATTTTGTTAATAATTTTTGGGTTAAAAGATAAGAGACTTATGAACTTTTAAAGATAAAGAAATTTTAAAAATAATTTTGTAAAATAAAATAAATCAAAAGAACCACACGCGTTGGATCTAGCTCACTTATACACGCTGGCAGATCTAACGGATCTCAGGTGAGAGAGCATGATGATTCCAAGTCAATGAACGCGTATGTAACCCAAAAAAGTCCAACCAATCAAAATAAAACGAATGGCTGAGCATTATTGGTTGAAGAATGACACGTAGGTCGTATTCAACCTCCAGCCTCCTGCAAATATGGTAAAACTCAAATCCTTCAATCTGTAAACCTACGCGTACATAGTGGTACCATCAGATGCGTCTACTTAAGACGATCACAACCATATGCTCGCGAAAAATTTATATAAATCAAAACATAGTCGATTTGAAAAAAACCAGAGAGTTTTGAAAATGTTGAAATAAAAAATCAGAAGCATCAAATGCATTGATACACCAAAATTGAATTGATAGCAAGCATCAATGAACATAATAGACCATTCAAGTAATTTGAGTTAGAAGATTTGGTGCCTTAAACTACCTAAACAAAGTCAGATGAATTTTCTCTTCAATTGGACTTGGCTAGCATGATTTAGGGCACCTCACGGCTTGGTTCTTCTTCTATTAGCTCCAGTGAAGTTCAAGGATGAAGAATCAACGAAGAAGTTAGATTGACAAGTGGAGAAAAAATAAATTTGAAAACTCAGAAAAGTAAGTTATGGAGGGAGTTTGACAGAGTGATTTTGGTTGTTCAAGCTTGCAAAAATGAGTGGAATAGAGTCTATGTTTATAGGAGAAGTGAATGGAATTAATAGGAGGGGTGAATGATGCAATTTCAAATGAATTGGTGCACACCTGTGTTCACGAGCAAAGTGTGTTCACATGTGCATCAAAACTCATCTAATTGATGAGTTTTGTCACTCTAAATAATCCAAATATCTTTGTTGATCATGTTTAAGTGAAAATAATGCGGTAATTTGGTGATTAGAGGTCACATTATGGATATTGCAATCTGACTGCAAGTGAAATTCCAGTTCCAAGGTACCAACTTTGAATCCATGGTATTCTTAGCTCAAGAGGTCTTAGGGCATAATTCTTGAAGAATTTGAAATAAAAGGTCACAATATTTACAATTTTCAAAGAAATGGGTCATTTGGATGCTTAAGCTAGAAGTTGTGTTTGGTCAAAATCATAAAAAAAATGCGCTGACTTTTTGTACTTAGAAAAATTCTATGTTTTTCCCAAAAAATGTCATATAATGTCTTGACTCCAAACAAGGTCTTCCATCAAAATTTAGCTTTGACCATTGATTCTAGATTGAAGTGGACTCCTTAAAGAGTATTGTGAAACTTGTTTCACTCAAAAACTCCAAATATTGAACAAGTTATGATCCTTTGAAATTGGTGGAAATCCATGAGGTCACCTATAATCTTTTGACTTTTTAAGGCATCTTCTAACCAGTTTCAAGCTTTGCACATAAAATAAAAGTTGAAGTTCACACTCTTAATATCAATATGGAAAAGTAATGGGCTCAAGGAGATAAAAATTGACCAAGTTATGATCCCTTGAAGTCACATAAGGGAATTTGATGGCCTATCTAGAGGACTTGTAATCTTTCTCCATCATTAGGAATCTCCACACAAAAAATGCTTGAAACTTTTGAAGTGATTAGTTTATAACCCTTTAAAGAGAAGCATATCTTTGGAATCAATCAAAAATCTCAAAATATTAACAAGATATAGCCCTTACAAGTTCAAAACCCTAGCTCCTAGAGCATCAAAATGACTTGGAATCCCCTTTCAATTTTAACAATCTTTTTTGCACCATCACTTTTGCCATGTGAATAGAAGTTGTTATAGATGATAATAAGAACCCATAACAATAATAACCACTTCCAAATATTAATAATTGAGATGATTATGCACTTGTAATCATGGAATCAAGAACACGTCCAATTAGGTCAAACCTCTTCAATCAATTCTTGCATCTTTTGATTTCCTTTGACAAATTGAGTCATGATGGATCATTTTAGACCTTGTCATGATATTATTTTAAAGCATTATCAATAATGAAGCTTGAATATCAATGAAGCTTTGTCGAAGAAGGCATGGAAATAAACTCATGAACCTATGAATCAACCTGATGAATTGTGTTGTGCCCTCACCTATAGTATCATAATTTAGAGCAAACATTCATTGTACTTGTTAGTAAAATGTTAATGAACACAAGAAATATATGATCATAATATACAAATCAAAGTGCTTGGTGATATCTGATGACAAACCTAGAGATAGGGAGAAGAACCAAACCCTAGTGTGATCTTGATATGATTGAGTTGATATGAGATGATAGAGGAATCTTAGAGGCAAAAATTGGGGTACAACATCTGCCCTTATTTAAGTGTCTTCTATCTGGATATACGAAGGTTAAAATCTTTGTTTCGACGCGATTAAAGATACTTAAATATAAAACAAATCCTATTTTTGGCCCTAAGATACCATGCAATTCTTATGATTGTGCATGCTGTAATACGGTGGGAGAACTGAATTTTACTTGTTTTGCGTTTTTATTTGAAAATGTTGCAGTTAGCAAGAGTCGTCACCGACTTTTATTTTATCCAACAAAAGAAAGGGTGAAAAGAACAGGAAAGACCTTTTGAGATTTTTCTGAGTAAGGGGGGTAGGTTATGGAAAGGGAAGGTGTTAGCACCCTTTCCATCTGTAGTTATCTACGGGATTTTAGTTGCTAGCTCATTTTGAAAATTCTTTTTTGTGTAAGTGTGTTCTTAAAGATGTTTTGAAAAGACGCCTTAGTATGGCGAACTTTGTAATGTTTCTCATTTCAGTGAGAACGTATACAAAGTGTTTTTTGCTTTTGAAAATATTTGGAAAATAGTTTGTGTGTGTGTGAGAAATTGTTTTGCTTGAGTAAGCAACTAGGAGCTATCTACTTACTCGAAAGGTTTGTTCTTTTCCTCTTTTCCTTTAGACAGTGTTATCCTACTATTAGTGAGTAGGTAGCCCTATCGTCGGATGTTTTGAGGGACTAGCGAGGGTCATCGTACGGTCACAAAGGAAACTAGTAAGATATCTGAGTAATTACCCTAGGGTTTTAAGATCATTTTACCGAGGCAACATCGAAAGGGTCATCGAGGGACTTATGATCTTTTAAACCAAAGGGTAACCACTAAAAACTCTTAAATTTGAGAATCATGGTCGTTTATTCCAAAGGCAACAAGTGAGGAAACCTTAGAGGTGTGTGTGTGTGAGTGTGTGAGTGTGTTGTGTTTCAATTATTTGTCTTGGATGTTAGGCTTGTTAACGTTTACTTTTAGTCTTATCATACAATCCTATTAACATACATCTAACAGTTAATATATGTACAAAAAATAAAGTGAGAGAATTAAAGCTATGCTATTACAAGGTTTCGGGGTGGGGGAATTACAAATCCAAAACGGGGAAAAGAAAAGTAAAGGCCCTAATTAAAATTATTACATCCTTTATGCAGTTACATCAATATAATATGTGAAATTTAAAATGAGTGTACGAATACGAAAAGCGGAATAGAAACCTTAACATACTTCTATACACTTAGCATATTTTTTTTGTTTATTTTTGTTAATAAAATACTTAAATTAAGCTAAAACTAATATTAGTTAAATAAAAGTAAAAAATGATTATTAATTGAAATTAAACTTAATACAAATAAAGAAAAATAATTATAATATTTTTGATGTTTTTATTGAAGAAGATTTTGAAATGAATTAAACCTAATTCTAATTGGTTTTAGAATAATCAAAATAATTCAAAATAATTAAATTAATTAATTTGCAAAAAATTAATTTCAATTAACAAAAAGTCTAAATCTATTCTTTTTTTGTGATTTTTTTTATTATTAAAGGAAAAAAATAATTTTTTTAAAAGTATATAAAAGAAAACAATTAAATAAGAAAAGTAAAATTGCAAATGGGTCTGGTGCAACAAGCAGTCTGGGGGTGATATTTTAAAAAATGTTAGGCCCAAAAAGGGGCTGAGCCCAAAGCTGCGCGTGATAATAGCAAATGCAGGGGTGTGGATCTGAAATTATTTAAGCCCATCTGCTTGAAGGCCCAGGCGCTTCAATAATCTACAAAAAAAAAACAAATATTGAAACAAAATTGCAAAACCTGGGCCTAACATACTCTTCACCGCTGGGTCACTTGTTTATTTGTTAGTTATAACAACATAATAACATAATATATGAAAATGAAACAAAAATTATTTTAAATAAAAACGCGCGCCCAAGTAGGCCCCCATTATTTTGAATGGACGAATCAGGAATCGTGATTTGGACACGCAAGCTCAGGGAGGGTCAAACCACCATACGTGGTGGTTGACCTCCTTCTTCTCCGGCCAAGCATAAACCCAACCTGCAAATACAAGTGAAATCATGACCCCAGATCCTGGCTACCCCCCCTAATTCGCATGCTACGAATTCCATGGTGGTAGCCCTTTGGCTTGAAACGGCCTGTATCATCCTGCTCGAAGCTTGGCAGTTTTGAAACCCTAAAAATGGCAACCTGCATTCTAAGCCTCTAGCTTTTTATGTAACACGTTTGAATGATTCAAAATGATCAAATAAACATGAATGTATGCTCTAGATCTATTTAAATCGCGTGTATTAAGAGATTTAAATGCAAAAAAATTTACCCAATGGAGGTGGCTCGGGTGGCCCGTTTCAGGAAGATTCAAACGTGAATGGAAGATGATTTGGCCTCCTAGGAGCCTCAGGAGTAGTGCTTGACCCTTTGTTTGGACTGAAAAGGGCTGAAACCTTGGTTTTGAATTTTGACAACTTTGATATATTTTTTGAAATTTTGGAACAATCTCTCTAGGCTGCTTCAGCGTGTCTTGGCTTCTGTTATGGTTCTGTATTTATAGAGGGATGAAGGAAGCATATAATCATGGAAAGAAATCAAGTAATAACTTGGTTTAAAACCAAGAAATCAAGATTTGAAAAATTCCAAAAATGTGAGATCCTTGCCATTTTGGAACCTTACATGAACCTGGTCCTCTTTGATGTATCTTGCACGAAAATATGGGCCTCTTAATGGATCAAACCAAACCCAAATGTCATGGCCCATTTTCTTTCATTTTATCTTCATTTATTTAATTTTAAATTAAATAAAAATAAAAATAAAATCAAAGCCATGCAAAAATTGGCTTAGAGGTCTTTTAAGACACTATGAGCATGCTTGAAGTCCAAAAAGTAGGCCCATTGGTTTAAAAATACAATTTTGCTGAATGTGTACTTTTTGAAATTCCTCAAAATTCCCCAACTTGTGAAAACCATAACTTGCTCAATTTGTAGCTTTTTAAGATGATCTTGGAATTTTTAGAAATGTCAAGATGTCCCTTACAATCTCTACATTGATCATTTTTGCATTTGTATAATTTATCTTGATCTAACTTGCCTTGACAAAAAATGCCTTTTTGTTGACTTTCAAAAATACTTGTAATATATTGGCTCATATCTTTCCAATGATGCATTTTTTAACTTGAGGAAAAAAGAAAAGTTGTAGGGAATTGAATTTTCTTCACAATTAGCTTTAGTTTGGGAAAAATGGATGAAGAATGTGAAAGTTATGCCTGGTCAAAGTTCAGTTGACTTTTTCTAGGAAGCCCTAATTTAGCAAGTTTTGATTCTTGATGATTTGAGAGCATTGCTTGAGGAATAAAGATCAACCCTTGATCAAATGATGGATATCACTTCGAAATGTTTATGTTGACCAAAAATCTTGAAATTTGACTGTATATTGACCATGGTTGACTTTTGACCTAATATAGTCGATTTCTAGTCATCTGAGCAATTGACTGAGAAAAACTTGTAATGCAAGGTCTGAAAATCGGCATGAGCATTCTTGAGGACATATTAGGAACCATGGAAATCACTTGAAGCCTTTGAAATTCAAACTTCTTTGTGAAAAATGAAATCCTAGTTGGAAGTCCATTGCTTAGGAGGAGAATTTGTCTGGTCAATTCTTGGTCAACCTTGAGCATTTAAGGACCTTTAGGAGTATGTTTTGCATAGAAATGGGAGGGACAATTTTGGGGTACAACACATGCAAACAAACAAATCCAAAGGTGACACATAACACCATTGGGGAATCATAAAATAAAGAATCAAAAGAAAATCCGACCAGGAAAATAAATCACTGGTGAACAAGAGGCTCGACTCTATTGGGGTAAAGCCCAAGAAGAAGATAAAGCATTATCAAATCACATATTGAGGAAAAAGTAATGGATGACAAAGATCGACATATAACTTAGAACTACCCACTCACAAAGAAGATAGCAAAAAAAAAGTAACGTCGACTCATAGGGAAAAGACATGGTAAGATAATACCGGTAAATACCAATATTAGGTTAGGTCACAAATGATTAGCATCAGTACTTATGACTGGAAACATATGAAATTCTTTAGAGCAAAGTGAACCTCAACGAAGAACTATCTCCCATAATGATGAGACTACCATTCATCGGAGTAACAAATCTCAATAACAAACTATCTCCCATAATGATAAGACTACCATTCATTAGAGTAAACAAAATCTCAACAACAAACTATCTCCCATGATGACGAGACTACCATCCATTGGAGTAAAAAATCTCAACAACAAACTATCTCCCATAATGACGAAACTACCATTCATTGGAGTAACAAAAATCTCAACAACGAACTATCTCCCATAATGACGAGACTACCATACATTGGTGTAACAACTCTCAACAACGAACTATCTCCCATAATGACGAGACCACCATTCATCAGAGTAACAAATATCAACAACGAACTATCTCCCATAATGAAGAGACTACCATTCATTGGAGTAAACAAAATCTCAACAACAAATTATCTCCCATAATGACGAGACTACCGTCCATTGGAGTAACAAAAATCTCAACAACAAACTATCTCCCATAATGATGAGACTACCATCCATTGGAGTAATACATCTCAACAACGAACTATCTCCCATAATGACGAGACTACCATCCATCGAAGTAACAAATCTCAATAACGAACTATCTCCCATAATGATGAGACTACCATCCATTGGAGTAAACAAAAATGAATCTTCTCGGGGAACTAACAAACTTACTGGGGAATAATAGGTTGCTCAAATAAAGAGACAACCACCTGCTGTTATGAGAAGGAAGTGCAATAATGCTTATGGGAAATGAATCTTGGCTTCTTTGGGAATATGCCAACACTGTCCTTCTGAGGAGATAAAGTCTCCTCGTGCAAAATAAAATGCACATTCTCAAACTAGGGCTTAAATCCTACAGAAAACATAATAATAATGTTGTCTGGAACCACAGATCCAAGCCAGAAATAAACTAGAGTGAAACAGTCAACCAAAATAGCACTTGACAAGAAACAAACTCAAAAAGGGACCACAAATCTCACCAGATAATGAGCTGAATAAGAAGGCTAAAGCATAATTCTTCCATGAGGGATAACTCAGTGGGGAAATTGAAAGAATATACACTTTTCTAAGACTTGACTGGGTAAAATGGGATTACAAACCCAACACCACATCATACATCAATTGGTATCAACTCTAACTATTTGAGAAACACAAGAAGATCATGCACATATCAGTAAGAGTGGTCGAGGAGAACTTTTCTTAGGAATATACATTTCCAAAATTTCAGAGTTCGTCCATCCTCAGAATCACTATTTTTGTTTTTCTTGAATCACAAAATCTAAAGTAAAAAGTAATTTGTAAATTCTTTTCAAAAAACAATTTTATTGTTAAATCTCTTTGTTTTGAAAATTACTATCAATAATAAATGGAATCTTTGCAAACAAAATAAAATAAGAATTACAAAGAATTGGATAAAAGCTCAAACTTTATTAATAAAATGGTAGTCTGTGAATGGCGAGACCCCATAGATGATTACAAAGTTTGGAAAATGGTAATATATTGGAAAAGATACATTGAAATACAATGAACACTATTCTCCCTAACAATTTTGAATTCCTGAGCAGCGACTTCTGTTGAAGTGTGGTGAGGATCCGAGAAGATTGTTGCTTCATTGGTCAAGTCTTGCCTGACGCGGTTACTTTCCAAGAAATACTTAAATTTTTCCTAGGATGCCTTTGCGGTTTTTAAACCTAGCGGGAAAATTTATTCTGTTTGTGTCTCTTATTTTTTCCTAGACCACCCTTTTGGGTTTTTAGCCTACCGAGATGCTCTTTTTTGCCTAAGCCACTCTTTCGTGTTTTCGACTTAGCGAGCTGTTCTTTTATTTCTTTAGGCAAAGTATTTCTTGACTACGTCAACATTCATAGGACATGGGAACTCATCACCTTACATAGTTTCCAGAATCAGTGCACTACTAGAGAAGGCTTTCTTGACAACATATGGGCCTTAAAAATTGGGAGTCCACTTGTCCCTAGAATCAGTTAAAATACATGATTTTTCTGGGCACGAGGTCGCCTTCTCTGAATTCATGAGGTTTGACCTTCTTATCAAAAGCTTTCTTCATTCTCTTCTAGTATAACTGGCCATGACACAAGGCTGTCATTCTCTTTTCTACAATCAAGTTCAAATGGTCAAACCTGTTCTGGACCCATTCAGCCTATGACAATTTGGTTTCCATTATCACACGTAGAGAGGGAATATCAACCTCAACGGGGAGCACTGCTTCCATGCCATACACAAGAGAGAACGGGTTGCAGCTGTTGAAGTGCTGAAGAATGTGCGGTATCCTTGCAAAGAAAAAGGGAGCATCTCATGCCAATCTTTATAAGTAACAACCATCTTCTAGATGATCTTCTTGATGTTTTTATTAGCAGCCTCAACAAACTCATTCATCTTTGGCATGTAAGGAGATGAATTATGATGGATAACCTTGAATTCTTCACAAAGTTCTATCATCATCTTGTTATTCATATTCGAGCCATTGTCAGTGATAATCCTGCTCAGCACACCATACCGACATATGAGATTGTTCTTGATAAAGTGTACTACCACCTGCTTAGTGACATTAGCACACGAAGCTGCTTCCACCTATTTGGTGAATTAGTCTATTTCCACCAACATAAAAATGATGTCCATTCGACGCCTTGGGTTCAATCATTCAAATCATGTCAATACCCCACATAGAAAAAAGCCATGGGGAAGAAATAACATTGAGAAGCGTCGGAGGTACATGAATTTTGTCAGCATAAATCTGGCACTTATGGAACTTCTTTGCAAATTTGTAACAGTCAGCTTCCATGGTCAGCCAATAGTAACTTTCCCTAAGCATCTTGTTTTCCATCGAATGTCCATTGGCATGAGTACCAAAGGAACCTTCATGGATTTCATGCATCAACATGTCAGCTTCATGTCTATCCACGCATCTGAGCAAGACCATGTCATAATTTATTTTGTATAGCACATCTTCATTGAGGAAAAACCTACATACCAACCTTCTCAATGTCTTTATATATTTGGTTAATGCACCAACCGGGTATTCCTGAGTCTGGAGAAAATTCTTGATATCATAATACCAAGGTTTTTTGTCTGACGTTCCCTATGTTGCAAACACATGAGTCGGCCTATCCAGACGTCGAACTATGATACGAGGGACATCGTTCCAAGTATTTACTTGATACATAGAAGCCAGAGTGGCTAAAGTATCTGCCATCTGATTCTCATCTCTGGGAATAAGTTGTTGTACCCTAAATTTCTCCCCTAATTTTTTCAGTCGCACTTTCATATAATAGTTGGTCATTTGGTCAATATAATTAACAAATAGCTTCATTCATCACATTTTCATCCTATCTTTAAGTTTTCTCTTGAGTTTTTGACTAACTTCTAAGCAAAATACAAAAAAAATATTTGTCTTTGTCTTTGTATATTTGTGTTTTGTAGATATCGAGTCAAAGCATCTGACAAATAAAGTTTTCCTGTATTATTTCCCTAAAATCTCTATTTGCAAAGAAAAATAATTAAAAATTTTCATTTTTTCATTGTACAATTGATTGCTCTTAGAGTGCAATCGATTGCACAAAGTGCATTTTGTGCAAATTAAAAAAAATTACTAATGCAATCGATTGTTCCTAGAGCGCAATCGATTGCACCGAGTGAAATTTTGAAAAAATCAACAATTTCAAGCTTGTCATTTTTTTTGCTCCAATTTTTCTTCATTTTTGAAAGATATATCATTAATTCAAATTTTGACTCCATTTTTTCATTTTTTGAAAGATATATCATTAATTCAAACTTTGGCTCCAATTTTTCAATTTTTGAAAGATATATCACTAATTCAAATTTTGGCTCCAAGAATTAATTACCAAACCACCACTAATACCAAGCCTAAACTCTATAAATAGTGCCTTCATTTCATTCAAATCACAAGCTTTTGATAGCCAAATCCACCTTGCTAAAAAATCTCCCAATTCTCTCCATCTACCAAATTCACTCAAAGCTTCATTTTCAAAAAAAAAAGTTAGTAAGCTTTTCATTGAAGCATACTAATATCTAAGCTAAACCTTCATCCAAACACTTTTTCTTTGTCAATTCTCTACATCCAAGCTTGGGCAATTGATTCTTGGGGCTAAATTGAAGCAAATTCTTGAAATTGTTTTGATAATTCTCTAGATCTACCTTTGGTAAGTTGAATTTTACATCTTTCACAATGTGATTTCTTGTTAATATTTGGGTTTGATTCATTGAGCATTGTTTTGTGATTCCATTGGTGCTATTTTTTCATAATTTTATGGAATTTTCGTGCTCAATTGAATCCATGACAATAAGGTGTTTGATGTAAATTTTGAACAAGAATTTGGCCTTTTGAAATGCTATTTTTCTGTTTTTCACAGGGTGCAATCGATTGCACTCCCAGCGTAACTGATTGTCACAGAAGAATTTTACTTTTTTTTGAAAAAATGCACTGATGCAATCGATTGCTACCATAGTGCAATCGATTGTAACAGAACAAAAATGTTTTTTCTGCCTTGTTTTGGGGCTGTTTTGATCTATCTCACTTTTCTACTCTTTTTTTATCTTTAATTCACTATTTTGATAAAATATGCACTGTTTTGATCTCTATTTTTCATCTATGCTCACTTGAGCATTTACTTTTATGTTATTTTTATTTTTCTCACTCGAGCTTTTCTTTTCTTTTTTTGAAGATACTTAATAATCAACATGAACCATAAAAAACATTAATGATACTTGGAGTATTTGGTTACTATCCTTGGCATTTTGGAGTATTGGACTTCTTGGACTTAGGAATAGAAACCTTAATCTTATGTTGGAGACCTTGTTACCTTAATTTATATTTTGTCTTGAGTTCTTGAGGTTTACCTCAAGACATTGGGTTGTTTGTTTGTTTGTGTGCAGGTTATTATGATTACCTACTTTGTTTGTAATCTAGAACTCATTTGTATACAACTGTTACTCTGCCCAATTTTTGTGAAGACTTAATGCAATTAAAGTTTGGTCTTCTCAAGAGGTTTAGTATCCTTGCTTTGTTTCAATCGAAAGAATGGGAATTCTATCTTGACTCATAATGTCAAGATTGACTTCTTGTTGGTTAGATGGTTCTTCTCCCTAGCTTTTACCTTATGCTTTAGGATAGTCCCTTCATCTCCTCCCATCTTCTTTAATTTCAAAAATATTCTTCCTCCTTTTGAAAACACTTCTTGTTTATAAACCTGAACCACTTTTATAATAAACTTGGACTTAGGTCCGTGAATTTTCAAAACATTTTCATAAATAAACTTCAATCAACTTAATAATACCTTGACATTTTTGTGAGAAGACTAAAAGTCAATCAATCTCATTCAACCCATTTTTCCACTTTGGCTTTTTCTTTAAAAATATTTCTCAAAATATTAGACTCCTGTCAATCCTTGTAGTGATGCAAACAACTATACTTCTACAATATATGGTGAAGTGATATATTTTCCACTTGGGTGTTGAGTGAGGCAATGTTGATTTTAAAATCCAAACCATATCCTCCACTTTGAGATGATGCAAATTCTCCTTTCTCATGATTGTGGGTAGTAAGTATGTTTTCCACACGGACAATGATGATGTTGTCTTATCTTATAAAATTAACTAACACACTTGTATTTTAAAATTTTTAAAGTTCAACTACGAGTACCCTGGTCCCCTATCACACGGAATATGGTACGTAGGCACTAAAGGTACGCAATCGCGGCGGGTGCAAAAATCATAAAAAATATTTCTTTTCTCACCCCTATCTATTTTTATACAATATTTTATAGCCAAAATATAAAGATTTTACAAAAAGGTTCCTGCGGAGTATCATAGATGTTTAGGGTGCTAATACCTTCCCTTTACATAACCAACCCCCTTACCTTGAATCTTTCCCCCCTCTTTTGGGTTATTCTCTCTTTTCCCTTTCCTTTGCAAACAAGAAAGCGCCATGGGGATTTTATTTTGATCTATACGAGTCAAGTCAATCCAATGCCTTAGTCTTAAACATTTCTACCGTTACAGAAAAAATAGCGACTTCACTCGGGAATCATTGACCTCTTGCTGGTCCATCCCTAAGTGGGTTAAACTTATCTTTGTTTATATATGTATATATGCTATTGTTTGTTATATGTTATATGATTGCATATATGTTTGTTTGGATTTTCCTGGTTTTCAGGGTGCTTGGTGATTTCTCATAAGTCCTATACCCCGACTTGGGAAAACTTAAGATAGGACGGGCGATATAGTCATGTTAACTTTGAGGGAGTAATCCCAAAAAAGGAGACATGAGATCCCCCACTCAGTGGAGGCCCCTTTTACTGTAGTGTCGTTTATCGAGTAATCAGGAAGACGTACTGCTTTCAACCTGGGAGCCTGCTGAAAATGAGGACCGTAGAATACGTAACCCATCTCGGCCTTTTAGGTGTAATGCGGAAGCTATGACGGAGTAATCTGAAAATAGTTGTCACGCAATACTACGCTCAGACGAGTTTTTCTTGAGAATATTACTAATTACTGAGTTAATCGGGAAGTTGGTAATATCCGAAGGAAGGATGTAGACTCTGGGAACCTCTAGAACCTTGTTCGGTAGGTGATACACTTTTAGATCATACCTTATGGGTAGTACCTTCGACCTCATGCTTGTGACATTAAACTTATGAACCCTATGCTTGTGATCTTGTGTGTGATTGTTGCATCATGCATCCATGCACCCATGAGCATTGCTTTAACCAAATTTTAAGGAACTTAAGACTTTTGCTTGCAAACATCACAAGTTTTGTAATTATGGATTTTGGAAATAGTACTAAGAAGTACAATGTCAAGAGTCTTGATTCAGAAGAATTGAGAAAGCCTTAATCCTTGGTATCTAGTCCTTGGGACTTCAAATTCTCCTAGCTATCTGGGAGATGGATTTCTCCACACTCTTGATCTAGTTCCTAAATCCTTTGTATCGATGATTTATTTTCCCGATTATCAGCAAAGTAAAAGAGAAGAGTGCAAGAGGATTTATTTTCCTTTAGCATTCCAAATTCAAGCTCAAGAAGATTTTACAACACGGTGTGGGATCTTAATTGGATGCAGTTCATTTGGACCTGAGGATATAGCATTCTCTTTCTTATATTTAGGATTAGTGAAGTCTTGTACTTCCAATGTAATCCTCCCAATATTAATGCAATGAATTTTTCAGTTATCCCAATTATGTCTTTAAATTGATGTTTTCAATTCGTTTATAATGTTCCAAAGTTCTTTGAAAACTTGGTTTTAAAACTTTTAAACAATCAAATGCATTACATCTCATGCATCATTCTCACTTCTGTCTTGATTTCGAGAGTTTCCTAAAGTCTTATCATCTTCTCTTTGTCTTCATAAGTCAAGTTATCTTCAGTTCAACACTCGTTCTAAGAGAAGACGGAAAACATTAAGAAAGAGATCTTTGAACTCCGTAAAGAGGTAACTACTTTGAAGGCTGATATGGAGTATTTAACTGCCTTGGTTGAAACTTTGGTTGCTGCCCAAGTCAATCCTTCTGGGAAGGAATAAGAGATAGCAAAGGTCTTCACAGAAACTCTGAAGTTATTCATGAGAAGGTGATAGTCAATGCGCCCAGTGATTTCCCTGAAAAAGTGAATATGGGAGTGCTTCTAAAAGACGACATCCAAAAGGGATGTTTATATGAATATGGTGGCTCGGGTAGTGGTGTGAAGAAGTTTGATAATAACTTTTCCAAGAAGAGCACCAGAGGAAGAAAAAATTATCGTCAGAATTATCATGTTTCTCCTGTCATCCTTGTATTTAACTTACCTCATGTTTCTCTAGTTTGTCAACGGACTCAACAAATTACTGATCAAAGGAAAACTCCATTTGACCCAATTCCTATGTTGTATGCTGAATTATTGCCTGATTTGTTGCAAAAGAATTTGGTTCATACAAGATCACCACCAGCTATCCTAGAAGTAATTCCTTGGTGGTACAAGGCTAGTGCTTTTTGTGATTTTTACCAAGGCGCCCCTGGGCATGACATTGAGAATTGTTTTCCGTTAAAGATAGAAGTACAAAAGTTGATAAAGAGTGGTATCTTATCCTTCAAAGATTTTAACCCACTACTCAAACATGATTGAAGGATACCTTGGAGTTTAAGGATGATTAGCCTTCTCAGTTTATTAGCATTTTTACTGCTTTCTCATTTGTAATTTTTCTTATTTATCATCGCATTGTTTGCATGTGAGAACTTGTTTTCATTTAAATGTTTAAATAATACTATGAGTATGTTTATCTTGAAGAAATTCATTCGTTCCACTCGTATTTGTTTTTGATTTTAAATTGCTTTATGATACCAACCTGTTACCAATTCTCTCTCCTAGGTAGACATTGGAGGGAGGATGATGATATTAAAATGCAATTTTTGGTTGTATGCTTTTGGATAAAACCCTGTTGATGATGTACATGCATTGTTTCAAATCCTCAAACACCGGAGATATAAGGGAGTGAAACCTTTGTTAACCCCTTTAAGCCTTAAAGTAGGAGTTTCTTTTTCTATTCATAAAAACCCTCATTTTTAACCCAGGGCAGGGTAGTTTTCAGCTAATTTGATTGAGTATTCAGATCTCATCAAGAGTGCGCATCTAAGGATACAATAATGGTTATCCCTCGAAAGGTTGAGGAAAGTAAAAACCGCAATGGTTAATCTTCACTTATTGGGAGGGTGCGTCAATTGACGATATCTTAATGGCTATCTCTTGCACACTAGGAGATCAACAGATGATGATACAACAATGGTTATCTTTCATCTACCCGGAAATAGAACAGTCACAATTCTTCCAACAAGTCACAAACGACTCGAAGTCACGCGACATGTTCAAAAAGAAAAAAGAAAAAGAAGATATGAATAAAAAAGAAATGATGATGCAAAATAAAGAGACAAAATGCCTCTCTAAGTTATACTTGAAAAAAACAAGTCGTTTAGGAAAAAGTCAGGGCATCCCGCTGCACTTCAGAGTCAAAGTCAAAAGGATTTTGTCCAGAAAACAATGAAGAAATGGAAAGCCTAAAATGAGATAAAGGATTACAGTGTGAAATCCTCAGTAAAGCACAGATTCGTGTGACAAGAAACCCAAAAGAAGAAGGAATGAGTGACTTGAATGTCCAAATAAAACATTGTTTGATTCCTCAACCATCTCGAAATGTCTTTTGTGAGATGAATGTCTGTGTCAAGTTAACTGAACTTATGACTGAAGAACATCACGAAGGTGGTGGGAATCAAATATTTTTGATCCTTAAATCTTTTTTTTTCTAAAGTCGTGAACCAGACCATGTTACAACCCTCAAGATTCCTAATTGAAACATGGTTTATTTCGAAAGCATACTCCAATGAGATAGTGTTTCCAGGCTCCCATTAATTTTGTTAAATTGTTGTGATTGGTGTTATATTGCTTTTGTTATCTTTCATACAAAAAAATCTATGTCGCATCCTAGCTAGTGATTCGTTCACAAGGTTTTGCGACATTTTTTCAAATAAAATCTTCAAGACTTACATAATTGTTGCATTAGAACTTTCATTCTTAGAATAAACATTTTCTGCTTCTAAAATGACTGTTTAATATCATGAAAGTTTACATTTGAGTATCAACAAAAGGCATGATGCCGAGAAGAGTTGTGGAGCAAAGAGGATGCAATATTCAGCCAATCTAGGGCAATTACGTCGAGATTCGACAAATATCAAGAAGCCATTTGATCAGAAAGTTTATCTTAAAAGCATGCAGCCAAAGGCAAGTTATGAAAGTTACCTTGATCAGCACGGTAAATTTGGGACACCAGATTAGTTTCCAAGGGCATATCTCGATTTCGTCAAGATAGCTGCTATGTCTACCCCAAGCCGAGAATCTTCCTCAAGCAGGATTGTTTCTTGTGATCTGTTTTATAGATGCGTGTCTGGATTCCTCTAACAGTTGTTTATCAATTAAAGGGTTTCCTACAGGTTGTGTTATGGTGTTGGGTTTATAATCCCATTTTCCAGTTGTGATCGGTGGATCTGGAACTGACTGTTTAACGCTGGTTCGCGAAATGTCGCGGAAGCAAGAGTCACCACCGTCTTTTATTTTCTCCAACATGGACTGGACAAAAGCACAGCAAAATTCCTTGTGAGATACTTTCTCGGTTCGGGAGGTAGATTTATAGAAAGGGAAGGTGTTATCACCCTTTCTATCCATGGTTATCCATGGGCTCTTAGATACTTGCTCATTGTGTTTTCAAAAGTGTTTGCTTTTCAATTGTGAGTGAGTTTGAAAAAGTTTCGTTTGAAGATTTCAGATCGACTCTTGTATCAGTCCTCAAGAGTGTTTGAAAAATTGTTTTGAAAGCTTTTTTGAAAGTGTCGGTGTGAAAAGAAGTTTTGATTTGTTTTTTAATAGAGCAAGTATCTATGAGTCGTCTACCTACCCTAAGGAATTAGGCTGTGTAAATGTCCTTAAGGTAGTGCCATCCCATCATTGAGAGGTAGGTAGCACCACCGTTGGAGGTGTTCGGGTCAATTCGAGTGTAGGGACAGTGTGGTCACCAGAGCAACAGTAGGACACCTTAGAAGCTACCCTTATGCCATTGATCCTTTTTATTCCGAGGCAACCGTTTCGAGGCAACTATTCCGAGGCAACCGTTTCGAGGCAACTTGTTTTGAGGCAACGGGATCAATGGACATAAGGACTTACTAAGACGTCCTATACTCGACGACCACGTTTCGAAGGTAAGGCAACAGTGAGGCGTACCCTAAGAGTGGTGTGTGAATTTGTGTGTTGTTTTCATGTTAATATTTGTCTTTGATCATGCATTTGTGGTGATCTACGCTTGTTTTTAATTTAGGCCATACATTCTTTCATGCAAAGTTTAGCAGTTTAAGAGTGCGGAAATTTAAATGCGGAAAGTAAAATCCTACGCTATTACAAGGCGCGGGTCTATACATCGCCAAATTAACAAAGACCCATTTTAATAAAAATGCGGAAAGTAAAACCTAGTTATTATTACATGGCTTGAGCAGTTACATAATATTCACAAGAAAATATAAGAATAAATGCGCGAATGAATTAAAGTTGCACGTTCGAGGGCGTTGGACCCTTTTGAAATTAAATTGAATTAAAAGTTAATTAAGTATTAAATTAAAGAAAATAATTTTTTTTTTGTTTTTTGTATTTAATGAAATAAGAAAAGAATTTAAAATTAGAAGGAAACCCTAGTTCTAAATATTTTTAATTATTAAAGAAAAGGTTAAAGTTTAAAACCTAATTTATGCTAATTAATTATTTACATATTTATTTACAAAATATTTAGCAATTAATAATAATAATAATGATGAGAAAATTATTTGTTAAAAAAAAATGAAAAAGTTAAAAAAACCCTAATTTCTACATATTTTATTAATTTAAGAAAATATTAAAGTTTTAAAACCTAAATTAACTAAGTTAATTGTTAGAGTTTATTTACAAAATAAATTAATTTAAATATTAATTAAACATATTTTAGTTTCTGATTTTTTTATTTATGAAAATTAATTTATGAAATTAAAGAAAACAATTAAAATAATTAATAGAATTAAGAAAGAAAAACAAATTAAAAATTAAAAATTGATGCAAACCATGGGGGGTATCAGGCTCATTTAGGAGGTTTTTTGGAAGTAATTTGGCCCATTAGACAAAAAGTCTTGTTTGACTTTCTGGCATCACGTGCGTGTTCATTGACTCCTGAGTACCGTGGTCTGCATTCTTTGGCCATTGGATTGGGTTTCATGCATAAGTTGTTCTACTTTAGCCATTTGACTTTTGGCTTTTGGCCATTTGTGTTCTGGCCTCAACGTTCCTTAATCTTCTCAGGATGTCTGTCTCGCCATGTATTGGTGTCATGCATAAGTTGTTCTTATGGCCATTTGGATTTTGGCTTTTGACCATTTGTGTTTTGACCTCAACGTTCCTTAATGAACCTGCATGGGATCCTGTCTAAATCTGCAGTGTTGAATCTCATGAACACATTAAATAAAATCATAAAATGCAAATAAAGCCAATATATGAAGAAATTTAATGTTTAGGCACAATATGGCATGTATGAATGATTATACCCTTTTGATCATGGAGATCAAATCAATCTTACCCTTACTGGAAAATTAGTGACGTGAATGATTTTATGCCTTTTGGATCATGGAGATCAAGTCAGCATTACCCTTACTGAAGAAGTAGTGAGGGGTTGGTTTGTAACTGTGATGGCTTGTTTGTAGTGAGAGAGGGATTTGTAATAAGGATTTCAAGGTTTTAGGGTTCTTGAAAAAATTTGATATTCTAACAGTGTTGTGACAAGGTTTTTTTCTCTCTTTTTTCCTCCTCCCTGGTTTGTGTGAAAAGAAGGTGATTATATAATGGAAATTAGGGTAAAGAAAATGGGCTTTGAATGTGCAATTGGGCCTCCAATGTTCACTTGAGTTCGTCACTTTCCAGTCTAAATCGCAGGGACTTAAGTGCAATTTTTGAAGTTGAAATGTGAAAACAAAATGTAGCCGACATCGATAACTAACTCCTGTCCGAAAATCGGCTCAATCGGATAAACGGTGAATTAGTTATGAATTTTTGAAGTTTCAGCTCAGACAAACTTATTTTGGGCTCCAGTGTCGACTCTGACACGTTCTTCAATAAAAAACTGGTATTGATCGGAGCATAATCCGGTCTCGACTTTTGAAGCAAAGTTGTAGATCTATGAGTCAGTGACCTTGTGTAAAAATATGAGCCCAATCCGATAAAAATTGATCGAGTTATGAATTTTCGAAGTTTCGGCCCAGATGAAACAATATTCAGCATTTAGGATTTTCAGCGTGTCACGCACTCTGAGCAAAAAACGAAGGCCTTTTGAATACCGTTTGAACTCAATACCTTCTGTGAAAATGTAGCCAACTCAATTTATTAAATTTTGGCGCCAGAACCAGCTCGATACGATGAAAATCGACCAAGTTATGATTTTCTGAACATGACGCAAATAAATTTCTGTCACAAATTTTCTGTATGAAAATACTTGATAAATCCACATTTTTGAAGACCTTCTGATCGAAATTGGCTTCCAGCCGTGAGAGATGAAAACGTAGATAATGTCAAGACGGAATTTTGGCCACCGGAACGGGTTCAAAACGAGTCACGATCTTCAAGTTATGAATTTTTTAGCGCGTAAAAACTGCACTTTCAGGACACTTTTTCACCATATTTCTTCGAGAAAACTCACACATTCGGATACCTTCTTTAAAGAATTGACTCTTGAGCCGAACCTGAATTTGAGAATACGTTATCAGAGATAACTTGGCGAAAGAATACCTGAATATGACGCGCAGGGTTGGACTTGTGAATTTTTCTTGAAATATTTTGAGAAATATGGGAGGGCAAATTTTGGGGTACAACAGTTGCCCCTGTTCAATCTTCTTAGACCTGAGGATGTAGATTGGCTGGTGTGCCTTTCGTAATCTGAAGGTGGAAGATGATTGAACACTAGAGTGCCCAGAAATTTGCACTCACATAGTAGAATGTCAGCAGTGTGATGCAGGGAATGGGCTTACAGATGCCATTTGGAGACTGTAGGTATGTGGAGATGGGCTTATAGATGCCATCTGGAAGTATGATAGTACCTTGTCGGGAATGGGCTTATAGACGCCACCTAGGTGTCGATCGCGTAAGAGATTCCTTAGCGAGAACTTGCGTACCTGAGAAAGAAAAATAATTACCTGGCCCGTTACAGGAGTTGATTTTCAAACTCTTTACGTAGATGTGCTCTGGCTGGATACAGGAATCGAATCTTTAAACTCTTCAGACGTGCCCTGGCAGGATACAGGAATCGAGTCCGGAGAATATTAGTCGTCAACAGATACACCCTGGCAAGATACAGGAATCGGATCTTCGAACTCTTCAGACGTGCCCTGGCAAGATACAGGAATCGAGTCTGGTAATGTTAGTCATCAACAGATACACCCTGGCGAGATACAGGAATCGGATCTTCGAACTCTTCATACGTGCCCTGGCCGGATACAGGAATCGAGTCTGGAATTCAGAAAGGTTGGTGAGTTGTCTCTACTGACAGGTTATTTCCATGGACGGGTGGTCTTTAACGACGAGTGTCTATAACGACGAATGTTTATAACGACGAGTGTCTATAACGACGAATGTTTATAACGACGAGTGTCTATAACGACGAATGTTTATAACGACGAGTGTCTATAACGACAAGTGTCTATAACGACGAGTGTCTATAACGACGAGTGTCTATGACGACGAGTGTCTATGACGACGAGTGTCTATAACGACGAGTGTCTATAACGACGAGTGTCTATCACGACGAGTGTCTATAACGACGAGTGTCTATAACGACGAGTGTCTATAACGACGAGTGTCTATAACGACGAGTGTCTATAACGACGAGTGTCTATAACGACGAGTGTCTATAACGACGAGTGTCTATAACGACGAGTGTCTATAACGACGAGTGTCTATAACGACGAGTGTCTATGACGACGAGTGTCTATGACGACGAGTGTCTATAACGACGGGTGTCTATGACGACGAGTGTCTATGACGACGAGTGTCTATAACGACGAGTGTCTATCACGACGAGTGTCTATAACGACGAATGTATATAACGACGAGTGTCTATAACGACGAGTGTCTATGACGATGAGTGTCTATGACGACGAGTGTCTATGACGACGAGTGTCTATAACGACGAGTGTCTATAACGACGGGTGTCTATGACGACGAGTGTTTATAACGACGGGTGTCTATAACGACGAGTGTCTATAACGACGAGTGTCTATAACGATGAGTGTCTATAACGACGAGTGTCTATAACGACGAGTGTCTATAACGACGGGTTGAAGTAATTTTAACTGGACTTGTCTTCTTTTGACTGGATTTGTCTACTTTGACTGACTTTGTCTTTTTTGACATAGCTGATCATTTAACTGTATCCTTCCTGAAAGGTAAAGGTCAGTCATATGCAATGCATGGTACGGATCAAGCGGTGATATTCTCAGCATAAATGAGATTATGTGATATGATGCATGCATGCTATAATGTATGAATATGCGATGTTTATGAATGTATTCTCGTCTAGGAAAATAAATCCTTGACGAATGCCGGGAGCTTGTTGAATCCTGAGCTGATGTTGCAAGAATACCGGTAGGAGAAGATGACCCCGTTGGGAAATAAACTTGGCAAATAAATTACTCTGCGGGGAGTGAACTCTGTGGGGAAAGAGAGGTACTTCGCTGAGGTTTGATGATAACTCCGCTGGGGATACCATTGTTGAGCTCTGTTAGAAGATTGGATGAACCCTACTGGGGATAGGAAGACTTTGCCGGGGACGATCTTTTCGTGGCAATTGGCTGAGGATAACCCAGTTATATCCTGGTGGGGAAATAACCTTTGAATAAATCCGGGGGAGCGTTCGCACTGTGCGGATGACAAGCTTCCGGAATCTACTGGGGATAAGCTTCCTGCTGGGGAGTTTGATTAAGTTCTCCTGGGGAATTAAGACATCTTGGTTACACTCTTCAGCCGAACTTACCTTGGTACCTTGGTGGACAGAGCAATTAAATTGCTTTAGACAACTCATTACTGCCCCTGTTTCTGATGTTAGAAGATACCTGTGGAGGTGCTTGACGGCTGCCGATTGACAAATCTTCTGGTAGGCAAGTGACGAGATGACGGGACATAGTCGTACGCTTTGATCCCTAATTTTTGCCTGGACCGCCCTTTTCGGGTTTTCAGTCCACCGGGATACCCATTTTTTGCCCAAGCCGCCTTTTCAGGTTTTCGACTTGCCGGGTGTATAGATTTTTTCATATTCATCCCTTATTTTTGCCCGAACCCTTTTGGTTCGCCGCGAAGCCCTTATTTTTGCCTAGGTGTGTCAACCTAGCGGGTCTTTGATTTTGCATAGTATTTTTTCGACTATGTCCACGCTCTCAGGATGTAGGGAGGTGCCCCTGTCAGTAGTGTAGTGTTGCCATACTACCAGAAGATCTTTGTTTGATCGTCCAACGCTCCAAGTGATCCAGATGGAGATTTTCCCCAGGCTGGTTGGCCTTTTGAGAGATTCTCCGAATCTTGACTTAACTGCCCCAGATGATGGACAATGATCATGTCTGCCCCTTGATTGGAGGTGCTTTTGTTCATTAGACATTCGTCGTGCGAACTTCTATGTTGTTCAAACAAAAAGTCATATGCAAACAAAGTTATGTCAAAAATGCAAAGCTTACGTCTGTTTCGGAGATTTTGAAAATGCATCTTTTAGTAAAACAAGCGAATTTTGTAAAATGTGATGTCAACTCGTTATTTTACTGCGAGCCTTAAGGAGTCAGGATACCTTTGTAACAGTATGCTTTCGAACTAGCCCATGCTTCAGCTAGGACTTTTTAGGGTTGTAACGTGGTCTGGTTCACGGTTTAAGAAACAAAGGATAGAGGCTCAAATTTTATTTGTACCCACCCGCTCTTCGTGATGTTCTCCCAACCTAAACTCAGTTGATCATACGTTAGACCTTGTTTGAGTCTTTGCTCTGATTTTCCGGTGATGGTTCGGATGTTGACAATTTATTTTGAATAGGCAGTCATTTTTGTCGAAGGTTTGTAGGACCTCTTTCTTTTGATTTTTATTATCCCTATTTTTTTTTTGCCTGAACTGTTCTTTTGTGATTACAGTCAGCGGGATGCCCCAGTTTTGTAAGTCTCCTTCATAGGTTTTGACTTACTGGGTTTTTATTTTTGAGATATAACGACTGCCTATCCTTACGATTATTCGGAACCATCACCATCTTTTGTTTTTGGAAGGACTCCTTTGATGTCATTCGTTGTGTACTTGGATCAGCTGAGAGAACTACCTTGCCCCAGGTTATGATTAAGGGTTTTAATTTTTGAAAAGAAAAACTCCAACTTCTTAGGCTCAAAGGGGTTGACGAGGGATTATCTTCCTTATTACTCCACTATTTAGGATTTGAAACAATGTCTGTACCTCATCAGTGAGGTCTATTCAAAAGCATACTGTAAAAATCGTGGTATCGTTTTCGTCATCCTCCCTCAAGAGGCTTAGAATTGTTAACCGAGCGTTAAACATCACAAAAATATGAAAACAGTTTCAAGCATAGTAAACATAATTACTTCAAAACAGACACGTGTAATGCATTAATGAAATAACAAAGTTTGACATGAATAAAATGTTTGAACAATCAAAGAAAAATACAACTTGAACATTCGAATGAACAAAAGACATTCTCGATGATTTGGTGCAGGATCAGTGTTCAAACTTGACCTCCTTGGCGTCAATCAAATCCTGGATCTTGTTCTTCAAGGTCCAACAGTCGTCGGTGTCATGTCCAGGACTGTCAGAATGGTAGGTGCAGCGAACGTTGGGGTTATACCTTGACGGCGTCCTGTTGGGATTCTTTGGAGGGTCCATGAGAGTTACCAACTTGGTTTCCAGCAACTGTGGAAATATCTGTGACAAGGTCATGCCGAGGGGAGTGAATTTCCTTTTGGGTCTCTCTTCCCTTTGCTGATTGTGACGCTGAGGGGCGCCGGCCGGTTTTGCAATAAGCACCGCGTTGACATCTTGGCGGTGTTCGGACCTATTCTGCCCTCTTGAGCCATAGACAGCACTAGATTCTCTCTTGGATGGTTTCTTCTCAGTGTTCGAGGAGTCACCATTATGTATTTTCCCTGACTTGATGCCAGCCTCTATTCTTTCCCCGGTCAAGACCAAATCTGTAAACCCAACAGCAGAATTCCCAATCAGGTGGTTGAATAATGGACCGGACAGGGTCCCCAAGAACATGTCGACGAGTTCGCGGTCAGTCAGAGGTGGTTGTACCCTTCCAGCAAGGTCCCTCCATTTTTGAGCATATTCTTTGAAGCCTTCGCCTGTACCCATAGACATCCCCTGAAGTTGAGTACGCGTGGGAGCAAGGTCGGCATTATACTGGTATTGCTTGTAGAATGCAGTGGCCAAGTCCTCCCAGCTGCGGATGTTGGCTCCATTCAGTTGATAGAACCAGTCGAGTTGAGTTCCCGACAGACTATCCTGAAAAAAGTGAATCCACAAATTCTTGTCAGCCGTGTAGGGCTGGATCCTCCTTGTGTAAGACCTGAGATGCAGCTTAGGACAGGATACCCCGTCGTACTTGGCAAAGGCATGTGCCTTGAATTTGTGCGGGATTACTACCCCACAAGACAGACCTAGATCTTTGAAGTCCAGGCCGGGCACTTTTTGTATTTCCATAGCACTTAGCCTGTCTTCTAGCTGTTTATACCTGTCCTCAGATGGAGGGTACTGATCATCATTGAACTCTGTCTCGTTGCCGGAGACCACTGGACTAGGAACCTCCCTTTCTTGGGGACTGTCCTTTCCAATAGATAGGGTAGTCTGCTCAACCTCATTTTGTGACCCATTCCCCGATTTGCGTCTAGGGTTGAACAGCACCGACCTCTTCTTCTTCTTTTTCAAAAGCAGGGTCTTCAGATCTTGTTGCCCCTGGGCTAGACTCATGATCAACTCTTGGAACTGGGCGTTCTGAGCCTGGAGGGCCTTGATGGATTGCTCGGTAGATGATTCAGGATTCATGATGGCGAGCTGAAATAAACAGTGAAGAAGGTAAGCAACCTTTAAAAGGGGTACCTGTAATGCAATGATATGTATGTATGCATGCAATGTTTCCAAGGATCTCGCGGGGTAAACAAGAAAAATTGTTAGAATCTGGTAGCTTGATTGAAGGAAACTTCATGTTGTTGAGAGTCCTTCTTCAAGGATCAAAGGCTCACCATATCCAGTGGGTCATAGCCCCTGACAACCTTGGCTAGAGGAAAATAAGTCCCCTTTGCCCCTTGCTGGACAGTTGGTTCATCATGACCTGCATCACAAGCCCTTGAGATCCTTGAAATGGGTTAGTCTTTATGCGGGATGCATGCAATGGTATGATGTTATGCTATGCATGGGGTAATGCAGGTAAACCCTGTTATGAGTCCCAATTAAGGACTATAAACAAAACCTGCAAGAAACTCAAGTGTTAGATAACAAGCATGCAAGTAGTCAAGTATGAAAGCACACAAGTCACACCACAGCCCTTAGAGTTTAGGCCAACATGGGGTCTAGGTATTACCCTCTTGAAGTTGGTGGGCTCAACCTGTCCTATCAGAAGTAACCGGGTTCTAAGGGTCCCAATATCATTGGATTGCTTTCATTGTTCATCGTTTCGATTTAGCCACTAAACCGGCGACCGAAATATTCCAAGAAAACAACCCTCAATTGAGTGTAGTATCAAGTATCAACCAACCTCGGACTGCACCAAATTCAGTTATCTCACTACCCTAAAGAGGCCAAGATGGTTCAATTAAGGTTCCTAAGGTCAGTTGATGTTTCACGACACCACGTGGCGGCCCCGTACTCTCCTTGACTGAACTCAAGGGTTACCGGTACACACCAAAGTGCCACATCAACGTAGCAGACTGCTTCAACCATGTCGGTATACCCCGCACAGTTCCCTCACAGCCTTGTTGCTACTTTCTAAGAAGGTATCCCCTAGATCCGGGCTAGGATCTATAGAACTCCCGAGACAGTCCCACAATAATAAAGCAAACAAGCACAACAATTGAAAACACAAGTGATCTTAGTCCTAAGGTACACCTCACTTTAAAGTATTCCCCAGCAGAGTCGCCAGTTCTGTGATCGGTGGATCTGGAACTGACTGTTTAACGCTGATTCGCGAAATGTCGTGGAAGCAAGAGTCACCACCGTCTTTTATTTTCTCCAACATGGATAGGACAAAAGCACAGCAAAATTCCTTGTGAGATAGTTTCTCGGTTCGGGAGGTAGATTTATAGAAAGGGAAGGTGTTATCACCCTTTCTATCCATGGTTATCCATGGGCTCTTAGATACTTGCTCATTGTGTTTTCAAAAGTGTTTGCTTTTCAATTGTGAGTGAGTTTGAAAAAGTTTCGTTTGAAGATTTCAGATCGACTCTTGTATCAGTCCTCAAGAGTGTTTGAAAAATTGTTTTGAAAGCTTTTTTGAAAGTGTCGGTGTGAAAAGAAGTTTTGATTTGTTTTTGAATAGAGCAAGTATCTATGAGTCGTCTACCTACCCTAAGGAATTAGGCTGTGTAAATGTCCTTAAGGTAGTGTCATCCCATCATTGAGAGGTAGGTAGCACCACCGTTGGAGGTGTTCGGGTCAATTCGAGTGTAGGGACAGTGTGGTCACCAGAGCAACAGTAGGACACCTTAGAAGCTACCCTTATGCCATTGATCCTTTTTATTCCGAGGCAACTGTTTCGAGGCAACTATTCCGAGGCAACCGTTTCGAGGCAACTTGTTTTGAGGCAACGGGATCAATGGACATAAGGACTTACTAAGACGTCCTATACTCGACGACCACGTTTCGAAGGTAAGGCAACAGTGAGGCGTACCCTAAGAGTGGTGTGTGAATTTGTGTGTTGTTTTCATGTTAATATTTGTCTTTGATCATGCATTTGTGGTGATCTACGCTTGTTTTTAATTTAGGCCATACATTCTTTCATACAAAGTTTAGCAGTTTAAGAGTGCGGAAATTTAAATGCGGAAAGTAAAATCTTACGCTATTACAAGGCGCGGGTCTATACATCGCCAAATTAACAAAGACCCGTTTTAATAAAAATGCGGAAAGTAAAACCTAGTTATTATTACATGGCTTGAGCAGTTACATAATATTCACAAGAAAATATAAGAATAAATGCGCGAAAGAATTAAAGTTGCACGTTCGAGGGCGTTGGACCCTTTTGAAATTAAATTGAATTAAAAGTTAATTAAGTATTAAATTAAAGAAAATAAATGTTTTTTTGTTTTTTGTATTTAATGAAATAAGAAAAGAATTTAAAATTAGAAGGAAACCCTAGTTCTAAATATTTTTAATTATTAAAGAAAAGGTTAAAGTTTAAAACCTAATTTATGCTAATTAATTATTTACATATTTATTTACAAAATATTTAGCAATTAATAATAATAATAATGATGAGAAAATTATTTGTTAAAAAAAATGAAAAAGTTAAAAAACCCTAATTTCTACATATTTTATTAATTTAAGAAAATATTAAAGTTTTAAAACCTAAATTAACTAAGTTAATTGTTAGAGTTTATTTACAAAATAAATTAATTTAAATATTAATTAAATATATTTTAGTTTCTGATTTTTTTATTTATGAAAATTAATTTATGAAATTAAAGAAAACAATTAAAATAATTATTAGAATTAAGAAAGAAAAACAAATTAAAAATTAAAAATTGATGCAAACCATGGGAGGTATCAGGCTCATTTAGGAGGTTTTTTGGAAGTAATTTGGCCCATTAGACAAAAAGCCTTGTTTGACTTTCTGGCATCACGTGCGTGTTCATTGACTCCTGAGTACCGTGGTCTGCATTCTTTGGCCATTGGATTGGGTTTCATGCATAAGTTGTTCTACTTTGGCCATTTGGCTTTTGGCTTTTGGCCATTGTGTTCTGGCCTCAACGTTCCTTAATCTTCTCAGGATGTCTGTCTCGCCATGTATTGGTGTCATGCATAAGTTGTTCTTTTGGCCATTTGGATTTTGGCTTTTGGCCATTTGTGTTTTAACCTCAACGTTCCTTAATGAACCTGCATGGGATCCTGTCTAAATCTGCAGTATTGAATCTCATGAACACATTAAATAAAATCATAAAATGCAAATAAAGCCAATATATGAAGAAATTTAATGTTTAGGCACAATATGGCATGTATGAATGATTATACCCTTTTGATCATGGAGATCAAATCAATCTTACCCTTACTGGAAAATTAGTGACGTGAATGCTTTTATGCCTTTTGGATCATGGAGATCAAGTCAGCCTTACCCTTACTGAAGAAGTAGTGAGGGGTTGGTTTGTAACTGTGATGGCTTGTTTGTAGTGAGAGAGAGATTTGTAATAAGGATTTCAAGGTTTTAGGGTTCTTGAAAAAATTTGATATTCTAACCGTGTTGTGACAAGGTTTTTTTCTCTCTTTTTTCCTCCTCCCTGGTTTGTGTGAAAAGAAGGTGATTATATAATGGAAATTAGGGTAAAGAAAATGGGCTTTGAATGTGCAATTGGGCCTCCAATGTTCACTTGAGTTCGTCACTTTCCAGGCTAAATCGCAGGGACTTAAGTGTAATTTTTGAAGTTGAAATGTGAAAACAAAATATAGCCGACATCGATAACTAACTCCTGTCCGAAAATCGGCTCAATCGGATAAACGGTGAATTAGTTATGAATTTTTGAAGTTTCAGCTCAGACAAACTTATTTTGGGCTCCAGTGTCGACTCTGACACGTTCTTCAATAAAAAACTGGTATTGATCGGAGCATAATCCGGTCTCGACTTTTGAAGCAAAGTTGTAGATCTATGAGTCAGTGACCTTGTGTAAAAATATGAGCCCAATCCGATAAAAATTGACCGAGTTATGAATTTTCGAAGTTTCGGCCCAGATGAAATAATATTCAGCATTCAGGATTTTCAGCGTGTCACGCACTCTGAGCAAAAAACGAAGGCCTTTTGAATACCGTTTGAACTCAATACCTTCTGTGAAAATGTAGCCAACTCAATTTATGAAATTTTGGCGCCGGAACCAGCTCGATACGATGAAAATCGACCAAGTTATGATTTTCTGAACATGACGCAAATAAATTTCTGTCACAAATTTTTTGTATGAAAATACTTGATAAATCCACATTTTTGAAGACCTTCTGATCGAAATTGGCTTCCAGCCGTGAGAGATGAAAACGTAGATAATGTCAAGACGGAATTTTGGCCACCGGAACGGGTTCAAAACGAGTCACGATCTTCAAGTTATGAATTTTTTAGCGCGTAAAAACTGCACTTTCAGGACACTTTTTCACCATATTTCTTCGAGAAAACTCACACATTCGGATACCTTCTTTAAAGAATTGACTCTTGAGCCGAACCTGAATTTGAGAATACGTTATCAGAGATATCTTGGCGAAAGAATACCTGAATATGACGCGCCGGGTTGGACTTGTGAATTTTTCTTGAAATATTTTGAGAAATATGGGAGGGCAAATTTTGGGGTACAACACCAGTCTTGTTACAGACTTCTCCTGTTGAGTGTTATTCTTTACCCGGCCAGGTGGTGATCAAACAGAGTTTAAAAAGAGCTATGAAGCCTTTGCTCATTTGATGGATTTCTTTTTTCCTTTTGTGTATTTAGAATTGATATGAAATCTCTTGTAGAGTATTTCCCCCTCCAGTTACGACATTATTGTTGTTATGTGCTCCCTAAGTAGCTAGACAAGGGAAGTATCTTTTCTAAGAAGCGTGGAGACAGTTGTCAACCTTTTGGGTTTCCTCTCACTAAGTGTTGAGTTTGATTTAAAATCCCCATAATTTTGACTTCTTACTGTAATGTTAACTTCTTGATTCCCCAGGGAGGTTCTCTCAGGTCACTTTTGCTGGTATGCGCATGATTTTTGTGTGTTTCTCTGGTGGTTGGAGATGGTACCAATTGATGTATGGTGCGATATCAGGTTTGTGAACCCGTTTTCCCCGGTCAAGTCTTGGATCATTTTGTTTGATTTTTTGGGTTTGCATTGTCTGAAGTCTCTGTCTCAGATTCCCCAGTGAGGTCTTCACTCATAGGACGATAGTTCATTCTCCCATTGCATGCTGAGACGGAACTATTTGCAAAATGTCGCTCTTTTTGGCAGTGATGGCATTATTGTTGATATTTATTTCCCAAGAAACTAGGCCAGGGCAATATCTTTTCTAAGAAGTGTTGAGACAGTTGTTAACTTTTTGAGTTTTCACCCTCCAAGTGCTGGGTTTGATTTAAAATACTCATAATTTTGATTTCTTGATGTTTTATTTGACTTCTTAACTCCCCAAGTTGTTATCCCCATGAGGTTTCATACTTTCTCCCTAGAGAAGTTGGTGCAATAGTCACTCTCAATATTGAAGAATGCATCTAGGTTTCCCCTCAACAATGTGGTGTTGTCCTCTGCAATGAAGTCAGCGTGAGGTCTCCAGTTGATATCTCGACGATGAGGCACTATCTCCCCTAGTGAAGTTTGTATGATATTTCCCCAATGAAGTCAGCTTGAGATCCTCAGTTGATGTTTTGACGATATGGTTTCATTGGCCTTATTGAAATAAGTATTGCAATCCCCAGTAGAAGTACAGACCATGAAACATTTTTTTCCTCATAGTAGTCTATGTGGTATTCCCTAGTGAAGCCTAGAAGAGGATGTTATATCCCTGTACCTGTACTGATGTATTGATATAATATGATTATTTTCGGATTATGTTCCTTCCCAGTGAAGTTAAGTCGCGAAATAGGACTTTGTTTCCTCAGTTGGTGCTTAATTTCTTATGGAGTCTTCGTCTTGGATGTGATTTAGCCGATTATTGACGTTACCCAAGTTGGTTTTGTCTGGTTATCCCCAGTGTTATATGTCTTCTTTGTCAGCATATACATAATAACACTTATACATTCATACATTCATACATACATCATACATAGTTGAATTTAGAAAATTATTGCTCATTGGCATTCATTAATTTTTTGTTAGCATATTACCATGTGTTGCATAGTTATGTTGTCCTCTCTCCAATATAGTGACAACCTTAAGCAGAAAGTGTATATTCTTTCAATTTCCCCACTGAGTTATCCCTCAAGGAAGATTTTTGCTTTAGTCTTCCTATACAGATCTTTGTCTAGATAGAATGTGATTCCCCTTCGAGTTTATTTCTCATGAGGTGTTATTTTGGTTGACAGTTTCATTCCAGTTTATTTCTGGTTTGAATCTTTGGTTCCCAGCATTATTATTACTTTGGATTTCTGCAAGCTTCAAGCATTGGTTTGAGAATGTGCATTTATTTTGCACGAGAAGACTTTATCTCCTCAGCAGGAATATATTAGCATTTCCCCAGGAATCCATATTCCTTTCCCCAGGAAGTCATTTTTACAATCCTCCCCGTAAGAGCAAGTAGAAGGTCTCTTTATTTGAGCAACTTATAATTCCCCGTAAAAGTCAACATTACTTTTTTGCTATCTTCTCTATGAGAGGATAGTTTGCAGTTCTTTGTTAAATTACTCCAATGGATGACAAGTATTTTCAATATGACAGAGACAGTTCGTTGAGAAATATTTACAAGTGGCAGTTTATTTATTTGAGACAACTTATATATTACCCTTTCCAAGCGGAATGCCTTGGTTAAAGAAGAAGTTGAGACCCGTTCTAGGTGAAACGCCAGAATTTTGGGGAAACTTGTTATTATCAATATGTTTTTTTCTACCTTCATTGAATGTTGGTAGTTCTCCTTCAATTAATGTTGGTGTTATTCTTTTCTTCACCTTCAACCATTGAGTTGGTAGATTACCGTCATTTGTGAGTCGTTATCTTTTTGATCCTCTACCTTTATCTATTGAGTTGGTAGTTTAATTTCATCTGGGACTCGGCATCTTTTTTATCTTCTACCTTCAACTATGGAGTTGGTAGTTTACTATCATATGTGAGTCGGTATCTTTTTTATCTTCTACCTTCAACTATTGAGTTAGTAGTTTACCGTCATCTGTGAGTCGGTAACTTTTTGATCTTCTACCTTCAACCATTGAGTTGGTAGTTTACCATCATCTATGAGTCAATATATTTTTGATCTTCTACCTCCAATTATTAAGTTGGTAGTTTACCTTCATCCGTGAGTCTGTATCCCTTTGATCTTCTACCTTCAACTATTTGTTGGTAGTTCACCATCATCTATGAATGGGTATCTTTTTTATTTTCTACCTTCAACCATTGAGTTTGTATTTCACCGTCATCTATGAGTCGATATCTTTTTGATCTTCTACCTTCAACTATTGAGCTGGTAGTTTACAGTTATTTGTGTGTCGATATCTTTCTGATCTTCTACCTTCAACTATTGAGTTGTTAGTTTACCGTCATATATGAGTTAGTATCTTTTTAATCTTCTACCTTCAACTATTGAGATGGTTGTTTATCGTCATCTATGAGTCAGTATCTTTTTTTATCTTCTACCTTCAACTATTGAGTTGGTAGTTCACCGTAATCTGTGAGTCGGTATCTTTTTTATCTTCTACCTTCAACTATTGAGATGGTAGTTTACCTTCATCTATGAGTCGGTATCTTTTTTGATCTTCTACCTTCAACTATTGAGTTGGTAGTTTACCTTCATCTATGAGTCAATATCTTTTTGATCTCCTACCTTCAACTATTGAGTTGGCAGTTCACCATCATCCATGAGCCGGTATCCTTTTGATCTTGTACCTTCAACCATTGAGTTGGTAGTTTACCATCATCTGTGAGTCGGTATCTTTTTGATCTTCTACTGCCAAATGTTGAGTTGGTAGTTCACAGTTATCGGTCGATCACTTTTATCCTTTATTGTCTTTCCTCATTGGCTGAGTCGATTCCTTATCTCCTCTTTGGGTTTTACCTCAATAGAGTCGAGTCTTTTGCTCACCAGTGATTTACTTTCCTGTTCGGGTTTCTCTTTTGATTCTTGCTTCCTTTGATACATCCCCAGTGGTGTCTTGCATCCTTTTTAATTTGTTCATCTGCATTCGCAATCATAAGCATTGCATGGTATCTTAGGGCCAAAAATAGGGCTTGCTTTATATTTGAGTATCTTCAATCACGTCAACCCAAATATTTTAACCTTCGTATCTCCGGATATAAGACACTTAAATAAAGGAAGCTGTTGTACCTAAATTTTTTCCCCTAAGATTCCTCTATCATCTCATACCATCACAATGCAACCAGATCACAAACTAGGGTTTGAGGTTTTTCTCATGTTACATCCTATCTTTAAGCCTGCTCTTGAGGGATCTCCAAGCACCTTGGTGGTATATTTTGTATATGTGTTGTTGACTAACTTCTAATCAAAATATGAAAAATATTTGTCTTTTTCTTGGCATATTTGTGTTTTGTAGGTACCGAGTCAAAGCATCTGACAAATAAGGTTGTCCGATATTATTTTCCTAAAATCTCTATTTGCAAAGAAAAATAATTTAAAAAGAATTCATTTTTTCACTGTACAATCGATTGCTGTTAGAGTGCAATCGATTGCACAGAGTGCATTTTGCGCCATTTTTGAAATAATACACTCATACAATCGATTAAGCCCAGAGTGCAGTCGATTGCACAAAGTGAAATTTTGAAAATAATCAGCAATTTCAAGCTTGTCAAATTCTGCTCCAACTTTTCTTCATTTTTTGAAAGATATATCATTAATTCAAATTTTGGCTCCAATTTTTCTTCATTTTTTGAAAGATATATCATTAATTCAAATTTTGGCTCCAAGAATTAATTACCAAGCCTAATTTCATTTCCCAAACCAAACTCCAAACCACCACTAATCCCAAGCCTAAACTCTATAAATAGAGCCCTCATTTCATTCATATCTCAAGCTTTTGATAGTCAAATTCACCTTGCTAAAAAATCTCTCAACTCCCTCTATCTACCAAATTCACTCAAAGCTCCATTTTCAAAAAAATGTTAGTAAGATTTGCATTAAAGCTTACTAATCTTTGATATAAACCTTCATCCAAACACTTTTTCTTCATCAATTCTCTACATCCAAGCTTGGGCAATTGATTCTTGGGGTTGAATTTAAGCAAATTCTTGAAGTTTTTTTGATAATTCTCTAGATATACCTTTGGCAAGTTGGATTTTTCACCTTTCACAATATGATCTCTTGTTGATCTTTGGGTTTGATTTATTGAGCATGCTTTGTGATTCCATTAGTGCTATTTTCTCATAATTTGATGAAATTTTCATGCTCAATTAAATCCATGATCAGAAGGTGTTTGATGGAATGTTTGAAAAATAATTTGGCCTTTTAAAATGTTGATATTCTGATTTTAACAGGGTGCAATCGATTTCTATAATAGCGCAATCGATTGTCACTGAAGAATTTTGCGTTTTTAAAAAAAAAAGCATTGATGCAATCGATTACTGTCAGAGTGCAATTGATTGTAACAGTGTCAAAATGCTTTTTCTACCTTGTTTTGGGGTTGTTTTGATCCATCTATCTTTTTCTACTCACTCCTTTTGATTGTTGATTTGGATTGCAATTTTAAATTTCCAATTTCTCTTTAAACTCAATGGACTTTGGGTGTATATGAAGTTGGATAAACGTTCATTAATTTAAATCTACCAAAGAGTGAACTATTCAGTTCATTTTTGGTGCTTTGGATTAATGATATGTTTAGTACTTTAATCCATCTAGATGAGTGATTGAATTTAAAGATTAAAGAAATTTGAGGTAGTGATCCAAATTAGCTTATCATTCCCCTCCCTCTTCATCTTATCCCTTTCTTTTTTATTTGTGATACATGCTATAGGATGATGATCTCTATATCATTTATCCAAACATGAAGTACATAGATTGCTATTGATCAACCTCAAAATAGGTGCGACTTCTGAATAAGTACGCTTACGATTGCTTAACATAGTGCTAAATTTTGTCCCGATTCGAGAAAATGATCATTCGTGGCCTAAACCTATGTTTGCAAGCCGAAGTATATTAATTTGAAACCTTTTATCAAATATCCTTAAGATTCATTGTTAGGAGGCTTTGGTTCTACCATTCCTCCAATGGATCTTCATCAATTTTGGTCAATGCGGATCACTTAAACATCATTGATCATTAAATGTTGCTTTGAGGATTATCAAATGGATGATATACTTGACAAAAAACAAATGCAACTTGTTGTTAAGAGGCTTTGGTTCTACCAATCCTCTAATGAGTTCCAAATGCAAGTTTCAAGATGGTCATCCAACTAATCATTAATCTCTAATAATTGACTTTATTTTATTCTTTTATTTTATGCTTTTACTTTATGTACCATTTATTTTAGCATTTACATTTCATGCTATTTTTCATCTTTTCTCACTTGAGCAGTTACTTTTATGCTATTTTTGTTTTGCTCACTTGAGCTTTTCTTTTCTTTTTTTTAAGATACTTAATAATAAACATGAACCATAAAAAACATTAATGATACTTGGACTATTTGGTTACTATCCTTGGCATTATGGAGTATTGGACTTCTTGGACTTAGGAATATAAACCTTGATCTTTTGTTGGAGACCTTGTAACCTTAATTGATATTTTGTCTAGAGTTCTTGAGGTTTACCTCAAGATATTGGGTTGTTTGTTTGTTTGTGTGCAGGTTATTGTGATTACCTACTTTCTCTGTAATCTGGAATTCATCTGTATACAACCGTTACTTTGCCCAATTTTTGTGAAGACTTAATGCAATTAAAGTTTTGTCTTCTCAAGAGGTTTAGTATCCTTGCTTGGTTTCAATCCAAAGAATGAGAATTCTATCTTGACTCATAATGTCAAGTATTGGCTTCTTGTTGGTTAGATAGTTCTTCTCCCTAGCTTTTATCTTATGCTTTAGGAGAGTCCCTTCATCTCCTCCCATCTTCTTTAATTTCAAAAATCTTCTCCCTCCTTTTGAAAACTCTTCTTGTTTATAAACTTGAACCACTTTCATAATAAACTTGGACTTAGGTCCGTGTATTTTCAAAACATTTTCATAAATAAACTTCAATCAACTTAATAATACCTTAACATTTTTGTGGGAAGACTAAAAGTCAATCAATCTCATTCAAACCATTTTTCCACATTGGCTTTTGCTTTAAAAACGTTTCTCAAAAGATTAGACTCTTGTCAATCCTTGTAGTGATGCAAACAAATATACTTCTACAATATGTAGTGAAGTGAGATATTTTCCACTTGGGTGTTGAGAGAGGCATTATTGATTTTAAAATCCAAGCCATATCCTTCACTTTGAGATGATGCAAATTCTCCTTTCTCGTGATTGTGGGTAGTAAGTATGTTTTCCACACAGACAATGACGATGATGTCTTATCTTATAAAATTAACCAACACACTTGTGTTTTAAAATTTTTAAAGGTGAACTACGAGTACCCTTATCCCCTATTGCACGGAATGTGGTATGTAGGCACTAAAGGTTCGCAACTTCGGAGGGTGCAAAATTCATAAAAAATATTTCTTTTCTCACCCCCCATCCATTTTTATACAACATTTTATAGCCAAAATATACAAATTTTATAAAGAGGTTCCTGCGGATTACAGTAGATGTTTAGGGTGCTAATGCATTCCCTTTGCATAACCAACCCCCTTACCTTGAATCTTTCCCCCCTCTTTTGGGTTATTCACTCTTTTCCCTTTCCTTTAGAAACAATAAATCGTGGTGGCGATTTTTTTTTTATCTTTACGAGTCAAGTCAATCCAATGGCTTAGTCTTAAACATTTCTACCGCTACATGATGGAATTCAACTTTATTAAATAAGGGTAATAATCTTCTAGCATAGTCTTTGTAGGGAATCAATCCAACATGAAGAGTATCCCATTCTCTTTTAATCTAGTTTATTACCAAACTGAATCTCCATATACATCTAAATTTGGATTCTGAGATCTATAGCCTCTTCGAGACCCATGATACAAGCTTCATATTCTGCCATATTATTGGTACAATAAAATTCCAATCTGTCAGTAAAAGGGATATGCGATCCATAAGGAGTGATAATTACAGCACCAATTCCTTTCTGAAAAGCATTTACAACATCCTCAAACACCATACCCCACCGGGATTCAGGATCAGGACCTTCCCTAGAAAAAGGTTCATCACAGTCTTTTATTTTCAAAAAGATCACATCATGATCAGGGAAATCATATTTAACATACTGATAATCATCAATTAGTTGGTGAGCAAGATAATCTGCCAACTGTAATATGGTGGGAGAACTGACTTGGGTGTTTTGCGTTTGATCGCAATTGTTGCGGATAGCAAGAGTCGCCACCGACTTTTCTTTTATCCAATAAGGAAAGGGTGAAAAGAACAGGAAAGACCTTTGAGATATTTTCTTGAGTTCGGGGTGTAGATTATGAAAAGGGAAGGTGTTAGCACCCTTTTCATCCATAGTTATCTATGGGCTCTTAGTTTCTTGCTAGATCACTTTTGAAATTGCATTGTTTGAAATGTGTTTGTAGTGGGTTTTGAAAGTATTTTTGAAAAGAGCCTTCATTTAGGAAAACTTTTGTAATGATTCTCGTCTCTATAAGAATGCATACAAAGTGTTGGACTTTTTGAAAATATTTCATGTTTTTGAAAGTGTTTGGTTTATTTGAAAAGATATTTGTTTTGAAGATGGATTGTGAGCAAGCAACTAAGAATGTTTTACCTACTCAAAAGTATTTTGTTCATTTCTCTATTCCTTTTATATTGCTATCTTACCATTGGTTAGCAAGAAGCCTAATATTTGGATGTAAAGGGACGGGCATGGGTCATCGTATAATCATAGATAACAATGTTGTGAGATATCTTAGCATTTCTCTTAAGGGACTAAGATCATTTGTAAGGCAACATTCGTAGCGTCATCGAGGGACTATCGTCTTGTATTTTGATTTGTTTTGGCTAAGATGTCTAACATGCATAACATGACCATATTTCTCAAGGCAACAAAGTGGAGTTAAACCCTAGAGGTACAAGTGCACAAGTGTTTTGATTTAATGCCTTTGTTTTGTCTTGAATTAGGGTTTTCTAGTGTTGATTTTATCTTTCCATACAAACCCTAATTTACTAGCATTTATATGAAAGTGATAAATTGTGGAAATGTAAATTCTACGCTATTACATCATTTTGGGGGACAGGGGATACAAAAGTACAAATGGGGATTGCAATAACTTAAACCTAATTACCTATTACAACCATATTGAATTTAATGGATAAATATACAAAAGTTGTTCAAGGCATGAATGAAAAGAGAATGAATTTTCTTTAGTTTGATTTATTAAGAAAATATGTTTTGTTTTAACCTAATTAACTAAAATAAATAATTAACTAAAATAAGAAAATTAAACTTAAGTTAGTAAAAGAAATTAATTTATTAAAGAAAACAAGTTTTTTAGGATTTTGTTTGTGAAAAGTTTTAATTAAATTAAATTAGTATACAAAGTTAATTAATTTAAAAGTCCTAAGTTCTAAATTAATTTTAGTTAAAACAAAATAAAATAAACTTAAGTCTAATTATTAATTTAATTAAGAAAAGAATTTGGCTAAAAAGGAATGTTTTTTTGGTCTTTTTATCTAAAATAAATTAAATGAAAAATATACTAAATATCTAAATATTAAATATACAATATTTTTGGTATTTTTTATTTAATAAAATGATAATAATAATAATAATAATAATAATAATAATAATAGAAAAAATAAAATAAAATAAAATATAACAATTAAAGTCAGGAGGGTTAAAAAATAGTAATGCTGGTTAGCAGTAGTAAAAGGGGCGCTAGGCCCAAAAGTATTTTTTGTTCAAGTCAAAAAACAAAAATAAAAACAAAATAAATGGGCATGTGTCTAAAAGCAAACAGGGGGATGAGAAGCCAAAAGATGCTCCAAGCCCAAAACAAATCCAGCGCCCTCTGGTGATCCAGTGTGGGCAGCCTTGAAGGGTGCATCATGGGGACATGTATGTGAAGTGTTGGATTTATTGGCTTGGCTGATCTGATGGTGATGGAGAAAGGAACATGGTACACGCGCTGGCTTGCTTGCATTGAACCTGAAATAAGAAAAAGTAAAAAAAATAAAAGGGTACCACTGAGGTTTCAATCCAGGTCCCTATAGTCACATGTGCGTGCTCTTACCATTGGGGTGTATATACATCCGTTTATTAGTACAAAACCATAAATATATATTTGAAATACATCCCTAGGCTTGTATCATCTTCAACCTCGCGCCAGACCATTCAACATGATTTTTTTTTAAATTGTTATCTCTCTCATTTCTCAACCATTTTCAAAAGTATAAACATGAAAGTTGCTGGAAATTCCATCACGAATCCAACAATGTAAATAACTTAAGCAAATACTCAAAGATGAACATGAATTTTAAATGGTACCAAATTATGACCTAATTTTTTCAGAGATTCAAACTTAAAATTCTCTAAGCTCAAGCAATATAAATGAAAACTATGGACATGGTTAGCTTCAGGGCAATGATATCTACATTTTTCATTCACAAATTAACCATTAATGATGCTTGTATGAGGAGTTCAAAATTGAGAAAACTTACCTCAAAACTGGAAATCGTGTAGGGAGTTTGAGAAACTTTCAAGGAGTTATGATGATCAGGTTATCTTCCTTAAGTCTCAATGAAGCTAATGCAATGGTTAGCTTAAGCTATGGATGACGGGAATGGTCTAGAGAAATCAAGATGCAATGCCCTGTTGCTGAAAATGGAGGTTGGTGAATATGGTGTTACAGTTTGAAAATAGGGGTTGGTCTAGCTTCTTTATGTGTATTAGAAACTTTGAGGATGGTTTGGCAAAGAAACACATTAGGGGATTTGGAGATTGGATTCAAAAAATCTGAAGTGACAAGGTTTTATGCTTGTGTTGCAATTTCTGGTTTTGGGGAGTTTAAGGGAGTTTTAGGGCTTGTAAAATGGTGTCTTAGGTTAAAAATAATGTCTCTATTTATAGAGAAGTGGTTTGACATATTGTAGTAACCAGAATCTTGAGATAACATGTTATGGTTTAGTTGAAAATGAAAAAATCAATTGAATGGATTTTCATGATTCCAAAGTTCAAGTACAAGCATGGCCTGACGTTTGTTGGGTGCAAGAGACTTGATTCATGCTTTTGATATTGCTTGCAATCAGAGATAAAGGTCACAAGGCTCAATGCATTAACAATTTGCATAAAGCTTGCTTTTCCAAAATGGCAATGTGACCTTTCTTCCTTAAATGGCAAGTGAACTTGGATAAAGCTTGAACCACTTAGATTATAGCTTAATAAGTTGTGTAAGCATTCAATTAAGGAGTGATATACAAGTTTAAGGACTACAAAGCAAAGATTATGCAGCATGGGCTTGAGATTTGAATTCTTGTTCATCATGGAAATGACCTATAATTCAAGAATGAATGTCCAACTTCTTGTCTTCGATTCTCTTAACTCAAACGTGATCTCAATGAGTTCTTGAACATTTTGGAAAGCTTGTAACATGTTTTACAACCTTTATGTTGGACATTTTTTAAAAATCAATTTGGAACTAGGTGAAAAGTTGCCATGAAGTAGGTACCAAAAATCTGCCTAACTAGGGCAAAACTTCACTAAGTGTTTAAGTTTCATGAGCATGTCTTCATGAATTAATAACTTGCAATCCAAGCATTTTTAGAACTTGATTCCTTCTAAAAAGTTTTATATCTCCTTTAGTTATACAACTTTCATGTTGAAAGTTTTTCTTGAATCACCTTGCATCATGATGAAAAAATGGCACAAAGTTATGAAAAAAAAGTAAATTTTCCAACACTTAGAAAAATTTCTAAGTCTTGGAAATTTTGACTTTTCAAAGTGAATTTTGACTTTTTGATTTCTTGATGAACAAACTTCATATTTTGACATATCTTGGTGAAATATGAATTTTGAAACTTGATTTTGATCAAAAAGTCAAAGTTTGACTTTTCAATGTATCAAATGACTTTTCATCAGTTGACTGAATTTCTACTATCAATCAATTGATCTTTGGAAGTGTTTTGAACCATACCTTTAGGACAAAATGATACATTTCAATCCTTGATATCATGTCTCAAACCAATAAGTCATGTATTTGGTCAACAGTCACAAATTAAGCCTCTTCAGTCAAAACCTTAATTTTGACCATTTTGCCCTTTTGGTGATCAAATCAAATTTCTTGAGGAATTATGCTCCAAACTTGATCAATTGACATATATGAGTTCAAAATGTTGATATGGATCAAAAATTATGAAATTTGACTTTTTCCCCAATATAGTTGATTTTAGGTCAACTGATTAATTGACTGAGCAAAAATGTGATCCAAAGCTTGAAACTTGACATGAACAGTCTTGGGAGTCCAAAATGATCCATGAAAGTCATATGAAGCATTAAAAGTCCAATTGTAATTGTATAAACTCAAACCCTAATTTTGAGTCATTAGTGTTTGAGGAGGTGTCTTGAGTTAATCAAACCTTGTGCAGTCTTGAACTAATAGAGATCTTGTGAGAGAATTCTTGAGAAATTGAGAGGGAAAATTTTGGGGTACAACAAGTGCCTCTGTTCAATATTCTTGAACCTGAAGAGTTAGATTGGCGGATCCGCCTTTCGTGACTTAAAGGTGAAAGATGATTGAACACTAAAGTGCCCAAAAATTTGCACTCGATGGTGTATTGACTCGGGAATAGGCTTATTGATGCCATTTGGAGAGATGGTGGTAGAAACTAGGAGAAACATCAGCATAAATATTTGGTCGATTCATGTTGAAAAATAGGTGTCTATCCTGTCTTTAACTGGAAGAATTAATTCTGATCGAGAAGAGATCTTTGGATCAATGATTTTTTCTGCAAGGAAAAAAGGGTTAACTGTATGCGAATGTATGCATGGTGTAATGATGTTCTCAAAATAAATGAGATTATGTTGTATGTATATGTTATGTATGTTATATGATGTATGAATGCGACATATTATCGAAGCGTGTCCTTGACAGATACTGGGGAGCTTTGAGAAGTTAAATCTCAGACTACTGTTGGAGATGAAGAGTATGTGTATCTTCAGACGTTGTTAACAATGCTTCCGCTGGGGATTCCTACTTTTTTGAGAAGAACTCCACTGGGAAGTATTGACTTCTGCTTGGGAGAAAGAGCTTAGGATTTCTAGTCTTTCGTTACTCTAGTGGGGAACTATCTCTTGAAAGTTGGATGTTATATGGTCAGATTCTAAGCTTCACAGTGACTTGCTGGGGATAAAGAAGTTAGTTGTTATTTGGTCGGATCCAGACTTTGCAGCAACTCACTGGGATAGTATAAAACTCTACTGGGGGAGAAGGAGTTTTGCTAGTAATTTTATAGGAATTAAATTGTTATCTGGTCGGGTCCAGGATTCACTGTAATTGAAGAAATTAAACTATTATCTGGTCGGGTCAAGGCTTTAGTAACTTGGAACTGAGATTAACTATTATCTGGTCGGGACCAGGTTTCAGAAACTCAAATTGTTATCTGGTCGGGTCCAGGTTTCAGCAATTGAAGAAGTTAAACTATTATCTGGTCGGGTCCAGGCTTTAGTAACTAAAAATTGGGATTTACTGTCATCTGGTCGGGTCCAGGTTTCAGCAACTCAAACTATTATTTGGTCGGGTACAAGTTTCAGCAATGATAGAAGTTTAACTAATATTTGGTCGGGTCCATGCTTTTAGTAACTTTGAATTGAGATTAAATGTTATCTGGTTGGGTCCAGGTTTCAGAAACTCAAATTGTTATCTGGTCGGGTCCAGGTTTCAGCAATTGAAGAAGTTAAACTATTATCTGTTCGAATCCAGGCTTTAGTAACTAAAAATTAGGATTTACTGTCATCTGGTCGGGTCTAGGTTTTACAGTATCTTTTGGAGATAACAACGACTCTGTTGGAGACTTCACTGGGGAGTAGGGGTTGCAGTCCCTTGATTTGTAATAGTCTGAAAGGAAAACTCAAGCTGGGGAATCTATAGTTTGTTGGGGAAATAAACCCTATTGAAGAGGATATTTGATGAATTGCTGGGGAGGATATTTTTAAAAATAATTCCACCAGGCTTCCTTTTAAGATCAATTCAGCTGGGGAGAGGATCTTCTGGAGATTGAAACTCTGGCTGGGGATTTCATGACTCCAAATCTGTGGGGATATCTCAAATACATTTAAGGAGATGCATGTCACTATTTTTAAACATACATTTGTTAAAAGTTTAATCATGTTCATATGCATATGTTCATTCAATTTTAGTCATTGGACACTTTTGCACTCAATATAGAAAGTTTGCACTTCAAAGTATATTTGTATTGATGTTTTTCCCATGAATAGGCATTTTGTACAAAGAGACTGAGATCCTCGTAAGAGGAAATCATTGAGAGAATGAAAATAATACAAAGTGAAAACAAAAAGTAATAATCGTGTGAAAGTGATCTCATTATGTTCCAACCTCAATATTGCCCTTATGTCCTCGAACAACATCCCTTGCTGTTGAAAGAGGTTGATTGGATTGATCTTGGACCATTTGAACTTGGACTTTGGTAATAAGGCTGGCTGTAGAGAATTTATGATACATAGTCATACACTTTAATTCTTAACTTTTGCCTGGACCGCCCTTTTGGGTTTTCAGCCCACCAGGATACCCATTTTTACCCAAGTCGCCCTTTCGGGTTTTTGACTTGTCGGGTGTACCATCTTTTGCATATATCCTTAATTTTTCCTGAACCTCTTTGGTTCGTAGGGATGCCCTTATTTTTTCCTAGGTGTGTTAACCTAGCAGGTCATTTTATGCGTAGTATTTTTTAACTATGTCCGCGTTCATATGATGTGGGAAGTCCTCGCCATCCATAGTAGTCAGCATCATGGCACCACTAGAGAAAACTTTCTTTACAAAAAATGGTCCTTCATAAGTGGGAGTCCATTTTCCCCTGGGATGGCCTTGTGGTAGAATGATGCGCTTTATTACCAAGTCTCCAGCTTGATACACTCGAGGCTTGATCTTTTTGTTGAACGCCTTGATCATACGCTTCTGATACATCAGACCATGACAAACAGAAACCAGTCGCTTCTCGTAAATCTAGTTCAACTGATCCAACCTAGTTTGAATCCATTCTTCTTCACCTAAATCCGCTTCCTTCATTATCCTAAGAGAGGTAATCTAAACTTCTACAGGCAAGACGACTTCCATGCTATAGACCAAAGAGAAAGGAGTTTCCCCAGTTGATGTACGAGCCAAAGCACGGTAGCCATGGAGAGCAAACGGTAACATCTCATGCCAGTCTTTGTAGGTTACCACCATATTTTGCATAATCTTCTTGATATTTTTATTGGCAGCTTCCACTGCGCCATTCATCTTGGGTCTGTATGGAGAAGAATTATGATGCTTGATTTTGAACTGAGTGCAGTGTTCCGTAATCATAGAATTGTTGAGATTATTTCCATTGTCAGTGATAATCCTTTCGGGGATACCATAACAGAAGATGAGGTTATGCTTGATAAACATGGCTACAACGTTCTTGGTAAAAAAGGTGTATGAGGTAGCTTCGACCCACTTGGTAAAGTAATCAATGGAAACAAGGATGAAACAGTGTCTGTTGGAAGTAGTAGGTTTGATCTCTCCAATCATGTCAATGCCCTACATTGCAAAAGACCACAAAGAGGTCATGACATTCAGAGGAATTGGGGGTACATGGACCTTGTTAGCATAGATTTGACACTTATAGCAAGTCCTTGAGTGAAAATGACAATTAGTTTCCATTGTGGAACATTAATAACCAGCCCTCAGGATTTTCTTATCCATAGTGTGTCCACTAGAGTGGGTTCTGAAAAGGCCATCATGTATGTCTTCCAGAATTTTCTCTGCCTCCTTCTTGTCCACACATCAGAGTAGAGTAGAATCATGGTTGCGCTTGTATAGGATTTTGTTGCTTAGAAAGAATTTGGCTGTAAATCTATGCAAGAATTTCCTATCATTGATGGAAGCTCCTTCAGGATATTCTTGTGCCTCAATATATCTCCTCACCTCATGGTACCGTGGTTTCTCTTTGTCAGTTTCAAGCTCATAGTAGTGCGCAGGTTCGTCAAATCTCTCAATTGTAATCATAAGAGCTTTGTTGTCCCATTTGACTTTGAACATGGAAGACATTATGACCAAAGCATCGGCTAACTGATTTTCCTCCCTAGGGAAATGCTCAAAGGTGATCTCCTCAAAGCATGGAATCAAAGTTAACACAAGCTCCTTGTAAGGAATCAGGTTAGGATGCTTAGTGTCCCATTCTCCCTTCACTTGGCTAATCACTAGATAAGTGTCTCTGAATACATCCAAATGCTTGATCCTTAAGTCAATGGCAGCCTTTAAACCCAAGATGCATGCTTCGTACTCAGCCATGTTATTCGTACAATCGAAGCACAGTCTAGTAGTGAAAGGAGTGTGACAACCTTCAGGAGAAATTATCACCGCACCAATTCCATTTCCCAGAGCGTTGGAAGCTCCATCAAAAATCATAGTCCATCAGGATCCTTGTTCAGGTCCGTCATACGGTCTAGGTTTTGCACAGTCAGTCACTAACATGATATTCTCATCCGGGAAGTCAAAGTTCATAGGTTGATAATCATCAAAAGCTTAATGAGCTAAATGATCTGCCAATACACTTCCTTTGATGGCCTTTTGTGTTGTATATTGAATATCGTATTCAGTCATAATCATTTGCCATCTAGCTATTCGTACAGAGAGAGCGGGCTTCTCGAAGATGTACTTTATAGGGTCCATCCTAGAAATAAATAAAGTGCTGTGAGTCAACATATATTGTCTTAGCCGGCGAGCAGCCCATGCCAGAGCACAACAAGTTTTCTAGAGCAGTGAATATCGAGTTTCATAGTCGGTAAACTTTTTTCTCAGGTAGTATATTGCATGCTCTTTTCTGCCATACTCGTCATGTTGGCCCAACACACACCCCATAGAATTATCTAGCATAGTCAAGTACATGATCAATGGTTTTCCTTCCACTGGAGGCATAAGGATAGGAGGTTCTTACAAATATTCTTTGATTTTGCCAAAGGAAGCTTGACAGTCGTCGTTCCATTTGACTACTACATCTTTCTTGAGGAGTTTAAAGATTGGCTCACAAGTAGCAGTTGGTGAGATATGAAATGGGAAATGTAGTTAAGATGACCCAACAATCCTCTAACCTCTTTTTCAGAGCGGGGAACTTGCATTTATTGAATGGTTTTTACCTTTGCAGGTGTAACACGGTGGGAGAACTGACTTGGTTGTTTTGCGTTTTATTACAAGTTTTGCGGTTAGCAAGAGTCTCCGCCGAATTTTCTTTTATCCAAAAAGGAAAGGTTGAAAAGAATAGGAAAGACCTTTAGAGATGTTTTATTGAGTTCGAGGGGTAGATTATGAAAAGGGGAGGTATTAGCACCCTTTTCATCCGTAGTTATCTACGGGCTCTTAGTTGCTTTCTAGATCACTTGCTCTTGTTTGAAAATGTGCTTGTGGTATGGGTTTTAAAAGTATTTTGAAAATGTCTTTGTAATGGTTCTTGTTTTTATAAGAACACGTACAAAGTGTTGTTTTGAAAATAGTTCAAAGAGGTGTTTGTGGAATGTGTTTTTGAAAGTGATTTTGAAAAGGTGTTTTCTTTGTAATGGCTCTCGTTTCTATAAGAATGCGTACAAAGTGTTTGTCTTTTGAAAATGTTTCAAGTTTGTAATATGTTTTAAAAGTGTTGGTGTTTGTTTTGAAAATAGCAAGGATTTTTTGGTTTTAAAATGAGAAAGCAACTAGGAACAATCTACCTACTCAAAAGTCTTTGTTCATTTCTTCCTTTCCTTTGATGTTTCTATCTTACCATTGATTTGGTAAGAAGCCCTATCTTTGGATGTAAAAGGGACGGGCATGGGTCATCGTATAGCCATGATAGCAATGTTGTGAAATATCTTAGCAATTCTCTTTGAGGGACTAAGATCATTTTGAAAGGCAACTTTGATAGCGTCATCGAGGGACTATGATCTTGTATTTTTTATTGCTTTTGCTAAGATACTCCACATGCATAACATGGCCATTTTTCATAAGGCAACAAAGTGGATTTACCCTAAGGGTGTAAGTATGCAAGTGTATTGATTTACATGCATTGTTTTGTCTTTGAATTAGGGTTTTCTAAGCATTGATTTTATCTTTCCATACAAACCCTAATTTAGTAGCATTTGTATATAAAGCATTAAATTGCGGAAAATAAAAATACTAAGCTATTACATCATTAGGGGAGGGGTATAAAAATTTACAAATGGGGATTTTTTCAAGAAAATTAAATCTAATTAACTATTACAACCATATTGAATATTGTACAAAAATGAAGATAAAAAATGTAAGAATGTAAATGAAAACAGAAATGATTTTGTTTGTTTTTTATGAAAGGGTTTAGTCTTGACCTAATTTAGAAAATGATTAAGGAAAATTAAATAAAATTAACTTAAATTAAATAAGAAAATAAATTAACTAAAAAAAGATTTTTTAGGGTTTTATTTATGAAAAGGTTTTAAATAATAGAAATAATAGGAAACTTAATTAATTAAAAGAAACCTAAGTTCTAAATTAATTTTAATTGCAAGAAAATAATATAATAGTTAAACCTAAACCTAAATATTAATTATTAAGAAATAAATTAATTTATTAAGAAAATGTTTTTGTTCTTTTAGTTTTATAAATAAATAAACTAAATAAGTGTAAAAATAATAAATAAAATATTTTTGGATTTTTATTAATAACAATAAAAATTAATATTAATAATAATACTAATAATAATAATAATAATAAAAAATTAAAAAGAAATAAAATATAATAAGAAAAAGAAAATAAAATGAAATTGGGCCAGGGGGTGCTGAAGTAAGTCAGGGGTTAGTAAAAGAAAAAAAATCGTCAGGCCCAAGTTGGAGGCCCCACCTGTTCAAACAAAAAACAAGGAAAACAGAAAATATGTGAAAAAAATGGTAAAACGGACGCTGGGGCTCGAACCCAGGTCCAAGGGGTGACAGGCGCGTGCTTTAACCACTAGGGTGGTGATACATCCGTTAACATTGGCACAAAAATAAATACATAACATAAAGCTTGCCATGACTGTACTTCATCTTCAACTTCCAGCCAAAGGATCTGTAACTTGCTCATTCCTCAACCATTTCCAAAAATATAAACATGAAACTTATGGCAAATTTCCTCACGATTTCAGAAATGTAAAGTATTAAAACTATAGATCAAAGACAAGCATGAATTTTATTGGCCCTAATCTGAAACCTAAAAAGTTTCAGAAACTTCAACTTTAAAATTCTCTAAGCTCAAACCATATAAATGCAAACTATGGATATGTACAACTTCGTGTCAATGAGGTCTACATTTTATCTTTGAAAATGGAAGCCTAACAATGCCTATATGAATAGTTCAAAAGTCAGAAAACTCACCTTGCAAGAGGGTATCGTGTTTTGAGTTTGAGCAGCTTTTGATGAGTTCCAGTGATTGGGTTAGCTTCCTCAAGTTCACAGGAAGCTAATGTGATGCTTGGCTTGTGCTAAAAGTGGCTGAGGAGTTCTGGAGAAGTCCACTTGCAAAGCTCTGTTTTTGAAAATGGAACTTGATGATTGAGGTGTTATAGTTAGGAAAAAGGACTTTGGATGGTTTGTATTTGATGGTTAGAAGTTTTAGGAACCAAAAGGCTTGGAAACGCACGAGGGAGATGTGAGTTTCAAGTTTCTGGTCAGATTCTGCAACAATGGAGTTTTGTGATACAGTTCTGAGTTTGGGGGAGTTTTGGAGCTCATGTATTCGTCTGTTTTGATGCAAGCAACTTGTGCATAAGTAAGGAAAAGGTTCTGAAGCTTTAGAGGGTCAGAGTCATAAGATATAAACTTATGACTATGTTACTTGATTTTGAAGAAAAGTGGGAATATGGTTTCAAGGCATAGTACAAGCATGGCCTGAGTTCCAAGAGGCTTTATACATGTTTATTTTGAGTTATAGGTTGTGTGTGATCAAAAGAAAACAATTTCAAAGCTCAAGAACTGATTTTGTGCACAAAAGCTACTTTTCCAAAATGGCAATGTGCACTTTCTTCCTAAAATGGTATTAAGCATGGGTAATGCATTGAATGCTTGGATTAAATCCTCTAACAGCTGTTCCAAACATTAATTATGGAGTGCCAAGAAATTTTGAGGCATGCAAAGCAAAGATTGTGCAACCTAGCATGGATTTGAATTCTTGTTCATCATGAAAATGACCTATAATTCAAGAATGAAATGCCAACTTCATGCCTTCGATTCTCCTTGCTAAAACCTGATCTCAAGGAGTTCTAGGACATTTTTGAAAGCTTGTAATGTGCTCTAAAACCCCTCTTTGAATCACTTTTGAAAATTCCCCTTGGAACTATGTGAAAAATTGCCATGAAGTTAGGTCAAAATCCTGCCTAAACTAGGGCAAAATTTCACTAAGTTTTCAAGTTTCATGAACATGTATTCACAAAATCATAACTTGAAATACATGCATTTCTAGGAGAAGTTGTGTAAAGCAATGTTTTAGATCTCATTGATATCTACAATTTTCATGTTGAAAGTTTCATTTGAATCATCTTGCATCATGGTGAAAGATTGGCTAAAAGTTGTCAAAAAATATGAAGTTTTCAACACTTAGAAAAATTTCTAAGTTTGGAAACTTTGACTTTTCAAAATGAAATCTTGACTTTTTGATTTCTTGATGAAAAAGTTTCATATTTTGACGTGTTTTGATGAATTGTGATCTTTGACACTTGATTTTGACCAAAAAGTCAAAGTTTGACTTTTCTGTGTACAATTGACTTTTTATTAGTTGATTGAAAATAAACTATCAATCAATTAATCTTGAGAGAAGTTTTGAATCATACCATTATTTCAAATGATTCATTTTAAACCTTGAGATCATGCCTCAAACCAATTAACCATTTGCTAGGCCAAAAATCAGAAATTGCCCTTTCTTAGTCAAAACCCTAATTTAGACCATTTTGCCCTTTTGATGATCTGATCAAATTTCTTGAGGATTTGTGGTCCAAAATTGATCAAATGACATATAGGAGTTCATAATGTTAACATGGATAAAAAATTATGAAGTTTGACTGTAAATTGGCCACATTTGACTTTTTCCCCAATATAGTTGATGTTTAGGTCAACTGATCAATTGACTGAGCAAAAATGTGATCCAGGACTTGAAACTTGGCATGACCAATATTGAGGGTCCATAATGATCCATGAAAGTTATATGAGGCATTAAAAGTTCAATTATCCTTGTGCAATCTCAAACTCTAATTTCAGTCATCAGTGCTTGAGGAGGTGTCTTGAGCTAATCAACCTTAGTGCAGTCTTGAACCAAAAGAGATTTTGTGAAAAAATTGTTGATAAATGAGAGGGAAAATTCTGGAGTACAACAGCAGGATCAACTTCGATGTCTTTACCACTGACAAAAAAACCTAGAAGCTTTCCAGACCTTACTCTGAATGTGCACTTATTAGAGTTCAACCTCATCTTCTACTTCTTCATCCTTTCAAATAGCTTGTGTAGGTGAAAAAGATTCTCTTCTTTAGTTTGCAACCTTGAAATCATATCATCCATATAGAATTCTATTTCATGATGAATCATATCATGAAATAAAGCTACCGTAGCTCTTTGATATGTTGCCCCTGCATTCTTTAATCCGAACGGCATGACTTTATAACAAAAGGTGTCCCATTGCGTAACAAAAGTGGTCTTCTCCATATCTTCAGGAGCCATCTTTATTTGTTTGTAGCAATAAAATCCATCCATGAAGGATAATACTTTATGTTTAGCGGTGTTGTCAACCAAGACGTCAATATGAGGTATAGGGAAATCATCTTTGGGGCTCGCCTTATTCAGATCCATATAATCTAAACACATACGGACCTCTTCCTTTGGCACGGAGACCACATTTGTGAACCATTGAGGATAAGATGTGACATCCAGAAAACCTGCATCAAATTTCTTCATTACCTAAACCTTTATCTTTTCAAACATGTCCGGTCGCATACGACGTACTTTTTTCTTAACAGGAGGACAATCTTCCTTCATTGGAAGACGATGAACCACAATGTCAGTATCCAACCCTGGCATATCTTCATACGACCAAGAAAACACTTCAACATAGTCATGTAACATCTGAACCAATCTTCTCTTGATACCATCTTCTACGTAGGCGTCGATCTTAACTTCTTTCTTATTTGTCTTAGTACATAAGTTGATAACCTCGACTTGCTCTTCATGAGGTTGAATAGATTTATCTTCTTGCATTAGAAGTCTGACTAATTCTCCTGGTATTTTTCAATATTCCTTGCCTTCATCTTAGGCTTGGTTAACTGGATGTTTGAAGTCATAACTGGCAATAGTAGAGTCATTGGTAACGAGATCTGTAGTGGATGAAGATCTGAAAGTGTGTGTGTGTGTGCATGTAAGATACATGGCTATTGAAAAAATGTGATAAAGGAAAAGAAAGACAATGAACACAAAAATTTGAATGCAAAAGGCCCACTGGTTTATATTAAATGATCACATGATAAATGAACATGAACAAAACCCTTAACAAATGGACCATAGTGCCCCGGGCAAGGCACATGGCTTAAAAGTCATTGTTTGGAATTTTAAGATTATAGACAAAAGTTCTTGAATTGACCTAAAATAGTAAACAGTAACTACTCCTCAATGAAAGATATGGGAATGAAATCCTTTGCATGCAAGTTGTTGAACTTTCCTTTGACAGTAGGGTAGATCCAATCTTCAAAAGTATTTTCATTATCAGAGTCTTCCACAATGTTCACTTCATGATTCCAAATGCGGAGAGGTGGCTTTCCCACAAGAGCGTGCCTGACTTCTTTTTGAGATTTGATGGTGAAACCCAATTCTAATTTGTCTGCTTTGAATGGAATGTCGGGAAGTTGTCCCTAGATAGCACAGTTTCCATCTTCGACCACGGCATAGGCATCCTTAAGTGAAATCATTCTTGGTATAACTTCATCATCTTTTGATATGTTGGAGGAGATTTTGGTGGCGGCAACCATATGAGAAACAATTTCGAAAGCCTGGCACGAAGTCTCTATGAATTTACCATCCATTTCCACATACTTTAAGGAATTGAGATGGCTCTCCATAAATTTTTCTTCTCCGTAAACAGTACTGATCTTCCCTTTGACTGGATACTTTAACTTTTGATGAAGGGTGGATGTTACTGCCCTTGCCCCATAGATCCAAGGGCGCCCAAGATAACAAGATAAGGCGGGACGTAGTCCATTATATAAAAAGTGGAATTGAAAATTTGTGAGCCAACTTTAATTGGGAGATCCACCTCTCCATGAACCATTCTCTTAGAGCCATCGAAATCCCTTACGACAATAACATTTGGCTTCAATAGCAGTCCTTCACAATCTAGTCGGTCCAAAGCACCTTTGGGTAACACATTTAAAGATAAGCCAGTATCAATTAGGACATGGGCCATGGTGGTACCCTTGCATTCAATAGAGATATGCAAGGATTTGTTGTGGTTCCTTCCCATAGGGGTCAAATCAGCGTCGGAGAACCCTAATCCATTGTCAGCCGTTAAACTTGCTACATAGTTTTCAAAATGGTCAGCGGTGGTTTCTTGGGGCACATGGGATTTCTTGAGGAACTTGATTAGAGCCTGGGCATGAATGTACGAACAGAGTAACAATGATAGCATGGAAATTTTGGAGGGGGTTTTCCCCAGCTACTCGACTATTTTGAAGTCACTCTTCTTTATGATTTTTAGGATTTCCTCCATCTCTCGAGTGGAGGGTTATTTAGCATCAGTATCTTTGGTAGGTGCCTCTATCCCAGCAGGCTCATCTTCTTTCTCTTTTCCTCTAGTGTTGGCACTATACTTGTCATTGGTTATGCGGACGGGAGTTGTTGTAGCAGTGGGCAGTGAAATATCATGGGGGAAAATTCTCCCTGTTCTTGTAACTTTACTAGAACCTGAAATATTAGTGACATCATCTTCATCTTTGTTGATCCAAGAATCGTGTTTTATCCCATGATAATAAACCTCGACACGATAGTTCCATGGAGTCGCTTTATCAGAAGAGTAGGGAATAGGCCCAGCGGCAGTGATTATTAAAGGAGAAATGGTTGGTTCATTTGAAATTTTAATAGGATCCTTTGAGGGGATCCTAAAAGGTTTGTTATAAATTGTTATTATGGACAGGTATTCAGCTTTGTTGGTCAAACTCTTGATGGTAGGAATCTTCTCAAACAGAATCTCGCGACTATCTATCAGGCATTACACACCTTCCTTCAGCCGCTTGCACCCATTTACTTGTTGATCATAGAAAACACAATCTTTAGAACAACTACGGAACACCCCAGGTCTTAGCAAATTAACCTTCACAATAGTTAATGGATTTGTTAAATCTTCAATGGAAGAGACGAAAGTAGTATCATCAATTGCGTTAACACCTTTGCCATGATTCGACATTGGTGCGATTATCACATTTGGAGTAGAAGGTGGATCAAATTAAATTCTTTTATTGTCTATCAGATCTTGAATTTTATTCTTCAGATCCCAGCATTGATATGTTTCATGCCCGGGGCTGTTGGAATGATACGCACACTTGGCATTTGGATTGTACTTAGGTGATGAAATGTTTGGATTGGATGGTGGAAGGCGCAATGTCAATAAGTTGGTCTTTAACATATGTTGTAAGGCTTGGCACAATCACATGCTTATCCTCGTGAATTGTCTCTGAGGAACTTTGGATCGTTGATTGTTGGATGATTGCCTTTGAACAGATGGAGGGTTGGAGATTAACACATCATTAACAGAATGTCGATGATCCTTCTTGGTATGGGATGTTGCCTCATACAAAACATTTATTTCCTTATTTTTAGTGAAGGGCTTCTTTACAATATTGGATGCAGAAGCAGATGTCTTGGGAATCTTCCCACTCTTAATGCCATTTTCTACCCTTTCACTAATTAGGATCAACTCGGTGAAACCAGACGAAGAACTGCCAATCAATAGGTTGAAAAATGGGCCAGTTAATGTACCCATGAAAATGTCAACTAGTTCTCTGTCAGTTTGTGGTGGTTGGACCTGTTGTACCCCTATTTTTCCCCCAAGATCCCTTCATCATACCATTTTGATTCAATCACAACAAGATCACATTAGGGCATGTGGTTCTTCTCCCTATCTTTAGCTTTGCTCTTTGAGGAATCCTCAAGCACCTTGAATTATTTTCTTTTGTGATCATGAATATTTTGTCTTGATTTTTCCTTTTAATTAATAAAATGCAATGTTAGTTTGTCTTGCTTGTTACTAATGTGGGTAAAGGCAATGCAATTTAGCAAGTTGACTCATGGGTTCATGAGTTTATTTACATGCCCTAGTAAATAAAGCTTGAGAAGTTCAAACATCACCATTGGAGTTGTTTTGGAAGAAATGTAATGGAAAGGTTATTTTGGTTCACCATATTTGAAGGTTATCAAAATGATTCAAAAGTACAAGGGGTTGATTGAAGAGGTTGTCATGGTTGGACAAGGTCTTGTTCCCATTGGTCACAAGTGCATATTTTTCTGAACTTTTAAGATATGGAAGTGGTTTTGGTGGCTATGAGTCCTCATTATCATCCTAAACAACTTCTATTTCCAAAGAAAAGGTGTTGGTAAAAGAAGGTTGTTCAAAATTATCAAAGTCCCTCAAGGAATTTTCTTGATCTAGGAGCTAGGGTTTTGAACTTAAAAGAAGTATATCTTGCTCATCTTTTGGTATTTTTTGAGTGATTCCAAAAACATCCTTATCTTCAAAGGGTAATTAAGAAATCACTTCAAAAGTTTCAAGGATTTTTCATGTGGAAGAAACTTGATGATGAAGAAAGATTACAAGTCCTCCAGATGAATCCCCAATTTCCCCATGTGTGACTTCAAATGATCATAACTTCGTCAATTTTTATCACCTTGAGCCCATTCCTTTTCCATAATGATCTTGAGGATGTGAACTTTATGTATTCTTTTATGTGCAAAGTGATAAAATGGATGGAAGTTTCCCTAAGGATACAAAATATTATAGGTCATTTCAGAATTTTTTGCCAACTTCAACAACTCATAACTCTCTCAATTTTTGGATATTTTGAATGGTTCAAGTTTCAAAATGTCATTCAAGAGGTCTATTTTATTCCATATTTTTTGGTCAAGAGCAAATTCCAAGTGGAAGGCTATGTTTGGATGCAAAACATTATAGGTCACTTTTGAAGAAAAACTTGAAATATTTTTAAGTATGGAAAGTCAACTTCTTTTTCCCAACTTTGACTCAATGCAACTTTCAGCTCAAGCATCCATTTAATTCCATTCTTTTTCCATTGTAAAGCTTGTAACCTCATCTTTCTAAAGCATCAAGAACCATGCCCTAAGACCCCTTGAGCTGAGAATGCCATTGATTTGAACTTGGTAATTTGGAACTGAAGTTTCTTCAAAAGTCAGAATTTGAAATCATTGGTTTAGCTTCTAAACACTTTGTTTCTGTGCATTTTTTCCTCTAAACATGTTTAGTGGAGTTCCAGAATTGATTAGTATAACAAAACGTGCGTTTTGGATGAGTTTTGATCAAATTAGAAGTCACAATTTTCTTGTTTGCAACTTCACACGATTTCCCTCCAAACTTTATCATTTCACACGCTTGGACATTGCATTTGATTCCCTATAAATAGAGGGTCATCCCCCATTCATTTCCTCAAGCTTGGATAGCCAGAATCACCCTGCCAAACTTGTGCCATAACTCAAAATTCTGCAACTTCGAAATCTATTCTCAAGCCTTTTTTAATCCATTTTCCCATCAAGTCACCTTCCTTGATCTTCCCTAAAGCTAACCATATAATTACATTCAAGAATCGTACCCTATATTTCTCCATAGAAGTCATGTTTCAGAGCTCTGCAACTCAACTTCAATAGGTAGATTCCTTCACCAATTCTTCAAAACTTTGATATCATTGTGATGCTCTCATTACCCTGGTTATAGTCGCAACACTTACCTTTATCTAGAAATATGTTTTGACCATGAAATTTCAAATCCCTTTTCAAAACTTTCCTTCTAAATTGCTTGAGATACAATTTATATAAATTTGTTGCGAAGGTGTGGTTGTCTTCATCTTGAAGAGACGAAGCGAATGGAATAGGTCTGAGCTTCTGATTTTACAGTTTGAGAGACCTATAATTCACGTTGGCTGGAGGTTGAAGATGACCAACGTGTCATCTTCCAACCAATGAAGGCGCGCCACTTGTTTTTTTTTTAATTTCTGATTTAATAAGTGATCCAGTGTTTTATTCACTAATGACCATGATATGCACAGTGCGCCAGATCCCTTGGATTTGATTACTAACGCGTTTTGACTCTCATCTATTGGTCCATATTTTTTTGGTTTTAATTGTTTTAAACTTCAACAAATCATAGAAAATTCATTTTTAGTCCAAAAAATCTGAAAAAATTATGAAAAATATTTTTGATTATTCTCTTTCTTATTTTTATATTTTCATAATTTAATTTTGTGTTTTGGTATTTTTTATAAATTTCCACTTTATTTGAATTGTTTTAAATGTTTAAAAATACTTTTATCCATTTTTAAATTCTGAAAAAATTAGGGAATAATCCAAAGATATTGTGAAAAATATTAGTGACCTTATTTATTTTTTATTTCTCACTTTGGTATTTTTTTTTATCAATTTTTTGTTATTTGACTCATTTCTTTTAATTAAAAAAATAGTTTATGACTTTAAAAAATTACCAAAAATTTTATAAAAATATTTGAGTCCTTTTTTTATTTTTCTATGGTCTTACTTTTTATTTCTTGATTAATTTGAACATAGTTGATATTTTTCTCTTTCATTTCTATTTTAAAACATTTTTAAACCTTTTTTTAATGTATATATTAAATGCAATATTTTTTTGTGATTATTTTCTGGCTGATCTTGGGTTGACTTTTTGATTATGAACTTTATGAACATCATTGGATCCATGGTGTTGAGTCTAACTCCATAAAAAATGGATGAATAGTTTTAATGATAGTTTAATTAAAATTTAATTCAAATGTGGTTTGTATTCTTTCCCACCCCTCTTCATCTCATCCCTTTCTTATTGCACTAAGTGTTATTGGAGCATGATCTCTATATCATGTCTCAAAACAAATGGTGAATCACCACCCCATCATACTTGGCAAAGGCAGGTGCCTTGAACTTATGGGGAATCACAACCCCAGACGATAGACCCAAATCTCCGAAGTCCAGACCGGGTACTTTCTGCGTTTCCATAGCGCTCAAACGGTCTTCCAGCTGTTTGTACTTATCCTCAGCAGGAGGATACTGTTCTTTATCATATTCCGTCTCCTTTTCAGAGACCAAAGGACTAGGAGCCCTCCTTTCTTGTGGACTATCTTTCTCCTCAGATGGGGTGGTCAGATCAACCTCATTCTGCAGTTCGTTTCCAAACCGGCGTCCAGTATTGAACAGGATGGTCCTCTTTTTCTTCTTCTTCCTCTCCTTCAGAATCAGGGTCTTCAGGTCCTGCTGACCCTTAGCTAGGCTCATGACCAACTCTTGAAATTGGGCATTCTGGGCCTGGAGGGCCTTCATAGCTTGCTCAGTGGAAGGTTCAGTAGACATGATGATTGCTGAAATAAACAGCGAAGAAGATAAGAGACCTGTACTGGGAGACCTGTTATGCAATGATATGTATGATATATGTATGCAATGTTTTCAAGGATCTCGCAGGGTAAACAAGAAGCTTGTTAGAATTTGAATCTGGTAGCTTTGATTGAAGGAACTTCATGTTGCTGAGAGTCCTTCTTCAAGAGTCAGGCTCACCATATCGAGTGGGTCATAGCCCCTGACTCAAGTTATCATGCTGGGATTTCTAGACACCCTTGGCTAGAGGAAAATAAATCCCCTTTGCCCCTTGCTAGACTTTTAATTTACCATAACCTGCATCACAGACCCTTGAGATCCTTGAAATGGTTAAGGAAATGTTAAGGCATGATGTTATGATGTGTATGCTATGCGTTTAAGCAAAAGTGTGAAGTGGTGTAAGTAAACCTTGCAATAAATCCAAGTTATTGGATAAGGACTATAAACAAAACCTGCAAGGAACTCATGTTGTCAGATAACAAGAATGTGCAAATAGTTCGAGTTTGAAGGCACACAAGTCACACATAAGAGCCCTTAGATTTCAGGCTGGCATGGAGTTTCATAGGTAAGTACCCTCTTGAGTTTAGTTGGCTCAAAACCTGTCCTATAAATAGTAACCGGGTTCTAAGGAGCTCAATATCATTGGATTGTTTTCTATGTTCATCGTTTCGGTTTAGCCAATGAACTAGCGACCAAAATATTCCAAGAAAACAATCCTCAATGAGTGTAGTATCGAGTATCTACCAACTTCGGACTGCACCAAAGTCGGTCATCTCACTACCCCTAATAAAGGCCAAGATGGTCAAGTAAGGTTCTAGGTCATTAGTGCTTAGTGACATCACTCAGCGGCCCCGTACTCTCCTTGACTTGACTCAAGGGTTACCGGTACTCACAAATATGTCGCACTAATATAGCTATTGCTTCAACCCTGTCGGTATACCCCGCACAGTTTCCACAATGTATTGCTATCTATGAATGTTTCCCAAATCTGGGTTAGGATTTATAGAACTCCGATACAAGCCCACAATTAAAAGCATACAAAGCAATACAAATGAAAACACAAGTGATCTAGTCCTAAGGTATACCTCACTTATAACTTTCCCCAGCAGAGTCGCTAGTTCTGTGATCGGTGGGAACGAGAACTGACTGTTTTTTAATATGCTGGTTCGCGTTTGTGTTTGTTTTCACAAAGTGTCGCGGTAAGCAAGAGTCGCCACCGTCTTTTATTTTATCCAACAAGGGAAAGGACAAAATCACAGAAAAAATTCCTTTTCGAGAATGTTTCTCGGGTTCGGGAGGTAGATTATAGAAAGGGAAGGTGTTAGCACCCTTTCTATCTGTGGTTATCCACGGGCTCTTAGGTACTTGCTCACTGTGTTTTCAAAAGGTTTGCTTTTCTTTGTGTTTGTGGGTTTTGAAAAGAGTTTTGTTTTTGAAGAAAGTGTAAGTGCGAAAAGTTTTTGTTTTGTTTTAAAAAGAGAGCAAGTACTTAAGAACCTCTACCTACTCAAAAAGGAATTTAATTGTGCAAATGTCCTTTAGACAGTGCTATCCCATTATTAAGGAGTAGGTAGCACCGTCGTTGGAGTTTTCGGGTCAATTCGATTTAAGGGACTTGTGGTCACTAAAGCAACGTTAGGACGCCTTAGTGGTAATCCTAATGTCTTAAATCATTTTTATCGAGGGAACCATTTCGAGGAAACTTATGATCTTGGGACAAAAGGACGACCTCTAAACATCCTATACTTAATGACCACATTCGAGGCAACCAAGTGAGATGTACCCTAAGAGTGGCATGTGCAAGTGTGTCAATTTTCAGTTTATATTATCTTTGTATTTTTAGGTGCTCTACTATTTGTTTTTAGATCTTGTCATACAATCCTAGTTAGCATACATCTAAGCAGTTAATATATATACAGGAATTTAAAGTTCAGAAATTATAAATCCTACGCTATTACAAGGCTTCGGGGAGGGGATTATTTACATGTCCAAAATTGGGGGAATAATAAGCAGTTACGATAAAATAAACGCGCATGAAACTTAAAAAACCCTAGCATATAATCTTTTTGTTGTTTTATTTTATTTTTTTGAGAAAATGTTAAATATTCAGTTAAGTCGAATTTAATTAATTTAAAAAAATACTAATTAAAATTTATTCTAAAACAAACCTAATATTTTTTGTATTTTTGTTTATGAAAAAAGATTGAATTTGAATAAAACCTAAGTCTACCGATTTTAAAATTGGAGAAAATAAGTTAAAATAATTAATTAAATTAAATCCTAATTCTAAGTTGTTTATTTTTTATGATTTTTTATGTTAATTAAAACTAAAACTAAAAGGAATAAACAGAAACAAAATAAACAGAGTACAAATGGGCCAGGCAGCAAAAATAAGGAAAAAAATGCAATTCTGGTGGCCTGGGTCGAAAAAGATGCAGGTTGTCTTTCGACCCAGTGAAGAGGCTGGATCGAAGGTGCATGAGGGCCTGAACTCTAAGGGGGTTCGATCTGGACATCTCATCTTTCGAACTGGAAGTCCTGGGTCCAGTTCGAAGCTAAACTGTTGAGCTTCGAAGCTCTGAACAAGAAGCTGAGCATGAGGTTCCTGCAAAACGAAACACATATCAAAAGTCCAGGGGGACTTAACCCCCCTGGTTCGAATCTCCTCTTATTCGCACCTGCTGAACCTGGGTCTGGGTTTGTTTTATCCTGGGATTCGAAGGATAAACTTTGATTATGCCCAAGCAATGGCACAATCTCAACTCTGCACTGTAGCTCACATGAAGCACATTAAATCATTCACAAATAGAAAAAATATGAATATGCAATCGAAATGAATTTGAGAGTGAGCTTGAGATTATATTTTTCTTTTTACCAAACAGAGGTGCTTCGACCTGTAGTTCTGAGGGGGGAGGCGTTCGCTGGGTGGCAGCTTTGGCTTGGAAAATTCTAGGCAGCGTCTCTCCAAGTTCTCTATTTTTCTGTATATTTTTTCTTGTGTCCTCCTTTTGTCAGCATTTGTGAATTCTTTAAATAGAGGGGGTGAAGGGGACAGGAAGATAAAGGTTTAAATGACCTTGATTTTGTGTTTTGACAGCCATGAATGAGAATTTGTAACGTTGGCTAAACACATGGGATTCTGTCCCTTTTTGAATTTTGAATGACAAGCAGTTGGCCTTCGAATGCTCCCCTTTGAATGGGCTGATGGCTTCTTTCGAATGCTCCCTTTTGAATGGGCTGATAATCTCCTTCGAATGCTCCTTCGAAAGCTTCTTCGAATGGACCCTTTGAATGCTTCTTCGAATGGACCTTTTTGGAATTCCAATCGAAGTACTTGTCCTTAATGCCAATCGAAATGCTTCTTCAGAGTGCCAATCGAAATTCTCCTTCAGAATGCCAATCGAAGGGTTTTTCAGAATGCCAATCGAAGTGTTCCTTCAGAATGCCAATCGAAATGCTTCTTCAGAGTACCAATCGAAATGCTCCTTCAGAATGCCAATCGAAGTGCTCCTTCAGAATGCCAATCGAAATGCTCCTTCAGAATGCCAATTGAAATGCTTCTTCAGAGTGCCAATCGAAATGCTTCTTCAGAATGCAAATCGAAGCATCACTCAAAAATTTTCCTTTTCCTTAGGCAAGAGTTTGTGATCAACCATGCAAGGGGAAGGCTTTGGGAAACATGAGAGGGCAAATTTTGGGGTGCAACAGTTGCCCCTGTTCAATTTTCTTAAACCTGAGGATATAGATTGGCTTTCGAGCCTTTCGTGATCCGAGGGTGGAAGATAATTGAACACTAGAGCGCCTAGAAATTTGCACTCGCATGGTGAAGTATCAGCATTGTGATGTCAGGAATGGGCTTACAGATGCCATTTGGAGATTGTTGGTAGGAGATGGGCTTAAAGATGCCATCCAGAAGTGATTGCTGGACTGTATCTATAAGCTGGAACTGGATGATTGCCAGAATTGCGTCTGCATCTGGAGCGTATCTGAAATGTATTTGAATGAGTGACAGAATGACATCCGAATCTGGATCGTATCTGGATTGTATTTTGAATGAATCTGGAATCAGAATGTCAGCCATATCTGGATCGCATCTGAACTATCTCTTCTGACGGGGTGTCTCCTTTGACGAGTTGTCTCTATTGACAGGTTGTCTCTATTGACAGGTTGTCTCTATTGACAGGTTGTCTCTTTTGACAGGTTGTCTCTATTGACAGGTTGTCTCTTTTGACAGGTTGTCTCTTTTGACGAGTTGTCTTTATTGACAGGTTGTATCTATTGATAGGTTATCTCTATTGACAGGTTGTCTCTATTGACAGGTTGTCTCTTTTGACAGGTTGTCTCTTTTGACGAGTTGTCTCTATTGACAGGTTGTCTCTATTGACAGGTTGTCTCTTTTGACAGGTTGTCTCTTTTGATGATTTGTCTCTATTGACAGGTTGTCTCTATTGACAGGTTATCTCTATTGACAGGTTGTCTCTTTTGACGAGTTGTCTCTATTGACAGGTTTTGCCTCAGAAAAATCTTTAGGAATTGATTTAACTGATTTTGTCTCCATTAACTGGCTTTGCCTCAGAAAAATCTTTAGGAATTGATTTAACTGATTTTGTCTCCATTAACTGGCTTTGCCTCAGAAAAATCTTTAGGAATTGATTTAACTGATTTTGTCTCCATTAACTGGCTTCGCCTCAGAAAAATCTTTAGGAATCGATTTAACTGATTTTGTCTCCATTAACTGGCTTCGCCTCAGAAAAATCTTTAGGGATCGATTTAACTGATTTTGTCTCTATTAACTGGCTTCGCCTCAGAAAAATCTTTAGGAATCGATTTAACTGATTTTGTCTCCATTAACTGGCTTTGCCTCAGAAAAATCTTTAGGGATCGATTTAACTGATTTTGTCTCCATTAACTGGCTTTGCCTCAGAAAAATCTTTAGGGATTGATTTAACTGATTTTGTCTCCATTAACTGGCTTTGCCTCAGAAAAATCTTTAAGGATCGATTTAACTAATTTTATCTCCATTAACTGGCTTTGCCTCAGAAAAATCTTTAGGAATCGATTTAACTGATTTTGTCTCCATTAATTGGCTTCGCCTCAGAAAAATCTTTAGGAATTGATTTAACTGATTTTGTCTCCATTAACTGGCTTCGCCTCAGAAAAATCTTTAAGGATCGATTTAACTGATTTTGTCTCTATTAACTGGCTTTGCCTCAGAAAAATCTTTAGGAATTGATTTAACTGATTTTGTTTCCATTAACTGGCTTTGCCTCAGAAAAATCTTTAGGAATCGATTTAAGTGATTTTGTCTCCATTAACTGGCTTCGCCTCAGAAAAATCTTTAGGAATCGATTTAACTGATTTTGTCTCCATTAACTAGCTTTGCCTCAGAAAAATCTTTAGGAATCGATTTAACTGATTTTGTCTCCATTAACTGGCTTCGCTTTAGAAAAATATTTAGGAATCGATTTAACTGATTTTGTCTCCATTAACTGGCTTCGCCTCAGAAAAATCTTTAGGGATCGATTTAACTGGACCAGAGAAGGCCTTTTGATATGGCTGAGAATTTAACTGCATCCTTCCTGAAAGGTAAAGGTCAGTCATATGCAATGCATGATATGGATCAAGCAATGATGTTCTCAACATAAATGAGATTGTGTGGTATGATGCATTTATGCATGTATCATGATGTATGGAAATATAATGTTTTAGCTGGGGAAAATAAATCCCGGAGAGCTTGCTGGAGAATAGAGTTGAATTCTTTGTTTCTGGTGGGGATGACGAACGAAGATGATTGCAAGAATAAACCTGCAGGAGAGGATGACTCCGTTTGGGAATAAACTGATGAGGAGATTAATCCGAGGGGAATTACTCTGTGGGGGGAGAGATATTCTGCTGAGGATTTCAACGATAAACTCCGTTGGGGATTCCGCTGATAAGCTCTGTTGGGGATTTCAATGATGAACTATGTTGGGGTTATCTTGTATTCCTCCGGGAAACATTCTTATACTCTGTTGAGGAATAGTAAGACTGTCGGGGATACTCTTATACTTGCTGGGGAATATCCTTATACTCCGCTGGGGAATATTAAGATCTTCTGGGGATACCCAACCTTTTTAGGGCTGATGGTAGACCAACTTTGCTCGGGGAGAGTATTGCTGATTTATACATAGCTGCAAGTCTCAGCTGGGAGAGCTACCATTACTGCCTTATTCTGCGGGGAGTGAAAGTATCTTAGCCTTGTTCTTCAGCTGAATCTACCTTTGTACCTGGTGAGCAGAGCAGCTGTACAGTTCGAACAATTTTTATTGCCCCTGTTTCTGCGGGAGAAGGTGCCTGCGGAGGCCCTGTGGATCAAGTATTATCCCAACCTATGAAGTGCTTGGTCATTGCCGATTGAAGTGACAAATCTTCTTCTGGTAGGCAAGTGACGAGATGACGGGACATAGTCGTACGCTTTGATCCCTAATTTTTGCCTGGACCGCCCTTTCGGGTTTTCAGTCCATCGGGATACCCTTTTTGCCCAAGCCGCCTTTTCAGGTTTTCGACTTGCCGGGTGTACAAATTTTCATTTTCATCCCTTATTTTGCCCGAACCCTTTTGGTTCGCCGGGAAGCCCTTATTTTTGCCTAGGCCAGTCAACCTAGCGGGTCTTTGATTATGCGCAGTATTTTCTGACTATGTCTACGCTCTCAGGATGTAAGGAGATGTCATTGTCGGCAGTGTTGCCATACTACCAGAAGATCTTCGTTTGATCATGCAAGATTCGTTGCTGGAATTCATGTCCAATGCCCCAAGTGACCCAGATGGAGGTCTGCCCCTGGTTATTTGGCCTTTTTCAGAGATTTCCTGGAATCTTGACTGGACTGCCCCAGGTGTGGAAGATGATCATGTCTGCCCCTTGGTTGGAAGTGTTTCTTCCACTTGAGATGACCCTTTTTTATTGAGAAGGCTTTTGTTCACTAGATATTCGTCGTGCGAATTTCTCTGTTATTTGAACAAATAGTCATATGAAAACAATGTTATTTTAAAAATGCAAAGCTTATGTCTGTCTTGAAGTTTTTGAAAATGCATTTTTTCAGTAAGATAGGAAAATTTTGTAAAATGTGATGTCAACTCAGGATTTACAGCAAGCTCTACAGGAGTCAGGATACCTTTTGTAACAGTATGCTTTCGAACTAACCCATGCTTCAGTTAGGACTTTTGAAGGGTTATAACGTGGCTTGGTTCACGGTTTAAGAAACAAAGGATAAAGGCTCAAAGTATATTTGTATCCACCCGCTCTTCGTGATGTTCTTCGATCCTAAACTCAATTAATTATGCATTTGAACTCCAAATGAGTCTGGAACGACGTTTTCGGTGATGGTTCACACAAGTTGGATTTTGGAAGGCAGTCATTTTTGTAACATTTTTCATGTTGTTGAGGATTTGTAGCGACCTCGTTCTTTTGATTTGTTATCCCTAACTTTTTCCTGACTGTTTCTGTTTTCGAGATTACAGTCAGCGGGATGCCCCAGCTTTCTTAAGCCTCCTTTATAGGTTTTGGCTCAGTGGGCTTTTCTCTTTTGAGGGATTGACTGCCTATGAGATAAGGAACCACCACGGTCTTTTGATTCCAGAGGAATGCTTTTGATGTCGTTCGTTGTATTATGAACTGAGAGTTTTGCGACTTCAATGCATATCTTTTGAATTAACTGAGAGACTACCCCGCCCCAGGTTTAAATCAAAGGTTTCAATTTGTTTAAAAAAAGAAAACTCCTACTTCTTTGGCTCGAAGGGGTTGACTAGGGATTATCTTCCTTATAACTCCAGTGTTTAGGATTTGAAAGAAATGCCTGTACATCGTCAGCAAGGTCTGTCCAAAAGCATACTGTATGAGATTATGGCATTGTCTCGTCATCCTCCCTTAAAAGGCTTAGAATCGAGAGTTGAACATCACAAAAGGAAATATGAAGCAATTTAAGCATAGTGAAAACAATTAATTCAAAACAGACACTTGTAATGCATTAATGAAATAAAAGAGTTCGACATGATAACAATTGTTTGAATAAGCAAAGAAAAATACAACTTCAGAATTCAAATGAACAAAAGTGTTTTTAATCCTAGTCATGTTTTGGAAAGGGAGCAGTGATCACATTGGGAGTCTCAGGCGCCTCAAACTCAATCTCCTTTGCATCGATTAGGTCTTGAACCTTGTTCTTCAAAGTCCAACAATCATCCGTATTATGCCCCGGGCTCTTAGAGTGATAGGCGCAGCGGGCGTTAGGGTTATACCTTGATAACATTGTATTTGGATTCTTTGGAGGTTCTTTAAGAGTCACCAGATTGGTCTTCAGCAACTGTGGCAGAATCTGAGACAAAGTCATGTTGAGACGGGTGAATTGCCTTCGAGGTCTCTCGTCCCTTTGTTGGTTGTGATGCTGAGGAGCACCAGTAGGTTTTGAAATAACAACTGCGTTGACAGCTTGGCGGTGTTCAGTTCTATTCTGTCTTCTTGAACTGTAGACAACACTGGACTCTTTCTTGAATGGTTTCTTCTCGGTGCTCGATGAGGCACCCTCCTGTATTTTTCCAGCCTTAATACCAGCTTCAATCCTTTCACCAGTCAAAATAAGATCGGTAAACCCGGCAGAAGAGCTTCCAATCAGATGGTTAAAGAAAGGACCTGACAGGGTCCCCAGAAACATGTCAACAAGCTCACGATCAGCCAAAGGTGGTTGCACCCTTCCAGCAAGGTCTCTCCATTTTTGAGCATATTCTTTAAATCATTCACCCATCCCTATTGACATACCCTGGAGTTGGGTACGCGTAGGAGCGAGGTCGGAATTATACTGATAATGCCTAAAGAATGTAGTAGCCAAATCCTCCCATCTGCGAATACTGGCTCCGTCCAACTGATAGAACCACTCAAGCTGAGTCCCTGAAAGACTGTCTTGAAAGAAATGGATCCACAAGTTCTTATCAGCAGTGTAAGGTTGGATTTTCCTCACATATGACCGGAGGTGCAGCTTTGGACAGGAAGCTCCTTCATACTTGGCAAAGGCAGGTGCCTTGAACTTATGGGGAATTACCACCCCAGACGATAGACCCAGATCTCCGAAGTCCAGACCGGGTACCTTCTACGTTTCCATAGCGCTCAAACGGTCTTCCAGCTGTTTGTACTTATCCTCAGCAGGAGGATACTATTCTTCATCATATTATGTCTCGTTGTCGGAGACCAAAGGGCTAGGAGCCCTCCTTTCTTGTGGACTATCTTTTTCCTCAGATGGGGTGGTCAGATCAACCTCATTCTGCAGTTCGTTTCCAAACCGGCGTCCAGTATTGAACAGGATGGTCCTCTTTTTCTTCTTCTTCCTCTCCTTCAGAATCAGGGTCTTCAGGTCCTGCTGGCCCTTAGCTAGGCTCATGACCAACTCTTGAAACTGGGCATTCTGGGCCTGGAGGGCCTTGATAGCTTGCTCAGTGGAAGGTTCAGTAGACATGATGATTGCTGAAATAAATAGCGAAGAAGATAAGAGACCTGTACTGGGAGACCTGTTATGCAATGATATGTATGATATATGTATGCAATGTTTTCAAGGATCTCGCGGGGTAAACAAGAAGCTTGTTAGAATTTGAATCTGGTAGCTTTGATTGAAGGAACTTCATGTTGCTGAGAGTCCTTCTTCAAGAGTCAGCCTCACCATATCGAGTGGGTCATAGCCCCTGACTCAAGTTATCATGCTGGGATTTCTAGACACCCTTGGCTAGAGGAAAATAAATCCCCTTTGCCCCTTGCTAGACTTTTGATTTACCATAACCTGCATCACAGACCCTTGAGATCCTTGAAATGGTTAAGGAAATGTTAAGGCATGATGTTATGATGTGTATGTTATGCGTTTAAGCAGAAGTGTGAAGTGGTGTAAGTAAACCCTGCAATAAATCCAAGTTATTGGATAAGGACTATAAACAAAACCTGCAAGGAACTCATGTTGTCAGATAACAAGAATGTGCAAATAGTTCGAGTTTGAAGGCACACAAGTCACACATAAGAGCCCTTAGATTTCAGGCTGGCATGGAGTTTCATAGTGTTGTACCCCAAAATTTGCCCTCCCATATTTCTCAAAACATTTCAAGAAAAATTCACAAGTCCAACTCGGCGCGTCATATTCAGGTATTCTTTCGCCAAGATATCTCTGATAACGTATTCTCAAATTCAGGTTCGGCTCAAGAGTCAATTCTTTAAAGAAGGTATCCGAATGTGTGAGTTTTCTCGAAGAAATATGGTGAAAAAGTGTGCTGAAAGTGCAGTTTTTACGCGCTAAAAAATTCATAACTTGAAGATCGTGGCTCGTTTTGAACCCGTTCCGGTGGCCAAAATTCCGTCTTGACATTATCTATGTTTTCATCTCTCACGGCTGGAAGCCAATTTCGATCAGAAAGTCTTCAAAAATGTGGATTTATCAAGTATTTTCGTGCAGAAAATTTGTGACAGAAGTTTATTTGCGTCATGTTCAAAAAGTCATAACTTGGTCGATTTTCATCGTATCGAGCTGGTTCTGGCGCCAAAATTTCACAAATTGAGTTGGCTACATTTTCACAGAAGGTATTGAGTTCAAACGGTATTCAAAAGGCCTTCGTTTTTTGCTCAGAGTGCGTGACACGCTGAAAATCCTGAATGCTGAATATTATTTCATCTGAGCCGAAACTTCGAAAATTCATAACTCGGTCAATTTTTATCGGATTGGACTCATATTTTTACACAAGGTCACTGACCCATAGATCTACAACTTTGCTTCAAAAGTCGAGACCAAATTATGCACCGATCAATACCAGTTTTTTATTGAAGAACGTGTCAGAGTCGACACTGGAGCCCAAAATAAGTTTGTCTGAGCTGAAACTTCAAAAATTCATAACTAATTCACCGTTTATCCGATTGAGCCGATTTTCGGACAGGAGTTAGTTCTCGATGTAGGCTACATTTTGTTTTCACATTTCAACTTCAAAAATTGCACTTAAGTCCCTGCGATTTAGCCTGGAAAGTGACGAACTCAAGTGGACATTGGAGGCCCAATTGCACATTCAAAGCCCATTTTCTTTACCCTAATTTTCATTATATAATCACCTTCTTTTCACACAAACCAGGGAAGAGGAAAAGAGAGAAAAAAACCTTACCACAATACTGTTAGAATATCAAATTCTTTCAAGAACCCTAAAACCTTGAAATTATTACAAATCCCTCTCTCACTACAAACAAGTCATCACAGTTACAAACCAACACCTCACTACTTCTTCAGTAAGGATAAGGCTGGCTTGATCTCCATGATCCTAATTTTCCAGTAAGACATAAAAGCATTCAGGTCACTAATTTTCCAGTAAGGGTAAGATTGATTTGATCTCCATGATCAAAAGGGTATAATCATTCATACATGCCATATTGTGCCTAAACATTAAATTTCTTCATATATTGGCTTTATTTACATTTTATGATTTTATTTAATGTGTTCATGAGATTCAACACTGCAGATTTAGACAGGATCCCATGCAGGTTCATTAAGAAACATTGAGGCCAAAAGCCAAATGGCCAAAAGCCAAAAGCCAAATGGCCAAAGTAGAAAAACTTATGCATGACACTAATACATGGCGAGACAGACATCCTAGAAGATTAAGGAACGTTGAGGCCAAAAGCCAAATGGCCAACAGCCAGAACACAAATGGCCATGAAACACAATCCAATGGCCAAAGAATGCAGACCACGGTACTCAGGAGTCAATGAACACGCACGTGATGCCAGAAAGTCAAACAAGGCTTTTTGTCTAATGGGCCAGATTTCTCACAAAAAACCTCCCTTTGGGTCTGAATACCCTCCATGGTTTGCACATTTTTATTTTTTTATTTGATTTTCCTTTTTATTCTTTTAATTGTTTTCAATTGTTTTCTTTAATTTCATAAATTAATTTTCATAAGATAAAAAATCAGAAACTAAAATATATTTAATTATTATTATTTCACTATTAATTTATTTTGTAAATAAACTTTAATAATTAGTTTAGTAAATTAGGTTTTAAAACTTTAATCTTTTTCTCAATAAATTAAAATATGTAGAAATTAGGTTTTTTAACTTTTTATCACTTTTCTTAATAAATAATTTTTTCTTATTATCATTATTATTAATTACTAATTTATTTTGTAAATAAACATGTACATTAAATATTTAGTAAATTAGGTTAAACTTTAATATTTTTCTTTAATAATTAAAAACAACTTAGAATTAGGGTTTCTCTTGAATTTTAATTTTCTTTATTTCATAAATACAAAAACCATCAAAAAAACATTTCTTTTCTTTAATTTAATAATTAATTAACTTTTCATTCAATTTAATTCCAAAAGGGTCCAACGCCCTCACTTTCAATTTTAATTCCAACTCGCGCATTTTATTTTATTTCTTATAATATTATGTAACTCTCCCAAAGCCGTGTAAATTTAATTTCTCGCACTTTACCTTTACTTCTTTATTTTCTGTCAAATCGGGTCCTGGAAATTTTGGCGATGTGGACCCGCGCCTTTGTAATAGTTTAGAACTTTTAATTTCCGCATCTTTTTAACTGTTAATAATGGCATGCAAGAATGAATGACAAAATAAAAACAAGCGTAGATCACCCATGGCATGACAAGACAGATATCTGAAAACGACACACAAATCACACACCACCCCTAGGGTACGCCTCACTGTTGCCTTGCCTCGAAAGGTGATCGTCGAGTAGAGGATGTCTTAGTAAGTCCTCATGATCCGGGAACCTGGCATGAGGGTAGCTTCTAAGGTGTCTTCCTATTGCTCTGGTGATCACCATGTCCCGAATCTCGAATTGACCCGAACACCTCCAATAGTGGTGCTACCTACCTCTCAATGGTGGGATGGCACTACTTTAAAGGACATCTACACAGACGAATTCCTTAGGGTAGGTAGACGACTCTAGATACTTGCTCTAAATCTCAAAACAAAATCAAAATACTTTTCACACCAACACATTTTCAAAAGCTTTCGAAAGCAATTTTTCAAACACTCTTGAGGACCGATACAAGAGTCGAACTGGAATTTTCAAAGAAACTTTTTTAAAACCCACTCACACTTTGAAAAGCAAACACTTTTGAAAACACAAATGAGCAAGTATCTAAGAGCCCATGGATAACCATGGATAGAAAGGGTGCTAACACCTTCCCTTTCTATAAATCTACCTCCCGAACCGAGAAACTATCTCATAAGGAATTTTATTGTGCTTTTGTCCTGTCCATGTTGGAGAAAATAAAAGACGGTGGCGACTCTTGCTTACCGCGACATTTCGCGAACCAGCGTTAAACAGTCAGTTCCAGATCCACCGATCACAGAACTGGCGACTCTGCTGGGGATTTAAACTTAAAGTGAGGTGTACCTTAGGGTTAGCTCATAACTGTGTTTTCAATTGCTTTCCTTGTGTGCTTTAAATTGTGGGACTGTCTTGGGAGTTCTATAGATCCTAACCCGGATCTGGGGGATACCTTCTTAGAAAGTAGCAACAAGGCTATGAGGGAACTGTGCGGGGTATACCGACATGGTTGAAACAGTCTGCTACGTTGATGTGGCACTTTGGTGTGTACCGGTAACCCTTGAGTTCAGTCAAGGAGAGTACGGGGCCTCCGTGTGGTGTCGTGAAGCATCAACAGACCTTAGGAACCTTAATTGAACTATCTTGGCCTCTTTAGGGTAGTGAGATAACTGACTTTGGTGCAGTCCGAGGTTGGTTGATACTCGATACTACACTCAATTGAGGGTTGCTTTCCTGGAATATTTCGGTCGCCAGTTCAGTGGCTAAATCGAAACGATGAACAATGAAAGCAATCATGTGATATTGGGACCCTTAGAACCCGGTTACTTCTAATAGGACAGGTTGAGCCCACCAACTTCAAGAGGGTACTACCCAGACCCCATGCTGGCCTTAAACCCTAAGGGCTTGTCTTGTGTGACTTGTGTGCCTTCCAACTTGACTATTTGCATGCTTGCCATCTGACACTTGAGTTTCCCTTGCAGGTTTTGTTTATAGTCCTTAATAGGGACTCATAACAGGGTATACTAAGTTTCTTACAGGTTTTGGTTTGCAGTCCTTAATTAGGACTCATAACAGGGTTTACCGAGTTTCTTGCAGGTTTTGTTTTTAGTCCTTAATTGGGACTCATGACAGGTTTTACTTGAGTTTCTTGCAGGTTTCTGTTTATAGTCCTTAATAAAGGCTCATAACATGGTTTATTCATATTACCCCATGCATCATGACATCATATCATTGCATACATCCTAACCCATTTCAAGGATCTCAAGGGCTTGTGATGCAGGTCATGATGAATCAAACATCTAGCAAGGGGTAAAGAGGATTTATTTTCCTCTAGCCAAAGTTGTCAGAGGCTATGACCCACTTGATATGGTGAGCTTTGACTCCTGAAGAAGGTTCCCCCCAACCAAGGTTGTTTGGAAATCAAAGCCAGACAGGATGACTAAAGTCAGGGGCTATGACCCACTGGATATGGTGAGCCTTTGACCCTTGAAGAAGGACTCTCAACAACACGAAGTTCCTTCAGTCAAGCTACCGGACCCAAGCTCTAACAAATCTTCTTGTTTATCCCGCGAGGTCCTTGAAAACATTACATGCATGTCATACACATCATTGCATAACAGGTATCCTTGTTGCAGGTTACTTACCTTTCCCGCTGTTTATTTCAGCAATGACTTCCCAACAAGATAACCAGGACCTTCTTGCTCAAGAGACTCGGTTCGGGGAAATCCTCCTGAATCTATCCAAGGGGCGGGAGGAGTTGAGGACACTTCTCATGGAGACTTTTGTCAGGAACAGTGCTGAGGATGAAAGGCTGAAACACCTACAAGCTGAGGTGGATGCATTGAAGGTCCAGATGCTGGGGCAGGTGACTGCCATTCAAGGGTTAGCTCAAAGACAAGATGAGCTCGGGGTTCTCGTCAACCAACTGCTTTAGGGCAACCAACTGGGGCAAACGCCTAAGGGTAAAAAGCCAGTCATCGTTCAATCACCGTTGAGACAAGGAGGTAAGGGGGGAGCTCCTCAAATGGCTCCAGTGTCACAAATTCAGCATCAACCTCACCGGCTTCAGCCAGACAAGTCCAGGAGGCAATTCACCCCGCTCAACATGTCGCTGTTTCAAGCTTTATAACGCCTGTTGAGATTGAATTTGATCACATTAAGGGCTCATCCCCGGAACCCCAACACAGCATCTCCTGTCTATGATCCCAACAAAAGGTGTGCCTACCACTCTGCCAGTCCAGGACATGATACAAATGAGTGTTGGGCTCTGAAGAACAAGATCCAGGACCTGATTGATGAAGGGGCATTGGAGTTCACACAGGATGGTCAGGCTGAATTTTTCTACCATTCCTCCAAGGCTCACCAGTTGAAGTAACAAGCCCTGAGATGAAAAGACTTTTGCTCATTAGGATTTTCAAGTTGTAACTTTCTTTTGTTTAAACATTTACTCATGTCAAACATTGTTATTTCATTAATGTATCGCATATGTCTGTTTTGAAGCAATATATTCGTATTCACTATATGCAAACTATTTTCATATTTTTTCTGATGTCAACTCTCAATTAACAATTCTAAGCCTCTTGAGGGAGGATGACGAAAACGATACCACAATTTACAGTATGCTTTTGAACAGACCCCGCTGATGACGTACAGGCATTGTTTCAATCCCTAAACACTTGAGTTATAAGGAAGATAATCCCTCGTCAACCCCTCTGAGCCAAAGAAGTAGGAGTTTTTCTTTTCGAAAATTAAAACCCTTTATCATAACTTGGGGCAGGGTAGTTCTCTCAGTTGATCCAAGTGCATAACAAATGGCACCAAAGAGGTCCTTACAAAAAAAAAAAAAGAAGACAGTGATGATTCCGAATAATCATAAGGATAGGCAGTCATTATATCTCAAAAATAAAAACCAAATAAGTCAAAACCTATGAAGGAGACTTACAAAACTGGGGCATCCCGCTGACTGTAATCATAAAAGAAACAGTTCAGGCAAAATTCAGGGATAGAGAAATCAAAAAGAAAGTGGTCATACAAACCCTCAACAAAAACAAAAAATGACTGCCTATTCAGAATAAATCATCAATATCTGAACCATCATTGGAACATCAGGACAAAGACTTAAACAAGGTCTAACGCACGATCAACTGAGCTTAGGTTTGAAGAACATCACGAAGAACAGGTGTGTACAAATATAATTTGAGCCTTTATCCTTTGTTTCTTAAACCGTGAACCAAGCCACGTTATAACCCTTAAAAAGTCCTAGCTGAAGCATGGATTAGTTCGAAAGCATACTGTTACAAAAGGTATCCTGACTCCTTAAGGCTTGCGGTAAAAGAACGAGTTGACATCACATGTTACAAAAAATCGCTTGTTTTTATGGAAAAAATGCATTTTCAAAAACTTCAAGACAGACATAAGCTTTGCATTTTTAACATAACTTTGTTTGCATACGACTATTTGTTTGAACAGCATAGAAGCTCGCACGACGAATATCTGATGAACAAAAGCACCCCCAAACAAGGGGCATGACATAATCATGGTCCATCATCTGGGGCAGTCCAGTCAAGATTCAGAGAATCTCTCAAAAGGCCAAATAGCCTGGGGCAAATCTCCGTCCGAGTCACTTGGGGCATTCCAACAATGAATCTTGTCTAATCAAACACCTTCTGGTGGCATGGCAGAACACTTCTAAACGGGGGCAGTTCCCTACATTCTGAAAGCACGGACATAGTCGAAAAAATACTACGCAAAGTCAAAGACCCGCTAGGTTGACACACCTAGGCAAAAATAAGGGCTTCCCGGCGAACCAAAAGGGTTCGGGCAAAAATAAGGGATGAAATGGAAAAAATCTGTACACCCAGCAAGTCGAAAACCTGAAAAGGCGGCTTGGGCAAAAATGGGTATCCCGGGGGACTGAAAACCCGAAAGGGCGGTCCAGGCAAAAGTTAGGGATCAAAGCGTACGACTATGTCCTATCATCTTGTCACCTGCCTACCTGAAGAAGGTTTGACCATCAACAGCTATCAGCGCCTCACAGGTCTTCCTCTCCCACCTCAGAAACAGGGGCAATAAAGAGTTGTCTAAGCAATCTAATGGCTCTGTCCTCCAAGGTATCAAGGTAGGTTCGGCTGAAGAACACAACCAGTATATCTTAAATCCCCAGAGAGTGGCTGAAGAACACAACCGGTATATCTTAAATCCCCAGAGAGTGAGCCAGCAAGTCAGGGCACTCTCTCCAAGCAAAGTTATACAATCAACCTTAAGGAAGTTGAGTATCCTCCAGCAGATCTCAACATTCCCCAGCAATATACAGGCATTCCTAACAAGCATCCCCGGCAGTCTTAGCCTGAAGATTGTTCCCAGGCGGTATACCAGACATTCATTGGAGTCACTTCCCCGTTACAATTCAAGACTTCCCCAGGAGAGTCCAATCCAGTTTCCCCAGGAAAAGTTGGAATCCATCTCCCCAAGCAGTAAGCTTATCCCCAGTAGATTCTGGAAGCTTATCCCCTACAGAGCACGAACGCGTCTCCCGGCTTTATTCAAAGAGTTATTTCCTCGCCAGGATATAACTGGGTTATCCTCAGCCAAAAGCCACGGAAAGAGCGTCCTCGACGAAGTCTTCTTATCCCCAGCGAAGTCTATTAACACTTCCAACTCAACAAGGGTACCCCCAGCAAGTTATCATCAACAACTCAACAAAGTCTCTTTCTCCCCACAGAATATTGCTTCCCAGCAAGATCGTTAGAGTACTTTTCTCCCCGCAGAGTAATCCATTCGCCAAGTTTATCCCCCAACAGAGTCATCTTCTCCTACCGGTATTCTTGCAACTATCATCCCCAGCGGAAGCAAAAAATCTATTCTCCAACATCAGCCCAGGAGTGACTTCCCGGCACCCGTCAAGGATTTACTTTCCTAAGACGAAAAACATACATAAACATCGCACTTCCATACATTACAGCATGCATATACACATCATATCTTACAAATCTCATTTATGTTGAGAACATCATTGCTTGATCTATATCATGCATTGCATATGACTGACCTCTACCTTTCAGGAAAGATGCAGTTAAGTTCTCAGCTACATTTCAAGACCTAGACCGGTTCAGTTAAATCGACCCTAAGATTTCTCTGTTTCTTATCCAGTCAAAGGCCTTCTCTGGTTCAGTCAGATCGACCCTAAGATCTCCCTGTTTCTTATCCAGTTGAAGACATTTCAAGACCTAGACCGGTTCAGTTAATCGACCCTAAGATTTTCTGTTTCTTATCCAGTCAAAGGCCTTCTCTGGTTCAGTCAGATCGACCCTAAGATCTCCCTATTTTTTATCCAGTTGAAGACATTTCAAGACCTAGACCGGTTCAGTTAATCGACCCTAAGATTTTCTGTTTCTTATCCAGTCAAAGGCCTTCTCTAGTCCAGCTAAATCGACCCCAAACAGATTTTCCTGATAAAGACTCAGTAGAAGATATCCAAGATTCTCTCAATGATTACTGTTGAGGTTGTAGTCGCCTGTGGTTCTCTCCCCGTTACTGCGGAGGTAGTAATCGCCCCAAGATTCTCTCAGCGTTACTGTTGAAGTAGAAGATATCCAAGATTCTCTCAATGATACTGTTGAGGTTGTAGTCGCCTGTGGTTCTCTCCCTGTTACTGTGGAGGTAGTAATCGCCCCAAGATTCTCTCAGCGTTACTGTTGAGGTTGAAGTCGCCCAAGATTCTCTCAATGATTACTGTTGAGGTTGAAGTCGCCCAAGATTCTCTCAATGATTACTGTTGAGGTTGAAGTCGCCCAAGATTCTCTCAATGATTACTGTTGAGGTTGAAGTCGCCCAAGATTCTCTCAATGATTACTGTTGAGGTTGAAGTCGCCCAAGATTCTCTCAATGATTACTGTTGAGGTTGAAGTCGCCCAAGATTCTCTCAATGATTACTGTTGAGGTTGAAGTCGCCCAAGATTCTCTCAATGATTATTGTTGAGGTTGAAGTCTCCCAAGATTCTCTCAATGATTACTGTTGAGGTTGAAGTCGCCCTAGATTCTCTCAATGATTACTGTTGAGGTTGAAGTCGCCCAAGATTTCTCTCAATGATTACTGTTGAGGTTGAAGTCGCCCAAGATTCTCTCAATGATTACTGTTGAGGTTGAAGTCGCCTATGGTTCTCTCCCCGTTACTGCGGAGGTAGTAATCGTCCCCAGATTCTCTCAGCGTTACTGTTGAGGTTGAAGTCGCCAAAGGTTCTCTCAGCGTTCCTGTTGAGGTAGTAACCATCCCTGGTTCATTCATCACCTTTTGAAGCTCCAGATCCAACTCCTGTAACCAATCAGGGCACATCCTTACAAAGAGTTTGAAGACCACTCTTGTAACAGGTCAGGTAATCATTTTTCTTTTGCAGGTACGCAGGTTCTCGCTAAGGAATCTCTTACGCGATCAACATCCAGATGGCATCTATAAGCCCATTCCCGACAAGGTTCTGTCACAGCTCCAGATGGCATCTATAAGCTCATCCCCCCATCCATCACTTCCAAATGGCATCTATAAGCCCATTCCCCCTACATCACATTGCTGATACTACACCATGCGAGTGCAAATTTCTGGGCACTCTAGTGTTCAATCATCTTCCACCTTCGGATCACGAAAGGCACGCAAGCCAATCTACATCCTCAGGTTTAAGAAGATTGAACAGGGGCAACTGTTGTACCCCAAATTTTGCCCTCCCATATTTCTCAAAACATTCCAAGAAAAATTCACAAGTCCAACCCGGCGCGTCATATTCAGGTATTCTTTCGCCAAGATATCTCTGATAACGTATTCTCAAATTCAGGTTCGGCTCAAGAGTCAATTCTTTAAAGAAGGTATCCGAATGTGTGAGTTTTCTCGAAGAAATATGGTGAAAAAGTGTGCTGAAAGTGCAGTTTTTACGCGCTAAAAAATTCATAACTTGAAGATCGTGGCTCGTTTTGAACCCGTTCCGGTGGCCAAAATTCCGTCTTGACATTATCTATGTTTTCATCTCTCACGGCTAGAAGCCAATTTCGATCAGAAGGTCTTCAAAAATGTGGATTTATCAAGTATTTTCGTGCAGAAAATTTGTGACAGAAGTTTATTTGCGTCATGTTCAAAAAATCATAACTTGGTCGATTTTCATTGTATCGAGCTGGTTCTGGCGCCAAAATTTCACAAATTGAGTTGGCTACATTTTCACAGAAGGTATTGAGTTCAAACGGTATTCAAAAGGCCTTCGTTTTTTGCTTAGAGTGCGTGACACGCTGAAAATCCTAAATGCTGAATATTATTTCATCTGGGCCGAAACTTCGAAAATTCATAACTCGGTCAATTTTTATCGGATTGGACTCATATTTTTACACAAGGTCACTGACTCATAGATCTACAACTTTGCTTCAAAAGTCGAGACCAAATTATGCACCGATCAATACCAATTTTTTATTGAAGAACGTGTCAGAGTCGACACTGGAGCCCAAAATAAGTTTGTCTGAGCTGAAACTTCAAAAATTCATAACTAATTCACCGTTTATCCGATTGAGCCGATTTTCGGACAGGAGTTAGTTCTCAATGTAGGCTACATTTTGTTTTCACATTTCAACTTCAAAAATTGCACTTAAGTCCCTGCGATTTATCCTGGAAAGTGACGAATTCAAGTGGACATTGGAGGCCCAATTGCACATTCAAAGCCCATTTTCTTTACCCTAATTTCCATTATATAATCACCTTCTTTTCACACAAACCAGGGAAGAGGAAAAGAGAGAAAAAAACCTTGCCACAACACTGTTAGAATATCAAATTCTTTCAAGAACCCTAAAACCTTGAAATTATTACAAATCTCTCTCTCACTACAAACAAGTCATCACAGTTACAAACCAACACCTCACTACTTCTTCAGTAAGGATAAGGTTGGCTTGATCTCCATGATCCTAATTTTCCAGTAAGGCATAAAAGCATTCAGGTCACTAATTTTCCAGTAAGGGTAAGATTGATTTGATCTCCATGATCAAAAGGGTATAATCATTCATACATGCCATATTGTGCCTAAACATTAAATTTCTTCATATATTGGCTTTATTTACATTTTATGATTTTATTTAATGTGTTCATGAGATTCAACACTGCAGATTTAGACAGGATCCCATGCAGGTTCATTAAGAAACATTGAGGCCAAAAGCCAAATGGCCAAAGTAGAAAAACTTATGCATGACACTAATACATGGCGAGACAGACATCCTAGAAGATTAAGGAACGTTGAGGCCAAAAGCCAAATGGCCAACAGCCAGAACACAAATGACCATGAAACCCAATCCAATGGCCAAAGAATGCAGACCACGGTACTCAGGAGTCATTGAACACGCACGTGATGCCAGAAAGTCAAACAAGGCTTTTTGTCTAATGGGCCAGATTTCTCACAAAAAACCTCCCTTTGGGTCTGAATACCCTCCATGGTTTGCACATTTTTATTTTTTTATTTGATTTTCCTTTTTATTCTTTTAATTGTTTTCAATTGTTTTCTTTAATTTCATAAATTAATTTTCATAAGATAAAAAATCAGAAACTAAAATATATTTAATTATTATTATTTCACTATTAATTTATTTTGTAAATAAACTTTAATAATTAGTTTAGTAAATTAGGTTTTAAAACTTTAATCTTTTTCTCAATAAATTAAAATATGTAGAAATTAGATTTTTTAAATTTTTATCACTTTTCTTAATAAATAATTTTTTCTTATTATCATTATTATTAATTACTAATTTATTTTGTAAATAAACATGTACATTAAATATTTAGTAAATTAGGTTAAACTTTAATATTTTTCTTTAATAATTAAAAACAACTTAGAATTAGGGTTTCTCTTGAATTTTAATTTTCTTTATTTCATAAATACAAAAACCATCAAAAAAACATTTCTTTTCTTTAATTTAATAATTAATTAACTTTTCATTCAATTTAATTCCAAAAGGGTCCAACGCCCTCACTTTCAATTTTAATTCCAACTCGCGCATTTTATTTTATTTCTTATAATATTATGTAACTCTCCCAAAGCCGTGTAAATTTAATTTCTCGCACTTTACCTTTACTTCTTTATTTTCTGTCAAATCGGGTCCTGGAAATTTTGGCGATGTGGACTCGCGCCTTTGTAATAGTTTAGAACTTTTAATTTCCGCATCTTTTTAACTGTTAATAATGGCATGCAAGAATGAATGACAAAATAAAAACAAGCGTAGATCACCCATGGCATGACAAGACGGATATCTGAAAACGACACACAAATCACACACCACCCCTAGGGTACGCCTCACTGTTGCCTTTCCTCGAAAGGTGATCGTCGAGTAGAGGATGTCTTAGTAAGTCCTCATGATCCGGGAACCTGGCATGAGGGTAGCTTCTAAGGTGTCTTCCTATTGCTCTGGTGATCACCATGTCCCGAATCTCAAATTGACCCGAACACCTCCAATAGTGGTGCTACCTACCTCTCAATGGTGGGATGGCACTACTTTAAAGGACATCTACACAGACGAATTCCTTAGGGTAGGTAGACGACTCTAGATACTTGCTCTAAATCTCAAAACAAAATCAAAATACTTTTCACACCAACACATTTTCAAAAGCTTTCGAAAGCAATTTTTCAAACACTCTTGAGGACCGATACAAGAGTCGAACTGGAATTTTCAAAGAAACTTTTTTAAAACCCACTCACACTTTGAAAAGCAAACACTTTTGAAAACACAAATGAGCAAGTATCTAAGAGCCCATGGATAACCATGGATAGAAAGGGTGCTAACACCTTCCCTTTCTATAAATCTACCTCCCGAACCGAGAAACTATCTCATAAGGAATTTTGCTGTGCTTTTGTCCTGTCCATGTTGGAGAAAATAAAAGACGATGGCGACTCTTGCTTACCGCGACATTTCGCGAACCAGCGTTAAACAGTCAGTTCCAGATCCACCGATCACACATAGGTAAGTACCCTCTTGAGTTTAGTTGGCTCAAAACCTGTCCTATAAATAGTAACCGGGTTTTAAGGAGCTCAATATCATTGGATTGTTTTCTATGTTCATCGTTTCGGTTTAGCCACTGAACTAGCGACCAAAATATTCCAAGAAAACAATCCTCAATGAGTGTAGTATCGAGTATCTACCAACTTCGGACTGCACCAAAGTCGGTCATCTCACTACCCCTAATAAAGGCCAAGATGGTCAAGTAAGGTTCTAGGTCATTAGTGCTTAGTGACATCACTCAGCGGCCCCGTACTCTCCTTGACTTGACTCAAGGGTTACCGGTACTCACAAATATGTCGCACTAATATAGCTATTGCTTCAACCCTGTCGGTATACCCCGCACAGTTTCCACAACGTATTGCTATCTATGAATGTTTCCCAAATCCGGGTTAGGATTTATAGAACTCCGATACAAGCCCACAATTAAAAGCATACAAATAAATACAAATGAAAACACAAGTGATCTAGTCCTAAGGTATACCTCACTTATAACTTTCCCCAGCAGAGTCACCAGTTCTGTGATCGGTGGGAACGAGAACTGACTGTTTTTTAGTATACTGGTTCGCGTTTGTGTTTGTTTTCACAAAGTGTTGCGGTAAGCAAGAGTCGCCACCGTCTTTTATTTTATCCAACAAGGGAAAGGACAAAAGCACAGAAAAAATTCCTTTTCGAGAATGTTTCTCGGGTTCGGGAGGTAGATTATAGAAAGGGAAGGTGTTAGCACCCTTTCTATCCGTGGTTATCCACGGGCTCTTAGGTACTTGCTCACTGTGTTTTCAAAAGGTTTGCTTTTCTTTGTGTTTGTGGGTTTTGAAAAGAGTTTTGTTTTTGAAGAAAGTGTAAGTGCGAAAAGTTTTTGTTTTGTTTTAAAAAGAGAGCAAGTACTTAAGAACCTCTACCTACTCAAAAAGGAATTTAATTGTGCAAATTTCCTTTAGACAGTGCTATCCCATTATTAAGGAGTAGGTAGCACCGTCGTTGGAGTTTTCGGGTCAATTCGATTTAAGGGACTTGTGGTCACTAAAGCAACGTTAGGAAGCCTTAGTGGTAATCCTAATGTCTTAGATCATTTTTATCGAGGCAACCATTTTGAGGCAACTTATGATCTTGGGACAAAAGGACGACCTCTAAAACATCCTATACTTAATGACCACATTCGAGGCAACCAAGTGAGGTGTACCCTAAGAGTGGCATGTGCAAGTGTGTCAATTTTCAGTTTATATTATCTTTGTATTTTTAGGTGCTCTACTATTTGTTTTTAGATCTTGTCATACAATCCTAGTTAGCATACATCTAAGCAGTTAATATATATACAGGAATTTAAAGTGCAGAAATTATAAATCCTACACTATTACAAGGCTTCAGGGAGGGGATTATTTACATGTCCAAAATTGGGGGAATAATAAGCAGTTACGATAAAATAAACGCGCATGAAACTTAAAAAACCCTAGCATATAATCTTTTTGTTGTTTTATTTTATTTTTTTGAGAAAATGTTAAATATTGAGTTAAGTCGAATTTAATTAATTAAAAAAATACTGATTAAAATTTATTCTAAAACAAACCTAATATTTTTTGTATTTTTGTTTATGAAAAAAGATTGAATTTGAATAAAACCTAAGTCTACCGATTTTAAAATTGGAGAAAATAAGTTAAAATGATTAATTAAATTAAATCCTAATTCTAAGTTGTTTATTTTTTATGATTTTTTATGTTAATTAAAACTAAAACTAAAAGGAATAAACAGAAACAAAATAAACAGAGTACAAATGGGCCAGGCAGCAAAAATAAGGAAAAAATGCAATTCTGGTGGCCTGGGTCGAAAAAGATGCAGGCTGTCTTTCGACCCAGTGAAGAGGCTGGATCGAAGGTGCATGAGGGGCTGCACTCTGAGGGGGTTCGATCTGGACATGTTATCCTTCGAACTGGAAGTCCTGGGTCCAGTTCGAAGCTAAACTATTGAGCTTCGAAGCTCTGAACAAGAAGCTGAGCATGAGGTTCCTGCAAAACGAAACACATATCAAAAGTCCAGGGGGGACTTAACCCCCCTGGTTCGAATCTCCTCTTATTCGCATCTGCTGAACCTGGGTCTGGGTTTGTTTTATCCTGGGATTCGAAGGATAAACTCAAATTGTGCCCAAGCAATGGCACAATCTCAACTCTGCACTGTAGCTCACATGAAGCACATTAAATCATTCACAAATAGAAAAAATATGAATATGCAATCGAAATGAATTTGAGAGTGAGCTTGATATTAGATTTTTCTTTTTACCAAATAGAGGTGCTTCGACCTGTAGTTCTGAGGGGGGAGGCGTTCGCTGGGTGGCAGCTTTGGCTTGGAAAATTCTGGGCAGCGTCTCTCCAAGTTCTCTATTTTTCTGTATATTTTTTCTTGTGTCCTCCTTTTGTTAGCATTTGTGAATTATTTATATAGAGGGGGTGAAGGGGACAGGAAGACAAAGGTTTAAATGACCTTGATTATGTGTTTTGACAGCCATGAATGAGAATTTGTAACGTTGGCTAAACACATGGGATTCTGTCCCTTTTTGAATTTTGAATGACAAGCAGCTGGCCTTCGAATGCTCCCCTTCGAATGGGCTGATGGCTTTTTTCGAATGCTCCCTTTTGAATGGGCTGATAATCTCCTTCGAATTCTCCTTCGAAAGCTTCTTCGAATGGACCCTTTGAATGCTTCTTCGAATGGACCTTTTTGGAATTCCAATCGAAGTACTTGTCCTTAATGCCAATCGAAATGCTTCTTCAGAGTGCCAATCGAAATGCTCTATCAGAATGCCAATCGAAGGGTTTTTCAGAATGCCAATCGAAGTGTTCCTTCAGAATGCCAATCGAAATGCTTCTTCAGAGTACCAATCGAAATGTTCCTTCAGAATGCCAATCGTAGTTCTCCTTCAGAATGCCAATCGAAATGCTCCTTCAGAATGCCAATCGAAATGCTTCTTCAGAGTGCCAATCGAAATGCTTCTTCAGAATGCAAATCAAAGCATCACTCAAAAATTTTCCTTTTCCTTAGGCAAGAGTTTGTGATCAACCATGCAAGGGGAAGGCTTTGGGAAACATGAGAGGGCAAATTTTGGGGTGCAACAATATACTTGACAAAAAGCAAATGCAACTTGTTCTGTGGAAGCTTTGGTTCTACCAATCCTCTAATGAGTTCCAAATGCAAGTTTCAAGATGGTCATCCAACTAACCTCTAATTATTAAATTGTTTTTACTTTGTGCCCTTTTATTTTTATGCTTTATATACCATTTACTTTAAGCATTACATTTAATGTCATTTTTATTTTTCTCACATCAGCTTTTCTTTTTCTCTTCTAAAACACTTAATAATCAACATGAACCATAAAAAACCCTTTAATGATACTTGGACTACTGGGTTACTATCCTTGGCATTATGGAGCATTGGACTTCTTGGACTTAGGATTAGAAACCTTGGCCTATGTTGGAGACCTTGTGACCTTGATGGATATTTTGTCTGGATTTCTTGAGGTTTACCTTAAGACATTTGGTTGTTTGTTTGTTTTTATGTGCAGGTTATTGTTATTACATCCTTTGTTTGTAATTTGGAATTCACCTGTATACAGTCGTTACTCTGCCCAATTTTTTTGAAGACTTAATACACTTGAAGTTTGGTTCTCACGGGAGGTCTAGTATCTTTTCTTGCTTGGTTTCAATCCAAATAATGGGAATTCTATCTTGACTCATAATGTCAAGTATTGGCTCCTTGTTGGTTAAATGGTTCTTATCCTTAGCTTTTACCTTACGCTTTAGGATAGCCTCTTATTCTCCTCCCATCTTCTTAGATTTCAAAAATTCTCTCTCTCCTTTTGAAAATTCTTCTTGTTTCTTTTGAACTTGAACCATTTTCATAATAAACTTGTACTTACGTCCATGCATTTCCAAAACATTTTCATAAATAAAATTCAATCAACTTAATAATACCTTAACATTTTTTGTGAGAATACTAAAAGTCAATCAATCTCATTTCAAACCATTTTGCCACTTTGGCTTTTTATTTTTAAAACCTTTCTCAAAATATTAGACTCTTGTCAATCCTTGTAGTGATGCAAACAACTATACTTCTACAATATGTAGTAAAGAGAGATATTTTTCACTTGGATGTTGAGTGAGGCATTGTTGATCTTAAAATCCAAGCCAGATCCTCCACTTTGAGATGATGCAAATTCTCCTTTCTCATGAGAGTGGGTAGTAAGTATGTTTTCCATACGGACAATGACAATGACGTCTTATCTCATAAAATTAACCAACACACTTGTGTTTCTTTTTTTAATTTTTAAAGGTGAACTACGTGTACCCTGATCCCCTATTGCACGAAAGGTGGTACGTAGGCACTAAAGGTTCGGAATCGCGGCGGGTGCAAAACATAAAAAAAATTATTTCTTTTCTCACCTCTACCATCTATTTTACATACAACATTTTATAGCCAAAATATACATATTTTTGAAAGAGGTTATGGCGGAGTACCGTAGATGTTTAGGGTGCTAATACCTTCCCTTTGCATAACCAACCCCCTTACCTTGAATCTTTCCCCCTCTTTTTGGGTTACTCGCTTTTTTCCCATATTTGGAAACAATAAAGCGCGGTGGCGATTTTTTCATTTTGATTTATTTAAGTCTAGTCAACCCAATGGCTTAGTCTTAAACATTTCTACCGCAACAGAAAAAATGGCGACTTCATTGGGGAAAGATTGACCTCTTTCCGGTCCATCCCTAAGTGGGTTGAGCCTACCTTTGTTTATATTTGTATATGTGCTATTGTTGTTTATGTGTTATATGTTGTATATATTTTGTCTGGATTTTCCTAGTTTTCAAGATGCTCGGTGATTACTTATAAGTTCTATACCCAGACTTGGGCAAACTTTAAGATAAGACGGGCGGTATAGTCATGTTAACTTTGAGGGAGTAATCCCAAAAATGGAGGCATGAGATCCCCCACTTAGTGGAGGCCCCTTCGACTGTAGTTTTGTTTACTGAGTAATCGGGAAGACGTACTGCTTTCGACCCGGGAGCCTGTTGAAGCTGAGGACCGTAGAATACCTAACCCATCTTGTCCTTTTAGGTGTAGTGCGGAAACTATGACGGAGTAATCCAGAAATAGTTGTCACGCGATACTACGCTCAAACGAGTTTTCTTGAGAATATTACTAATTACCGAGTCAATCAGGAAGTTGGTAATATCCGAAGGAAGGATGTAGACTCTGGGAACCTCTAGAACCTTGTTCAGCAGGTGATAACTCTTAGACCATACCTTATGGGTAGTACCTTCTACCTCATGCTCGTGACGTTGAACCTATGAACCCTATATGTGTGATCTTGTGTGTGATTGTTGCATCATGCATCCATGCATTCATAAGCATCTTTTGAAGGAATTTCATTTCAAGGGACTTGAAAGTTGACCATTTTTGAATATCTCAGGTACCTTCTGACCATGGATTCTGGAAAAAGAAAAAACCAGAAGATACATCTTCAAGGATCCCAAGATAGATGAGTTGATCAGTCTAATTCCCTATATTGAGTGTTCTGCAGATTTTCAGAAGAAGTATGGATCCATCATTCCTCTCATGAAACTTAGGATGAAGGAGGGTATTATCTCGACCTTGGTCCAGTTCTATAATCTGATGTATCATTTCTTTACTTTCCATGATTATCAGTTGACGCCTACACTGGAGGAGTATTCTTATCTTTTGGATTTACCTATTACCGATCGTGTTCCTTTTACTGGTTTGGAGGTGAGCCAAAATCACATGAGATTGATGCTTTGATTCATCTAGGGGAGTCTGAGGTTGAAGCCAATATGACTACTAAAGGAGAGATTAGAGGATTACCAGCTCATTTCTTATTGGAGAAAGCTCATTACTTTTCCAGGATGAAGAGTACAGTTGCTTTTGAGGCCATCTTTTCTCTACTTGCTTACAGGTTGTTCTTATTTCCTAATATGGACAAGTTTGTTGCTGTTAATGCTATCAGGATATTCATGATTGGAAACGTAGTTCCTACATTGTTGGGTGATGCTTATTACACTATTCATCTTCAGAATTCTTATCATGGGGGGATGATTATCTGTTGCACGCCGTTGTTGAACCGATGGTTTATCTCTCATATGCCTCAGTCTGATGCTTTTTCGGATGTCAGGAAGGAACCTCGTTGGGCTCCTAAGATCATGGCACTTATTCACTCGGAAATTGATTGGTATCATCGAGCTTACAGGATGTAGAGATTGTTGGTAGTTGTGGTAGTTTCCCCAATGTACCTCTTCTTGGTACAAAGGGAGGAATTAACTATAACCTTGTTCTTGCACGATGACAACTTGGTTATCCGATGAGGGATAAACCAAATAGTATTCATTTGAGTAGTTTCTTTCTGAAGGAAGGAGAAGACCATAAGGAATCTAGGGAGCAGATTCCAAAGGCCTGGCGTCACATCCATAAGAAGAGTAGGAAAGATTTGGGACCAAGAGGGGTTGTTTCTTTGGATCCGTATCTTCAGTGGGTCCAAGCGAGAGTTATTTAGTTGAAATGTCGTATTCCCAGGAAGCACCTATTCCTGATTTGTTTGTGAAGACCACTCCTCCCTTATTGGATGATATAGAAGAACTACAGTTTGCTTTAGTCAGGATGCAACAAGAAAAGGATGCTTGGAAGAATAAGTTCCAAAATTTAGAGATTTCCTATAGAGCAGATTTGAAGGAGAAAGACAACTTGATTGAGATCCTTGAGAGTAGGGCTTTAGAGATCATGGAGAGGCAAGGGGATTTATTTTATCCTAAGCCTTAGTTAGATACTAGTTGCTCACTTCGTGATTCAGGTGATTGGAAGGAGGTTGCCACCAGATATGCCGAAGAAAACCAGAGGTTGAAGGCTCAGATTACCAGGCTTACAAGGAAGCGCCAGCGTATAGAGTAATCTCCATCAGCTTTACTTCTTAGGGTTTTAGACTTTATTTTCATCTTGTACTTGGGATTATTGAAACTTGTAATCCATTTTAAAGTTATTATAATAAAAAATTTCAGTATTTCAAATGAGTTATTACTTTGATATTTGCAATGTGTCTATAAATCTTTAAGTCCCTTGAAATATTAATAATAAAAATTAATCATGTGCATTTCATATCATGCATCACATTTCACGTATTTCTTGCATTTGTTATGCATATCCAGGTGTCTTACCAAGCTTCTTTACTTCGTTCAGCAAGCTGACTCACCACTACAACACTCGAGCTAATTTCAGAAGGAAGATGGACAACATAGAACAAGAGAATCACGAGCTGCACGAGGAAGTTTCTACTTTTAAGGCCGACATGGCCAATCTTACTGTTCTAATGGAATATCTGGTGACTGCTCAGAATCATCCACCGAGTGTTCAACCTCAACCAACAAGAATTACTGCTTAAGCTCCGACTGTTCCTGTGTCTGCTACTCCAACTGTTATTCAAAATCGCATGCCTCAAGGTTATCCATGGGGAATTCCAGAGAACTTTGTGCCTGAAGGTTTTAATCTTGGTCCTCAAGATGCTCTGGTTGTTCAGACTACCGTTACCCCTGCACCTCCTGTGACGCATACTGCTCCTGCTGCGCCTCCTTCGGTGAATATGGTCCCATTTGCTAATGATGATATGTGTCGCCCTTTTCCTCCACCAAGTGAAGACTTAGGTCTTTTTGATAAAATGGACGACTTTCAATAACAATTTGACAAGATGCAGAGGGAGATGAAGGCCCTCAGGGGAAAAGAGTTATTCGGGCAGAACGTGAATGAATTATTCTTGGTCCCAAATGTTAAGATACCTGCAAAGTTTAAGGTCCTAGAGTTCTAGAAGTACAAGGGCAACACCTGTCCTCGTGCTCATCTTGTGATATATGTAAGGAAAATGTCTACCCATACTGATGATTAGCGTCTGCTGATTCACTTTTTCAGGATAGTTTGACAGGTGCTGCGCTCAAGTGGTATATGAGTTTGAACAGCGTCAACATCCATATTTTCAATGACTTGGGAGAAGCATTTATCATACAATACAAATACAATATGGACATGGCGCCTGACCGTGATCAACTCAGAGCCATGGTCTAGAAAGACAGGGAATCATTCAAAGAATATGCGCAGAGATGGCGTGAGGTATCCACCCAAGTGATTCCTCCCATGGAAGAGAAGGAGATGACTAAGATTTTCTTGAAAACTATGGGTGATTTCTACTATAAGAGGATGGTAGCAAGTGCACCAAGTGACTTTACTGAAATGGTAGGCATGGGTATCCTGTAACACCCGGATTCCACCCCAAGCAATTGTGCAAAATAAATCAGAGTTATAAAGTTTCAATGATACAAATGAATCGGGACATCACAAATTCTTCTAACAAATTCATTGCATTCATCGTGGATATATAACACTTTCAAAACATCAGATGAACCATCAACATAACATCTTTAATTAAATAATTCAAAAACTGAAAATCAACGATCAAAAATCAGCAAACGTTCATCCCCCCGAGTGTTACATAACAGAGCAATGATACCGACTCGAACTACTGAAGGTACACAACCTTCACTCTCGATTACCTGCACGTTACCAACATAAGGGAAACATTCAAACATAAGGGGTGAGATATCTAACAATATAATAAAGCACATGATAATTAATATATAAATTAAATCAACAACTCTGCCCCAGAATTAAAATGAGGGTTTTTCATGAACAGAAAAGAAACTCCTACTCCGAAGGCTCAGAGGGGTTAACGAGGGTCTATCTCCCTTATATCTTTGGTGTTTAGGAATTGAAACAAGGCTTGTACATCGTCAGCAGGGTCTTACTCAAAAGCATACCAACCAGAGATTTTTTTGTGCTTTTAGATTATCTTCATCTTCCTTCCAATCTTTACCTAAGCATAAGAATTGGAAACTTGGTGTCAATATGAAAGTAAAACATTTAAAGAGTGATAACAAGTAGATGAATAAAAATGAAAGGAACACTTCAAGACAAGCATACTTATTGCATTACGATTTTCATTCAAAAATAGACAGGTTTCTACATGCAAGCAATGTTTAAACAAACAAGCAATAATGCAAATAAAAATGTGGTAAAGAAACCAATGATTGCCATCGCCGAGGATACTTGACTCCGTATGAACTTCTTAACTCTGACGACTTTCTACAATCTTGATGCTTGAATAAGCGATAGAATACCCCTTCTGATCTGATGTGAACACAACAGTCTCTGAATTGATCCAGTCTTGGACCTTGTCTCTAGATGACATGCCATCTTTAATCAAATGGCCAGGTGCCCCAGAATAATATGCATAGAAGATTATTTTAGGAGAACAAATGAATTCTTTACCAAGCGAATTGGTATAAACTGTATAATCAAGCATCTTATGCCACAAAGAAATATTATAATTCATCTTCTATCACAACAGAAGAGACATCCACCTAGTGAGAAAGAGTCTGGCAGTTGGCCAAATAGGAATTGGACTTTTAGAAGAGACGCCAAATAGGTGTTGGACTTTATACTTCAACCCCTTTACAGTCTTCAATATCAAAATCGAGTGCCCCAGAATAAGGGATACATCTAGCATGTGCATCACAATTAGAAGATATTTTTATGGGAGGAGGACCCCAAAGATCAGAGCTTCCAATTGAACTTCCACTAGGCGAGGAAATAACTAGATGTAATACATTGGGATCGCATCAACATTCTCATCAGGCTTCTTCTTTCTTTTCTTAAAAGCTTTATCCCATGAATTCACTTGGGGAACAAAGACTAGTTGTTGTCGAGTAGATCAGGGAATGCAAAGCTATGGAGAGTGCCCCTGATTGAATAGTTGGATGCCTCGGCGTGGTAACCACATATGACATTCGTATCATGATCTGGAAGGGAATTTATAGACGGTACCAAAGTACGGGGTCTAATCCACTGAAGCTCAAACAATTGTGGAAACCAATGAGAATGAAGCACTAATATAAGATCAACTCTTCTTTAGGCGTATTCTAATCTCGCTGGTAAAACATGTTCCTTGAATTTGCACAGTTAATGGGAACCACCTGCTGATAAGATGTTCCAAGAATTCAAGATCGTGTAGCACTCCATGGTTGAAATCAATTCCCAAAATATGAGGATAAGAGAGAACCTATGTTGCGGTAATAAGTGTGGGATTATTGATATCATCATCAGGGCTTCCACGGCCTGACTCACCTGAGTCTTCAATCGATTATCTTCCTTATCGAAAAGTTCAACACAAGACTTACAAATATGATTCCCTGGAAATAACAGAACATGTACGTTATACATGTGGTTAACCATGTTATGTATGCAAAGACATGGGATCAAAGTTCCATCATTTCTGAATATAATTGTTGCACTTTTCTGAACCATATGAATATCAATATAACCAAATCAGAGGTCCGGCATAGCTTCCGCACATACAAGAACCAAGTACCTTGTAGATCATCAATTTTGTTGGATTAAGGCTTCTAGAACACTGGATACTATTGAGCCATTTATGAACATGTTGGGAATACCAAGATCGAAGGCCCGAATGAACCTCCAAATAAACAAGTCAGGAACTCAAAATAAATCAGAGAACCATATGGTCACCAACAAAATATAGTCACCAACAGAACAAGTCACCACAATACCTATAAAGATTATCCCATCCCCACTCACCGGTAAAGACTAGGTCAGGGTAAGGCAATGGTAACTCAAAATCACAGGTTCGCTTGAGAATACTATCATCATACACCTACGTGATAATGATAACACCTCATTAAAACCTCATATGAGCGTGGACGACACATCCGTCTAGGGTAATCTACATCCTCTATATGTCATGTTCCACTCTATTCCTAGTGTTCCTATTGTTTGTCACTTGGCCTTGGTATTGGGCCGTTTACCTCATAGTAACACCCAACCAAATCAAGAAGCAGATCCAATACATCATTAGTATATGGAAAACAGTAATATGCAATGCATATATATATGCTCATGTAATCATGTATGAATGAATAAATTGAAAACATAAAAATAAACACCCAAAGAAAAGAAGACAAGAGCTAGGAGTGACTCCGGGATGGACAAGAAATTGGTCGACCTATCCCCAGTGAAGCCGCCAGCTGAAACACTCGGCTGAAAATAATCAAACAATAAAGTCGCCATCGAACATCTTTTATCTCACATGAAGGGAAAGGTAAACATCGAGAAAACCTGAGAAAGGAGAAGTCACGGTCTTGCGACCAAGATATTGGGTAAGGGAGTCTGTTACACAGGGGGGAAGGTATTAACACCCCACACGCCCGTAGTACTCTATGGTATCCACTCTTTTTATCTATTTTATGGGTGTGTTTAATTTATGCTTATTGTACTATTAAGGAAGAATGCATGCAAAAGAAAGGAGAAAAGAATGTAGGGAAACTAAAGTTGTGCTCGCTTGCGCCCTACCCCAATGGTTACGTATCCTTTTTAAGGAATAAGAGTTACCGTAGTTTGGCTCACATATTTTTGTTTGTTTGTGTTTTTATGAACAATGTTAATTCCGCCTTCTGCTGCATCTCGACCTTTGGAGACTCATGCGTTGGCACAAAAGTAAATTAATCATGTCCTTACTGAAAATGGTTTTGAGTTACGCCCTCAAGGTAAGATTCCATATTTAATTGGTTGGTGTTTTGTTACCTTGAAAAAGGGTTTAAGTATGATTAGCATATTTTATGATTTGCTAATAAAAAGGAAGTTTTTGTTTTAAATACAAGGATGCAAAAAGGGAAGAAAAGAGTCTAAGGGAGACTAGCATATTTTAAACCTGATGTTATCATATAATGGTGGTCCTAAGGTTTGGATTAACAAAAGGGAAACATCTACCTAATGTTAGCATGCATGGCTTACAACCTAAGGTCTAACTCACATCCGAAGGGAAAAAGCGCATCCTAAGGGAACATGGTATATACAAGGATAAAACAAACAAGCTCGAAAGATCACACACATAAAATAGTAAGGAAAAGAAACAAAATGCTTTAGCCAATGGGAACGTATCACACGAGACAAACAAGCGGGAGTAGGATGTAAAACAAAAATGTGATGCCCGGAGCGACTGAACACCTAGCCAAGATATAGGAGATCAAGGTAGGCGACATAAGACAATATGAACGATCACGGAGTATCAGCATTGGCTAATGCGAACTCCTGAAAAAGTGTGGGGGTTTGATTGCGGAACCCTTCCCCACTTGACGGACTCGATAACAAGAGCAGACACAACTCCGAAGCATCATGGTGCGTCACGAGCTAAGGATGACGCAGACGAAATTGTGGGGGTTGATTATGAACCCTACCCGCTCTCCTCTTTTTGAGGATTTATCCTTTGTACATATGCGAACACAAATATAAACACACGTGCGGAATACCTACTTCAAAGGTAGGGTTTTAAACAAACACAAATAGCATACATAAAGCACACAATACGGAATTGCCCTAAACGGGTCTTTAAATAAACCAGAGGGGGTCCTAATATGATTAGCAACGGAGACCCCCGTCATACATCTCTACCCTACTTCTCATGGAATCAGAAAGCAGTAAAGCCCTACTTCTCATGATCTCTAGAAAAGAGGTAAAGAAATGCGATAAAGTGCGGAGAAATACGAAAGGTAGTAGCGGCAACTACTACAATCAAGCTAATTATCGAAAGCGGATGAAAGCAATGGAGAAGCATGAAGTATGCGTCGAGCAAGCTTCATCAAGAAACAAACAAATTCAGAAACGATATTCAACTAAGATAAAAGAAAATGTGAGTTGCGAATGCAACGCGTGATCATAAGTTCATGCACAAAGCATCATAAAATATCACATGTATCAGGATAACATATAATATGATATGAATTTCTCATAATGATGAGAAATAAGGTGTGTCGCATTGGGAGCGAGCATAAGCCATATGCTTCGATCACATAATAACTTGTTTCGTTACATGATCGAAAGCATAAAAAAATGTACCTTGCACAGTGAACAAACGCGTCAAAAATAACGAGGCACGATGGTATGAAAATATGAATAAGAACTAAAGGAAAAAAGTATTTTTTTATTAGTTTTTTTATGCGAGGAAAATTCTAAAAAAACTAAAGAATTAATAGAAACATTCAATTATATTCTACCACTTTTTATTGTTTTTATTATTTTTTATCATGTACTTTTATTGATAAGAATTGTGAAAAAGAAATTATTTTTAAAATTAAATAAAAAAACAAAATGAAAATAAAAGAAACAAAGGGGTAAAGTCAGAATGGGAGTATGGTATAGCAAATTTGGGCGCTGGCCCATTCATGTTGAGGTCCAGAAACTCTTTTTGGAATTGTACCAAAAAATAGGCGATTGGGCTATAGAGAGGATGCCATTCGGAGGCCCAGTCCATTACTCAGTGAGAGTGAGCAGAGAAAGGATGAAGAAGGAGGTTCAGAGGTGAGGAATAGAAGGTTGATGATGTATGAAGATGAAGAATAGAGTGAAGTTTTGCAGAGAGAAAATTGAAGGGAGTTTCAGAGAGAGTTGAAGGTTGAAAGGTGAGTCTCCTTGATAGTTTCTATTATTTTTCTGGTGAGTGAATCCTCTCTCTCCTTCGGTTGTATTCTGTTACGATCTGCTGCATTTTATGTTAGGAAGTTGGTTGAAATTGGTTAGTTTCGGTTAGGAGTTGTTGGGAAGTTAGTTGGAGTTGGTTATTTGCAAGTTGGCCGTTAAAAACAGTTAGAAGTTATGCAAGGGTTCTGTTGGTTTTTTTTGTTAGCTGAATTAGTTACAGTTTGTTAATCCTAGGTTGAGAAGTTAGAAAAAATATGTTAGGAAAGTTAATGAAGTGAATTACTGAGATGGATTTCTCTTAGTATCATTTATTTTCGGTTATGAAAATAAATTGAAGGTGGAGTGAGGTTAGCAAGCAGATGCGATTTTTTGTTGGTTAGAGATGGATGGAAAAGATGTAGCAGTTATGAATCGGTTAGAAGTTCTGTTAGTTGAGTGAAATGTTAAGTATCTAAATTAACTTTGGTTTTGAATATCGAAATTGAATGTATAATGTGTGCGGGCTGTTTGAGATTGCTTGCTTATGTTTTTCTTTGATATACATCGCTGTAACTATTAACTTAGTTAATCGTTTTGGACAAGTTTATGAATGGTTAACTGGATTGGTTTAATGATTTGCATCTATTTCTATTCTAATATGCAGGGATGTTGTGGTACTGTTTCATTAGCTTGTGTAGGGCCCTGGCTATACTCGTGATGATGATGAAGCGTGATGCAAAGAAGAGAGGTTACTTGGTAAAAGTATTGAGGGCATGGCTAAGGTACAAGCATGGTTTATGGCATGAGGATTAGAACATGAATAGTCTTGGAGAAACTGAAGATGGAAGCATAAAGCTTTTAGGATAGGTTTTTGTTTTGTGTAAATTTATCTTTGTAATATACTTGTAATGTAATAATGGAAACTTGAAGTTTAATGACCATGTAATCTTGTAATCTTGGAACTTCAATGATAAATTCCAATCCAAAGAAAACTTCTCTTTCAAATTGTATGCTTCTTTTGATTTCGTATTGTGTATGGAATGATGATTATTTTGGACAATGAACGAGGGAGTTGGAAATTTCTTGAAACCTAAGTGAAATTTGATGAACTTGTGTGCTTGTAATCGAAGGAACATTGATGAAATTTGGATGGTATGGTTGAATCTCCTTGAAATAATATCGAATAAAGATTATCTTCTTGGATTCCATGAAGATTCTTATGAACTTTGCCTAGCATTTGAATGAAACTTTAAATTGTGTTGTCCAATTGATTTCCATATGCACTTTATCATTCTGTTTGAATTTTGAATAAGTATCATATAAGATGATAACCAACAAGAAAATTGATAAGGATTTTCGCCATAGTTTCAACAATATCCATTCCAATCTTGCATAGTCCAACACTACACCATGTCCTCCTCATATCTGATTCTCTTGATAAATCCAAGCATAGAGAAATAAACTCTACTCCATGATCCAAGGGACTTGGTAACTTGAAGAAAAATTCTATAATAACAGTGATCCTAAAAACTTAGCTTCCAACTATAATTTACAAGGAACCCAATTAAAAAATCTTGCACGAAGATTAGAGCCGTAAAGCAATAGAAAGATCCTAACTCTTGAATATCCTTGACCCCATGTTAAATTTATTGATTAACGGTGCATGGTGTGTTAAATGACCTAATGAAGTGTATGTAGATGAACTGAGGAGTGCAAGATGCGTAAGTCAGATAAAAGTAAAAGGGTAGGACAGATTTGGGGTATTAAAAAATCATAACATACAAGATCTCAATCACATTCATGCATAATATAATTTTCAATTTGCAGTAGACCGCGCTAAGCGCCATCTGCGAAAACTAGAAAAATTATTGTGGACAGCATTCTGTCCAGGCAGGAATTTCACACTACCAATCCATGTTCTAATGCTCATTTTTCACCAAATAAACATATTCTAGCATGTATATATCAGAGGGAACCTATTTGTATCATAAAAACTATATTTCCAAAACCTAATTTCCAAATCCCTAAATCAAATTGGGTGATTCAAAACCTAGAAATTTGCATACCCAATCCTATTGCATGTTACTACCCATCATCTAATCATATATACTCCCACAATAACATAGATTCTCATCCTTACCTTGAGTGTAGAGTCTTTAAGATTGCCTCTTCACTTTTCCTCTTTTCTCCTCTTCTCTTCTATTCTCTTCTTTTCTCTTCTTTGTTTTTGTTTTTATGACAACACTAATTCTAATCCCTCTTCTTACTACTCTATTTTATTAATGGGCCTAATTCCACTTAACCATTCTATTATTACATAAATCCCAATTCTAATTATTTATTAATCTTACTTATAACTTCAATTATTCAAATAACATATATATTCAAATAATTCAAATATTCACCAAATCACACAATTAAATTAATTAATATATAATATAATAATTAATAAAATAATTAAATAATAGAAAATAAAAATCAGGGTGTTACAGTGGCCGATGTAGATCTGGCGAACAACGGCAAGTGGTGGTCGGCGTAGTTCTGGTGAGCAGCGGCAGCAGTTTTAATAGGTGGTGGTCGGAAGCCTACATACGACAGCGATCAACCAGAAGTGAAGTCTGACTGGTGGCGGTAGTGATCTGTATAATGGTGGTCGGCGACGGAGTGGTGGGTCTGTATGATGGTGGTCGGGTCGGTCTGATTTCAGGATTTTTGGAAAATCAGATGTTTATCGGTTCCCATGTTTTTGGGATTTTCGGTTCAGTCTATGGATACATTTGCTAATGGGGTTGTGTTTTGGGCTTTGTTTGCTAGGTTTTGGATATTATAAATATGTTTCTCTTATGTGTTTATAGTGTGACAATTTTATAGCTTTAGAGTAATAGGGAAAAATAAGGGTTTAGAAATCAAGGGAAACCTTTTAGAGTTATCTAGAAGGGTCAGACAATATTTATTGATACTTTGGATTTGAGTGAATCATATATTGAGAGTTGGAGAGGTTGAGAGACACTTGGGTAGAAAATTTAGATTTGTTCTTGGGAGCCTTCAAAGTTTGTTCTTGGAAACTCTGAAGATGAATGTTATTTTCTTGTAACTCATTTGTAATCTCTTGTAACAGCTTTTTGAGTATAGTGAATTAGAGATCTGCTCTCTCCCCCAGACATAGATCTTTTGATGGAACTGGGTAAACAAACTTTTCTCCTTTTCTCACCTTACTCTGCTTTATTTTCTGATTATTGGTTATTATTGATTAAGGTCATTAATTTGGTTACTATTGTTCTTTGCCCTCACATATCAAAGTGTTGATTAGAATTGAACCCTGTCATTTTCACAACAAATTCTTGTTAACCAAATTCACTCACACAAGTTCTCTATCGATCATAACGAGAATTTTTAATTTGTAGAAAATTCTAAAACTAGTGGCAATGCCCACTTTTGTATGTATATTATTGAGTTCTAACAACACAAATCAACTGCTTTTGCAGCATAATTTGTGTGTTTAGAAACCATTTTAAAAGAAAAGAATTTCCTCAGTTGACTCTAAAATGATATCTTTGTGTTCCTACTTTCGTAGCGAACCTTTTTGAGTTTGAAAACAAAAATTGCAAAATAAATTCTTAGTATTGTTACAATCAACACCTAGAAAACTTTTTAAAGGAAAAACATTTTCTCAGTTAACTCTGAAACTATGTCTTTCTGTTCCTACTTTCGTAGCAAATATTTTTGAGTTTGAAAACATAAATTGCAAAACAAATTCTTAGTCTAATTACAATCAACACCCAAGAAATTTGAATGAGGTCTATCGGTATGACAAACCTCATGTCTCATACTCTAAATCTATCTACTCATACATGGCAATCACTAAAGTAACAAATGTGTATATGGCATACATGATAACAATAATAATAACAATAGTGAGAGTATTAGAATTTGAGTATTGTATAAGTAGACAAAAACTTAAATTAAAATGGTCTAATGGAGACTTAGTGGTACATCAATAATAATACTTAGGAAAGAAAATGCAAGAAAAAAAATAACAAGTGGGTGGTAGCCACTAATATGACACGTAGCAGCTCTTTGATTTTTGTATAGGGCAAGAGACTGAGTCACAATGGCTCGTAGTAGGTGTTACAACTAGGGGTGTTCGCGGTGCGGTTTGGGCGATTTTGAAGAAAAAAATCACCCGAACCGCAAGAGAAAAAAATATGCGGTTCGGTTTGGTTCGGTTGGATTTTAAAAATAAATCCGAACTAAACCAAACCAAACTAATGCGGTTTGGATTAGTTCGATTGGTTCGGTTTTTTATAAAAAAATTATTAAGTCATACATACAAATATAGAGGAAAATATAATTTTGTGTTTAATTGTTCATACATTACCATAAAAAAATTTATAATTGTCAAAATAAGTTTATAATTTGATACATAAAATTGCGTATTATAATTTTATCTAAATCTAAAGAATGATATAAAAAATATTGCATTCTTAAATAAATATTATACAAAGAATACGATAAAATATATTTTGTGAAAATAATATTTATAAATGAATAATATTTTATTTTTTTATGATTTGTAAATTAAAATGAATATAATACAAAGTATGATAAAATATACACATAATACATGTTGATTTTTCTAAAGAATTAAAAAATATATATTGGTTAGTAAGATTTTATAACATAATACGGTTTTGTTTGGTTTGGTTCGGTTTGTAAAATACAAACTGCAAACCGAACCGAACCGTGCGGTTCCGCGAGAAAATGACCCAAACACATCCAAACCAAATGCGGTTTTTTGCGGTTTCAGTTTGGTTCGGTTTGATTTTGCGGTTTTCTATTGGGCCGGTTTGGTTTTGAACACCCCTAGTTACGACCCTTTTTGTACCAGAGACTCCTGTGTTCAATGGTCTTTGTGCATTTGATCCCTCTTGACTCCTATTTTGCCACAGTTGATCCTTTTTCACTTGAAATGCAGAAAAATTACACAAATAACCGTAAAAGTGTACAATAATGAAGATCAACTACTTAAAATTTGCAAAAAAAAATATATTAATAACATAGTCAAACTTTCACTGATCATAAATATATGATATTTTAAAAGAAGAAAAAAACTATGTTATCACCACATAAAAGTTTCAATTTAATCTAATAGAAAAATAAAAGTGTGAATTTGATTTCCAATAAACAAAATGTAATTTTAGATTTTTTTTTCATGATTGATGAAGAAAGTGAAAAAAAAATATTAATTAGATATTTTTGGAGGGACTAAATTGTCTAAGAAATTATTATTATTATTATTATTATTATTATTATATATATATATATATATATATATATATATATATATATATATATATATATATATATATATATATATATATATATATATATATATATATATATATATATATATATATATATATATATATATATATATATATATATATATATATATATATATATATATATATAGGTTTTATTAAACTTATGCTTAATTGAATGTAATAGATAACTAAAATTATCATAAATCACAATAATTTAGAAAAATGAAGTTGCCTAAACAAGCTATTCAATAATTGTCATAATTTAATTTTAACACACAACTCAATATTAATTTGATTAATCAAATGATCAATTTAATAACATGAGTTTATATCGTCACAATCCTCAAAAAGAATATCAAAATGACTAGATCTATCACATACTTACGATCATATAATAAATCACTACAAGCAGATAAAATCTATCAACATGCAATTCTAATAAGTAGTAAACCCCAAGTCTTGCAATTCATGTGAGAGAGAGTACACATATACCCATTTTATCTCTCACGCTATTTACCGTGAAAAATGGTAAACAACCGTTGATCTTCCAAAAGGTAACTTATTTGGTGACTCGCATGATCGATCAGATTGATCCTAAGACATGGTTGAATTTTATCGTTTAAATGCTTTAAAATAGAGAGTTTCAACTAATCCTAATGGTGATTAACGCAAGTAAGGTAGAGACACTTTAAGTAAATTGCATGGAGAAAAGCTTGATAAAGTAAATAAAAGCATTAAAGGCTTGTTAAATAAATGACTTCGACTGAGGTAAATAAGTGAAAGAGATAAATTGCTTGAATGTAAAAGATTTCGATTAAGGTAAATGGTGTTTCACACATACATTCTCAATGATTCTTTCTCTCACGCTGGGTACTTGAATCTAAATGAGTGACTTGTATACAATGATGAACACCTCTAATAACTACGTGAACACTTAGTATTTATACTAAAAATCCTAAGTAACTGCTGGGCAGTTACGTTGCTTCGTGGTGACACCACATGGCACGTTCACAACCCTCGACGCCTACTTCCACGCCACGTTGCGCTTGGTAACTGCTGGGAACCGTTTTCCCTCCAACAATTCGAAATTCAAACCGTTTGATCTTGGGCATCAGGGACCTTGGTCGAAAGGTTGCTCCTTCGACGTTGAAAACAACATGATTCCAACTTAGAGAAATTTCTCTAAGTATCTTGTCATTCTTTGATAAGCCTTCGATGTGATCAGCTGATCGAAGCCTTCTTGTGTAGGAAACTTTTCTAACTCATAATTAATTATCTATATGATAATAGAACGTGGGTGTCGAATTTAGGAGTCAACAAATTGCCCCCCAAGAATGTCTTATTTCGACGCTTAGAAGAAAGAGGCATTCTTTGATATTCCATTCGACACCTGTCCTTCACTCTCAGCCACAAATTAGTTTGTGCGCTTTTCGTCTCCTACCAACCATCTGACAATCTCAAAAAATTATCATTTCAACTTTTCCCAAGATGTCACTTCAGTAAGGCACTTCGCACACACGATGGCCTTTCATACGCTGTCATCATGACCATTCTCTGAAATCGAGGAAGCATGTTGCAACATTTCCGTTTTTCAGAACGGTCACAGTGCCAATGCATGCCACGTGCCCCACTCCCGTCTGTGGCATTAAATGACCTCGAGCCCTGTGATTTTCCAATCACTATAAATAACATTAAGTGCTTCATTTGGACTCTTTACGCTTTCTCGCATCCAAACCTTCGATCGAACGAAATATTCTGCAAACAGCCATTTGCTTCTTCCTCTCCAAACCCAGTAATCTTTATTCTTCATTCACCCTCATTTAAACCAAAAATGGCTTCACGTACTCGTGCTCCCAATGCCCCAAGAGCTAGTATTCTCTCCAAGACTGCTCAACCAGAAACCTTCTCAACTGCTCCGGTAGTTAATTCTATGGGAATGCAAAGGGTTTCTGAACCCATGGGTGATGCTAAGCGCAAAACCTATGGCTCTCAACTGCTGATTCCCGTTGGGTATTCCAACTAGGTTTTTGCCATGTCAGGCCCTCTTTCAACATGCATTACTGACCCCACAAAAATTGAGGGTTTCTTCCCCGCGCATGAGGCGCTCAAACCCATTGGGTGCTCAAAGAAGGCGAAAGATGATACTGAAGATCCTGCGAAAGAGAAAATAGATCTTCGGTTTTTTAACAGGGAGGTTAGGGCTTTTCGATCTAGCCCTAGCCTTACACCAGAATATACCGCTTGGGCATTTATGACCTGGTCATGTTGTCCAAAACTGGTCTTAACTACTGTCCCGACATGCTGGTAGCTTCATTGCTGTTTTGGGACTACATTCACTATACCTTCCACTTGCCTTGTGGAATGGTTACGCCCACTCTCTTCGATGTGGCCGCAATTGCTGGTCTTCGACCAACTGGGGACTACTTCGACCCAGAGGAAATGTCTGAAGACCAGATTGGGTTTTCTGCTACCAAACCCACCTACACCACTTACACCAGTCATTACCACGACAAATCAACGACTGCGGTGACTGATGTGGAGCACATCGCGTTTCTAGCCCTTTGGCTGTCGCGCTTCGTGTTCTGCACGAAATCCCTGCAGGTGACGAAGAAGATGGTCACCCTCGCTACTCAGCTTCATCACGGCCAAAACATCTGTTTGGCCGAATTAATATTGGCGAACTTGTACGAGTCGATAAGCAGTGGAGCGGCTCAATTAAAAGTAATCGAAAATAGAGCCAGCCTGTTGCTTGCTGGTCCCTTCTGGCTACTTCAACTCTAGCTGAATGCCACTTTCAAGTCTTTTCTACCCCAGAAGACTCAAATAAATGAAAAGGCTCCTGAGATAGCCAGAAGGCGCGTTGAAGGCACCAGGCTCGCCTTATTGACTCCTACTGAGGATGGGATGGAACTACAAAAGACCTTCGCAAACTTCGTTCAGATGTTTGCGGGGAGGAAGGAATTCACTTCGACCATGGACCCTTTCGTCGTTCGAAAGTGTGGTCCAGGATGGTTTACCAGGCCCCATCCTAAATCACCAAAAGATCATCACTTCGAAGAGCATACAACAATGTGGGAAGCGTTTCTCACCCCAAGGATAATGCTGTTGCGTTTCAAGAGTTCGAAAAATCAGCTGAGCCTGATTACCTACCAGCCGAATCTTGTCTCTCGACAATTTGGCATTATCCAATCACTTCCTTCTCCGACTTATCCTCGGGAGAAATCATTATTGTTCTTTTCTAATGACTACTCTGAAGACGCCGCTACTAGGCATATTAGTAGATACGTTGGTCGGACCATACTATCATTGTTCGACTACCAACTCAACTTCCTCTGTTCACCAGCCTTTGAAGACTGGTGGAAGAGATATTACGTCGAAGAGTTCTTCGACGAGAAGGACTTTGCAGACAAACTCAAGAAGTCCTTCGTCATGGTCCTCGATAAAATAAAGAAATGTACGTTCCCTCTTCAAATTATATTTGTCTTTTCATTTCGACTTATATCTGTCAATTATAACTTGTGAGCGTTTCTCTTTCAGTTGTTCGAAAACCCGTGGCTAAGAAGGCCACAGACAGCAATCAGGGTGGAGGTCCCTCTGCAAAACCTCCAGTACAGGTAACAATTTTTCCTTGTTTCCTTCATTGGTTTTAAACATCCTGGTTTTTGATGTTGTGTTTTAAATCGACCTCGTTTGGGATTTTCATAAACTTGCGCCTAAGAAGCGACCCATATTAACGGTCGAAACTTCGAGTGGCGAAGAGGAGGAATCTCTTCTTGTTCCTCTCAAACGGAGAAAGCTGAAAAAGGCTGCTCCTGCTCCTGAACCTCGACCTATGATAAGAACTAAAGTCACAGGGAATAAACCCAGGCCGCCCCCTGTGATTATCGAAGAACCCACGGAGGAGGAGCTAAATGTCTTGCTCATTAATACTGTTGAGAGCGACAACTCTAGCCCTGGGGCTGAGGTTCCTTTACAGGTAATGTCTCCGACCACTTTTAACTTAATTGTCGATGATCACCTTCGATTGTGCACCTCTCTAATCAGAGTTTTTTTTCCTACTTTCAGGAAACGACTGGCACTTCAGCGCCAGCTGGGCATCCTGTCGAAGGTTCCGGTACCTTCGTAAACAGCGCAGGGGAACCCACCTACAATCCTTCTTCTTTCGTCAGTTCTGCTAACGAAGTGAATCAAACTTCGGAGCCACAGGACTCTGCTGACCATAGCAGACAACGCGAAGAGGAACTGGTGGATGATGAGTTTCCTGCTGAGACAGGGGGTGCCCCTGAGGAGCACCACCAGGAGGAGGTTCAAGTGGTCAACGAGACAGAAGAGCAACATGATGAATAGGGTCATGTTGACACTGATGTTGCTGAAAATGTTCAGCCACAAGCCAACATTGTCGCAGAAAAGGTTACCTCGACAAAGCCCAGGTCTAAAGAGGACTTGGCTCTCTTGAAGCAAAGTGATCCAATTTGCTATCTGAACGCCATCGTCGAGAGCAGGGAAAATTCATCTGACCCTAGTCATGATGCTTCTACTGCTTCAGGGAAGTCTACTTCGACTTCTCCTCTCGATGAGGCCTTGAAGAAAGTTAAGGCTCAATTCTTCAAGAGGGACCTAATGAAGGCTTTGGAGGGGGATCCTACTGCCCAATCTTGTTTGGGGGCTGTCTTGGGTGCAGTCGATTTGCTTGCTGTTTCTCCAGAGATTTCCAGCTTCATCTTGGAGTTATACTCCATTATTGACCAAGCCTCTGCGGATTACAATCGTCGAAGGGGGTTCAACAACCAACTCGAAACGCTGCATGGCAAGATTTCTGCTGCTTGGACTGAAGTAGCTGAATCGACCTCTCGAATTAAAGAGTTGTCGAAACAGAGAACGTCCAAGCAATAGGAAATCGAAGCCATCGATCAGGATAATGCCTATATACGGGCGTAGATCGAGGAGTTGGAAGCCAGGTTAAACGCTAATACTAAGCGCAAGGAAGAACTTCTTTCGACTGTTTCAGACGCAGAGAGCCAAGATGAAGTTGCTCGAGGCCTAGAGTTCGCTGAAAGGGCCCAGGCTCTAGATGACCAGATTGCCAAAATCTCTCAGGCGAATGCCTTGTGCAACAAACGACTGGAGTTACAGCGAGCAAAATATCTTCGTCTCAAAGCTTCCGTCCCTTTTTAATTTGCTCTGTACTTCATTGACCATGTACTCGAATATTCTCTAATTTTTGTATCCATTTTGGCTTATCAATGTTATTTTCCATTTTGGCTTTATTGTTAACTTAATCATTAATTGTTATTTATTTTGATCTCTTGGAGCATAGGTTTATATTTTTTCAAATATTTGCCGTTTACTCTCAAGAGTCTTTTATCTTCACTTAACTCTTTGACCTCATATGCTCCACCAGAAAAAGTTTGAATAGTTTTGAAGGGTCCTTCCCATTTGGGTGACCATTTTCCCATGCTTCGATCTTTTCGATCCATGGGAAGAATTACCTTCCAAACTAGTTCTTCAGGCGAGAATGCCTTCGGTTTTACTTTCTTATTGTAAGAGTCTTCCACTCTTTTCTTCTGAATTCTCAGTAGGTCGAGAGCTCGTAGTCTTTCTTCGTCTAAATCTACCAATTCGTCTAACATCATATCCCAATAAACCTCAGGGGGAATATCTTGATGTATTTGAACCCTTGCTGCTTGAAGACAAAATTCTGCTGGCAGTACTGCGTCATGACCGTAAGTTAGCCGATATGGTGTTGTACCTGTGGCTTCCTTTGGGGACGTTCGACAAGCCCACAAGATCTGGTCTAACGTTTTATGCCAATTTTTTGGCTTCTTTCCTACATGTTTTTTTATCAGGCCAATCACTATTTTATTCGCCGCTTCGACTTGACCATTTGCCTGCGCATAATAAGGCGTTGATGTTAGGAGTCTGAAGCATGTTTCTTGCGCGAATTCCTGCATCTTTCGATCAATGAACACTGACCCTTGATCAGTTGTTATAGTCTCAGGGATTCCAAATCTGTAGATAATGTTCTTTTGAATAAATTCAATGACATTTTCTTGGTATGCGTTGACTAAAGGGATAGCTTCGATCCATTTAGTGAAATAATCAATGCCTACCAGTATATACTTCTGGCTCTTTGATGATGCTGGTCGAATCTCTCCAATAAGATCCAACGCCCATCCTCTAAAAGGCCAAGGTTTCACTATTGAGTGAAGCTCGCTTGCTGGTACATGTTGGATACCAGTATGGACTTGGCATTCCTGGCAACCCTTCGCGAAGTCGACAAAATCTTTCAAGATAGTGGGCCAATATAGTCCTTGTCGAAACAACAACCATTTCATCTTATGACCTACTTGGTGAGCCTCACATGCTCCAGCATGCATAGTCGAAAGGGCTATGTATGCTTCGGTTTCGCTTAAGCATTTTAATAATACCCCTTTAGGCGTCTTTTTAAACAACTCATTCCCCATGAGTACGTAACTTAACGCCCTATATTTTATTTTTCGTTATGTCAAAGCTGCTGGATTTTGTAGATAATCTACAATGGGTTTCCTCCAATCTTGCTCCGATAAATTGTCTATGAACGAAATTTCGAAATCCCTTTGATCGGCATATCCTAGTCTTGTCGATTCCAAATCAGTTGGAGACAAGCTGGTTGCTGTCATTTTTTCTCGAACTTCGATTGCTCTTTGTAATCTCGTTTTTGAAATCCTATACCCAGATGCAATTTGTGCTAAATCATTGTCTATTTGGTTTTCCAATCTATGTATGTGTCGAATATTAACCACTTTGAATTTTTTCAATAAACGATTTTCTATCACAAAGTACATAATGAGATTTTATCTTATACATTTGTACTCTTTTGTGATTTGCTTAATGACTAACTCTGAGTCTCCCATTATTTCGACTCGAGTTGCCCCCAATTCCAACAATATTTCAAGGCCAGTAATTAGAGCTTCATATTCAGCCTCATTATTCGAACAAGTACCTTCTATCTTGTACTTGAATTTTGTTGGAATTTTTTCTGGAGAAATAATTAAGACCCCTACTCATGTCCCATCTTTATGGCTGGAACCATCGAAGTAAAATTTCCAGGGTTCTATCTCCAAGTAATTTATATTTTGTACCCGAATTGAGTGGTCGACTATAAAGTCTGCTACCACTTGTCCTTTTACTGCCTTGAGAGGCATAAAGGTTAACAAATACCCAGTTAATGCTAGCGCCCACTTGCCAATTCGACTGTGCAAGATGGGTTTCGACAACATGTATTTGAAAACATCAAAATGGGACGAAACATACACATCAACTGGTTTTATATATTGTTTGAGCTTTATACAAGAGAAATAAAGACATAGGCATAATTTTTCAACTTCGCTATATCTATTTTCTACATCGTTCAAAACTCTACTAAGGTAGTAAATGGGTCTTTCGACTCCATTTTCATCCTCTTGGGCTAACATGCTTCCCAAAGTTTTGTCGGATGCAACTATGTACAATCTCATACTCCTATTTCTACAAGGAGGCACCAAAATAGGTGGCTTGGTGAGGTACCCTTTGATCTTGTCGAAGGCTTCTTGTTGCTCTTGCCCCCACTCGAACCCTTCCTTATTCAATCGAAGTAAGGGTGAGAAGGCTTGCGCTTTTCCACTTAGGTTAGATATAAATCTCCTTAAGAAGTTTATCTTGCCCAGCAGAGATTGCAGTTCCTTCTTGTTCGTTGGCGCTTTCGCTTCCAAGATTGCCTTCGTCTTGTTCTGGTTGATTTCGATTCCTTTCTTGTGGACGACGAAGCCCAAGAAATCTCCAGCTTTCACACATAACGCACACTTCAAAGGGTTCATCTTCAGACCATGCTTTCTCATTCTTTCGAATGATTGTCGAAGGTGGTCTATATGGTTCTTCCTGGAAACAGAATTTATACAATATCGTCAATATATACTTGCATGAAAGTGTTAATAAAATAATGGAAGATAGAGTTCATTGCTCTCTGATATGTTGCCCCAGCGTTTTTTAGGCCAAAAGGCATTACTACCCATTCGTAAGTGCCTAAAGCCCCAGGGCATCGAAAAGCTGTTTTCGACACATCTTCTTCAGCAATGAAAATTTGATTGTATCCTGAGTAACCGTCGAGCATGCTCAGGTACTCGTGGCCAGCGGCAGAGTCGACAAGCATTTCCGCCACAGGCATAGGATATTCATCTTTGGGTGTTGCAACATTCAGATCTCTGAAATCTATGCACACCCTCAATGTACCATTTTTCTTAATAACTGGCACAATGTTTGCAATCCATTCGACGTACCTCGTAGTTCGTATGAATTTGCACTTCAGCAGTCTTTCGACTTCCGTTTTGATCTTCAACATTATTTCTGGAGCGAAGCGTCTTGGAGTTTGTTTGACAGGCTTTTTTCCAGGTTTGATTGGCAACTGAAGTTCTACCAATCTTCTGTCGAGACCAGGCATCTCCTCGTAATCCCATGCAAAGCAGTCCTTTAACTCCTTCAGTAATTGGATCACTTCGACCCTGAGCTCTGGGTCTATTTTGGCACTGATGTAAGTGGGTCTTTTATCTAACCCTTCGCCCAAGTCTATTTCTTCTAAAGGATCCTGTGCTAACATTTTGATGTTGTTCTCCAGGGGGTCCTTTTCGAAACCCAAAGGCTTATCATCATAGATGGCGTCGAGCCTTTATTCCTGCATTCCTTCTGTCGAGATATCGGGAGGTTCTGGGTCGAAATCTTTTCCAGGACCTATATCAGGTGGCTCTGGGTTGAAATCTTTTCCAGGACCTGCAGAAGGTAGTACTTGGTCATTGGCCTTGGTGGCCATATATTTTACTTCGGCTTCGAGAGCCGCTATCATTCTTGTTTCGGCTACGTAAGCCGAAATTCGATGTAACGCTTGCGACTCAGTCATTATCACTGAATTCGCTTCCCCAACCAGTTAGCTGGATGTCAGTTAGCCCACTGAAATCAATGTGAGACAAGTCTTCTTTATCCCATTGAAACCCATGATCAGGATGCAGGTACAAGGAACAAAAAGCATTTGGCGCTGGCGCCATGTCGAAGTCAGGTGCTGGACATGACCCAATGTGAGCCAATTTTTTGTCGAAGTCAGCTCTCCTTAGGTGATTAACTTCGCCTAAGTAGTAGCTCTGATCTGCTTCTATATTCTCGACAATCCCATCGGGACGCCATAATATCACCTTTTGGTGCATCGACAATGGTACTGCTCCGACACCATGTATCCATTCTCGGCCTAACAGTAGGTTGTAATTTGGTTTAGCCGATATGACCATGAACATGGTTGGTCGAAGGATGGATCCCACTTTGAGGTCTAGTTGAATCACACCCATGGTGGTCCCTATTCCGCCTTCGTAGTTCGATAGGACCATATTATGAGGCTTAATGTCTTCATCATTCTTGCCTACTTTTCTTAGCATGAAGTGGGGAATTATGTTGATAGTCACCCCACAGTCCACCAAGATTTTGTTTACAGTGGCCTCTTCGAGCTTTGCCCTTATGAATAAAGGCTTGAGGTGACTTTTCATCGCCTTAGTTGGTGGTTCGAAGAAACCATTTTGCTCTTCAGTGCAACCCTTACCCATGACAAAGTAGCATACTGGCCTATGCTTGGCCATCTCTTGTTCGACTTCCCAATCGTTTGCTTCGACATCCATTTGGCGGTCGAATTCTCTTGGCAAGACCTAAACTACATTTATCATGATGTCTAATGTGTCGTCGGACTCGGAGCTATCTTCGTCACCAGCTTCGTCTTGATCAGGCCATACCAATCTATTGGCCACTGGTTCCCTCTCCAAAGGCTTTCTTTGCTTTCGCTGGGGGACATTTGAGCTCAACTCTGGTTTTGGTTCGTTGGCAGCCTCTCTCTCAGCCTTGTGCCGCCTTTGGTACCTTCTCCACTGGGATCGAGACATTGGGTTCTTTCCCTTGTAGTTACTCGATACTTGAGCAACTTTGGTGGCACCTACATGAGGTTCTTTCTTCAGTGTCAAAGATGAACCTCTTGGCACTTCAAAATAATGCCACCTTTCTTTGTTGGGTCTCTTTCGACTCGATGTTTTGAGCCATGTATCGACTGGCACATTGGCCGGAGGCCTAAAAGTTAGTGGCCTCTTTTCCTGACTTGAACCCTTTTGATAGGTGCTTCTAGGATCGTGTCGAACATTAGAACCTGCACTTGTTTGGGCATTTCTGCTCCATTTTTTGTTTGCTGCTCTCACACCTTCGATGTGTTCAACAACTTTCTTGTCAAAAATAGAGTTGCATCGAGGACACAACATTACTTCTGATTTTTTCTTCTGGCATCGTTGCAAGAATTCTGCCAGATTTTCGTTCTCTCGGGGGAACGCTGTTCTGTTTGCTTGCTCTTGCCTGATGGCTTCCTCTGAAACTTTTGATTCAGAGATTTCGACCATGTTGACATTCATGTTGTCTTTAGTAGCAAGAGTCATTTGCTTCATTTGAGCCTTCAGGTCTTTTGTTTGGCCTTGCACCGTAGCCAAGTAGGAAGTGGGTTTAGTTCCACATTTTGAGACTCCACATGTTTCCAGTTTTGGGCCCTCAGCGGCCTTTTGGACTGCTTCGATTGTTTTTCTAGAAAGGTTCCCAGAAAAACTGCCAAATATTGGCATATTGATATGATCTTTGGTGACTTCGACCATAGTTATCCCTGGCCTTTTCACCTGACTCCTGGAAGCTTCGATCACATTTACCCATGAGGGTTCAGCATAGTGGGATTCCGCCTGCAAAGGGCTCGAATCCACATTCACGGGGGCCTTTTCAGCGAACTTCAGCCTCCCTTCTTTGATAACATTTTGCACGAGATCCCTGAAAAGAAAACATTGAGATGTTTTATGGCCCAAAAAGTTATGATATTTACAATAGCCTCTTTTCTTTCTTTAATCGAGAGGAGGCACTTTTACCCCTGGGGGTATTATCATTTGGCCATCTTTTACAAGTAAATTAAAAATTTCATCACATTTCGTAATATCGAAACTGTAAGTCTTTTTAGGGAACCTATCATTAGCCTTTTCAGACTCAGTGGGGTTTTTTCCACTTGAGGGGACTAGTAATTTGCAAGATTATGGTGGCCCTCGTTTTAACTCAGCTAAATCAACCTCACTCTCCTCGACGGCTATAAGTTCGTCGAATGTTTCTGGATCTTCATCGTCCATTTCGACATATGCTATCTTTTCTCTTTTATGAGTTTTCGTCGCCCTAGCTTTTTCAGCTTTAAGGCATTCTACCTGTCGAACCCTATCGGCTAATTGGGCCATGTCCCTCAGGTACTGAGTGTCTAATTTCTTCCTAATGGAGTAATCTAGACCTCCAGCGACTATTTCGACTAACTCGTGCTCTGGCACTTGCGTAAAGCATCTTGCCTTGAGAAATCTAAACCTATTTAGGTATTCTTCTATAGGGTCAGTGAATATCCTCTTTACACTAGCCAACTCTTTTAAGCTTATCTTGGTTTGTCCCATGTAGAATTGCTCATGGAACAATCTCTCCAACTGGGTCCAATGGTGGATCGAATTGGGGGGGAGAGTTGTGAACCAAGTAAACGTATTCTTTGTTAGGGAACTTGGGAAATACTTAATCCTTAGGTTCTAATTGTTTGAGATTTCTCTCGCTTCGATTAAATATCTTGCCACATGTTCGACAGTGGATTCTGTCGTGTCCCCTGAAAACTTAGTGAACTTAGGTACTTTGCATCTAGGAGGCAAGTCCGTTTGTAACACATATTCCGACAGCGGGGATGTGAAGTTGGGCCTACGGAAGCCCGTATTCAACCCGTTCTACATCGTGATTCTTTCAATCATGACTATCAAGTTATTCTCCAAACCAACATTCTGGTATTGGATTTGCTGAACTACTTCGTCAGCGTTTTGGTTTCTATTAACCATCCTTATTTCCGGGGCTATGAATCTCGGCTCTTCGACCCCGGGTTGTTCCATTTGTACCCTAAGGTTCTCTTCGACAGGCTGCTGGACTTGGTTAATAGTGGTTTCTTCATCTAGAAGTATGCCTTGGTTTCCCCTTATCTGTGCCCTTTGGGGCTGTCGAATGGGTTGGGGTACCCCAAAAAATTCAGCCAGACGCGACATTTGCGTTGTCATTTGCTGATTCGACTGGGTGGTATTATGTATTAGAGGATTTAGCACTGTACTTAAAGTTTGCACCAACATTTGAACCATGTCGTGGTTGCTTTCGTCCATTTGCTGCCTCAAGACTGCTGTCGAGGCATTCGTAAGGCCAGGCATTACATGGGACGTTCCTCCTAAGAGTTGGTTCCTACCCATGTTCGCCATACCAACTCCAGAGCCTTGGAGTGGAGAAAAGGCGCTCACTAAAGGTTCTGAAAAGGTGGACGTAGCGTTCGTCAGGCTAGTCAATTCAGAAGTTGGCATGCCGTAGGGTGGTTCTCGATTTAACCAGACTGTCGAAAAACCTGGGGGAACGTATAGTCTGGTTCCTTGGTTTCCCCTTGGTGGGGGAGTTCCCAAAGGCATCCTGGGGCCTGTAAATGAAGGTATTGGCCCCGTTTGTGTAACCGTTACTGCTGGCATTGAACCAGCGGTTACCACTTCGCTTATGGTTGGGATAACCGTCGCTCCCACGTTTGTTTGTGGGTTTTCTCCATTGTTTGGCGGATTCGCCATTTCTCTACTTCTTCTCCTAGTATTGGTTTCGTTGGTGTATATTCTACCACTTCTCAATAAAATGCAATACTCTCGAAAAAGGAGTATATTTTATAAAAAACGATTAAACTCGTAAAATCAACACAAGGTCCCACTGGGCGTGCCAATTTGTTTACTGTGAAAAATGGTAAACAACCGCTGATCTTCCAAAAGGTAACTTATTTGGTGACTCGCAGGATCGATCAGATTGATCCTAAGACATGGTTGATTTTTATCGTTTAAATGCTTTAAAATAGAGAGTTTCAACTAATCCTAATGGTGATTAACGCAAGTAAGGTAGAGACACTTTAAGTAAATTGCATGGAGAAAAGCTTGATAAAGTAAATAAAAGCATTAAAGGCTTGTTAAATAAATGACTTCGACTGAGGTAAATAAGTGAAAGCGATAAATTGCTTGAATGTAAAAGATTTCGATTAAGGTAAATGGTGTTTCACACATACATTCTCAATGATTCTTTCTCTCACACTGGGTACTTGAATCTAAATGAGTGACTTGTATACAATGATGAACACCTCTAATAACTACGTGAACACTTAGTATTCATACTAAAAATCCTAAGTAACTGCTAGGCAGTTACGTCGCTTCGTGGTGACACCACATGGCACATTCACAACCCTCGACGCCTACTTCCACGCCATGTTGCACTTGGTAACTGCTGGGAACCGTTTTCCCTCCAACAATTCGAAATTCAAACCGTTCGATCTTGGGCATCAGGGACCTTGGTCGAAAGGTTGCTCCTTCGATGTTGAAAACAACATGATTCCAACTTAGAGAAATTTCTCTAAGTATCTTGTCATTCTTTGATAAGCCTTAGATGTGATCAGCTGATCGAAGCCTTCTTGTGTAGGAAACTCTTCTAACTTATAATTAATGATCTATATGATAATAGAACGTGGGTGTCGAATTTAGGAGCCAACACACGCAAATTGGATTTTACCTCGGTTACAAAAATGAGGTAACAAAGGGCGTTATGAAAAAATACCACCTTATCCTTCGGATTCTGAATAACCGAAGGAATAGGTGAAAATGTCATTTGTTAGATCCCCGACAACAACATTTTTTTATTTTCATAAATATGTACTACGTTCCATTTAACTCTCAATTTTAGTTAATAACCAAGGCCAAAGTTTCAGTATTTACGTCAGATTTTGGTAATAATCGACGGGTACAACCAATTTTTTTCATGAATCTCATTTTGACTGACATGGTTCATTTTTTTACACAGAAACTACAATAATGCAACAGAATCATATAATTTGTATTTTATACAAAACATAACACAAAATACCAAATTTATATTGTTTTCAAAACAAAATATACAATCTTTATAATGACATTTGTGACACACAAAACCTTTACTAAGAGAACCTAGAAATATTTGACCCTTTACATATTTGCACCTATGATAACAAAACCTCTATACAATACTTGCAACAACCAAGAAAAATTATATTTTATGAGTTTAATGATAAGATAGGAAAGCATCGACCCAATGTGATCAAATTTCATTTATATCTTCTTGTGGGAATGATGTTTTGTTGCTAAACCCCTATAATTTGAATAAAATTTAAATTATGATAAGCTAAAAACAACAACAACAACAACAACAACAACAACAACAATAACCTAACAATATACATAAGTTACATGTATATGGATAGTTAGTATCATAGTCCATGAATTGACAATGCCTATGAAGACAATATTAAACATATGTCTCATAACATAGTATCCACATTAATAGTCATTGGGTTGTTTTCACGATTAAAAATAATTTTCATATAGTTACTAATTAATACACACAAAGCACAATTAATACACTAGCGAAAATAAAAGAATTTCAAAAAACACAAGTAATACTACAAGTGGTTCTATGAACTTTGGCTTTCTACCAGCTATATTACAGTTCACGAAATTGTATCCCTCCATAGTCTATATGTTGGTAAAAATTAAACATGAATAAAAGCTATTAAAAACTAAAGATAAAATTTGAGTATTATAAATAATATCACTTACCCGCTCAAAATACTTTTCATATCTTTATCAAGATGATAGTGTAACAAGTATAAAAAACTACAGTACTTTACTCCAGACATAAAATAATCAATTGTCAATGGTCCCAACATAAATATTAGAATAATTAATAATGTATAAAAAAAATTGATTTATAAATGAAAACACAAATTAAAGCATATACTTACTTATGGATAAATGGTGCCATGTAACATTCTTTATTCTCCTTAACCAACTTATATTGTATGTGCATCATGATAGTGTTTGCATTACCTTGAAATCAAATGCTCAATGGATCTATGAAACAATACTTTTTCAATTTTCTTTCAACACACATATCATGCATGACCCTAATTAAAAGTTAATGCAAATGTCAAAACTTTATGTTAAAGTACGAGAACAATGAATATAAATTGAAATCACCGTAAAAATTATACTTTCAAGTACCATAGTTTTACTACAGACATGTCCAACCAATCATCTCCCTTCAAAAATACCATAAGATCACTCTTGTTAAGCATATAATATTTTTTTGGTTCATGTTTTAATTTAAACATGCAGACGTATAGAATCTCGTCTATCGTCCTTGATAGTCTCTGAGTGTTATCTAGTTGGGGAGGTGTGGTCACAATATAGAGATGTGACACAGAACAACTATATTTCATGCTTGCACCATCCATAACAACTTTCTCAACTACTTCTTCATGCATGTCCAACTAATATGGATTTGGGTGGTCGAAAACACCCATTTCTTTCAATTGTTGCATCGTAAAAATAATTGAATACAATACAAAAGTTAGAACACACAAACAATAACAACAACATACAACACAAATATTTTAAATTATACTTATACCTCAATGACTTCGTTGGTACACTTCTATCGTTCCACTGATAAGTGCAAATTGTAGCTATTTTTTATATACTTTTTGTTGCATTTATCGACTTTTTGTTGTTAATATCATTGAATAATTCCCCGATTTTTGTATAATTATGTATAAATTGTATTTAATCTATTTTTTGTGTATTAGTTTACCGTTTGATAGTTTTCCATTCATTTTATAGGTATTGATGCTTAATTGGAGCACGAGCAATAAAGTGTTGAAGACACGGCTTCAAACGCGCAATTTTGAGCAACTCATCAATGAATAAGGCTCAAAATCAAAGAATAATAAATCATCAATTTGGTTGATATTTAGGAATTGTTAGATAGATAATTGAATAAGATTTACAACACTTCGAATCTGGCGTAAATCGGAGTTACAGTTCTCAAGTTATGGTGAAAGCAAAAAGCTAATTTTTTTTCTCATGACAGTAGAGCGCGCTTAGCGCGATTGTGCCGCTTAGCCCAGTCCCCTGAACAGAATTGCGTTAAAAGGGAAAAAATACACATTTTTAGGGGATGTTTTAGGGTATTGTATCCAAACTCATCAAACCTTCATTTTTTGGTAGAGAGAGCTTAGAAAACAACTTCGGAGCTTGCATACGGATGATCCGGGGTGGATTGATCACCAATCGGTGCTGACAAAGTGGGATATTTTTGGTTCATTTCTCTTCCTCTTTGTGTATTTCTCTATGGTTGAGTTTTGTATATGATTTTACTTTGAACTCATGTATATTTGTAGCCCATGGCGTTATATTTAATTTTATTTACGAATTTGTGTCGATTGTTATCTTAGGTTTTTCATCTATGCTCGGTGTTATATCCCAAAATTTGCCCTCCCATTTTCTTCAAGACATTCTTCTAAGATTCTCAAATACTCAAGGATTCTCAAGAATTGATCAGACAAACTCACCTCCTAAACAATGGGTCAACAACAAGGGTTTTATCATGTACAAGGAAGAATGAGTTACAAGAGTCTAAAACGACTTTCATGATTCATCATAGGTCCTCAATATTTGCTCAGTCAATGGCTCAGATGACTGAAAATCAACTACATTGGATAAAAAGTCAATTGTGGTCAAACATACAGTCAAACTTCAAGAATTTTTGTCAATATCAATATTTTGAGGTGATATTCATCATTTTATCAAGGGTTGACCATGATTCCTCAAGGAAAGCCCTCAAATCATCAAAGGTAAAAAATTTCCAAAATTAGGGTTTTGATTGAAGATGGCTGATCATTAACTTTTGGCATAGTGCATGACCTAATGACTTGAAGCATGATCACAAGAGCTCAAATACAACATCTTGTCCTAATAACATGGCTCAAAACATTTCCAAATATGCAAGTGATTGATAGTTAAAGAAATTGATAAAAAGTCAACAGTCAAACATTAACTTTTTGGTCAACAATGGAATTCAAAAATCAAGAATCTTCAAGATATTCAAAATTATCAAACTTTGATCATCAAGAATCAAGAAAGTAAACAAAAGTCAAAATTCAAGATTTTCCAACACTTAGAAAAATTTCAAGTATTTTGTACCTAAAAAACCCTAACTTCACATGCAAGTTTCCTCAAGATACAAGTTGATTCAAGGAAAACTTTCAACGTGAAAGTTATAGAGATTGATTAGTTCTATAACTTTATTAATGTGATATGATCCTCAAAAAGTGCTTGGATTAAGAGATATAAGCCCATGAAATTATGATGTTTTTTATCCAACACTTAGATAAATTTTCAACAAGTTTTGGTTAGTTTTTCATCTCAACTTCTTGTCCAATTTTCACCAAGTTCCCATTTGATTTAGCCAAAACTCACAACATGAAAGTTGTAGACAATATTTCAAGCTCTCCAAAATGTCTTAGAACACAATTTTATCATACTTGAGGTAGAAGTTTCTAAGAGATGAAGTTGGGTATCTAAGGTTGCATTATAGGTCATTTTTGTGATAAGTTTATAACCAAATCTTCAAGTCATGTTGCATAATCTCACTTTACAGGCTTCTAACCTCCAAATATATCTATAATAAGAAGATTGCACATGTTTTTGAGCCATTATCCAAGTGAATCAAGCATTACCCAATCCATTTTTCCATTTAGGGGGAAAAGATAACACTTTCGTTCTTGTAAAGCAAGCTTTAATCATAATGTCAACTCCTTAAGCCTCTCAATTGTTTCTTCTGCACACACATAATGTCAAAGCCAGAAGCAACATGTCTAGATCATCTAACCACTTCAGGTCCTTTGGTATTATGCATTGGAACAATGTTTCTTCAAAGTTACTTCAAATCTAAGCAACCAAACCATAACATGCTATCTTTCAAATCTGATCAGCCCTTTCCCTCAAACCTTTTCTCTATAAATATAGAGTTCATTTGCAACCCAAAGCACGAAGGAACAAGCCCTTAAACACTCTCAAACTCAGAATCACTTGGAAAATTCCATTATTGCACATTTGAAGCTTCCAACACCCCAACTTCAAATCCACTCGTGCGTTTTCCTCTTTTATCTTGAAAACACCTTAGATACATCATATAGAAGTTGTCCAAACACATGAATAACTTCAGTAATCACTCCATCATCATCCACCATTTTCAAAATCCAACTTTGCAACTTGATTTGAGTTGACTAATTCAGACACTCTCGAAGCAAAGTAAGAGTTGCAACATACTCACCAAGGTCCCAGGAAGCTAAAGCAAGCATCACATTACTTCTGGAAGTCGTGTAGAGGATATTGGATTTTGCTTTAAGAGGTAAGTTTTCTTGAACTTCAAAACCCCACATACACGCATCATTTGCTTTCAATTTCAAAAGATAAAATGTAGATATTATTTCCCTGAAACTAACCATGTCCTTAGTTTTCATTTATGTTGATTGTGTGATGTGAATTTTGGAATTGATGTTTCTGAAATATTAGGGTTCAGTTTGGTACCAAGCAAAATTTGTTTCAGCCTTTAACTTATAGCTTTCAAAAGTTACATGGTTGAATTCGTGGTAAAAAATCAAGCAAGTTTGATGTTTACATCTTTCAATTTGGTTGAGAAATGAAGCTTTTACAAAATTTGAAAATGTGGTTGTTATTGTTGTAAACGCGCACGAGGAAGAAGATGAAGTCCAATTTTGAAAATGATTTTACTTTATATTTATTGCAACATTTTTTATCACCGGATGTAACAGTCACCCCAGTGGCAAGCAGCGTGCGTTTCATGTCACTTTGGCCTTATGGACCTGGGTTCGAGCCCCAGCGGTACCCTTTTATTTTTCTAACATTTTCTCTATAGATCCAGTGTGAGAAAGCCTAGCGTGCCTATCATGAGCCTCATGCCATCATCATCAAATGCTCATACAATCAGATCCCACGCTCCAGATCAGCATCCTCACCATGAGCCCTCATGGGTCTCCCTCACTAGATCCAGCACAACGCCTGGACTTTCTTGTTGTTGGGCCTGGAATTTTTTTGGTTTCTCACCCCCCCCCCCTTTTTTTTACAGCGCGAGGCCCATTAAAATTCTTTTTTTGTTGTTTTTTATTAACTATTTTCTTTTCTTTAAATAATTTTATTTAAAATCAGGAAAAAAATCATAAAAATGATTAAAAAAATTAGATTTAGGTTTTTAATTAGTTAATTTAATTTTTGATAAATAAAAATAAATTGAATTTAATCACTTTGATTTTATTTAATTAGAATTAGGTTTTATACTTCAAATATATTTTTTAAATAAAACACCAAAAATGTTTTCTAAATACTTAGAATTCTTTAGATTTTAATTAATTAATTTAATTTTTGATAAATTAATTTAATCACGCCTTATTTTATTTTAAATAATTAAATTGTAAATTAAATTAGAATTAAGCCTAACTTTTTATTTCACATTTCAAATATTTTCTAAACAAAGAAATAACAAAATATTTTCTTAAGATACTTAGAATTTCTAGGTTTTTTTTTGCATCTTTCCCCTTTCTATCTCTGCTCATTTGTTTATTTTTCGCACTAATACAATTATGTAACTGTCAAAATTTATAATAGATAATTAGGGTTTATTGCTTTCCTCCCCCATTCATAAACTTGTACCCCCATTCCTGAAGCATTGTAATAGCGTAGGACATTTAATTTCTGCAATTTAATGCTTTCCTTATTACTGTTAGTAATTAGGATTCGTATGGTAAGATAAAGAACAAACATTAGAAAAGCCTAATTTCAAAACAAAATGACTGAAATCAAAACACTTTGCGCATACACACCTCTAGGGTGACCCTCACTTGTTGCCTCGAATTAAAACAGTCATGCCCATCGAATGTAATATGTTTTAGCAAAGACCCTCAATTACAAGATCGTAGTCCCTCGATGACCCTTCGATGCTGCCTTCGATAAACGATCTTAGTCCCTTACGATAATTGCTAAAGCATCTTACAAGTTGCCTTCTATGACTGTACGATGACCCACGTTTGTCCCTCACATCCAATAATAGGGCTTCCTACTAACTAATAGTAGAGTAGCACTATATAAAGGAGGAGGAAAAGAACAAAGACTTCCTGAGCAGGTAGATCGCTCGTAATCGCTTGCTCATAAACTAAAACAATTTCCACACTTCGCACTTTCAAACAACTATTTTCAAAACACTTAATAAACACTCTCGAGGACTGATACAAGGGTTATTATAAATCAGATTGCCTTACATTGGCATTTTCAAAACATCTTTCCATAAAGCAAACACTTCATTTTCATAAATATTTTCAAAACAAACATTTTGTATACATTCTCAACGATACGAGAATCATTACAAAATTGTCGTACTTAGGCATTTTCAAAATATTTGCAAACCTACACAAGCACAAAGCATTTCAAAAGTGAGCTAGCAATTAAGAGCCCGTAGATAACTACGGATGAAAAGGGTGCTAACATCTTCCCTTCTCATAACCTACCCCTCGAACTCAAGAAAAATTCCCAAAAGGTCTTTCATGATCTTTTCACCCTTTCTTTTGTTGGATGAAAGAAAAGTCGGTGGCGACTCTTGCTATCCACAAAATTTGTGATAAAACACAAAACCAAAAGTCAGTTCTCCCACCGTATTACAGAACTGGCGACTCTGTTGGGGAAACTAAACTAAAAGTGGGGTTACCTTAATAGCTAGATCACCTTTATTTATTTACTTGTTTGCCTTGTTTGCTTTATATTTTGAGATATGTTTGTGTTTATTTCTTGTATAGATCCTATACATGGTTCTGGGGGCATTTTAGGTAAGTAGAAATAGATCGTGAAGACTGTACGGTGTAGGCCGATATGGTTGAAATGATGGCTACGTTAGTGCGACACATTGGTTGGTGTCGGTGTCCCTTGAGTAAGTCAAGGAGAATGTTGGGCTGTCGCATGGTGTCATAAAGTACTAACTGACCTTAGAACCTTAGTTGACACAACTTAGCCATTACAAAGTAGTGAGATAGTTGGTGGTGCAGACTAAAGTTGGTTGATACTCGATACTACACTCATTGAGATTGGACTCTTGGGATATTTTGGTCGCAATTTAGATGCTTATGCTAAAACAATGCTTGAGAGAAAGATCAATGATATTGAGGCTCCTAGAACCCGGTTACTTCTTTTAGGACATGTTGAGCCAAATAAAACTTTAGGAGGGTATTTACCTACAAACTCCATGCAAGCTTAAACATAAGGCCTTGTGTGTTTTGTTTGTGTTGTTTAATTTTTTCTAACATGACATCATACACATGTCATTTTCACTAACCATTTCAAGGACTTAGAGATTTATCTTTGTTCTATTTTATAGGCTATGGCCTCCGCTCGCAGAAACACTGTCCGGGTCAGTTTTGTGAGGATACCTTCTCATCTTAAGGAGTTAGTCTCAAGGGTTCCTGAAAGTTCTCCATTCATCAAAATACATGGTCGACTACTTAGTTTAATTACATCAGGTTTTGAAGAAGATATGATGAGTGTTCTATTCCAGTTCTTTGACCCCGTACATCACTGCTTCACCTTTCCTGATTATCAGTTGGTACCCACAACAGAGGAGTTTTCTCAATTACTGGGAGTACTTGTTCTTAATTAAATACCTTTCACTGGTTTAGAGAAAGATCCATAACCTGAAGAAACTGCATCAGCCTTACATCTGAAGCGGACTGACATTGTAACTAATTGGGAAACAAGGAGCGGAGTCAAGGATTTTCTATCTAAATTTCTGTTAGAGAAGGATCAACTGTTTTTGGATGCTATGAGTTTTCAAGCATTCGAAGAAATCTTGGCTCTTCTAATCTATGGGTTGGTACTATTCCCTAATCCAGACCAACTCATAGATGTGAATGCCATCAAAATATTTCTTTCTCGTAATCTTGTGCCTACTTTACTCGAAGACATTTTACATTCTCTTCTCACTTGTACTATTAGGAAGCGAGGGACTCTTATGTGTTGCATACCTTGGCTATCTAGGTGGTTTATTTTGCACCTTCCCCGATATTGAAGAATGAATAAGGCTTGAGGTGGTCTCAAAGGATGATGTCGCTCTCTCATTCAAATATTTACTGGTGTTCCCGATCTCTGGAAGATGTTACTATCATTGACCACTGTGGGGAATTACCTAATGTTCCACTCCTTGGCATTAGGGGAGGTATTACTTACAACCCTTATCTGGCTCTACAACAATTTGGTTATGCTCGAAGAGATGGTCCTCATGACGCACTTACCTAAGGTATTGTGTTCGACTATGAAAATGATCCTTAAGGTTATTGTCAAAGGTTTATACGTGCTTGGGGTATGGTAAACAAGGTTGATAGCAAAACTTTAGGACAAAAGAATTCTATCCCTTTGGAGCCTTATCTCAAATGGGTATGAGATTGCGCTCAAAACCTTATGATGCCATATCCAGTTGTTCTACCGGTGATCTTAGAGCCTGTTTTCGAAGGAGACATTTCTCGCATCATCCTCCATCTAGACATGCCCACTGACTTCAAAGAATTGCAACAGTCTTGGATTCAACTCAAGGAAGAACGAGACACCTTGGAATCTAAATTCTATGAAAGTGAAAAGAAAGTGTTGGAGCTCACAAAGAAACTTCAAAATGAGCAAAGCCTTAATGCATACATCGACACAAAGAGGAAGCGTTTGTGGGAGACTTGAGTCTTAGGGTTCACATTGTTGTCTCTTTGAGGCTCTTTTGCTTTTCATTGTAAGCCCAAGAGGCAATTGTAATTTATGAACTTATTAATGCAATCTTTGTTTCTGTTTCTTTTTGGCTAGAAAATTTAAATCTCCTAAGGTCCTTGAAAACATTGCATCCATATGACATGCATCATTTCGTAGGCAGGTTTTCCAACACAATTTTCCTCATCTATTTACTGTTTATTCCAGTATAAGATGGCTCTCAAACAAACTGTCAAGGATCTCCAAACTCAACGTGCACAATTTCAAGAAACTCTTCTGAATCTGGCCAAAGGGCAATAAGAGATGATGGCGCTACTCACCATGAAAAAGAAGAATAAGAAGTGGGTTGTTATCCTCAACATAGGGAGAAGATTCAAAGGTTCTGCTCAACCAGTTCAAGATGTTTCCTCTGAGGAAGACGACAACCAAGAGGAGGATGGAAGAAGTGTCAGGGGTGAAGATAGAAATAATCAAGTTTATAAGGATGAAGATTACTCTGACGGACAGTATCCTCCTGCAGATGATAAATACAAGCATTTGGAAGACCGACTCAAAATTGTGGAAATCTAGAAAGTGCCTGGATTAGATTTTGGAGAGCTAGGTCTGATTCTGGGGGTGGTCATCCCTCTCAAATTCAAGGTCCCTATCTTTGCTAAATATGATGGGGTCTCTTGTCTCAAACTTCATTTGAGGTCGTATGTTCGAAAGATCCAACCTCATACTGCTGACCGGAAGATGTGGGTCCATTTCTTTCAATAAAGTTTTTTTGATACTCAACTTAAATGGTTCTACCAGCTGGAAGGAACCAACATTCACACGTGGGAAGACTTGGTTGCTGCTTCCAACAAGCAGTATCAATATAATGTTGACTTGGCGTTGACTAGTGTACAATTGCAAAACATGTCCATGGGCTCGAATGAAAGGTTCAAGGAGTATGCCCAAAAATGGAGGGACCTAGCTAGAAGGTTGCAACCTCCTTTGACTGACCGGGAATTGGTGGATATGTTCATGGGCACTCTGACGAGTCCATTCTTTAATTTACTGATTGGGAGTTCTTTATCAGGGTTTACTGAGCTGATTCTGACTGGTGAACAAGTTGAAAGTGGTATCAAGAGCGGAAAGATTCTGATGGCTACATCTTCTAATGCTGTGAAGAAGCCCTTCGTTAGTAAAAAAACCAATTTTGTCTATGTCCAGAAAAGCCATAGTTAGAATGACTTCCATCATTCTGTGGGAGCAGTGTTAATCTCTAATCTAACGCCTATTCAATAACAACAACAAGTCAACCAACGTAGGTCAGACGCTTCGAGAAGTCAATTCACCAGAATTAATATGCTATTGGCTCAAGCATTTCAACATTTGTTAAAGGCTAACCTTATAACACTACAGGATTCTCCTCCTAATCCCAACACATCCTCTCTGAAGTATAATCCAAATACAAAATATGCCTATCATTCGAACAGTCCTGGGCACGACACTAACAATTGATGGGCCCTAAAAAAAACTCAAGACATGATTGATAACAAGGAAATTTAGCTCGACCCTCCTGAGACTCCGAACATGATTACTGCTCATATTTTGAAGCATAACAAAGTCATAAGTGCTATTGAAGATGTTTTGTATGTTACCTCCGTAAGTGATGTGGTTACCCCTCTCCCAACAGTCAAGAAGAATTTGTTACAAGTTGGTTTATTTCCGGGTTGTGTTAAAGAATTTTATTGCTCTGCAGTTCAACCCAATGGTTGCGGGTTACTGAAGGAAGGCATTCAACTCCTGATGGATGAACATATAATTTTGATTGAGAAAATTCCGTCTACTAAAAATTTATGCCAAGATTTTCCTCTCATATCGGGTACTCTTTTCAAGTTACTTCCAAGGGTTCTGTAAGGATTACTGCCAATCCAAAATCTACTCCCTTAATCATTACAAAACCTGGACCCATCCCATATTCCTCGGAGAAGGCTATTCTATGGAATTATGGATATGACGTCTATCACCATGGTGTTAAACAAGAGTTGTCTGATAAAGATGATGAAGAGACTGATCCCAACATTGACAATATGGCAGGGACCGGCAAAGTTACTAAAAGTGGAAGGATTTTCTCTCCGGAAATCTCTCCAACTGTTTAAGTTACGATTACCAAGACAACTGTCGAGGCTCGGGGTAAAGAGCCAATGATACAGCCTGCCCGGACGGAGGAACCAAAAGAAGCTACAGTCAAGGATACCTATGGACAAGAAATGGAAGAGGTTTTGAAGATCATTCGTAGAAGTGATTATAAAATTGTTGAACAGCTGGGAAATACCCCGTCTAAAATCCCATTCTATCTTTACTATTGTATTCCGGAGCCCATGCGCAAGCTGTAATGAAAATTTTAAAGACTGCTCATGTCCCACAAGATATTTCTGCTGATCAATTTGGAAGTTATGTTGCTAGCTTAACGACTGACAATGGATTAGGTTTCTCCAATGTTGACCTGACTCCAGAGGGGAGAAATCATAAAAGGGCCATGTATGTCTCCATTGAATGTAGGGGCACTATGTTGGCTCATCTGTTAGTTGATACTGGTTCTTCTCTAAATGTTCTTCCAAAGGTCCCCCTTGATAGACTGGATTGTGAAGGGGTTGTTCTGAAACCCAGTGACATTATAGTTCGAGCCTTTGACGGGTCCAAAAGAATGGTAGATGGAGAAGTGGACCTCCTGATCAAAGTGGGTTCTCATATCTTTGAATCCACCTTCTATGTAATGGACATCCAACCAACTTATTCTTGTCTATTAGAACGCCCCTAGATCCATGAGGCAGGTGCTGTTACCTCCACTTTACACCAGAAATTAAAGTATCCTGTGAAAGGGAAGATTGTTATTGTCTGTGGAGAAGAGGAGTACATGGTCAGCCCCCTGAATTCATTCTGGTATGTAGAAATAGATAGTGAGTTCATTGAGACTCCCTGCCAAGCTTTTGAAGCAATTTCCCCTACTGTTGTTGAAGATGTTTCTTCAATTTCAAAGACTAACAGGGTTCCGCATAATATGGCTTCCTTGAAAGATGCCAAAGCTACTATAGAAGAAGGTGGTTGCACAATCCGGGGTCATCGTCCTGATATCCTCTACAAATCTGACAAGTTTGGCTTGGGCTTTACTGCAGAGGGTCAAAGGGTTGTTCGTCACGCATAAGATAGAAGACCTATGTTCTGTATCAGAAATAATGGAGTCAACGCTATAGAGGATGCTGGCAGTGATGTTGACTTCGACAACTGGACTTTCCTATCATTGGCAACAGACTCAGCAATTGGAAGGCGGAAGACATTATCTCCATCTCCTTTAGCCAGGAGTAATAGTTATTTCTGTTTTATCACTTTAAGAAGTTTGGTTATGTAATTTCTTTTAAAACAATGAGTTTAAACGTTGTGTCTTACCTGGGGAACAATGGTTCATTTGTTAAGGTTTGTCATTTCATATGTCATATTTTCATTTAATGATAACATTAGACGTTTTGCATTCAAATTTTGTGCTCTCTGTCTTTCTTTTACTTTATTGCACTTTCAAATTGCTACGTGTTCTTACACACACCCACACACTACATTGCAGATCCCCATTCACTCTGGATCTCGTTAATAACGATTTTGCTATTGCCGCTTATGACTTTGAAAATATGATATACCAAGATGAGGACGAAGGAGAGGAAGATTTTGAAACACCTGGAGAACTTGTCAGACTCTTAATACAAGAAGAAAAGGCTATCCAACCACATGAAGAGCCAGTCAAAGTGGTAAACTTGGGTTCTAAGACAGACATAAAAGAGGTCAAGATAGGCGCTAACTTAGACGACAGTGTCAAGAACAGGTTGATTTAGATGTCGCACGACTATGTTGAGATATTCGCTTGGTCATACAAAGACATGCCAGGACTCGATACTGATATTATGGTTCACCGTCTACCGATGAAAGAGGGTTGTTCTCTGATTAAGCAAAAGGTTCTTCGCATGCGCCCCAAGACATCTAAGAAGATCAAGACCGAGGTTATGAAACAATTCAATGCAGGGTTCTTAGTAGTGACATCATATCCTCAATGGGTTTCTAATGTTGTTCCGATACCAAATAAAGATGGCAAGGTATGTATGTGTGTAGATTATAGGGATCTGAACAAGGCAAGCCCCAAGGATGACTTCCCACTTCCATATATTGATGTTCTGGTCGACAACACTGCTCAGCATAAGGTATTCTCCTTCATGAATGGTTTCTCGGGTTATAATTAGATCAAGATGGTGCCTAAAGACACAGAGAAAACAACCTTCGTCACACAGTGGGGCACTTTCTGTTACAAGGTCATGCCTTTTGGGTTAAAGAATGCAGGGGAAACTTATCAGTGTGCCATGGTAGCCTTATTTCACGACATGATTCATCATGAAATAGAAGTCTATGTAGATGGCATGATAGCAAGATCACATACTGAAGAAGAACATCTTGATCATCTGCATAAGTTATTTGAAAGGCTGAAGAAATACAAGGTGAGGATGAATCTGAACTGTGATACGGTGGGAGAACTGGCTTGGGTGTTTTGCGTTTTATCGTAATTGTTGCAGATAGCAAGAGTCGCCACCGAATTTTCTTTTATCCAATAAGGAAAGGCTGAAAAGAACAGGAAATACCTTTCGAGATTATTTCTGAGTTCGGGTGTAGATTATGAAAAAGGAAGGTATTAGCACCCTTTTCATCCGTAGTTATCTACGGGCTCTTAGTTGCTTGCTAGATCACTTGCTTTTGTTTGAAAATGTGCTTGTGGTGTGGATTTTGAATGTATTTTGAAAATATATTTGTAATGGTTCTCGTTTCTATAAGAACGCGTACAAAGTGTTGTTTTGAAAATAGTTCAAAGAAGTGTTTGGGAAATGTGTTTTTGAAAGTGATTTTGAAAAGGTGTCTTTGTAATGGCTCTTGTTTCTATAAGAACGCGTACAAAGTGTTTGTATTTTGAAAATGTTTCAAAATGAGAGTGTTTATATAAAATGTTTTTTTTGTTGTGAGCAAGCGAGCAACTAGGAGCAACCTACCTACTCAAAAGGTCATAAATGTTCTTTTCCTCCTCCTTTAGATGTTTCTATCTTACCATTGATTTGGTAAGAAGCCCCATCGTTAGATGTGAAGGGACGGGCGTGGGACGTTTGTATAGTCATAAAAGGTAACCTATGGGTCATTTTAGCAATGTCGTTTAGGGACTAGATCGTTTACCGAAGGAAACATCGAGGGTCATCAAGGGACTACGATTTTTTATCGAGAGTCTTTGCTAAAAACGCCCATGTTCGAGGGACATGACTATTTTTCTGAGGCAACAAGTGAGATTACCCTAAGGGTGCATATGTGTAAAGTGTGTTTGATTTGCATGCATTTTGTCTTGATTAGGGGTTGTCTACTTGTTGGTTTTATCTTGCCATACACACCTAATTACTAGCATTTGTGCAAAAGTAATAAAAAAATGCAGAAAACAAATCCTACACTATTACAACCATATTGAAGTGCATAGAAATATAAAGGCAAAAATGAGATAAAAATAAGATAAAAAGAGATCCTTTGATTGGGGGGAGCAGCCTTCGATTCTGCTTCTGTTGGTCTCCTTCGATTGGGAGTTGGCATCCAGCAAGTCATGGCCTTCGATTGGGATTTAGAAGCAGCTGGTCATGGCCTTCGATTAGGCTTAGAAGTCAGCAGGGCGCGCCTTCTGGTTCAGCCTTTCTGCCTTGTTGCCTTCTTCGATTGGGGCTGGCATCAGCAAGTCATAGCCTTCGATTCTGGATGGACTTAGTGCAAATGTGCCTTCTGATTCTGCCTTCCTACCTTAAAAGTCAGCATGGAAGCCCAAGGCTTCGTTTCATGTTTCTTTCCTCCTGTTTCTTTCGTTTGGGATATTAAATAACAACATGTCCTAAGGCCATGTTGGCATTTGTATTATTGGCAAATTAATTCTTAAAGTATATTTAATAACTCTAGAAACAAGAAACAAAAGGATTAGCCATAAAAACAAATTAAAAGGGTATAAACGAAAAGGGGAAAAATATTATATACATGTTATGTTTGAAACGAAAGATGCAAGGGTAAGAGTAACTTACCTTGCTGCAGCCTTGAAGGTGAACTGGACCTTGAGTGGTGGCCATGGGTTCTCCTGGATCCGAAGGAAGGGGCCTGAAACAAGGCCTGGATGTTGGATTCAAAGGAGGAAAGAAAGCAAGTGTGACGCTTCTTTCCACTGGATTCAAAAGAGACTGGAGTGTGGTTATTCTTCAGAATCGAAGGAAATGAATATGATTCTGAGTTTTTGATTTCACAAGTGTTGAAGGGACTTGAGAGTTTTGTTGTGTTTGAGAAGATTTTAGAGGTTTCGTTCCTCTGGTCCAAAAAATCCTCCCTGAACATGTTGTGAAGACCTTTATTTATAAGAGAGCTTTGATGTGGTTTTGGGGGGAAATTAAATGACATTTGAACTGTTTGGGTATACTGTTCCCCTGTTTTCTTTGATGCAGCTCTTATGTACCCTTTTTGTGTAAGTATGAGACTGAGACAGTGCAGGCTCAACAGTATTTTGGAGTGTTGTGATAGGTTGGTATAGGACTATTGCATAGCAGTACAGCTGGCTTGGGTTTGGAAGTATAGAGCACTTTGGTCAACAAACACCTTGAATAATCCACCCTTTCATTTTGATCACTTCGACAACAATGTTCGTTTCCAACAACGTGTGCTCTTCGAATGGACCCATTATAGGTCCTTCGAATCCACCAATTATGATCCATAGTGTAGAATAGTTTTAGAGGTGTGATCTAAGTACGTTGCATCGAAGGGTTTAATTTCCCCAACTTGTAAATCGAAAGAGGCTGCCCAGCTTGTAAATTGAAAGAGGCTGCCCAACTTGTAAATCGAAGGAAGTTGCCCATCTTGTGGATTGAAGGGGGTCACTTCGAAGGAAGCCATACGCCAATTTGTGGATCTAAGGGGGTTACTTCGAAGGAAACCATATGCCCAGTTTGTGGATCGAAGGGGGTTACTTCGAAGGAAGCCATATGGCCAGTTTGTGGATCGAAGGGGGTTACTTCAAAGGAAGCCATATGCCTAAATCGAAGCTTGTGATTGAAGGGAGACTACATTGCCCAATCGAACATTGCTAAATCGAAGCCAACTTGTTTCTTTTTTGACCTAATCGAAAGGCACATTAACATCCTCAAAATTTTACATTTTCTTTATTTCTTTAAACAGGTTTTTGTAATCACACATGCGATAGAAATCTTGAGAAAATGAGAGGGGAAATTTTGGGGTACAACACAAAAAAATGCATCTTTGGGGTGAGGTCTAGAAAACTCCTGGGTTTCATCGTCAGTGGTAAAGGTATTGAAGTTGATACCGCAAAAGTTAAATCTATTCAAGAGATGCTGACTCCCTGCATTGAGAAGGAGGTCAGTGGTTTCTTAGGTCGACTGAATTACATTGCACGATTCATTTCTCATTTGACTGCTACCTATGAGCCAATCTTCAAGCTGCTAAAGAAAGATCAAGTAGTAAAGTGGAATGACGACTGTCAAATAGCCTTTGATAAAATCAAGGAGTACTTACAAGAACCTATGATTCTAATTCCACCAGTTGAAGGAAGGCCTCTAATCATGTACCTAACAGTGCTAGAGAACTCAACGGGGTGTGTACTGGGGCAGCATGAAGAGTCGGGGCGAAAAGAGCATGCAATATACTACCTTAGCAAAAAGTTTACCGATTATGAAACAAGATATTCACTGCTCAAGAAAACTTGTTTCTCTTTGGCATGGGCTACTCGCCGACTAAGACACTATATGTTGACTCATACTACTCTGTTGATCTCTAAAATGGATCCCATCAAGTACATATTCGAGAAGCCAGCCCTCTCTAGAAGGATAGCCCGATGGCAAATGGTCTTAACAGAATATGACATTTAGTACACCACTCAAAAGGAAATCAAAGGAAGTGTACTGGCAGATCATTTGGCGCATCAAGATGTAGACGACTACCAATCTATGAACTTCGAATTCTCGGACGAGGATATTATACTAGTTACGGATTGTGAAGAACTTGGACCATATGAAGGACTTGAGTCAAGATCCTGATGGACTATGGTTTTTGACAGGGCTTCTAACGCACTTGGCAACGAGATTGGGGCTGTAATTATCTCTCCCCAGGGTTTTCATACACCCATCACTGCCAGACTTTTCTTTGACTGCACCAATAATATGGCTGAATATGAAGCGTGTATCTTGGGAATTAAAGTTGCTATTTACCTTATAATCAAATTCCTGAGCGTATATGGGGATTCATCCTTGGTAATCATTCAGGTCAAGGGAGAATGGGATACGAAGCATCTGAATCTTATCCCTTACCGAGAACACGTGCTAACCTTGATTTCGTACTTCGAAGAGATTACTTTTGAGCATATCCCAAGAGAAGAGAATCAGTTGGCAGACACATTAGCTACCATGTCATACATGTTCAAGGTAAGATGGGACAATGAGGATCCCAGAATTACCATTGAAAGGTTCGACGAACCGGCACATTGCTATGAAATTGACACTGATGGAGTAGAAGAAAAACCTTGATTTCATGAAGTGAAAAGGTACCTTGAGGCTCAAGAATACCCTTAAGGGGCATCGATCAATGACAATAAATTCCTACGGAGGTTCTCGGCTAAGTTCTTATTGAGCAATGGAAGTTTGTAAAAACATAATTATGATTCAACTCTTCTCCGCTGTGTGGACAAGAAGGAAGCTGAGAAAATTATAGAGGATATGCACGAAGGCATCTTTGGTACTCATTCCAGTGGGCATACTATGGATAAGAAGATTTTAAGAGCAAGTTACTATTGGTTGACTATGGTAACTGACTGTCACCACCACTCAAGGACTTGTCATAAGTGCCAAATCTATGCTGATAAGGTTCATGTGCCTCCAGTACCTTTGAACGTCATGACTGCTTCGTGGCCATTTGCAATGTGGGGCATTGATATGATTGGAGAAATCAAGCCTACTGCTTCTAAAGGACACTGCATCATTCTCGTCACCATTGACTACTTCATAAAATGGGTTAAAGCAGCCTTGTTTTCCTCTGTTACCAAGAATGTGGTCGCTTGGTTCATAAAACATAATCTTATCTGTCGGTATGGCATCCCTGAGAGAATCATTACAGATAATGGTACTAATCTCAACAACACTATGATCATTGAACTCTACTCACAGTTCAAGATTAGGAACCACAACTCTTCTCCGTATCGACCAAAGATGAATGGCACAATGGAAGCTGCCAACAAGAATATTAAGAAGATCATACAGAAGATGGTTGTGACTTACAAAGACTGGCACGAGATGTTACCATTTTCTCTTCATGGCTATCGCACTTCAGCATGGACATCAACTGGGGAAACCCCACTCTCTCTGGTCTATGGCATGGAAGTTGTCCTGCCTTTCGAAGTTCAGATTCCTTCTCTAAGGATTATGAAAGATGCAGACTTAGATGAAGATGAGTGGATTCAGACTAGGTTGGATCAGCTGAATCTGATTGATGAAAAAAGGCTTGCAGCTGTCTGTCACAATCAGATGTATCAAAAACATATGATCAAGGCATTCAACAAGAAAATCAAGCATCGGGTATATCGGGCTGGTGACTTGGTAATAAAGCGCATCATTCTACCGCAAGGTGATCCCAGGGGAAAATAGACTCCTACATACAAAGGGCCATTTGTTGTCAAGAAAGTATTTTCAGGTGGTGCTATGATACTAACCACCATGGACGATGAAGATTTCCCACACCCTATGAACACAGACATAGTTAAAAGATACTATGCATAAAAATGACCCACTAAGTTGACTGGCCTAGGAAAAATAATGGCATCTCGATGAACCAAAAGGGTTAGGGAAAAAGTTAGGGATATATATATAAAATATTGTGCATCCGGCAAGTCAAAAACCTAAAAAGGCGGCTTGGGCAAGAAAGGGTACCCCAGTGGATTTAAAACCCGAAAGGGCGGTCCAGGAAAAAGTTAGGGATTAAAAGTGTACGACTATGCCCCGTTGGATCACTTACTACAAGCTTTATTACTAAGGTCAAAAGTTCAAATGGTACAAATCACTTCAATCAACTTCTTCTGATAGCAAGGGATGAGATGTTCGAAGACATAGGGGCAATAACGGAGTTGGAACCCAACGATATCATTTCCACATAGCAATATATTTTGTTTTCACTTTGTACTCTTTTCATTTCACGACAATTTCCTCTTACTAGGATTTATGTCTCTTTGTATAAAATCGCCTGTTTATAGGAAAATTATCAATACAAATACATCCTAAAATTCAAACTTTTGGTTTTTCCTGTTTTGTTTGCAAAAACGTCCAATGACTAAAATTGAATGAACATATGCATATGAACACGATTAATTGTTAACAAATATATGCATAAGAACGGGAATAAACATTTACTCAAGACTTTAGGAGTTGGAATGATGTTCAAGCCGTATACAAATCCCCACAGAGCCACCTCCATGAGATTATCCCCACAGAGTAATCTTCACAAATTCATCCCCAATAAGGATACATTCCCTGCAATTTCCCCGACAGATCACTCTAGCGGATAAGAGAATATGATCTTTTTCCCGATAATATCACCCACCTACAGAGTTCCAATCAGTATAATTCATGGAGGTTCTCTTACTTAGCTGAGTATTATCCCTCCAAAACTGTAAAACCCCTGCAAATTTCTTCTCTCCAACAAAACTTGTTTCCTCAGCAAAGTATTTCTCTATCAACAGGGTTTATTTCCCCAACAGGGTTTATTTACCCAAGAGATTACAATCTTCCCAGCTTGAGTCTATTCCTCAAATGGCTACGAATCAACGGCAGAAATCCTCTCCCCAATGAAATCACCATTATCCCCAGAGAGTTGCTACGAAACCTGGAACCGGACTAGATATCAGTCAATTTTATCCTCCCCAGACGAGTCATATGTTTATCCATCTATTTTATCCCCAGTCAGGGTATATAATACTTTAAACTCCCCAGACGAGTCAGAAGGTTATCCATCTCTTTTATCCCTAATTGTGGTATATAAGAATTAAAATCCCCAGTAGAGCGATGAACGACTAATGTTCCTAAACTCTCCTCCCCAAACATAAGTCAACATTCCCCAGTGGAGTTTCCTCGAACGGCAAGCCAGAATCCCCAGCAGAAACATTCTAGACAAGGTTGAAGATTACACATATTCTTCATCTCCAGCACCAGTTAGGGGTTCATTTTCCCCAGCAAGATACTACATGGAACTATTGATACACTTCCAATAACATTTCATATTCATACATCATTTACAAACATAATAGCATATGCATACGAAACGCATGTAGCACCATCTCATTTATTTTGAGAACATCATTACATAATGCATTTCATACATCATGACATTGCATACAACTAACTCTTTACCTTTTCAGGAAAGATCAATCAACGGAAAAACATCATCAACTACTTATACAACCCGACAATATTCTCCAAGGCTACATTCGACAAATGGATATTTCAGCAATTTCCTCAAAGGTTCATTCTCAAAAAGACGTCTTCTGGCTCAAATTAAATCAAGCGTAGATTTATTCTGATACTTCTTCCAGTAGACCTTTTCTGGCTCAGATTAAATCAACCATAGATTTTTTCTAATACTTCTTCCAATAGACTTTTTCTGGCTCAGATTAAATTGACCATAGATTTATTCTGATACATCTCCCAGTTAAAGACAGGCGTTGACATCTTCTAGCTCAGATTAAATCGACCATAGATTTATTCTGATACTTCTTCCAATAGACCTTTTCTGGCTCAGATTAAATCAACCATAGGTTAATTCTGATACTTCTCCCAGTTAAAGACAGACGCAAACATCTTCTGGCTCAGATTAAATCGACTAAAGATTTATTCTGATACTTCTTCCAGTAGACTTTTCCTGGCTCAGATTAAATCGACCATAGATTTATTCGGATACTTCTCCCAATTAAAGACAAGCGTAGATATCTTCTGGCTCAGATTAAATCGACCATAGATTTATTCTGATACTTCTTTCAGTAGACCTTTTCTGGACCAAATTAAATCAACCATAGATTTATGCTGATACTTATCCCAGTTAAAGACGGATACAAACATCTTCTAGCTCAAATTAAATCAATTGTAGATTTATTCTGATACTTCTTCCAGTAGACATTTTCTGGATCAGATTAAATCGACCATAGATTTATTCTGATACTTCTCCCAATTAAAGACAAACGTAGACATCCTCTGGCTTAGATTAAATCAAGCATAGATTTATTCTGATACTTCTTCCAGTCGAAGTCAAGCGTAGACGTAGCCTAAGTTCTATCAACAGTTACTTTGGATGGAATCTATAAGCCCATCTCCAAAAAATCTCCATAACCTCTCCAAATGATATCTTTAAGCCTATTCCCAGTACACCAACCAACAACATTATTTCGGGCACATGCGAGTGCAAATTTCTGGGCACTTAAGTGTTCAATCATCTTCTACCTTCAAGTCACGAATGGCAAACATGCCAATCTAACTCTTCGGGTTTAAGAATATTGAACATGGGCAGCTGTTGTACCCAAAAAATTTCCCTCCCATTTTCTTCAAGACATTCTTCTAAGATTCTTAAATACTCAATGATTCTCAAGATTTGATCGGACAAACTCACCTCCTAAGCAATGGGTCCAAAACTAGGGCTTCATCATGTATAAGGAAGAATGAGTTGCAAGGGTCTCAAATGACTTTCATGATTCATCATAGGTCCTCAATAATGCCTATGTCAATTTTCAAGTATTTCATCACATGTTTGCTCAGTCAATGGCTCAGATGACTAAAAGTCAACTACATTGAGTAAAAAGTCAACTGTGGTCAAACATACAGTCAAACTTTAAGATTTTTTGTCAACATAAATATTTTGAGGTGATATTCATCATTTATCAAGGGTTGACCATGATTTCTCAAGGAAAGCCCTTAAATCATCAAAGGTCAAAAATTGCCAAAATTAGGGTTTTGACTGAAGATGACTGGTCATTGACTTTTGGCCTAGTACATGACCTAATGGTTTAAAGCATAATCTCAAGATCTCAAATACAACATATTTACCCAATAACATGGCTCAAAAAATTTCCAAATATGCAAGTGATTGATAGTTGAAGAAATTGAATAAATTGATGAAAAGTCAACAATCACACAAAAGTCAAACTTTGACTTTTTGGTCAACATTGGAATTCAAAAATCAAGAATCATCAAGATATTCAAAATTATCAAACTTGATCATAAAGAATTAAGAAAGTCAACAAAATTCAAAAGTCAAGATTTTCCAACACTTAGAAAAATTTAAAGTGTTTTGTACCTAAAAAACCCTAACTTCACAAGCAAATTTCCTCAAGATACAAGTTGATTCAAGGAAAGTTTTCAACATGAAAGTTGTAGAGATTGATGAATTCTACTACTTTGTTAATTTAAGATGATCCTCAAAAAGTGCTTGGATTAAGAGATATAAGCCCATGGAATTATGATGTTTTGTATCCAACACTTAGAAAAATTTTCAACAAGTTTTAGTCAGTTTTTCATCTCAACTTCTTGGCCAATTTTCACCAAGTTCCCATTTTATTTAGCCAAAACTCACAACATGAAAGTTGTAGACAATGTTTCAAGCTTTCCAAAATGTCAAAGAACACAATTTTATCATGCTTGAGCTAGAAGTTTCGAAGATATGAAGTTAGGTATCTAAGGTTGCATTATAGGTCATTTTTGTGACAAGTTCATAACCAAATCTTCAAGCCATGCTGCATAATCTCACTTTACAGGCCTCTAACCTCTAAATCTATCCATAATCAGAAGATTGCACATGCTTTTGAGCCATTATCCAAGTGATTCAAGTATTATCCAATCCATTTTTCCATTTAGGGGAAAAAGATAACACTTCCATTCTTGTAAAGCAAGCTTTAATCACAATGTCAACTCCTTGAGTCTCTCAATTGTTTCTTCTGCACACACACAATGTCAAAGCCAGAAGCAACATGTCTAGAGCCTTTAACCACTTCAGATCCTTTGTTACTATGCATTGGAACAATGTTTCTTCAAAGTTACTTCAAATCTAAGCAACCAAACCATAACATGCTATCTTTCAAATATGATCAACCCTTTCCCTCAAACCTTTTATCTATAAATATAGAGTTCATTTGCAACCCAAAGCACGAAGGAACAAGCCCTCAAACACTCTCAAACTCAGAATCACTTGGAAAACTCCATTATTTCACATTTGAAGCTTCCAACACCCAACTTCAAATCCACTCGTGTGTTTTCCTCTTTTATCTTTCAAACACCTTAGATACATCATATAGAAGTTATCCAAACACTTGAACAACTTCTGTAATCACTCCATCATCATCCACCATTTTCAAAATCCAACTTTGCAACTTGACTTGAGTAGACTGATTCAGACACTCTCGAGGCAAAGTAAGAATTGTAACATACTCACCAAGGTCTCAGGAAGCTAAAGCAAGCATCACATTACTTCTGGAAGTCGTGTAAAGGAAATTGGATTTTGCTTCAAGAGGTAAGTTTTCTTGAACTTCAAAAACCCACATACACGCATCATTTGCTTTCAATTTCAAAAGATAAAATATAGATATGATTTCCCTGAAACTAACCATGTCCTTAGTTTTCATTTATGTTGCTTGTGTGATGTGAATTTTGGAATTTAAGTTTTTGAATATTAGGGTTCAGTTTGTTACCAAGAAAAATTTGTTTTATCCTTTAACTTATAGCTTTCAAAAGTTACATGGTTGAATTCATGGTAAAAAATCAAGCAAGTTTGATGTTTTCATATTTCAATTTGGTTGAGAAATAAAGCTTTTACAAAATTTGAAAATGTGTTTGTTGTTGCTGTAAACGCGCGTGAGGAAAAAGATGAAGTTCAATTTTGAAAATGAGTTTACTTTAAATTTATTGTAACATGTTTTATCACCGGATGTAACAGTCACCCCAGTGGCAAGCAGCGCGCGTTTCATGTCACTTTGGCCTTAGGGACCTGGGTTCGAGCTCTAGCGGTACCCTTTTATTTTTCTAACATTTTCTCTACAGATCCAGTGTGAGCAAGCCTAGCACGCCTATCAAGAGCCTCATGCCATCATCATCAGATGCTCATACAATCAGATCCCTTCACTAGATCCAACACAGCGCATGGACTTTCTTGTTGTTGGGCCTAGAACTTTTTTGGTTTCTCACCCCCCATTTTTCTTTTATAGCGCTAGGCCCATTAAAATTCTTTTTTTTTTTTGTTTTTTACTAACTATTTTCTTTTCTTTAAATAATTTTATTTAAATTTAGAAAAAATCATAAAAATGATTTAAAAAAATTAGATTTAGGTTTTTAATTAATTAATTTAATTTTTGACAAGTAAAAATTAATTTAATTTAATAACTTTGATTTTATTTAATTAGAATTAGGTTTTATACTTCAAATATCTTTTTTTAATAAAACACCAAAAATATTTTTTAAATACTTAGAATTCTTTAGATTTTAATTAATTAATTTAATTTTTGATAAATTAATTTAATCACACCTTATTTTATTTTAAATAATTAAATTGTAAATTAAATTAGAAATAAGTCTAAATTTTTATTTCACATTTCAAATATTTTCTAAACAAAGAAACAACAAAATATTTTCTTAAGATACTTAGAATTTCTAAAGTTTTTTTTTTGCATTTTTCCCCTTTCTATCTCTGCTCATTTGTTTATTTTTCGCACTAATACAATTATGTAACTGTCAAAAATTTGTAATAGATAATTAGGGTTTATTGTTTTCCTCATTCATAAACTTGTAACCCCATTCCCGAAGCATTATAATATCGTAGGACATTTAATTTCCGCAATTTACTATTTTCCTTATTATTGGTGGTAATTAGGTTTCGTATGGTAAGATAAAGAACAAATATTATAAAACCCTAATTTCAAGACAAAATAACTGAAATCAAAACACTTCGCACACACATTCCTCTAGGGTGACCCTTACTTGTTGCCTCAGATTAAAACAGTCATGCCCCTCGAATGGGAGATGCTTTAGCAAAGACCCTCGGTTACAAGATCCTAGTCCCTCGATGACCATTCGATGCTACCTTCGATAAACGATCTTAGTCCCTTACGATAATTGCTAAAGCATCTTACAAGTTGCCTTCTATGATTGTACGATAACCCACGCCTGTCCCTCACATCCAATAATAGGGCTTCCTACTAACTAATAGTAGAATAGAATTATCTAAAGGAGGAGGAAAAGAACAAAGACTTCTTGAGTACGTAGATCGCTCATAATCGCTTGCTCACAAACTAAAACAATTTCCACACTTCGCACTTTCAAAACAACTACTTTCAAAATGCTTTATAAACACTTTGAGGACTGATACAAGGGTTATTATAAAGTAGATTGCCTTACATTGGCATTTTTGAAACATCTTTCCACAAAAAAACACTTTCTTTTCATAAATATTTTCAAAACAAACATTTTATATACATTCTCAACGTTACGAGAATCATTACAAAATTGTCGTACTTAGGCATTTTCAAAATATTTACAAACCTACACTAACAAATAATTTCAAAAGTGAGCTAGCAATTAAGAGCCCGTAGATAACTACAGATGAAAAGGATTCTAATACCTTCCCTTTTCATAACCTACCCCCCAAACTTAAGAAAAATTCTCAAAAGGTCTTTCCTGTTCTTTTCACCCTTTCCTTTATTGGATAAAATAAAAGTCGATGGTGACTCTTGCTATCCGCAACATTTGCGATAAAACGCAAAACCAAAAGCCAGTTCTCCCACTGTATTACACTCGAGGTTTGGGTTGTTATAGATATATACTACTCAAATCCTTATCTAGGATGATTATCTATTAGTTTCTGGATTCTAGAGATAGATTTAGAGCTAAAAATATTTATGGGTGTTGAAGCTTAATGCTTCCGTGTTGGTTGTGTCGGTTGAGAGATTGTCGATATGAGTAATATGGATGTCTGCTGTGTTATTGAGGTTGGCTGAGATATCATTGCTGAGATGATATAGTAGTTCTCTCTACTTTGGGTTAGAAATAACTTAGAGAGTGAGTGATGCTAGATGACTCTAAGGAGAATTGTAGGTTAAGTGTAATTGGTCAATAAGTTTAACTTTGTGAGAATTAGATTATATGCATGCTTGATAATTTTCTTCTCTCTAGATAATGAAATCTTTCATGTTCATATTTACTTTTATGTTTTACTAATTCAAATCAAACTCATTAATGAGAGAATTATCGAACAGAATTTAAATACACCAATCTCTGTGGGCACGATACAATATAACCTATATCACCCGGTAAAAATAATACTTTACATTTTGCTTGCCGCTCTACAGTAGCAACAAAATGGTGTTGTTTCCGGATAGTTTCTTTGTTTTTTAGTTTTGTAATTAATGTATATGTTGTATAGAATGTGTACATAAGCTTGTATATTTTTACTTGTACATGTTTTGTGTTTACTTTCCATACTTGTGCATATATGTGTTTTTCTTTGTTTTCATATATTGTTATGAATTGTCTCGTTTTCATAACGTTTGTTGTGCGGATGTTAGGAAACTTTCTTTAGGTTTACGCGGTGTGACAATACCATGGCATGACGAGATAAGGTTACTATTTTGCACAATAAAGGTATCAGGCTTACAACGTAAAACAAGCATGTTTTGTTTGTATTATTTTATGTATGTGTTGACTTGTGTTTTAACAAGTTGAAATTGGACTTGTTTTAAATTCTCAAATTTTCACTTTTCAACTTGTTAATTCAGTTTCTCCCATTTGTTTTGTTATGTCAATTTGTGTTTTTCCGTAAACTTGTCGTGTTTAGATTGTGGAAATGTGTTTGTTAATGTTGTAAATATTGTAATTGTTGTAAATTGAGTGTGTAGGGTAATTGTGGAGACTGCTGCTGCCTGATTTTGTCATGTATCTGGTGTAGCATGCTAAGCGCGGTTTAGGCCACTTAGCACGCTCTCGTGTGCTGCGCCAGTGAAGTTTTTTTTAGTGTTCACTTGGTTTTCCTTTTTACCACTTCCACCTAGGCTTTAAATAGTAATAATATTAGTATAATTAATTCTTTTGTTGTTGTTTGAACTCAAATTTTGGTTAGATAGCTTGAAGTCGCATTTGGTGATTTTCCAATTTTGAGTTTGTCAACTTGCGGATGTGTGGTAATGATTGTGTTAAATTTTTGTACACGTTTGAGGTATGTATTTATCTCTTTCTATACTTTAGCCTATTCATGATACTTAGAATTTTTACAATTTTTATGCCATTCATTCTTTTGTATACTTATTCATTTGTGAATCACTTTAGTTTTTATCCGTTTTGTGAGGTAGCTTTCCATTGTTCACATATGCTGGAGACCACAACTCTTGTTTTAATTGGATTTTATTATGCTTAATCTTTTGTTTGTGTTGGTTGAATGAAAGCACAAAAATGATCAAGGCATTTTTTTGTTCCATTTTGAGCACAACTACCCCTAGCCAAATAGTCAATTCACCTTGTGATTGTGTGATCATTAGTAACTCCTTTGATCTTTTTGTTGATATCCATGTTGTTTTTGCTAAATGCTTGTCTATGAGTGTTTGGTTCATATTTTTGTATGGATATTGATTCTTTGTTTTCTTGAACCTTTAACTATGAGTTGTAGTTTGAATTTTTACCTTGCCTTAGAAAGTTGGGAGTATTCACATTATGATGATGGTTGAATTCAAGTTGGAGAGAAGAATGTTTATGTGCTTATGTTGTGATTGCTATGAGGTTGTGATAGAAAAGAAAAAGAGAAAAAAGTGAGAAAAGAAATGAAAAAAATGAAAAGAAAAAGAAAGAAAAATTTGAAAAAAGCTTTGAAAAAGAAGAACAAAAAGAGTTTGAAATAATGTTGTGTTAATAAGTGATGTGAGTTGGTTTGAAATTTGGAATGAAGAAGAAGTTTGATTGAAATTATTTTGCTTGAGACTTTGTGAGTTGATCACTCCCTTAGGTTTAGGCAAGTTTTGTTTCTATTTGCTTTAGGACTTATCCCTTGTTTGTTAACCAAGTCACATTACAACCTTAAAAAAGCCCTTGAGATTCTTGCCTTTGTATATTCAATATGAGTTTTTGGATGAATGCACAATTTAGTCTTTTGTTTGCAAGATTGTGGATGAGTGAAAATACCTTATTTTGTGTGTTTTTCATCTACCGATTATTTTTTTCTAGGTGTGATTCATTTGTGAGCTAGTGTCGTTTTAGAATGTTTGGCATGTTTTTTGTATTTAGCATTCGTTTCATATTTATGTTATCGTTGTAGTTTAGTGGTAAGTGTGTTTCTTCGTGTGTACCATTTTTCATTTGAACCATTGCATTTGTTTTCCGTTTCCAAAACTTGTTGATTCATGATATTTTAGTTGATTACTTTTGGTTCTTTGAGTTTTTTGGCTTTGTTTGAGGATAAACAAGTTCAGGTTTGGGAGAATTTGATAAGTGCAAATTGTAGATATTTTTTTTATATACTTTTGTTGCACTTATCGACTTTTTATTGTTAATATCGTTGAATAATTCCCCGCTTTTTGTATAATTATGTATAAATTGTATTTAATCGAGTTTTTGTGTATTTGTGCACCGTTTGATAGTTTTCCATTCAATTTATAGGTATTGATGCGTAACTGGAGCACGAGTAATAAAGTATCGAAGACACGGCTTCAAACGCGTGATTTTGAGCAACTCGTCAACGAATAAGGCTCAAAATCAAAGAATAAGAAATCATTAATTTGGTTGATATTTAGGCACTGTTAGATAGATAATTATATAAGCTTTCCAACACTTTGAATCAGGCGTAAACCGGAGTTACGATTCTCAAGTTATGGCGAAAACAAAAATCCGATTGTTTTCTCATGACAGTAGAGCGCGCTTAGCGGGATTGTGCTGCTTAGCGCGGTCCCCTGGATAGAATTGCGTTAAAAGGGACAAAATACACATTTTTAGGGGATGTTTTGGGGTATTTGTTCCCAACTCATCAATGTTAGAACAATGTTTGAATCTAGTACCCTATAATTAAGTTTTGATGATAACAAAGTGAAAAGATATAGTAGTTAAATATTTCATGATTGAATTATATGCTACTTAAAATTACTATGCTCTGACTTGCAGATATGCTGATTAAAATAAGCAAGATCACGTTTTCAGCATCAGAATATGAGTTTGCACATCAGCATCAGAAGTTGCTGAATCAGAACGTCAAGATCAGATGATCAACGCTTGCACATGCTGAAGCTTGATGAACAGAACTGCGCGTAAAACACTCTGATACAGAAACAAATTAGTTCATCAGCAGCGAAGCAGAATCAGAATGAGCCAAGCCAGATCGTGCATTGAAGAAGCAACGGTACTGTGCATTGAAAGCTAATCAATACCAACGGCATCATTCTAAGACAAGATCTGCTCAAAAAGGAAAGCTTGTTAATAGCATTGAATCAAGAATATTTGCTTCAACGTTCATCTTCTCAAAGTGCTATATAAACCAAGCTTTGAAGATTATCACGGCTAATGCTTCCAAACTCTCTACACGCACAAAGCTGAACAGTAATCTTCACTCTACAAGTTTTGCTAAACTTCCAAACTCTGATACTCTATTAGCGTTTAGCATCTTAGTATTCTAAGCTTCATTTGTGTAAACATCACAGTTGTGATATAGTTTTTGTAGAAAACATTCATACACACTTGTTCATTCCTTTGTAAGAAAGTGTTGCCTTGACAAACCGGATTGTGGTTTGAATCAAGAAGGTTTTAGCAGTTGCTAAAGCAGATTTGTATTCAGTTGAATATAGTGAATTAAGACCTCGTTGGAGAGAGGCGAAATCACCTTGAACGGGTGGACTGGAGTAGTTTGAGATCAAACGAACCAGGATAAAAATACCTTGTCATTTGCTTTAAAGTTTCCAGTTTTACAATTCAACCCCCCCCTTCTTGTGTTTTTCACCCCTTCAATTGGCATCAGAGCGCCTGGTTCTGAGCTAAAACACTTAACCGTGTCAGTAAAAGATCCAGCGTCAGAAAAACACTATGGCAGGAAACAACTCTCATTTCAGCAATGACAACAATGAGGATAGAGACAGATTCAGCGGCAAACCTCCAGTCTTTGATGGAGAAAACTTTGACTACTGGAAAGACAGAATTGAAAGCTTCTTTCTAGCACATGATGCTGATCTGTGGGATATGGTGACAGATGGATACACGCACCCTGTTAATGCAACTGGTCAGAAGATTGATAGAAAATCAATGACTGATCAACAAAAGCGTGATTTCAAGAATCACCATAAGGCCAGAACCATCCTCCTCAGTGCTATCTCCTATACTGAGTATGAGAAGATCTCCAACAGAGACACAGCTAAGAACATCTTTGATTCTCTCAGAATGACGCATGAGGGCAACGTCCAAGTCAAGGAAACAAAGGCTCTGGCGCTCATTCAGAAGTATGAGGCGTTTAAAATGGAAGAATCTGAATCCATTGAAACTATGTTCTCCAGATTCCAGATTCTGGTAGCTGGTCTCAAAGTTCTGGACAAGGGGTACTCTACTGCTGACCATGTCAAGAAGATAATCAGAAGTTTACCCAAGCAGTGGAGGCCTATGGTTACTGCTCTGAAGCTGGCGAAAGATCTCAACAAAATCACTCTGGAGGAACTTATAAGCTCCCTCAGAAGTCATGAGATAGAGCTGGAAGCTGACGAGCCTCAGAAGCAAGGTAAGCCTATAGCTTTAAAATCTAACAGAAAATCTGAATCTAAAGTTTTGCAGGCAGTTGAAGAAACATCTGATGGATCCTCATCAGAAGAAGACGAGCTTTCTCTTCTCTCCAGAAGAGTAAATCAACTGTGGAAGCAAAGACAAAAGAAATTCAGGAATCCCAGAAGATCTGATCAGAACGAGTCTTCTTCCAGATACAGAAGAACAGACTCTTCCTCTGGATACAGAAGATCTGAAGGCTCCTCAGGTAGCAAGAAGCCAAATACAAAAGACATCATCTGCTACGAGTGCAATGAGCAAGGTCACTACAAGAGTGACTGCCCAAAGCTTCAGAGGGAAAAGCCAAAAAGGAAGTTTGGAAGAGAGAAGAAGAAAAGTCTCATGGCCACATGGGATGACTCTGACTCGTCTGAAGCTGACTCAGAATCAGATGATGAAAGGGCGAACATAGCGCTTATGGCTAACATTCCAGATGACAGTGAAGCTTCTGACTCAGACTCAGAATCAGACACAGAAGAGGTATTCCCTAACTTCGCTGTTAATTTTACAAAGGCTGAACTTGCTGAAAGCCTAAATGAAATTCTGGAACGTTATCAGCAGATTAGAGCTAAATTCAGAGACCTGAAAAGGACTCTTGAATCTGACTCTAATAAGTCTGAGAGTCTCAAATTGGAAAACTCTGAGCTGAGAGATAAAATTTTAAAATTAGAAAACTCTTTACAAAACTCTCAGAAGGTACCAATTTCTGAAACTCCCAGCAACGCTGATGAGATCATCAAGGAGTATGATCATAGTTTCCAGAAGTTCCTTGCTAAAAGCATAGATAGAAGCAGAATGGCTTCAATGATCTATGGAGTTAGCGGAAACGGCAGGAAAGGAATAGAATACCTAGGTAAGGTTCCTACACCTAAAAATGTCATGGATTTAACAATTAAATACACTCCTCTAAATTCACACTTTGTGTATGGTCACACACATGACATCAAATATACTAGTAGTAATCACTTTGTGAAACCAAAATTCAACCAGAGTTTTGGTAAAACTAACAAATCAGGACCCAAGAAGATCTGGGTACCTAAGGATAAAATAATACATGTTGCAGATATCTTTAGCAGCAAGTCAGAAACACCAGTCATGGTACCTGGACTCTGGCTGCTCACGTCACATGACGGGAAGAAGGCATATGTTCCAAAGCCTGGAACTTAAGCCTGGAGGCCACGTTGGCTTTGGAGGCAATCAGAGGGGAAAGATAATTGGCTCTGGAACTGTAGGTAACGGAAATCTTCCCTCTATTAATAATGTTCTGCTTGTTGATGGATTGATGCATAACCTGTTATCCATAAGTCAATTAAGTGATAACGGTTATGATATAATCTTTAATCAAAAATCATGTAAAGCTGTTAGTCAGAAAGATGGGACTATCCTATTTAATGGTAAGAGGAAAAACAACATTTACAAAATCAAACTTTCTGAACTTAAGAGTCAGAACGTAAAATGTCTTCTGTCTGTTAACAACGAGCAATGGATCTGGCACAGAAGATTGGGACATGTTAGTATGAGAAGAATATCTCAGATTAACAAACTCAATCTGGTCAGAGGACTTCCAAATTTGAAGTTCAATTCAGATGCTCTGTGTGAAGCATGTCAGAAAGGCAAATTTGCAAAACCCTCTTTTAAATCCAAAAATGTTGTTTCTACCTCTAAGCCATTAGAACTTCTGCACATTGACTTATTTGGACCAGTTAAAACTGCTTCTGTCAGTGGCAAGAAGTATGGGTTAGTAATCGTAGATGACTATAGCAGATGGACATGGGTAAAGTTCTTAAGACACAAGGACGAGTCACACTCTGTGTTTGTTACCTTCTGTAACCAAGTTCAGAATGAAAAAGATCTTAGAATCGTTAAAGTCAGAAGTGATCATGGTGGAGAATTTGAAAATAAAGATTTTGAGTCATTCTTTAATGACAAAGGCATTCTGCATGATTTCTCTTGTCCTAGAACTCCCCAACAAAATGGAGTTGTAGAACGAAAGAACAGAACATTGCAAGAAATGGCCAGAACCATGATCAACGAGACAAACGTTGCTAAGACTTTCTGGGCAGAGGCAATAAACACAGCGTGCTACATTCATAATAGAATCTCAATAAGACCTATTCTGGAAAAGACTCCATATGAATTGTGGAAGAACAGAAAGCCCAACATTTCGTATTTTCATCCATTTGGATGTACTTGCTATATGTTAAACACTAAGAATTATTTGAACAAGTTTGATTCTAAGGCACAGAAGTGTATTATGTTAGGATACTCTGAACGCTCAAGAGGGTACAGAGTATACAATACAGAAACACAGATTGTGGAAGAATCAATCAGTGTTCGTTTTGATGACAAGCTTGACTCTGAAAAGTCAAAGCAGAATGAAAATCTTGCAGGTATAGAAATTGAATTTGCAGGTTCTGAAGACAGGTCATCAGAAGCTCTCAACACAGACACTCCTTCAACGTCTGAAAGAAGCAATGCTAGAAATCCTACAACTGCTGCTGATCAACCTCAGAAGAGATTACCCAGAAGCAGTTTGGATCACCCAGAAGAGACTATCCTAGGAAGAAAGGAAGATCCAATCAGAACAAGAGCAAGCTTCAGAAACTCTGAAGAAACTCTGATGGGACTTGTGTCTCTGATTGAACCTTCTTCTATTGATGAAGCACTTCTGGACAATGACTGGATTCTGGCAATGCAAGAAGAGCTGAATCAATTCACCAGAAACGACGTTTGGGATCTCGTTCCAAGACCCAAAGGATTCAACGTCATTGGAACAAGATGGGTGTTCAGAAACAAGCTCAATGAACAAGGTGAAGTCGTCAGAAACAAGGCACGACTGGTTGCACAAGGTTATAGTCAGCAAGAGGGGATAGACTATACAGAAACCTTTGCCCCAGTCGCCAGGTTAGAATCTATCAGACTCTTAATCTCATTTGCTGTTAATAGAGGCATCACTCTGTATCAGATGGATGTCAAAAGTGCATTCTTAAATGGGTATATAGAAGAAGAAGTGTATGTTCACCAACCCCCAGGTTTTGAAAATACAAAACATCCAGAACATGTTTTCAAACTGAAAAAGTCACTGTATGGTCTGAAACAAGCTCCCAGAGCTTGGTATGAAAGGCTAAGTAACTTTCTGCTTGAAAATGAGTTCACCAGAGGGAAAGTGGACACCACTCTATTCTGTAAAACAGTTAAGAGTGACATTTTAGTCTGTCAAATTTATGTTGATGATATAATCTTTGGTTCTACTAATCCTTCTCTTGGAAGAAAATTTGCTAAGTGTATGCAGGCAGAATTTGAGATGAGCCTCATGGGGGAACTGAAGTTCTTTTTAGGAATTCAGATCAATCAAACTCCAGAGGGAACTTACATTCATCAGAGCAAATACATCAGAGATCTTCTGAAGAAATTTGACCTCTCAGAATGTAAGCCATCAAAGATTCCAATGCATCCCACGTGCATTCTGGAAAGAGAAGAGGTAAGCAAAAGCGTAGAACAGAAGGTCTACAGAGGTATGATTGGTTCTCTCCTTTATCTGACTGCTTCAAGACCTGATATTCTATTCAGCGTATGTATTTGTGCTAGATTCCAATCAGATCCTAGAGAATCTCACTTAACAGCTGTTAAGCGAATTTTCAAGTATCTGAAAGGTACTACTAATCTGGGTTTGTTTTATAGAAAATCTAGTGATTACAGTTTAGTAGGCTACTGCGACGCTGATTTTGCTGGAGACAGAGTGGAACGCAAAAGTACTTCTGGAAGCTGCCAGTTTCTGGGAGAAAATCTGATCTCGTGGTCCAGCAAAAGGCAATCAACTATTGCTCTGTCAACAGCAGAAGCTGAGTACATAGCAGCAGCTGGATGTAGCACACAGATGCTCTGGATGAAAAGTCAGCTTGAAGACTTCCAGATTTTTGAGAGTAACATTCCTATTCTTTGTGATAATACTTCTGCTATTTGCTTAAGTAAGAATCCTATTTTACATTCTAGAGCTAAGCATATAGAAATAAAACATCATTTCATTAGGGACTATATTCAGAAAGGAATTTTAAACTTGAAATTTATAGATACAGACCATCAATGGGCTGATATCTTTACAAAACCCCTTTCAGAAGATAGGTTTAATTTCATTCTGAAACATCTCAGCATGAAAGTATGCCCAGAATGAAAATGCTTTAATTCCATATTTTTATCTTTCAGAATGTATTTATATTACTGTGAACTTCTGATCAATCTTCTTTCAGAAAGTAAGAACATGCAGATTGTATCAGAGGCAAGTCTAAAGATCTGAGAGTCTAATCTCAAATACAGACGTGCTGATCACTACATCAAACAAGTGTCATCCAATCATCAGCAAATCCCTGAAGCAGAACGCGTGCACGTTTCTGAGAAGGCAAAGCGCTGATTGGGTGCATTGAGACACATGTCTGGTAACCGTTTTTAAGTATCTTTCTCAAATCCCCCAAAATCAGCAAGCATTAAATGCAAAAGTAATCACGCTTGTTAATGGCAATCATTATTTTTTTTCTCTTAAAAACGTTTTATTTTTCAAAATAATTTTTGAAAATCCTATTTAAGCACATTACTCTTCATGTTTATTCTTTACGCTTATTCATAATCTCTTAAGAATTTTTCTGCATATCTCCTTCAAAACCCTAGCTTTTTCTCAAATCACTCTCAAGCTTTTTGTGTGAGAACAATGGCATCCTCCAGCATTTCTGCAGGAAATCAGAAGAAGGAAACCTCTGAGCAATATCAAGCGCCTACCAGAACTCTTCTCACACCGGTTAAGAATCTTGAGGTTCTCTCTGAATTAATCATCGATTTCGAAAGTTTGAAGGATAATGGATTTGACCTAACTGCTGAAGTCAAAGCTCAAAAGTGGGAGAGGTACTTTGATAGATTGGTTGGACCAACCTTCCCAGAGCTTGTCAAAGAATTTTGGATTCATGCCAAGATTGATAAGCATCTAGTCATCTCTTCTGTCATGGGGAAGAAGATAATAATTTCTGAAGACCTCATTGCCAGGTTAATAGGTCAAAGTGGTGGTGGAGTCCGTTGTGTGGACATGGCTGATAGGTGCCCTGATATAGGTGTGGTAGCAAACTGCATATTCACTCTTGGTTTTCCCAGCAGCAAAATCAAGGATCTGAAGGATCACTGCAGAGTGTGGGCCAAGATTGTTCTAGGTTGTTTCAATCACAGGAAGCCCACAAGCTCTCCTGACTATATAAACGTGGATCAGCAATTTCTGATCTACTTTATTAATCAGAGGGTGAAGATCAATTTGGCACACTTCCTGTTCAATCATCTGAAGACTAGTGTGAAAGAGACTAGAGAAGAAGAAAGGACGAAAAGAGACTGGATACCTTTTGGGAGGCTCATATCAGATATTCTGACAGAGAATAAGCTGATAGATTATCTGAGCGAAGCTAAAGTACTGGGCAATTTTGAACCAACTGTTGGAAAAGCGCTGAATGCTAAGAACCTGAAAAAGATGAAACTGATAGACAATATCAGGAAGGAACCCAGAGCTTCTTCAACTGCTGACATCTCCAGAAGAAGAGTGCCTCTGAGTGATTTTCCAAGATTTTCTGAGATGGAATCCCACCCTGATATGGTTGCCAAGTATCCAGATTCATACAAGGAAGAAGTTGCAGGTTCAAAGCTGAAGATCAAAGATCTGAGTCAAGTTCAACCTGAAGTGACTCAGAAGAAGTCAAAGAAGAGGAAAGCAGAAGGATCATCTCACCAGACTCCAAAGAAACGAGGTAATCCATCTGCTGCTCCTATTTCAATTTCAACTACTATTCCAACATCTGTTGCTCCACCCCAAACCTCTCACAGAATTTCCATTCCAATCCCCACTATTGATGAAAACATACCAGAAGACCCTTCTGAGGCCTTACAACTCAGAAGAACCAGAATTAAAATTCCTCTCAAAATTACCAAACAACAACCAACTGTTTCAACAACATCAGCACTTGATAGCGTGCTAGCTGACATTGAGCGTGAACATACTTCTGTTCAACCTCACTCTGAACCACCAAATATTCCTCCTCCACAACCTGAACCAGAAATTCAACCAGAAATTCAACCAGAACCACAACCAGAACCACAACCAGAACCAGAACAACAACAACCTATCACAGAAGAACCTCTGATCCCTGAACAATCAGAAGTTCCACCTCCTCAACCAGAAAATAATCCTCCCTCACCTCAAACAGAGTTTCATCGCTATGAAACCCCATCTCCTCATCATTCTGATCCCCTCTCATCACAACCTTCACCGCTGGCAATACAGTTGCCATGTGGAACCACCATTGTCACACCCCAGTTACCATCATCAGAGGAATCAACACCTCCAAAAACTCCAACCACTCCAATAGACATATCCTCTGACTCTGATAACCATCCACCAAAACAAACAGCACCTCAGCACACCTCTGAAAACCAATCATCTGAAAAACCCAGCAGAACATTCATTGACTTAACAAGTCTTGAACGTCTTGCTGATTTAAGACACAAATTGGCCATTCCCAAACCAAAGCAATTAGATGTTGGCTCTGGTATTTTGGACTTTGAAACAGGTATGCTGCAGTGGATTGCTTCGCTGAAGCAAGTTTGTCCGGGGATGATCGACCCAGCTGCTTCTGATCAGCTCTGGTCACAGTTCAGAGTATGGGTTCGTTCTGAAGCACTCAAGCTGCAGGACGTCAACTATGAGCAGGCTCAACAGAACTTTAGCAAGCTGCTGAAGGAAGTTGAGAGTCAGCTGCCTCAAGAAGTTGTGCTCCCTCTGGACTCTGAATCGTGGTCTGAGAAAGAGCAAGCTGCACAGGTGGAACCAGCAGAAGAAGACAAGACTCTTCAAGAAGAAAATCCAGCAGAAGATGTAGCTGAAAGTTCTGAGAAGCTTCCTCCTGCTGAAAGTTCTCAAGCTGCCTTGGACAGGCAGGCTCTGGAAGAATTAAGGCTGAATGACTTGCGTCTACAGCAGCGGATGGATGAGAATAATCAGAAGATGGAAGCAAGAATGAATGTCCAGGACAGCAAGATTGATTCTGTTGTCACCATGGTTCAGAAGCAGAATGCAACTTCTGAAAAGATTCAGGCAATGCTGGAAAGCCTGTTCTCACGCATGCCCCCACAACCTTGAAATTTTTTTTCATGCATGACATTCTCTATATTTTCTTCATTTTCTGATGTACTTTTGACTATGTTTTGACTATGGTTTGTAATGCTATTTTGCTCTGATTCTGAACTATCTTTAATATTATTAGTTTTTCTGATCTAAATCATTTTAGCACATCACCAGCACTTTTTGATTGCTGACAAAAAGGGGGAGAACAAGAATGATATTTAAAATCAATAACGGCTAACTAGACAGAAATTCTCAAACATTCTAACTCTATTACTTGAAATGTTTTTCTGTTTTGTTGTTAAGTCTACAGGCACAAGGAAGCTCTGAACACTATGAAGACTAAGAACTAGAAGCTCTGATCAATATAAAAGCTCATGTTGCTCTGATCAAATATGAAGTTCTGATATATGAAGATCTGATCGACCTAACACTCTGATCCGAAGCAAAGCTCTGACAGGAAAAGATCTGAAGCTCTGCTCTCTGATAAGTCAAAGACTTATAATCTGATGCTCAAAGATAGAAAAAGATCTGACTCTGAAGAACACACATATCAAAGGGAAGTAACAAACTCAGGGGGAGTATCTCTTAACTCTGACTTCTCCGTACTTCTTATTCTGATACATAGATCTGATAACTTTTCACGTTATTCTTTCATTTAAAATATCTAGTTTTTGTCATCATCAAAAAGGGGGAGATTGTTAGAACAATGTTTGAATCTAGTACCCTATAATTAAGTTTTGATGATAACAAAGTGAAAAGATATAGTAGTTAAATATTTCATGATTGAATTATATGCTACTTAAAATTACTATGCTCTGACTTGCAGATATGCTGATTAAAATAAGCAAGATCACGTTTTCAGCATCAGAATATGAGTTTGCACATCAGCATCAGAAGTTGCTGAATCAGAACGTCAAGATCAGATGATCAACGCTTGCACATGCTGAAGCTTGATGAACAGAACTGCGCGTAAAACACTCTGATACAGAAACAAATTAGTTCATCAGCAGCGAAGCAGAATCAGAATGAGCCAAGCCAGATCGTGCATTGAAGAAGCAACGGTACTGTGCATTGAAAGCTAATCAATACCAACGGCATCATTCTAAGACAAGATCTGCTCAAAAAGGAAAGCTTGTTAATAGCATTGAATCAAGAATATTTGCTTCAACGTTCATCTTCTCAAAGTGCTATATAAACCAAGCTTTGAAGATTATCACGGCTAATGCTTCCAAACTCTCTACACGCACAAAGCTGAACAGTAATCTTCACTCTACAAGTTTTGCTAAACTTCCAAACTCTGATACTCTATTAGCGTTTAGCATCTTAGTATTCTAAGCTTCATTTGTGTAAACATCACAGTTGTGATATAGTTTTTGTAGAAAACATTCATACACACTTGTTCATTCCTTTGTAAGAAAGTGTTGCCTTGACAAACCGGATTGTGGTTTGAATCAAGAAGGTTTTAGCAGTTGCTAAAGCAGATTTGTATTCAGTTGAATATAGTGAATTAAGACCTCGTTGGAGAGAGGCGAAATCACCTTGAACGGGTGGACTGGAGTAGTTTGAGATCAAACGAACCAGGATAAAAATACCTTGTCATTTGCTTTAAAGTTTCCAGTTTTACAATTCAACCCCCCCTTCTTGTGTTTTTCACCCCTTCAATCAAACCTTCATTTTTTGGTAGAGAGAGCTTAGAAAACAACTTCGGAGCTTGCATACGGATGATCCAGGATGGATTGATCATCAATCGGAACTGACAAACCGGGAGATTTTTGGTTCATTTATCTTCCTCTTTGTGTATATCTCTTTGGTTGGGTTTTGTATATGATTTTACTTTGAACTCGTGTATATTTGTTGCCTATGGCGTTATATTTAATTTTCTTTATAAATATGTGTCGATTGTTATCTTAGATTTTTTCTTTATGCTCGGGGTTTGGGTTGTTATAGATATATACTGCTCAAATCCTTATCTAGGATGATTATCTATTAGTTTCTAGATTCTATATATAGATTTAGAGCTAACAATCTTTATGGATATCGAAGCTTAATGCTTTCGTGTTGGTTGTGCCAGTTGAGTGATCGTCGATACGAGTAATATGGATATTTGCTGTGTTGTTGAGGTTGGCTGAGAGATCGTCTCCGAGATGATATAGTAGTTATCTCTACTTTGGGTTAGAAATAACTTAGAGAGTGAGTGATTCTAGATGACTCCAAAGAGTATTGTAGATTAAGTGTAATTGGTCGATAAGTTTAAGTTTGTGAGAAGTAGATTATATGCATGCTTGATAAGTTTCTTCTCTCTAGAGAATGAATTATTTCTTGTTCATATTTACTTGTATGTTTTTATGTTTTACCAATTCAAACCAAACTCGTTAATGAGAGAATTGTCGAACGACATTTTAATACACCAATCTCTGTAGACACGATACGATATAACCTATATCATCTGGTAAAAATAATACTTTACTTTTTGCTTGCTGCTTTACCGTAGCAACATCCACCTCAACCAACCTCTCTCGCTCCTCCCGCACCTGCTGCAACATCTTCTCCCACTCCTCCTGCAACATCTTCTATCGTCTCTCTCACTCCTACTTCTCCTTCTGCAACATATTATCTCTCTTCTCCCATCTTTTCATCAACTATCTCTTCAATTTCTCTCTTACGTTTTACTTTGTTAATTGGTTACAATGGTCCAAAATGTAACATCAAACCGACACCTTTTCCAAGGCCACCGACACGCCTAACATGCTCCTCGGTTCCAATCGCTTCTACCAACTTTGACTTGTTCAACCTGTACATCCTACAACACATTGAATTAACTAAAGATGAATTAACTAAAATAAGTAATGATGATAAAAGTATCTCATTACAATCTTTTAAGCCACTTTACGTGTAGGTTCTGATGTGAACGATCCATCTAGTATCTCCATTTCTCACGGCGTGACAGTAGAGATGGACTACAATCAAGGCTTCTAGAAGTATCTCCTAACTCTAGTTTTCTTTGTTTTATTTTTTCATAATAAAGTTGATATTAGTATTAAACCAAAAGAATAAATGGACAAATATACTTTTAAAATAATTCAAAAAAATCATATTAAATATCTTAATATCGATCCATATGGTATATTTCAATTCAGTGTCAACCTCATGCCAACTATTTATCAAAATACTCACTTTGCTTCTATCTTGTAATGCCATTTAACCCTTAAAATCATCAGCATTTTCACCTTAAACATTTTTGGTTCTCAAATCAAAATTAACTAGGGAGTGAACAATGTTTTTTTGGGCTTTTTTTAAACTTTGGTACACATCGTGACACCTCTAGCTTTTCTCTTACTTTTTGTATTAACAGAGGTTGCAACAGAATTTGTATGAAAGGTACTTGTCAAATCACCCATGTTTGTGTAAATTAAGAAACATAACAAAATATAATAGAGACACCAACATGAACATGAAAGAAACATCACACAACACTTCATCAAATAAATATGCAGTAGAGAGAGAGACAAAAAAAGGAATATGTAAAGTCATGCTATCAACCATTGAAATAAAACATCTCTCCCTAACAACAAGTTACCATTTCAGTGGAACATATATGGAAGAGTTGATGTTGAAACATTTTAGTGGTATTACCTTTTTAACACATTATCAAACAACATTTCAGTGGTAACAACATTTCTAACAATATTTCAGTGACTTACCATTTATATGAATAGTGAGTTACGTACCTCAAACGTGATGACAAAGCTTCAATGAGTTTGAAAATGAGATGATGTTCAAGTTGATGTTAAAGAGTTGACGTTGAAAAGAGATGATGTTCGAGTTGATGTTAAAAAGTTGAAGAAAATAGCCTAGGATTTTTGTGTGGAGAATTTCGATGAAGTTAGAGTGTTTGTTGATAGGTAAATAAAAAGTTAGAGTATAGTTCTCTAAAGTATTCATGTAAAAGAGCAAACACGTCGGTTTTTAGGAAAAACCGTGGGAATATATCAATTAAAAAAATAGAAAAGCCTCATATAGCACAATAGCCTGAGAATTCATTTAAAATAACTTTCACGTCAATTTTTAGAAAAACTGAGGTAATAGATTAATTAATAATTAAAAATAATATTAAAAAATAAAAAATAAAAGGTTTTTGAAAAAATTGATGCAAAAGATATTACCTCTCAGTTGGCCAAAATAATCGAGGGAAATACAAATAAAAAACAATAATAAATATAAAAAGGGAAAAGGGAAATGCGCCATGTGACCCTAAACCAATTAAAAATAAAAATAAAATATAAAATGCAGTGACCAGGATTCGAAGCAAACTCTCTCATAGTTATATTCCTTCGGTTTTAGGAATAACTAAGGGTATATATATATATATATATATATATATATATATATATATATATATATATATATATATATATATATATATATATATATATATATATATATATATATATATATATATATATATATATATATATATATATATATATATATATATATATATATATATATATATATATATATATATATATATATATATATATAATATGTGATGGCGCTGTCAAGACATATACCTCGGTTATTGGTGACTCAAGGTGAAAGTTTTGTCATGAAATCTATAATTTGTAGTAGAGAGAGAGAGAGAGAGAGAGAGGTGTGTATCTGTGTGTGTGCAAGAGAGAGAGAGAGAGAGAGAGAGAGAGAGAGAGAGAGAGAGAGAGAGAGAGAGAGAATGTACACCAGTTTTATATTGGTTCAATGCATTCATCCTTGCCTTGTGTTTAGTTCGGTCTTCATTGGAAAGCCATTAGGGTCTTCCACTATTTTGCAAATAAATATATAGAATTTTGGTTACAATGAATAATGAGACAACACTGAACACTTCAAAGCCAATCAACACTTAAGTCAACATAAGTTTAAATTAGAATTTCCCTTCTATTGTACCTGAACATTCTAAATTGGTGAAATCAGAAGATCTTATTTTGATCTTGACCCAAATGCTTTGTTAGGCCTAAATTTCTGCTCCAGGATTTCGTTTTGTAGAACTCTTTACTTGATTGTACTGATTTCTTGTATGAGCCCTTGTTCTACTCAGGGATCTTGGAAACTATAAACTTTGTTCTACAACTACCTTCTTTTTATACCACAAAAGTATTCAATGGAGTACAAAGCAATATCTTCTTTGCTCGAAGTCAGCCTCCTAGCACCATAATCACAACATCGAATCTTTAATCTGATACACACAAAAAAATTCATAATAAAATTAGATTTCTTAATGTACTTTGTATATACCACTCACACTCAACCTTTGATTTTAGTACAACAACAATGGGATTTATTAGTTCAAGGTTTAAGATGATCGAATATCTTGAAGAAACTCATTCAACACCTAAACAAGTCTAATCAATCCATACACAAGAAATTTTATCCATAGGTTTGACTTGAGAGAGAAGTTGTGAAATAAATAACACTCATGGCTTTTGAGATTACCATATGTGCATCACCAACATCTATGGTAATCTATATTAGGGGAGAATAACACAAATGATTTATATAGGTGCGAGAGGTTAGACACAAAATAGGTGAGAAAATGAATAATTGATTCGAGTTAAATCATACAATTATGATTTGAATTAGAGTAAAGAATCACTTGAATGAAGGTGATAAATTTTGGAAAATGGCTTGTTTGATTAAGATCATGATTTGATATATGTGATTGGAATCAAGAAATTATATGGTTTGAATCATAGTTTTTTTCAAAAGTTTGAATGATCATGGTTCGAGTCATACACTATCTTGATTAACTTCAAAGTGCAATATGATTCGAATCAGACACTTCTATGATTAGAATCACAAGGTCAGTGCCAAAATCCTGATTTCATATTCAGTTTTTGATTCGAATTAGTCATATGCTTGATTCAAATTAAGCTTCAAAAACTCTTTGTTTTAACCTTTCTAACTTATGATTCAAGACGCACATACATTTCTTTAACTAACTTGCTCACACTAAAAACAAATTGTTATGGATTCAAATTTAATTAAGTGTAAAGGTGACTAAAGGTACAATTTTACGACAAATGATCAAATTATAAATAAATCGACAAAAGAAAAAAAATTAAATTATAGATATAAAAAATTACAAAACATCAAAATACATATGAAATACACTTTTACTAACTAAGCAATTTCAAAAATTAACAGAAAGACTAACAAATCTTGATTTATTTTTGTGAACAAAATGGTTCTCAATTCATTATCATTTTGAAGTTGAATGTTGGTGAAAAACACATTCATCATTGTTGATTTTGTTGCACTAGTTTAGATATAGATTTGTTTAGTCTAGTTGAGGCTTGAGATTAAATGAGGTAACATCAACATAAATGGGGAGAATTTCTATTGTTGTAGTAAACAACAAGTAGTTAGAGTTTATTCTCACTGAATATGGATAAGAAGTGTTTATTGTTTTTTAATGTGAACTTTTGATGAACCAATTACACAGTTGTATACAAGTCCATGTGCATAGTGGCAGAGACAGGAGGTGGTAAAGGAAGGCCACGACCACTCCATTATTCTTTTTTAAAGAAAAATATATATAATTGTCATTAGATATTACATGCTGAAAAATATATTCATTAAGTTTACATAAATGATACATTAAAAATACTAGTAAATTGGGATGTATTTTCAATTCTAATTAGATGTCATGTCTCACACAATACACACATACATGCAGTACACTTACACTCAACTATTTTACTTTATATTTATATTTCACTCTATAAATTACCACTGCACTTCACATATAAAAACTTAATTAATTATTATCATCATTCTTAACTATTAATAAATTAATTATTTAATTTATTATTGATGTTTTTAATTAATTTATATTATTTTTTAAGCAAAATTATTAGAAATAATAATAATTATGTATTATATTTAAAATACATCTTAATGATTATTTATAAAATTAACATTAGTCTAAAATTCGTCTAAATATTTGACAAGGACTTGAGACATGATTTTCATAAAAACAAATAAAATAAATAAGTATTTTGTGAATTATCATTTTAAGGACTTTTCGTAATTTTGTCTCAAATTTGACTTAATATTTTACACAAATTTAAAACGAAATATAAAAAATAATAAAATAAACAACAATTTTAAATTATATCTAAAATTCTCAAAGTCTATATACACAATCTATGTACACAATGAGATTCTTTCTAAAATCCGTCTTGATATTTTACACAAATTTGAGATTGAATTTCCAAAAAAAAAAAAATTAACAATTATGTATTTAGTTTTGAAATCTATCTTAAAAGTCTCTATAATTGAAATTTGTCTCAAACCCGTCTCAATAGATCACATGAATTTGAAATAAAATTTATAAAATATAGCAAAAAAATAACAATTATATTATTAGTCTCAAATCTGTCTCAAAATCGCTACATAATTGAAATCCATCTAAAAATTTAATGTCATTTAAGATAAAATTTATTTTATTCCAAATTTTATTTAAAAATGTCAATATTTTATTAGTGTCACGACTACATCTAATATGTTCATCATCATATACATTTATATTAGTCTCCATCATATCTATATTTTATATTTAAACTCTTATTATCCTATATCTTTAGTAAATTTTATCCTATATATTTTAAACTCCCAAATTTTTTAGTCTGACTCCGCAATTGCATGTGTCTTTTAGTCCCCAGAAAATGTATGTGCAATCTAGACCATACAAGAATCCAAAGATACATTTCATATTTCATATTATAGAATCTCAACTATGCCAAAAAAAAAACCTCAACATGGAATGATAGAATTTTGACTATGCCAAAAACTCCTCATAATGTTTTTGGATTCTATAAGCTAAAATTACATCATCAGGGTTCATTTAATTGATAAAAATATCTTTAAATTACACCAACATAAACTATAATCTAAAATAACATTAAAAAAATAAGGGAATTAAAAATATCCAAAATCATATATAATGTAAATGTCAAGTTAAGTACAAGATGATTTTGAACACAAAATACAAACAAAGTGAAACGATCTTAAAAAAAATCTATTAGGTCATATGGAAATTATTGACACTCGTATTTATCCTTTTCATCTGCAAGGTAGTATTGAATTCCCTCAATATCTCTTGGAAAACTATGGACATATGTGACCTCCTGTAAAGTCGACAAGAGAGTAATTTAATGGTCAAGTCTGTATGAACACACATGCAATGACCAGACTACCCACACTATCAACCAGAGGCGGATCCATCATCCATGTGCATTGAATTGGGGGCTCAAGCCCCCATAAAGAATTATAAATTGTATTCAATAGTATTATAATATCAAATTTTCAACTCCATTATATACAATTAAATTTATTGATTGATATATCAATCGTTAGTTGATTCAGTGATGATTGATTTTGAATTTGGTAGGGACGATCATGTTCGATCCCTCACATATTTATTTATATATAGTAAATTAATATTTCATATTCTAGACTTTCTACTATTCAATTTATCTTTCGTAAGTTTTTTGTTTTGGTACTTTTACTCCGCAACAAAAATCTTCACACACTTTTCCCCCTTAATTTTTAAACATTATTTCTTTTTATTATAGAATTTTTTTTCAAGACTTTTCCACTTTCTATTACTTTCTTTTTAAAATTCAAATTATATTTTTCATTTAACTTTAAAAAATAATATTTAAAATAAGAGTTTTTTTGGTCTATATCTTCAGCAATTTTATTTTTGTCTATCTTATTTTTATCTTTCATTTTTTCAACAATTTGAAGTTTGAAGAAATTAATTTTTCATCTCTTCAGTACTTTATTATGACAAAAAATTTGTTTGAATAATAATGCAAATATGTATAAATAGGAAAATAGTTTTCACATTAAATAGAAATGTGAAGACTTGAGTATATATAAGTGGGAGAATCCACTCACCTATCACCTTAAGATTTTAGGTGATTAAGTGATATGTCTCTTACAAAGGTGTATAATTCTCAACTTTGTATCAATGTTCCTAATAACTTTGTTCTAGTGTAAACTCCCCCCTTAACATAATTATAATTGTTTGACTGCAGTTTTTAAAAAAAAATGAAAGGATTATGTTTGTTTGACTGCATTTGTTAAAAATATTATTTGATATGAACTTTGTGAAGAATGAAATGTACATCTTATAAAAGAAGAATGGTTAAATGATTGTTGAGTTACTTATTTAGAGTAACATATGTAATTGTTTTGACAATGAAAAAGTATGAAACATTTTTACAAAATGAAAACTAAAACAAACAATTATAATTTATAAATTTTTTCAAGTATTTTAGATATTTGTAATAAATATTTTTAATCAAAATATTTAAACTATCTTTTTTAGCTCCCACCAAAAAAAATGTTTGTATCCGCCACTACTGCGAGCCTCATCTACCTCTTATATAAGGATTGTTATTGCGTGAGACACTTTAGTGGAGAGAGAAAGAGAGAATAATAAAGGAAATAAAAATTTGTATTATCGAATTATACAAATAATATACAGACTAGGACTATTTATATACAATCCTAATTCGGCCGGGATTTACACAACTTGGATTATATTTAAATATTAAATCTAATCTAATCTAATATTTTAACAAATCTAATTTAATATTTCAACACACCCCATAAATCCAAGTTGTCGAACATATGCTAGTCATAGTCGATCTGAACTATTCCTAATTTCTTTCTCAAATTCAGGAATCTGTCGATCTTCAACCATTTGGTGAAAATGTTGGTCAACTGTGCTTCACTCTAGCAATGCCTTACTTCAAGTTCACCTCAGTTTACCTTTTCTCTCGAGAAGTGAAACCTTGCTTCAATATGTTTATTTCTTCCATGCAGAACCAGATTCTTCGCCGAATTTATGGCTGACATGTTGTCGATTTGCAATACAAGAGGTTTCTTCACTTCGACCTTCATTTCTTCAAGTATGTCGCGCGTGCAAAACCGTCATCGTCGTCGAAGACATAGCGTAGAGAGATGAACTCAATTGCGACAATGATGATATGTAAAGAAATGTAGCGGTAAATATTTGAGATTAAGCCATCAATTGATTTATCTCAACACAATGAAGTCGCCACCGCACTTTATTATTTCCAAAGGGAAATAGGGAAAAAAGCAAACAAAACCCACAATGAAATAAAAGATCAGAGATCGAGGTACGGGGGTCGGTTATGCAAAGGGAATGTGTTAGCACCCTAAGCATCTACGGTACTCCGCAAGATCCACTTTGTTTGGTTTCTTTTAAAAGGAGTGTTATGTAAAGGTTTACTTGCTAAAGGAAAAGAATGAATGAGTATTTGTAAACAAAAGAAAATGAAATATTTTTTTATTATTTTTGTTACTCGCCTTGGATTGTAAGACTTAGTGCCTACGTACTCCCTCGTGCAAGAAAAGTCAGAGCACCGTAGTTCGGCTAGAAAAGACTTGTCTGTTGGTTAATTTTAAACAAGGAGACAAGTCATCATTGTTAAGAGAGAAATCTCGACTAACACCCATGAGGTGTGGGAAAGATGGACCATGCGTCAACAAGAGTGAGGGTTTGAGAACGCCTCTGGTACTCAAGTGGAAAAGTAGACACCTTTATAACCGTAGGGATAGGAGAATGTTGCTCGACTATCAATAAATCATGTCTCAACTCGAAAAAAGTTTTGAAGGGTAACGGTGCTCGAGCGCAAAAAAAGGTTTGAATGAGTTGAAGTGTTTTTGTTAATTTCAAAAGATGTCGAAGTATGATTAAGTGAATTGAAGTTTGTTTAAAGAAAAGAAGTTTTAAAAGAAAAGACACTCAACAAAGTCGAGGTTTATTATGAAAGTGATTCGAGTTTATAAACAAAGAAGATTTTGAAAAAGATGAGAAGGTTTTTGAAAATTAAAAAAATAGGAGAAGATGAAGAGAGTGTCATATGTACAAGAGGGTAAAAGATAAGGTAAAAGTTAGGGAAAAGAAACGTCTAACCAACAAGAAGCCAACAAATGACATAATGAGCCAATGTAGAATTATCATTCTTTATATTGAAACAAAGAAAGCAAAGATACTAGACCTCTTGAGAGAACCAAACTTCAAATGTATTAAGTCTTCACAAAAATTGGGCAGAATAACGGCTGTATACAGATGAATTCTAGATTACAGATAAAGTATGTAATCACAATAACATGCACACAAAACAAACAAACAACCCAATATCTTGAGGTAAATCTCAAGAACTCCAAACAAAATATCAATTAAGGTCACAAGGTCTTCAATATAAGCTAAGGTTTCTATTACTAAGTCCAAGAAGTCCAATACTCCATAATACCAAGGATAGTAACCAAATAGTCCAAGTATCATTAATATTTTTTTATAGTTCATGTTGATTATTAAGTATCTTCAAAAAGAAAAGAAAAGCTCAAGTGAGCAAAATAAAAATGACATAAAAGTAAATGCTCAAGTGAGCAAAGATGAAAATAGCATGAAATGTAAATGCTAAAGTAAATAGTACATAAAGTAAAAGCATAAAAATAAAAGCATAAAGTAAAGTCAATTGTTAAGAATTAGTGGTTAGTTGGATGACCATCTTGAAACTTGCATTTGGAACTCATTAGAGGATTGGTAGAACCAAATCCTCTCAATAATGAGTTGCATTTGCTTTTTGTCAAGTATATCATCCATTTTTAGAATCCTCAAGGCAACATTTAATGATCAACGATGTTTAAGTGATCCGCGTTGACCAAAATTTATGAAGATCCATTAGAGGATCGTTAGAACTAAAACCTCCACATAATGAATCTCAATGTTATTGGATCAAAGGGATCAAATTAACATACTTGGGCTTGCAAACATAGGTTTGGGCCACAAATGATCATTTATTCGAATCGGGACAAAATTTAGCGCTATGTTAAACAATCATAAGTGGACTTATGTAGAAGTCGCACCTATTTTGAGGTCGGTCAATAAAAATCTATGTATTTTATGTTTGGATAAATGATATAGAGATCATTATCCCATAACATGTAATACAATAAGAAAGAGGAATAAGATGAAGAGGGAAGGGATTAGAGTTTCAAATATCATCAACATCATTCGTGTATTTTAATGGATTTGGTTTATCAACCTATCAACACCCACGACCCAATGATGTTGAAGAATTTGTCTCAAGATATGCCCCAAGTCATTACCATATGCTATCTTAAGAATCAAACAAGAATCATGTACACAAGTTTTCAATTACAAGCATTAATCAAAGGTAAAACCCAAAATGCAATCTTAAGTCAAAAATAGTTTTAAAATATGAAAATGACTTGAAAAATTATGAAATTAAAACCCTAACTTCCTAAAGTCCTATAAAAGTCAGAAATAAAATTTGGAGTCCTGGATTGAGGTGGAAATTTTCTTTAGAAATGCAAACTTGGAAACTAGCGAGTCTAAGCCTTAAACTAGATGGTTTTGGAAAATAATTTGTGAGAAATATGAAATCACATTGTAAAATTACAGAAAAATGATTTTTATGGCTTAAATATGTTCAAGCACTCCAAACAATTTCATCTATGATTTTATAGGCATGGGAAGTTAGAACTTTAAATCCATTAATGTGCATGATGAAACAAAAACCCTAAAAAAGGAAATTAAGTTCACAAATTAATCAATTAAATTCAAAGATCAAATAAATTTGATGTAAAATAACCTAAATGTCAAGAAAATTAAAAGGATCATAAATAACATTTTTCTTGAATTTTATCTCAAAAGAAAAAAAGAAATAGAAATTATTTACACAAACTAACAAAATTAATACAAATAAAATATATTATGTCCAAATGATTTTTAAAATATAACCAAAATTTTTATAAAATTGGAAAAAAAAAAGTATTTTCAAGTAATAAACTCAGAGAGAAGTCCAAAAATATTTTTTATGGATTTTTTTACTTAATAGAAATAGGAAAATAAAATTCAAGACTTAAAATAAATATTAAAACCCTAATTATTTATATGATTTTATTTAATCAAGAAAAATGATTTTAAAAAATGAAATAAAAATAAAAATATGAAAATATATTGAAAAAGAAGTCTAAAATAATCTTTTCATAATTTTTTAAGTGAAGGAAATATTAAAATAAAATTTGAGAAAACAAAAGAAGAATTAATATTCAAAGGCTATTACACCTGTTTTTTTTTACAAAATGCGCTGTAAAAGGAACTAGAGTCATGTTCAATTAAAACAAGACACCTCATCATCCCTACCAAATGCCATAATATGCATATTTTTCAGCTTCAACACAACACTTTCATGGCACGATATCTTACTCATTTCTTGATGAAATTCAAAAGTTCCAACATCAAAGTTCAAGATAGAAATTAGTAGAACATGATAAGATCAAAAATTACATGAAATGATGTCTTGATGAGTGATAAAATCGCGCATGAAGAATGCTATATGAACACTTTTTTGATTTGCACATTACATCAAACAGTTTTCAAACTTGATTTTCTTCCTCAATTTTCCACCAATTTAAATGATCCAAAAATAAAAATTGATTAGAAAAATACAAGGATTATGAATATGCTCTTAGATTTTGCAAAAATTCATGAATTTAAACAACACGCAAAGTTGTAGTGAGAGAGAGAAAAATAGATCATATACCTTGTAATAAATTTGATGATGTTGGAGCTCAAATAAAAAGCTAGTAATGGAAAGAAGCTTGCTTGAATGATACAGAGATGATAAAATGGAGAGAGATATGAAGAAATTTTGAAAAATGGAGAAAGTAAGCTTTGACAACAATGGAGGAAGCTTGAAATTCAAAGAGAGAGCGAGGAGAGTGCTTGTTTTTCGTGAGAATGAGAGAGAAGAGCTTGCTTGTTTCTGATTTGTAATCTTCCAACCAACCATTTGCTTGTTGAATACATAGGCTTTATATAGAGTATGGAAAGAGAGTGGGGGAAAATAAGAAAATGAGGGAAATGAGAGTATGTTGCATTTTTGAGTGAGTGAGAGTGCAAATCACGTGCCTTTGGATAAGTGAACAAGGGTTGGAGTGTGAGCTAGCAAAGAGATTTTGTATTGGCACAAACAAATTCATGCATTTTCATGCAACTTTGCTATTTTAAGATCATCCCTTTACCTCCTTATATCTCTCTCTATAATGCATGAAATGTGACAAACTTTGAATCCAAAATATAGAGGACACTTCATACTCCAACTTTCATGTTCAAAATTTTTCAAAATGAAGCTTGAATCAATGAGATATTTAGCCATGAACACGAGCTTACAAACTGTTTGACAAAATGCCTTGTCTGCCTGGACTTGCTGCGCGCGCGACTTGTCTTGCTGGGCAGGAAATTTAGCATGCGTGGTGCCTACTTCTCACAATTATATCTCAAAATGTAGGAAGAATTCAGAGAAACTTTCTGAAGAAAAGTTGTTCCTCACATTTAGGGCTTGAACTTTGATGTTGGACATTTTTCAAAATAATGAATATTTCTCATAGAAAAATGTTGATAAATACGCGTCCACAACATGTTTGATGAAATGCCTTACCTGTCTGGGCTTGCTGCGCGCGTGCCTTGCCTTGTGCTGGGCAAAAATTCAGTTTTCAGCTCAAAATCCTAATCACCATATCTTTCTCTACACTCAACCATTTGAGATGATTCTTGAATAAAAAATGAAGAAAAAACTTCAATCTACAACGTTAATGTTGCCAACTTTTTGATTTGAGTCCAAATAGTCATTCAAAAATGGACATGAAGAAGTCAATTTTTTGCATTTTTAACCAAAATTTCACTAAGTGTCAAAATCTTTCAAGCTTCATAACTTTTTTCCCTTCATTTTTTAGACTTGTGGCCACTCCTACAAAGTTAGAGAATTTTTCATCCTCTTTCTAGGCATATAAAGTTTGCACATTTTCAATAAAAATTGAGAAAGTTGTAGCCAATCAAAATCAAGCATAGTGTATTTAATATTTTCATGTGACTAAAAAGCCCTTGAATGACAAAAATAAAATAAAAACCTGAAAGTATAAAAAAATAACTCAATTTAAAATAATTTTTTTAATTTTTTTATGAATAAAAAAAAAGACTTAAAATGACTGAAAACGATAAAAAATGGACAAAAATTTATCCGAAAAAATAAGATGAACACATTAAAATAAATTACATGTCACAAAGATTAAAGAAAAAATATTCAAAAAGTCAAAATCGGAATAAAATGATAATAAAAATATCAGACTGAACAGACGTTTATGGGTAAAAATGAGACTTTAAACTGTACCGTAAAAATGAAGCGAGCATACTGTCATAATCTACGTGAAACGAAGATTCATAAAATGATCGGTAAAAGGTGAAAACTTGAAATATTTTTCTCGCTAATTTTCCGCACAGTGTCGAATCGCTTTTAACAGACTATCTATAAAATCGAAATATTTTTATTATCGATATATAAACAACTTGGAGCAATGCAAGAAAATAGTAAAGAGATAAAAATGCATGAAGTGAAATATCGGGTATTTTTCAACTACAGAATGATGCAAATGTCGATTTAAATTGACTTTTGGTCAACTTAAACACGATTAAATGATGCAAATGTGATGAACGAAGTTATTTACTAATGATTGTAACCAAATGACAAAATATGATATGAAAGTGTGACTGAAAAAATTAGGGGCGAAATTTAGGGTACAACAAAGTACATATCTGATCCAAATTGCTTGACATGCAGCATAGGATTCTGCTATATATTCAGCTTCACAAGATGATAATGCCACCACAAGTTGTTTCTTTGAACACCATGAGAATGGGGCACCAAATACTTGAAAGAAATATCCAGTTGTGCTTCTTTGATCTTCCTTATCTCCACACCAATCAGCATCTGAAAAATAATTAACTATTGCTTCTTTGTCTTCATAATCTCGTCGAAATAGTATTCCACAGTTTATCGAACCCTTCAAATATCTCAAAATTCTTCTTGCAGCCTTCATATGTGACACTCTTGATTCACTCATGTATATGCTTACCAATCCTATAGTGAAACTTATATCATGTTGACTGTTGCACACATACCTCAGAGATCCCATAATTTGCTTGAACAAAGTTACATCAACTTTGTCTTCCTCTCCATTCTTTTCCAATTTTACATTTGGTTCGTGTTGGGTTTTGGGCTCCCATCCTATGTGGAGAAAGGCCCAATTTGTGCAAGCCCATGTGTCTCACTTATCTAAATGGAGAAGGGTCAATTAGGGTAAGTGTGAGAGGTCTGATTGAGGTAAGAGAGGCAAGAGAAAAGTGAGAGAAGAGAAGAGAAACATATTTTCGCACATACACATAGCAGCTGCACTAGAATCGCTATATCTCCTCCGTTCATCGTTCGATTTGGCCGAAATTTGAACTGCAGGTTCCTGACATCTGGTTCTTCAATCTGGACGGTGTGATCAGCGATCAGAGATCTGAGGTGGGAGATATTAGCCACACACAGTAGCAGCCCTTTGGAGTTTTCTGGTTCTTCTTTGTTCTCTATTTCATGTTTTGTTGTCTTGTTGTTTTGGCTGATTGTTGAGCACGATTTGTGCTACATTTGAGACTCTCTTGTACCCATACATTGATCATAGTGGAGCTTGTTTACTGGCTTGTGCCCGTGATTGTTTTACTTCTCACTTTGAGAAGGTTTTTTCCACGTTAAAAATCTTCGTGTCTCTTTATGTTGTTGATTTTTAGTTGCTGCATTATTTGTTGTTGCTCCTCACAGATTCAACAAGTTGGGGAAATTATGTCCGCTGTGTATTTCTCTATTAGAGTTGTTACTTTTAATTGTTGTTGAATTTCCCATCAGAGTGGCATCAGAGCTCTTTGGTTAAGGGGTTGTTTGACTTGTTTGAATGATGGAGGCAAATACAAATAGAATGATTTCTTTGAATAGCTGTTTACAGTAATTTCTGGTAAACAACCGCTAGTCCTCTAAACTATCAAATAATCTTAATGACTGTTATTTAATCTCTCTGGTAACTTGCAGGATCGACTAGATTGATCCTATGGGGTATTGGTCGTTTGGATAAATCTAATTGCAAAATTGATATTCATAGTTAGGATTTGTATTTAGAATGTTTTATAGACGTTCAATTCACTTCGATTACCATATTAAAAGAATCTAATGACATGATCAAGTAAAGAAATACGAAACTGAATTGAATGAATAAAGATTCGATTGCAAAGAAATGTTTAAATGCAGAAATAAGTAAATGACTTTGAATGTAAAGACTTTAATGTAAAAAGCATGAATATAAAAGCATGAAATGTAAAAGAGTTTCTGAAATGTAAAGGATTCGAATAGAAGAAAAGCGTTTAAATGCAAGAAATAAGTAAATGACTTTGAATGTAAAGACTTTAATGTAAAAAGCATGAATATAAAAGCATGAAATGTAAAAGAGTTTCTGAAATGTAAAGGATTCGAATAGAAGAAAAGGGTTTAAATGCAAGAAATAAGTAAATGACTTTGAATGTAAAGGTATTTGAATGACATTGACATGAAAATGGAAGATAAACTGGAAAAGATAAAGAGTTTTACTGAATTATAAATGTTTGGTGTTATCATACGTACATTGTTCGAGCATTCGTTTCCCTATCCATGTGGTATTTTGAATGTTTACTGAATTTTGTACAATAGATATGACACACACGAAATCCTAACACTAAGACTTCTATTTATACTACTTCGACCATAACGGTCTTGCTTATAAGATTCTGCCACGTTCGGAACATGCAGAGCACTGCTCCTCTCTAGCTTCCACGCGTCTTCGAACGCTCCAGCGTATATATATTTGAATTCCAACATCCCGCTCGCGTTTGAATTTCAAATGCCTTGGCAATCTTCGCTCGAACTCATTTCACAAACACAGTCTCGTTACCACTTCGAGGCTTCTTTTAAATATATCTTCACAACTGTCACTCGAAGCTCCAAGCTTTGACATGTCCGTTTGAAGAACCGCTTCTACCATTCCGAACTGTAACATTTTGCTTTATTCCAACGAAACATCCATATTGCTTCATTTCGAAATGTATCATCAAAATCTTCAGCCAACAAAATGCCCCTTTAAAATATGTATTTCGATCCTTTGAGAAACACTTATTTTAAATATATTTGCAAGATTTTGATGTGACTTTTGAGTAATCATAACATTTACTGTGTATGACTTCAACCACGTCAATCACGACGCCTCTTGGATTTCTTAACCGTCTTGGAGAGTCTATTCGAATCCTTGTGGTTCTGATGAATCTGCAGCGCAGCAACCTTTCGATCTCAGCTTTGATCTTTGTGAGAACCGCTGGTGCGAATCTTCTAGGAGTTTGCTTGATGGGCTTCTTGCCATCCTTGATTGGAAGTATGTGCTCCACTAACTCCCTCTTTAAACCAGGCATTTCATCATAGTCCCACACGAAGCAATCTTTGTTTCTCTTGAGGACTTCGATCACTTCCTGCTTGAGGCCTGGATTAAGTTTTGCGCTTATGTAGGTTATTCTTTTCGTGTTCTCATCCCCCAAATTCACTTCTTCGAGCGGATCCTGCGCCAACATTTTGGCACCTGAGTCTGTGGGGTCCCTCTCGAAGCCTAAGGGCTCTTTATCATAGATGGCATCTAGCCTTTGATCTATTTCGTGTTCTTCAAAGGGTGAGCCTTTCGAACCATCCCCATTTATTTCATTCACTTCTACAGCTAATTTATCTATTTCAGCCTCTAAGGCCGCTTTCCATTCGTTCTCAGCCATATAGGCCGAAATCCTTTCAAAGAAGGAGGACTCAATCATGAGCAAGGTTGTCGAACTCCCAGCTTGCTGGCCGTCTTTGCGTAGTACCTTCGACTCCTTCGTCTTCACTGACTATTCTTCTATCCCAATACATGCCATCATGGCGAAGGGTCATGTAATAATGCGCATTCCTGGTCTCATTGATCTCGTCATTAGGGGCACAAGAAGCAATCTTGGCCAAGTGTTTGTCATAATTTCTCTTATCAACTAAGTTGACTGCTGTCATGAAGTAGCTTTGGCCAGCTTCTATGTTCTCAACAATGCCATCTTCTCTCCATAAGACTAACCTCTGATGCATTGATGAGGGGACTGCTCCAACTCCATGGATCCACTCTCTTCCCAACAACAAGTTGTAGTTGGCTTTGGCTTCGATCACCATGAACATGGTGGGCCTGCAGCTCGATCCTACCGTCAAGTCCAGTTGAACTACCCCCAATGTTTGACCTACTTTCCCTTCATAGTTGGATAGGACCATGTTGTGTGGTTTGATGTCACCCTCGTGTATTCCTAACTTTTTCAGCATGAAATGGGGTATTAAGTTAATTGCAGTGCCTCCATCCACTAAGACCTTATTTACGCCATGGGTACCAACCTTTGCTCGAATGAATAATGGCTTCAGATGATTTTTCATAGCTGGCTCTGGGTGCTCGAAGAAAGCATTCTGCTCTTCGACAGCTCCGTTATCCATTACGTAGTAACACACTGGCCTATGCTTCATCAGATCTATTGTATCATCCTCCTCATGCTCTTCGATTTCAGTTTCCTGTCCAAACTCACAAGGTAGTACAGATACCACGTTGCAATTGATATTGAGTGAAGACTCCCCCTCTGATTCGAAGTTGTCCGTTAGCATATCCTCGTCTTCTTCTGGACTTGGTGTGTACTCCTTCGATTCATTTGGTTGTGTTTCAGAGAAGAGTCTCCTACTAACTGGGGGTTTGTCCTCAGGTTGATTATTTGGTGTAGGTTTGTTGGTGCTTGATTCTCCTTGGTTTTTGATCGAAGTTGCTCCTTTATCTGCCATAGCTTCCCTTTCAGCCTTTCGAATTATCTGTTGCCTTCGCCATTGTGATCTTGACATAGGGTTTCTTCCTTTGTAGTTTTCTAACCTCACTTCTTCCCTCTTCGCCATATTGAACTGCCTTCTATATGTCATGGCGTGGCGTGCGTTTCGTTCATTGTTTCTCCATTTGTCTTTGCCCTTGTCAGTTCTGACTTGCAGCCATTTGTCTGTTGGTATTTCAGCAGGAATTTTGAACGTTACCCTTCGAGCGCCTTTGGGATGAGGACTATCAGGCCTTCGTTGAGTGTAGTTGCTCTCGAAACGTTGGCTCATCTGACCAGTCTCTTTGTGGTTCCAGCATGGGGCGAAAGGGATTGTTTCGAAGGCTCCGGCCATATTTTGATCGTACACTGCAGAACACCTTGGGCATACTAGGCATTTGGTTGCCCCTTTGTGACAGCGAACCAAAAACTCCAACAAACTTTCTCCAGCTTTAGGGTAACATCTGAATAACTGGTTATCCTGGCGCCAGTTGATGTCGGTTCGTGCCCTTTGTTTCCTCTCGAAGTCTGCAGCAATTCTCTGGTTGCAGACGATGCTGCATCTAGGGCATAGTATCATTTCGGCATCTCCTTTGTGGCACAACATGAGGTAGTCTTTAAGACTGGCATCCCTAGCATAATTATCCTCCATTTTGTATTTTTCTTTTTCTAAGTATCTTTCCATCTCCTCCATTTCAGAACGAGGTCTCTCCATATCCACCATGTTGACATCTACATCCTCCCCCTTTATGTCATCATCTCCCCATCCTGTAGGTTTGACATCTTCGATTTGGATTTTTGAACTTTCTGGGGCAGAATACTTCACCAAGTAGTCAAACTTTCCACTGGGCTCTCCCAAAGTATCCCATAATTCTTTCTGAGGGGAGGCTGGCTTTGTGATCTGAACTTTCTCCAATTTTAGCCTCAGGCCTTCAGTAACCTGTGTCAACTCTTGCTTTTGGTTCTCCTGGCCTTCAGTAGCCTGGATCTCTTTCGAAACAGCCAAAGGTACTGCTTCGATCGAAGCCTCTAGTTGCTTGTGGACGTCCTCAGTGACCCCCTTGTTGACTTCGACTAACACACAGTTTTTATTCTTAGTGCTTTTTTCTCCTAATGGAGTGTCATCTTGATTTGCTTCCACCATATTGATTTCTCCAATGCATGCAGGCTCGGAGTAATTGGTGTCTGCAACATCCAAAGGGTCTTCATCTACTTTCATTTTTGGTTTGTCAGCGAATTTCAATCTGCCATCCTTAATTGCATTTTGAATCAGATCCCTGAAAAGAAAACATTGTGAGGTTTTGTGGCCTAGGAAACTATGATACTTACAAAATCCTCTTTTCTTTCTTTGATCTAAAGGAGGTATTTTGACATTCGATGGCACAATTAGTTGGCCATCTTTGACATGCAAATCAAAAATCTCGTCACACTTTGTTACATCGAAAGTATACACCTTCTTTGGGAATTTGTCACTTTTCTCATTTTCAACAATTTCTTTCCCTTTTGTGGGAACTAATAATTTACAAGAGTAAGGTGGAGCCTGCTTTAATTCAGCGAGATCTATTTCGACCTCTTCAAATTCAGGATAGTCTTCGACTTCCTCAGTTTTGACATATGAAATTCTCTCTTTCTTGTTACTTTTAAAAGCCCTGGCCTTTTTGGCCTTTAGCCTTTCGACTTGTCGAACCCTATCTGCTAATTGAGCCATGTCCCTCAAGTATTGTGTGTCTAATTTCTTTCGAATAGAGTAATCCAGGCCGCCAGCAGCCATTTCGACTAACTCATGTTCAGGAACTACTGTGAAGCATCTAGATTTCAAGAGTCTGAACCTATTCAGATAATCATTTATGGGTTCAGTAAATTTCCTCTTAACACTGGCTAGTTCCTTCAGACTTATTTTAGATTGTCCCATGTAGAACTGTTCATGAAATAATCTCTCTAAGAGGGTCCAAGTATCTATGGATCCAGGAGGCAATGTGGTGAACCATGTAAAAGCGTTCTTAGTGAGGGAACTTGGGAAATATTTAATCCTAAGGTTCTCATTATTTTCTATGTCTCCTGCTTCGGTCAGATACCTGGCTATGTGTTCGACTGTTGATTCATTGGTATCTCCAGCAAACTTTGTAAACTTAAGGACCTTATATCCCCTTGGTAAATCAGTATGTATTATGTAATCTACTATAGGAGAGGCATAATTTGGCCTTCTAATTCCTGTATTGAGGCCATTTTGGGCCATAATCCTCTCTATCATGGTGGTTAAATTATTTTCTGCCAAGATGTTATCGTTTTGAATTCTGTGAACGACTGCATCAGCATCTTGATTTCGACCCACCATGACAACTCCTCTAGGTTGTTCTTCTCGAAACGCTGGGACTTCTAGCCTTTCGACCCTTGCCCCTGGTTCTATAATTCCCCTTTGTGGTTCCTCTCGAATCACTGGGGCATCTAACCTTTCGATCCTTGCCGCCAAATTAACCCCCTCTCTGACTGGTCTATAAGGTGGGTCATCAGCAATTTGTTCTATGATAGGTATGTTTGCTCGAACCAATGCCTGGTTCTGTCTACGCCTTTCTGGCAGAGCGAAGAAATCTGCTATTCGACTCATGTTATCCGCGTTTTCTCTGTTTGTCACAGTTACATTTTGTACTATTGGGGCAAAGATCTCTTGCATAGTTTGTGCTAACACTCCTATCATATTATGGTTACTATCATCCATTAATTGCCTAAAAGCCATCTGATTTTCTGTGGTTAAGATAGGCAATGCACTATAACCTACTGACCCTTGGTTATTTGTCATAAATTGATTAGCCCCAGATCCAGACCCTAATTGTGGTGACGTATTCGATGTCGAAGTGTGCAGACCCGCCATAAAAGATGTTGGCATCCCATAAGAGGGATTTCTGGGTCTATTACCATCGAAACTGGGTGGTCTAGTTGGTGGTGGGGTGGCGAAATGGGTTTGTGTCCCTGATGGTGGGATGAATCCCCCAGGATAACCAGTGGTTCCTGTATTTCCTAGGATCGAATTGTTAGTCGACATGCCACTTGTTCCATTCGTGGCTACACTACTGGTAGAGGATGCAACAGACTGTGCGCTCGAAGGGATCGCATTAGACGTTCCCGTCGAAGCAGACATATTAGTGCCTGTTCCATGTGGGGCATTTTGTTCCCCTTGTTGATTGTTTGGATTAGACATCTTGTTATTACGTTTTCTTCTGGGTAAGGGTTGGTTGCTATTGGTTATTCTACCACTTCTAAGGTTCATATAACAACGAACTTATCACTCAGAAAGAACTTTTACAATGATTATATCCTAACAATCTTTACTTTGTTTTAAATTTCGTAACGACCAATGACTGTCCCACCAGGTGTGCCAATTTGTTTACAGTGATTTCTGGTAAACAACCGCTAGTCCTCCAAACTATCAAATAATCTTAATGATTGTTATTTAATCTCTCTGGTAACTTGCAGGATCGACTAGATTGATCCTATGGGGTATTGGTCGTTTGGATAAATCTAATTGCAAAACTGATATTCATAGTTAGGATTTGTATTTAGAATGTTTTATAGACGTTCAATTCACTTCGATTACCATGTTAAAAGAATCTAATGACATGATCAAGTAAAGAAATACGAAACTGAATTGAATGAATAAAGATTCGATTGCAAAGAAATGTTTAAATGCAGAAATAAGTAAATGACTTTGAATGTAAAGACTTTAATGTAAAAAGCATGAATATAAAAGCATGAAATGTAAAAGAGTTTCTGAAATGTAAAGGATTCGAATAGAAGAAAAGCGTTTAAATGCAAGAAATAAGTAAATGACTTTGAATGTAAAGACTTTAATGTAAAAAGCATGAATATAAAAGCATGAAATGTAAAAGAGTTTCTAAAATGTAAAGGATTCGAATAGAAGAAAAGCGTTTAAATGCAAGAAATAAGTAAATGACTTTGAATGTAAAGGTATTTGAATGACATTGGCATGAAAATGGAAGATAAACTGGAAAAGATAAAGAGTTTTACTGAATTATAAATGTTTGGTGTTATCATACGTACATTGTTCGAGCATTCGTTTCCCTATCCATGTGGTATTTTGAATGTTTACTGAATTTTGTACAATAGATATGACACACACGAAATCCTAACACTAAGACTTCTATTTATACTACTTCGACCATAATGGTCTTGCTTATAAGATTCGGCCACGTTCGGAACATGCAGAGCACTGCTCCTCTCTAGCTTCCACGCGTCTTCGAATGCTCCAGCGCATATATATTTGAATTCCAACATCCCGCTCGCGTTTGAATTTCAAATGCCTTGGCAATCTTCGCTTCGAACTCATTTCACAGACACAGTCTCGTTACCACTTCGAGGCTTCTTTTAAATATATCTTCACAACTGTCACTCGAAGCTCCGAGCTTTGACATGTCCGTTTGAAGAACCGCTTCTACCATTCCGAACTGTAACATTTTGCTTTATTCCAACGAAACATCCATATTGCTTCATTTCGAACTGTATCATCAAAATCTTCAGCCAACAATATCACTAATTATCATTTGTGGAAGGGAAAAATGAAGGATCTATTATTTGTGAAAAATATGCATCTTCCTGTGTTTGCTAGTGAGAAGCCAGAATCCAAAACTGATGAAGAGTGGAATTTTGAACATCAGCAGGTTTGTGGTTTTATTCGGCAATTTGTAGAAGACAATGTTTATAATCACATTGCTAATGAGGAACATGCCAAATCCTTGTGGAAGAAGATTGAATCTTTGTATGCTTCTAAATCAGGGAATAATAAGTTGTATTTGTTGAATTCCTTGATGAATTTGAGGTACGAGGAGGGAACTTCTATTTCTGATCACTTGAATGATTTTCAAGGGCTCCTAGATCAATTGTCAGGTATGGGTATCAAATTTGATGATGAAATTTTGGGACTATGGCTACTGAATACTCTACCAGATTCTTGGGAAACTTTTCGGGTTTCAATTACAAACTCAGCTTCTGATGGTGTTGTCTCTTTTCAAAGTGTAAAGGGAAGTGTTTTGAATGAGGAGATGAGAAGGAAGGCACATGGTACTTCATCTCATTCTGAGGTACTTGTCACTGAGAACAGAGGCAGAAGTCAGAAAAAGGAACCGAAAGGGAACCGACAGAATAGCAGGAGTGCGAGTAGAGACAACAACAGAAGTAAGTCCAAGTCCAGATACAAGAATATTGAGTGCAATCATTATCACAAAATGGGGCACATACAGAAAAACTGTTTCATATGGAAAAGGGAGAACAGAAACAATAATAGTAAGCAGAGAGATAAGAATCATGATGATAATGACCATGTTACTACTACTACTTGTGATGATCTGATTATTCTTCGTGACTATGATTTAGTCAATCTTGTATCAGATGAGAGCGTGTGGGTTGTTGATAGTGCTGCTACACTGCATGTTACACCAAGGAAGGAGTTCTTCACATCTTACACTGCTGGTGACTTTGGAGTGTTGAAGATGGGTAATGATGGTGTGTCCAAGGTAGTTGGTATTGGTGATATTTGTTTGCAGACCAACATGGGAGTGCAGTTGTTGTTGAGAGGACTCAAACATGCTCCAGATGTTCGCTTCAATTTGATTTCTGTGCATATGCTTGATGAAGGTGGTTATGATAATCATTTTGGTTCTGGAAAATAGAAACTCACCAGAGGTAACTTAGTTGTGGCTAGAGGGGAGAAAGATAATAAACTGTATTGGATTAAAGCATTGATTGCTAAAGACATTGTGAATGTCATGGATATGGAGGCTTCTTTGTGGCACCGCAGGCTTAGTCATATCAGTGAAAAGGGGTTGAATTGTTTAGCTAAAAAGGATGTGCTTCCAGGATTGAAGAGTGCAGAGTTGTAGAAATGTTCTCATTGCATGGCTGGTAAGCAGACTAGAGTATCCTTCAAGAAGCATCCTCCCTCAAGGAAGTCAGAGTTGCTTGAATTGGTACATTCTGATGTTTGTGGCCCGTTGAAGGTAAAGTCATTTAGTGGTGCACTTTATTTTGTTACCTTTATTGATGATTGTTCCAGGAAGCTTTGGGTCTATGCTTTGAAGACAAAAGACCAAGTTCTGGAGAAATTCAAAGAGTTCCATGTTATGGTGGAGAGACAGTCAGGAAAGAAGCTGAAATGCATTCATACTGACAATGGTGGTGAGTATTGTGGACCATTTGATGTTTATTGCAAGCAGTACAGTATCAGACATGAAAAGACTCCTCCTAAAACTCCTCAGCTGAATGGTTTAGCGGAGAGAATGAATAGGACTTTGATTGAAAGAGTTAGGTGTATGCTTTCTGAAGCAAAGTTGCCTAAACATTTCTGGGGTGAAACATTGTACACGGCAGTGCATGTTATTAATCTGAGTCCTGCGGTTGCTTTGAATGCAGAGGTGCCAGACAAAATTTGGTTTGGCAAGAATGTCAAATATGATCATTTGCGTGTCTTTGGTTGCAAAGCATATGTTCATGTTCCAAAGGATGAGATATCCAAGTTGGATGCGAAGACAAGGCAGTGTATTTTTATCGGGTATGGTCAGGATGAATTTGGCTACAAGCTATATGATCCAGTGGGAAGAAAGCTGTTAGAAGCCGTGATGTGAAATTCATGGAAGACCAAACCATTGAAGACATTGATAAGATGGAGAAGACTACACCAGAGATTGATAATAGTTTATCTGATGTTGATCCAGTTCGGAGGCCTGTACATGATCTGGATACTGCTGAAAATAATGTTCAGAATGATGAGCAACATGATGATGTTGGTGACCAGTAGCTTGGAGATGATGTAGATATTCCTGTTGATGATGATGAAGAGGAACATGAGATGTCACAAGATGAAGATCTTGGTGATGCTCCTGAACCACCTCAAGTTCAACTTTGGAGGTCTAATAGGCAGAGGAAACCATCTACCAGGTATCCTTCTGATGACTATGTTACCTTGACAGATGAAGGAGAACCTGAGTGTTTTAATGAGGCCATGGAGAGTGATGAAAAGAAGAAGTGGTTGGATGCTATGCAAGATGAAATGAAGTCTTTGCATGATAATCACACTTTTGATTTGGTGAAATTGCCTAAGGGCAAGAAGGCTTTGGAAAATAGGTGGATTTACAGGGTAAAACAAGAAAGCAATTCTACATCTCCAAGATATAAATCCAGATTGGTGGTGAAAGGTTTCAGACAAAGAAAGGGTGTTGATTTCAATGAGATTTTTTCTCCTGTGGTGAAGATGTCATCCATAAGAACCGTGTTGGGTTTGGCTGCTACTCTTGATCTAGAGGTAGAGCAAATGGATGTAAAAACTACTTTCCTTCATGGTGATTTGGAGGAAGAGATTTACATGAAGCAACCTGATGGTTTTCTTGTTAAAGGCAAGGAAGACTATGTGTGCAGATTGAGAAAGAGCCTATATGGCTTGAAGCAAGCCCCGCGTCAGTGGTACAAGAAGTTTGAGTCTGTTATGTGTGAGCAAGGCTACAAGAAGACTACTTCTGATCACTGTGTCTTTGTTAAAAAGTTTGCTGATGATAATTTCATTATCCTGTTATTGTATGTTGATGACATGCTTATTGTTGGGAAAAATATTTCCATGATTGACAGGTTGAAGAAGCAATTGGGCGAGTCATTTGCCATGAAAGACATGGGAGCTGCTAATCAGATTCTTGGTATAAGAATCATGCGTGACAGGAACAAGAAGAAACTTTGGTTGTCACAGGAACACTATGTTAAAAGGGTGCTTCAGAGGTTCCAGATGGAAAATGCTAAGGCTGTAAGTACTCCTCTTGCTGCTCATTTCAAATTGAGTGTTAATCAGAGTCCTTCCAATGAAGCTGAAAAATTAGATATGCAACGGGTTCCTTATGCATCTGCTGTGGGGAGTTTGATGTATGCAATGGTGTGTACAAGATCTGATATTGCACATGTTATTGGTACAGTCAGTAGATTTCTGTCTAATCCAGGTAGAGAGCATTGGAATGCTATGAAATGGATTTTGAGGTATCTTCATGGTACTACCGGTTTGAGGCTTTGTTTTGGAGGTGATATACCTACTCTTGTGGGCTATACTAATTCTGATATGGCTGGAGACATTGATTCTAGAAAGTCTACTTCAGGCTACTTGATTAAGTTTGCAGGGGGAGCTGTGGCATGGCAATCCAGATTGTAGAGATGTGTTGCATTGTCCACTACTGAGGCAGAGTTTATTGACATTACAGAAGCATGCAAGGAGGATTTGGTTGAAGAAATTCTTGCAGGAGCTTGATTTTGTGCAGGACAAATACTTGTTGTTTTGTGATAGTCAAAGTGCAATTCATCTTGGTAAGAATTCAACTTTTCATTCTAGGTCCAAGCACATTGATGTTAGGTATCATTGGATACATGATGCTTTGGATGTTGGGTTGTTGGAATTGGCCAAGGTTCATACAGATGATAATGGTGCTGATATGATGACCAAGGCATTACCGAGAAGCAAGTTTGAAACTTGTTATGATATCGCCGGTTTGGCGGTCACCTCCACATAGTTGTGAGGGGGAGATATGTTGGGTTTTGGGCTCCCATTCTATGTGGAGAAAGGTCCAATTTGTGCAAGCCCATGTGTCTCACTTATCTAAGTGGAGAGGGGTCAATTAGGGTAAGTGTGAGAGGTCTGATTGAGACAAGAGAAAAGTGAGAGAAGAGAAGAGAAACATATTTTCGCACATACACATTGTAATTTCAAGCTTCTCAAGTCATTTTTAAAGCATTTGTTTTGATGAAGACAACATGGACATCAACATTCAAAGGATGTGCAAAAAGCTTATCAACATCACATAAAAGTCTTGAAGATTTTTGAAGAATTATTGAAGAATCATCAAATGTCAATATGGTATAAATAATTCTTAATCTTGAATATAGATGTTCACAAAAATATGCATTCATCAACATATACATATCCCATAACTTTAACATCAAGAAAAATCTTGTTTGAAATATTTTTCAAAAAGAATTTTTGAAAATAACCCTTTAGGAACCGGTTCCTCCCTAACAGGGAACCGGGTTCCAGACTTTCTCAAAAAACATGTCCCTGGAATTTGTACCAGGAACCGGGTTGTACCAATAGGGGAGCCGGTTCCTGCGTGATATTTTTGAAATCTGACTTATAACGTTCACTAAGAACCGGGTTCTGTCAGTGTCGGAACCGGTTCCTAGCGAACCAGTGAAACTTTTCTTTTGTTTTTTAAACATTTTTCAAGTGGTATCTTTTCATGAATGCATTGCAACTTTTCATATGAATTGGCATGAATGAAGAGGTTCTTATGACTTTATAAAATGCTGCAGATTTTCTTATTTCAAAAAAAAAAAAACAATGCTTCAATTTTCAAATTAACAATTATACTTCTTCAATAAACAATTTTCTCATTCATTCACATTTGAATTCATACTTTCATGTGTTCATAATTTTGTGAAACTTGCCATATACACTTTCATTAAATCATTACAAGTTTCATACATACATTGTGAACATTTATATACATTGTTTGAGAATTGTTTTTATCTTGAAGAAGAAGATCAAATTGAAGATTGATAAAGCTCTCCATATACTTCAAATAAATCATTGTATTACTTAAAGAAATTATTCCCTTACTATCCAGGATTGTTGGAAGTAAGTGTTGTGATTTGAAGAGGATTGTTCTTCATTCACATTAGTGTTTGTTTGGTATTAAAGGTGTTAAGAACCTTTGATCACCCTATAGGTTAGATAGTAAGCATAGGCTGTACAATCATTATAACTATAGTGAAATCTCTTTCGTGTTGGAAAGGGGACTGGAGTACTCTCGGATTGTGAGGGGAACCAGGATATATCACCGTGTTCTTTACTTTTCCGCATTTATCGCTTTCATCACCATAATCAGGAAAAGATAAAGATATAATCAAAACCTTCAAACACTTAACCAAAAATTACTACCAAGCATTCTCATAAAACCGAATAAATTTTTATAAGACCTAATTCACCCCCCCCCCCCCCCTCTTAGGCACTCTGAGACTTACAATTGGTATCAGAGCAAGTTATAGGTAACTTGTTCCTAAAGATCCAGAATGGCTTCCGCAAATCATCAACCAGTTTTCATAGATGGTGGTAGTAACAACAAGCCTCCTCTATTCTGTGGTGAATATTTTGACTTCTGGAAAATACGCATGAAGGCGCATTTAGAAGCGCAAGGAGAGAAAGTATGGGATGCTGTTGAAAATGGTCCATTTATCCTGATATCAGTAATCAATGGCATTGGTTCTGCAAAGCCCAAGACTGCATGGGACGAAGATGATAAAAAGAAAGTTCTCTATGACAAAAAGGCAATAAACCTTCTTCAAGGTGCACTCAGTATGGACGAATTTTTCCGTATCTCGAACTGCAAAACATCAAAAGAAATATGGGATACCCTGGTTCAAACTCATGAAGGAACGACTGAAGTAAAAAGATCAAGGCTAAATACCTTGAGTCAAGAATATGAACTATTTCGAATGCAGCCCGGAGAATCCATTCTTGACTTACAAAAGAGATTTGTGCATTTGACAAATCACTTAAATGCTCTTGGTAAAACCTTGACAAATGATGAACTCAACTTGAAAATCCTTAGATCATTGACTAGGGAATGGCAACCAAAGGTAACGGCAATCTCCAAAAAGAAGAGTCTCTCCGCAATGACTTCCGCTACATTATTTGGCAAACTTCAAGAATACGAAACGGAACTCGGTAGACTTGAAAAACATGAAAATTTAGAGAAGAAAACCAAAGGCATTGCTTTGAAAGTTGATTCAAAAGAAAGTCAAGATAAAGATGCATCGGAGGAAGATGAAAACTTCTTGCTTCTTGTAAAAAGGTTAGGAAAATATTTTGGTCATAAAAATAATCTTCATAATGCTAACTTTGTCAAAAGGAAGAAATTTTATAATCATAAAGATAAAGAAGCCTCCACATCAACACAAGATGTCACATGTTATGAATGTGGAAAGCAAGGTCACATAAAGCCGGATTGTCCAAAACTCTCCAAGAAAAATGGATTCAAAGGCAAAAAGGAGTTCAAGAACAAAAAGGCTTATGTTGCATGGGAAGATAATGAGATAAGTTCTTCATCCGATTCGGAAAGCGACGAATGTGCAAATCTAGCATTAATGGCTTCACATCACTCCGACGATGAAGAAGAGGTTAGTAATGAATTTAATCTTTTTGATGATGATGTTCAAGATGCTATTGATGAACTCTTGAAAGAATGCAAAAGTTTATACAAAAAGGTGTCAAATCAAGAAAAAAAACTTCTAATTTGTTTAGAAAAAATTGACACCATGACTAAAGATTTTGATCTTCAAAAACAGAATTTTATTAAAGAAAAAGAAAACTTTGCATGCTCCAAGTGTGAATCAAATGTCTTTCAAATTGTTCAATTGAAAAGAGTCATTGAACGATATGAAAAAGGACAAATAGGATTGGAAGGATTACTAAGCCAACAACGTTATCCGAATGATAAAAGGGGTCTTGGTTATGTGAATTCTAAGAAACCAAGTAACAATCCCACTATTTTTGTAAAGGCTAGTAATAGTTCCAATCCCAAGAAAGTAGAAAAGAAGCAAGTTTTTCATAATCATCAAAAGAAAAAGGCTAATGTATCGAAAAAGAAAACATTTCCTAAGAAGAAATCTTATCCTTCTAGATATAGAAGCAACTTTGAACCTACTTGTTTTTATTGTGGTATTAAAGGCCATACACCTAATGCTTGCTATGTTAGAAACTTTAGTATAGCAAGTGGGCATTATGTGTGGGTGAAAAAGGGAACTAACTATGAAGGACCCAAGGCAACTTGGGTACCTAACAAAGAATAATTTGTTTGTGTAGGTATGCTTGAAATCCACATCAAATGTTTGGTATCTTGATAGTGGATGTTCAAAGCATATGACAGGAGATGTACACCAATTTTCATATCTAGTACATAAAGCCAAAGGGTATGTCACCTATGGAGACAACACCAAAGGAAAGATTCTTGGCGTTGGAATAGTTGGCACACCTCCATCCATTCAAATTGAGGATGTTCTCTATGTTGAAGGATTAAAGCACAACCTTCTTAGCATAAGTCAACTTTGTGATAGAGGGTTCTTCTTAGCATAAGTCAACTTTGTGATAGAGGGTTCAAGATCAAATTCAACAAAGAAGAATGTCTTATTATGGATGAGGCAACCAATGAGGTAAAACTCAAAGGTATAAGAACTAACAATATTTTTATGATTACTTTAGATGATTTGTCTCTGAAGGTACAATGTCTTATGGTAAACAACAATGACGCTTGGTTATGGCACAAGAGGATTGCTCACATTCACATGGAGCACTTGAACAAATTGGTTAAGCATGACTTAGTTATTGGTCTACCAAAGATGAAGTTCATCAAAGACAAATTATGTAATGCATGCCAAAAGGGCAAACAGACCAAAACAACTTTCAAATCTAAGAATGTGGTGTCTACTTCAAGGCCACTACAATTGTTACACATGGACCCCTTTGGTCCATCAAGAACAAAAAGCTTCGAAAAGAACTTGGTATTTTGGATGAAGGTGATCACTAAATGTTTCTCATAAGGTGCACTCCTTCTTTTATATATGTTCTTTTTATAAAATGTGTGTATATATTGTTTGTACAAAACTTTTCCTTCATAACAATTTTTTTCAAGTTTTTGGCAATATTTGCATGTGGAACCCGGTTCCCATAATGGTAGGAACCGGTTCCTGGTTCATTTTCCAGAAACGTTATTTTTTCAAAAGCCAGGAACCGGGTTCACTATAGTGCAGAACCGGTTCCCAGCATGCAGACCGACCACACGCCCCTTTTTGTGCTTAAGTGCTTTTTAATGTGTTTTATGTCATAGTCAACATTCATCTCTCACTCCTCCTCTCAAACCCTTCCACCTCCATTGACACACCTCATAAAAGCTCCAACATCTCTTTTTCTTCACCAACTTTTTAATACCCACTACTCCAAATCACTATATAATCACTTCTCCTTCCATATTTCATACTCAAATATCCCAAACTCTCACCTATTCCGAAAATCCCAAATCAAAACCCCAACTTTCAGATTTATCACAAATCTCCATGGGTCCTAAGAGAGCTACCAGATCCAGCAAGGGAAAGAATCAGGTTGAAGAAGAGACTTCTAACATTCATCCTCAGACCATCAAATCCAGAAGGCTCACCTTCAAATCTCGCAATCGGAAGGTTCTTAAAGCTAAGTTTTGTAGGCTTCATACATTTCCTGCTCATAGCTTTTTATTTCCTGCTCAGTTGGAGTCTGCTGGGGTTGCTAGATTTGTAGGTAACAATGGTGAAGTGTTTCCTGACCTTGTTAGAGAATTTTATCACAACTTAAAACTTATCCCTGATGAATTTGGTGATATTACTCTAACCTCTCATGTTCTGTCAAAGAGTATCTGTTTAACTGTTGAGGAATTTGGTGAATTATTGGATGTTCCGCATGAAGGTTTGGTTCTTGTTAATGGTGTTATTCCACATGATTGGCTACCATACAATAAGGTAGAAAATTTTATTAACATGTGTAGGCAAAATCAGCAAAATACTGCTCGTCAACAACTTCTCTCGTCATCAAATTTGTTTGGCTCAAATCTCTCTGTAAGTGACAGAATGATCCATCTTATTATTGCATATATCCTCTTTCCAAAGAATTCTAACCACTCATGTATCAATGAGTTTGAATTAATGGTCCTTAATGCATTGAGACGCCGTTGTTCGGTTAATTGGGCACTTTCTATTATGTACCATATGCAACTTATGGAATCTCTTGATGGTGGTTTACTATATGCTCGAGCCATTTCTCACATTTTGGAAAATGCAAATGTTCACCTTCAACGGGAAGTTACAAGAATTCAAGGAGATAAAGAGGCAATTACAGATGCAACCGCCCTTAAAAACACAGGAATCATTCTAGATGCAAGAGGTCACTTTCACTACAAAGAGGACTTCAAACCAACTGTCCAATATGTTGCTCAACCTCCCGAAGGCGGCTACACCTTAGACATGTTGTTTAATCAGATGACAATCTTCCAAAAACATGTGGATGATCGCTTTGATGTGCTCCAACAAGAAAATGCTTCAGCACAGCGACAACTACGAAATGTCCAAAGAACTCAAAAGCTTATTCTTGATCACTTTGATAGAAAAGAAGTTCTAGAGGAAGAGGTATCTGGAAGTGGTAGTGGAAGTGATGAAGATGATGATGAGATGAATGAAGATGAAGATTAAAAGACTAATTTTTTTTTAAAATTTCTATGTCATTTTTTTAATGTGTTTTACTTTGTAATGTTTAGACAATGTTCCATCTCTTGCTTTTTTTTTGTTTTATTGTTATTTAATGTAATCGTACAATTCGTTGTTCGTATTTTAGTATGTTTAAAATCGTACAATTCTTTTATATGTTTTTATCGTCTTAAATTTTATATATGTATTTATTTCACTCTTTTTCCCCATCCTTTTTGATGTTAACAAAGGGGGAGAAGAATATGCATATGTGTTGTTTTGTTTCAAAGAAATTGCAGGCCAAAATCACTATCATAAAACTCACTCCAAAATTCAAAGAATCGTGGACTTAGGGGGAGCATACAATTTAGGGGGAGCCTTGCATTTGCTCAACATGTTTGCTATACAAAACAACATAAACATTTCAAGAAATCGTTTTCAAGACTTGGTTGTCATCATCAAAAAGGGGGAGAATGTAATTGCAAGCTTCTCAAGTCATTTTTAAAGCATTTGTTTTGATGAAGACAACATGGACATCAACATTCAAAGGATGTGCAAAAAGCTTATCAACATCACATAAAAGTCTTGAAGATTTTTGAAGAATTATTGAAGAATCATCAAATGTCAATATGGTATAAATAATTCTTAATCTTAAATATAGATGTTCACAAAAATATGCATTCATCAACATATACATATCCCATAACTTTAACATCAAGAAAAATCTTGTTTGAAATATTTTTCAAAAAGAATTTTTGAAAATAACCCTTTAGGAACCGGTTCCTCCCTAACAGGGAACCGGGTTCCAGACTTTCTCAAAAAACATGTCCCTGGAATTTGTACCAGGAACCGGGTTGTACCAATAGGGGAATCGGTTCCTGCGTGATATTTTTGAAATCTGACTTATAACGTTCACTAAGAACCGGGTTCTGTCAGTGTCGGAACCGGTTCCTAGCGAACCAGTGCAGCTTTTCTTTTGTTTTTTAAACATTTTTCAAGTGGTATCTTTTCATGAATGCATTGCAACTTTTCATATGAATTGACATGAATGAAGAGGTTCTTATGACTTTATAAAATGCTGCAGATTTTCTTATTTCAAAAAAAAAAAACAATGCTTCAATTTTCAAATTAACAATTATACTTCTTCAATAAACAATTTTCTCATTCATTCACATTTGAATTCATACTTTCATGTGTTCATAATTTTGTGAAACTTGCCATATACACTTTCATTAAATCATTACAAGTTTCATACATACATTGTGAACATTTATATACATTGTTTGAGAATTGTTTTTATCTTGAAGAAGAAGATCAAATTGAAGATTGATAAAGCTCTCCATATACTTCAAATAAATCATTGTATTACTTAAAGAAATTATTCCCTTACTATCCAGGATTGTTGGAAGTAAGTGTTGTGATTTGAAGAGGATTGTTCTTCATTCACATTAGTGTTTGTTTGGTCTTAAAGGTGTTAAGAACCTTTGATCACCCTATAGGTTAGATAGTAAGCATAGGCTGTACAATCATTCTAACTATAGTGAAATCTCTTTCGTGTTGGAAAGGGGACTGGAGTACTCTCGGATTGTGAGGGGAACCAGGATATATCACCGTGTTCTTTACTTTTCCGCATTTATCGCTTTCATCACCATAATCAGGAAAAGATAAAGATATAATCAAAACCTTCAAACACTTAACCAAAAATTACTACCAAGCATTCTCATAAAACCGAATAAATTTTTATAAGACCTAATTCACCCCCCCATCTTAGGCACTCTGAGACTTACACACATAGCAGTTGCACTAGAATCGCTATATCTCCTTCGTTCACCGTCCGATTTGGCCGAAATTTGAACTGCATGTTCCTGACATCCGGTTCTTCAATATGAACGGTGTGATCGGCGATTAGAGGTCTGAGGTGGGAGATATTGGCCATGCACAGTAGCAGCCCTTTGGAGTTTTCTGGTTCTTCTTTGTTCTTTATTTCATGTTTTGTTGCCTTGTTGTTTTGGCTGATTGTTGAGCATAATTTGTGCTATATTTGAGACTCTCTTGTACCCATACATTAATCATAGTGGATCTTGTTTACTGGCTTGTGCCCGTGGTTGTTTTACTTCTCACTTTGAGAAGGTTTTTTCCACGTTAAAAATCTTGGTGTCTCTTTGTGTTGTTGATTTTTAGTTGCTGCATTATTTGTTGTTGCTCCTCACAGATTCAACAAGTTGGGGAAATTATATCTGCTGTGTATTGCTCTATTAGAGTTGTTACTGTTAATTGTTGTTGAATTTCCCATCAGTTCGATAGGTGAGGATGCAGGATTCAAATCATCCATCTTGAATCTCTTGATTATTTCTTTGACATACTTCCTTTGATGTAGCATCATACCTTGCTTCAACATTTGAAATTTCATACCTAAGAAATAAGATAATTTTCCCAGATCAGACATTTCAAATTCCTTGATCATCAGCTCTTTGAACTTCGATAAGTTTTCCACGCTATTTCCAGTCACTAGCAAGTTATCGACATATAAGTAGATGATTGTTACATCTTGTGCTACAACCTTAACATAGACACCATACTCAGATTTGCATTTGACAAATCCCAATTCGACTAAGTATGAGTCAATCTTCTTATTTCATGCCCTAGGTGTCTGTTTGAGGCCATAAAACGCTTTGTGCAACTTATATACTTTACTCGATTCCTTTTGAATCACAAACCCTGGAGGTTGTGTGACATAGACCTCTTCGTCTAAAGGACCATTTAGAAATGCTGATTTCATATCTAAATAAAATGTCGACCAGCCTTGGTTGCATGCCAATGTTACCACTAGTCGAACAGTGTCCAATCTTGCTACTGGAGAAAATACATCAAAGTAGTCAAGTACTTCTCTTTGAAGAAACCCTCGAGCTACTAATATTGCTTTATGTCTTTCTATCGAGCCATCAGCATTATGTTTCAACTTGAATATCCACTTTACTTAGATAGCTTTTGTATGTGTTGGCAATTCGACTAACTCCCATATGTGGGTTTTTTTATTGCCTGTAACTCTTCGACCATAGCTAACTTCCAATTTTTAGTCTTCAAATCTTCGCTATAGTTAATTGGTTCAGCACCTGCAAGTAAATAAAAATAAACTAATTATCCATCTAGTGTGACTTCATCATCACCCACCACTTCATAATCACGAAGTCTTGTTGGAAGAACTCTATTTATTTGAGGTCTTTGGCTTGTTTCAGCCACAACCTCTTTGTCTCCGCCTGTGTCAGGAATGTTAGCAACTACTTCTTCTACGACTTCGATTGGATTCTCAACAATTCCTTCGACCTCTACTTCATCAGTTTCTTCATCGACAGTCAAACTCATCAATGACTTGTTAATTAAATTGCTAGAATTTCAATTCCAGGCAGAATTTTCATTAATCACAATATCTCGACTCAACACAATCTTCTCATTAACTGGATTGAATAGTCTGTATTCACCAGATTTACGATATCCTACCAGAATCATAGGTTCACTTTGTCATCAAGCTTCCTTCTTCTTGCATCAGAAACATGCTTGTAACACATAGAGCCAAACACCTTCAAAAGACTCACTGATGGAAATTTATCACTTCATACTTCTTCAGAAACTTTGTTCTTCAATATCTTGGTAGGACACCTATTCAAAATATAAATTGTTGTCAAAACAGCTTCTCCCCATAAAGACTTTGGCAAATTATATTACTTCAGCATGCATCTCACCATATCTAATATGATTCTGTTTCTTCTTTCAACAATTCCATTATGTTGAGGTGTATAAGGAGCAGTTACCTCATGATCAACATCATATTTTACACAGAAATATTCAAACATCTTGGATGTGTATTTGCCACCTCCATCTATTCGCAGAACTTTTATCTTCTTCTCACTCTGGTTTTCCACAAGTATCTTGAATCTCTTAAAGATTTTGAATACTTCGTCCTTTCGTTTGATCACATAGATCCACGACTTTCGACTAAACTCATCGACAAACGAAACAAAATATTTATTTCCATCAATTTTATGTTCTTCCAATGGACCACATACATGTGAATGTACCACTTCGAGTATGCAAGATGATCTCATTGGCATAGTCAAAACGAAAGAATTTTTGGATTGCTTTCCTACTAAACAACCTTCATAAAGTTTTTCAGGCATCTCAAGACTTGGAATTCCAGTAACCATATCTTGAGTAATTAGTTGATTGAGTAATCAAAAATTCAAATGTCCAAATCTCAAATGCCACAACAAACTATCCTTGTGGTCGATAACAGTTTTCAAACATTGAACTTCAGTCGAATTGATCATAGTCTTAAATGTCTTGTTCTTTGACAACGAAGATTTTAAGACCAAATTGTTCTTGGTGTCGAACAATTTTAAAACTCCATATTTCATGCCAAATGAGAAACCCTTATCGACTAGTTGTCCAATACTTAGCAAGTTGCACTTTATTCCAGGTACATAAAGCACATCTTTGATTATAGCTTTCCCTCCATTAATCATTTGAAAGACTATATTTCCAGTACCTTCTGCTTGCAACGAACTATTATCAACAAGTTTTACCTTGCTCTTCTTCGACTTATCAAAATATGTAAACCACTCATTTTGACCAGCCATGTGGTTCGAGCATCCTGAGTCGAGAAACCAGATCTTGAATTTGACATGGTTATCTGCAACTGCAGCCATAACCACCATACCATCTTCAGAATCATTTGAATCTTGGCGTGCAATATTTTCTCCTTCGTCCTTGCTTCTCGATCCCTTATCTTTTTTGTACCAACAATTCTTGGCTACGTGACCCCACTTTTCACAGTTATAGCACTGCATACCTTTTTTGTCTTCTTTGCCCTTTCGATAGTTTCCTCCTCCTCCTTTCAAAGATTCAGAAGCTCCATCTTCGACCTGATGTTTGTGAGATTTCAACCAAGACTTCTTGCCCTGAGTCTTGTCGAACTTGCCTTTGAACTTGTTGGAACCACCATCCTTTTTCCATGACTGAGCTTGCAGAGCTTGTATCGAGTCTTGCACTCCTTTCCTTTCGATAATCCTCATCTCATGCTCCTCCAACGAACCAACCAAATATTTCACTTTAGTGGTTTCAAGATTGTTGGATTATTGAATAGCTACGATAATGTGATCAAAGTGAGAGGTCAACGTTCTCATTACCTTCTCAATTATCATCTTATCAGTTATGGTTTCACCACAACCCTTCATGAGATGGACGAGTTTTTGAACCTTCGTCATATATTCTGCAACTTTTTCATCCTCCCATCGACAATAACTCATATTGTCGATGCAAGATTTGTAACTTGACAACCTTGACTTTCTCACCTCCTTCATAATACTTCACCAGAATATCTCATGCCTCCTTCGCCGTTTCAGCATGAGAGATTCTGTCAACATTAGCAGCATCGACCTCCGTCTGAATGCAATAAGTAGCCTTACAATATTTCTTCTTGACTTTGTTGTGGGCTTTTTTCTGTTCGTCTATTACATTTGCAGCCAACACATGAACGCCGTCGGTAACCACTTCTAGGATTTCATGAAAGCCAAACAAGGATTGCATCTGTTTTTTTCATCGAACCCGATTCTTACCGTCAAACATTGGAAGAGAATTCAGAATGCCCTTATCACTAGCCATTTTCGCAGTGGTTGATTCACTTGCCCTAGAAACACGATCTCTAACGTGAAATTCTTGAAAACTCGATCAAGAACAATAATCAGAACCTCTGATACCAATTTATTAGTGCGTGAGACACTTTAGTGAGGAGAGAAAGAGAGAATAATAAAGGAAATAAGGATTTATATTATTGAATTATACAAATAATGATACATACTAGGACTATTTATATAAAATCCTAATTGGACTTGGGTCTACACAACTTGAATTATATTTAAATGTTAAATATAATCTAATCTAATATTTTAACAAATTTAATGTAATATTTCAACAAGGACTTCCTCCTCAGTGAATATAAGTCATCATGCTTAGATTCTGAGAATAAGGTAGGGATGTGAAATCTTACGGTACCACCTCATGTGTTCTTGTACAGTTTCCCAACCATGGAGGATATAGACGCCTCAGTTTTCATGAGACAAAATATATCCAAGTACTCAATATTGTTGAGCTAATTGAAGAACAATGGCCTCCAATTTTGATTTGGATGAAAATAAAATGTAAGAGACTTTTTTTTACTGTCTAATGTGTGTTATATGTGTAAATATCTATTGACAATATTCTAAGTAATGTATATTTTAAAAGGAATATGAAAATATACTTATGGCAAACGATCATCTCGACTGAAGATGAATCTAGAAGATATCATATGACACATTGATCACTAAACATCTTGAGATAATACTATATTTACCTACTGATTAATTATTTCAATGTTACCCTTTACTCAGGATCTACTCAAACTAATCGGCATGTTCCTCTTATCAAGTCAATGCTATATAATCAAAACTTTGATCCTTTTTTAAGAAGGTCGAATTCTTATTCCTTGATAAATTTGTCCTCTAGCGACCAATATGTGAATTTTTAGAGGTTTATTCTCTAAAGAATAACCTTAATGATTTATCTCTTAATTCAATAAATTCAAATTTGAGAGTCAACTAATAATAATACACAAGGTACAAAGATATAAGTTACATACAACACATTGGTACAAGTAGTGTGTAACAAGTTTTGTTGTGAGCACAAGGTTGAGTGAAATTACCTTGCTATATAGTACAACGAACATTTCAATGTCCACCTTCTGCAACTTTCTAATCAAAGGAGCTCTATATATTATCAAATTCTAGCAAAATTATATATAAGACTTCTTAGAACAACAAATATTTATGAGAACCGACTTTGAGAAACAAAGTAAAAGAAAATAACTTTCACGAACAAACATCTAGAAAAAAAATCTACCAATATATCACCCATACACTTCTTTCTAAGTAACCAAATCAAACATAATAACATTAACAGCCGACAAATTTACCAATATATCAACATTGTCAGCACACAATCATAATCTCTATTAATCAAGATTATCCTTATTAACAGCACATCATCCACTACTATTAATGCTAATCAGCCAAAAATCCTACTCACGTGTCATAAATTTTTTTATAAGTCAAACATCATAACCAACAAACCTCAGTTAGGCACAAACAATGAAACAAGTCAATTTTTTCATCACTTCTCCTTCCTTTTATAAAGCTACAATTGAATTTCAAAAGTCACACATTTCTCAGTTTCTTTCAACATTTCCTTCACTTACAATACATTGATTCATGATGTGTTTTCTTAAACTTACAATGTTTCTGTTCTTTTTTCTTGTCGTTGTTCATACTCATTCTAGAGTTCTTGTGAAAGAACATATTGATATTGGCCTTGTGAATGATAAGAATTCATTAGTTTCATTCATGTCATGCATTATTTCGGACCCAGAAAACACGCTAACGAGTTGGAAATCAAATGTTGTTCATGTTTGTGATTGGTCTGGTGTAAAATGCAACAATGCAAGTAATAATAGAAGGATTATAGAACTTGATCTAAGTGGAAGATCATTAACAGGAACTATATCCCCTTCTCTTGCTAACCTCTCTTTGTTGCAAATTCTCGACCTTTCTCGAAATCATTTGACGGGTCACATTCCAAGAGAATTAGGCTATTTACTTCATCTTCAAGAACCTAGTTTGTCTTGGAATTTTCTTCAACGAAACATTCCTTTAGAGTTTGGTTCATTACACAACATGTATTACCTTGACTTGGGAAGCAATCAACTTGAGGGAGAGATTCCTCCATCACTTTTATGTAATGGAACTTCATTGAGTTATATAGACTTATCTAATAATTCATTAGTGGGGAAAATTCCATTAAACAATGATAAGTGTGTGCTTAAAGAGCTTAAGTTCTTATTACTTTGGTCTAACAAACTTGTAGGACAAGTTCCTTTGGCTCTTTCAAACTCTACCAAGCTTAAGTGGCTTGATTTGGAATCAAACATGTTAAGTGGTGAACTTCCATCTAAGATTATTTGTAATTTTCCACAATTGCAATATCTCTACTTATCATATAACAATTTTGTTAGCCATGATGGTAACACTAACCTTGAACCTTTCTTTGCTTCCTTGATGAACTCGTCGAACTTTCAAGAACTTGAATTGGCCGGAAACGGTCTCGGCGGGAAGCTTCCTCGTATTATAGGTAATCTTCCTTCCGGCATGCAACATCTTCACCTACAAGAGAATCTCATACATGGCGCTATACCACCTCAAATTTCCAGCCTTGTCAATTTAACTTTGTTGAAGTTGTCTAGTAACCGAATAAATGGAACAATCCCTCAAAGCCTATGCAAGATTGTTAGGCTAGAGAGAATTTACCTGTCGAACAATTATCTATCTGGTGAAATTCCTTCAACTCTCGGCGACATCAAGCATCTTGGACTACTTGATTTGTCGAAAAACAGGCTTTCTGGTTCGATACCGGATAGTTTTTCCAAACTCCCTCAGTTAAGAAGGCTTTTACTTTACGACAACAAGCTTTCCGGAACAATTCCTCCAAGTCTAGGAAAATGTGTGAACTTGGAGATTCTAGACTTGTCTCATAACATGATCACAGGAAAGATTCCTTCAGAAGTTGCAGCATTGAGTAGCTTGAAACTATACTTGAATTTGTCGAACAACGAGTTACAGGGTCCTTTACCATTAGAGTTAACCAAAATGGATATGGTTCTAGCTATCGATGTATCCATGAATAATCTCTCCGGAAGAATTCCACCACAGATCAAAAACTGCGTAGCATTAGAATATCTTAATCTTTCTGGTAATTCCTTAGAGGGTCCTCTCCCTTATTCTGTAGGACAATTGCCTTATATTCAATCACTTGATGTATCTTCAAACCAATTGAATGGACCAATACCAGAGTCCCTTCAGCTCTGCTCCTATCTCAAAACACTTAACTTCTCTTTCAACAAATTCTCAGGAAATGTTTCAAACAAAGGAGCATTTTCGTCTTTAACCGCAGAATCTTTCCTAGGAAACTATAATCTCTGTGGTCCATTTAAAGGCATGAAACAATGTCATAGGAAAAACAGTTACCATTTGGTGTTGTTGTTAGTTCCTATGTTACTATTTGGCACACCTATGATATGCATGTGTAGAAACTCCATGATAATCAAGTCAAAAGTGAGAAAAAAACAGCGAGCCGTTAGTGACGGATGTGACGCGGAGGATGAAGAAAAAGATGAAACAAAAGAGCTCGGGTATCCAAGAATTTCTTATAGACAACTTCGAGAAGCTACCGGAGGGTTCAGTGGTTCAAGCCTCATCGGTTCAGGCCGGTTTGGACGGGTTTACAAAGGTGTACTCTTAGATAATACAAGAGTAGCAGTTAAGGTATTAGATACAACAACAACAACAAAAGACGATGAGATATCATGGAGCTTTAGAAGGGAATGCCGAATTCTTAAAAAGATAAGGCACAGAAATTTAATAAGGATCATTATGATTTGCAGCAAGAAGGAACTTAAGGCAATTGTTCTTCCATTGATGCCAAATGGTAGTCTTGAGAGGAACTTATATGATCCAAACAATGAATTAAGCAAGAAGTTGAGTGTGATTCAAATGATTAAGATTTGCAGTGATGTAGCTGAGGGAATGTGTTATCTGCACCATTGCTCTCCTGTGAAAGTAGTTCATTGTGACCTTAAGCCTAGTAATATACTACTAGATGATGATTTCACGGCTTTGGTGTCGGATTTTGGAATTTCAAGGCTTCTAAAAGGCGACAATGGCGTTAACTCCGCTTGTAACTCGATATCTTTTAGTTCAACACATGGCTTGTTATGTGGCTCTGTTGGCTATATAGCTCCTGGTATGTTCATAAGTTGTTTTCAGCTTATTTTTATAAACTCTTCAAAATAACTTATGAAAACTGTTTATAGCTTATATGAAAACATTTTGAATTTATTTTATCTTTTGCTAAAGAAATAGCTTATATATAAGCGTTTATGCTATAAACCTGGAAAAAAGATGATAAGAGCTTTTTGTTTTGACAAGACAGAATATGGAATGGGAAAACATGCTTCAACTGAGGGTGATGTTTACAGTTATGGAGTAACTCTGTTAGAAATAGTGACCGGAAGACGCCCTACCGATGTCCTCATCCACGAAGGCTCTAGCTTGCATGATTGGGTTAAGAGACAATACACACAGCCACACAAACTTGAAAGCATTGTTGAACAAGCACTTCAAAGATTCTCTCTTTCTTGTGTGTCAAGTCACCGCAACAAAATTTGGGAAGATGTTATGTTGGAACTCATTGAGCTAGGGCTACTCTGCACGCAGCAGAACCCTTCAACAAGACCGACGATGCTAGATGTAGCACAAGAGATGGGGAGGTTGAAGGATCACATCAATAATTTTTCACGGGAGACGAAAATTTGAAAATTTAATTCTTTCATATCGATGGTAACTGAATTAGGTATCAACACATATACATCGTCAATTTTGCATGACATTTTTAATCCACTATATCGAATCACACAAAAAAACTCAAATCACCCGTCAGTATAGTGTCTATTGTAAAATACGCAACTATATGAAATGGTATACACTCTTCAGGAACTAACATTTAGTTCATAAGATCTATTTTACCTTGCCTATACTGAATAAAATCCCTTTTGAGAACAAAGTATAATATGTACACCGAATAACGCTCTGAGTTGTTCGGTTGTTTGAGAATCTGAGACGGTCGTTTCTTTAGTAATTTGATCACATCCAAAAGTACAGCATTGCCTGTTCATACAAATTTGAAAAAATTTATTTCGCAGTTGAAGAAAAATGATTCAAGAAACAATAACTAACTTCAATAAGAAAAGAAAAGGCAAAAGCACGTTACCTCGGGAAGAAGAGTTCCTAAAGAAACATCCTCGTCCTTCTTAGGAGGGGCTCTTTTGGTTTTGTTACAGCTTCTCATCTCTAACTGTATTGAATTGAGTTGACTCTGAATATCCTTCAACAATCTCAAATGCTCTTCTCCATAGCCGTCACGCTTAATCTCTTCTTGCCTTGTACTAACTCTCTCCTTCTCGAGCCTATCGATTCTCTGATGCAACTTTTGAAACTCGGCTTCAGCATTGGAATCGACAACATTCTTCGTATCTTTCTGATTTGTTTTTTTAATTTCATGACGCGTGTTAAGCATCATACTCTTTAGCTTCTCCATATCGTGTTTAACATGCGATTCAATGATTTCCTCGGACACAGAGTCTGGTTTTATCAATCTGCAATCTACTTCTGAAATCCATTTCTCAAGTCTTCTTTTCCCATGTTCAATCTCTTCATGCTTTTCATTTGTTTGCGGAACTTCAAATACATCGTGTACGTTAACCGAATAAGAAGGACTAGCAACTGATTCTGTGTCGTGTGTTCCTTCGACGTGATTTTCTCTATCGGCATTAGGAGTAATAGATACTCTATATTTGTTGCTAGCTTGTGAAAATATCGAACACGATCTCCCTCTTCTACTCCTCAGGTTTGAAAATTTTTCGACTCCCGATTCTTTACAATCCGATATCCCATTCACTTTTTCATCTAACCTTTGGATTTGGTTCCAATATGAATCAAGCGTTCCGAATGTGAAGTCCATAGGTTTTCTCGTTGGCAAATCCATTTTCGGAGAAATGACATCTTGCTCCATGCCTTCAAGTGTATTAGGAATCATATCTGAAACTGGAAGTGGAGTCGGCGATCGATCTCTCTTTCGGCTAGCTCGCAAAGTATTCTTAGACGGAAGAGGCGGCAATGAACTAAGCCTTCTTATAGTACTACTCTGACCATTTTCTCCCGATTGATCATTTCGATTCAAGAGAAGATCTTCCGGAAACTCAAACTCACTAGCATTAAAATCAGCACCAAGTGTTAGAAGCTTATGCTTATAAGCATAAACCTGAAACTCAAGAGAAGCAATTTCCATTTCCTTCTGATACATAAGCTCTTCAAAAACCTCCAAAGTCGCCTCCGCGTGACCTATCTTCTCCTCCGACATTCTCTTATAATGACTCGCCTCCATCTTCACCGCAGCCTTTTCGCCTTGCAATCTTAGTATCATATCCATCGCTTCACTAGCCGCAGTCGCAGACGCCTCCCTTTCCTCATCCAATTCCGCATACAGCTTCTGCAGAAGCTGCTGCTGCGCACGAAGCGTCTCCTTCATCGCAGTTACATCACTCTCAGACATAATCGCTTCTTCTTTCCACCAACTTGAACACACAATATAATCACTTATTCCTGAACACACAAAACAAATAATTTTAAGCAAACCATATAACAACATAAAATCGATTTAGCATCACCAAATCTATAATCTCAACAAAAACCTAAGAGATTAATTACAAGCAAAACATGAAATCAATTACAAACAAAAAAGCTAAATTGTTACTAACCAACCTTCATGAATCCTATAACAAAAAAACTGTAAAATCGCCAAATTACAAGAAAATTGAATCGTAAACAAAATTAATCGATAGAGTAGGATAATATTAACGAAAAAGCAAAAAAGAAAAACGCGTTTGAAAAAAGTTGGTAAGTAGTTTTTAGCTTTTGAATAATTCACATAACAAAGCGACAAAGTACCTAGAAAGTAAAATCGCTTATGTAACAAGGAATGTAATGAAAACGAAATCTACGTTAACAGAATATGAATATAATTGAAAAAAAAAAAAAAGAATAAAATTTTATTACCTATATACGAAAGTGGTGTGTGTTTGTTAGAGAGAGTGAGTTTCCTTGTGAGTAGTTACGGAAAACGACAAAATCATGGTTTTTCTGTTATGATTGGAGTTGTTCATTGTTATGATTTTCATACTGAGAAGATGGTGTTTTGTTTGTGGGGTCCATGTGTTGTCTTGTTTCCCGCAAATGTTCCTTGCTAGTCGCTCTGTAACCGTGGAAGTGTAACCCTTTCTTTTCGATTTTTTTCTTATAATTATTTTTTGTAATCGAGAAAATCGTTTATTTGTTTGTTTTTTCTGAAATTGTGGTCGGTGAGATGAGAGACATGTTATTATATTTTCTGAAACGGTTATAAAATGAGGCCGACCTCATTATAAATATGTCATGTCATGTCAACTCTATCACGCGCATGCAATCAATCTTTCATACCGTTTCTTTGCTGGCTAAATTTTAATTTTCAAAAATTGATAAATAAATTTAAGTAAAGTCAAACAAAATAATAAAATAGACAGTTCACTAGTAAACCCACCATGAATATTTGATCCGATCTTTATCATAAGGAATAAGAGATAAGATTATTTTTGTAATTATGAAATCATAGTCATGAGGAATGTGAGAGGTAATATAAAAGACAATATGCATTTGATATGTTTATTATTTAAAAGTTCATGAGATTATTTTCGTTTTTAATTAATAAATATATTTTAAATTTTGATTTAAATTTTGATGTTTTATTTTCGTTGATCCACGTAACTAGTTTTCTTAATTTAAATTTTAATGGTGTTGATCTTTCTTATATATTTACACTTAAAATTTATGACATGTTTAATTTTAGATGATATTTTGAAATGCGTTAAATCATCGTATAAAAATTATGTAAAAATTTTAAAAAGTAAAAGATATAAATCATGTCATTAATTTTTAGTGAACAAAGATGAGAAATGATAAAAATGATTTGAATTTTAAATAATTCTATAATTGCAATATATTTATTGGTTAGATGATTTTCTTACACTTTTAAAGTATTTATCTTTTAATATTAGATGTATCTAATTTTTTTACAATTTTTTATTAAAAATATATGATATTTGATAAAATATTAAAAAAGTAATAGTAATTAATAAAAATAAAAATTTTTATTTTTATTTATTTATAGATAATGATTAATTTTTTAAAGACATTAATAATTGCATTTAAAGGTGGCAATGTTGAAATATAGATAATTAAGCTTATAGTTAATTAATATATAAGAGAAAACGTGTATTCATTTGTACAATTACTTCTTTGTTTGTATAATTCTTAATATTTTTAATACAATATATTTTCTCTCTCTACTCCTTCATTTGTACTATCTTAATATTTTCAGGATAATATTTCGCAAGATTATTTCTTCCTTTTCTTTGATATCATGAATACTAATATGGTATCAAGAGTTTCGTTTTAAATTTGATAGATTATCTATTATAATTTCTACTATCAGATCATTCACCATTAATTTTTATATTTCAGTTGTTTAGTTCTGGGCATGATTGAGTGTGTTAAGCGTTCTACATCAGACAATATATGACATGAACATGTGTTTATAAGTGGGAGGAATCCTCACCCTACAAACCAGTTTTGTAGGGTTGAGTTAGACTTCACTATATTTCTTAACACGTGCATCCTCATCCTACAAACAAGTTTTGTAGGTTTGAGTAAGGCTCAACCACATTTCTTAACATGAAATAACTTTAGGCATGATTTCGCTGCATTTTGTTGAGAAAATCGAATTCCAGTTAATATTCTCATCTTTCTATCCCGATATTCTTTTTCTTTTGTGTAGTTTATTTTCTCTTGCAATTGAAATTTTCTTTCAGTTGCTTTCAAGCTTCAATTTAGATATGATTCTTTTGATTTGGTTACGACCTTGTTCCATTTTCTTCTTCTGTTCTTTGATTATCATCATGTTTTCCCCAAAATCTTAGGGTTTCATTGTTCTTCGATCTAGTTTACTGACTTTGGAGCACAAATTTTATCTCTCTTTCTCTGCTTTGTGTTCTTGATTTCAGAATTTATTTTACACCAAAACTAATTTCTATAACTGATACAATGAATCTGAGTTGATTTACTCCAAGTATTTATTACAATTGGTGATTTTAGAATTCCGTTAATCATTTTTGGTTTGACGCGGGAAGCTTCAATCGAAAATCTTTATGTTCACTGACTACAATTGTCATAATTATAACAGATTCTTAATTGATTGTGGTTTGATCCATTTGTATGTTGAATTCTAGGCAGTCCAATTGAGGCATCTTCATAGTTGTGGCAAGTTGTGTTTGGTGAAGATTTTCATCTTTGTTTTTTTAGAATGCTGTAAACAATCGCTGATATCGTTGTCGACTTTTGCGTTTTGGATATACATTGATTCTCCATTTTGGATATTTTGGTGAGTCTAGATAATGCTCCCAAAGTGTTTATGAAAAATTTTCACCGAAGATAATTGAGGTCACTGTTTTTATACTGCGATATACTTTCACCCCTCTTCTCTTCCATTATGCCAAACAAGCGCATAGACAGCGACCTCAACTATGCTTCGAATTCAATGTTGTTTTCCTGATAGTTGATATTGATATTAGATGAAGAGGTTATTATGCTACAACTGTGAATATGAATGCATTTGATATTGTATGAATGCTTTGAATCAATGAATTGGTGTAGGCTTTGTCGAAAAATGAAATCATAATTACTTATAGATTTCTTTTACTTGGTGTTGTCTGTGGCTTATAGTGTATTGTCCTTGTCCATGCTAGAGCTAATTAGTACTTCACACTATTTTCTATTACTCCACTGAAAGTTATAGCTAGGATGTTTGTGTGTATTTCAACTCCATATTAGTGGTTTGATGCTTCCTTGTGCAAGACTAGTTTATGGGTTCTAGACTTATGTGATATGTTCTTGGCCCCGTTTCACATTTGCATCACAAAAGGATAAAAATCTCGCTATAGTTTTCAACTTAAGCCCAAATTATTGTTTAATGGATGAGCTTATAGATCGATTCAATTGATTTTGGATTATGAATCATCGACTTGTTATAACCATTAGTTTTCTTATTGAACAATAAGTTCGACTCATTTTTTTAGATTCATATCATGGACTTGTAGCAATATTCCTCTGCTTAAGCTGTATGATTACTTTGGAATTTAACTTTTGGTTGTGTTACTGTTTCTCTGCGAAATAATCGCTAGCCTCTTATTAAAGGTTACTTGCAGGATCGACTACAATAGTCCTAAACTTACTGTTTTGAGTGTTTTTGGGTTGAAACTGGTTGATATTGGATAAAAGAGGTAAAAGTAAAAGACAATTGCAAAGTAAAGAAAATAAATGACAAGACTTGTAATTTAAATGTGAAAACTGGAAATTGCTATGAATTTAAATGCGGAAGCATTCATACATTGTTATGCCTGAATTCGTTTCTCTCTTAGATGCAGATACTTTGAGTGTAATGCTCTAAATGTGACCCTTGACACGAATACAAACATTTGCTTAAATAGAAAATCTAAAAGTGTAACCGCTGACGGTTACTAGTCCCACGTTGGGGCTTTATGGAGAACTGCCATAAACCGCTTTGAACCTTCCCGCGTTCTTACTGGCTTGTATGTTGATAACCGTTCCCGCCACTATATATCATTGATCTCCGACCTCTATGCTTGTCGATGACTGCCTCTGAATCCCATGTCCTTGTCGACTAGCATTTCTGGTCAATACCCTTTAACTTGGTTGACACATCCTGTTGTTTCTTACAAACTCACGCCTTTTTAGTCAAAGAAATCTTACAGCTTAAAGGCTCATTTCCCTAGTCGAAAATTGCTTGTCAACAAATTTCTCCCCAAAACGCCATGTTCAAAGGAATTGTCGATGGGAGAAATTTGGTGTTTTCTCTTCCAAATTGTCAACTGCATGATGTCATGCGTAATCATGATTACTTTCTGTGCAATAGTTTTCCAAGTCACTTCAATCACTTCTCATGATTATTCCTAGGTTTTAGAGCATGGGTTTTTAAATAAATACCACTAACTTTTCTACTTCTTGGATTGCTCACGGTTGGATCACTGCCACCTGTCGATGATCGACGAGTCTAATCTTCTTTAAATAGCCTCTTTAGGCCAACATTACTTCTTTTCTCCTTCAATTTTCTTGCTCACAGACCCTTTCATTTTCTGCAAATTCTTACAAAAAAACTACACATTTCCTTACCATTTTGATTTTAATGGCTGCTTCTGGTTCTGCTCCCGTTTCTACTAGTATCAACCCAATGGCTTTTGCTCTTACAAACAACGCCACGCTGCCAGTTATTCCGCAACTAACATCCATTGATGCTTGCACCATTGAAATCTGGCTAAAACAAATTCTTATTCCATTCGTTGTTTCCGAGGAACTCCACACTTTTCATGACCCGTACCCAAACCCGAAAAATGATCCTAATAAATTTCAGGAAATCTTTCCATGTTATACTCCTGCGAAACCCCTCGCGTTTACCCAAGATTTTATTCTTGACATAAAGTTTGTGGATTCCTCTACCAGACCATTTCGTTCTACTCTTACTCTTAGAAACTTGGCATATTTGGCCTGGCTCGACAGGGTCCAAGCTAAGAAAAAGTCTTTCTTGGAAGCATCCTGCATTTTCGATGCAATTTAGCTGTCGAGAAATGCTCACAAGATTAACCCTTGCATGATTACAGCGTCCATTTTCTTTTGGGTAGGTTTAACCAACACCTTTTAACTTCCCTATGGAATGTTAACCCCCCACCCTCTTCGACGTAGCAACCATTACTGGCTTTTCTCCCTTGGGCAAAGTTTTCGATCCTACTTTGTCGATGGAGCTCAAGTTTCGCTTTGATAGAGCGAGCCTCTCACACTATATTGAAGACCACCATGGCACTGAAAGTGCAAATGTTTCTGATGAAGAACACATTGCTTTCCTCACTCTTTGACTCTCCTACTACTTATTTTTCCCTGGGTCTTTGTAGGTGGCAAAACATTTTATCACTCCAGCCATTCAACTCTATGAGGGTCAGCATATTTCTTTGGGTAAACTTCTGCTAGAACACATTTATCATACTCTTGGTGTTGCTTCTTCCAGGCTCAGAAATATTTTTGAGAATCCCAAGAGACTAGCTCTCTCAAGGCCATTTTGGCATCTGCAACACTGTTTGAATGCTACCTTCGAGCATCGACTGGCTTCTCCTTTGTCGGAAGTCACTAGACGCTCTTTGGCCGCCAGATTTGTTGAGGGGTTGAGGATGTCGCTGCTTACTCCTCCAGAAGCTTCAACCAAGTATGTCTTTATGAAGTATGTTAACTTATTCACAGAGACCTCTTCTTTTATCGAGGTTATGGCTCCACTCGCGAGAATAACTGTTGGCCCTACATGGTTTAAGGATCCCTTTCTTGGGGTTATCCCTAGAGCGGCTGCTAAATTAAACGATGTGTGGAGGGAATTTTTGAACCCTACATTTTTGTCTTCTCGAATTATTACTGGGTCCAAAGGCTATGGATTTGTGATATACCAGTCTAATATGGTCGCTCGACAATTTGGTCTTAGCCAAAAAATGTTGAAATCTATGATATCCTATCATCATGATATCCATTGATTTGTATGACAATTGGATGAGGGAGAATATCTGGAATGTCTCCATTATGTCAGAAACTCTCCTTACCTTGAAATGCACGTGTTCAAATTCAAATATTCCTTTTTCCATACCAAAGAGTTCAACTATTGGTGGTCTCAGTACCAGGCACAATATTTTTCTGCTATTGCCTTCTTGCAAAAGTTAATGGATGCTTTCGAGGCCTAGTAAGCCAGTCGACCTCTTGTCGACTCCACTCAAGAGGTCCCACCGCCTGACCAGCGACAAAACCCTGACGCCGTCGTCAGCGAGGCACAAACCACCAAGGCACCCCTGTTTTCTTTCAATTCTTTGAATTTTTTGACCATCTCAATAGGTTCTTTATGATTTCATTATATCATTTTTAGGGGCGAAAACGGTCTTCGACAGCCAAAAATGTTGTCGTCGTGTGTTGTACCCCAAAATTTTCCCTCCCATATTTCTCAATACATTTCAAGTGAGGTCCTCAAATTGCTCAAGGAAGTCCAAGAGTTGACCAGACAAGCTCTCTCCTAAGGCAGTCTACCTCAAATTAGGGTTTCATGTTGCATCAATATACTTGAGTCCAGGGGATCCCAAATGCTCACTATTGTCCTAATATGTTATCAAGATCATTCATGTCATGTTTCAAGCCTTGTAGAGGAAATTTGCTTAGTCAATTGCTCAAAAGCCTGAAAATCGACTGTGTTAGGGCAAAAGTCAACTGTGGCCCAAATACAGTCAAACTTCAATATTTTTGGTCAACATCCTCATTTTTAAGTAGGGGTGTTCAAAACCAAACCGACCCAATAGAAAACCGCAAAACTGAACCGAACCAAACCGAAACCGCAAAAAACCGCATTTGGTTCGGATGTGTTTGGGTCATTTTCTCGTGGAACCGCACGGTTCGGTTCGGTTTGCGGTTTGTATTTTACAAACCGAACTAAATCAAACAAAACCGTATTATGTTATAAAATCTTACTAACCAAAATATATTTCTTTAATTCTTTAGAGAAATCAACATGTATTATGTGTATATTTTATCATACTTTGTATTATATTCATTTTAATTTACAAATCATAAAAAAATAAAATATTATTCATTTATAAATACTAGTTTCACAAAATATATTTTATCGTATTCTTTGTATAATATTTATTTAATAATGCAATCTTATTTATATCATTATTTAGATTTAGATAAAATTCTAATACGCAATTTTATGTATCAAATTATAAACTTATTTTGACAATTATAAATTTTTTTATGGTAATGTATGAATAACTAAATACAAAATTATATTTTTCCTCTATATTTGTATGTATGACATAATAATTTTTTTGTAAAAAACCAAACCAACCGAACCAATCCAAACCGCATTAGTTTGGTTTGGTTTGGTTCGGATTTATTTTTAAAAGTCAACCGAACCAAACCAAACCGCATGTTTTTTTCTCTCGCGGTTCGGGTGATTTTCTACTTCAAAACCGCCCAAACCGCACCGCGAACACCCCTATTTTTAAGTATCATTCATCATTTGATCAAGGTTTTATCATGATTCATCAAGGATTCCTCACAATGCATCAAAACCCAAAAGTTGCTAAATTAGGGTTTTGCAGGAAAAGTCAACTCAACTTTGACCAAGCATAACTTTCTCATACTTTATGATAAATGACCTATCCAAAGCTCATTTTGAAGAGGATGCAATTATATACAATCCATATTCAGCTCCAAAGTTCAAAATATGCAATCACAAGAAGTTATGAATTTTGACATTATAGGTCATTTTGAAAAGTCAACAAAAACACCTTTTTTGTCAAAGCTTCATACATGAACATGGAAGACTCAATTGATATGATACCAAAAGGGTTTTTTTATAGGATATCTCAAGCTTTCTAAAAATTCCAAGAACACCTTTAAATAGTCAAAATTGAGGAAGTTATGCATTGGTGAAGTTGACCTTTTTTGCAAAATTGCCAAAAGTAAAAAATGCCTCAAATTGCAATTTTTGCTAAATGGGCCTAACTTTTTGCACTTGTTTTGAGTTGGTAGCATGGTCCACGTGCCCTAGCCCTTCCCATTTGTCTTTATCTTATTTTTTCTATTTATTTTGATTTTTTATTTCAATTAAATCATTTTAAATCAAAACAAATCATGAAAAAATTCAAATCATTGAAACCTCAAGATCTTGTGCACATTTCAGGTCCTATATCCAGCTAGCAAGTGAACCAATTCGTGCAAGGCATAGGTGGGCACAAAAAGATTGGTTTTGGCCTATTTTTAGAAAGATTTTCAAGTGAATCAAATCAAGATCAAAAGCTATAATTGATAAAGATTGAGAACACTTTTGCAACCCTAATTCAATCAATGGTATATAGGGTACAATTGCAGACCAAAATCACAAGTTTTAGAGGCACACAAAGGAAGAACGAAACTTGAAAAATTGATCAAAAAGTGCTGACTTGAATTCACACTTCCAGACGTTTTCAAGGTCCCCTAGCCATCTCATTCGATTACTGGGATTGCAAGGAAGTTGTACCAATCAAGAACAAGCATTTTCCAGCGCTAGAACTCACTGTAAGTCAGCCACGATCATGGATTTTTCTTGAAATCGAATCACATGATTTTGGCACTTATAGCATGAATTACATACATATTTGTGTTCCTTAAAGCATTTGTAAGTTGTTCATCACCATTAATTGCATTTTTTCTAACTCTATAAAGATTTGCCATTATTAGGGTTTCTGGTCTCGTTTTAGGGTCTTTGTGTACAGGTGAAATTGGCCCACAAGAAGGGCATCATAATGCTCAGCAAGCCAAGACGGTTTGATTCATGGCCTTAGACTCCATTTATCATGCCCATGGGAGATTTTGAAACAAGCAAAGGTTATAGCGACGAATGTTCATCCGTAGGTAAAAGTCTCTGACTTTTACCAACGGAGAGAGGACAGGGACGACCTGTGGGGCATCATCTTACTTGTCCATTTGAATTTTGGCGCTTTTTTCCCACTAACCCACATCATTATATATTATCATTTATTATTATTTCATGTACAATAAACATGTGCAACGCAGTTGGTAAAGAGGCTAGTGGAGAAAGCCATGGGGCATGGGTTCGAATCCCAGGTCCCCCATTATTTCACATTATTTTTCTTTAAATTATCAGGCGCGTGTATAAGCAGGGAGACCACCATGTACCCTCATCATCCAACCAACCAGATGTCCAGGAAGCCAGATCTGATGGCCATCATGTGATGACCATGATACACCCCAATCAACACACAACATGGGATCCAATAGGTCAATGTGGATCAGAATTGTTTGGGCCCAAGAGCTTGCTATCCACACCCTCCATTTGCTATTTCACAGGCCCAATTCTTCTTTTTTCTTTTTATATTTTTCTTTATTAATTCATTTAGTTATTTTTACTAACATAAAATCAATTCTTTTTTTTATTAAAAAAAAAAACAAATTTTCATCCAATTAGATTTAGGTTATTTTTTATCAAAAAAATTAATTTAATTAGTTTATTTAATTTTAGGGTAACTTAAATTCTTTTGTGAATAAATTAAAACAATTAGAAATTAGGGTTTTAGCTTAATTTAAAATTATATTTTCTTTTTCTTAAAAAATAACCAAAAATACAAAAATAGGTCATGCAAATTATTTTCTTTAAATTAAATAAATTACTAATTAGATTTGTATTTAATTTAAAAACCTTATTCTTTTTTCTTAAAAATAATCAAAAACAACAAAAATAATTTTTCCTTTTAATTAGGTTAGACGGGGTCAAAACCCTAATTCCCCTTCGTTCTCTATTCGTCGCGCGCTTATTTATTTTTACCATATTGATGTAATTGCTCACAAGGTGTAATAGATTAATTAGGACTTTTTTCGTTCATTTATCGTTTTTTTACGGGTTGTTTTTGGCTATGTAATTAGTACCCGAAGCCTTGTAATAGCTTAGCTTTATTTTCTGCATTTTAACTTTCGCAAAATATTAAATGTTAGATGTATGAATATTAGGGTTGCATGACAAGAATGTATGTAAACTTTAAAACGGTTAGCAAACCCTAAATGTGCAAAGATAATAAACTTGAAATTGAATCACTCGCACATGCGTACTCCTAGGGTATACTCTCACTTCGGTTGCCTTCGGTAAACGATCATTAAATATAGGGTATTTTAGTGGTCTCTCTTTTATCTCAAAGATCAAAGTTGCCCCGGAAAGGTTGCCTCGGAATTGTTGCCTCGAATATTGATCTTAAGACATTAGGGTTATTACTAAGACGTCCTAACATTAGTTTGGTGATCATACGTCCCTTTCGAATTAACCCTTTAAAACTCCAAGGATGGTGCTACCTACTCACTAATAGTGGGATAATGCTGTCTAAAGGAAACAAACATATAACAATTCTTTTTTCGAGTAGGTAGATGCTAGTAGGTACTTGCTCAACGACAAACTTTTCCACACTTACACTCTTTTCAAAAAAAGTTTCAAAAACACTTCGTAACACTCTTGAAGACAGAAGCAAGGGTTAAATCGAAGTCAAACAAAAAACTTTTTTTTTCAAATCAAGCACAAAGAAGCAATTTTTAAAAGATGAGCAAGTACCTAAGAGCCTGTGGAAAACCACATATAGAAAGGGTGTTAATACCTTCCCTTTCTATAATCTACCCCCCGTACTCAGAAAATCTCAAAAAATGAATTTTTCTGTGCTTTTTTCCTTTCCTTGTTGGATAAAATAAAAGTCGGTGGCGACTCTTGCTTACCGCGACATTTTGCAAACACAAACGCAAAATGCAAATCAACATTTTAAACAGTTCCGGTTCTGCCACCGTATCACAGAACTGACGACTCTGTTGGGGAGTTATAAGTGGGGTATACCTTAGGATTAGTTCATCATACATTACTTATATTGTTTGATTTGTTTGCTTTACCTTTGAGGGCTTTGTATCGGGAGTTACTATAGATCCTAATCCGGATATGAGGGACACCTTTTAGGTAAGTAGCAATAAACTATGAGGGAACTGTACGGCATAGACCGATACGGTTGAAGCAGTAGCTACGTTGATGTGGCACATTGGTTGGTACCGGTATCCCTTGTGGAGGAACAAGGAGAGTACAGGGCTGCTATATGGGTCGTTAAGCATCATCTGACCTTAGAACCTATAATTGACCAACTTAGCCATAGGAAGTAGTGAGATAGCCGACCTCGGTATAGAGCCGAGAACTGGTTGATACTCGATACTACACTCATTGAGACCATACTCTCGAGATAGTTCCAGCTGCAAGAAAAGATTGCGTGAGCTGAAACCATGACCGATGGAGGATGGTCAGTGATATTGAGAACCTCTAGAACCCGATTACTATTATTAGGACAGGTTGAAACCAACTGAACTTCAAGAGGGTAGTACCTAGACTCCATGCAAGCCTGAAATTTAAGGGCTCTTGTGTGACTTGTTTGCCTTTACCATGTTTATTACTTGCTATACATGTTGTGTGTTTTATCATGACATAGCATGCATACTTCATTACGCTAACCATTTTGAAGACCGAGGGGATTTATCTTTGTTCTGTTTTGCAGATTATGGCTTCCGTACGCAGAAACACCATTCGAGTTAACTTCGTGCAAATGCCTGCTCAACTCAGAGAGTTAGTCTCAAAAGTTCCTGATACTTATTCATTTGTTAGAAGACATGGTCATCTCCTTAGCCTGGTCACTTCAAAGTTGGATGAGCAGATGATGAGCGTCCTTTTCCATTTCTTTGATCTGGTGCATCATTATTTCACCTTCCCGGATTATCAGCTGGTCCCCACTCTGGAGGAGTTTTCTGACTTACTGGGCATATCTATCCTCGAGCAAACACCCTTCACAGGTTTAGAAGAGGCTCCTAGGCCAGAGGACATTGCTTCAGCCTTACATCTAAAAAGGGCTGATGTAGTATCCAACTAGGAGACACGGAGCGGGGTTAAAGGTTTCTTGGCCAAGTTTCTGATGGATTAAGCTCAACAGTTCTGGGATAACTTGGATTTTCAAGCATTTGAAGACATCTTAGCTCTCCTCATCTACGACTTGGTTCTTTTCCTGAATCCAGATTCCTTCATAGATGTGAATGCAGTCAAGATCTTCTTGTCTCGCAATCCAGTGCTTACTCTTCTGGGTGATATCCTACATGCTCTCTATACTCGTACTATGCGAAGAAGGGGGACCCTCATGTGTTGTACGCCGCTGCTGGCGAGGTGGTTTATTTCGCACCTCCCCAAATCTATATTGAAGAATGAAGAAGGGTTAGGTTGGGCTTACAGGATAATGTCTCTTGCCCATACGGATATTCTTTAGAGTTCTAAGGATATGGAAAGAGTAGCTGTCATTGATCGATGTGGGGAATACCCTAATGTCCCGTTGCTTGGAATTAGAGGGGGAATAACCTATAGTCCTTGCTTGGCTCTATGATAGTTTGGTCGCGCTCGGAGAGACGGTCCTCATGAGCTACTTCTTACAGATATTGTCTTTGACTACAAGGGGGACGTTGATGAGCATCGCCGAAGGTTTATACGAGCCCGGGACATGGTGAACAGGTCTGACCCTCACGAGCTAAGACCGAAGACTTCTCTCCTTATGCAACCTTATCTCCAGTGGGTTCGAGCCCGTGCTCAAAATCTGGGGATGCCTTATGAAGCTGTTTTGCCAGTGGTTGTGGAGCATACTAATGAAGAAGGCGTTCCTTATACGGTCCTTTATCCATACATGCCTACTGATCTCGGGACATTGAAGAGATCTTGGATCCAGTTAAAGGAAGAAATGGATACCTACCTGGAGAAGTATCATGAGCAGGAAAGGAAGATCTTGAAGCTCACGAGGCAACTTGAGAATGAAAGGACAATCAATGATTATGTCAGCACGAAGGGAAAGCGACCATGGGATTTCTGATTTTGCTTTGTTTCTAGTTTAGATTTGCTTTTCAGTTTATTTCTTTTGTAACGCCTTGAAGGCACTGTTAAACATTGTTACAAGTTTAATCTAATAAAGTGTGTTTTATTTTGTTTTACAAAGTTAAATCTCCCAAAGTCTTCAAAATCATTTCATACGCATTCCATTACCATGCACTTCATTACAGGTACCATTACAGGTTTCTCATCTTCTTCGCTGTTTATTTCAGCGTAAAATGTCTTCTGAAATACCTACCGATCAGACCATCAAAGCTCTTCAAGCACAGAATGCTCAATTCCAGGAGATGTTCTTGAACTTGGCCAAAGGACAACTGGATTTGAAGACTCTCATCTTGAAGGAAAAGAAGAAGAAGAAGAAGAAGAAGGTGGTTCTGCTGAATATGGGTCACAAATTTGGGAATAGGTTGCGACAGGAAGCTGATCTATCTCATTCATCTGGAGGAGGAGAGAATCAAGAGGAAGGAAAGAGTCCTAGTCCTGTGGTCTCTGATAATGACACTGATTTTGATGATGAACAGTACCCTCCTGCTGAGGATAGGTACAAATAACTTGAAGACCGTATGAGTGCTATGGAGATTCAGAAGGTCCCTGGTTTGGACTTCGGAGATCTGGGACTAGCATCGGGGGTGGTGATCCCTCACAAATTTAAAGCTCCGGTTTTTTCTAAGTACGATGGAGTATCTTGTCCAAAACTCCATCTCCGCTCGTACGTCAGAAAAATCCAACCTTACACTGCTGATAGGAACCGGTGGGTACATTTCTTTCAAGATAGTCTGTCAGGGACTCAACTTGAATGGTTTTATCAATTGGAAGGAGCTAATGTCCGCAACTGGGAGGACCTTACTGCTGCTTTCTACAAACAGTACCAGTATAACGCCGACCTTGCCCCCACTCGTACTCAACTTCAGAGTATGTATATGGGTGCAAGCGAAGGTTTTAAGGACTATGCTCAGAAGTGGAGAGATCTGGCTGGAAGAGTCTAACCCCCTCTATCTGATAGGGAGCTGGTTGATATGTTTCTGGGGACCTTGTCTGGTCCATTTTTCAATCATTTGATCGACAGTTCATCATCTGTGTTTACTGAATTGATTATGAATGGGGAAAGAGTAGAAGCTGATATCCGAAGTGGTAAGATACAGAAGGGTGCTTCATCAAGTACAGAAAAGAAGCCTTTCAGGAAAGAAGCTAGTGTGGTTTATAGCTCGAGGAGCCAAAATAGACCTGAACGCCGTCAAGCAGTGAATGCGGTAGTAATATCAAGGCCTATGGTTGCCCCGCAACGCAACAATCAACAAAGAGTGGAGAGGCCGCAGAGATAGTATACTCGGATTAATATGACCTTGTCACAAATTATACTATAGTTGTTGAAGACCAACCTGGTAACTCTGAGGGAAGCCCCGAAGAATCTCAACACCACATCTCCACTGTATAATTCGAACACCCGTTGTGCCTATCACTCTGATAGCCCGGGTCATGATACGAACAACTGCTGAGCTTTGAAGAATAAAGTGCAAGACTTGATTGAAGCTAAAGAGATTGAGTTTGACGCTCCAGAGAAACCCAACGTCATAACTACTCCTATGCCCAAGCATGGTCATGGAGTAAATGATGTGGACGATGATTTATTTGTGACCTCCGTGGAAGACATTTCTACTTCGTTGATGATAGTAAAGAAGAACCTATTGTTGGCCGATTTATTTCCGGGCTGTGGTGAAGGTTTCCACCTATGTTCTATCCTGCCTGCTGGTTGCTATTTACTGAAATCAGGTGTTCAGCGCCTGATGGATACAAAGAGATCCTGTTCGAGAAAACTTTGATTCCGTTGATTCTTGTTGAATATGTTTCCATCATAACCATTTCCGCCAATCCTTCCAAGGCTTCCTCGAGAAAGCCTGTTAGGATTACATCTGTTTCGAGAGTTGCTCCATTAATCATTACTATTCCTGGTCCTATCCCATACACTTCGGATAAGGCTGTCCCGTGGCCCTATGGGGCCGATGTGTATTATCATGGGATCAAACAAGACTTGAAAGTTGAAGAGACTGATGCTGATGTCAGCAATATTGTCGGGTCTAGCAAGGTCACCAGAAGTGGAAGACTCTTCTCTCCTGAGATTTCCCCTCCGATTGTTCAAAAGCCTATTGCCATTCCATCCGCTAGTACATCAGCTACTGTTCCAATTCTTACTCTAGTTATCACCCCTGTCGCTGAGTCATCTGACACTCGGGGCAAAGAAATCACAGGTGTGCCTGCCTGGACGGAGGCGCCTAAGAAGATCATTGTGGAAACCTCTAAGCAAGAGATAAAGGAAATTCTGAAGATTATCAAGAAAAGAGACTACAATGTAGTCGAGCAGCTGGGGAAAACCCCGTCAAAAATCCCCATGTTATCCTTATTGTTGTGCTCGGAAGCCCATGCGAAGGCTTTAATTGCTTTCCTTAAAACCGCGCATGTGCCGCAGGAAACTTCTGCTGATCAATTCAAAGGTTGTGTGGCTAGTTTGACCGCTGACAACGGGTTGGGTTTCTCCAAAACAAATCTGACTTCTAAAGGAAGAAATCACAATGATGTTCTGCACGTCTCGATCGAGTGCAGGGGCACTACTTTGGCTCACGTACTGGTGGATACTGGGTCCTCATTAAATGTTTTACCCAAGAAAGCATTAGATCGGCTGGATTATGAAGGGTTGGTTCTGAAGCCAAGTAATATTGTGGTTAGGGCCTTTGACAAGTCCAAAAGGACGGTGCACGGGGAGGTGGACATCCCTATTAAAGTTGGCTCTCAGACTTTTGCATCTACGTTCTATGTGATGGATATCTGACCATCTTATTCTTGCTTGTTGGGTCGCCCTTGGATTCATAAGGCTGAGGCAGTGACTTCTACGCTCCATCAGATGTTGAAATATCCAGTAAAAGGGAAGATTGTTACGGTGCAGGGTGAGGAGGAGTACATGGTAAGTCATCTTAATTCCTTTCGGTATGTGGAGATGGATGGAGAGTTCATTGAAACCCCATGTTAGAACTTTGAAGAGGTCCCCCAAACTCTGGCATCGACTGAAGTTGCTGCTGAAGAACCTCCAATGAAGATGGCTTCCCTCAAGGATGCCAGGGCTGTGATTGAAAAAGGTGGGTGTGCAAATTGGGGTCAACTCCCTGACTTTGCACCCAAGACTGACAAGTTTGGTTTGGGTTTTACTGCAGAAGCTCAAAGGGCTGTTCGGCGTGCGGGAATTGGAAGACCTCCTCTATGCATCAGTAATCCGGGAGTGAATGCAATCGAAGATGATGAAGAAGAGTCAGGTTTTGACAGTTGGATTTACCCGACTACCAACGATGGCTTGAACAACTGGACGGCGAAGGACTTCGTGCCCGTTTCCTTTATTACACAATAATAGACTTTTGTTTTGAGATTTGTAACAGACAATTTGAAACTTTATGGCCCGGTGCCTTGCCCGAGGCACCTTGGCTTTGTTTGTGAGGGCTTATTATTTTTCATTTTCATATATCATCAATAAAGCATTAGACATTTTCTTGCATTACAAATTTTGCGCTCCTTGTTTTTCTTTTCTATCTTGCACTTTATTAAAACATCTATTGTCTTACACACACTCACATATCATAATGCAGATCCACATCCACTCTGGATCCCACTGATAACGACTCTGCTACTGTCAGTTATGACTTCGAAAGTCTGATCAACCAAGCCGAGGACGAAGGCGAGGATGATTGTGAAGTGCCTGGGGAACTTGCTAGACGGTTACTACAGGAAGAGAGGGCCATACAACCGCATGAAGAGCCAGTGCAATTAGTGAATTTAGGTACAGAGGAAGACAAGAAAGAGGTCAAGATAGGTGCCAAATCTATGCTGATAAGATGCATGTACCTCCGGTCCCTCTGAATGTCTTGACAGCTCCTTGGCCTTTTGCAATATGGGGCATCGATATGATCGGCGAGATCAGACCTACTGCGTCCAACGGGCATCGTTTCATTTGGTAGCTATTGATTATTTCACGAAGTGGGTTGAGGCGGCTTCCTTTGCTACAGTAACCAAGAATGTCGTGGTGTGGTTCATCCGACACAACTTGATCTATCGATACGGTGTATCAGAGAGGATCATTACGGACAATGGTATAAATATCAACAATACGATGATCACCGAGCTCTGCAAACAGTTTAAGATACAATATCACAACTCTTCTCCTTACCGGCCGAAGATGAATTGGGCTGTTGAGGCGGCTAATAAGAACATTAAGAAGATTGTGCAGAAGATGATGATGACATACAAAGACTGGCATGAGATGTTACCATTCGCTCTTCATGGGTACCGTACCTCAGCGCAGACGTCAACAGGGGCAACACCCTATTCCTTGGTGTATGGCATGGAGGCAGTCTTGCCCATTGAAGTCCAGATACCCTCTCTTCGGATTATGAAGGATGCAGGTTTGAGCAAAGACGGTTGGATTCATACCCGACTTGATCAACTGAATTTAATTGATGAGAAGAGACTTACTACTATTTGTCATGGTCAGACGTATCAAAAGCGAATGATCGAGGAATTTAACAAGAAAGTCAGACGAAAAGAGTATCAAGTTGGGGATCTGGTGATCAAGCGCATCATACTGCCACAAGGTGATCCCAGGGGCAAATGGACCCCTACGTACGAGGGGCCATTTGTAGTTAAGAACATTTTCTCAGGAGGAGCTATGATTTTAACCCCCATGGATGGTGACGACCTTCCTCACCCCGTCAATGCTGACATAGTGAAAAAATACTACGCATAATCAAAGACCCGCTAGGTTGACTGGCCTAGGCAAAAATAAGGGCTTCCCGGCGAACCAAAAGGGTTAGGGTAAAAATAAGGGATGAAAATGAAAAAACTGTACACTCGGCAAGTCGAAAACCTGAAAAGGCGGCTTGGGCAAAAAAGGGTATCCCGGTGGACTGAAAAACTGAAAGGGCGGTCCAGGAAAAAATTAGGGATCAAAGCATAACACTATATCTTGTTGGATCATCTTGCAAGCAGACTTAAGTATCGACTATCAAGCTCAGACGACACCGATCAATCTAATCTACCTTCGACCAAGTAGCAAAAGTGATGAGACGCTCAAGGGTATAAGGGAAATAGCAGAGTTGGAACCCAGTGGGATTGTTCACATAGTTGTTTTTCTTTGTTTTTCACAAATTGTATAAATTCTATCTTTTGGCGGAGTTCTCTTACTAGGACGTCAACCCCTTGTACCAAAAATGCCTATTTACAGGCCAACTTCAAAATCAATACAATTCATTTTACAACAAATTTCAAAATTGTTTTCTTTTCCTGTTTTGTTTTACAAGAACGTCCAATGGTTCATTTTTGATATATGCATTTGACAATAATTGTTGCTCATAAGTATTTACATGCGAAACAAAAGACGATTACTCGTAATTTCAGGAATAGGGGCAAGCAAAAATGTCCCAAAACTTACAGTTGCTCTATTCACCAGGTACATGGATAGACCCAGCCGGAGAAAATGACTAAAAAGTATATACACTCCCCGCAGAGTAAGAAAAATACAGTGATGTTAGCTTTCCCGAACAAAACACAACTCTCCCCAGCTGAGGTTCGCAATCGCGAATGAGTCGGTAAGATTCTCCCCAAGCAGAGTTCATCTATCAACAACAATGGAAGATTATCCCCAGTGGAGTTTATTTCTTCCACAAGCAGAAACTTTATCCCCAACGGAGTTCATCATTGCCAGCAACGGTAATTCATCCCCAACCGAGGTTATTGCTCCAAATCAGCAGACCTTCTAGCAGAGTATCTCTTCCCCACAGAGTCATTTTCTCTCCAATGTATTCTCCAGCAAGATTATCCTCCCAATCATCTTCGGTCGTTATCTCCAACGAGCGAAATTCTTTATACTCTCCAACAGCAATCCAGAATTTATTTTCCCCAGCTAGAGAATATCACAAAAACATTGCACATCCATACATCATGACATGCATATACGCATCATACAACACAATCTCATTTATTTTGAGAACATAATTGCTTGATACATATCATGCATTACATACGACTAACCCTTTACCTTTCAGGAAAGATACAATCAAATTCTCACAAAATTCAAGCTATGAAGCTCGGGTACGACCGGATAGTATCTTGATTACTCCATCATATTGTGAAGCCCGGAGAACGACTGGATAACAATATCAGAATATCGCAAAACCTAGATTACGACCAGATAGTGGTATCTCTTAAAAGCAATCTATGAAGCCCGGATTCGACCAGATAATAGTTTAATCCCCAGCAAGCCGTGAAGCCCGGATTCGACCGGATAACAACTCAACAAGTTACCGTGAAGCCTAGATTACGACCAGATAGTAGTACAGGACGTCATGAAGCCTGGATTCGACCATATAATGGCATATCATAAACACAAGCTGTGAAGCCTGGATTCGATCGGATAATAGCTCAGCAAGTTATTCTGAAGCCTGGATTACAGCCAGATAGCAATGCAAGTTTCTGTGAAGCCTGGATTACGACCAGATAGCAGCCAAGAATACTACGAATCCTGGATTTGACCAGATAGTGGTATATCTTTAATGCAAGTTATGAAGCCTGGGTTCGACCGGATAGTATCTTGATTTCTCCGAACACCATGAAGCCTGGATTCGACCAGATAATGGTATATTACATCGTGAAGCCTAGATTACGACCAGATAGCGATAAAAGACACTGAAGCCTGGATTACGACCAGATAACAGTAAGGGATACTGCGAAGCTTGGATTTCGACCAAATAGCAGTCTACCCGGCCAAGTTGCATTGAAGCCCGGATGCGACTGGATAACCACTTGATTTCTTCTGAAGCCTGGATTTCGACCATATAAGAAGTAGGGTATTGTGAAGCCTGGATTCGACCAGATAATAGTACAAGACACCATGAAGACTGGATTCGACCGGATAATGGTATGAAATATCGTGAAGCCTGGATTACGACCAGATAACGGTACAAGACACTATGAAGCTTGGATTTTGACCAAATAGCAGTTTACCTGGACGATTACTAAGAAGCCCGGAGTCGACCAGATATTAGTGTGCCCTAAATTCAAGTTGAAGCCCGGATGCAACCGGATAACAACTGAGTTCCTTCTGAAGCCTGGATTACGACCAGATAAGAATTGAGAAATTGCGAAACCTGGATTATGACCGGATAGCAAGTTTAATCTCATCCCCCCAGTAAGTCACTGCAAAGCCTGGAGCACGACCAGATAGCAGTTAATCTTATCACTATGAAGCCTGGATCACGACCAGATAGTAGTTCATTTTCACCTCTTCGACCAAGAGACTATTCCCCAGTAGAATAACGGATGACCGAAGCTCCTAAAATTCAACTTTATCTCAAGACAGAGACCGATATTCCCCAGCAGAATCTTCCTTAACAACAAGTATGCAAGCTCTCGCTAAGGAATCTCTTAGGCGATCGACACTTCCTCTGATGGCATCTTTAAGCCCATCGTCCGTCATAAATCTCCAAATGGCATCTATAAGCCCATTCCCAACATCACAAGACAAATACCACTTCACGCGAGTGCAAATTTCTGGGCACTCTAGTGTTCAATTATCTTCCACCTTCAGATTACGAAAGGCAGACAAACCAATCTAAATCTTCAGGTTTAAGAAGATTGAACAGGGGCAACTGTTGTACCCCAAAATTTTCCCTCCCATATTTCTCAATACATTTCAAGTGAGGTCCTCAAATTGCTCAAGGAAGTCCAAGGGTTGACCAAACAAGCTCTCTCCTAAGGCAGTCTACCTCAAATTAGGGTTTCATGTTGCATTAAGATACTTGAGTCAAAGGGATCCCAAATGCTCACTATTGTCCCAATATGTTCTCATGATCATTCATGTCAAGTTTCAAGCCTTGCAGAGGAAATTTTCTTAGTCAATTACTCAAAAGCCTAAAAATCGACTGTGCTAGGGCAAAAGTCAACTGTGGCCCAAATATAGTCAAACTTCAAGATTTTTGGTCAACATCCTCATTTTGAAGTATCATTCATCATTTTATCAAGGGTTGATCATGATTCATCAAGGATTCCTCACAATGCATCAAAACCCAAAAGTTGCTAAATTAGGGTTTTGTAGGAAAAGTCAACTCAACTTTGACCAAGCATAACTTTATCATACTTTATTAGAAATGACCCATCCAAATCTCATTTTGAAGAGGATGCAATTATATATAATCCATCTTCAGATCCCAAGTTCAAAATATGCACTCACAAGAATTTATGAATTTTGACATTATAGGTCATTTTGAAAAGTAAAAAAAAACACCTTTTTGTGAAAGCTTCATACATGAACATGGAAGACTCAATTGAGATGAGACCAAAAGGGTTGCTTAAAGTACATCTAAAGATTTCTAAAAAGTCCAAGAACACCTTCAAAGAGTCAAAATTGAGGAAGTTATGCATTGGTGAAGTTGACCTTTTTTGCAAAATTGCCAAAAGTAAAAAATGCCTCAAATTGCAATTTTTGGTAAATGGGCCTAACTTTTTGCACTTGTTTTGAGTTGGTAGCATGTTCCATGAGCCCTAGACATTCCAATTTGTCTTTATCTTATTTTTGCTATTTATTTTGATTTTTGATTTCAATTAAATCATTTTAAATCAAAACAAATCATGAAAAAATCCAAATCATTGAAACCTCAAGATCTTGTGCACATTTCAGGTCCTATATCCAGCTAGCAAGTGAACCAATTCGTGCAAGGCATAGGTGGGCACAAAAAGATTGGTTTTGGCCTATTTTTAGAAAGATTTTCAAGTGAATCAAATCAAGATCAAAAGTTATAATTGATAAAGATTGAGAACACTTTTGCAACCCTAATTCAATCAATGGTATATATGGTACAATTGCAGACCAAAATCACAAGTTTTAGAGGCGCACAAAGGAAGAACGAAACTTGAAAAATTAACCAAAAAGTGCTGACTTGGATTCACACTTACAGACATTTTCAAGGTCCCCTAGCCATCTCATTCGATTCATGGGATTGCAAGGAAGTTGTACCAATCAAGAACAAACATTTTCCAGCGCTAGAACTCACTGTAAGTCAGCCACGACCATGGCTTTTTCTTGAAATCAAATCACATGATTTTGGCACTTATAGCATGAATTACATACATATTTGTGTTCCTTGAAGCATTTGTAAGTTGTTCATCACCATTAATTGCATTTTTTCTAACTCTATAAAGATTTGCCATTATTAGGGTTTCTGGTCTCGTTTTAGGGTCTTTGTGTACAGGTGAAATTGGCCCACAAGAAGGGCATCATAATGCTCAGCAGGCCAAGACGGTTTGATTCATGGCATTAGACTCCATTTATCATGCCCATGGGAAATTTTGAAACAAACAAAGATTATAGCGACGAATGTTCGTCCATAGGTAAAAGTCTCTGACTTTTACCAACGGAGAGAGGACAGGGACGACCTGCGTGGCACCATCTTACTTGTCCATTTGAATTTTGGCGCTTTTTCCCACTAACCCTCATCATTATATATTATCATTTATTATTATTTCATGTACAATAAACATGTGCAACGCAGTTGGTAAAGAGGCTAGTGGAGAAAGCCATGGGGCCTGTGTTCGAATCCCAGGTCCCCCCATTATTTCACATTATTTTTCTTTAAATTATCAGGCGCGTGTATAAGCAGGGACACCACCATGTACCCTCATCATCCAACCAACCAGATGTCCAGGAAGCCAGATCTGATGACCATCATGTGATGACCATGATACACCCCAGTCAACGCACAACATGGGATCCAATAGGTCAATATGGATCAGAATTGTTTGGGCCCAAGAGCTTTCTATCCACACCCTCCATTTGCTATTTCACAGGCCCAATTATTCTTTTTTCTTTTTATATTTTTCTTTATTAATTCATTTAGTTATTTTTACTAGCATAAAATCAATTCTTTTTTTTATTAAAAAATAAAAAAAAACAAATTTTCATCCAATTAGATTTAGGTTATTTTTTATCAAAAAAATTAATTTAATTAGTTTATTTAATTTTAGGGTAACTTAAATTCTTTTGTGAATAAATTAAAACAATTAGAAATTAGGGTTTTAGCTTAATTTAAAATTCTATTTTCTTTTTCTTAAAAAATAACCAAAAATACAAAAATAGGTCATGCAAATTATTTTCTTTAAATTAAATAAATTACTAATTAGATTTGTATTTAATTTAAAAACCTTATTCTTTTTCTTAAAAATAATCAAAAACAACAAAAATAATTTTTCCTTTTAATTAGGTTAGACGGGGTCAAAACCCTAATTCCCCTTCGTTCTCTATTCGTCGCGCACTTATTTATTTTTACCATATTGATGTAATTGCTCACAAGGTGTAATAGATTAATTAGGACTTTTTTCCGTTCATTTATCGTTTTTTTACGGGTTGTTTTTGGCTATGTAATTAGTACCCGAAGCCTTGTAATAGCTTAGCTTTATTTTCTGCATTTTAACTTCCGCAAAATATTAACTGTTAGATGTATGAATATTAGGGTTGCATGACAAGAATGTATGTAAACTTTAAAACGGTTATCAAACCCTAAATGTGCAAAGATAATAAACTTTAAATTGAATCACTCGCACATGCGCACTCCTAGGGTATACTCTCACTTCGGTTGCCTTCGGTAAACGATCATTAAGTATAGGGTATTTTAGTGGTCGCTCTTTTGTCTCAAAGATCAAAGTTGCCCCGGAAAGGTTGCCTCGGATTGTTGCCTCGAATATTGATCTTAAGACATTAGGGTTATTACTAAGACGTCCTAACATTGGTTTGGTGATCATACGTCCCTTTCGAATTGACCCTTTAAAACTCCAACGATGGTGCTACCTACTCACTAATAGTGGGATATTGTTGTCTAAAGGAAACGAACATATAACAATTCTTTTTTCGAGTAGGTAGATGCTAGTAGGTACTTGCTCAACGACAAACTTTTCCACACTTACACTCTTTTCAAACAAAGTTTCAAAAACACTTCGTAACACTCTTGAAGACAGAAGCAAGGGTTAAATCAAAGTCAAACATTTTTTTTCTTCTTTTCAAATCAAGCACAAAGAAGCAATTTTTAAAAGATGAACAAGTACCTAAGAGCCCGTGGAAAACCACAGATAGAAAGGGTGCTAATACCTTCCCTTTCTATAATCTACCCCCCTGTTGTACCCCAAAATTTGCCCTCCCATATTCTTCAAGATGTGTCAAGATCAAGCTTCAAAATCTCTCAAGGGTTGCACAGTCCAATTGCCTCCTAACACAGTCAAAATTAGGGTTTTGGTTCTTGCAAAGAAATTGAGGTTTTCAAGGGTCCAATCAAGTCCCATATGCCTATATACATTGTCAAGCATCCATATGTCAAGTTTCAAGACTCACAGCATCAAGTTGCACAGTCAAAAACCCTAAATGCTTCACAGTCAACTGCAGGAGCAAAATGGTCATTTGACAGTCAAAAGTCAAAAATTTTGGTCAACATCTTATTTTGAAGCCACAATCATCATTTGATCAATTCTTGATCATGATTCCACAAGCATGGCTCAAAAAGTCTCAAGATGCAAAAGCTTCTATTTCTGGACAGCTGAAAAGTCAACTGCAAATTGACCAAGGCATAACTTCTTCATGGTTCATCAGAAAAATCCCATCCAAAGCTAATTTTGAAGGGGATGACATTTCCTACAACTCATCTTCACACTCCAAGTCCAAGAAATGCTCTCACAAAAAGTTATCAATTTCAACATTATAGGTCATTTTCAAAAGTCAACAAAAAGGCACTTTAAGTCAAAGACCATAACTTGAGATTGGTAAATCAAAATGACATGGGACCAAAGGCATTGGTTAGAGGACTTCAAGACCTTTCCAAAATGTCCAAGAACATGTTCATAGCTTCAAAATTGAGCAAGATATGCATTGGAGAAGTTGGGAAATTTTCATGAATTTGCAAAAGTCAACTTTGCCTAAAACACTTCAATTTTGCTAATGGGCCTCAAATTCTTTCTTGAAACTTTACCCAAAGCCTATGCACGACCCATTGAGCTTAAAATGATTTATTTTCTTATTTTTAATTAATTAATTGAATTTTTATTATTATTAATTCATTTAATTGGTTTTAATTGTAGAAAAATATCAAAGCATGGTTGTCAAATCTTTTTATGAAGCAAATACACTCCACACATGCTAAAGATTTCGTGCATCATCCAAGGGGACAAGATCTTCCATAATTGGCAAGGTTTTCATGGAAAAAGATTGAAAATTACATGATTGAAAATCAAGGATTTGAAACATTAATTCATGGACTTTTGGGCTTAATTCTAACCTAATTCCATTCACATACAAAGGCACAAGCTAACCCTAGTGTAGAAGACACGTGAAAGCTGCTAAAAACTCCATAGCCAATTTGCAAAAACTCAAGAAAATTGTGAAACTGATTTCATACTTGCAGCGCGTTTCAAAGCCTAAAAAGGATTCAATCACCTTGCCTAAGTGTCCAGGAAGCTATTACTATCAAGAACAAGCTCTCATACTCAAAGAAACGGTAAAACAAAGTCATGGTTTGAACGAATATTTTCATAATCGAAACCTAATTTCTATGCATCATTGACATGTTTTGCTCATTGATTTGTATTACTGACATCTCCCTGAAGCTTTTGGTATAGTTGAATCGTGCTGAAACTGCCTAAATCAAAATCCACCATGGGCGATATCTAGGGTTCCAAGGTTCAAAAATTAGGGCTTTGCGTATGCTGTAAAATTAGACCTCAAGCCATATATGGACAAATTCGTTGCAACAAGACGAATCGAATGAAACCCTCGCGCTCAATTTATGTGATCCACAGGGCTATTCGCTATTTTTGAGACTTTTGCTTTGTGGGGGTTTAAAACCCCCGCTATCTTATTCATGTTTACAGGTACAAACGAAGAAGGAGATAGCGTGGCAGTGCATGGTTGGGTAGTTCAAATCTGGCGCGTTTTATTTTGTCTTATACCACAATGATTGTTTTTCTTACATAATAATTACTGTCCATTATATGTACAAACGCGCTTGGTGGCTCAGTTGGTTGAGAATGTGGCTGGCAGGTATTGGGACCTGGGTTCGATTCCCAGGTCCCCCCATATAATTGATGATTTTTGTTTTAACATGTTCTAGTGCAGCGTTCGTTCAAAGGCCCACCATACGTACTCACGCTTATGCCTGCCAAGTGGACATGGGATCAATTCAGTGGCCACAGAATGAAGCCCATGGTATGCTCTAGTCAGCCAGCAAGCACGTGATGCCAAAAAGTCAACAAGGCCTTGTGCTTCTTGGGCCTGAATTGCTTCAAAAACCTCCACTTTGGGCCAGACACCCCCTTGGTTTGCTTTGCATTTTTAAATTTTCTTTTCTTTTCTTTTAATTTCTTTTAATTATTTAACTATTATTAATTCACCATAAAATAATTTTTCCATAATAAAAACAGAAAATCAAAATACAAAATATATTTAATTATTTATTAATTTCCTCACTAATTTATTTTTGTAAATAAACTCTAATAACTAATCTAGGTTAATTTAGGTTTAAAATCCAATCTTTTTCTTAATAAATAAAATTCTATAGAATTAGGTTTTGATTCTTTTTTTTATCATTATTTATCATTATTATCATTATTAATTACTATTATTTTTGTACATAAATATGTAAATTAATTAATTAGCTTAAATTAGGTCAACTTTAATATTTTCATTAATAATTAAAATAAACTTAGAATTAGGGTTTTCTCTTGATTTTATTTTCTTTATTTCATTAAATACAAAAAACATAAAAAACACTTTCTTTTCTTTAATTAAATAATTAATTAGGTTTTAATTCAATTTAATTTCAAGCAAAAGGGTCCAAATCCCTCGGACGTTCAGTTTAATTCTTTTCGCGCATTTTTTTTCTTATTGATTATTATGTAACTGCTTTCCGGATGTAATAGTAATTAGGTTTATTACTTTTTTTTACTTTCCGCATCTTTATCAAAAACGGGTCTGTGTATTTTGGCGATGTATAGACCCGCGCCTTGTAATAGCGTAGCTTTTACCTTTCCGTATTTTACTTTCCGCACTCTTAAATTCTAAATTGCATGAAAGAATGTATGTTAACTAAAAACAACGCGTAGCTCACAATGCCATGATCAAAGATAAAACATAACATGAAAACAACACACAATACACACACCACTTCTAGGGTACGCCTCACTCGTTGCCTTCGAAACGTGGTCGTCAAGTATAGGACGTTTTAGCGGTCGCTCTTATGTCCATGATCCAGTTGCCTCGAAACAGTTGCCTCGAAACGGTTGCCTCGGATTAAAAAAGGATCTAGGATATTAGGGTTACTTCTAAGGTATCCTAACTGTTGCTTCGGTGACCACATTGTTCCTACAATCGAATTGACCCGAACACCTCCAACGGTGGTGCTACCTACCTCTCAATGGTGGGATGGCACTACCTTAAAGACTTTTACACAGCCCAATTCCTTAGGGTAGGTAGATGACTCATGGGTACTTGCTCTCTAAAAAAACAAAACAAAATCTTTTCACACGGACACTTTCAAAAGCTTTCACAACAAATTTTTCAAACACTCTTGAGGACAGATACAAGAGTCATTCAGAAATCTTTCAATGAAACTTTTTCAAACCCACTCACATTTTGAAAAGCAAACACTTTGAAAACATAAGAGCAAGTATCTAAGAGCCCGTGGATAACCACGGATAGAAAGGGTGCTAACACCTTCCCTTTCTATAAATCTACCTCCCGAGCCGAGAAACAATCTCATAAGGAATTTTGCTGTGCTTTTGTCCTGTCCATGTTGGAGAAAATAAAAGACGGTGGTGACTCTTGCTTCCGCAACATTTCGCGAACCAGCTAAAAACAGTCAGTTCTATTTCCATCGATCACAGAACTGGCGACTCTGCTGGGGATATTTAATAAGTGAGGTGTACCTTAGGATTAGACCACTCTTATGTTTTCAATTGCATGTCTTGTTTGCTTTTATATTTGTGGGCCTTGCATCGGAGTTTCATAGATCCTAACCCGAATCTGGGGAATACCCTTTAGGTAGCATAAGCTGTGAGGGACCTGTCCGGCATAGACCGACACGGGTGAAGCAGTGGCTACATTGGTGTGGCACCTTGGTCTGTACCGATATCCCTTGTGTCGCAACGAGGAGAATATGGGTCTTCTGAGGAGTCATTAAGCACCAACCGACCTTAGAACCCTAATTTGACCCAACTTGGCCATAGAACAGTAGCAGTATGCTACACCCATTGAGGCTAAACTCTCGCGATGGTTCTGGACGCAAGAAAAGATTGCGACGCTGGAGTTATGACCGATTGAGGGTAGTCAGTGATATTGGGACCCTCTAGAACCCGGTTACTTTTGATAGGACAGGTCTTAACCCACAAACTGAAAGAGGATAGTACCTGAACTTCATACTGGCCTAAAATTTAAGGGCTATCTTGTGTGACTTGTTGCCTTATCATGTTTGCCTTTGTGAATACTTGTGGTGTGCTTTATCATGACATCATAGGCATTGCATGCATCCTGCATAAGAACTGACCCATTTCAAAGACAAGAGGGTTTCACCTTTGCTCTGTTTTGTAGGACATCATGATGCCTGTGCGAAGGAACACTATCCGGTTCAATTTTGTTCACCCACCTGAGTTGCTTGAATAATTGGTTAGCAGAGTTCCAAACACTACCTCCTTCATCCAGAGGCATGGTTCTCTTCTCGGGTTAGTCACTGCAAAGTGGGACCAACAACTGATGAGTGTCTTGACCCAGTTCTATGATCCCTTGTATAATTGCTTCACTTTTCAAGACTTCCAGCTGGTCCCTACCCTGGAAGAATTCTCTGATTTGCTTGGTATCCCTATCTTGGATCAGACTCCCTTCACTGGTTGGGAAAAGACTCTTAGGCTTGAGGAGATTGCTGCAGCCCTTCCCTTGACCCACAAAGAGGTAATGGACAACTGGGTGACTAGAAGCAGAGGTAAGGGTTTCTTGGCCAAGTTTCTGATTGGTAAAGCTAACAGTTTATGGAATGACTTAGACTTCAGGGCGTATGAAGACATTCTGGCTCTCTTAATCTATGGCCTAGTTTTGTTTCCTAATCCTGATAACTTTGTTAACGTCACTGCCATAAGGATCTTCATGTCTCGGAACCCTGTGCCCACTCTCTTGGGTGATATCCTGCAACAAATCTATGCTCGTACTGCCCGAAGACGAGGAACGCTGTGGTGTTGTATTCCTTTGTTGGTGAGGTGGTTTATTTCGCACCTCCCTAAGTTCGTGCTGAAGAACAAAGAAGGAAGAGGCTGGGCTCATAGGTTAATGTCTCTCACTGATAATGACATCATTTGGACTTTCAGGGGTTTGGATGAGGTAGCTGTTATTGATCGTTGCAGAGAATATCCTAATGTTCCTCTGATTGGTACCCAAGGAGGAATCTCTTATAATCCATGTCTAGCTCTCCGTCAGTTTGGAAGAGCCAGAAGAGCAGGGCCTCATGAGATGTTGGTGCCTCACATCAGTTTTGAGTTTCAGGTAGATAGTGACGAGCTGCGTCGTAGGTTCATCAAGGCTTGGGACAAAATTCACAAAGCTGACCCACATGAGTTGGGACCGAAGACTTCTCTACCTATGGAACCCTACTACAGATGGGTCCGCATCCGTGCTCAGAAGATAGGTATGCCATATGAAGCTGTCAGACCCATCATTCTTGAATATCCTGATAGAGATGGGGCTCCTCCAACTGTTCTCCCTCCTCAGATACCTACTGATGTTGATACACTAAAGAGGTCTTGGGCGCAACTACAGGAAGAACGGGATTCTTATCGGGAAAAGTTCAACGAGCAGGAATTGAAAATCCAGAAGCTGACAAAGCAGTTGGAGAATGAACGAGCTTTGAATGACTACATTCATACTGAGAAGAGGAGACCCTGGGATCAATGATGAGCTCTGGATGTTCTTTTACAGTTTTTATTTCCCTTTTCAGTACTTCCATTTTTGTAACGCCTAAGGGCAATCTGTTGAACAATCTAAATTTCAAAGTTGAATCTAATAAAGTGCGTTTTCTTTTTGTTTACAAAGTTGAATCCCGATTGTCTTTGAAAACATAAATCATACGCATTCCATTCATCATATGCATCACAGGTACTCTTCTTTTCAGGTTGCTTAATGTTCTTCGCTGTTTATTTCAGCATCATGAATCTTGAATCATCTACTGAGCAATCCATCAAGGCCCTCCAGGCTCAGAACGCCCAATTCCAAGAGCTGATCGTGAGTTTAGCCCAAGGTCAAGAGGAATTGAAGGCTCTGCTGGTCAAGAAGAAGAAGAAGAGAACTGTACTATTCAACACTGGCTGGAGGTTTGGCAACACACTGCAAAATGAGGCTGATCAAGCTGGTTCTTCTGTAGGGAAAGGCAGTCCCCAAGGGGGAAGGGTTCCTAGTCCTGTGGTCTCTGACAACGAGACTGATTTCAATGAAGAGCAGTACCCTCCCGCTGAAGACAAGTACAAGCAGTTAGAGGATCGTCTGAATGCCATGGAAATTCAACAAGTGCCTGGGTTGGATTTTGGAGACCTGGGTCTATCTTCTGGTGTGGTGATCCCACACAAGTTCAAAGCACCATCTTTCGCAAAGTATGATGGGGCGTCCTGCCCTAAGCTACATCTCAGATCTTATATGCGGAAGATCCAGCCGTATACTGCGGACAAGAACTTATGGATCCATTTCTTCCAGGAGAGTCTTTCAGGGACTCATCTCGAATGGTTCTATCAGCTGGATGGAACCAAGGTTCGTAACTGGGAGGAATTGGCTACTGCTTTTTATAAGCAGTATCAGTACAATGCCGACCTCGCTCCTACACGTACCTAACTCCAGGGTATGTCGCTAGGATCGGGAGAAGGTTTTAAAGAGTATGCACAGAGGTGGAGGGACCTGGATGGCAGGGTGCAGCCTCCGTTAACCGACCGTGAACTCGTGGACATGTTCTTAGGGACCCTATCTGGGCCATTCTTCAACCATCTCATTGGTAACTCTTCTGCAGGGTTCACAGATCTCATTCTGACGGGGGAAAGGATAGAAGCTGGTATGAAATCAGGGAAGATACAGAAAGGTGCGTCTTCAAGTTATGAGAAAAAGCCTTTTAAGAAGGAAGCCAGTGCTGTGTATGGCCCCAGGAGGCAAAACAAACCGGAACGCCGCAAAGCTGTCAACGCGGTGGTAATTGCAAAGCCTGCTTCCGCTCCTCGGCAACCTAACCAACCAAGGGGTGAGAGACCCAGAAGAGAATATACTCGGCTTAGTATGACCTTGTCGCAGATCTTGCCACAATTGCTATCGACCAACTTAGTAACCGACAGAGAAGCTCCGAAGGTGGTAAACACAACCTCTCCGAAGTATAATCCCAATGCCCGCTGTGCTTATCACTCTGATAGCCCGGGGCATTCTACTGATGATTGCTGGGCCCTAAGAAATAAGGTCCAAGACCTCATCGATGCCAAGGAAATACAGTTTGAGGCACCCGAAAGGCCCAACGTTGTGACTGCTCCTATGCCCCAGCATGGAGTAAATGCTATTGAGGAAGATCTATATGTAGTTTCTGTGGATGATGTTGCTACCCCTTTATTGACTGTCAAGAGGAACCTGTTGCTAGCCGATTTATTTTCGGGTTGTAGCAAGGGTTGCCTTCTGTGTGCTGTTTCCCCTGCTGGTTGTCCGTTGCTGAAGTCAGGCGTCCAAAACCTGATGGATAGCAAAGAGATCTTGTTCAAGAAGACCGCTGTTCCTATTGTTCCTACAGAAGAAGTATCTGTTGTCACCATCTTCAATAATCCTACCAAGGCTCCCCCGAGGAAGCCCGTCAAAATCATGTCTATTGCACCTATTATCATTACTGTTCCGGGGCCCCTCCCCTATAAATCTGACAAGGCTGTCCCATGGCATTATGGGGAAGATGTGTATGTGCTTGGAGTGAAGCAGGAGTTCAACACTAGTACCGGTATCAGTAACATCACCGGTCCCGCTAAAGTTACTCGTAGTGGCAGGCTCTTCTCGCCTGACATTACGCCACTCGTCATCCGAAGACCTCTTATCATCACGCCTACAAGTGCGCCTGTTTCCCCTCCTGATCAAGCTTCTACCCCTGCTGCCGAGTCATCTGACACTCGGGGCAAAGGGATTGCTGATATGCCTGCCCAGATGGAGGCACCGAAGACTGTTAATGTTGAAGCGTCACAACAAGAGATGGAAGAAATCCTTAAGATCATCAAGAAGAGCGATTTCAACGTCGTTGAACAGCTGGGGCATACCCCCTCTAAGATCTCTATGCTATCATTGTTGTTGTGCTCAGAGGCCCACGCCAAGGCCCTGATTTCCTTCCTAAAGACGGCCCATGTGCCACAAGAAACGTCTGCCGATCAATTCACTGATTGTGTGGCCAACTTGACCGCTGACAATGGGTTGGGTTTCTCTGATGCTGATCTGACCGCTAAGGGAAAGAACCACAACGATGCCCTGCATGTCTCTATTGAATGCAGGGGCACTACGCTCGCCCATGTGTTGGTAGATACCGGTTCTTCGCTGAACGTATTGCCCAAGAAGGCCTTAGACAGGTTGGATTGTGAGGGTTTGGAGTTGAAGCCTAGTAACATCATTGTCCGAGCCTTTGACGGGTCGAAGAGGATGGTACATGGCGAAGTGGATATTCCGATCCGGGTTGGTTCTCAAGTCTTTGATTCAACGTTCTATGTGATGGACATTCGTCCATCTTATTCCTGTTTGCTGGGTCGACCTTGGATCCACAAGGCTGGGGCTGTGACCTCCACTCTACACCAAAAGCTCAAATACCCTGTCAGAGGGAAGATTGTTACAGTGCAGGGGGAGGAAGAATACATGGTTAGTCATCTGAACTCGTTCCGGTATATAGAGATGGACGGGGAGTTCATTGAGACCCCCTTTCAACATTTCGAAGAGGTGCCTCCAACATTGGCGTCAGCAGAGACGGTTATTGAAGAAGACTCTCCTTTGAAGATGGCTTTCTTGAAGGACGCCCGGGCTGTGATTGAAAAAGGTGAATGTGCAAATTGGGGCAGGCTCCCTGATTTTACACCAAAAACTGACAAGTTTGGGCTGGGTTTCACTGTAGAGGCTCAGAGGGCTGTACGCAAAGCAAGGATCGGAAGACCTCCCGTGTTCATCACCAACCCGGGAGTGAATGCTATTGAAGGCGATGCAGAGGAATCAGAGTTTGATAGCTGGATCTACCCGACGACCGACAGTGGACTGAACAATTGGACTGCAAAAGACTACATACCTGTTACTTTTGTTACTCAGTAATGAATTCCTTTGTTTTTTAATTTGTAATGAACAATAAATTAAGACTTTATGGCCCATTGTCTTACCCGGGGCACCGTAGGCTTCATTTGTGAGGGCTTATTACTTGTCATTTCCATATATCATGAATAAAAACATTGGACGTTTTTCGCATTTCAAATCTTGTGCTCCTTTTCCTTCTTTCTTTATTGCAAAACAGCTATATTTACACACACTCACCCATACAGGTTTCAATCCACTCTGGATCTCACTGGTAACGACTCTGCTACTGCCAGTTATGACTTCTAAAATCCGATCAACTTAGCCGAAGACGAAGGTGAAGATGATTGCGAAGTGCCTGGCGAGCTTGCAAGATTGTTACTCCAGGAAGAGAGGGCCATTCAGCCACATGAAGAGCCAGTGGAAACGGTAAATCTGGGTACTGAGACAGATAGAAAGGAAGTCAAGATTGGTGCCAATCTAGAGCTTAGCATAAAACAACGGTTGATTCAGATGTTGCATGATTATGTGGAGATCTTCGCCTGGTCTTACGAAGACATGCCTGGGTTGGATACCGACATTGTGGTCCATCACCTGCCTACCAAGGAAGACTGCCCTCCGGTTAAACAGAAGGTCCGCTGTATGCGTCCAGAGATGTCCGAGAAGATCAAAGCTGAGGTTATGAAACAATTTGACGCCGGGTTTCTCGCAGTGACTTCTTACCCTCAGTGGGTTGCCAACGTGGTTCCGGTACCGAAAAAAGATGGTAAGGTCCGAATGTGTGTTGATTATAGGGATTTGAATAGGGAGAGCCCCAAGGATGACTTCCCTCTGCCTCACATCGATGTTCTGGTTGACAATACTGCTCAGCACAAGGTGTTCTCTTTCATGGACGGCTTTTCAGGTTATAATTAGATCAAGATGGCTCCTAAATATATGGAAAAGACTACCTTTGTCACTCAGTGGGGCACCTTCTGCTACAAGGTCATGCCATTCGGGTTGAAAAATGCTGGGGCAACCTACCAACGTGCCATGGTTGCTTTATTTCATGACATGATCCATCATGAGATTGAAGTGTACGTCGATGATATGATTGCAAGGTCCCAAACTGAGGAGGAACACCTTGACCATCTGCAGAAGCTGTTTGACCGTCTGAAGTTATACAAGCTGAGGTTGAACCCAAACAAATGCACATTTGGGGTAAGATCTGGAAAGTTGCTAGGCTTCGTCGTGAGCGACAAAGGTATTCAAGTGGACCCTGCCAAGGTTAAAGCCATACAAGAGATGCCAGTTCCCAAGACAGAGAAAGAAGTCAGAGGCTTTCTAGGACGTCTAAATTACATTGCCCGATTCATCTCGCATCTAACTGCTACCTGTGAACCAATCTTCAAGCTGCTGAAGAAAGATCAAGTAGTATGTTGGAATGATGAATGTCAGGCCGCTTTCGACAGAATCAAAGAGTATCTCCAAGAACCACCCATTCTTATGCCACCAGTTGAAGGGAGACCTCTAATACTATACCTGACAGTACTTGACAGCTCAATGGGGTGTGTGCTGGGCCAGCATGACGAGTCTGGCCGAAAAGAGAACGCCATTTATTACCTTAGCAAAAAGTTTACCGACTGTGAGATTCGATACTCACTGCTCGAGAAAACTTACTGCGCTTTGGTATGGGCTGCTCGCCGGCTGAGACAGTATATGCTGACTCACACTACTCTGTTGATTTCAAAAATGGATCCAATAAAGTACATCTTCGAAAAGCCTGCTCTGTCTGGGAGAATAGCAAGATGGCAGATGATCTTGACAGAATACGACATCCAGTACACGACTCAGAAAGCTATCAAGGGAAGTGTATTGGCAGACCATTTGGCACACCAGGCAGTGGATGACTACCAGTCAATGAACTTTGAATTTCCTGACGAGAACATCATGGTGGTGACTGATTGTGAAGTACCTGGACCGGATGAAGGACCTGAGGAAGGATCTCGATGGTCTATGCACTTTGACGGAGCCTCCAACGCTTTGGGTAACGACATCGGCGCTGTGATCATATCCCCCAAAGGCACTCATACTCCACTCACTGCCCGGCTATGCTTCAACTGCACCAACAACATGGCGGAGTATGAGGCATGCATCATGGGTCTTCAAGCTGCAATTGACCTAAGGATCAAGTTTGAGTGTCTTCGGAGATTCCGCTCTCGTGATCAATCAGATCAAAGGCGAGTGGGATACGAAACACCCAAACCTTATTCCTTACAAAGAATGTGTGTTGACATTGATCCCCCATTTCAGAGATAACTTTTGAACACTTCCCAAGAGAGGAAAATTAGCTGGCGGACACGTTGGCTACGATGTCTTCCATGTTCAAGGTCAAATGGGATAACGAGGCTCCCCGGATCATTATCTGGAAACTGGACGAACCTGCATATTGCTGTGATCTTGAGGCTAAAGAGGTAACTAAAAAACCCTGGTATCATGAGGTGAAGAGGTATCTGGAAGCTCAAGAATATCCCGAGGGTGCATCTGTCAATGACAAGAAGTTTCTAAGAAGGTTCGCAGCAAAGTTCTTCCTCAGCAACGACATTCTGTACAAGCGAAACCATGATTCAACCCTACTGCGTTGTGTGGATAAGACTGAAGCAGAAAGGATCATGGCAGAGCTGCATGAAGGTACCTTCAGAACGCATTCCAGTGGACATACCATGGCAAAAAAATCCTTCGGGCAGGATATTTCTTGTCCACAATGGAAGCCGACTGTTACCAACATTCTCGGACATGTCATAAGTGCCAGATTTATGCAGATAAGGTACACGTTCCTCCAGTCCCTCTGAATGTCTTGACTGCACCTTGGCCTTTTGCAATGTGGGGCATTGATATGATCGGAGAGATTAAACCTACGGCATCCAACGGGCATCGCTTCATCCTGGTGGCGATCGATTACTTTACAAAGTGGGTTGAAGCAGCTTCTTACGCTACCGTAACCAAGAACGTCGTGGCACAGTTCATTCGACACAATCTGATCTGTCGATACAGCGTCCCGGAAAGGATCATTACGGACAACGGTACCAATCTTAACAACAAGATGATCACTGAGCTCTGCGAGCAATTCAAGATACAGCACCACAACTCTTCCCCTTACCGGCCGAAGATGAATGGGGCTGTAGAAGCAGCTAACAAGAATATCAAAAAGATTGTGCAGAAGATGACAGTGACCTATAAAGATTGGCACGAGATGTTACCGTTTGCTCTTCATGGGTATCGTACCTCAGCAAGGACGTCAACCGGGGCAACCCCCTTTTCCTTGGTCTACGGCATGGAGGCAGTCTTGCCGATTGAAGTCCAGATACCCTCTCTCCGGATAATGAAGGATGCAGGCTTGAGCGAAGATGACTAGATCCAGACTCGACTTGATCAATTAAACCTAATTGACGAAAAGAGACTCACCGCTATTTGTCATGGTCAAACGTACCAAAAACGGATGATCATGGCATTTAACAAGAAAGTCAGACCACAAGAGTATCAAGTTGGAGACCTGGTAATCAAGCACATCATTCTTCCTCAAAGTGATCCCAAGGGAAAATGGACCCCCACATATGAAGGGCCATTTGTGGTTAAACATGTCTTCTCAGGAGGAGCTATGATTCTAACCACTATGGATGGTGACGACCTTCCTCACCCCGCCAATGCAGACATAGTAAAAAGATACTACACATAAATTAAAGACCCGCTAGGTTGACACACCTAGGCAAAAGTAAGGGCTTCCCGGCGAACCAAAAGGGTCCGAGCAAAAATAAGGGATGAAACGAAAAAAGTCTGTACACCCGGCAAGTCGAAAACCTGAAAAGGCGGCTTGGGCAAAAATGGGTATCCCGGTGGACTGAAAACCCGAAAGGGCAGTCCAGGCAAAAGTTAGGGATTAAAGCGTAATACTATGTCTCATTGAATCACCTTGCATCCAGAATCCGGTATCAACATCAAGTTCAGACGGCATCGATCAATCAGCTTCATCTTCAACTGAGCAGCCAAGTGATGAGACGCTCGAAGATATAAAGGCGATAGCAGAGTTGGAACCCAGTGGGATTATCTTTCTTCACATAGCTATTTTGTTTTCCTTTTTCACAAAATTGTATAAACTCTGTTTGTTCGGCGGCGTTCTCTTACTAGGACGTCAGCCTCTTGTACATAAACGCCTATTTACAGGCAAATTCAAAAATCAATACAAATTCACTTTTCAGACCAATTGCCAATTGTTTTTTTCCTTTTTCTGTTTTGTTTTGTAAAGAACGTCCAATGTTCAATTGTGATATATGCATTTGACACTAATTGCTAACTCATAAATATTTGAATACGAAACAAAGGATTAATTACAGGTAACATCAGAAACAGGGGCAATAATGAGTTGTCTAAGCAATCTAATTGCTTTGCCCACCGAGGTACCAAGGTAAGTTCGGATAAAGAAGGTAACCCAGATACCTTCACTCCCCCCAGAGTAAGACCAATCAACAATACTCGCCCCTAGCAAAGTTGGTCTCCCATCAGCCCCGAAAAGGCATAGTACCCCTAGCAAGTCGGCGATACTCTCCCCAAGCAGAGTTAGTCTACTGTCAGCCTTAAGGAAGTTGGATTATCCCCAGAAGATCTCAATATTCCCCAGTGGAGTATATAGATGTTCCTAAGCAAGCATCCCCGACAGTCTTGATCTAAGATTGTTCCCCGGCGGTATACCGGACATCCAGTGGAGCCACTTCCCCAGTACAGTTCAAAAATCTCCCCAGGAGAGTTGAATCAATCTCCCCAGTAAGAAGCTTATCCCCAGTAGATTCTGGAGGCTTATCCCCGGTAGAGTCCGGAAGCTTGTCCCCTGCAGAGTACGAACGCTCTCCCTGACTTTATTCAGAAGGTTTCCCCACCAGGATATAACTGGGTTATCCTCAGCCCATTGCCACGGAAAGGTCGTCCCCAGCGAAGTCTTCCTATTCCCAGTGGAGTTCATCAAATCTTCCAACAGAGCTCAACAATGGTATCCCCAACGGAGTTATCATCAACATCTCAACAAAGTACCTCTCTCCCCACAAAGTAGTTCCCCGCAGAATAATCTCTTCAACAAAGTTTATTACTCAGCGGAGTCATCTTCTCCTACAGGTTTATTCTCACAACCGTCATCCCCAGCAGAAACGAAGAGCTCTACTCTTCACCATCAGCCCAGGATTTAGCTTCCCGGCATTCGTCAAGGATTTATTTTCCTAGACAAAAATACATTCATAGACATTTCACATTATGATACACCATGACACATGCATATACGCATCATGAACATACAATCTCATTTATTTTGAGAACATCATGCATTTCATACATCATGACATCGCATACAACTAATGTTTTGTCTTTTCAGGACTAAAGTCAATACAAAGATAATTACTATCAACTCTCGCAATTCCAAATTCGATTCCTGTATCCGGCCAGGGCATATCTGTGAGCGACTAATTCCAGACTCGATTCCTGTGTCCTGCCAGGGCACGTCTGAAGAGTTTGAAGATTCGATTCCTGTATCCGGCCAGGGCATATCTGTGAGCGACTATTTTCCAGACTCGATTCTTGTATCTTGCCAGGGCACGTCTGAAGAGTTTGAAGATCCGATTCCTGTATCCTGCCAGGGTGTATCTGTTGACGACTATTTTCCGGACTCGATTCCTGTATCCTGCCAGGGCACGTCTGAAGAGTTTGAAGATCCGATTCCTGTATCCTGCCAGGGTGTATCTGTTGACGACTATTTCCAGACTCGATTCCTGTATCCTGCCAGGGCACGTCTGAAGAGTTTGAAGATCCGATTCCTGTATCCTGCCAGGGTGTATCTGTTGACGACTATTTTCCAGACTCGATTCCTGTATCCTGCCAGGGCACGTCTGAAGAGTTCAAAGATCCGATTCATGTATCCTGCCAGGGTGTATCTGTTGACGACTATTTTCCAGACTCGATTCCTGTATCCTGCCAGGGCACGTCTGAAGAGTTTGAAGATTCGATTCCTGTATCCTGCCAGGGCGTATCTGTTGACGACTATTTTCCGGACTCAATTCCTGTATCCTGCCAGGGCACGTCTGAAGAGTTTGAAGATCCGATTCCTGTATCCTTCCAGGGTGTATCTGTTGACGACTATTTTCCGGACTCGATTCCTGTATCTTGCCAGGGCATGTCTGAAGAGTTTAGAGATTCGATACCTGTATCTAGCCAGGGCATATCTACATAAAGAGTTTGAAGATCAACCCCTGTAACAGGCCAGGTAATTATTTTTTTTCTTTCTCAGGTACGCAAGTTCTCGCTAAGGAATCTCTTACGCGATAGACACCTAGATGGCATCTATAAGCCCATCCACATACCAACAGTCTCCAAATGGCATCTATAAGCCCATTCCCGACAAGGCTCTGTCACACCTCCAAATGGAATCTATAAGCCCATCCTCCTATCCACTATCTCTCCAAATGGCATCTATAAGCCCATTCCTGCCATCACGTTGTTGATACTCTACTATGTGAGTGCAAATTTCTGGGCACTCTAGTGTTCAATCATCTTCCACCTTCATATTACGAAAGGCACGCCAGCCAATCTACATCCTCAGGTATAAGAAGATTGAACAGGGGCAACTGTTGTACCCCAAAATTTTCCCTCCCATATTCTTCAAGATGTGTCAAGATCAAGCTTCAAAATCTCTCAAGGGTTGCACAGTCCAATTGTCTCCTAACACAGTCAAAATTAGGGTTTTGGTTCTTGCAAAGAAATTTAGGTTTTCAAGGGTCCAATCAAGTCCCATATGCATATATACATTGTCAAGCATCCATATGTCAAGTTTCAAGACTCACAGCATCAAGTTGCACAGTCAAAAACCCTAAATGCTTCACAGTCAACTGCAGGGGCAAAATGGTCATTTGATAGTCAAAAGTCAAAATTTTTGGTCAACATCTTATTTTGAAGCCACAATCATCATTTGATCAATTCTTGATCATGATTCCGCAAGCATGGCTCAAAAAGTCTCAAGATGCAAAAGCTTTTATTTCTGGACAGCTGAAAAGTCAACTGCAAATTGACCAAGGCATAAATTCTTCATGGTTCATCAGAAAAATCCCATCCAAAGCTCATTTTGAAGGGGATGACATTTCCTACAACTCATCTTCACACTCCAAGTCCAAGAAATGCTCTCACAAAAAGTTATCAATTTCAACATTATAGGTCATTTTCAAAAGTCAACAAAAAGGCACTTTAAGTCAAAGACCATAACTTGAGATTGGTAAATCAAAATGACATGGGACCAAAGGCATTGGTTAGAGGACTTCAAGACCTTTCCAAAATGTCCAAAAACATGTCCATAGCTTCAAAATTGAGCAAGATATGCATTGGAGAAGTTGGGAAATTTTCATGAATTTGCAAAAGTCAACTTTGCCTAAAACACTTCAATTTTGCTAATGGGCCTCAAATTCTTTCTTGAAACTTTACCCAAAGCCTATGCACGACCCATTGAGCTTAAAATGATTTATTTTCTTATTTTTAATTAATTAATTGAATTTTTATTATTATTAATTCATTTAATTGGTTTTAATTGTAGAAAAATATCAAAGCATGGTTGTCAAATCTTTTTATGAAGCAAATACACTCCACACATGCTAAAGATTTCATGCATCATCCAAGGGGACAAGATCTTCCATAATTGGCAAGGTTTTCATTGAAAAAGATTGAAAATTACATGATTGAAAATCAAGGATTTGAAACATTAATTCATGGACTTTTGGGCTTAATTCTAACCTAATTCCATTCACATACAAAGGCACAAGCTAACCCTAGTGTAGAAGACACGTGAAAGCTGCTAAAAACTCCATAGCCAATTTGCAAAAACTCAAGAAAATTGTGAAACTGATTTCATACTTGCAGCGCGTTTCAAAGCCTAAAAAGGATTCAATCACCTTGCCTAAGTCTCCAGGAAGCTATTACTATCAAGAACAAGCTCTCATACTCAAAGAAACGGTAAAACAAAGTCATGGTTTGAACGAATATTTTCATAATCGAAACCTAATTTTTATGCATCATTGACATGTTTTGCTAATTGATTTGTATTACTGACATCCCCCTGAAGCTTTTGGTATAGTTGAATCGTGCTGAAACTGCCTAAATCAAAATCCACCATGGGCGATATCTAGGGTTCCAAGGTTCAAAAATTAGGGCTTTGCGTATGCTGTAAAATTAGACCTCAAGCCATATATGGACAAATTCGTTGCAACAAGACGAATCGAATGAAACCCTCGCGCTCAATTTATGTGATCCACAGGGCTATTCGCTATTTTTGAGACTTTTGCTTTGTGGGGGTTTAAACCCCCCGCTATCTTATTCATGTTTACAAGTACAAACGAAGAAGGAGATAGCGTGGCAGTGCATGGTTGGGTAGTTCAAATCTGGCGCGCTTTATTTTGTCTTATACCACTATGATTGTTTTTCTTACATAATAATTATTGTCCATTATATTTACAAACGCGCTTGGTGGCTCAGTTGGTTGGGAATGTGGCTGGTAGGTATTGGGACCTGGGTTCGATTCCCAGGTCCCCCCATATAATTGATGATTTTTGTTTTAACATGTTCTAGTGCAGCGTTCGTTCAAAGGCCCACCATACGTACTCACGCTTATGCCTGCCAAGTGGACATGGGATCAATTCAGTGGCCACAGAATGAAGCCCATGGTATGCTCTAGTCAGCCAGCAAGCACGTTATGCCAAAAAGTCAACAAGGCCTTGTGCTTCTTGGGCCTGAATTGCTTCAAAAACCTCCACTTTGGACCAGACACCCCCTTGGTTTGCTTTGCATTTTTAAATTTTCTTTTCTTTTCTTTTAATTTCTTTTAATTATTTAACTATTATTAATTCACCATAAAATAATTTTTCCATAATAAAAACAGAAAATCAAAATACAAAATATATTTAATTATTTATTAATTTCCTCACTAATTTATTTTTGTAAATAAACTCTAATAACTAATCTAGGTTAATTTAGGTTTAAAATCCAATCTTTTTCTTAATAAATAAAATTCTATAGAATTAGGTTTTGATTCTTTTTTTATCATTATTTATCATTATTATAATTATTAATTACTATTATTTTTGTACATAAATATGTAAATTACTTAATTAGCTTAAATTAGGTCAACTTTAATATTTTCATTAATAATTAAAATAAACTTAGAATTAGGGTTTTCTCTTGATTTTATTTTCTTTATTTCATTAAATACAAAAAACATAAAAAAACACTTTCTTTTCTTTAATTAAATAATTAATTAGGTTTTAATTCAATTTAATTTCAAGCAAAAGGGTCCAAAACCCTCAGACGTTCAGTTTAATTCTTTTCGCGCATTATTTTTCTTATTGATTATTATGTAACTGCTTTCCGGATGTAATAGTAATTAGGTTTATTACTTTTTTTTTACTTTCTGCATCTTTATCAAAAACGGGTCTTTGTATTTTGGCGATGTATAGACCCGCGCCTTGTAATAGCGTAGCTTTTACCTTTCCGTATTTTACTTTCCGCACTCTTAAATTCTAAATTGCATGAAAGAATGTATGTTAACTAAAAACAACGCGTAGCTCACAATGCCATGATCAAAGATAAAACATAACATGAAAACAACACACAATACACACACCACTTCTAGGGTACGCCTCACTCGTTGCCTTCGAAACGTGGTCGTCAAGTATAGGACGTTTTAGCGGTCGCTCTTATGTCCATGATCCAGTTGCCTCGAAACAGTTGCCTCGAAACGGTTGCCTCGGATTAAAAAAGGATCTAGGACATTAGGGTTACTTCTAAGGTATCCTAACTGTTGCTTCAGTGACCATACTGTCCCTACAATCGAATTGACCCGAACACCTCCAACGATGGTGCTACCTACCTCTCAATGGTGGGATGGAACTACCTTAAGGACTTTTACACAGCCTAATTCCTTAGGGTAGGTAGATGACTCATGGGTACTTGCTCTCTAAAAAAACAAAACAAAATCTTTTCACACGGACACTTTCAAAAGCTTTCACAACAAATTTTTCAAACACTCTTGAGGACAGATACAAGAGTCATTCAGAAATCTTTCAATGAAACTTTTTCAAACCCACTCACATTTTGAAAAGCAAACACTTTGAAAACATAAGAGCAAGTATCTAAGAGCCCGTGGATAACCACGGATAGAAAGGGTGCTAACACCTTCCCTTTCTATAAATCTACCTCCCGAACTGAGAAACAATCTCATAAGGAGTTTTGCTGTGCTTTTGTCCTGTCCATGTTGGAGAAAATAAAAGACGGTGGCGACTCTTGCTTCCGCGACATTTCGCGAACCAGCTAAAAACAGTCAGTTCTATTTCCACCGATCACACCCCCGTACTCAGAAAATCTCAAAAAGGAATTTTTCTGTGCTTTTTTCCTTTCCTTGCTGGATAAAATAAAAGTCGGTAGCGACTCTTGCTTACCTCGACATTTTGCAAACACAAACGCAAAACACAAACCAGCATTTCAAACAGTTCCGGTTCTGCCACCTTATCACATCGTGCCACCACATCCTTAAAGAAAACTAAAGTTTAGACTACCCAGGTACATATAGGCACTCTCTTCCACATGTTCTTTCTTACCATTATAGATTAGCACCTGAAACCTTTCATACTCCACTAGGTTTTTGAAAAGAGGCCACAATCTTCCATTGATCCAGACGGTTCCGACCATAGTGATGGTTACTGTTGTACCCCAAAATTTTCCCTCTTGTTTATCAAGAATTTGCTCACAAGATCACATTGGGTTCAAGACTGCACTAGGGTTTGATCAGCTCAAGACATCTCCTTATGCACTGATGACCAAAATTAGGGTTTGAGTTTGCACAAGGATTTTTGAACTTCCAATGCCCCATATGAATTTCATGAATCATTATGGACCCTCAAGATTACTCATGTCAAGTTTCAAGCCTTGGATCACACTTTTGATCAGTCAATTGAACATTTGACCTAAAAATCAGTTGTATTGGGGAAAAAGCCAACCATGGACAATTTACAGTCAAACTTAATAATTTTTGATCCACATCAACATCCTAGACTCCTATGTATCACTTGATCAAGTTTGGATCACAATTCCTCAAGAAATTTGATCAAATCTCCAAAAGGGCAAAATGGTCAAAATTAGGGTTTTGACATAGAAAATGATCAATTGGGTTAAGGCATGATCTAAAGAGTTCAATTACATCACTTTTACCTAATGACATGATTAAAAACATTGCAAATCCATTGGATTGACAAATGAATTTTGCAGTCCACTGGTCAAAAGTCAACTGTATACTGAAAAGTCAAACTTTGACTTTTTGGTCAAAATCAAATGCCAAAGATCATAATTAATCAAAACATGTCAAAATATGAAACTTGTTCAACAAGAAATCAAAGATTCAAGATTTTGTTTTGAAAAGATGAAATTTCTTAACTTAGAAATTTTTCTAAGTATAGAAAATTTCTTATTTTTTCATAACTTTGATCCAAAATTTCACCATGATACAAAATGATTCAAGAGAAACTTCCAACATGAAAGTTGTAGATATCCATGAAAACTACAACTTTGATTCATACAATTTCTCCTAAAAATGCTTGGATCTCAAGATATAATTTTGTGAATACATGCTTATGAACTAAAAATAACTTAGTGAAATTTTGCCCTAGTTAGGCAGATTTTTGACCTAACCTCATGGGAATTTTTCACATAGTTCCAAGAGGAATATTCAAAATCAATTCAAAGATGAGTTATAAATCACATTTCAAGCTTTCCAAAATGTCCAAGAACTCCTTAAGATCATTTTTGAGTAGGGAGAATCGAAGAGATGAAGTTGGTGTTTTGTCACTTGGATTTCAAGCCATTTTGTGAAGAACTTTGAATCCAATCTCCAAGCAGGTTGTACAAATCTCACTTTACAGGATTCTAACTTGACTTTCACTCTATAATTAAATATTTTCACAGCTGTTGGAAGCTTTAATCCAAGCATTCAACGCATTGTACAAGAATAATTCCATTTTGGGAAGAAAGACAACATTGTCATTTTAGAAAAGCAAGCTTTATACAAAGTCAGCTTGCATTTGTTTTTTCTACACAAACACACTCTACACAATTAGAACAAGTGTGTTTAAAGGTTTTAGCCACCCTACAAGCCTTATACTTCATATTGAAACCATGCTTGCTAGCTTTGCTTAAAAAATAAGTAACCAAGCCAAAACATGTGAGTCTCAAGTTCTGAGTTGTTACAAGCCTCAAAACTTCTTGCTTATAAGTATACACACTATTTGCAAGTTGACACACAAATGCTAAGACTCCAAAACACTCCAAACACTCTGCAACTCAGAATCTGCCATAACTTGACAGTTTTGAACCTCACATAGCCATCTTCAAATCCACTCGTGCGTATTAAGTTTTAACCACCCAAACACTTAATATACATCATAGCAAAGTGATCCAGGACCCTGTTTCAAGACTGTAGGTCCTCCATCACCATCCACAATTTTCAAATATCAAGCTTGCAGGTTGACTTGAGTAGATAGATTTAGGGACTTTCAAGGCAAAGTAAGAATTGGGATACACTCAAGGAGGTCCAGGCAAGCTAAACAGATCCTCAGGCCTTCTCAAAAGTTGCTCAAACTCCATTCACGACTCTAGATGCAAGAGATAAAAACTAAAACTTCTATCTCTTTATACAAGCATCATTTGATCTTGATTTGTGAAAACAAAATATAGATATCCTTGTCTAAAGCTAACCATGTTCATAGTTTTCATTTATATTAACTGTGTATAGAGAATTTTGGATTTGAACTTTCTGTAAAACTTAGGTTTCAATTTAGGGCCAGTAAAATTAGATTTTATCTTTGAGTTTTAGTTTACATAAGTTATATGGTTGAATTAGTGGGAAGAAACACCACAACTTTCATGTTTGAACTTTCCATTTTTGTAGAAAAATGAGGGAGATACAGGTGGTCCGGCCATGGCTCAAGGTTGAAGATGAAGTTGCCTTCAGAAAGCAGTTTCTAATATATATATTTATGGTTTTGTTTATATAAACGAATATACAGCCATCCCAGTGGTAAGGCAGCGCGCGTTATTGCTAGAGGTCATGGGTTCGAGCCTCAACGAGCTGCCTTTTGCATTTTCTCATATTTTTCCTTTTTTTTTGTCTCTTGCAGCGCTGGGCCTCCACTTCATGGGCCTACTGTTTTTTTTCTAACATTTACTCCCCTGTCTGCTTATGATACCCCCCTGACCCATTATTATTTTATTTTTATTCTCATTTTAATTTCTAAAAATGCCAAAAAATCATAAAATGTATAAAAAAAAGTATATTTTATTTTGATCACACTTTATTTATTTTTACTAATTATCTTGTAAATTAATTTAAAACTGGATTATTATTTGTTTTAATATATTTATTTTAATATAAAAAAGACCAAAAATATTTTCATAATGCCATATATTATTTTCAAGATAAAAAATACAAAAAACACTTTTTCTTTAAACTTTATTTCTTTTAATCAACTAAATAGAATTAGGGTTTTATTCAAAAATATTTTCCTAATTAATTTCTTTTCCTAATTAATTTAAGTTAATTTAATTTTGATTTAATTATTTTTCTCTAATTAGGTTTAGGTTAAAATCTCTTTCATATATAAATCCAAACACAAAAATCATTTCTTTCAATTTGCATTTGTACTTTATATATTTCTTCAATTATTTGTACATGTTCAATTTGGTTGTAATGGATTAATTAGGTTTATATTATTGCAATCCCCATTCATAAATTGTATACCCCCTCCCACAAATGTTGTAATAGCATAGTAACTTTAAATTTCACAATTTATCGCTTTTACATAATGTGCTAGTAATTAGGGCTTGTATGGAAAGAATAAAATCAATCAAATAGAAAACCCTAATTCAATACAAAAACAAGCATGAAAATGACACACTTGCACACAAGCACCCCTAGGGTTACTCCACTTGGTTGCCTTATACAAAATGGCCATATTACGCATGTAAAGTATCTTAGCAAAAAACAAACAAATATAAGATCATAGTCCCTCGATGGTGCTATTCAAAGTTGCCTTACAAAATGATCTTGGTCCCTCAAAAATGCTAAGATACTTTGCAACATTGCTAATCATGGTTATACGATGACCTACGCCCGTCCCGTTTACATCCAAAGATAGGGTTGCTTACTGTGATCGGTGGATCTGGAACTGACTGTTTAACGCTGGTTCGCGAAATTTCGCGGAAGCAAGAGTCGCCACCGTCTTTTATTTTCTCCAAATGGAAAGGACAAAAGCACAGAAAAATTCCTTAAAGAGATTGCTCTCGGTTCGGGAGGTAGGTTATAGAAAGGGAAGGTATTAGCACCCTTTCTATCCATGGTTATCCATGGGCTCTTAGGTACTTGCTCAATGTGTTTTCAAAATTGGTTTGTTTGCTTTTTAATGTGGGTTTTAAAAAGTTTCTTTGAAAAATTTCAGTTCGACTCGTACGTCAGAGTGTTTGAAAAATTTGCTTTGAAAGCTTTTTGAAAAGTGTCGGTGTGAAAAGTATTTTTGATTTGTTTTGAAGAGAGCAAGTATCATTGAGAACCTACCTACCCTAAGGAATTCGTCTGTGTAAATGTCCTTTAAAGTAATGCCATCCCACCATTGAGAGGTAGGTAGCACCACCGTTGGAGGTGTTCGGGTCAATTCGATGTTCGGGACATGGTGATCACCAGAGCAATGGGAAGACACCTTAGAAGCTACCCTCATGCCAGGTTCCCGGATCATGAGGACTTACTAAGACATCCTCTACTCGACGATCACCTTTCGAAAGGCAACAGTGAGGCGTACCCTAGGGGTGGTGTGTGCGAATTGTGTGTCGTTTTCATTTGCATTTGTCTTGTCATGTTAAGGTGATCTACGCTTGATTTTATTATGGCCATTCATTCTTTCATGCTTTTTGTTAACAGTTAAAAGTTTGCGGGAAGATAAATCTAGACTATTACAAATGGCGCGGGTCCACATCGCCAAAATTAAACCGGACCCGATTTGACGGAAAATAAATAAAGCAAATAAAAGAAAGTGCGAAAAGTTTAAGTTACAACGCTTTGGGAGAGATACATAATGAATTAAGCGAAATAAAATAAATGCAAATTAAACAAATTACGAACGAGGGCGTTGGACCCTTTTGCAAAAAATTAAAGCTAATGAATTTAATTAATTGGAATTAATGAGGAATAAAAAAGATTAAAAATTGAAAAGGAATGTTTTTTGGTGTTTTTTGTATTTTTTAAGTTTAATAGAAAATAAAATGCAAACCCTAATTCTATTTATTTTTAAGTTATTAAGAAAAATATTGAGTTTTTAACCTAATTTAAACCTAAGTTATTTATACAATTTAATTATAAAAATAAGTAAATAAATATATTATGGTAAAAAAGGAAAATTAAAAAAAGAATAAAATTTATTAAACCTAATTCTACTTTTTTTTGTATTTTTGTTTATTAAAAAAGAATTAAAATTGCAAAAACCCTAATTATACTAAATTCAATTATACAATTTATTTATGAAGATAAAAAAATAAAAACTATTTATTACATTTTTTGTTTGTTTCTGATTTTTTATGATGTTTTTTTATATTGTGAAAAAATAATAATTAATTTAAACAACTAAAGAAAATAAAACAACAATAAAAAATAGAATAAGAAAAAAAAATAGAGAAAGCAAACCAGGGGGGGTTCAGGCCCCAATTGTGAGGTGTTGATTCAAAAGTTCTGGCCCAATCTTACAAGGCCTGATTGACTTTCGTGCAAGCATGTTGTGCATTGACTGAAGTGTAGCGTGCTCTTTGATTCTTGGCCTTGGATTAAATCTCCAGATGAACGTGGCTGGCTTGATGATGGAGGCACATAGTATACCCACAAATCAAGCGCTGCATGGGATTAATTAATGAAAAATAATATTGAACATGTGAAAGACCTGGGGTTCGAACCCAGGTCATGTACCTCCACTACCAATCCTGCTTGCCAGCTGAGCTACACGCGCATTCAAATATATTGTGACAAATAAATAACAAAAGGAAAAAGGAAAGCATTAGTGGTTGAAGCGCGCGAAATTTCAAACGCACCAACCACCGTTCGCCACGACTTCGTCTCCTTCATGTTCCCTGTAACACAAACACCAAAAGCAACGGTTTTGAACGCGTTGCATTAGGCAGGCTATTGAAAAATAGCGACTAGCGCTATGATGTATATAAATTGATCGTGAATGGTGTTTCATGTTCGTCCAGGCTTGCTGAATACAACCATCATGGTCTTGAGGGCCAATTTTACTTGATCTTAAAAGCCCTAATTCCTTGTCCTGAAAACCCTAGAATTTAAACATGGTGGAATCGAATATAACGCGTAATAATTCAATCAAAAGCATTGGTTAGCTTCGAAACATCACACTGAACAAGAATCCATAAATAAAAATGCAAAAAGATGCGTGAATTATGATATACGATTTTGAAAATTTCGTGACACAGTTTGAGTTTAATCTACCAATTCTTTGTGTTTGAGTTGTTGTTCTTGATTGGCACACGTTCAGAGAACCACAATGAAGCTATTGGAATCAAGATTAAGGCTTGAATCGTCCTCCAACAATGATTTCAGAATTTTGTTTTCAAGCAATTTTTTCAAGTTGCAAATCTGTTCTTTAGCGCAGCTTCCAGTGTCCAGCATTAGGTTTTGAATCATGCTTATGTATTGAAGCTATTAGGTCAAGAAAATTGCATAAAATCCATGGCCATAATGGTTTTCAATATTTGATTTCTTAAGGATCTTTTCCATATCTTTTCATGTGTATTTTGCTCTCAATCATGCCAATCAGCTCCAAATCTTTCCCCATTTGCATTTACACGAAATATTGAGTATCAACCATGCATAAAAAGATTGGTTAAAGCAAATTAGATATTTTTCATGTATTTAAATAATTTAAATGAATTAATATAAATAATAATTCAAATAAATAAATAAAAAATGAGAAAATACTTCCCTTTGGGCCAAGTGGTCGTGCATGTGCTTGGAATGATGAATCTTGGAAGAAAAATGGGCCCATTAGCAAATTTAGGTCATTTGAACCATTGTTGACTTTTCAAAATATCCAAAAATTTCCCAACTTCCACAAGGCATAACTTGCTCAATTTTTAAGCTTTTCACATGTTCTTGGACATTTTGGAAAGGTCTTTGAGTCCTCTAACCAATGTCTTTGGTCCCATGTCATTTTGATTTACCAATCTCAAGTTATGGCCTTTGACTTAAAGTCCCTTTTTGTTGACTTTTGAAAATGACCTATAATGTTGAAATTGATAACTTTTTGTGAGTACATTTCTTGGACTTGAAGTATGAAGAGGAGTTGTATGAAATGTCTTTCTCTTCAAAATGAGATTTGGATGGAATTTTTCTGATAATCCATGTGAAAGTTATGCCCTGGTCAATTTCAGTTGACTTTTTCAGCTGTCCAAATATAGTAACTTTTGCATCTTTGATGATTTCTGAGCCAAATTTTGAGAATCATGATCAAGCATTGATCAAATGATGTTTGTGGCTTCAAAATGATATGTTGACCAAAAATTTGAACTTTTGACTGTCAAATGACCATTTTGCCCCTACAGTTGACTGTAGTGCAATTTAGGGTTTTGACTGTGCAATTTTGAGCTGAATGCCTTGAAACTTGATATGAGGATGCTTGACCATCTTTGTAAGCATATGAGACTTGATTGGGCCTTTGAAAACTTCATTCTCTTGATCAGAACCCAAACCCTAGTTTTGACTGTATAGGAGACCTTTGCACTGTGCAACCCTTGGGGAGTTTTGTGACTTGGCTTGGCAATTTCTTGAAGAATATGGGAGGGCAAATTTTGGGGTACAACAGTTGCCCCTGTTCAATCTTCTTAAACCTGAGGATGCAGATTGGCTGACGTGCCTTTCGTAATCCGAGGGTGGAAGATGATTGGACACTAGAGTGCCCAGAAATTTGTGCTCACATATTAGCAGTGTGATGGGGGAATGGGCTTATGGATGCCATTTGGAGATTGCTGGATAGGATGATGGGCTTATAGATGCCATCTGGATGTTGATCGCGTAGGAGATTCCTTGGAGAGAACCTACATACCTGCAAAACAGAAAATGAGTACCTGACACGTTGCAGGAGCTGATTTTAGATGCTTGGCATAGATATGTCCTGACTGGTTACAGGAGCTGAGTCTGGAGCTTCAAACAGCGATGAAAGAACCAGGGATGGTTACTGCCTTAGCATGAATTATAAGAGAACCTTGGGTGATTTTAACTTCAACAACGCTCGTTGAGAAAAATCTTAGCGGGAATTACCATCTTTGCAGTATCAGAACGGGAACCATAGACCTTTATAATCTGAAAGGGAATCACCTCACTCGCCGTTGGAGAGGGAATCATGGGAAAAGGAATTGTCACCTCACACACCGTCGGAGAGGGAACCATAAGAGACTATCACCTCACACTCACCGTCGGAGAGGGAAACATCTGAAAAGGACTTACCACCTCACGCACTTGTCGGAGAGGGGACCATAGGAGATTATCACCTCACACTCATCGTCGGAGAGGGAAACATATGAAGAAGGAATTACCACCTCACGCACTTGTCGGAGAGGGGACCATAGGAGACTATCACCTCACACTCATCGTCGGAGGGGGAAACATCTGAGATAACTTCTACTGAGTCTTTATCAGAAAAATCTGTTGGGAGTCGATTTAGCTGGACTAGAGAAGGCTTTGAAATATGTTTGAGAATTTCAACTGCATCTTTCCTGAAAGGTAAAGGTCAGTCATATGCAATGCATGATATGGATCAAGCAATGATGTTCTCAACATAAATGAGATTTGTATGACATAATGCGTCTATGCATGCTATAATGATATGTGTGATGTTTTATGAATGCTTTCGTCTAGGAAAGTAAATCCTTGACGGTTGCCGGGAAGTTATATCCTGGGCTGATGTTGAAGAATAGATTTTGCTTCCGCTGGGGATGATAACTGCAAGAATACCGGTAGGAGAAGATGACTCCGTTGCGGAATAAACTTGGCAAATGGAAGATTCTGCGGGGAGAAAAGATACTCTAGCGACCATGCTGGGAAGCAATACTCTGTGGGAAGAGGGATGCCTTGCTGAGTGTTGATAATAATTTGCTGGGGATAAGAAGACTGTATTGACGACGACCTTTCCGTGGCTTTTGGCTGAGGATAACCCAGTTATATCCTGTTAAGGAAATAACTCTTTGAATAAAGCCGGGAGACGCGTTCGTGTTTTGCGAGGATAAGCTTCCAGAATCTACTGGGGATAAGCTTACTGCTTGGGGGGTATGAATTCCAATTTTCTTGGGGAAAATTGGGTTGGACTTTCTGGGGAAGTTTTGGACTGTAAGTTGAAGGAGGGCACATATGTAGGGTTGCCTGCTGATGAGCTCGTGTAAAACCGCATCTGAAATGGAGAAGGAACCTGGGTAGGGTTACTTTGATGATGAGTTCGTGTAAAACTGTATCTGAAATGGAGAAGGAACCTGGGTAGGGTTACTTTGATGATGAGTTCGTGTAAAACTGTATCTGAAATGGAGAAGGAACCTGGGTAGGGTTACTTGGCGAAGTAAGTTCATGTAAAACTTCTTGATGAACCGGGGTGAGGTTATCTTGAGCTAAATCCACGTAAGATTTCTAGGGGGAACCGGGGTCAGGTTGCCGTATGGTAGGTTTGTGTAAAACTTCTTGACGAACCGAGGTGAGGTCATCTTGAGATAGGTCCATGTAAGACTTTAGGAGGAACCGGGGTTAGGTTACTCGGATAAGTTTGTGTAAAAACTTCTTGATGAGCCGGGGTTAGGTCATCTTGAGATAGGTCCATGTAAGACTTTAGGAGGAACCGGGGTTAGGTTACTCGGATAATTTTGTGTAAAACTTCTTGATGAGCCGGGGTTAGGTCATCTTGAGATAGGTCCATGTAAGACTTTAGGAGGAACCGGGGTTAGGTTACTCGGATAAGTTTGTGTAAAAACTTCTTGATGAACCGGGGTTAGGTCATCTTGTGGAGGAGGAGTCTGTGTATGACTTTGTCTGAAGGTTGAGAAGAAACCGGTGTTGGGTTGCATGATTTTGATTAAGTGGATGATTGTCCTGTTTGGTCTCGGACGTTAGCCCACGATCTGGAATTCGTAGAGGTAGATGGTAATCATCCTTATGTTGATCTGTCCTTTGTACTTTGGTTGACAGAGCAATTGGATCGCCTGGATAACTCATTATTGCCCCTGTTTCGGAGGTGAGGGAAGAGGATACCTGTGTGGGTGATTGACAAATCCTCGGGTAGACAAGTGACGAGATACCGGAACATAGTCGTACGCTTTGATCCCTAACTTTTGCCTGAACCGCCCTTTCGGGTTTTCAGTCCACTGGGATACCCATTTTTGCCCAGGCCGCCTTTTCAGGTTTTCGACTTGCCGGGTGTACATGTTTTTTCATTTCATCCCTTGTTTTTGCCCGAACCCTTTTGGTTCGCCGGGAAGCCCTTATTTTTGCCTAGGTGTGTCAACCTAGCGGGTCTTTGATTATGCGCAATATTTTTTCGACTATGTCCACGCTCTCAGAATGTAGGGAGTTGCCCCTGTTGGAAGTATTTTACCATGCCCCAGATAATGGGCAATGCTCCTACTGTGCCCCTTGACTGGAGGTACTTCTGTTCACAGGGTGTTCATCGTGCGAATTTCCCTATTGTTCAAACAAATAGTCATATGCAAACAAGGTTATTTTAATAATGCAAAAGTCTATGTCTGTCTTGAATTTTGAAAATGCATTTTTTGTAATACAGTGCGATATCAACTCAATATTTTACAGCAAACCTTCAGGAGTCAGGATACCTTTGTAACAGTATTGCTTTCGAACTAACCCATGCTTCAGCTAGGACTTTTAAGGGTTATATCGTGGCCTGGTTCACGGTTTAAGAAACAAAGGATAAAGGCTCAAATTATTTGTACCCACCCGCTCTTCGTGATGTTCTCCAAACCTAAACTCAGTTGATCGTGCGTCAGACCTTGTTTGAGTCTTTGTTCTGATGTTCCAATGATGGTTCAGATGTTGATGATTTCTTTTGAATAGGCAGTCATTTTTGCTTTGGTTGTGAGACCTCTTGCTTGATTTTCGTTATCCCTTTCTTTTTTGCCTGAACTGTTTCCCTTTTTGGAATTACAGTCAGCGGGATGCCCCAGTTTTGTAAGTCTTCTTTATTGGTTTTGACTTTTTGGGCTTTTCATTTATGATTTTTTTTTTGATAATGACTGCCCGTCCTTATGATTGTTCGGAACCATCACTGTCTTTTGTTTTTGAAAAACTCATTTAGTGACATTCATTGTGCGCTTGGATCAACTGAGAGAACTACCCTGCCCCAGGTTATGATTAAGGGTTTTGATTTTCGAAAATAAAAACTCCTACTTCTTTGGCTCTGATGGGTTGACGAGGGATTATCATCCTTATAACTCCAGTGTTTAGGGATTGAAACAATGCCTGTACCTCATCAGCGGGGTTTGTTCAAAAGCATAATGTAGATTGTAGTATCGTTTTCGTCATCCTCCCTCAAGAGGTTTAGAATTTTCAGTTAAGAGTTGATCATCGCAAAAATATGAAAGCAGTTTTAAGCGTAGTAAACATAATTAAATCAAGACAGACATGTGTAATGCATTCATGAAATAAAAGAGTTTAACATAATAATTGTTTATCTGAACAAGAAAGGAAAAATACAACTTGAATTCAAATGAACAAAAATCTCTCGACCCTAGCCATGTTTTGGAAATGGAGCCGTGATCACGTTGGGGGTCTCAGCAGATTCAAACTCGATCTCTTTGGCATCGATCATGTTCTGAATCTTGTACTTTAGTGCCCAACAGTCCTCAGTATCGTGCCCCGGGCTATCGGAATGATAAGCACACCTTGCTTCTGGATTGTAGCTAGGAGAGGAGGTCTTAGGATTGGCAGGAGGGTTGATCACTGCAATCAGGTTCATCTTCAACATGTGTTGCAATGCCTGTGACCATGGCATGTTAATGTTGGTGAATTGCCTTTTAGGCCCGTCCGGCCTTTGCTGGTTTCCCCTTTGTGGTTGACGGCGTGGTGCAGAACCAGAGATCATGACTGCCCCTGCATGTTGGTCATGACGATTCTTGTATGCAGCATTAGATTCCTTCTTCCCTGTGTAAGGCTTTTTATGAATATCAGAAGGTGTGGCCTCTTGGATTTTCCCACTTTTAATACCAGCTTCAATTCTTTCGCCAGTCAGGATGAGGTCGGTAAATCCAGCAGATGAGTTACCAATCAGGTGGTTGAAGAATGGCCCGGATAGGGTCCCCAAGAACATATCAACGAGTTCCCGGTCGGTTAATGGAGGTTGCACCCTTCCAGCAAGGTCCCTCCATTTCTGCGCATATTCTTTAAAACCTTCACTTGATCCTAACGACATACCCTGGAGTTGGGTACGCGTAGGAGCAAGGTCGGCATTATATTGATACTGCTTGTAGAAAGCAGTAGCCAACTCCTCCCAGTTACGAACCTTGGTCCCATCCAGCTAATAGAACCATTCGAGATGAGTCCCTGAAAGACTCTCCTGGAAGAAGTGGATCCACAAGTTTTTGTCCACCGTATATGGTTGAATCTTCCGAACATAGGACCTTAGATGCAGCTTGGGACAAGACGCCCCGTCATACTTAGAGAAGGATGGTGCTTTGAACTTGTGGGGGATTATCACACCAGTTGACAAACCCAGATCTCCGAAATCCAGCCCAGGTACCTGTTGAACCTCCATAGCCTTCAACCTATCCTCCAACTGTTTGTACTTGTCCTCAGCCGGAGGGTATTGTTCGTCGTTGAAATCTGTCTCGTTGTCGGAGACCACTAGACTAGGCACCTCTCTCTCATGGTGACTGCTTTCCCTCACAGATGGGGTTGTCCTCTCAGTTTCAGTCTGCGGTGTATTCCCAGATCTGCGTCTAGGGCTGAACAAAACAGTCCTCTTCTTCTTCTTTTGTTTCTTCAAGAGCAAAGCCTTCAGATCTTGTTGCCCCTAAGTCAAATTCATGATCAGCTCTTGGAACTGGGCATTCTGAGCCTGGAGGTCCTTGATAGTGTGCTCGGTTGAAGATTCAGGATTCATGACGATCGGCTGAAATAAACAGCGAAGAAGGGTAAGCAACCTGTCAAAGGGACACCTGCAATGCAATGAGATGTATGACATGCATGTAATGTTTTCAAGGACCTCGTGGGAGAAACAAGAAAATTTGTTAGCATTTGAATTTGTAGCTTGATTGAAAGAACTTCATATTGTTGAGAGTCCTTCGTCAAGGGTCAAAGGCTCACCATACCAGGTGGGTCATAGCCCCTGACAACTTTGGCTAGAGGAAAATAAATCCTTCTTGCCCCTTGCTGGACAGTTGGTTCCTCATGACCTGCATCACAAGCCCTTGAGATCCTTGAAATGGGTTAGGATGTATGCAATGGTATGATGTTATGGTATGCATGGGGTAATGTAGGTAAACCCTGTTATGAGTCCCAATTAAGGACTATAAACAAACCCTGCAAGAAATTCAGTACACTTTGTTATGAGCCCTAATTAAGGACTACAAACAAAACCTGCAAGAAACTTAGTATACTTTGTTATGAGCCCTAATTAAGGACTACAAACAAAACCTGCAAGCAGTTCATGTGTCAGATAACAAGCATGCAAGTAGGCAAGTACAAAGGCACACAAGTCACACAAGAGAAGCCCTTAGAGTTTAGGCCAGCAAGAGGTCTGGGTACTACCCTCTTGAAGTTGGTGGGTTCAACCTGTCCTAATCAAAGTAACCGGGTTCTAAGATTCCCAATATCACGGGATCGCTTTCATTGTTCATCGTTTCGATTTAGCCACTGAACTGGCGATCGAAATATTCCAGGAAAGCAACCCTCAATTGAGTGTAGTATCGAGTATCAACCAACCTCGGACTGCACCAAAGTCAGTTATCTCACTACCCTAAAGAGGCCAAGATAGTTCAATTAAGGTTCCTAAGGTCTGTTGATGCTTCACGACACCACGCGGAGGCCCCGTACTCTCCTTGACTGAACTCAAGGGTTACCGGTACACACCAAAGTGCCACATCAACGTAGCAGACTGTTTCAACCATGTCGGTATACCCCGCACAGTTCCCTCACAGCCTTGTTGCTACTTTCTAAGAAGGTATCCCCAGATCCGGGTTAGGATCTATAGAACTCCCAAGACAGTCCCACAATTTAAAGCAAACAAGGAAAGTAATTGAAAACACAGTTATGAACTAGCCCTAAGGAACACCTCACTTTATAAAGGATCCCCAGCAGAGTCGCCAGTTCTGTGATCGGTGGATCTGGAACTGACTGTTTAACGCTGGTTCGCGAAATGTCGCGGAAGCAAGAGTCGCCACCGTCTTTTATTTTCTCCAAATGGAAAGGACAAAAGCACAAAAAAATTCCTTAAAGAGATTGCTCTCGGTTCGGGAGGTAGGTTATAGAAAGGGAAGGTATTAGCACCCTTTCTATCCATGGTTATCCATGGGCTCTTAGGTACTTGCTCAATGTGTTTTCAAAATTGGTTTGTTTTCTTTTTAATGTGGGTTTTAAAAAGTTTCTTTGAAAAATTTCAGTTCGACTCGTACGTCAGAGTGTTTGAAAAATTTGCTTTGAAAGCTTTTTGAAAAGTGTCGGTGTGAAAAGTATTTTTGATTTGTTTTGAAGAGAGCAAGTATCCTTGAGAACCTACCTACCCTAAGGAATTCGTCTGTGTAAATGTCCTTTAAAGTAATGCCATCCCACCATTGAGAGGTAGGTAGCACCACCGTTGGAGGTGTTCGGGTCAATTCGATGTTCGGGACATGGTGATCACCAGAGCAATGGGAAGACACCTTAGAAGCTACCCTCATGCCAGGTTCCCGGATCATGAGGACTTACTAAGACATCCTCTACTCGACGATCACCTTTCGAAAGGCAACAGTGAGGCGTACCCTAGGGGTGGTGTGTGCGAATTGTGTGTCGTTTTCATTTGCATTTGTCTTGTCATGTTAAGGTGATCTACGCTTGATTTTATTATGGCCATTCATTCTTTCATGCTTTTTGTTAACAGTTAAAAGTTTGCGGGAAGATAAATCTAGACTATTACAAATGGCGCGGGTCCACATCGCCAAAATTAAACCGGACCCGATTTGACGGAAAATAAATAAAGCAAATAAAAGAAAGTGCGAAAAGTTTAAGTTACAACGCTTTGGGAGAGATACATAATGAATTAAGCGAAATAAAATAAATGCAAATTAAACAAATTACGAACGAGGGCGTTGGACCCTTTTGCAAAAAATTAAAGCTAATGAATTTAATTAATTGGAATTAATGAGGAATAAAAAAGATTAAAAATTGAAAAGGAATGTTTTTTTGGTGTTTTTTGTATTTTTTAAGTTTAATAGAAAATAAAATGCAAACCCTAATTCTATTTATTTTTAAGTTATTAAGAAAAATATTGAGTTTTTAACCTAATTTAAACCTAAGTTATTTATACAATTTAATTATAAAAATAAGTAAATAAATATATTATGGTAAAAAAGGAAAATTAAAAAAAGAATAAAATTTATTAAACCTAATTCTACTTTTTTTTGTATTTTTGTTTATTAAAAAAGAATTAAAATTGCAAAAACCCTAATTATACTAAATTCAATTATACAATTTATTTATGAAGATAAAAAAATAAAAACTATTTATTACATTTTTTGTTTGTTTCTGATTTTTTATGATGTTTTTTTATATTGTGAAAAAATAATAATTAATTTAAACAACTAAAGAAAATAAAACAACAATAAAAAATAGAATAAGAAAAAAAAATAGAGAAAGCAAACCAGGGGGGGTTCAGGCCCCAATTGTGAGGTGTTGATTCAAAAGTTCTGGCCCAATCTTACAAGGCCTGATTGACTTTCGTGCAAGCATGTTGTGCGTTGACTGAAGTGTAGCGTGCTCTTTGATTCTTGGCCTTGGATTAAATCTCCAGATGAACGTGGCTGGCTTGATGATGGAGGCACATAGTATACCCACAAATCAAGCGCTGCATGGGATTAATTAATGAAAAATAATATTGAACATGTGAAAGACCTGGGGTTCGAACCCAGGTCATGTACCTCCACTACCAATCCTGCTTGCCAGTTGAGCTACACGCGCATTCAAATATATTGTGACAAATAAATAACAAAAGGCAAAAGGAAAGCATTAGTGGTTGAAGCGCGCGAAATTTCAAACGCACCAACCACCGTTCGCCACGACTTCGTCTCCTTCATGTTCCCTGTAACACAAACACCAAAAGCAACGGTTTTGAACGCGTTGCATTAGGAAGGCTATTGAAAAATAGCGACTAGCGCTATGATGTATATAAATTGATCGCGAATGGTGTTTCATGTTCGTCCAGGCTTGCTGAATACAACCATCATGGTCTTGAGGGCCAATTTTACTTGATCTTAAAAGCCCTAATTCCTTGTCCTTAAAACCCTAGAATTTAAACATGGTGGAATCGAATATAACGCGTAATAATTCAATCAAAAGCATTGGTTAGCTTCGAAACATCACACTGAACAAGAATCCATAAATAAAAATGCAAAAAGATGCGTGAATTATGATATACGATTTTGAAAATTTCGTGACACAGTTTGAGTTTAATCTACCAATTCTTTGTGTTTGAGTTGTTGTTCTTGATTGGCACACGTTCAGAGAACCACAATGAAGCTATTGGAATCAAGATTAAGGCTTGAATCGTCCTCCAACAATGATTTCAGAATTTTGTTTTCAAGCAATTTTTTCAAGTTGCAAATCTGTTCTTTAGCGCAGCTTCCAGTGTCCAGCATTAGGTTTTGAATCATGCTTATGTATTGAAGCTATTAGGTCAAGAAAATTGCATAAAATCCATGGCCATAATGGTTTTCAATATTTGATTTCTTAAGGATCTTTTCCATATCTTTTCATGTGTATTTTGCTCTCAATCATGCCAATCAGCTCCAAATCTTTCCCCATTTGCATTTACACGAAATATTGAGTATCAACCATGCATAAAAAGATTGGTTAAAGCAAATTAGATATTTTTCATGTATTTAAATAATTTAAATGAATTAATATAAATAATAATTCAAATAAATAAATAAAAAATGAGAAAATACTTCCCTTTGGGCCAAGTGGTCGTGCATGTGCTTGGAATGATGAATCTTGGAAGAAAAATGGGCCCATTAGCAAATTTAGGTCATTTGAACCATTGTTGACTTTTCAAAATATCCAAAAATTTCCCAACTTCCACAAGGCATAACTTGCTCAATTTTTAAGCTTTTCACATGTTCTTGGACATTTTGGAAAGGTCTTTGAGTCCTCTAACCAATGTCTTTGGTCCCATGTCATTTTGATTTACCAATCCCAAGTTATGGCCTTTGACTTAAAGTCCCTTTTTGTTGACTTTTGAAAATGACCTATAATGTTGAAATTGATAACTTTTTTTGAGTGCCTTTCTTGGACTTGAAGTATGAAGATGAGTTGTAGGAAATGTCTTTCTCTTCAAAATGAGCTTTGGATGGAATTTTTCTGATAATCCATGTGAAAGTTATGCCCTGGTCAATTTCAGTTGACTTTTTCAACTGTCCAAATATAGTAACTTTTGCATCTTTGATGATTTCTGAGCCAAATTTTGAGAATCATGATCAAGCATTGATCAAATGATGTTTGTGGCTTCAAAATGATATCTTGACCAAAAATTTGAACTTTTGACTGTCAAATGACCATTTTGCCCCTACAGTTGACTGTAGTGCAATTTAGGGTTTTGACTGTGCAATTTTGAGCTGAATGCCTTGAAACTTGATATGAGGATGCTTGACCATCTTTGTAAGCATATGAGACTTGATTGGGCCTTTGAAAACTTCATTCTCTTGATCAGAACCCAAACCCTAGTTTTGACTGTATAGGAGACCTTTGCACTGTGCAACCCTTGGGGAGTTTTGTGACTTGGCTTGGCAATTTCTTGAAGAATATGGGAGGGCAAATTTTGGGGTACAACACTTACCAAATCAATGGTAAGACAACAATATCAAAGGAAAAGAAAATAAACAATAAAGACATTTGAGTAGGTAGATGGCTCCTAATTACTTGCTCCATTTCAAACAAAAACATCCTTGCTATTTTCAAAACAAACACCTACACATTTCAAAACATCTTAAAAAATTGAAAACATTTTCAAAAGATCAACATCTTTGTATACATTCTTACGAACGAGAATCATTACAAATATTTCCTAAACAATGGCCTCTTTTACAAAATACTTTCAAAAACCACACAAAGCACAATTTCAAACAAAAGCAAGTGATCTAGCAAGTAACTAAGAGCCCATGGAAAACCATGGATAAAAAGGGTGCTAATACCTTCCCTTTTCATAATCTACCCCCCGAACTCAAGAAACAATCTCAAAGGTCATTCTTGTTCTTTTTCACCTTTCCTTTTTGATAAAAGAAAAGTCGATGGCGACTCTTGCTAACCGCAACATTTGCGATAAAATGCAAAAACCTTCAAGTCAGTTCTCCCACCGTATCACAAAATTGGCGACTCTGTTGGGGAATATTATAAAAGTGGGGTTACCTTAGGGTTTAGATCATATTTACTTGCTTACATTGTTTGACTTGTATGCTTTACATTATGGTTCTTTGTTTGAGTTTGAATCCTCTACCCGGATCGGGGATACATTATAGGTAAGTAGCAATACATTGTGGAAACTGTGCGGGGTATACCGACATGGTCTAAGCAATAGCTATGTTAGTGCGACATATTTGTGGGTACCGGTAGCCTTTAAGTTAATCAAAGAGAATACGGGGTCGCTGAGTGATGTCATAAAGCACTAATGAACTTCTAGAACCTTTACTTGACCAACTTGGCCTTTAGGATGTAGTGAGATGACCGGGTTTGGTGCAGTCTGAAGTTGGTAGATACTTGATACTACACTCATTGAGGTTTGGTTTCTTGGGATATTTCGGTCGCCATTAAAGAGGCTTGATCTGAAATAATGACCAAGGAAATAATCCAGTGATATTGAGCTCCTTAGAACCCAGTTACTATTACTAGGACAAGTTTTGAGCCAACTAAACTTCAAGAGGGTACTTACGTATAAAACTCCATGCAAGCCTAAACTAAAAATTTGTTTGTTTTATTTGTATATGCATACCTGTACATAACATCATGAACATCATATACATCCACTAACCATTTCAAGGATTTTGGAATTCATCTTTGTTCTTGTTTTGTAGGATATAGATTCACTTTGCAGGAAAACTATTCAAGTCAACCTTGTGAGAATCCCTCCACAACTTAAGGAGTTAGCTTCAAGGATTCCTGAAAACTCTCCATTCACCGAGAGACATGGTCGCCTACTCAACTTGGTCACCTCTAACACATATGAGGACATGATGAAGGTGCTCTTTCAGTTCTTTAATCCTTTACACCATTGCTTCACATTTCCCGACTATCAACTTGTGCCTACTTTGGAAGAATTCTCCCAACTCTTGAGGATTCCCATTCTCAATCAACTACCTTTCAACGGTACAGAAAGAGACCCAAAGCCAGAAGATATTTCTCAAGTTCTACACTTGTACTCATCTGATATCACAACTCATTGGGAAACAAGGAGTGGTGTCAAAGGTTTCCTAGCAAAGTTCCTGTTTGAGAAGGCCCAAAGTTGTTGGAATTATTTAGACTTGCAAGCCTTTGAGGAAATTGTGTCTCTCCTCATCTATGGGATGGTTTTGTTTCCAAACCCTGACCAACTCATAGATGTCAACACCGTCAAAATCTTCATATCACGCAACACGGTGCCTACATTGCTAGGAGATATCCTACACTCTTTTCACACTCGCATAATGAGGAAAAGAGGTGTCCTTATGTGTTGCACTCCTCTCTTGGCAAGATGGTTTATTTCTCATCTTCCCCAATCTATATTAAAGAATAATCAAGGTTCAAGGTGGTCACAAAGGTTGATGACGCTCAAACATTCAGAAATTCATTGGTGCTCTTGATCCAAAGAGAATGTTATCATTGTAGACCGTTGTGGAGAATTCCCTAATGTCCCTCTACTTGGAATTAGGGGAGGTATCACCTACAATCCTTGTTTGGCCTTAAGACATTTTGGTTATGCCCGAAGGGATGGCCAACATGAGATGTTGATTCAAGGTTTGGTATTCGACTACGACAACGACAATCAAGGTCTTCGCCAGAGATTCATCCTAGCTTGGAGGATGTTAAACAAGGTAGATATCAAGACTTTGGGGCATAAAAATTCCATCCCTCTTGAGCCTTACCTCAAATGGGTATGAACTCGTGCTCAGAGTCTTATGATGCCTTACCCCTCCATTATCTCGGTAATCATTGAGCCTGTCACGGAGGGAGATGTTCCATACACTATCCTACATCCTGACATGACCATATCTCTTGAAGACCTATAAAGGTATTGGATACAACTCAAGGGAGAGAGATACGTTCGAAGCCCAATTCTATGCAAGCGATAAGAAGATTTTGGAACTCACTAGGTTACTTCATGAGGAGCAGACTCTGAATGCCTACATTGCACCAAAGAGGATGCGTACTACCTTTTTATCTTAGAGTTTTTGTATTATTTTTCCCAAGAGGCATTGATGTATGCAAGCTTTAACTTATTAATATAACATGTGTTTCCTTTTTGTCTAAAACAAATTTGAATCTTTGAAATCCTTGAGATCATTACATATGCATATATCATTCATCATAACATAAGCAGGTTTTTTGCAACAAGTCTCCTCATCTCTCTACTGTTTATTTCAGTAAGATGGATCTTGAGCAAACAATGAAGGATCTCCAAGCTCAGAATACACAGTTTCAACAGTTGCTCTTGACCCTAGCCAAGGGACAAGAAGAATTGAAGACTTTGCTGGCTGAAGAGAGGAAAAAGAAAACAAATAAGGTAAATGGAGTCTTGAACATGGGGAGAAGATTTCATGAACAGACAAGAAGGACCTTGAACTTTGCAACAACATCCGGAGAAAAGGACAATCAGGAGGGGAAAGGCAAGGAAACAGTTGTCCTGTCAGAATCAGAAGAGGAAGAAGAGGAAGAAGACTACTCTGAGGAACAATAACCTCCAGCTGATGACAAGTATAGACATCTCGAAGAGCGGTTGAGCGCGATGGAAATCTAAAAAGTGCCAGGCTTGGACTTTGAGGAATTGGGTTTAGTGTCGGGGATTGTGATTCCTCAGAAATTCAAAGCACCTATATTCGCCAAATATGATGGAGTTTCATGCCCTAAAATGAATCTCCGATCATATGTGAGGAAAATCCAACCCCATACCGCTGATAAAGACTTATGGGTGCACTTCTTCCAAGACAGTCTGTCTGGAACTCAACTTGACTGGTTTTACCAACTAGAAAAAGCCAACGTTCACAATTGGGAAGATCTTGCCGTAGCTTTCTACAAGAAATATTAATACAATGCTGATTTGGCGCCTACCCGTACTCAACTCCAGAGTATGGCCATGGCCTCCAATGAAGGTTTCAAGAACTATGCGCAAAAATGGAGAGACTTGGCTGGAAGAGTTCAACCTCCTCTATCTGAGAGAGAGTTGGTAGACATGTTCTTGGGCACCTTGTCTGGTCCCTTCTTCAACCATTTAACTGGAAGTTCGTCTGCAGGCTTTACCGAATTAATATTGACCAGAGAGAGGGTAGAAGCCGGTATAAAGAGTGGAAAGATTCAGAAAGATTCATCTTCTTCTACAGCTGTAAGGAAGCCTTTTATCGGGAAGAAAGAGGTGGCTGTTGTATATCCGCAAAGAAACCAAGATAGGGGCGAACGCCGACCAATGGTGGGGGCCGTTATGATTCATAAGCCTGCGTTTGATCAACAAAGAAATAATCAACCAAGGATGGAAAGGCCAATCAGGCAGTTCACCAGAATCAACATGACCCCGTCTCAAGTATTACCGCATCTAATAAGATCCAACTTGGTGACCTTGAAAGAAGCTCCGAAAAACCCCAATACAACATCTCCTCATTATCATCCCAATGCCTATTGTGCATATCATTCTAAAAGTCCTGGTCACGATACTAATAACTGTTGGGCCCTAAAGAACAAAATACAAGACCTCATTGAAGCGAAAGAAATTGAGTTCGATGCGCCTGAAAAGCCAAATGTCATTTCTGCCCCTATGCCCAAACATGGCAACAATACTAATGCCATTGAGGAAGATTTATTTGTTACCTTAGTTGATAAACTCATGACCCCACTTCCGACTATTAAAATGAATTTGTTGAATCCCGGTGTGTTCCCGGGCTGTGATGAAGTTTTCCATCTCTGTTTGTCCTTACCAACTGGTTGTCCTTTGTTAAAAGTAGGCGTTCAGTGCCTGATAGATAACAAGGAAATTTTATTTGAAAAGACTCTTGTTCCACCTATCCCTTTTGAAGATGTTTCTATCATTACCATTTCCGCCAATTCTTCCAGGGTCTCCACCAAAAGACCTGTTAGAATTACATCAGTTTTGAAAGCAACTCCTTTAATAATTACAATGCCTGGACCAGTCCCATATGTATCAAACAAAACTGTGTCGTGGAATTATGGAGGGGATGTCTACTACCACAGTATCAAGCAAGACTGGCTGACCACCGAAGAGATATATTCCGAGAAAGAAGATTCTTACGCCAGTAATATTGCAGGAACTAGTAAGATTACCCGAAGCGGTAGGATCTTCTCTCCAGAAATTTCTCCCCCAAAGGCTTTTTCTGGACCCGTAATCATCCCTGTGGCTTCTCCAAAGGTTACTCTCATACCCATAATCATCTCTGCAAGTACTCCTATTGATGAAGTCGTTACAACCCCTGTTATCATTCCTACCAACACTCTTGCTGCCGAAACTCGAGGAAAAAGTATTTTGGTTGAGCCTGTCTAGACGAAGGCCCAGTCATTGACTATCCTTGATACTTCCAAGAAAGAAATGGAGGAGATCCTAAAAATTATAAAGAGGAGCGACTACGATGTAGTTGAACAATTGGGGCAAACTCCCTCTAAAATCTCCATGCTGGCATTACTACTGTGTTCCGAGGCACATGCAAAAGCCTTCGTAAAGTTCTTAAAAACCGCCCATGTACCTCAAGAGACATCTGTCGATCAGTTTCAAGACTGCATAGCCAGCCTAGCTGCGGACAATGGTTTAGGTTTTTCAGACGCTGATCTGACGCCGAGGGGAAGGAAGCATAATGAGGCATTGCATGTCTCAGTGGAATGTAGGGGCACAACTCTGGCTCATGTTTTGGTGGACACAGGCTCATCTTTGAATGTATTACCGAAAAAATCTCTTGATAGACTGGACTGCGAGGGACTTACATTGAAGCCAAGAAACATAGTAGTAAGGGATTTTGACGGCTCGAAAAGGATGGTGCATGGGGAAGTGGACATCCCCATAAAAGTTGGAACCCAAACTTTCAATTCAACTTTTTATGTAATGGACATCCGCCCTTCATACTCCTGCTTGCTAGGCCGACCATGGATCCACAATGCTGGCGATGTTACTTCTACGTTACACCAAATGTTGAAGTATCTAGTTTAAGGGAAGATTATCACCGTTCATGGAGAGGAAAAATACATGATCAACAATCTCAATTCCTTTAGATATGTGGAATTAGACGGAGAATTCATTGAAACTCCATTTCAACACTTTGAAGAGGTCCCCCAAGATGTGGCAGTGACCAAGGTTGTGTCACAGGTTCCCAAGATTACAAGGCCTCCCCTCCGGATGTTATCTCTGAAGGATGCTAAAGCAGTGGTAGAAGAAGGAGGATGCACTATTTGGGGACAACTCCCAGATATCCCATATAAGTCTGACAAGTTTGGCCTAGGTTTCACTTCAAGTGCTCAAAAGGTTGTACGCCATGCTCGTGCTGGAGGACTACCCTTGAAGATCAGCAACCGTGAAGTCAACACAGTAGAAGATGGTAAAGATGGTTGCAACCCAGAGGAGTGGATCTTCCCAACTGTCAATGGAGGGCTCAACAATTGGGAGGCTAGAGACTTTGTCCCGATCACTTTTATCCCACAGTAATTTGTCTTTACATTTTGTTGGATATGTAATATTGAAACAATTCGCACTCTTAAAACCTTGTGTCTTACCCGAGGCACAATGGTCCATTTGTAAGGGTTATTATCTCATTTTCATATGACATCAATGAATCATGGACATTTTCACATACAAACTTTTATGCTCATTGTTTTTCTTTTACATTTTACTTTCTTTCAAAGATAGTTATACTCTTACACACACCCACACTCACAATGCAGGTATACATCCATTCGGGATCCCATGGGTAACGATACTGCTATGGCCTTTTGTGACTCTGAGAATCTAATCTACCAAGCCGAAGACGAAGGTGAGGAAGATTGTGAAGTACCAGGGGAACTTGCCAGACTGCTACAACAAGAAGAGAGAACCATTCAACCTCACGAGGAACCCATGGATACAATCAACCTAGGTACCGAAGAAGACAAAAAAGAGGTCAAGGTGGGTGCCAACCAGGAACCCAGTGTCAAGGAGCGTCTGATTCAGCTATTACACGATTATGTTGAAGTCTTTTCCTAGTCATATGAAGACATGCCGGGACTTGATGCAGACATTATGGTACATCGTTTGCCTACAAGAGAAGATTGTCTGCCAGTAAAGCAAAAGGTTCGCCGCATGAAACCCGATATGTCAGAAAAGATTAAAGTAGAAGTCATGAAGCAATTCAACGCTGGATTCTTAGCTGTCACCTCTTACCCTCAATGGGTTGCCAACATTGTTCCCATACCCAAAAAAGATGGCAAAGTGCGAATGTGTGTAGACTACAGAGATTTGAATAGGGCGAGCCCTAAGGATGATTTTCCACTCCCCCACATTGATATCCTAGTTGACAATATGGCACAACACAAAGTGTTTTCCTTCATGGAAAGATTCTCAGGTTACAACCAAATCAAAATGGCGCCAGAGGACATGGAGAAAACAACATTTGTCACACAATGGGGCACATTCTGCTATAGGGTAATGCCATTCGGACTGAAGAACGCAGTGGCAACCTATCAGCGTGCCATGGTGGATTTATTTCATGACATGATACATCACGAAATAGAGGTCTACATGGACAATATGATAGCTGGATCTCAAACAAAAGAAGAGCACCTTGATCACTTACAAAAACTGTTCAAGAGACTAAAGAAGTACAAGCTGAGGTTGAATCCAAACAAATGCACATTTGGGGTACGGTCTGGTAAACTCCTAGGTTTTGTCATCAGCAACAAAGGTATCGAGGTCGATTCTGCCAAAGTCAAAGCAATACGAGAGATGCCTGCTCCTCGTACCGAGAAGGAAGTCAGAGGATTCTTGGGACGTTTGAACTATATTTCCAGATTCATTTCTCACCTGACAGCTACTTGTGAGCCAATCTTCAAACTATTAAATAAAGATCAAGTAGTCAAATGGAATGATGAATGCCAAGTTGCTTTTGACAAAATCAAAGAATACTTACAAGAGCCTCATGTGTTAATGCCACTAGTCGAGGGAAAACCATTGATCATGTATCTGACTGTTTTAGAAAACTCAATGGGGTGTGTATTGGGGCAGCATGACGAGTCTGGCCGAAAAGAGCACGCTATTTATTACCTAAGCAAAAATTTTACCGACTGTGAAACAAGATATTCACTGCTCGAGAAAAATTTCCGCGCTCTGGCATGGGATGCTCGCCGGCTAAGACAGTATATGCTAACTCATACTACCTTGTTGATATCTAAAATGGAACCGATAAAATACATCTTTGAGAAGCCAACTCTTTCTGGGAGAATAACGAGATGGCAGATGATCCTAACAGAGTACGACATACAATATACTACCCAAAAAGCTATAAAGGGCAGTGTATTAGCCGATCACCTTGCTCACCAAGCTGTAGAAGATTACCAGTCCATGAAGTTCGAATTCCCGGATGAAAACATCATGACATTAGACAACTATGAAGAACTCAGGCCATACGACGGACCTATACAAGGATCCCGATGGACCCTGTTCTTTGATAGAGCCTCCAATGCACTCGGCAATGGTATTGGTGTTGTACTCATATCTCCGAAAGGGTGTCATACTCCCTTTACTGCCAGACTTTACTTTAATTGTACCAACAACATGGCAGAATACGAAGCGTGCATCTTCGGTCTCAAAGCTGCCATAGACTTGGGGATCAAATCCTTGGATGTATTCGGAGACTCAACTTTGGTTATCAGCCAAATCAAAGGGGAATGGGACACAAAACACCCAAACCTCATCCCGTACAAAGAACATGTTTTGACGCTACCACATTTTGAGAAGATTACCTTCAAGCTTTTCCCGCGAGAAGAAAATCAGCTAGCAGACGCTCTAGCCACAATGTCATCTATGTTTAAACTTAATTGGGATCGTGAGGCTCCCCATATCACCATTGAACGAATGGACGAACCATCACACTGTCACGAGATTAATACTGAAGAAGTAGTCGACCATCCTTGGTTTCAAGAAGTCAAGAGGTATCTCGAGGATCAAGAATATCCAAAAGGAGCTTCAGTCAATGATAAGAAGTTCTTAAGGAGATTTTCTGCTAAGTTCTTCCTTAGTAACGACATCCTGTACAAACACAATCATGACTCTGTTACTTCGGTGTGTAGATAAGGTTGAAGCTGAAAGGATTATGGCTGAATTGCATGAAGGCACTTTTGGCACCCATTCCAGCGGGCATACGATGGCAAAGAAAATCCTACGGGAAGGCTATTACTGGTCTACCATGGAAGCAGATTGCTATCAACACTCTCAAACCTGCCATAAGTGTCAGATTTATGCTGACAAGGTGCACGTACCTCCAGTTCCTCTGAATATCTTGACGGCTCCTTGGCCCTTTTCTATGTGGGGGATTGATATGATTGGGGAAATCAAGCCGACAACCTCCAATGGACACCGCTTTATCCTAGTGGCCATTGACTATTTTACAAAATGGGTGGAGGCGGCTTCCTTCGCTTCCGTTACCAAGAATGTTGTTGCCCGTTTCATCAAGCATAATCTCATTTGCCAGTACGGTATCCCGGAAAGGATCATCACTGACAATGGTACAAATCTCAACAATACTATGATCACCGCCTTGTGTGAGCAATTCAAGATCCAGCATCACAATTCTTCCCCTTATCGACCAAAGATGAATGGTGCTATCGAAGCTGCAAATAAAAACATTAAAAAGATCATACAGAAAATGACAGTCACATACAAAGACTGGAATGAGATGCTACCATTCGCTCTCCACGGGTATCGTACCACAACTCGCACATTAACTGGGGAAACACCCTATTCTCTGGTTTACGGCATGGAGGTTGTCTTTCCTATCGAGGTCCAGATTCCCTCTCTGAGGATTATGAAGAATGCAGGGTTGAACGAAGACGATTAGATCCAGACTCGACTTGATCAACTGAACTTGATTGATGAGAAGAGACTTACTAGTGTTTGTCATGGTCAAATGTATCAAAAACGGATGATCAAGGCTTTCAACAAGAAAGTCAGACGCCAAGTGTATCAAGTTGGGGACCTAGTAATCAAACGCATCATATTTCCATAAGGTGATCCCAAGGGCAAACGGACTCCTACATACAAAGGACCATTTGTAATCAAAAACATTTTCTCCGATGGGGTAATGATCTTGACCACCATGGATGGTGACGATCTGCCGCATCCTGCAAACGCGGACATAGTCAAAAGATACTACGCATAAGAGACCCACTAGTTTGACATACCTAGACAAAACAAGGGCATCCTGGTGAACCAAAAAAGGTTCGGGCAAAAATTAGAGATAAAACAAAAATTCTGTACACCCGACAAGTTGAAAACCTGAAAGGGAGACTTGGGCAAAATAGGGTTTCCCGATGGACTGAAACCCCGAAAGGGAGGTCCAGGCAAAAGTTAGGGAATTAAAGCGTATGATTATGTCCCGTTGGATCACTTTACAGAAAACCTTTGGCTTCCACTGACAAACTCATAGGTTCTGATCAATTCAATCATCTTCGAACAAAGCAACAAATAGACAAGATGCTCAGAGATACGAAGGCTATAACATAATGGAAACCCCATGGGATTATTACACATAGCTATCTTTTCTTTGTATCAAAATTTTCATTTTTTACGACAGCATTCTCTTACTAGAATGTTTGTCTCCTTGTACAAAAATACTTACTCTAAGTCAATACAAAGATATCTCTTTGAAAGTGCAAAAAACTATCTGTTTTTCTTTACGCTTGTGTTTTGTCTACAGAAACATCCAATGATTCATTGTTGAACATATGCATTTGAATATAATTATTGTTTACAAATAAACAAAATGAAAAAAAGGGCAATTACCGATGGGTTGAATGAATAGGGAAATACCTCTAGGCTACTACCTAAGAAATCCCCACAGTACGTTGTTTAATCCCAAGCAGAACAAAACTCCCCGTTGTCACTCCCCAGTAGAAGTCGTCAAATTTCTCAGGATTCCCCAATGGAATTTTACAAGTAGTATACGACATTTCCCTTACAACAAAGTTTATTTCTCTAAACAGAGATTCATCAACACTTAGACTTCACGATGTGAAAACTTATACTCCATATCCTCAGCAGCAGTCAGCGATTTATTTTCCTCAGTCCAACAGCAGTGCAGTAAACTAGCTCATATACCCATACATTGCATCCATATATCATACACATTGATAACACGAATGCATTATACTATGCATTTTATACAGCATAAACGTTGCATTTTAGCTAACATTTTACCCTTTTCAGGATAAGGTTAACAACTACCATTAACAATATTCAGTTTTCAGATACAATTCAGATACGCTCCAGACACGGATGCCATTCTGATACTCATTCTGATTCAATCCTCAGATACAGTTCAGATACACTCCAGACACGGATGCCATTCTGATACTCATTCAAACTCAACTTTCAGATACAGTTCAGATACGCTCCAGACACGGATGCCATTCTGATACTCATTCAGATTCAATCCTCAGATACAGTTCAGATACGCTACAGACACAGATGCCATTCTGATACTCATTTAGATTCAATCCTCAGATACAGTTCAGATACACTCCAAACGCGGATGCCATTCTGATACTTATTCAGATTCAATCCTCAGATAAAGTTCAAATACGCTCTAGACACGGATGCCATTCTGATACTCATTCAGACTCAACTTTCAGATATAGTTTAGATACACTCCAGACACGGATGTTATTCTAATACTCATTCAGATTCATCTTTTAAAAACAGTTCATATACGCTCCAATCACGAACACCATTCTGATACTCATTTGAAATCAGCTCCCCAATACAGTTCAGATACGCTCTAGACACATACGCCATTCTGATACTCATTCTTTCAGCTTACAAATTACAATTCAACAATCATTCTTGGATGGCATCTACAAGCCCATATCCAACAAGTTTTTATCATCTCTCCAAATGGCATCTTTAAGCCCATTCCCTCGACTCTCACATCACCAAGTGCAAATTTCTAGGCACTCTAGTGTCCAATCATCTTCCACCTTCGAGTCACGACTGGAAAAACATGTCAATCTAACTCTTTAGGCTTAAGAAGATTGAAGAGGGGCAGCTGTTGTACCACAAAATTTTCCCTCTCATTTATCAATAATTTGCTCACAAGATCACATTGGGTTCAAGACTGCACTAGGGTTTGATCAGCTCAAGACACCTCTTTATGCACTGATGAACAAAATTAAGGTTTGAGTTTGCACAAGGATTTTTGAACTTACAATGCCCCATATGACTTTCATGGATCATTATGGACCCTCAATATTACTCATGTCAAGTTTCAAGCCTTGGATCACACTTTTGATTAGTCAATTGAACAGTTGACCTAAAAATCAGTTGTATTGGGGAAAAAGCCAACCATGGCCAATTTACAGTCAAACTTCATAATTTTTGATCCACATCAACATCCTAGACTCCTATGTATCACTTGATCAAGTTTGGATCATAATTCCTCAAGAAATTTGATCAAATCTCCAAAAGGGAAAAATGGTCAAAATTAGGGTTTTGACTAGAAAGGGGCAATTTCTGATTTTTGACATAGAAAATGATCAATTGGGTTAAGGCATGATCTCAAGAGTTCAATTACATCATTTTTACCTAATTACATGATTCAAAACATTGCAAATCCATTGGATTGACAGATGAATTTTGCAGTCAACTAGTCAAAAGTCAATTGTATACTGAAAAGTCAAACTTTGACTTTTTGGTCAAAATCAAATGCCAAAGATCATAATTCATCAAAAAATGTCAAAATATGAAACTTGTTCATCAATAAATCAAATATTCAATATTTTGTTTTGAAAAGATGAAATTTCTTAAGTTAGAAATTTTTCTAAGTATAGAAAATTTCTTATTTTTTCATAACTTTGATCCAAATTTTCACCATGATACAAAATGATTCAAGAGAAACTTCCAACATGAAAGTTGTGGATCTCCATGAAATATACAACTTTTCTTCACAAAATTTATCCTAAAAATGCTTGGATCTCAAGATATAATTTTGTGAATACATGCTCATGAACTAAAAATAACTTAGTGAAATTTTGCCCTAGTTAGGCAGATTTTTGACCTAACTTCATGGCAATTTTTCACATAGTTCCAAGAAGAATCTTCGAAATCAATTCAAATATGAGTTGTAGAGAACATTGCAAGCTTTCCAAAATGTCTAAGAAGTCCTTGAGATCATTCTTGAGTAGGGAGAATCGAAGAGATGAAGTTGGTGTTTTGTCACTTGGATTTCAAGCCATTTTGTGAAGAACTTTGAATCCAATCTCCAAGCAGGCTGTACAAATATCACTTTGCAGGCTTCTAACTGGATTTTCACTCCATAATTAAATGTTTTCACAGCTGTTGGAAGCTTTAATCCAAGCATTCAATGCATTGTACAAGAATAATTCCATTTTGGGAAGAAAGACAACATTGCCATTTTAGAAAAGCAAGCTTTATACAAAATCGGCTTGCATTGAGCCTTGCATTTGTTTTTTCCTGCATAAACACACTCTACACAATCAGAACAAGTGTGTTTAAAGGTGTTATCCACCTTACAAGCCTTGTACTTCACATTGAAACCATGCTTGCTAGCTTTGCTTCAAAAACAAGTAACCAAGCCAAAACATGTGAGTCTCAAGTTCTGAGTTGTTACAAGCCTCAAAACTTCTTGCTTATAAGTATACACACTATTTGTAAGTTGACACACGAATGCTAAGACTCCAAAACATTCCCAAACACTCTGCAACTCAGAATATGCTATAACTTGACAGTTTTGAACCTCACATAGCCATCTTCAAATCCACTCGTGCGTATTAAGTTTTAACCACCCAAACACTTAATATACATCATATCAAAGTGATCCAGGCCCCTGTTTTAAGACTGTAGCTCCTCCATCACCATCCACCATTTTCAAAAATCAAGCTTGCAGGTTGACTTGAGTAGAGAGATTCAGGGATTTTCAAGGCAAAGTAAGAATTGGGATACACTCAAGGAGGTCCAGGGAAGCTAAACAGATCCTCAGGCCTTCTCAAAAGTTGCTCAAACTCCATTCACGACTCCAGCTGCAAGAGGTAAAAACTCAAACTTCTATCTCTTCATACAAGCATCATTTGATCTTGATTTGTGAAAACAAAATGTAGATATCCTTGCTCTAAAGTTAACCATGTTCATAATTTCCATTTATATTAACTGTGTATAGAGAATTTTGGATTTGAAATTTTTGTAAAAATTAGGTTTCAATTTAGGGCCATTAAAATTAGATTTTATCTTTGACTTTTAGTTTACATAAGTTATATGGTTGAATTCGTGGGAAGAAACATCACAACTTTCATGTTTGAACTTTCCATTTTTGTGGAGAAATGAGGGAGATATAGGTGGTCCGACCATGGCTCAAGGTTAAAGATGAAGTTGCCTTCAGAAAGCAGCTTCTAATATATATTTATGGTTTTGTTTATATAAACGGATGTACAGCCACCCCAGTGGTAAGACAGTGCACGTTATTTCTAGAGGTCATGGGTTTGAGCCTCAGCGCGCTGCCTTTTGCATTTTCTCATATTTTTCCATTTTTTTGTCTCTTGCAGCGCTGGGCCTCCACTTCATGGACCTACTGTTTTTTTTCTAACATTTACTTCCCTGTCTGCTTATGATACCCCCCAACCCATTATTATTTTATTTTTATTTTATTCTCATTTTATTTTCTAAAAATGCCAAAAAAATCATAAAATGGATAAAAAATAGTAGAGTTATATTTTAACTTTATTTATTTATTTTTTCACAAAAAAATATTTTTTATTTTGATCACACTTTATTTATTTTTGCTAATTATCTTGTAAATTAATTTAAATCTAGACTATTATTTATTTTAATATATTTATTTTAATATAAAAAAGACCAAAAATATTTTCATAATGCGATATATTATTTTCAAGATAAAAAATACAAAAAAAGACTTTTTCTTTAAACTTATTTTCTTTTAATCAACTAAATAGAATTAGGGCTTTATTCAAAAATCTTTTCCTAATTAATTTCTTTTCCTAATTAATTTAAGTTAATTTAATTTTGATTTAATTATTTTTCTCTAATTAGGTTTAGGTTAAAACCTCTTTCATATAAAAATCCAAACACAAAAATCATTTCTTTCAATTTGCATTTGTAATTTATATATTTCTTCAATTATTTGTACATGTTCAATTTGGTTGTAATAGATTAATTAGGTTTATATTATTGCAATCCCCATTCATATATTGTATACCCCCTCCCACAAATGTTGTAATAGTGTAGTAACTTTAAATTTCACAATTTATCGCTTTTACATAATATGCTAGTAATTAGGGCTTGTATGGAAAGAATAAAATCAATCAAATAGAAAACCCTAATTCAAGATAAAAAAAAGCATGAAAATGACACACTTGCACACAAGAACCCCTAGGGTTACTCCACTTGGTTGCCTTATACAAAATGACCATATTACGCATGTAAAGTATCTTAGCAAAAAAAAACAAATATAAGATCATAGTCCATCGATGACGCTATTCAAAGTTGCCTTACAAAATGATCTTGGTCCCTAAAAAATGCTAAGATACTTTGCAACATTGCTAATCATGGTTATACGATGACCCACGCCCGTCCCGTTTACATCCAAAGATAGGGTTGCTTACCAAATCAATGGTAAGACAACAATATCAAAGGAAAAGAAAATGAACAAGAAAGACATTTGAGTAGGTAGATGGCTCCTAATTACTTGCTCAATTTCAAACCAAAACATCATTTCTATTTTCAAAACAAACACCTACACATTTCAAAACATCTTACAAAATTGAAAACATTTTCAAAAGATCAACATCTTTGTATACATTCTTACGAATGAGAATCATTACAAAGATTGCCTAAACAATGACCTCTTTTACAAAATACTTTCAAAAACCACACAAAGCACAATTTCAAACAAAAGCAAGTGATCTAGCAAGTAGCTAAGATCCCATGGAAAACCATGGATGAAAAGGGTTCTAATACCTTCCCTTTTCATAATCTACCCCCCGAACTCAAGAAACAATATCAAAGGTCTTTCCTGTGCTTTTTCACCTTTCCTTTTGGATAAAAGAAAAGTCAGTGGCGACTCTTGCTAACCGCAACATTTGCGATAAAATGCAAAAACCTTCAAGTCAGTTCTCCCACCGTATCACAATTACCTTGTTTTTTCTTCATTCAAAGCTTCGACTCCTACAAAGCCGAAAGAGCCTAAGAGACTCAAAAGAATTATCCTAAAAACCACCACCTCCAAACCTACAACTATTGGCACTGATTCTTCTCCCCCTCTCACTCATGATCAAGAGGAAGCTTCACCTCCTTGTCAACCAACTCCATCAATTCCATTTCTTGAAGAAAAATATATCCAACCCACCAAAAACGTATTTATTTCTTACATCAGTCCCTTTACTAAAATGGAATCTTCTTTAACTCTTGTACGGTTTTCAGGCACAAGTTCATGAGGAAGGGGTTGAGACTACCCCGTCTTTTGAAACAACCTCAACTAGAGACGGTGATTCCTTGGAAACTAGGAAAGACCCCTCGATCGACATCACCTTCACTCGACTCTGCATGATGGTCTTACTCATAACTCGACTGCACACACTAGTGAGGAAAACACTGAAGCCAATCAAGAGCATGCTACTGATAATGCTCCTTCTCGGGAAAACCTTAACCAACAAACTCTTATTGGTGATACTTTGGTACACTCTACTTCTGTCAATCCTTAGTTCCAGATCCTGCAAGACACTAGCTCTAACAGTTCCTTAAGTCAAGTAGAAATTCTGGCGATGAAACAAAAACATCTGGTTGAGACCTTGCGGAGACTTCAAAAGCTTCGATAAGAACATGCCTTCTCTATTTCAACAACTTCCTCTGTTGCTGGTGTTGATGTTAATGTGACTCTCAAATTGCAGTAGTTAAAAACGTACTTGTTCAATGGTGATTTCCTCTCTGACGTTGTTGACGAGTGTAGCGGTAGAAATGTTTAAGACTAAGCCATTGGATTGACTAGACTTATACATATCAAAATAAAAATCGCCACTGTGCTTTATTGTTTCCAAAGGAATGGGAAAAGAGTGGATAACCCAAAAAGAAGGGGAAATATTCAAGGTAAGGGGGTTGGTTATGCAAAGGGAAGGTATTAACACCCTAAACATCTACGGTACTCCGCAATAGCCTCTTTGTAAAATCTGTATATTTTGGTTATAAAAAATGTTGTATATAAAAATTGGATGGTGGAGGTGAGAAAAGAAATATATTTATTTTATAATTTTTGTACTCGCTGCGGTTGCGAACCTTTAGTGCCTACGTACCACCTTTCGTGCAATAGGGGATCAGAGTACACGTAGTTCCTCTTTTAAAATTTGAAACACAAATGTGTTGGTTAATTTTATGAGATAAAACATCATCATCATTTTCCGTGTGGAAAACATACTTACTACCCACAATCATGAGAAAGGAGAATTTACATCATCTCAAAGTGGAGGATATGGCTTGGATTTCAAAATCAACGATGCCTCACTCGACACCCAAGTGGAAAATATCTCTCTTCACTACATATTGTAGAAGTATAGTTGTTTGCATCACTACAAGGATTGATAATATTTCAACCTTTTTTGAGAAAAGTTTAAAGATAAAAAGCCAAAGTGGAAAAATGGTTTGAAATGAGATTGATTGACATTTAGTCTTCTCACAAAAAAATGTCAAGGTATTATTAAGTTGATTGGAGTTTATTTGTGAAAAATGTTTTGAGAATGCATGGACATAAGTCCAAGTTTATTATGAAAGTGGTTCAAGTTTAAAAAACAAGAAGAGTTTTCAAAAAAAGGGGTAGAAGATTTTTGAAATTAAAGAAGATGGGAGGAGAAGAAGGGACTATCCTAAAGCATAAGGTAAGAGCTAGGGATAAGAACCATCTAACCAACAAGAAGCCAATACTTGACATTATGAGCCAAGATAGAATTCCCATTCCTTGGATTGAAACCAATCAAGCAAAAAAAATACTAGACCTCTTGAGAGAACCAAACTTCAAGTGTATTAAGTCTTCACAAAAATTAGGCAGAGTAACGGCTGTATACGGGTGAATTCCAGATTACAAACAAAGGGTGTAATCACAAAAACCCGCATACAAAAACAAACAAGCAACCCAACGTCTTGAGGTAAACCTCAAGAACTCCATACAAAATAATCGGATAAGATTACAAGGTCTCCAAGATAGGCCAAGGTTTCTAATCCTAAGTCCAAGAATAGTCTCATGCTCCATAATGCCAAGGATAGTAACCAAATAGTCCAAGTACCATTAAAGATTTTTTAGGGTTTATGTTGATTATTAAGTATCTTAAGAAAGGAAAAGAAAAGCTCAAGTGAGCAAAATAAAAATGGCAAGAAAGTAAAATGCTCAAATGAGAAAAGATGAAAATGACATGAAATATAAATGCTAAAAGTAAATAGTACATAAAGCATAAAAAAGAATAAAAGTATAAGGTAAAACAAGTCAATAATTAGTGGTTAGTTGGATGACCATCTTGAAACTTGCATTTGGAACTCATTAGAGGATTGGTAGAACCAAAGCCTCCACATAACAAGTTCCATTTGCTTTTTGTCAAGTATATCATCCATTTGGAATTCTCATAAGTACCATTTAATGATCAACGATGTTTAAGTGATCCGCGTTGACCAAAGGTGTTGTAGATCCATTAGAGGATTGGTAGAACCAAAGCCTCCACACAATGAATCTCAAGGTTATTGGATCAAAGAGATCAAATTAACATACTTTGGCTTGCAATCGTAAGTTTGGGCCATGAATGATCATTTATTCGAATCGGGACAAAATTTAGCGCTATGTTAAGCAATCGTAAATGGACTTATATAAAAGTCGCACCTATTTTAAGGTCGGTCAATAACAATCTATGAACCATTTGTTTTGAGACATGATATAGAGATCATGCTCCAACAACATTTAGTGCAATAAGAAAGGGATGAGATGAAGAGGGATGGGGAAAAAATATACAAACCACATTTGAATTAAATTTTAATCAAACTATTATTAAAATCATTCATCCATTTTTGTGGAGTTAAACTCAACACCATGAATCCAATGATGTTAATAAAGTTCATGATCCAAAATCTAAACCAAGATCAGCCAGAAAATAGTCATAAAATATCTCACATTTAATATACACAAAAGGGTTTAAAAAATGTTTGAAAAATAGAAAATATTGAGAAAAATATCAACTATGTTCAAATTAATCAAGAAATGAAAAGTAAGACCATAGAAAAATCAGAAAAAGGCTCAAATAATTTTACAAATTTTTTGGTAATTTTTTTAAAGTCAGAAACTATTTTTAAAATTAAAATAAATGGGTAAAATAAACAAAAAATGGTAAAAAATAATAAAGTCAGAAACAAAAATAAAATAAGATCACCAATATTTGTCACAATATCATTGGATCATTCCATAATTTTTTCAGAATTTAAAAATGTATAAAAGTATTTTTAAACATTTAAAACAAATCAAATAAGTGTAAAATTTATAAAAAATACCAAAACACAAAATTAAATTGTGAAAAAATAAAAATCAGAAAAAAAATAATCAAAAATATTTTTTATAATTTTTTCAGATTTTTTAGACTAAAAATGAATTTTCTATGATTTTTTTGAAATTTAAAAATCAGAAAAAGAAAATAAAAGTAAAATATGTGGACCATTGGATGAGAGTCAAAACGCGTTAGTAATCAAATCCAAGGGATCTGGCGCGTTGTGCATATCATGGTCATTAGTGAATATTGTACAGAATCATTAATTAAATTTGAATTTGAAAAAAACAGATGGCGCGCCTTCATTGGTTGGAAGATGACACGTTGGTCATCTTCAACCTCCAGCCATCACGAATTGTAGGTCTCTCAAACTGTAAAATCAGAAGCTCAGACTTATGCCATTCGCTTCGTCTCTTCAAGACGAAGACAACCACACCATCGCGTCAAATTTATATAAACTGTAGCTCAAGCAATTTGGAAGGAAAGTTTTGAAAAGGGATTTGAAATTTCATGGTCAAAACTTGTTTCCAGTAAAAGGTAAGTGTTGCGACTAGAACCAAGGCAATGAGAGAAACACAATGATATCAGAGTTTTGAAGAATTGATGAAGGAATCTACCTATTGAAGTTGAGTTGCAGAGCTCTGAAACTGGACTTTTATGGAGCAGTATAGGGCACGATTCTTGAATGTAATTATGTGGTTAGCTTCAGGGAAGATCAAGGAAGGTGAATTGATGGAAAAATTGGATTGAAAAAGGCTCGAGAATGGATTTTGAAGTTACTGAATTCTGAGTTGTGAAACAAGTTTGGCAGGGTGATTCTGGCTATCCAAGCTTGGGAAAATGAATGGTATAGTACATGTATTTATAGGAGAAGTGAATGAGATCAAAAGGAAGAGTGAATGATGCGTTTCAGAGGGAATTTGTGCAAGCCTGATGCACGAGTGAAGTGTGATCGAAACTTCAACAAAACTCATCCAATTCTTGCGTTTTGATGCACTAATCCACTTGGGAAAGTTGTCTAATCATGTTTAGACCCAAAACGCGTGTTAATTTGAGGTTTAGAGGTTGTAACATGAAATTCAAATTCTGACTTGCAAGGGAACTTCAATTCCAAGTTACCATTTTTGAAGCAACGACATTCTCAGCTCAAGGGGTCTTAAGGCATGATTCTTGATGCTTTAGAAAGATGAGGTTACAAGCTTTGCAATGGAAAAAGAATGGAGTTAAATGGATGCTTGAGCTGAAAGTTGCATTGAGTCAAAGTTGGAGAAAAAGGGTTGACTTTCCATACTTAGAAATATTCCAAATTCTTCTTCAAAAATGACCTATAATGTCTTGCATCCAAACATGGTCTTCCACTTGTAATTTACTCTTTACCAAAAAAGATGGCATGAAGTAGATCTCTTGAATGACATTTTGAAACTTGAATCTTTCAAAATCTCCAAAATTTGAGCAAGTTATGACTTGTTGAAGTTGGCAAAAAAGCATGAAATGACCTATAATCTTTTGCATCTGTAAGGCAACTTCCATCCCTTTTCTCACTTTGCACATAAAAGAAGGCATAAAGTTAACATATTCAAGATAATTATGTAAAAAGAATGGACTCAAGGTGATGAAAATTTACCAAGTTATGACCATTTAAAGTCACACATGGAAAATTGGGGATTCATCTAGAGGACTTGTAATCTTTCTTCCTCATCAAGTCTCTTCCTCATGAAAACTCCTTGGAACCTTTGAAGTGATTTGTTAATAAACCTTTGAAGAGAATGATGTCTCTGGAATCACTAAAAAATACCAAAAGTTGGACAAGATATACTCCTTTGAAGTTAAAAACCCTAGCTCCTAGATCAAGAAAATGCTTTGAGGAACTTTGACAAGCTTGAGCAAACTTCTTGTACCAACATTCTTGATTTGTGAATAGAAGTTGTTGAGGATGATAATGAGGACTCATAGCCAACAAAACCACTTCCATATCTTGAAATTTGAGAGAAATGTGATCTTGTGACCCATAGGAACAAGGCCTTGTCCAAACATGGCAACTTCTCCAATCAACCCCTTGTACTTTTGAGTCAAATCTAATAACCTTGAAATGTGATGAACCAAAGCAACCTTGCCATGCCAATTATTCCAAAAACAATCCAATGGTGAGGTTTGAACTTCTCAAGCTTTATTGACTAGGGAATGGAAATAAACTCATGAACCCATGGGGTAACTTGTTAAATCTCATTGCCTTCACCTACATGGATAACAAGCAAGACAAACAAACATTGCATTTTATTAGTTAAATAAAGAAATCAAAACAATATTCATGATCACAAAAGGAACATAAGTCAAGGTGCTTGGTAATCCCTCAAAAAGGGAAAAACTAAATGTAGGGAGGGGAACCAAGAATCCTAGTGTGATCTTGTTGTGAATGAATCAACATGGTATGATGAAGGGATATTAGGGGCAAAAATTGGGGTACAACAGCTGCCCTTATTTAAGTTTCTTCTATCCGGAGATATGAAGGTTAAAAACTCTTTGTGTCGACGCGATCGAAGATACTTAAATATAAAACAAAGCCTATTTTTGTCCGTAAGATGTCATGCAAATGCTTATGATCATAAATGCATATGAACAACACCAAAGAGACGCAAAACATCACTGGGGATGTAACAATAATAAAGAAACAAGGGAGCAACCCCCACCAGGAAAATAAACCACTGGTGGATCAAAAGACCTGAATCAAAGAGGATGGTAGAATGCTCAAAGGAATACACCAACTTCTACCGGAGGCGAAGCTACCGACGTTTACTGAAGGCAGAGAGAAAGATAACAAACATCAACATTCACTGCCGATGTCCTACCCACTTCCACTGAAGGTAGAAAGAGAATATCATATCACCTTCGTTCACTGAGGGTAGAAAAAAGATAACAAACACCGATGTTCACTGCCGATGGTCTACCAACTTTCACTGAAGGTAGAAAGGGAATATATCATATCACCGTCATTCACTGACGATGAACTACCAACGTTCACTGAGGGTAGCAAAAAGATAACAAACACCGATGTTCACTTCCGATGGTCTACCAACTTTCACTGAAGGTAGAAAGGGAATATATCATAGCACTTCCGTTCACTAACGATGAACTACCAACGTTCATTGAGGGTAGAAAAAAGATAACAAACACCAACGTTCACTGCCGATGGTCTACCAACTTTCACTGAAGGTAGAAAGGGAATATATCATAGCACTACGTTTCACTGATGATGAACTACCAACATTCACTGAGGGTAGTAAAAAGATAACAAACACCAACGTTCACTGTTGATGGTCTACCAACTTTAAATGAAGGTAGAAAGAGAATATATCATAGCACCGCCGTTCACTGATGATGAACTAACAACGTTCACTGAGGGTAGCAAAAAGATAACAAGTTTCCCGAAGCTTCTGGTGTTTCACCTAGAACGGGTCTCAACTTCTTCTTTAACCAAGGCACTCCGCCTGGAAAGGATAATATATAAGTTGTCTCAAATAAAGAGACTTGCTACTTATTGTCATGGAGGATTGTAAAAAGAAATGAATTTCTTGGGAAGGAGGTATGACTTCCTGGGGAGATGCCATGATATTCTTTCTGAGGAGATAAAGGCTTCTTGTGCAAAATAAATGCACTAACCAAAGCTTGGAGTTTTCAGAAATCTAAAGTAAATAATACTACCGTGGAACCACAGATCCAAACCAGAAATAAACTTGAATGAATAGTCAACCAGAATACATCCTTTGAGAAATAAACTTAAGAGGGAAAACCAAATCCATCCAAACAAGGAGCTGTACCGGAAGGCTAAAGTAAAAATCTTCCATGAGGGACAACTCAGTGGGGACATTGAAAGAATATACGCTTTCTGCATAAGGCCAACACTCTACTGAAGAGAGGATAACATAACCCTGCAAAATAGGGTAATATGTCAACAAAAATATTAACAAATGTCAATGAACAATGACTTGCCAATTTTATCTATGCATGATGTATGTATGAATGTATGAGTGTTATCGTGCGTATGCTGACAAAACATATATATACAACATTGGGAACATCTAGGCAAAACTGCCTCGGGCACTAACAACACTCGGCTAAACTTCATCCAAGATGATCATTCCAAGAAAGGTAAAGGCCAACTAAGGAAACAAAACCTACTGCCTACTTTAACTTTGCTGAGGAGAAACATAATCCGGAGGTAGATAAATCAAAGTGAAGAAATAGTACCGATACAGGGATAGAACATCCTTCTTTAGGCTTCACCGAGGAAACAAGTGTTTTTCAAAAGTAATATTCCTATTGGAGATTGCAAAACTAGTTTCAAGCAAAGTAGACTGACACCAAAACATCCAAACATTCACTGGGAAATTCTGACCTACTTCATTGGCGAGGTTAACACCACATTCACAATACGTCCTTCACTTAGAGAAACCAGGGACCTACGTTCTTCAAGAGCGGGTATGATACCAACTTCTCTTGAAAAAGAACTTCTATTGGACCAAACGAGAATTTTACTGGAGAAAATGCGGATTGAAACTTCACATCATGAAAACTCAGAAAAGAGGAGAAATGAATCCAAACTTGACCGAGGATATCAGAATCATAAACCCAATACGACGAAAACATCCCGAGTAGACCTTCCAGAGGGGAACAAAAACTTCTTAAAATAACTGGAGTTTCTCCATTCTTGGGATCACCATTTTTGTTGTCATTGTTTCATCACAAATCTCAAAGTAAAAGCAGATTGTAAAATCTCTTTTTGAAAAATCAATTTTGTCATTTAATCTTTTTTGCTTTGAAAGTTATTATCAATAATAAATGGAGTCTTTGCAAACTAAATAAAATAAGAAATACAAATAATTGGGTAAAAGCTCAAATTTCATTAATAGAATGGTAGTCTGCGAATGGTGAGACTCCATAGATGATTACAAAGTTTGGAAAATGGTAACATATAATGAAAAAGATACATTGAGATGCAATGACCACTATCCCCTCTAACAACTTTTGAAATCCTGAGCAGCAACTTCTGTTGAAGTATGGTGAGGATCCGAGAAGATTGTTGCTTCAACGATCAAGTCTTGTCTGACGTAGTTACTGATGTGCGGTCGACCTAATGTGTCTAACGGTATCTTAACTGCAAGTGCACAGCCTATCGCGGTAGTAATAAAAAGATGTCGAACCCACAGGGACTTTGTAATCACTCTAGTGCTATAAAGGTTTGCTAGTTTAGCTAAGGCGGATGTTGTCACGTTTGGTTTTTAGAAGTTAAAGTAGAGGAAAACTAAATCGAACTAAGGAAATAATAATAATAAAGCGGTCGGTATGTAATATAGTGAACCTAAGAGGATTTAATTGAACCTAAACATATAAAGATGTTTAACTTATGATTCTATAGAAATTATCAGTTTAAAAACCCTCAACTCACACTCTCGTGGTCTTATCTCGGATTATACCCCTAAAGCCCTATGCCTGCTCTCGCTAGCACATAAGTGTTTAGAAAATACTCTTTGAAAACTTAATAAAGTCTAATTCATTTTAAAGCGCTCTCGCTGTATTTAAATCAAATGCCTAACTTTAGCTATCCGGTTAAAACCTCACACTCTCGTGGTCTTGATCCTAACCTATTCTACTTTTCTTACTCTCGTAACAAAAAGATTGATTTTAATTATAAAAAGTCACAGCCAGAAATTAAGTTAATTTAGATTTTAGCTTAGGAACAATTTAATCCATTCAGTTACTATTATCACATCCCGACTCTAGAAATTTAGCTAGCCATGGTACTTGAAACAGACAGACAGGAAATATAATTGGAAAGCAGTGAAACATTCATGATAAATAAATAACAGTAATTGAACGTAAACAAATTGTACTTAAAATTAAATTAAATGCAATTAAAACCTGAATAATAATACTATTCCTCAAGCTCCCTCTTCCACAAGTCGGCAAGATTGGAACCTTCGGAATCGAAACTCGAAAGGAAGTCTGAGGCTAAAACCAAATTCTAACTAAGATAGCAATTTCCTAATGTTGGAAATGGCTATTAAATGGTAAAAGGGAAATAAAAAACAAGAACAACAGGAAAAATGAAAACTGGGAAATGGTTCGTAAATTCGGCAGAGCTTCCGCAAGAAATTTGTGAAAATAAAACTCTGTCTAAATAAAACTCTCCGTCCGTTCTTCATCGAAATCTCTCATATTTATAGAGGAGAAATTGACAGTTATAAAAAACAAGAATGTGGGCTTTTCACTTCAGTTGTGGAGAAAAACCAGGAAGACTGGGCATTGGTGAGGTTAAGAGATTGTAGGAGTATCTGAAGACTCCTTTCTTTTTGTTGCCCACGTCTCCACGTCTTCACCTCACGTTCTTCATAAAGTTGAATTAAGCGCGTTACAGTCGTAACAAGTGTGTTACATGCATTCTTCATGTAATAAGCGTGTTACGGTCGTAACACCAAGGTGACGGGCGTAAGACGCTTAGCAGCATGTTACGTTCGTAAGTGATGTATGACGACCGTCACAACATCAAAAACTGTAGAACTTTGCAGAATTGTTCTTTTTCTTCTGGTTTTCATGTTAACCTTCTTCATATGATCTTTTTCCACTAAATTGACTTGAGACATGTTGTACCTGTGAAAAGACATAAAAACTCGGAACAATCGGGAGTTAAATGGATTAATGTAGTATGAAAATGGACTAAAAACGTAACAATTATACGATACGATTTCTCGTTATCAAATTCCCCCATACTTAAAACTTTGCTTGTCCTCAAGCAAATAATCATTTAGTAATATCAGACAAGTTTTATCAGACTCACATTCATAACATACCTTTGGTTTTCAAAACAATTACGAGAAATCAATCGTTAGTTCGGCCGATACTTAAGTAAAACACTAACAATACACTAATGACACAAGCAACAAGCTAAGTCGTGGACTTCCATTTTAAAAAAACTGTCCAATAATTCTGTTATAATTCTACCCAGAGTCTCTTGTACCTATTTCACCCGGTTTGTTCTAGCGCAATCACATTAAGCCCTTTATCTTAGCACACACGTAGTGGAGTAACCGGTTAGTGACTTTGATCCTTTTTAGCACGGGGTCTGGTACACGAATGTGGCAACCCTACACATATTATCCAAATTGGAGGTTGTGGGGGATCGAGCCGTAGCACACCATACCAAGTTCAGAACCAGATACCTCTGAACCAACCAACAATAGACTCCTTCATTATTTGCTCATCTCTTATATGCGACCTTGTACTTTGGTGCAAATTTTCCTTTTTAGAAGCGAGATAAGAAGGATATTTCATTAATTAGGCATCAAACACTTATATTCATCAGATTCCCACGTGGTTTGTGTCTAGACAGTGCTGACTGCTAGTATAAACTACTAGGGGTTACTTTAGAACTAAAATTCAAGATATAGGTATAATGGTTATTGAAATGGATCGCGTAAGTAGGAAGTCTAAGGTGTCATAACCGTATCGATCTTGTTGAATCGTTCTCGGCTTCCCAACTAGGATTTCGTTAAGGTAAGTATGTCGGGCTATGCGAAGATAAAGCAAAAAAATTCGGTATGGCTAAATAAAGCGGGGAAGAATTGAAACTGAGAAATATCGTAAAAATTACTTGTTTAATGGAAAATGCGGAAAGGGAAAGGTACATCTCCCATACTATATCAGACATTGTCCTCAATGTTGTGGTATAATAGCGGGGAAATACAAATACAAAAAGAAACAGCAAAAGCAAACTAAATAAGAATAAAGACTACTGATGTCCACGTCCTCTGCTCCTGGTGCATGATCACCTGGTAGGCGTGGCTTCGAAATCAGTGTCATGGGAGCCAAGAGTGCTGACGTCCATCCTTAAAGTGTTTAGTTCAGACAAGGCCTCATCTAACTTCTTATTCATGCTCCGCTGGCCACTCAAAATCTGAGCGTTCTGTGCGCATAAACTGTCATACTGCTCCTGTTGTTTTCTTGCAAGTTTCTCACCCATTTGATTCTGCTGGTGGATGGCTCGGAGAATTTCTTCAAGAGTGATAGGAGGTAGTGCGGATGAAGTTTCCGGAATGTCATGAATGGGGGCAGCTCGGTCCAACTCTTCTTGTATCTCGTCCGCGGGGGCATCAGGTTGTTCTTCATGAATAGAAACATGGCCCTCGAGAGCTGCAGGATCGAATAGCCAATTGGCTCTGTTTTGAGGATCAATTCGGTCCCTGCAAGGCAAAATAATGTTATTATAAATGATGTTTCGGATTACAGGATGGAATTTTCCATCTTCCCGCTCATGGATGAGATAGGCAGACTTGCAGTGGTTCAGAGTAAGTAATGCCGGTGCCATAGAAGGCATATTAGTGAGAGCGGTACCATGATTTAAAGCTAAAGCAAGAGAAGTGACAATCCCTCTGAAATAGAAGGGTTTGCCGCCTCTAGTGCATATGGGCCAATAGAAATGGAGCGGCGTTGATCTTCTGGCCGGTAAATGCACAGTGCATGAAGAAAAGCTCCTTGGAGTTGAGCTTGTGGTTGCTATCTCTGGCGAAGATGGTGTTGCAAAGGATGCGGTGAAAATATCTGATGGCTGGATTATGGATATGGGTAGCGTTGAGGTGGTCATAAGAGCTTGCACGATTGTTTGTCATACTGTGCCATAAGTTGAATGCTTCCTCGCTGAAATTATCCGGCACACGAAGGTGGACACCTTCATCGAAACTAAACCTGAGCAGCCACGCGATATCAGTTTGTGTTAGTTGATACTCAGTGCCGAACATGTGGAATTCGGTCACGCCAAAGAGTTGGTTGGTGGCTCCAGTAGGGGTGATGTAAGAAAATGAACTCAGAAACTCCAAAGTGAGAGTTTCATAGATAGGTTGTGGTTGGCTGCACATATTCCACAAATTGACATTTTGCAGAAGTTGTTGGACGCTCTCAAGTAGTCCCAAATCTCTCAGACAGTCGAGGTCGACATACCGAGTTGGTTAGAGACCGCGGCGTTGGAATTTTTGGAACTTTATTCATTGGGTTTCTCCTTGGTCTCCTTCTCTGAGAATGATGTTAGGGATTTGCTGCTGGTTGTTGGCCATTGCATGCAAGGGGATTGAAACGTGAAAGGGGTTGGATTTGAGAGATATGGAAAATATGAAGAAATGGGTTGAATATATAGTGTAGGAAGAAATGTGGGAAGTTGGAATGTGAATGGGTGGTGGACGGTTTTGGGAAAAGGAGGGAGAAGTGGGAAGGAGAAACTACTTCTGGAATAGCAGAAGACGTGTTTCAGACGCGCGTGACGATCGTCACAGGAGGTTGACGGGTGTAACATGGTGAAACGCGTGTTACGATCGTCATAGGTGTACTACGACCGTTACTGCTACAATATTTGCAATTCCAAACCGGACAGCACTTATTTCATAAATGAAGCACATTAATTCCAACACACCTTATATTCCAACACTATAATTCAACAATATATATTAAACACAATATCAGTCAATTTGAGTACACATCCCAATTATCATACAACTAATCAATCAGAACAAAGTTTGCAAAATGCAAGTATCAGTATAATAGGTTACTGATAATAAATATGCAGTGAATTGAATTTTGCTGTAGCATGCACTAAATTTAATGAAACTTGTAAATAAAAACAAACTGAAATTTGCGTTGAAATGAATATTTGTTCTTTAACAGAAATTTAAAAGTTGCAGAAAGTAAACTTGTGCAGAATTAAAATGAAATCTTAAATTTGCAGAAAGGGAAACTACCTAGAAACAAAAAAACAGAAAGAAAAGTAAAAACAAATGCTGATCACTGCTACTTCATCCAAGTCTCGTTTTTAAATCTTCTAAAGATGAATTCATGTGATAAAATTGCTCCACAGTTATGTCAGTCAAGCCTATTATGTCCAGACGTATGCTCTTCAATTCGTCCTTGATTCCATTAATGTCAGTTTGATAAACATCCAGTGTGGTTATGATTTTGTTCAAATTCTCAGTGTATTCTCCTTTGGTTATTTCAGGGGCTTCAGTATCCTCTGCAATGTTGTTAATGTCATAGTAACCAGGAGGGGTCTCAGGATCACTCTCATCAGACATCTTATCATCAGTAACTTGGTAAGATTGTGGTGTTTCAGGTGTTGAAGGATGGTCAGGAGGGTTTAGCTTATAAAGCCAGTTATCGCGATTGTGGACACTCACTTTAGCATGGTTTGGAAGGGTAAATAAAGTGACAACTTCATTCCTTATCAGGTATTCAAAAGGTGCAGGACTTAGATTTCCTATTATGCGTAGGTCGAAATAGAAATCAATATTCATAGGGCAAATTGAACCGAAGTGTGTACACTTATGCAATTGGTATCTAAGTCCGAGGGCATTGGTAATCATGGTGATTAGCCTCCTACGATGATCGGTTCATTAGGTTCCTGAACAATGCGAGAAAAGGTTTGCATCATGAATGGCACAACATTAACAGGTCGGCCTTGGGTCATACAGTGCAGTAAAAACATCTCATCCTTAGACATTGCAGTACGATTCTGTTCCTTTTCGAATACAGTATGGGCTAGAATCTTATGAAAATAACGGATAGCGGGGTTGTGTATTTCATTGTTGTCCATGCTATCCGGCTCAGGATGATAGTTTCCGGTTAAGGTTCCCCAAAAGTAATCTAGCTCGAAATCCATTAATTCCACCTGGGTGGTAGTAAAAGAAAAAGGTCCGCTAGGGAATCCTAGTAGGCCAGCTAATTCCTTATGGTTATAAACGAATTCAATACCGAATAGTATGAAAGCTATAAATCCTTTTCTGGCTCCGAAACCGTGCTCAGGTATATGAACTAGGGAGCTCAAAAATTCAAAGGTAAGCTCGCGGTATGTGACAAACTTAGACTTAATGTGGTCTTTTTCCCATCCCAGTTGGTTAAACAGATAAAGGACACTATCCTCAATACCTAAGGTGTCCATGGTTGGTTCATCATAATACAGAGTCATACCGATGTTCCTTTGTGACAATTCCTCAAATCTCCTCATTTGGTTCCTTCCTCTAAAAGTGGTTTCTATAAAGTTCTGTGGTTGTGGTTTCATAGTAAATGTTAAATGGGGAAACAAATCAGGGGAGAAGGTAAGATAGAAAAAGAATTTTCAGAAATCCTGTAGCAAGTAAAGTTGTTTTAAAACCAGCAGCAGTTTTATAAAGATTTTTAGAAAAATGGAAAAGAAAATAATGAAAATAAGGCTTTAAAAGAAATAAATGCAGAAACGGAAAAGAAAATCAAAAGTAATAAATAGAAACAAACGGAAACAATATCAAAAACAAATAGGTGGGTTGCCTCCCACTAAGCGATGTTTTTAACGTCATAAGCCTGACATAGTGCTTAGCAGTAGATCATTCAGGGGAAATAGTGGGTAATTCTAAAAGTTTTAGACTATTTGCATAGTCTCTATTCTCAATGTGATGATATTGTTTTAATCGTTGTCCGTTCACTGTGAACGGGTCACTATTCCTATCCTTAATTTCTATTGCTCCGCTAGGGAATACTTTTGTAACTTCAAAAGGACCAGACCATCTGGATTTTAGTTTTCCAGGAAAGAGCCTAAGTCTAGAGTTGAATAGTAGCACAACGTCTCCCACACTGAATTCTTTCCGGGATAAGCGCTTATCATGCCATCTTTTGGTTCTTTCCTTGTATATCTTAGCGTTCTCATAAGCGTCTAATCTCAATTCTTCCAGTTTATTTAAGTCGAGGATTCGCTTCTCTCCAGCAGCAGTGTAGTTTATATTGAGCGTTTTGATTGCCCAATATGCCTTGTGCTCTAATTCTACCGGGAGATGACAGGACTTTCCGTACACAAGCTTGAAGGGTGTAGTTCCTATAGGAGTCTTGTAGGCTGTCCTATAAGCCCATAAAGCCTCGTTAAGCTTAGATGACCAATCTTTCCTAGATATGGTGACAGTTTTCTCTAGGATTTGTTTAATTTCTCTGTTCGAGACTTCGACCTGTCCACTAGTTTGTGGATGATACGATGTTGCTACGCGGTGTTTGACTCCATACTTAGATAATAATTTGTCGAATATCTTCGAAATGAAATGAGAGCCACCGTCACTAATGACAAGTCTAGGCACACCAAATCTTGGAAAGATTGTGTTTTTAAAGAGCTTAATTACTACTCGTGTGTCATTTGTAGGAGAGGCTATAGCCTCAATCCATTTTGAAACATAATCGACAACTACGAGTATATACTTGTTTCCGAAAGAAGATGGGAAAGGTCCCATGAAATCGATTCCACAAACATCAAAGACTTCTACTTCTGGTATTCCTCTTTGAGGCATTTCATCGCGTCTTGAAATATTACCGGTGCGTTGACACCGATCACAGTTTTTAACAGCGATGTGGACATCCTTCCATAGATTAGGCCAGAATAGTCCGGCTTGTAGGATCTTTACACAGGTTTTAGAAGTGCTTGCATGTCCTCCATAGGGAGATAAATGACAGTGAGAAATAACATCTTCTATTTCTTCTTCAAGTATGCATCAGCGGAAAACTCTGTCCGATCCTCTTTTAAATAATAAAGGTTCATCCCAATAATAATACTTGAGATCATGGAAGAATTTCTTTTTCTATTGATAAGTTAAGTCCGGTGGGAGCGCGCCTGCAGCTAAGGAGTTGACTATGTCAGCATACCATGACAGTCCCATGGTTGTATGGATTGCTTCCACGGCTTCCTTGGCTTTTGGTTTGTTTAGATCCAGTTGAGCTAGATCGCTTCTTATTTGCGCTATCAGTTGTTCATACGGAAAATTGTCATTAATCGGTACTTGTTCGGGTTTTATACCTTCTAATCTTGGCAAGTGGTCTGCTACGGCGTTTTCGGTTCCTTTCTTATCCTTAATCTCTAGATCAAACTCTTGCAAAAGTAGGATCCATCTGAGGAGTCTTGGTTTTGCATCCTTCTTGGTTAGTAGATATCTGATAGCAGCGTAGTCTGTGTAAATGATTATCTTCGCTCCTACTAGGTAAGAACGGAATTTGTCAAGCGCAAAGACAACTGCTAACAACTCTTTCTCAGTTGCGGCATAGTTCATTTGAGCTGAGTCTAGCGTTCTACTGGCATAGTAGATTGCGTGAAGTTTCTTGTCCTTCCTTTGTCCAAGAACTACGCCTACAACGTAGTCACTCGCATCGCACATGATTTCAAAAGGTAATCTCCAATTGGGTGGTTGCATGACTGGTGCGGTGATAAGGGCTGATTTTAGAGTTTCAAACGCTTTAAGACAATCTTCATCGAATATTAACTCAGCGTCTTTCATTAATAGACCGGTAAGTGGTTTAGTGATCTTCGAGAAATCTTTGATAAATTGTCGGTAGAAACCGGCGTGTCCTAAAAAACTTCGTATTTCTCGAACGGTCTTAGGTGGTTGAAGTTCTTTTATGACTTCTATCTTAGCTTTATCAACTTCAATCCCCTTATTAGATATAACATGTCCTAGTATGATTCCTTCTCTGACCATGAAATGGCATTTTTCCCAGTTAAGCACAAGGTTTACTTTCACACATCTTTCTAAAACCTTTTCTAGGTTTGATAGGCATCCTTCAAAACTTTTCCCGCACACAGAGAAGTCGTCCATGAACACTTCCATGATGTTATCGATGAAATCTGCAAAGATTGACATCATACATCGTTGAAAGGTTGCCGGGGCATTGCACAATCCGAAGGGCATTCATCTGTAAGCGAAAGTTCCATAGGGACACGTGAATGTAGTCTTCTCTTGATCATCAGGGTGAATAGGAATTTGGAAAAATCCGGAATAACCATCTAGATAGCAAAAGTAGGAATGTTTGGCTAATCGCTCTAACATTTGATCTATGAAGGGTAGAGGAAAATGGTCTTTTCGAGTAGCTTTGTTTAGTTTTCTATAATCAATGCACACTCTATGCCCATTAACCACTCTTTGTGTTATCAGTTCTCCTTTTGCGTTCTTCACAACAGTGATACCTCCTTTCTTCGGTACGACGTGTACTGGGCTAACCCATTTACTGTCAGAGATTGGATATATGATTCCTGCTTCCAATAGCTTCTTAATTTCATCTCTGACTACAGTGCTAAGGATTGGGTTAATCCTTCTTTGAGGTTCTCTAGAGGTTTTGCAATCTTCTTCTAGCATAATACGATGCATACAAATTGAAGGACATATTCCTTTCAAATCGGATATGTTATAACCTAATGCAGTCGGGTACTTTCTTAGGACGTCTAAAAGTTTATTAGTTTCGAGCGTTCCTAAACTGGAATTGACTATTACTGGTCGCCTACATTCGGTATCTAGGAATTCGTATCTTAGGTTCCCGGGTAAGGTTTTTAATTCTAAACCCGGTTTCTTTGAACATGGCATATGATCAGGTGTAAGTGCTAGACTTTCGCTTAGACTATCATCTTGATATGGCTCACGCCAATTGTCGTCTTCAGAGTATATGGTCAGTTCTGCTTCCATCTCTCTTACGCACTCGTCTATAACATCGATTAGATAACATGTGTCATTCATGGCTGGTGCTTGTAAGAATTGACTGAGGATGAATTCCACTTTTTCCTCTCCAACTTCAAATGTTAGTCTGCCCTTCTTTACGTCAATTATAGCTCCAGCTGTGGCTAAGAAGGGTCTTCCTAATATGATAGGAGTAATTGAGTCCTCGGTAATGTCCATGATTATGAAATCGGTCGGGATATAGAATTGACCTATTCTAACTGGAACATTTTCCAGTATACCTACAGGGTATTTAACTGATCGGTCAGCTAATTGAACGAACATTTTTGTGGGTCTAAGTTCTCCCATCTCTAGCTTTTTGCAAATAGATAGGGGCATGTCACTGATACTTGCTCCCAAGTCGCATAGAGCTTTGTCTATGACAAACTTTCCAATGTTACAAGGTATAGAGAAACTACCTGGATCTTTTAACTTAGGGGGCATATCATTTTGAATAATAGCGCTACACTCAGCAATAAGTGTAATTGTTCCGTTGTCTTCTATCTTTTTCTTGTTAGATAGGATTTCCTTAAGAAATTTAGCATACGAGGGCATCTGAGTGATAGCTTCTGTAAACGGTATTGTGATATTCAGTTGTTTCAAAAGTTCAACGAATTTCTTGAATTGGCCCATCGTTTTGGAATTGGTAAGTCTCTGAGGGTACGGAATCAGCGGTTTATAGGGTGGTGGAGGCACATAAGGCTTCTCTTTCTCCACTGCCTCTTGGTTTTCGTTTTCCTTTGGTTCATTCTCATTTTCAGTTGGCTTGTTCTGCTTTTGGTATATGGCTGGATTTTTGAGTCTTGGATCAACAGGTTCGTCAAGTTATTTTCCACTTCTCAGTATCACAGTGTTAGCATGTCCTTTTGGGTTAGGTTGTGGTTGACCAGGGAAAATTCCAGCTGGGGCAGCAGTAGGTGCTTGTTGTTGAGCTACCTGTGAAATTTGAGTTTCAAGCATCTTATTATGGGTAGCTAAAGCGTCAACTTTACTAGATAATTGTTTAATCTGCTCATTAGTATGTAAATTCTGATTTAGAACATCTTTATTAGTGTGAGATTGAGAAGCAATGAAGTGTTCTATCATGATTTCAAGATTAGATTTCCTAGGGATATTGGATGTATTAGGTCCATTATTAGGGTGATTTGGGATAGCTTTTGGATAGCCAGGTGGCGTGGCAGGAGCTTGTCCAGGTGTGTACAACGCATTGTTGCTTTTATACGAAAAATTCAGATGATTCTTCCAACCAGGGTTATAGGTATTACAAAAGGGTTTCCCTGTACGTAATTCGCTTGTTCAGCTGGAACTCCTATTAGAAGTGGGCATTCTGGAGCAGGATGTGATTGAATACCACATAGATCGCAAGTTTGAGCTATTGCAGCTACGGTAGCTGCGGGAGCGGTGGTAAGATTTTCTAGCTTTTGGGTAAGGGCTTCCACTTTAGCGTTGACTTGATCCAGACTATTCACTTCAACCATGCCACCTTTTGTTTGAGTTTTTTTCCATATTAGCTCTTTCGCTTCCCCATTGATAATGGTTCTGAGCCATGCTTTAGATAAGTTGATTTGCTTCGGTATACGGTTTATCCATCAATGCGCCACCAGCAGCATCGTCTATAGTCAATCTTGTGTTGTACAAGAGACCGTTATAGAACGTATGAATGATCATCCATTCTTCTAAACCATGATGAGGACAGAGTCTAATCATGTCCTTATAGCATTCCCACACTTCGAAAAGTGATTCTTTATCTTTTTGTCTGAAACCATTGATGTTGGCTCTGAGCATAGCAGTTTTGCTTGGTGGGAAATATCTAGCCAAAAAGACCTTCTTCAACTCATCCCATATGGTGATTGAGTTTGAAGGAAGAGATTGGAGCCATGCTCGAGCTCTGTCTCTTAAATAAAAAGGAAATAGGCGCAATCGTATCGCCTCGGGGTTTACACCATTCGCTTTTACAGTGTCTGCGTACTGCACAAACACTGACAGATATAGGTTTGGGTCGTCAGTAGGAGATCCAGAAAATTGGTTCTGCTGAACGGCGGATAGAAGCGAAGGTTTTAGCTCGAAATCGTTTCGAGCGATAGCAGGAACGACAATGTTGTTGTGAGGTTCCGCTTGAGAAGGAACTGCGTAATCCTTAAGAGGACGAGGTGGAGTTGGTGCGTCAGCCATCTTCGATTCTTCAATTAACTCAGGGATTGAGATATCAGGAAGCTTAGTCGGAGGAAGATTGTTAAGATCATGATATTCTTGAATTCGGCGTCTTACTCTGAGATAGCGCTCGATATCGTTGATTTGTAGATGCAAAGGCTCGCTTTGGGAGCGAGTATTTGGCATACAACAGAGGGAAAAATAAATAGTTGCCTTAGTCTATACAATTCTACTTTATGAGTGCACTAGTGACTAAATCAAAGTCCCTGACAACGGCGCCAAAAACTTGATGTGCGATCGACCTAATGTGTCTAATGGTATCTTAACTGCAAGTGCACAACCTATCGCGGTAGTAATAAAAAGATGTCGAACCCACAGGGACTTTGTAATCACTCTAGTGCTATAAAGGTTTGCTAGTTTAGCTAAGGCGGATGTTGTCACGTTTGGTTTTTAGAAGTTAAAGTATAGGAAAACTAAATCGAACTAAGGAAATAATAATAATAAAGTGGTCGGTATGTAATATAGTGAACCTAAGCGGATTTAATCGAACCTAAGCATATAAAGATGTTTAACTTAAATGGTTCTGTAGAAGTTATCAGTTTAAAAACCCTCAACTCACACTCTCGTGGTCTTATCTCGGATTATACCCCTAAAGCCCTATGTCTGCTCTCGCTAGCCCATAAGTGTTTAGAAAATACTCTTTGAAAACTTAATAAAGTCTAATTCGTTTTAAAGCGCTCTCGCTGTATTTAAATCAAATGCCTAACTTTAGCTATCCGGTTAAAACCTCACACTCTCGTGGTCTTGATCCTAACCTATTCTACTTTTCTTACTCTCTTAACAAAAAGATTCATTTTAATTATAAAAAGTCACAGTCAGAAATTAAGTTAATTTGGATTTTAGCTTAGGAACAATTTAATCCATTCAGTTACTATTATCACATCCCGACTCTAGAAATTTAGCTAGCCATGGTACTTGAAACAGACAGACATGAAATATAATTGGAAAGCAGTGAAACATTCATGATAAATAAATAACAGTAATTGAACGTAAACAAATTGTACTTAAAATTAAATTAAATGCGATTAAAACCTGAATAATAATACTATTCCTCAAGCTCCCTCTTCCACAAGTCGGCAAGATTGGAACCTTCATAACCGAAACTCAAAACGAAGTCTGAGGCTAAAAACAAGTTCTAACTAAGATAGAAATTTCCTAATGTTGGAAATGGATATTAAATGATAAAAGGGAAATAAAAAACAAGAACAACAGGAAAAATGAAAACTGGGAAATGGTTCATAAATTCGGCAGAGCTTCCGCAAGAAATTTGTGAAAATAAAACTCTGTCTAAATAAAACTCTCCTTCCGTTCTTCATCGAAATCTCTCATATTTATAGAGGAGAAATTGACAGTTATAAAAAACAAGAATGTGGGCTTTGCACTTCAGTTGTGGAGAAAAACCAGGAAGACTGGGTGTTGGTGAGGTTGAGAGATTGTAGGAGTATCTGAAGACTCCTTTCTTTTCGTTGCCCACGTCTTCACGTCTTCACCTCACGTTCTTCATAAAGTTGAATTAAGCACGTTACAGTCATAACAAGTGTGTTATGGGCATTCTTCATGTAATAAGCATGTTACGGTCGTAACACCAAGGTGACAGGCGTAAGACGCTTAGCAGCGCGTTATGTTCGTAAGTGATGTGTGACGACCGTCACAGCATAAAAAACTGCAGAACTTTGCAGAATTGTTCCTTTTCTTCTGGTTTTCATGTTAACTTTCTTCATATGATCTTTTTCCACTAAATTGACTTGAGACATGTTGTACCTGTGAAAAGACATAAAAACTCAGAACAATCGGGAGTTAAATGGATTAATGCAGTATGAAAATGGACTAAAAACGTAGCAATTATACGATACGATTTCTCGTTATCAGTTACTTGCCAAGAAAATCCCTAACTTTTGCCTAAGCTGCCCTTGCAGGTTTTCAACTTAGCGGGAAACTTATTCTGTTTAGGTCTCTAATTTTTTCCTAGACCGCCCTTTCGGGTTTTCGGCCTACCGAGAGGCTCATTTTTTTCCTAAGTCGCCATTTCGGGTTTTCAACTTAGCGAGCTGTTATTTTATTTCTTTAGGCGAAGTATTTCTTAACTGCGTCAGCATTCATGGGACGTGGGAACTCCTCGTCATCCATAGTTTCAAGAATTAGTGCATCGCCAGAGAAGGCTTTCTTGACAACATACGGGCCTTAAAAATTTGGAGTCCACTTTCCCCTAGAATCAGTGTTGAAAGACATGATCTTCCTGAGCATGAGGTCGCCTTCTCTGAATTCACGAGGTTTGACCTTTTTATCAAAAGGTTTCTTCATTTTTCTCTGATATAACTGGCCATGACACAAAGCTGTCATTCTCTTCTCGTCAATCAAATTCAATTAGTCAAACATGTTCTGAACCCATTCAGCCCATGTCAACTTGGTTTCCATTATCACACACAACGAGGGAATCTCTACCTCGAATGGGAGTACAGCTTCCATTCCATACACTAGGGAGAACAGGGTTGCTCATGTTGAAGTGCGGACAGATGTTCGATATCCATGCAGAGCAAAAGGGAGCATTTCATGCCAATCCTTATAAGTAATAACCATTTTTTGGATAATTCTCTTGATATTCTTATTAGCAGCTTCAACAGCCCCATTCATCTTTGGCCTGTATGAAGATGAATTGTGATGGACAATCTTGAATTCTTCACAGAGTTTTGTCATCATCTTGTTGTTCAAATTCGAGCCATTGTCAGTGATGATTCTGCTCGGCACACCATACCGACGTATAAGGTTATTCTTAATGAAACGCATAACCACCTGCTTAGTAACATTGTCATATGAAGCAGCCTCCACCCATTTGGTGAAGTAGTCAATTGCTACCAAGATAAAATGGTGCCCATTCGAAGATTTGGGTTCTATCATCCCAATCATGTCAATACCCCGCATAGAGAAAGGCCACGGGGAGGAAATCACATTGAGAAGTGTCGGAGGCACATGGACCTTGTCTGCATAAATCTGGCATTTATGGTACTTCTTTGCAAATTTGTAACAGTCAGACTCCATTGTCAGCCAATAATAACCTGCCCTTAGCATCTTTTTAGCCATCGAATATCCATTGGCATGAGTGCCAAATGAACCTTCATGAATCTCATGCATCAACATGTTTTCTTCGTGTCTATCCATGCATCTGAGCAAGACCATGTCATAATTTCTCTTGTATAACACATTTTCACTGAGGAAGAAACTGCCTACCAATCTTCTTAGTGTCTTTCTATCTTTATTCGACGCACCAATCGGGTATTCTTGAGTCTGAAGAAAATGCTTGATACCATAATACCAAGGTTTTTCATCTACTAGCTCCTCTGTTGTAAACACATTAGCGGGCCTATCCAATCGTCAAACCGTAATTCGGGGTATATCATTCCAAGTATTCACTTGGTACATAGAATCCAGAGTTGCCAGAGCATCCGCCATTTGATTTTCATCTCTAGGGATGCGATGGAACTCAACTTTATTTAAGAATGGTAATAATCTTCTAGCATAATCTTTGTAAGGGATCAAGTCGGGGTGACGAGTATCCCGTTCTCCTTTAATCTAATTTGTTACCAAAGCTAAATTACCATACACATCTAGAATTGTAATTCTGAGATCAATAGATTCTTCGAGACCCATGATGCAAGCTTCGTATTCTTCCATATTGTTAGTATAATCGGATGTTAACCTTGCAGTAAAAGGAATGTGCAATCCATGATGAGTGACAATCACAGCACCAATTCATTTACCATAAGCATTCACAGCTCCATCAAATATCATACTCCAACGAGATTCAGGGTCAGGACCTTCCTCAGGCAATGGCTCATCACAATCCTTCACTTTCAGGAACATCACATCCTCATCGGGGAATTCATATTCTACAGACTGGTGATCCTCCACTGGTTGGTGAGCAAGATAATCTTCCAACACACTACTTTTAATAGCCTTTTGAGTGTGGTATTCGATATCATATTCAGATAACAACATCTGCCAGCGGGCAATTCTCCCAGTAAGAGCAGGCTTTTCAAAAATGTACTTGATTGGATCCATTTTGGAGATCAACCAAGTAGTGTGATTCAACATATACTGCCGCAAACACATGTTTTTTCCAGCATGGAATACTGCGACTCGTAATCGGTGAATTTTGTACTGAGATGATAAATGGTGAACTCCTTATTCCCTGTTTCATCCTGTTGTCCTATAATACAACCCATGGATTTATCTAGCACTGTCAGATACATAATCAACGGTCTTCCTTCTACGGGAGGGAGCAAGATAGGAGGTTCAAGCAGATATTCCTTAATACTTTCAAATTCCCTTTGACAGTCATCCGTCCATACACAACCTTGATCTTTCTTTAACAACTTAAATATCGGTTCACATGTTGCAGTCATGTGGGAAATGAATCTGGAAATATAATTCAATCGTCTGAGGAAACCTCTGACTTGATTTTCAGTTCTTGGTGCTGGTATTTCTTGAATTGCTTTGACTTTATCAGGGTCAACTTAAATTCCTTTCTGGATAACAATGAAACCCAACAATTTCCCTGATCGAACACCGAAGGTGCATTTATTTGGATTCAAGCAGAGACGATACTTCCTCAAATGCTGAAACAACTGCAACAAATTTCTATATGCCCTTCTTCAGTCTGGGATTTGGCAATCATATCATCAACATATACTTCAATTTCCTTGTGCATCAGATCATGGAATAGGGTTGTCATAGCCCTCTGGTATGTTGCACCAGTGTTCTTCATCCCGAAGGGCATCTGTTGTACCCAAAAATTTGCCCTCCCATTTCCTCAACATTTTCTCACCACAAGACCCTTGGAGCTCAAGATCAATTTAGGGTTTTGCTCTGCTCAAGACTCCTCCTTGCACTGTTGACCCAAATTAGGGTTTGTGTTTGCACAAAGATGTTTTGACCTAAAAGGCCCAAAGTGACTTTCATGCTTCATGTTGGACTCACAAGTTTATCCATACCAAGTTTCAAGCCTTGATTCCAATCTTTGCCCAGTCAATTGGAAAGTTGACCTAGAAATCAGTTGTATTGGGGAAAAAGTCAACAGTGGTCAATTGACAGTCAAATCTCATTATTTTTGACCCACATCAACATTATGAACTCATATGAACCATTTGATCAAGTTTGGATCACAATTCCACAAGAAATTTGATCAGATCACCAAAAGGGCAAAATGGTCATTTTTAGGGTTTTGACTGCACAAAGGCAATTTTTTGACTGTTTGACCTAACCAATGGCAATTCAAGCTCACATGTGGACTCAAGGACTCAACGGCATTGTCTTGACATGTTCAACAAGTTCAAAAGATCCCAAATGCATAAGATTGACAGATGAATTTTCCAGTCAACTGAGCCAAATTTGACTGTATACTGAAAAGTCAAACTTTGACTTTTTGGTCAAAATCAAGTGTCAAGATTCATTTTTCATCAAAACATGCCAAATCATGAAGCTTGTTCATCAAGAAATCAAAAATTACAAATTAGGGTTTGAAATGAAGAAATTTCATAACTTAGAATTTTTCTAAGTTATGAAAATTCCTAATTTTTTTCCTAACTTTGTCCCATTTTTTCATCAAGATACATTTGGATTCAAACAAAACTCAAAACATGAAAGTTATAGTCCATTGCAAAATCTACAACTTTGATTCACAAAGTTTCCTCAAAAGAAGCTTGTAGCTCAAGTTATGATTTTTGGAACAAGGGTGCAAAACATTCTTAACTTAGAAATTTTTTGACCTATTCTAGGCAGGATTTTTGCCTAACTTCATGGCCACTTTTCACATGCTTCCACTTGTAATTTCAAATTGCGTTACAAAGATGGATTGTAGTACACATTCCAAGCTTTCCAAAATGTCCAAGAACTCATCAAACAACCTTGTGGTTAGGGAGAATCGAATTTGTCAATATGGGCAAAAGTCACTTTGTTCATGGCCAATTTCATGTTCATAACACTATGCATTTTCAAACTCAGCTTGCACAAGCTAGGTTACAGGCCTCTAATCCCATTAACACTCAATAATTCAATGCTAAACCATTGTGCCAAGATGTTATTTTGTGCATTTGGTCATTGCATGAAGGTTTAGTCTTAAAATGGAAAAAGCATTTTAGCCATTTTTGAAAAGAAGTGCTTTATGTCAAAAGCAAATCTAAGAAGTACCAAAGCATATCTTTTGGGCACAAGTTCAGGAACTAATCACACTGATCAAGAGGGATTGAGGCAGCATGTTTAGGGGGCCTGTGGTAGCTTATATTGAAACTTGACAACTTTTGCTTAAGAGGGAAGAAAGCTTGCATTTTACATCACAACTCACATTCCTGCAAGAACCAACTCAAGAAAACTTTGTGAACACATTTGATATTCCCCTACTGACCTAGAACACGAGCCCTTGACCCTCCATACCTCCTCATCCATCAAAACACATTTTTTCTGCAAAACAGAGTCATGGTTGCAGATTGACTTGGCCAGCAACATTCCATCGTGCGTTTTCATCCAAACCACCTCAAACACCTTCCATAACATCCATAAAAACTATTCCAAGCATTGAACGGGGACTGTAACAGCCATAGCCAAGTGTGCCATTTTCATTTTTCATCTGTGCAGGTTGACTTCCATGGATTGATTCAGAAGCATTCAAAGCAAGCCAAGCATAGAGGAAGCATCCTGGACCTCAAGCAAGCTGTACAAGTCCTCACATTCCATTGAAAGTGCCTCCATTGTTGCACACGATTCAAGCTGAACAGGTAAAAGTTTGAACTTCTATCTCTTTATCCAGGCATATCTAGGCTTAGGTTTGTGAAGAAGTTATGTTCTACTCATGGCCCTGAAGCTACCCATGCCATTACTTTTCATTTATGTTGTGTGTACTGAGAGAATTTTGAAACTGAATATCTGAAAAAAGCTAGGTCAGGAATTGGAGGAGGAGAAATTCTCTCTCATTTCTGAGAGTTAGATCAAGTTCTTGATATGTATGGAATCGTGACAAGATGCTCTACACTTTTGATGTTGTAAGTTTTTGTTAAAAACCAAGGGATCAGAAGTTAGCAGATGGAGATGGAAACGCGCGTTTTCTGTTGTTTGAATATTGCTGGAGGTTGAAGATAACTTCCTTTGGGCTGGGCTTGAGATATTTTTCTTTTTGCACCACATTTTTCCACATACACCCCCTTGGCCCATTGTGTTATTTTTAATCATTTTTGACTTTTTCTTTTTTATTCTGACTTGTTATTTTTTGACAAAACATAAAAAAATATTAAAAATATTTTTTCATACATTTTTGCATTTTATTTTGAATTTATTTGCTTTGTTTACATTTGTACATATAAATAAACATATATACTTTTATTTGAAATATTAAAAATGATACAAATACATTTTTATTTTCTAATTTTATTTTATTTTACCTTTTGAAAACATTTTATAAAAAATATATACTTTTTTTGTAAATATTAAATATTTTATTTTTATACATATTTAATATATTTAGTAAATAATATAAATACTTATATATTTATTAGAATATTTAGGATAAAAATACAAAAATAATACATTTTTATTTTTATTAATATTTGACCTCAAAAATACTTTTTTTTACAATATACTTCCTTTTTATTTATTTTTTGTATATAATTAATACATATTGTATATAATACATAATAAATACCTTTTATTTACAAAATTAGGGTTTTGCCCTAAACACAAAAATGTCCAAAAATTAACCTTTTATTATTTCCCTTGTAAATAATCATACACTTACACAAATACACCAATACACAAATACATTGACACATTTTACCTTTACTTATTCCTATACATTGTTTACATTTCACATTGGCGCAATTCGATTTGGTTGTGAATTATTGGACACTATCCTCCTATTAAGTCTCATCCCCATTTATAAATTTGTACCCCTACTCCCGGATACTTATTTGTAATAGCGTAGACTTTAAATTCCCGCAATTTATCGCTTTCAAATATACCATGGTTAGACCTAGAGTTTGTATGTACATAAAATCAAACGCTAGATAACCTAATACAAGACAAATACATGAAATCAATACACAATCACACTTGCACCCCTAGGGTAATCCCGCTTGTTGCCTTCCAAAATGGGCCATGCTTGCACGTCTAGTTTCTTTGGCAAAACAATTCAAATGATCATAGTCCCTCAATGATGCTTTCGAAAGTTGCCTATCAAAATGATCATAGTCCCTTCAAGCAAATTGCCAAAGACACTTGGCACCATTGCATTCATGGTCCATACGATGACTCGCGCCTGTCCCGTTAAACATCCTAAACGCAAGATTGTCCACCAAATACAATGGTGGAACAAAATTGTTTAAAAGGGTTAAAACATGAGAAAAACCTTTGAGTACAATAGGGGTAGACAACTCTTAGTTACTTGATCAAACTTGCAAAAAACACTTGCCTACTTTTCAAAACCACACTCCACAAACACTTTCAAAACAAACTCTCAAAAACATTTGAAACATCTTTTCGAAAAGATACACACCTTTGTAAACACTCAAACACGAGTCATTACATCGGTTGCCTAAGACAAGGCATCTATTTCAAAAACATTTTCAAACACACACACACACACACCATTTCAAGCAATTGAAAATCAAAGGCAAGTGATCTAAACAAGTAACTAAGAGCCCATGGATGAAAAGGGTGCTAATACCTTCCCTTTTCATAATCTACCCCCCGAACCCACGAAACATCTCAAAAGGTTTTTCCTGTGCTTTTTAACCTTTCCTTTAGGATAAAATAAAAAGTCGGTGGTGACTCTTGCTCAACCGAAACATTTGCGAAAACAAACGCAAAACCCAAGTCAGTTCTCCCACCGTATCACAGCATCACTCTGTAAAAGAATGTTCCCTAGGGTGTGATAAACGTTGTTTTTTCCATGTCCTCTAGATCCATTCTTATTTGATTATACCTGGAAAATCCGTCCATTAACGAGATTACTTTGAATATTGTTGTGCTATCCACTAACATGTCGATGTGTGGCAATGGAAAATCATCTTTTGGACTAGCTTTATTTAGATCTCTGTAATCTACGCACATGCGGACTTTTCCGTCTTTTTTGGTACTGAGGCAATGTTGGCAATCCATTGAGGATACACTGACGTCACAAGAAAACCAACATTAATCTGCTTTAGAACCTCCTCTTTCATTTTTATTGCCATATATGGGTGAGTCCTTCTCAACTTCTGTTTGATTGGCGGACATTCTGGCTTCAACGTAAAACGGTGCTCGATGATATCTGTATCTAGACCAGGCATATCTTGGTAATACTAAGCAAAAATATCCATATACTCTTTCAACAACTCAATCAATCTTCTCTTCACTCAAACCTGCATCCTTCATAATTCGAAGAGAGGGTATCTGAACTTCAATGGGCAATACTGCTTCCATGCCATAAACCAATGAATAAGGTGTTTCCCCTGTTGATGTCCGTGCTGAGGTATGATACCCATGAAGAGTAAATGGTAACATCTTGCGCCAATCTTTGTATGTCACTGTCATCTTCTGCACAATCTTCTTAATATTCTTATTAGCCGCTTCAACATCCTCATTCATCTTTGGTCGGTAGGAAGAAGAGTTGTGATGTTGTATCTTGAACTGCTTGCAGAGTTCGGTGATTATCTTATTGTTGAGATTGGTACCATTGTCTGTAATGATCCTCTCTGGTACACCATATCGACAGATCAGATTGTGCCGAATGAACCGTGCCACGACATTCTTGGTCACAGTAGCAAAGGAAGCTGCTTCAACCCACTTTGGAAAGTAATCAATAGCTACCAGGATGTAACAATGCCCGTTGGACGCTGTAGGTATGATCTCGCCGATCATATCGATGCCCCACATTGCAAAAGGCCAAGGAGTTGTCAAGACGTTCAGAGGAACTGGAGGTATGTGCACTTTATCAGCATAGACCTGGCACTTGTGACATATCCGAGAATGCCGATAACAGTCGGCTTCCATCGTGGACCAATAATATCCTGCCCGAAGGATTTTCTTTGCCATGGTGTGTCCACAGGAATGAGTTCCGAAAGTACCTTCATGTAACTCTGTCATGATCCTTTCTGCTTCCTTCTTATCCACACATCGCAGTAGGGTCGAATCACGGTTACGCTTGTAAAGGATGCCATTGCTGATAAAGAACTTTTCCGCGAAACTTCTCAGAAACTTATTATCATTAACAGATGCACCCTCAGGGTACTCCTGAGCTTCAAGATACCTTTTCACCTCATGAAACCAGGGTTTATCTGCTACCTCTTCAGTCTCAATATCATAGCAATGTGCAGGTTCGTCCAATCTTTCAATGATAATCTGGGGAGCCTCATTGTCCCAATTAACTTTGAACATAGAAGACATCGTAGCCAGCGCGTCCGCCAACTGATTCTCCTCTCTTGGGAAGTGTTCAAAGGTGTTTCGTATCCCACTCGCCTTTGATCTGACTGATCACGAGAGAGGAATCTCCAAAGACACTTAGAAACTTAATCCTTAGGTCAATTGCTGCTCGAAGAGCCATAATGCACGCTTCATACTCCGCCATATTGTTGGTGCAGTTGAAATATAGTCGGGCGGTGAATGGAGTATGAGAGCCTTTAGGAGATATGATCACGGTGCTAATGTCATTGCCCAAAGCGTTCGAAGCTCCATCAAAGTACATAGACCATCGGGATCCTTCCTCAGGTCCTTCATCCGGTCCAGGTTCTTCGCAGTCGATCACTATCATGATATTCTCATCTAGGAATTCAAAGTTCATAGACTGGTAATCATCCACTGCTTGATGTGCCGAATGGTCTGCCAACACACTTCCCTTGATTTCCTTTTGGGTTGTGTATTGGATGTCATACTCAGTCAAGATCATCTGCCATCTTGCTATTCTTCCAGACAAAGCGGGCTTCTCGAAGATATACTTGATTGGATCCATCTTCGATATAAATAGAGTAGGGTGAGTCAGCATATACTGTCTCAGCCGACGAGCAGCCCATGCCAAAGCGCAGCAAGTTTTCTCGAGCAACGAGTATCGGGTCTCGCAGTCGGTAAACTTTTTGCTAAGGTAATAAATAGCATGCTCTTTTCGGCCAGACTCGTCATGCTGCCCCAGCACACACCCCATCGAGTTGTCGAGTACTGTCAAGTATAAGATCAAAGGTCTCCCTTCAACTAGAGGCATCAGAATGGGTGGCTCTTGGAGATACTCTTTGATCCTTTCGAAAGCGGCCTGACATTCATCATTCCATCTTACCACTTGATCTTTCTTCAGTAGCTTGAAGATTGCCTCACAAGTAGCAGTCAGGTGTGAGATGAATCGGGCAATGTAGTTCAGACGTCCCAGAAATCCTCTGACTTCTTTTTCTGTTCGGGGAGCTGGCATTTCCTGTATAGCCTTCACCTTTACAGGATCCACTTGAATACCTTTATCGCTTACGACGAAACCCAACAGCTTACCAGATCTCACCCCGAAGGTGCACTTGTTCGGGTTTAACCTCAACTTGTACAACTTCAACCTGTCAAATAACTTCTGAAGGTGGTCAAGATGCTCTTCTTCAGTCTGAGATCTTGCAATCATGTCGTCGACGTATACCTCAATCTCATGATGGATCATATCATGGAACAAAGCAACCATGGCACGCTGATACGTTTCCCTAGCATTCTTCAGTCCAAAAGGCATGACCTTGTAGCAAAAGGTACCCCATTGAGTAATAAAGGTTGTCTTCTCCATGTCTTCGGGAGCCATTTTAATCTGATTATAACCGGAGAAACCATCCATAAAGGAGAATACCTTATGCTGAGCGGTGTTGTCAACTAGAACGTCGATATGAGGCAGAGGGAAATCATCTTTGGGGCTCGCCCTGTTCAAATCCCTGTAGTCAACACACATTCGTACCTTACCATCCTTCTTCGGCACAGGAACCACATTGGCAACCCACTGAGGGTAAGAAGTAACTGCTAGAAAACCGGCGTCAAATTGTTTCATAACTTCAGCCTTGATTTTCTCAGACATATCCGGGCGCATTCGGCGGACCTTCTGTTTCACTGGAGGACAATCTTCCTTGGTAGGCAATCGGTGAACCACAATATCTGTGTCCAACCCAGGCATATCTTCATAAGACCAGGAAAAGATCTCAACATAGTCACGCAGCATCTGAATCAACCGTTGCTTCACACTAAGCTCCAGATTTGCCCCGATCTTGACCTCTTTCTTGTCTATCTCTGTACCCAAATTTACTGATTCCACTGGCTCTTCGTACGGCTGAATAACCCTCTCTTCTTGGAGTAGTAGTCTTGCAAGTTCACCAGGCACTTTGCCATCATCTTCACCTTCGTTTTCGGCTAAGTTAATCGGAATTTCGAAGTCATAACTGGCAGTAGCAGGGTCGTTACCAGTGAGATCCAGAGTGGATATAGACCTGTATATGTGAGTGTGTGTAAAATAGTTGCTTTGCAATATGTAATAAAAGAAAAACAAGCAGCGCAAAATTTGAAATGCAAGAAAACGTCCAATGCTTTTATTAATGATATATGAAAATGACACACATAAAGCCCTCACAAATGAAGCCACAGTGCCCCGGGTAAGACACCAGGCCGTAAAGTCTAAAACATTGTCTGTTACAGATACAAAACAAAAAGCCTCATTACTGGGTGATAACAGAAACGGGAATAGAATCCTTCGTTGTCCAGTTGCTTAATCCACCATCGGCAGTAGGGTATATCCAGCTGTCAATATCAAACTCTTCATCATCGTCATCCCCGATAATACTCACCCCTACCTCATGCTTAGGCTTTTCTGGTGCTCCGAACTCGATCTCCTTTGCATCAATCAAATCCCGTACCTTGTTCTTTAAGACCCAGCAGTCATCTGTATCATGCCCCGGGCTATCAGAGTGAAAAGCACAGCGGGTATTCAGATCGTACTTTGGTGATGTTGTATTTGGACTCTTCGGGGCCTCCCTTGGAATCACCAGATTGGTCTTTAATAACTGCGGCAGAATCTGGGATAAAGTCATGTTGAGCTGAGTGAATTGCCTTCGCGGTCTCTCGGCCTTTGGCTGGTTGTTGAGCTGAGGAGCACCAGCAGGTCTTGAAATAACAACCGCATTAACAGCTTGGCGGCGTTCAGGTCTATTCTGGCTTTTCGAACTGTAAACAACACTGGACTCCTTTTTAAAAGGCTTCTTCTCGGTGCTCGATGAAGCACCCTTCTGTATTTTACCAGACTTAATACCAGCGTCAATCCTTTCCCTGGTCATAATCAGCTCCGTAAATCCGGATGAAGAACTTCCAATCAGATGGTTAAAGTACGGACCAGACAAGGTCCCCATAAACATATCTACTAGCTCTCTATCAGCCAAGGGTGGTTACACTCTTCCAGCGAGGTCCCTCCACTTCTGAGAATAATCTTTGACACCTTCACCCGCACCCATTGACATACCCTGGAGTTGGGTACGCGTAGGAGCGAGGTCGGCATTGTATTGGTACTGCTTGTAGAAAGCAGCGGCCAAATCTTCCCAATTACGGATGCTAGTTCCTTCTAACTGGTAAAACCATTCAAGCTGAGTCCCTGAGAGACTGTCTTGAAAGAAGTGGATCCAGATATTCTTGTCAGCGGTGTACGGATGAATCTTCCTAACATACGAACGGAGGTGCAGTTTCGGACAAGAAACTCCGTCGTACTTAGCAAAGGCTGGTGCTTTGAACTTGTGGGGAATCACCACCCCAGATGATATACCCAGATCACCAAAGTCCAGACCAGGCACTTTCTGTACTTCCATCGCGCTCAACCGGTCTTCCAGTTGCTTGTATCTATCCTCAGCTGGAGGATATTGGTCTTCGTCGAAGTCCGTCTCGTTGTCTGAAACCACAGGGCTAGGCGCCCTCCTTTTTTCCTGACTATCTTTCCCTCCAGATGAGGGGGTCAAATCAACTTCATCTCGTAGCCTGTTTCCAAACCTGTGACCTGTGTTAAACAGGACTGTCCTTTTCTTCTTCTTCTTCTTATCTTTCAGGATAAGGGCCTTCAGATCTTGCTGACCCTTAGCCAAGTTCATGAACAATTCTTGAAACTGGGCGTTTTTAGCCTGCAGAGCCTTGATTGCTTGTTCAATTGATGGTTCAGAAGACATGATGCTGAAATAAACAACGAAGAAGATGAGAAAACCTGTAAGGGTACCTGTTATGAGGTGCATGGAATGAAATGCGTATGATATGATTTCAAAGACATTGAGAGATTCAAATTCGTAAACAAGAAATGAAGCACACTCTTATTAGATAAACTTGAAATTCAAATTGTTCAACATATGCCTTTAAGGCGTTACAGGAAAGGAAATACTGAAAAGTAAATAAAAAATGGAAATAATCAAAGGACATCAATGCTCCCATGGTCATTTTCCTTTAGTGATAACATAGTCATTGATGATCTGCTCCCACTCCAGCTGCCTAGTCAACTTCTGAATCTTCTGCTCTTGCTCGTGATACTTTTCTCTATAAGTATCCCACTCTTCCCTTAGCTGCATCCAGGATCTCTTCAATGCCCCAATGTCAGTAGGCATGTAAGGGTGTAAGATAGTATGAGGAACCCCTTCCTCATCAGCAGCTTCAACAATAATAGGCAAGACGGCTTCATAGGGCATTCCCAGCTTTTGGGCACGGATACAAACCCATCCGAGATATGGCTCCATTGGTAGAGAAGTCTTCGCACCCATCTCGTGTGGATCAGATCTGTGTACTCTATCCCAAGCCCTTATGAATCTGCGACGTTTCTCGTTACTATCCCCTTGAAAATCAAAGATTATACTAGGCATTAGTAGCTCATGAGGTCCTTCCCTTCTGGCTCGCCCAAACTGACGTAAGGCCAAGCATGGATTGTAAGTGATCCCTCCATTGGTCCCTCCAGAAATGATTAGCCTTACCAACCAAGAACTTAGTCAGAAAGTCCTTTGCTCCACTACGAGTTTCCCAATTAGCCATTAACTCAGCCTTTGTCAGATGAAGGGCTGAAGCAATCTCTTCTGGCCTAAGGATCTTCTCCCAACCGGTAAACGGGGTCTGCTCCAGAATAGAGATACCGAGCAGATCAGAAAACTCTTCCAAGGTAGGGACCAACTGGTAGTCCTGAAAAGTAAAGCAATGGTATAGTGGATCAAAGAACTGGACTAGGACACTTATCATCTGCTCGTCCAGTTTGGAAGTGACTAAACCAAGAAGATGCCCATGTCTTCTGATGAAGGAGGTAGTATCAGACATCTTTGCAACCAATTCTTTAAGCATAGTGGGAACCTGGACAAAGTTGATCCGGATGGTGTTCCTACGCATAGGTGCCATGACCTACAAAACAGAACAAAGATGAATCCCTCCAGTCTTTGAAATAGGTTAGTCCAATTCAAGATGTATGCAATGTTATGATGTCATGATGTCATGATAGAAAGCACACCTCAAGTATTCACAAATAGAAAATGTGGTAAAGGCACACAAGTCACACACAGAGCCCTTAGATTTCAGACTGGCAAGGCGTCTAGGTACTACCCTCTTTCAGTTCAGTTGGTTCAAACCTGTCCTAAAAATAGTAACCGGGTTCTAGAGGATCTCAATATCACTGACTACCCTCGATCGGTCATAATTCCAGTTTAGCAACCTTTTCTTGCGACCGGAATCATCGCGAGAGTTTAGTCTCAATGAGTGTAGCATACTGCTACTGTTCTATGGCCAAGTTGGTCAATTTAAAGGTTCTAAGGTCAGTTGGTGCTTAATGACCCCTTAGAAGACCCATATTCTCCTCGTTCCAATACAAGGGATATGGGTACAAACTAAAGTGCCACACCAACGTAGCTACTGCTTCAACCGTATCGGTCTACGCCGTACAGTTCCCTCACAGTTTATTGCTACTTACCTAAAGGGTATCCCCCAGATCCAGGTTAGGATCTATAGTAACTCCGATTCAAGCCCACAAAGATAAATCATACAAGTCAAGCAATTGAAAACAATATGAACTATTCCTAAGGTACACCCCTCTTATAAGATTATCCCCAGCATAGTCGCCAGTTCTGTGATACGGTGGGAAAGAACTGACTGTTTTTTGGAATGCTGGTTTTGTGTTTTGCGTTTGTTTTTGCAAAATGTCGCGGTAAGCAAGAGTCGCCACCGACTTTTATTTTATCCAACAGGAAAGGAAAAAAGCACAGAAAAATTTCTTTTTTGAGATATTTCTCGGGTTCGGGGGGTAGATTATAGAAAGGGAAGGTGTTAGTACCCTTTCTATTCGTAGTTATCCACGGGCTCTTAGGTACTTTCTCATATTGTTTTCAAAATTGTCTTCTTTGTGCTTGTGAGTTTTGAAAAAAAGTTTTTGTTTTGAAAACTTCGATTTAACTCTTGCTTCTGTCCTCAAGAGCGTATGAAGTGTTTTTGAAAACTTTGTTCGAAAAGTGTAAGTGTGAAAAGTTTTTTTTTTTGAAGGAGCAAGTACTTAAGAACTATCTACCTACTCGAAAAAGGAATCGTTCTATGCTATCTTCCCTTAGACAATGCTATCCTACTATTGATGAGTAGGTAGCACCGTCGTTGGAGTTTAAAGGGTCAATTCGAATGAGGGACTTACAGTCACCAAAGCAATATTAGGACGCCTTAGCGGTAACCCTAATGTCTTAGATCATTTGTTTGAGGCAACAATATCTGAGGCAACCGTTTCGAGGCGACTATGATCTTTTAGACAAGAGGGCGACCTCTAAAGTGACTTATACTCAATGACCGCGTACGAAGGCAACCAAGTGGGGTGTATCCTAAGAGTGTGCATATGCGAGTGTGTCGTTTTCAGTTATCTTTGTCTTTGTACATGTTAATTGTGAGCTAAGTTGATTTTAGATTAGAACATTCAGTCTTGTCATGCATCCCTATTATCAAACATCTAACAGTTATATTTTGCAGAAAATAAATTGTGGAAATTAAATTACAAGGCGTCGGGTATTTACATCGCCAAAAGCAACCCTTTGAAATTTAACTTCGGAAAAAAAAATAAAGCGATAAATAAATGGTCCTAATTATCTATTACATTCCGGGAACAAGTACAATATTGAATAAATAGATCGCGTGCGAGAAATTAAATCGAGCGCAAGTTTAGGGTTTTGACCCTTTTTTATTAAAGAAAAGATATTTTTGTTGTTTTAATTTTAAGAAAAGAAACTATCCTAAATTAATTATTAAGTTAATAAATTAATTAATTAATTAATGAAAATAACTTATTTTTGGATTTTTGGTATTTAAAGAAAGAAAATAAAATTAATCAAAGTTAGTAAAAACCTAATTAAGTGTAATTTTTTTTAATCATTTACAAAGAAATATATTAAAGTTATTCCTAATTAATGGCCTAAATTAATTAAATTAATGTTTGTTAATAAAAATTAAAATACTGAAATTTAATTTAATAAAGAAAATATTTTTTGGTTTTTTTGTGTTATTTAATAAAGAAAAAGATTTGATTGGTTAATAAGTAATAAAAATATAATAAAACAAACAATTAAATAAAATAAAAATGAAATAGAAAGAGTTAGAAGTGTATGGGCCTGAAAAGGGGGCCAGGATGGCAATTGCATGGCCCATTAGGCGCTGACCCTGTTGACTTTCTGGATTCCCTATGCGCGCTTGGACTTGGTCCATGGTAGACCATCATCTCTGGATCACCAGATTTGGCCTTGGGCCATCTGGCGCTTTGATACTTGAGGACGTATAATAGGTATCATGCTTGGAGATACACATGATTACCTGGAAAATAATGATAACAAAGAAGTGAAGGACCTGGGATTCGAACCCAGGTCTTGTGGGATGTGCCAATGTTCGCTTGCCACCAGGCCATTGTGTTTTAGTTGTCAATATATTAAACAATAATAATAATAATAAGAGTAAACGCGTTATATGACAGAAAAATAAAAAAAGTGCGCGAAAATTTGAAAGGACCAATCAGAGGGAGACACGTTGTCGTCCCTGATCTCAGGCCTGTAAAGAAATTACCTGCGGATTTGAATCCGCAGCTAAATGCCTAGGTCATTCCCAAAATTCATCTCAGGCCATATAAACTCCTCCCAAGACCATGGTTGCGTTCGTCTTTCTCTTCCGGTCATGTCCATGGCCATTATTGGGGCTAATTTTACCTGTAAGAGAAACGCCCAAAAACAAACCACGAAACCCTAGATATGGCACTTGGCTTTACAGGTCAGATAAATAAAATTAACTAATGCAAAAAGCTTTGAAATGTCATGAGGATCACGAATATATCAACGATTTGCCCAGAGGATGCAAGAATGGAGAGTTAGGATTTCGAATACAGGGCTGAAAAACGTGATGCTTACAGTGTGTTTTTGTGTGTATGAGAGCTTGCTTTGGATTGCAGAAGGTTGAGTAGACACCCAACAATCGATTGGTATCAAGCTTTGCTTCTGAAAACGCCTCAAAGTAGGATTTTGGTTTCAACTTTTTAGTGAATTTTGCAAGTTTTGCTTTGCTTATTTCTGCAGCCTCTCCTTGTTTTCATGCCCTCTAGCTTCCTTATGTAATATGGAATGCATTAGGTTAACAAATGTGCCTTGAATCCTTCCACATCAATGCCATGAGATTTGATTTGATTCACCATTACTAAACCTTCCAAAATTGTCAAAACTCAATCTTTTTGCACATGGATTGCTTGATACGAGTTTGATACCCTTGATGATGATGATTCAGTCCTGAAATAGCCAAAAAGATATCAAGTAATCAATATTTTGATTTTATTTGATTTAATATGATTTAAAATGAAATAATTCAATAAAAAATCAAATAAAATAATAAAATTGATAAATGGTCTCAAGGCTGAAGCTAGGATACGTGTGCAATGGGGAAAGCTCAAATCAAGTGGAAAAGAATGAGCCCGTTTGACAAAATTTAAAGTTTTGGGGATAGTTGACTTTTGGCAATTTTGCAAAAATGCCCAACTTCAACAATGCATAACTTCTTCAATATTGAGCTTTTGGAAGTGTTCTTGGACTTTCTAGAAAGCTTGAGATGTCCTATAACCAACCCTTTTGGTTTCATCTCATTTTGATATTCCATGCTCAAGTTATAAGCTTTGGAAACAAGGTGTTTTTGTTGACTTTCAAAAATGACCTATAATGTCCAAATTTATAACTTCTTGTGAGTGCATTTTCTGATCTTGGGGTATGAAGATGTATTGTAGGAAATTGCATCCTCTTCAAAATGAGCGTTGGATGGGTCATTTATAATAAAGTATGAGAAAGTTATGCTTGGTAAAAGTTGAGTTGACTTTTCCTACAAAACCCTAATTTAGCAACTTTTGAGTCTTGATGAATTTTGAGCAATCCTTGATGAATCATGATCAACCCTTGTTCAAATTATGAAATATCCTTCAAAATGAGAATGTTGACAAAAAATATTGAAGTTTGACTATTTGTAGGTCACAGTTGACTTTTGCCCTAGCACAGTCGATTTTTGGACCCTTTGAGCAATTGACTGAGCCAACTTCCTCTGTAAGGCTTGAAATTTGACATGGATGGCCTTGAGAACATATTAGGACATTGGGGAGCATTTGAGGTCATTTGGACTCAAAGATCTTGATGCAACACAAAACCTTAATTTGGGGTTGACTGTCTTAGGAGATAGCTTGACTGTCCAACTCTTGAGCAAACTTGAGCCACTTGGAGATTTTTCTTGCAATGTTGGGAGAAAGATGAGAGGGAAAATTTTGGGGTACAACATCTGCCCCTGTTCAATCTTCTTAAACCTGAGGATGCAGATTGGCTTTCGTGCCTTTCGTAATTCGAAGATGGAAGATGATTGAACACTAGAGTGCCCAGAAATTTGCACTCGCATGAAGTGGTATCAGCCTCGTGATGTCTGGAATGGGCTTACAGATGACATTTAGAGATTGTTGGTAGGAGGATGGGCTTACAGATGCCATCTGCAGGAGTTTCGATTGTATAAGAGATTCCTTAGCGAGAACTTGCATACCTGTTGTTAGTAGAAGATTCCGCTGGGGAAGTCTGGTTTTTGTTGAGATTTAGGAACTTGCCTGTACTTCAACTGAGAGAATGCCTCGACTGAGTCTTAAGAACCTGTCCATAATTAAACTGGGGGAAACATCTTCATCAAGATCAAGGAACTGTCTAGTCTTCAACGTAGTATACTATTGAGATTATAGAACTCGTCCACACTATGACGGAGGAAAACATCAAGATCTAGGGACTGTCTAGTCTTCAACATAGTATACCGTTGAGATTATAGAACTCGTCCACACTATGACGTAGGGAAACATCTTCATTAAGATCTAGGAACTGTCTGGTCTTCAACGTAGTATACTGTTGAGATTGTAGAACTCGTCCACACTATGACGGAGGAAAACATCAAGATCTAGGAACTGTCTAGTCTTCAACGTAGTATACCGTTGAGATTATAGAACTCATCCACACTATGACGTAGGGAAACATCTTCATCAAGATCTAGGAATTGGCTGGTCTTCAACGTAGTATACCGTTGAGATTATAGAACTCGTCGACACTATGACGGAGGAAAACATCAAGATCTAGGAACTGTCTGATCTTCAACATAGTATACCGTTGAGATTGTAGAACTCGTCCACACTATGACAGAGGGAAACATCTTCATCAAGATCTAGGAATTGTCTAGTCTTCAACGTAGTATACCGTTGAGATTGTAGAACTCGTCCACACTATGACGGAGGAAAACATCAAGATCTAGGAACTGTCTAGTCTTCAACGTAGTATACCGTTGAGATTATAGAACTCGTCCACACTATGACGTAGAGAAACATCTTCATCAAGATCTAGGAACTGTCTGGTCTTCAACGTAGTATACCGTTGAGATTTTAGAACTCGTCCACACTATGATGGAGGGAAACATCTTCATCAAGATCTAGGAAATGTCTGGTCTTCAACGTAGTATACCGTTGAGATTTTATAACTCGTCCACATTTTGATGGAGGAAAACATCAAGATCTAGGAACTGTCTGGTCTTCAACGTAGTATACCGTTGAGATTATAGAACTCGTCCACACTATGACGTAGGGAAACATCTTCATCAAGATCTAGGAACTGTCTAGTCTTCAACGTAGTATACCGTTGAGATTGTAGAACTCGTGCACACTATGACGGAGGAAAACATCAAGATCTAGGAACTGTCTGGTCTTCAACATAGTATACCGTTGAGATTGTAGAACTCGTCCATACTATGACGGAGGAAACATCTTCATCAAGATCTAGGAACTGTCTGGTCTTCAACGTAGTATATCGTTGAGATTGCAGAACTCGTCCACACTATGACGGAGGAAAATTATCGAGATTGAGAACCTTATCTGAAATTCAACCGAGGATAATTCAGTTGAGATTTAAGAACCGGTCCAGGTCTTCGACATAGCTGAGAACTTAACTGCATATTTCCTGAAAGGTAAAGGTCAGTCGTATGAAATGCATGATATATATCAAGCAATGATGTTCTCAAAATAAATGAGATTGTGTTGTATGATGCGTATATGCATGTATCATGATGTATGGAAATGTAATGTGTTAGCTGGGGAAAATAAATCCCGGATAGTTGCTGGAGAGAAGAGTTGAATTCTTCGTTTCCATTGGGGATGGCGAACGAAGATGATTGATGAGGATAAACCTGCATGAAAGTATAACTCCGTTGGAGGATAAACTGATGAGGAGATTACTCTGTGGGGAAGAGATGTTCTGCTGAAGATTCCACTGATAAATTCCGTTGGGGATGAATTACCATTGCTGGTGATACTGAATCCTATTGGGGATTGAATTCCTGTTTGTGAAAGGAAAGAACTTTGCTGGGGATGATCTTTCAGTTGCGGCTTCCCTGGGGATAACCTGTTAGACTCTTGCGGGGAGAATCCTTTGAGCTTTGCTGGGGATAACCTTCCTTTGAACTCGGCTGGGGATATCTTCCTTTGAACTCGGCTGGGGATATTTATTTTTATATTCTGCCGGGACAAACTTCCAGAGTCTACTGGGGATGATTCTTCAACTCCACTGGGGAAGCTTTTTTTAGACTGTGCTGGGAAAATTTTAAGTCCACTGGGGATATCTTGTATTCTGCCGGGGAATATTCTTATACTCCGTTGGGGAATATTAAGACTGTCGGTGATATTAAGCCTTTTCAGTGTTGATAGTAGATAAACTCTGCTTAGGGAGAATATTACCGATTCCTTCATTCATAGTTGCCAGTCTCAGCTGGGGAGAGCTATCATTACTGTCTTAATCTGCAGGGAGTGAATGCATCTCAACCATATTCTTCAGCTGAATTTACCTTGTACCTAGTGGACAGAGCAACTATACAGCTTGGACAATTCTGGTTTGCCCCTGTTTCTGATATTACCAGTAATCGTCTTTTGTTTCGCATGTAAATATTTATGAGCAGCAATTAATGTCAAGTGCATATATTAAAAATGAACATTGGACGTTCTTTGCAAAACAAAACAGATAAAGGAAAAATAGTTTGAAATTTCTTTGAAAATTAATTGTATTGATTTTGAAGTTTAGCCTGTAAATAGGCGCTTTTATACAAGAGGCTGGCGTCCTAGTAAGAGAACGCCGCCGAACAACTAGAATTTACACAATTTGTGAAAAACTAAACAAAACAGCTATGTGAATAATCCCACTGGGTTCCAACTCTGCTATTGCCCTTATGTCCTCGAGCATCTCATCACTTTTCTACTGGTTGAAGATGAATTAGATTGATTAGTGTCGTCCTAGCTTGATAGTCGATACCGAAGTCTGGATGCAAGGTGATCCAATGAGACACAGTGTTACCCTTTGATCCCTAATTTTTTTCCTGGACCGCCCTTTCGGGTTTTCAGTCCAACGGGATACCCATTTTTGCCCAAGCCGCCTTTTCAGGTTTTCAACTTGCCGGGTGTACGAATTTTTTCATTTTCATCCCTTATTTTTGCCCGAACCCTTTTGGTTCGCCGGGAAGCCCTTATTTTTGCCTAGGCCAGTCAACCTAGCGGGTCTTTGATTATGCGTAGTATTTTTTCACTATGTCTGCATTGACGGGGTGAGGAAGGTCGTCACCATCCATGGTGGTTAGAATCATAGCTCCTCCTAACCACAAATGGCCCTTCGTAAGTAGGGGTCCATTTTCCCCTGGGATCACCTTGAGGTAATATGATTCGCTTGATAACCAGGTCCCCAACTTGATACTCTTGTCGTCTAACTTTCTTGTTAAATGCCTTGATCATCCGTTTTTGGTACGTCTGACCATGACAAATAGCAGTGAGTCTCTTTTCGTCGATTAGGTTCAGCTAATCAAGCCGGGTCTAAATCCAGTCATCTTCGCTCAAACCTGCATCCTTCATAATCCGAAGAGAGGGTATCTGAACTTCAATAGCCAATACTGCTTCCATGCCATAAACCAATGAATAGGGTGTTGCCCATGTTGACGTCCGTGCTAAGGTACGGTACCCATGAAGAGCAAATGGTAACATCTCGTGCCAATCTTTGTATGTCACTGTCATCTTCTGCACAATCTTCTTAATGTTCTTATTAGCCGCTTCAACAGCCCCATTCATCTTTGGCCGATAGGGAGAAGAGTTGTGATGTTGTATCTTGAACTACTTGCAGAGTTCGGTGATCATCTTATTGTTGAGATTGGTACCATTGTCTGTAATGATCCTCTCTGGTACACTACATCGACATATCAGATTATGCCGAATGAACCGTGGCATGACATTCTTGGTCACAGTAGCAAAGGAAGCTGCTTCAACCCACTTTGTAAAGTAATCAATAGCTACCAGGATGAAATGATTCCCGTTGGACGTTGTAGGTCTGATCTCGCCGATCATATCGATGCCCCACATTGCAAAAGGCCAAGGAGCTGTCAAGACGTTCAGAGGAACTGGAGGTATGTGCACCTTATCAGCATAGACCTGGAACTTGTGACATGTCCGAGAATGCTGATAACAGTCGGCTTCCATCGTGGACCAATAATATCCTGCCCGAAGGATTTTCTTTGCCATGGTGTGTCCACTGGAAAGAGTTCCGAAAGTACCTTCATGTAACTCTGTCATGATCCTTTCTGCTTCGTTCTTATCCATACATCACAGTAGGGTCGAATCACGGTTACGCTTGTAAAGGATGCCATTGCTAATGAAGAACTTCGCCGCGAACCTTCTCAGAAACTTCTTGTCATTAACAAATGCACCCTCGGGGTACTCCTGAGCTTCAAGATACCTTTTCACCTCATGAAACCAAGGTTTATCTTCTACTTCTTCAGTCTCAATATCACAGCAATGTGCAGGTTCGTCCAATCTTTCAATGATAATCCGGGGAGCCTCATTGTCCCAATTAACTTTGAACATAGAAGACATCATAGTCAGCGCGTCCGCCAACTGATTCTCCTCTCTTGGGAAGTGTTCAAAGGTTATCTCCTCGAAATGGGGAAGCAACGTCAACACATACTCCTTGTAAGGAATAAGATTTGGGTGTTTCGTATCCCACTCGCCTTTGATCTGACTGATCACAAGAGCGGAATATCCGAAGACACTTAGAAACTTAATCCTTAAGTCAATTGCTGCTCGAAGACCCATAATGCACGCTTCATACTCCGCCATATTGTTGGTGCAGTTGAAATATAGTCGGACGGTGAACGGAGTATGAGAGCCTTTAGGAGATATGATCACGGTGCCAATTACATTTCCCAAAGCGTTCGAAGCTCCATCAAAGTACATAGACCATCCGGATCCTTCCTCAGGTCCTTCATCCGGTCCAGGTTCTTCGCAGTCGGTCACTATCATGATATTCTCATCCGGGAATTCAAAGTTCATAGACTGGTAATCATCCACTTCTTGATGTGCCAAATGGTCTGCCAACACACTTCCCTTGATTTCCTTTTGGGTTGTGTATTGGATGTCATACTCAGTCAAGATCATCTGCCATCTTTCTATTCTTCCAGACAAAGCGGGCTTCTCGAAGATATACTTGATTGGATCCATCTTCGATATCAATAGAGTAGTGTGAGTCAGCATATAATGTCTCAGCCGGCGAGCACCCCATGCCAAAGCGCAACAAGTTTTCTCGAGAAACGAGTACCGAGTCTCGCAGTCCGTAAACTTTTTGCTAAGGTAATAAATAGCATGCTCTTTTCGGCCAGACTCGTCATGCTGCCCCAGCACACACCCCATCGAGTTGTCGAGTACTGTCAAGTATAAGATCAAAGGTCTCCCTTCAACTGGAGGACTCAGAATGGGTGGCTCTTGGAGATACTCTTTGATCCTTTCGAAAGCGGCCTGACATTCATCATTCCATCTTACCACTTGATCTTTCTTCAGTAGCTTGAAGATTGGCTCACAAGTAGCAGTCAGGTGTGAGATGAATCGGGCAATGTAGTTCAGACGTCCCAGAAATCCTCTGACTTCTTTTTCTGTTAGGGGAGCTGGCATTTCCTGTATAGTCTTCACCTTTGCAGGATCCACTTGAATACCTTTATCGCTTACGACGAAACCCAGCAGCTTACCAGATCTCACTCCGAAGGTGCACTTGTTTGGGTTTAACCTCAACTTGTACAACTTCAACCTGTCAAATAACTTTTGAAGGTGGTCAAGATGCTCTTCTTCAGTCTGAGATCGTGCAATCATGTCGTCGACGTATACCTCAATCTCATGATGGATCATATCATGGAACAAAGCAACCATGGCACGCTGATACGTTGCCCCAGCATTCTTCAGTCCAAAAGGCATGACTTTGTACAAAAAGGTACCCCATTGAGTAACAAAGGTTGTCTTCTCCATGTCTTCGGGAGCCATTTTAATCTGATTATAACCGAAGAAACCATCCATAAAGGAGAATACCTTATGCTGAGCGGTGTTGTCAACCAGAACGTTGATATGAAGCAGAGGGAAATCATCTTTGGGGCTCGCCCTGTTCAAATCCCTGTAGTTAACACACATTCGGACCTTACGATCCTTCTTCGGCACAGGAACCACATTGGCAACCCACTGAGGGTAAGAAGTAACTGCTAGAAAACCGGTGTCAAACTGTTTCATAACTTCAGCCTTGATTTTCTCAAACATATCCGGGCGCATTCGGTGGACCTTCTGTTTCACTGGAGGACAGTCTTCCTTGGTAGGCAATCGGTGAACCACAATATCAGTGTCCAACCCAGGCATATCTTCATAAGACCAGGAAAAGATCTCAACGTAGTCACGCAGCATCTGAGTCAACCGTTGCTTCACACTAAGCTCCAGATTTGCCCCGATCTTGACCTCTTTCTTGTCTATCTCTGTACCCAGATTTATTGATTCCACTGGCTCTTCGTATGGCTGAATAGCCCTCTCTTCTTGAAGTATTAGTCTTGCAAGTTCACCAGGCACTTTGCCATCATCTTCACCTTCGTTTTCGGCTAAGTTGATTGGACTTTCGAAGTCATAACTGGCAGTAGCAGGGTCGTTACTAGTGAGATCCAGAGTGGATATAGACCTGTATATGTGAGTGTGTGTAAAATAGCTGCTTTGCAATATGTAATAAAAGAAAAACAAGGAGCGCAAAATTTGAAATGCAAGAAAACGTCCAATGCTTTTATTAATGATATATGAAAATGACACACATAAAGCCCTCACAAATGAAGCCACAGTGCCCCGGGTAAGACACCAGGCCGTAAAGTCTAAAACATTGTCTGTTACAGATACAAAACAAAAAGTCTCATTACTGGGTGATAACAGAAACGGGAATAGAATCCTTCGTTGTCCAGTTGCTTAATCCACCATCGGCAGTTGGGTATATCCAGCTGTCAATATCAAACTCTTCATCATCGTCATCCCCGATAATACTCACCCCTACCTCATGCTTAGGCTTTTCTAGTGCTCCGAACTCGATCTCCTTTGCATCAATCAAATCCCGTACCTTGTTCTTTAAGACCCAGCAGTCATCTGTATCATGCCCCAGGCTATCAGAGTGAAAAGCACAACGGGTATTCGGGTCGTACTTTGGTGATGTTGTATTTGGACTCTTCGGGGCCTCCCTTGGAATCACCAGATTGGTCTTTAATAACTGCGGCAAAATCTGGGATAAAGTCATGTTGAGCTGAGTGAATTGCCTTCGCGGTCTCTCGGCCTTTGGCTGGTTGTTGCGCTGAGGAGCACCAGCAGGTCTTGAAATAACAACCGTATTAACAGCTTGGCGGCGTTCAGGTCTATTCTGGCTTTTCGAACTGTAAACAGCACTAGAATCCTTTTTAAAAGGCTTCTTCTCGATGCTCGATGAAGCACCCTTCTGTATTTTACCATACTTAATACCAGCCTCAATCCTTTCCCCGGTCATAATCAGCTCCGTAAATCCGGATGAAGAACTTCCAATCAGATGGTTAAAGTACGGACCAGACAAGGTCCCTATAAACATATCTACTAGCTCCCTATCAGCCAAGGGTGGTTGCACTCTTCCAGCGAGGTCCCTCCACTTCTGAGCATAATCTTTGAAACCTTCACCCGCACCCATTGACATACCCTGGAGTTGAGTACGCGTAGGAGCGAGGTCGGCATTGTATTGGTACTTCTTGTAGAAAGCAGCGGCCAAATCTTCCTAATTACGGATGATAGTTCCTTCTAACTGGTAAAACCATTCAAGCTGAGTCCCTGAGAGGCTGTCTTGAAAGAAGTGGATCCAGAGATTCTTGTCAGCGGTGTACGGCTGAATCTTCCTAACATACGAACAGAGGTGCAGTTTCAGACAAGAAACTCCGTCGAACTTAGCAAAGGCTGGTGCTTTGAATTTGTGGGGAATCACCACCCCATATGATAGACCCAGATCACCAAAGTCCATACCAGGCACTTTCTGTACTTCCATAGCGCTCAGCCGGTCTTCTAGTTGCTTGCATTTATCCTCAGCCGGAGGATACTGGTCTTCGTCGAAGTCCGTCTCGTTGTCTGAAACCACAGGGCTAGGTGCCCTCCTTTCTTCCTAACTATCTTTCCCTCTAGATTAGGTGGTCAAATCAACTTCATCTCGTAGCCTGTTTCAAAACTTGTGACCTGTGTTAAACAAGATTGTCCTCTTCTTCTTCTTCTTCTTCTTCTTCTTCTTATCTTTCAGGATAAGGGCCTTCATATCTTGCTGACCCTTAGCCAAGTTCATGAACAATTCTTGAAACTGGGCGTTTTAAGCCTGCAGAGCCTTGATTGCTTGTTCAGTTGATGGTTCAGAAGACATGATGCTGAAATAAACAGCGAAGAAGGTGAGAAAACCTATAAGGGTACCTGTTATGAGGTGCATGGAATGAAATGCGTATGATATGATTTCAAAGACATTGAGAGATTCAAATTCGTAAACAAGAAATGAAGCACACTTTTATTAGATAAACTTGAAATTCAAATTGTTCAACAGATGCCTTTAAGGCGTTACATGAAAGGAAATACTGAAAAGTAAATAAAAAAAACTGGAAATAATCAAAGGACATCAACGCTCCCATGGTCGTTTTCCTTTAGTGCTGACATAGTCATTGATGATCTGCTCCCTCTCCAGCTGCCTAGTCAACTTCTGAATCTTCTGCCCTTGCTCGTGATACTTTTCTCTATAAGTATCCCGCTCTTCCCTTAGCTGCATCCAGGATCTCTTCAATTCCCCAATGTCAGTAGGCATGTAAGGGTGTAAGATAGTAGGAGGAACCCCTTCCTCATCAGCAACTTCAACAATAATAGGCAAGACGGCTTCATAGGGCATTCCCAACTTTTGGGCACGGATACGAACCCATCGGAGATATGGCTCCATTGGTAGAGAAGTCTTTGCACCCAGCTCGTGTGGATCAGATTTGTGTACTCTATCACAAGCCCTTATGAATCTGCGACGTTGCTCGTTACTATCCCCTTGAAAATCAAAGATTATACTAGGCATTAGTAGCTCATGAGGTCCTTCCCTTCTGGCTTGCCCAAACTGACGTAAGGCCAAGCATGGATTGTAAGTGATCCCTCCATTGGTTCCTATTAGTGGAACATTGGGGTATTCCCCACAACGATCAATAATAGCCACCTCGTCCATACCTTTGATAGTCCATATGATGTCATTATGAGAGAGAGACATAACCCTATAGGCCCATCCCATGCCTTCTTTGTTCTTCAGAACTGATTTGGGAAGGTGAGAAATAAACCAACTTGCCAACAATGGAGCACAACACATCAAGGTTCCTCGCTTCCGAGCAGTACGGGCATAAAGTTGATGAAGAATGTCACCCAAGAGAGTGGGTACAGGGTTACCAGACATGAAAATCTTTACCGCATTCACGTTAACGAAAGCATCAGAGTTAGGAAACAATACCAAACCATATATCAGAAGAGCCAGAATATCTTCGAATGCCTGGAAGTCTAGACTATCCCAGAAATGATTAGCCTTACCAACCAAGAACTTAGTCAGAAATCCCTTTGCTCCACTACGAGTTTCCCAATTAGCCATTACCTCAGCCTTTGTCAGATGAAGGGCTGAAGCAATCTCTTCCGGCCTAAGGATCTTCTCCCAACCGGTAAACAGGGTCTGCTCCAGAATAGAGATACCGAGCAGATCAGAAAACTCTTCCAAGGTATGGACCAACTGGTAGTCCTGAAAAGTAAAGCAATGGTATAGTGGATCAAAGAACTGGACTAGGACACTCATCATCTGCTCGTCCAGTTTGGAAGTGACTAAACCAAGAAGATGCCCATGTCTTCTGATGAAGGAGGTAGTATCAGACATCTTTGCAACCAATTCTTTAAGCATAGTGGGAACCTGGACAAAGTTGATCCGGATGGTGTTCCTACGCATAGGTGCCATGACCTACAAAACAGAACAAAGATGAATCCCTCCAGTCTTTGAAATAGGTTAGTCCAATTCAAGATGTATGCAATGTTATGATGTCATGATGTCATGATAGAAAGCACACCTCAAGTATTCACAAATAGAAAATGTGGTAAAGGCACACAAGTCACACACAGAGCCCTTAGATTTCAGACTGGCAAGGCGTCTAGGTACTACCCTCTTTCAGTTCAGTTGGTTCAAACTTGTCCTAAAAATAGTAACCGAGTTCTAGAGGATCTCAATATCACTGATTACCCTCGATCGGTCATAATTCCAGTTTAGCAACCTTTTCTTGCAGCCGGAATCATCGCGAGTGTTTAGTCTCAATGAGTGTAGCATACTGCTACTGTTCTATGGCCAAATTGGTCAATTTAAAGGTTTTAAGGTCAGTTGGTGCTTAATGACCCCTTAGAAGACCCATATTCTCCTCGTTCCAACACAAGGGATATCGGTACAAACTAAAGTGTCACACCAACGTTGCTGCTGGTTCAACTGTATCGATCTACGCTGTACAGTTCCCTCACAGTTTATTGCTACTTACCTAAAGGGTATCCCCCAGATCTGGGTTAGGATCTATAGTAACTCCGATTCAAGCCCACAAAGATAAATCATACAAGTCAAGAAATTGAAAACATTATGAATTGTTCCTAAGGTACACCCCTCTTATAAGATTATCCCCAACAGAGTCGCCAGTTCTGTGATACGGTGGGAAAGAACTGACTGTTTTTTGGAATGCTGGTTTTGTGTTTTGCGTTTGTTTTCGCAAAATGTCGCGGTAAGCAAAAGTCGCCATCAAATTTTATTTTATCCAACAGGAAAGGAAAAAAGCACAGAAAAATTCCTTTTTCGATATATTTCTCGGGTTCGGGGAGTAGATTATAGAAAGGGAAGGTGTTAGCACCCTTTCTATCCGTGGTTATCCACGGGCTCTTAGGTACTTGCTCATATTGTTTTCAAAATTGTTTTCTTTGTGCTTGTGGGTTTTGAAAAAAAGTTTTTGTTTTGAAAACTTCGATTTAACTCTTGCTTCTGTCCTCAAGAGCGTATGAAGTGTTTTTGAAAACTTTGTTCGAAAAGTGTAAGTGTGAAATTTTTTTTTAAGGAGCAAGTACTTAAGAACCATCTACCTACTCGAAAAAGGAATAGTTATATGCTATCTTCCCTTAGACAATGCTATCCTACTATTGATGAGTAGGTAGCACCGTCGTTGGAGTTTAAAGGGTCAATTCGAATGAGGGACTTACAGTCACCAAAGCAATATTAGGACGCCTTAGCGGTAACCCTAATGTCTTAGATCATTTGTTTGAGGCAACAATATCCGAGGCAACCGTCTCGAGGCGACTATGATCTTTTAGACAAGAGGACGACCTCTAAAGTGACCTATACTCAATGACTGCGTACGAAGGCAACCAAGTGGGGTGTACCCTAAGAGTGCGCATGTGCGAGTGTGTCGTTTTCAGTTATCTTTGTCTTTGTACATGTTAATGGTGAGCTAAGTTGATTTTAGATTAGAATATTCAGTCTTGTCATGCATCCCTATTATCAAACATCTAACAGTTATATTTTGCGGAAAATAAATTACAAGGCGTCGGGTATTTACATCGTCAAAAGCAACCCTTTGAAATTTAAATGCGGAAAAATAAATAAAGCGATAAATAAATGGTCCTAATTATCTATTACATTTCAGGAAGAAGTACAATATTGAATAAATAGATCGCGTGCGAGAAATTAAATCGAGCGCGAGTTTAGGGTTTTGACCCTTTTTTATTAAAGAAAAGATATTTGTTGTTTTAATTTTAAGAAAAGAAACTATCCTAAATTAATTATTAAGTTAATAAATTAATTAATTAATGAAAATAACTTATTTTTGGATTTTTTGTATTTAAAGAAAGAAAATAAAATTAATCAAAGTTAGTAAAAAACCTAATTAAGTCTAATTTGTTTTAATTATTTACAAAGAAATATATTAAAGTTGTTCCTAATTAATGGCCTAAATTAATTAAATTAATGTTTGTTAATAAAAATTAAAATACTGAAATTTAATTTAATAAAGAAAATATTTTTTGGTTTTTTTGTGTTATTTAATAAAGAAAAAGATTTGATTGGTTAATAAGTAATAAAAATATAATAAAACAAAAAATTAAATAAAATAAAAATGAAATAGAAAGAGTTATAAGTGTATGGGCCTGAAAAGAGGGTCAGGATGGCAATTGCATGGCCCATTAGGCGCTGGCCCTGTTGACTTTTTGGATTCCCTATGCGCGCTTGGACTTAGTCCATGGTAGACCATCATCTCTGGATCACCAGATTTGGCCTTGGGCCATCTGGCGCTTTGATACTTGAGGACGTATGATAGGCATCATGCTTGGAGATACACAGGATTACCTGGAAAATAATGATAACAAAGAAGTGAAGGACCTGGGATTCGAACCCAGGTCCTGTGGGATGTGCCAATGTTCGCTTGCCACCAGGCCATTGTGTTTTAGTTGTCAATATATTAAACAATAATAATAATAATAAGAGTAAACGCGTTATATGCCAGAAAAATAAAAAAAGTGCGCTAAAATTTGAAAGGACCAATCAGAGGGAGACACGTTGTCGTCCCTGTCCTCAGGCCTATAAAGAAATTACCTGCGGATTTGAATCCGCAGCTAAATGCCTTGGTCATTCCCAAAATTCATCTCAGGCCATATAAACTCCTCCCAAGACCATGGTTGCGTTCGTCTTTCTCTTCCGGTCATGTCCATGGCCATTATTGGGGCTAATTTTACATGTAAGAGAAACGCCCAAAACCAAACCACGAAACCCTAGATATGGCACTTGGCTTTACAGGTCAGATAAATAAAATTAACTAATGCAAAAAGCTTTGAAATGTCATGAGGATCACGAATATATCAACGATTTGCCCAGAGGATGCAAGAATGGAGAGTTAAGATTTCGAATACAGGGCTAAAAAACGTGATCCTTACAGTGTGTTTTGGTGTGTATGAGAGCTTGCTTTGGATTACAGAAGGTTGAGTAGACACCCAACAATCGATTGGTATCAAGCTTTGCTTCTGAAAACGCCTCAAAGTAGGATTTTGGTTTCAACTTTTTAGTGAATTTTGCAAGTTTTTCTTTGCTTATTTCTGCAGCCTCTCCTTGTTTTCGTGCCCTCTAGCTTCATTATGTAATGTGGAATGCATTAGGTTAACAAATGTGCCTTGAATCCTTCTACATCAATGCCATGAGATTTGATTTGATTCACCATTACTAAACCTTCCAAAATTGTCAAAACTCAATATTTTTGCACATGGATTGCTTGATACGAGTTTGATACCCTTGATGATGATGATTCAGTCCTGAAATAGCCAAAAAGATATCAAGTAATCAATATTTGGATTTTATTTGATTTAATTTGATTTAAAATGAAATAATTCAATAAAAAATCAAATAAAATAATAAAATTGATAAATGGTCTCAAGGATGAAGCTAGGACACGTGTGCAATGGGGAAGGCTCAAATAAAATGGAAAGGAATGGGCCCATTTGACAAAATTTGAAGTTTTGGGGATAGTTGACTTTTGGCAATTTTGCAAAAATGCCCAACTTCAACAATGCATAACTTCTTCAACTTTGAACTTTTGGAAGTATTATGGGACTTTCTAGAAAGCTTGAGATGTCCTCTAACCAACCCTTTTGGTCTCATCTCATTTTGATATTCCATGCTTAAGTTATAAGCTTTGGCAAAAAAGGTGTTTTTGTTGACTTTCAAAAATGACATATAATGTCCAAATTTATAACTTCTTGTGAGTGAATTTTCTGATCTTGGGTTATGAAGATGGATTGTAGAAAATTTCATCCTCTTCAAAATGAGATTTGTATGGGTCATTTCACATAAAGTATGAGAAAGTTATGCTTGGTCAAAGTTGAGTTGACTTTTCCTACAAAACCTTAATTTAGCAACTTTTGAGTCTTGATGAATTTTGAGCAATCCTTGATGAATCATGATCAAACCTTGATAAAATGATTAAATATCATTCAAAATGAGAATGTTGACAAAAAATCTTGAAGTTTGACTATTTGTAGGTCACAGTTGACTTTTGCCCTAACACAGTCGATTTTTGGACCCTTTGAGCAATTGACTGAGCAAACTTCCTTTGTAAGGCTTGAAATTTGACATGGATGGCCTTGAGAACATATTAGGACATTGGGGAGAATTTGAGGTCATTTGGACTCAAAGATCTTGATGCAACACAAAACCCTAATTTGGGGTTAACTGTCTTAGGAGATAGCTTGACTGTCCAACTCTTGAGCAAACTTGAGCCACTTGGAGATTTTTCTTACAATGTTGGGAGAAATATGAGAGGGCAAATTTTGGGGTATAACAAATAGGTAAGTCCACTTCACCGATGACAGATTTCCTTGACCCATTAAATGCTTTCACAATGATGTCACTAGGGCGCATAGGCGTTCCTTGATATTTCAACTTCATGAGAGTACTCCTCGGTATAACATTCAATGCGGATCCATTATCAATTAGCACATTGGATAGTGAATTATTCTTGCAGTTCATAGAGATATGGAGGGCCATGTTGTGATTCCTCCCTTCATCTGGTAATTCATCATCGCAGAAACTCAAGTTATTACATGAAGTAATGTTTCCTATTACGCTGCTGAATTGATCTATTGGCATATCACTCTCCACAAAAGCTTGGTCCAGTACCATCATTGATGTGCGATTGACCTAATGTGTCTAACGGTATCTTAAATGCAAGTGCACAGCCTATCGCGGTAGTAATAAAAATATGTCGAACTCACAGGGACTTTGTAATCACTCTAGTGCTATAAAGGTTTGCTAGTTTAGCTAAGGCGGATGTTGTCACGTTTGGTTTTTTAGAGGTTAAAGTAGAGGAAAACTAAATCGAATTAAGGGAATAATAATAATAATAAAGCGGTCGGTATGTAATAAAGTGAACCTAAGAGGGTTTAGTCAAACCTAAGCATATAAAGATGTTTAACTTAGATGGTTCTGTAGAAATTATCATTTTAAAAACCCTCAACTCACACTTTCATGGTCTTATCTCAGATTATACCCCTAAAGCCCTATGCCTGCTCTCGCTAGCCCATAAGTGTTTAGAAAATACTCTTTGAAAACTTAATAAAGTCTAATTCGTTTTAAAGCGCTCTCGCTGTATTTAAATCAAATGCCTAACTTTAGCTATCCGGTTAAAACCTCACACTCTCGTGGTCTTGATCCTAACCTATTCTACTTTTCTTACTCTCGTAACAAAAAGATTGATTTTAATTATAAAAAGTCTCAGCCAGAAATTAAGTTAATTAAGATTTTAGCTTAGGAATGATTTAATCCATTCAGTTACTATTATCACATCCTGACTCTAGAAATTTAGCTAGCCATGGTACTTAAAACGGACACACAGGAAATATAATTGGAAAGCAGTGAAACATTCATGATAAATAAATAACAATAATTGAACATAAACAAATTGTACTTAAAATTAAATTAAATGCGATTAAAACCTAAATAATAATACTATTCCTCAAGCTCCCTCTTCCACAAGTCGGCAAGATTGGAACCTTTGGAATCGAAACTCGAAACGAAGTCTAAGGCTAAAAACAAATTCTAACCAAGATAGCAATTTCCTAGTGTTGGAAATGGCTATTAAAAGGTAAAAGGGAAATAAATCAAGAACAATATGAAAAATGCAAACTGGAAAATGGTTCGTAAATTCGGCAGAGCTTCCGCAAGAAATTCTGTAAATAAAACTCTCTGTAAATAAAAATATGTCCGTTCTTCATTGAAATCTGTCGTATTTATAGAGGAGAAATTGACAGTTGAAACAAGAACGTGGACTGCACTTAAATTGTGGAGAAAAACATGGACTGGGCGTTGGTGAGGTTGAGAGATTGTAGGAGTATTTGAAAAACTCCTCTCCTTACGTTGCCCACGTCTCCACGTTCTCCATAACATTAGTTTAGGCGCGTGACGATCGTAACGCCAAGGTGACGGGCGTAAGACGCTTAACAGCGTGTTACGTTCGTAAGTGATGTGTGACGAGCATTCTTCATGATGTAAGCGCGTTACGGTCGTAACACTCCTATGACGACCGTCACAGCATCAAAATCTGCAGAACTTTGCAGATTTGTTCCTTTTCTTCTGATTTTCATGTTAACTTTCTTGATATGATCTTTTTCACTAAATTGACTTGAAACACGTTGTACCTGTGAAAAGACATAAAAACTCGGAACAATCGGGAGTTAAATGGATTAATGTAGTATGAAAATGGATTACAAACGTAGCAATTATACGATACGATTTCTCATTATCACTCATCAAGGATTCTCTATGAGCAGAGGATTTCATTAATAAAGTTAAGATAGATATTTTTGAAGGAGTCTGCAGTAGCTGATCTACAATTCTATAGTCGCTCATCTTAATTATCTTCAAAATATCATCCACTTCTTTCTCTAACGTAGCTCCACTAGTCTCGCCCGTAGTCTTCTTAGGTTCATCATTTTCAGCAATTTTCTTTCTAGCATCAACATCTCTTCGAACAACCGGCGCAAACACACGACCGCTACGGGTCACCCTGCTATTTTCAGCTATATTTCAACATCAGGCATTGAATGGATGGGAACTTCCACTCCATCTTCTAAGATTGTAGCGTTGTATTTGTAAGGCACAACCTTGTCTGATTTGTAGGGGATATGACCTGGAAAACTAATCACCAATGGGGTAATAGCTGGCTTGCTATGATACTCCACTTCAAAATGGGCGGGTTCACCAAAACAAGGCACAATGACGTTTACCCCTTCTTCAACATAATCAATCATTAATAAATCATTTTTGGAAAAAAAATCTTCGTCTGAAGAGAAATACTCATCTGCGGAGGCATACTCTTCATCTAACTCTTCTTCCGTTAAACAAACCTCAACCATATCAACTTCATGGTAATCATCTCGCTGACCTATGATCTTGATAGTTCCATTGTCTAACAACAACTGAACACCCTTCTTCACGATTGAACATCCTCGGGGGTCTCAACAGCAAACTAGGCAAGATCCATATTGGTGTTCCACCTGACCATCCATATGACAGAAGGTAGCGTGCAACTGCACTAGGTCCTCATTCATATACTCCACATTAAAAATTATGAATTCACCAGGACATCCAGAAACCATGTTCACTTCCTCTTCATACTCTGCCCTAGGCCTGATTATATGGTTAGGCCCCCATCCATCATCTCCTGTAAATCAACCTTTATCTTCTCACAACCTTGTATGTTTATACTACAAATAGCACAACCCGAATGGTCATGCGTATAGTAGCTAAATTCACAGAGGCCTGCATGCATTTTCACCAAATCTCCTATAACCAGATTAATATCAAAAATATGGAAGTCGCCTGGACAATCGGCCACCATATTTACAACATTTACTCCCCCGTGCTTGGGTAGAGGATTCTCTTTCACATTAGGTCCCACGTCTTTGAAAGATAGAACACCAGACTTTACCAATTTTTGTACCTCATTCTTCAAAGGATAACAATTCTCAACATTATGCCCCAGTGCTCTCTGATGAAAAGCACGTGTTTGGTCTGCCTTGTAATACCAAGGTAATGGTGACGGTATGGAGGGAGGTGGTCGGGTTTGATCCAACTCCTTCTGAATCAATGCTGGTAGTAACTCTGTATAGCTCATGGGAATAGGGTCATAACTCTCCCTTCTATGATTATACCCTTGATTCCCCTGCTGGGACGGTCTCTGATAAGCAACGGTAGTTGGAGCAACATTCATAACGGGAGTAACTGAGGCGACTTGCTGATGACACTGATAATTCCTTCTAGGAGTGTTTACCCTCCTCTCTTGTATAACAACATTTGCATCTCCTTCTTTCTTCTTGGTAAACCCATAAGATGGCTTCTTCACACCTCCGGATCCTTCACTCTTCATCAAACGGACTTCTCTTACAGCCTCTTCTAAGCGGATACCCATTCCTACCATCTCAGTAAAGTCACTTGGCGCACTTGCTACCATCCTCTCGTAGTAGAAAGCACCCAGCGTCTTCAAGAAAATCTTAGTCATCTCCTTTTCTTCCATGGGGGGAACCACTTGGGCGGCTACCTCACGCCATCTCTGCGCATACTCTTTGAACGATTCCCTGTCTTTCTGAACAATGGCCCTGAGTTGATCATGGTCAGGTGCCATGTCCATGTTGTACTTGTATTGTTTGATGAATGATTCTCCAAAATCATTAAAATTATGGATATTGGCGCTGTCCAAACTCATATACCACTTCAACGCAGCACCAATCAAACTATCCTGAAAAAAATGAATCAGTAGACGCTGATCATCAGTATGGGTAGTGTGATCGGTGGATCTGGAACTGACTGTTTAACGCTGGTTCGCGAAATGTCGCGGAAGCAAGAGTCGCCACCGTCTTTTATTTTCTCCAAATGGAAAGGACAAAAGCACAGAAAAATTCCTTATAGAGATTGCTCTCGGTTCGGGAGGTAGATTATAGAAAGGGAAGGTGTTAGCACCCTTTCTATCCATGGTTATCCATGGGCTCTTAGATACTTGCTCAATGTGTTTTCAAAAATGTTTGCTTTTCAATTGTGGGTTTTAAAAAAGTTTCTTTGAAAATTCCAGTTCGACTCTTGTATCGGTCCTCAAGAGTGTTTGAAAAAATGCTTTCGAAAGCTTTTTGAAAATGTGTTGGTGTGAAAAGTATTTTTGAATTTGTTTTGAAATTAGAGCAAGTATCTACGAGAACCTACCTACCCTAAGGAATTCGTCTGTGTAAATGTCCTTTAAAGTAGTGCCATCCCACCATTGAGAGGTAGGTAGCACCACCGTTGGAGGTGTTCGGGTCAATTCGAGGTTCGGGACATGGTGATCACCGGAGCAATGGGAAGACACCTTAGAAGCTACCCTCATGCTAGGTTCCCGGATCATGAGGACTTACTAAGACATCCTCTACTCGACGACCACCTTTCGAGGTAAGGCAACAGTGAGGCGTACCCTAGGGGTGGTGTGTGATTTGTGTGTCGTTTTCATTTGTATTTATCTTGTCATGTTATCGGTGTTATACGCTTGTTTTTATTTATTGTCATTCATTCTTGCATGCATCAATTAACAGTTAAAATATTTGCGAGAAGTAAAGATTCTAAGCTATTACAAAAGGCGCGGGTCCACATCGCCAAAATTTCTTGAACCCGATTTGACAGAAAAATAAAGAAAGTAATGAAAATAAAGTGTGAGGAATTAATTACACGGCTTTGGGAGAGATACATAAATATTAAACGGAATAAAATAAATATGCGAATTAAATAAGAATTAAACGAGGGCGTTGGACCCTTTTTGCAAAATTAAATTAAATTATTAAATTAATTAATTAAAAAGAAAAGGAATTGTTTTTTGGTATTTTTTGGTATTAATGAAAAAGAATTAATTAAGATAACATGCTAACCCTAATTCTACAATTTTATTTTATTATGAAAATATATTATAGTTTTAACCTAAAATTATCCCTAATTAATTTACATGCCATTTAATTATAAAAATAAATATTTAATATTTTAATTATCATGAAAGAAAAGAAAAAGATAAAAAATTAATTAAACCCTAATTCTATATTTTTTAGATTTTTATTAAAAAAGTTAAGATTAAAACCTAATTTAAAACTAGTTAATTAATGCAATTTATTTAAAATACTAAAATAAAAATATTTATTATTTTTTCTCTTTTCTGATTTTTTTATGGGTTTTTTTTGTGTTTTTTATTGAGAAATTAAATTAAAAGAATTAATTGAAAAGAATAATAATCAAATAAGTAAAATAAAGAATAAAAAAAAAAGAATTTAAAGATAGCAAACCTAGGGGGTCTGCCCCTTAATATGGAGGTTAAGCCCATCAATTTTGAGCCCAAATCAGCATGGCCTCGCTGACTTTTCCATGCAACGTGTGGCGTGGTTGACTGCAGTCTATGATGCTCCTCCAATTATAGCCCTGGGATTGTCCTTAGCATACGCGTGGCAGGCTGGATGGTGGACTACATGGTACGCTCCTTGTGTTGAAACTGCGTAGGATAATTAGTTGAAAAACAATATGGAAATAGTGAAGACCTGGGGCTCGAACCCAGGTCATAGAGATTACCAGCGATGCCTTCTACCAACTGCTCCACTCAACGCGTTTGTACATTTGATATCAAACAACTAATATAAAATAAAAACAAACGTTAATGATGTTTTAGTGCGAAATTTTAAACGCCCCAATCATCGCTCTACACATCATCATCTTCCTCGCGTCTTCGTTCTTCCTGAAAACATAACAAACATAGGCAACGGTTTTTACACCGTTCTAAAAAGCATCATTAGAGAAAATAGCGAATAGCCATTGGATGCTCATAAATTGAGCGCGAGGGTAGATTCATGATCGTCTCATCGTGTTTGTTTCAGCGGTCCAAGTCTTGTGCTCCAATTTTTTCTTATTTTAAAACCCCCAATTCCAAGCTTCACAAACCCTAAATATTGTTAATGGCAAATCTTCATATAGGGCACGAAAACAAAATTAAACTATTGGGTTAGCATTAGAATCAAACAAGGAATATGAATCAAGCGTCAAAAATTACAAAAGATGCATGAATTGAGATGCACGATTATGAATTTTTTCTTGTACAGGTCATGTTCGTTTTACCAATTCTTGAAGTTATGATGGATGATTTTGATTGGAAATCCTTCCTTGAAGCTTCAGGAAGGTGATGGATAAAAATATCGCCTTGAATCGCCTTCTAACCTTGTTTTCAGAATTGGAATTTTTGCCAAAAAATTTGAGTTTGATGATGGAGTTTTATGCGCAGCTTAGGGTTCTGAGGCATTAGGTCTTGCTTGTGCTTATGTATGGAACCAATTAGGGTTGAAAAACTTGATTAAAATCCATGAATTAATGAATGTGATATTTGATTTTTTTAACTATGATTTTCAAATCTTTTTTCACATGCTTTTTGATGCAAATCACATCCAATTCCATTGGTTCTTTCCATATTTGGCTAGGCACGAAATCTTGAGGATATAATATGCACAAAAAGATTGAAAAACTAGGTTTAGCATTTTTCATGTATTTTATTTAATTAAAATGAATTATTAATAATAAAAATCCAAATAAATAAATAAATAATGAAGAAAGACTTCCCTTTGGGCCAAGTGGTCGTGCACATGCCTTGTATGATGAATTGTGGAAGAAAAATAGGCCCATTAGCAATTTTAGGTCATTTGAATCAATGTTGACTTTTCAAAATATCCAAAAATTTCCCAACTTCCACAAGGCATAACTTGCTCAATTTTTAAGCTTTTCTCATGTTCTTGGACATTTTGGAAAGGTATTTGAGTCCTCTAACCAATGTCTTTGGTTCCATGTCATTTTGATTTACCAATCTCAAGTTATGGCCTTTGACTTAAAGTCCCTTTTTGTTGACTTTTGAAAATGACCTATAATGTTGAAATTGATAACTTTTTGTGAGAGCATTTCTTGGACTTGAAGTGTGAAGAGGAGTTGTAGGAAATGTCTTTCTCTTCAAAATGAGCTTTGGATGTAATTTTTCTGATAATCCATATGAAAGTTATGTCCTGGTCAATTTACAGTTGACTTTTTCAACTGTCCAAATAAGGAAACTTTTGCATCTTGATGATTTTTGAGCCAAGCTTTGAGAATCATGATCAAGCATTGATCGAATGATGTTTGTGGCTTCAAAATGAGATGTTGACCAAAAATTTGAACTTTTGACTGTCAAATGACCATTTTGCCCTTACAGTTGACTGTAGTACAATTAGGGTTTTTAACTGTGCAATTTTGTGCTGAAAGTCTTGAAACTTGATATGAGGATGCTTGACCATATTTGTAGGCAAGTGAGACTTGATTGGACCCTTGGAAACTTCATTTTCTTGATCAGAATAAAAACCCTAATTTTGACTGCTTATGAGGCTCTTACACTGTGCAACCCTTGGGGAGATTTTGAAGCTTGACTTTGCAATTCTTGAAGAATATGGGAGGGCAAATTTTGGGGTACAACAGTTGCCCCTGTTCAATCTTCTTAGACCTGAGGATGCAGATTGGCTGGCGTGCCTTTCGTAATCCGAAGGTGGAAGATGATTGAACACTAGAGTGCCCAGAAATTTGCGCTCACATAGTAGCAGTGTGATGATGGGAATGGGCTTAAAGATGCCATTTAGAGATTGATGAATAGGATGATGGGCTTATAGATGGCATCTTGGTGTTGATCGCGTAAGAGATTTCTTAGCGAGAACTTGCGTACCTGCAAAAGAAAAATGAGTACCTGACATGTTGCAGGAGCTGGTCTTCAGATGCTTTGTATAGATGCGTCCTGACTGGTAACAGGAGCTGGATCTGGAGCTTCAAAAGATGATGAATGAACCAGGGATGATTACTACCTCAACAGGAACGGTGAGAGAACCTTGGATGACTTTAACTTCAACAGCAATCGTTGAGAAAATCTTGGATAATCTTCACTTCAACAGCAATCATTGAGCGAAATCTTGGTGGGAATTACCATCTCCGCAGTATCGGGAAGAGAACCATAGGAAATTATAATCTCAAAAGCGGACGTTTGAGAAAAACCTGGAATGGAATTATCATCTCCGCAGCATTGGGGAGAGAACCATAGGAAATTATAATCTCAAAAGCGGACGTTTGAGGAAAACCTGGAATGGAATTATCGTCTCCGCAACATTGGGGAGAGAACCATAGGAAATTATAATCTCAAAAGCGGACGTTTGAGAAAAACCTGGGATGGAATTATCATCTCCGCAACATTGGGGAGAGAACCATAGGAAATTATAATCTCAAAAGCGGACGTTTGAGAAAAAATTGGAATGGAATTATCATCTCCGCAGCATTGGGGAGAGAACCATAGGAAATTATAATCTCAAAAGCGGACGTTTGAGGAAAACCTGGAATGGAATTATCGTCTCCGCAACATTGGGGAGAGAACCATAGGAAATTATAATCTCAAAAGCGGACGTTTGAGAAAAACCTTGGATGGAATTATCATCTCCGCAGCATTGGGGAGAGAACCATAGGAAATTATAATCTCAAAAGCGGACGTTTGAGGAAAACCTGGAATGGAATTATCGTCTCCGCAACATTGGGGAGAGAACCATAGGAAATTATAATCTCAAAAGCGGACGTTTGAGAAAAACCTGGGATGGAATTATCATCTCCGCAACATTGGGGAGAGAACCATAGGAAATTATAATCTCAAAAGCGGATGTTTGAGAAAAACCTGGAATGGAATTATCATCTCCGCAACCTTGGGGAGAGAACCATAGGAAATTATAATCTCAAAAGCGGACGTTTGAGAAAAACCTTGGATAACTTCTACTGAATCTTCATCAGAAAAATCTGTTTGGGGTCGATTTAGCTGGACTAGAGAAGGCCCTGGACTGGATAAGAAATTTTTGGAGTCGATTAACTGAACCGGTCTAGGTCTTGGAAGATGATTGAGCATTTAACTGAATTTTTCCTGAAAGATAGAGGTCAGTCATATGCAATGCATGATATGGATCAAGCAATGATGTTCTCAACATAAATGAGATTTGTAAGATATGATGCGTATATGCATGCTATAATGATGTATGTGATGTTTAGGAATGTATGTTTTTATCTAGGAAAGTAAATCCTTGACGGGTGCCGGGAGGTCACTCCTGGGATGATGTTGGCAAGTAGATCTTTTCTTCCGCTGGGGATGTTGTTTGCAAGAATACCGGTAGGAGAAGATAACTCCGTTGGGGAATGAACTTGGCGAATGGATTACTCTGCGGGAGAAAAGTACTCTAACGATCTTACTGGGAAGCAATACTCTGTGGGGAGAGAGATACTTTGCTGAGTTGCTGATAATAACTTGCTGGGGATGCCTTTGTTGTGTTGGAAGTGTTAATGGACTTCGCTGGGGATAAGAAGACTTCGTCGAGGACGCTCTTTCCGTGGCTTTTGGCTGAGGATAACCCAGTTATATCCTGTCAAGGAAATAACTCTTTAAATAAGGTCGGGCGACGCGTTCGTGCTCTGTGAGGATAAGCTTCCAGAATCTACTGGGGATAAGCTTACTGCTTGGGGAGATGGATTCCAACTTTCCTGGGGAACTAGATTGGACTCTCATGGGGAAGTTTTGAACTGCGGGGGAAGTGATTCCTTTGAATGTTTGATATGCCGTCGGGGAACAATCTTTAGATCAAGACTGTCGGGGATGCTTGTCAAGAATATGTATATTGCTGCTGGAGAATGTTGAGATCTGCTGGAGGATACTCAACTTCCTTAGGGCCTGATAATATAACTTGGAGAGAGTGTACTGCTTGCGGGCTCACTCTCTGGGGGATTAAGATATGCTGGTTATGTTCTTTAGCTGAACCTACCTTGGTACCTTGGAGGACAGAACAATTAGATTGCTTAGACAACTCTTTTATTGCCCCTGTTTCTAATGTTACCTGTAATTAATCCTTTGTTTCGTATGCAAATATTTATGAGTTAGCAAATTATTGTCAATGCATATATCACAAATTGAACCTTGGACGTTCTTCGCAAAACAAAACAGAAAAAGAAAAACAATGGGCACTTTTAACTGAAAAGTATATTTGTATTGATTTTGAATGGCCTGAAAATAGGCGTTTTGTGTACAAGAGGCTGACGTCCTAGTAAGAGAACGCCTCCGAACAAGAGAGTTTATACAAATTTTGTACAAGAGAAAATAAAACAGCTGTGTGAAATGGATGATCCCACTGGGTTTCAACTCTGCTATTGCCTTTATAACTCCGAGCGTCTCATCACTTGATGACCTTGATTGAAGGTGAAGCTGACTGATTGATGCTGTCTGAACTTGGTGTCGATACCGGATTCTGGATGCAAGGTGATCCAATGAAACATAGTATTACGCTTTTATCCCTAATTTTTGCCTGGACCGCCCTTTCGGGTTTTCGGTCCACCGGGATACCCATTTTTGCCCAAGCCGCCTTTTCAGGTTTTCGACTTGCCGGGTGTACAGTTTTTTTTTCATTTCATCCCTTCATTTTGCCCGAACCCTTTTGGTTCGCCGGGAAGCCCTAATTTTTGCCTAGGCATGTCAGCCTAGCGGGTCTTTTTCATGCGTAGTATCTTTTTACTATGTCTGCATTGGCGGGGTGTGGAAGGTCGTCACCATCCATATTGGTTAGAATCATGGCTCCTCCTGAGAACACATGCTTAACCACAAATGGCCCTTCGTACGTAGGGGTCCATTTGCCCCTTGGATCACTCTGAGGAAGGATGATTCGCTTGATTACCAGATCCCCAACTTGATATTCCTGTGGTCTGACCTTTTTGTTAAATGCCCTGATCATCCGTTTCTGATACGTCTGACCATGATAGATAGCAGCAAGTCTCTTTTCATCAATGAGGTTTAGCTGATCCAGTCGTGTCTGGATCCAATCATCTTCGTTCAGATTTGCATCCTTCATTATCCGGAGAGAGGGTATTTGCACTTCGATTGGTAAGACTGCCTCCATACCATAAACCAAGGAGAAAGGAGTTGCCCCGATTGACGTCCTAGCTGAGGTATGGTACCCATGTAGAGCGAACGGTAACATCTCATGCCAATCTTTATAAGTCACTGTCATCTTCTGCACGATTTTCTTGATGTTCTTATTTGCTGCTTCGACAGCCCCATTCATCTTCGGTCTGTAAGGAGAAGAATTGTGGTGCTGTATTTTGAACTGCTCGCAGAGCTCAGTGATCATCTTGTTGTTCAGATTGGTACCGTTGTCTGTAATAATTCTCTCTGGGACGCCGTACCGACAGATCAGGTTATGCCGAATGAACCGTGACACAATAGTCTTGGTTACCGTAGCATATGATGCTGCCTCGACCCACTTCGTGAAATAATCAATCGCTACCAGGATGAAGCGATGCCCATTAGATGCCGTAGGTTTAATCTTACCGATCATGTCTATGCCCCACATTGCAAACGACCAAGGCGCAGTTAGAACATTCAGGGGAACTGGAGGAACATGCACCTTGTCTGCATAAATCTGGCACTTATGGCATGTCCTAGAATGTTGGTAACAATCAGCTTCCATTGTGGACCAGTAGTACCCTGCCCGAAGGATCTTCTTAGCCATAGTGTGTCCAATGGAATGTGTACCAAAGGTCCCTTCATGTAGCTCTTCCATGATCCTTTCTGCTTCAATTTTATCCACACAACGCAATAGGGTTGAATCATGGTTCCGCTTGTACAAGATGCCGTTGCTAAGGAAGAACTTTGCTACGAACCTTCTCATAAACTTCTTATCGTTGACAGATGAACCTTCAGGGTATTCCTGAGCTTCCAAATATCTCTTCACCTCATGGTACCAAAGCTTCTCAGTCACCCACTCAGCCTCGAGATCGCAACAGTATGCCGGTTTGTCCAGTTTCCAGATGATGATCCGGGGAGCCTCATTATCCCATTTAACTTTGAACATAGAAGCCATTGTAGCTAACGCGTCCGCCAGCTGATTCTCTTCTCTCGGGAAGTGTTCAAAGGTTATCTCTGTGAAGTGGGAGATCAAGGTCAATACACATTCTCTATAAGGAATAAGGTTCGGATGTTTCGTATCCCACTCTCCTTTGATCTGATTGATCACAAGAGCGGAATCTCCGAAGACACTCAGAAACTTAATCCTTAAGTCGATCGCAGCTTGAAGACCCATGATGCACGCCTCATACTCTGCCATGTTGTTGGTACAATTGAAACATAGCCGGGCAGTGAGCGGAGTATGAGTACCTTGAGGAGATATGATTATGGCGCCGATACCGTTTCCCAAAGCGTTGGAGGCTCCGTCAAAGTGCATAGACCATCGGGATCCTTCCTCAGGTCCTTCGTCCGGTCCAGGCACTTCACAATCAGTTACTATCATGATGCTTTCATCCGGAAACTCGAAGTTCATTGACTGATAGTCATCTACGGCCTGATGTGCCAAGTGGTCTGCCAATACACTTCCCTTGATGGCTTTCTGGGTTGTGTACTGAATGTCGTATTCCGTCAAGATCATTTGCCATCTTGCTATTCTCCCAGACAGAGCAGGCTTTTCGAATATGTACTTTATATGATCCATCTTTGAGATCAACAAGGTAGTGTGAGTCAGCATATACTGTCTCAGCCGGCGAGCAGCCCATACCAAAGCGCAACAAGTTTTCTCAAGCAGTGAGTATCGGGTCTCACAGTCGGTAAACTTTTTGCTAAGGTAATAATCGGCATGCTCTTTTCGGCCAGACTCGTCATGCTGCCCCAGCACACACCCCATTGAGTTGTCAAGCACTGTCAAGTATAATATCAGAGGTCTCCCTTCAACCGGTGGCATAAGGATAGGTGGTTCTTGGAGATACTCCTTGATTCTGTCAAAAGCAGCCTGACATTCATCATTCCAACGTACTACCTGATCTTTCTTCAGCAGCTTGAAGATTGGCTCACAGGTAGCAGTTAGGTGTGAGATGAACCGAGCAATGTAATTCAGGCGTCCTAAAAAGCCTCTGACCTCTTTCTCTGTCCTAGGGACTGGCATCTCTTGAATAGCTTTGACCTTAGCAGGGTCCACTTGAATTCCCTTGTCACTTACAACGAAGCCTAGCAACTTCCCAGCTCTTACCCCGAAGGTGCACTTGTTCGGGTTCAACCTCAGCTTGTACAGTTTCAACCGGTCAAACAACTTCTGCAGATGATCTAGGTGCTCTTCCTCAGTCTGGGACCTTGCGATCATGTCGTCCACATACACTTCTATCTCATGATGGATCATATCATGAAATAAAGCAACCATGGCACGTTGGTAGGTTGCCCCAGCGTTCTTCAACCCGAATGGCATGACCTTGTAACAGAAGGTGCCCCACTGAGTAACAAATGTAGTCTTTTCCATGTCTTCAGGTGCCATCTTGATCTGATTGTAACCTGAAAAGCCATCCATGAAAGAGAATACCTTGTGCTGAGCTGTATTATCAACAAGGACATCAATGTGAGGTAAAGGGAAGTCATCCTTGGGGCTGGCCCTATTCAGATCCCTGTAGTCGACACACATTCTGACCTTACCGTCCTTCTTAGGTACCGGCACCACATTAGCAATCCACTGAGGGTAAGAAGTTACTGCAAGGAAACCAGCATCAAACTGTTTCATAACCTCGGCTTTAATCTTCTCAGACATCTCTGGACGCATACGACGGACCTTTTGCTTCACTGGAGGGCAGTCTTCCTTGGTTGGCAAGTGATGGACCACAATATCGGTATCCAACCCGGGCATGTCTTCGTAGGACCAGGCAAATATCTCCATATAATCATGTAGCATCTGAGTCAGCCGTTTCTTCACGCTGAGCTCTAGGTTGGCACCAATCTTTACCTCTTTCCTGTCTTCTTCGGTACCTAGGTTTATTGTTTCCACTGGCTCTTCATGTGGTTGGATTGCCCTCTCTTCCTGAAGTAACAGTCTTGCAAGCTCGCCAGGCACTTCGCAATCATCTTCACCTTCGTCTTCGGCTAAGTTGATCGGATTTTCGAAGTCATAACTGGCAGTAGCAGAGTCGTTACCAGTGAGATCCAGGGTGGATTGAAACCTGTATGAGTGAGTGTGTGTGTGTGTAAATACAGCTGTTTTGAAATATATGTAAAGGAAAGAAAGACAGAAAAGGAGCATAAGATTTGCAATGCGAGAAAACGTCCAAGATTTTCATTTATGATATATGAAATGACAATTTATATGCCCTCACAAATAAAACCACGGTGCCTCGGGTAAGGCACCGGGCCATAGAGTTTATTATTGTTTATTACAGATACCAAAAACATAGGAATTCATTACTTAGCAACAAGAGAAACAGGTAAGTTATCCTTTGCACTCCAATTGTTAGGTCCACTGTCGGTTGCCGGGTAAATCCAGCTATCAAACTCAGCCTCATCCACTTCATCTTCGTCCCCAATAGCATTCACTCCATGAGCAGGCAGGGGAGCTGTCACCATATTAGGCTTCTCAGATGCCTCAAACTGTACCTCCTTGGCGTCAATAAGGTCCTGCAGCTTGCTCCTTAATGCCCAGCAGTCATCAGTGGAGTGCCCCGGGCTATCAGAATGATAAGCACAACGAGCATTTGGGTTGTACTTAGGAGATGTAGTATTGGGGAACTTCAGAGCCTCTCTGACAGTCACTAAATTGGTGGATAGCAACTGTGGCAGGATCTGCGATAAGGTCATGCTCAAACGGGTAAACTCTCTCCGGGGTCTTTCAGCCCTTTGAGGATTGGTTGGCCGAGGAGCGGCAGCAGGCTTAGCAATCATTACCGCACTGACAGATTGGCGGCGCTCAGTTCTTTCTGGTCTCTTGGAACCGTATACAGCACTAGCCTCCTTCTTGAAGGGTTTCTTCTCAGAACTAGATGATGCACCCTTCGGAATATTACCAGACTTTAACCCAGCCTCAATTCTCTCTCTGGTCAAGATAAGATCGGTGAATCCAGCAGAAGAATTCCCAATAAGATGGTTGAAAAATGGCCCGGATAGGGTCCCCAAGAACATGTCTACCAACTCCCGATCAGTCAACGGAGGCTGCACCCTGCCAGCCAGGTCTCTCCACTTCTGAGCGTACTCTTTAAAACCTTCACTTGAACCTAACGACATACCCTGGAGTTGGGTACGTGTAGGGGCAAGGTCGGCATTATATTGATACTGCTTATAGAAAGCAGTAGCCAACTCCTCCCAGTTACGAACCTTGGTCCCATCCAGCTGATAGAACCATTCGAGATGAGTCCCTGAAAGACTCTCCTGGAAGAAGTGGATCCACAAATTCTTATCCGCTGAGTACGGTTGGATTTTCCGAACATAGGACCTGAGATGTAGCTTGGGACAAGACGCCCCGTCATATTTGGTGAAAGATGGTGCTTTGAACTTCCGAGGAATAATCACACCAGTAAACAAACCCAGATCTCCGAAGTCCAGCCCAGGAACCTGTTGTATCTCCATAGCATTCAGCCTGTCCTCCAATTTCTTGTAACGGTCTTCTGCAGGAGGATATTGCTCTTCATCAAAATCAGTCTCGTTGTCGGAGACTACCAGACTAGGACCTTTTTCTGCCTGAGGAGTACTCTTGCCAACAGAAGAACCAGCCTCTTCATGCTGCAGAGCATTGCCAAACCTTCGGCCCGAGTTGAACAGAACAGTTCTTCTCTTCTTCTTCTTCTCCTTCTTCAGGAGCAGAGCCTTCAGCTCTTCTTGGCCTTGAGCCAAACCCTTGATTAATTCCTGAAATTGCGCATTCTGCACCTGAAGAGCTTTGATGGATGTCTCAGTTGATGATGAGTCGGGATTCATGATGCTGAAATAAACAGCGAAGAACGGTAAGCAACCTGAAAAGAGGAAAAACCTGCAATGCACATGATGAATGGAATGCGTATGATTTATGTTTTCAAAGACAATCGGGAATCAACTTTGTAAACAAAAAGGAACACACTTCATTAGATTCAACTTTGCAACTGAAGTTATTCAACAGGTTGCCCTTAGGCGTTACATGAAAGGAAATACTGAAAAGGGAAATAAAACTGTAAAAGAACATCCGGAGCTCCTTATTGATCCCATGGTCTCCTCTTCTCAGTACGGATGTAGGCATTCAGAGCTCGCTCATTCTCCAACTGCTTTGTCAGCTTCTGGATCTTTAATTCCTGCTCGTTGAACTTTTCCCGGTAAGAATCCTGCTCTTCTCGCAGTTGCGACCAAGACCTCTTCAATGTCTCATAATCAGTAGGTACCTGAGGAGGAAGGACAGTTGGAGGAACACCATCTTTGTCAGGACACTCAAGAATGACGGGTCTGACAGCTTCATACGGCATACCTAACTTCTGAGCACGGATGCGAACCCATTTGTAGTAGGCTTCCATAGGTAAAGAAGTCTTTGGCCATAACTCTTGTGGGTCGGCTTTATGAACTTTGTCCCAAGCCTTGATGAACCTACGACGCAGCTCGTCACTATCCACCTGAAACTCAAAACTGATGTGAGGCACCAACATCTCATGGGGGCCTGCTCTTCTTGCTCTTCCAAACTGACGGAGTGCTAGACATGGATTGTAAGAGATCCCTCCTTGGGTACCAATCAGAGGAACATTAGGGTATTCCCCGCATCGATCAATAATAGCTATCTCATCCAAACCCCTGCAAGTCCAAATGATGTCTTTGTCGGTGAGAGACATTAACCTATGAGCCCAACCTCTTCCTTCTTGATTCTTCAGTACGAACTTAGGGAGGTGCGAAATAAACCACCTCACCAAAAAAGGGATACAACACCATAGGGTTCCTCGTCTTCGGGTAGTACGAGCATGAAGTTGTTGCAAGATGTCACCCAAGAGAGTGGGCACAGGATTCTGAGACATAAAGATCCTTATGGCAGTGACACTGATGAAGTTGTCAGGATTAGGAAACAAGACTAACCCATAGATTAGGAGAGCCAAGATGTCTTCATATGCCCTAAAGTCCAGGTCATTCCAGAAACTGTTAGCTTTACCAATCAGAAACTTGGCCAAGAAACCCTTAACTCCGCTTCTAGTCACCCAGTTGTCTGTTACCTCTTGATGGGTCAAAGGAAGAGCTGCAACAACATCCTCAAGCCTGAGGGTCTTTTCCCAACCAGTAAAGGGAGTCTGATCCAAGATAGGGATACCCAGCAAATCAGAGAACTCTTCCAGGGTAGGGACCAGCTGGAAGTCTTGAAAAGTGAAGCATTGGTACAGTGGGTCATAGAACTGGGTCAGAACACTCATCAACTGTTGATCCCGCTTTGCAGTGACTAAACTGAGAAGAGAACCATGCCTCTGAATGAAGGAAGTGGTATTTGGAATTCTGCTAACCAACTCATCAAGCAACTCAGGTGAACGAACAAAGTTGAACCGGATAGTATTCCTTCGCACAGGCATCATGATGTCCTACAAAACAGAGCAAAGGTGAAACCCTCTTGTCTTTGAAATGGTCAGTCCTTATGCAGGATGCATGCAATGCTCATGATGTTATGATGTTATGATAAAGCACACCACAAATAGATACAAAGGCAAACATGGTAAGGCACACAAGTCACACAAGGCAAGCCCCTAAAGTTTAGGCCAGTATGAGGTCTAGGTACTACCCTCTTTCAGTTTGTTGGTTCATACCTGTCCTATCAAAGTAACCGGATTCTTAGAGGATCCCAATATCATTGACTACCCTCAATCGGTCATAACTCCAGCATCGCAATCTTTTCTGGCGGCCAGAACCATCACGAGAGTTTAGCCTCAATGGGCGTAGCATACTGCTACAATTCTAAAGGCCAAGTTGTGTCAATTAAGGTTCTAAGGTTGTTGGTGCTTAATGACTCCTTAGAAGACCCATACTCTCCTCGTTGCGACACAAGGGATATCGGTACAGACCAAGGTGCCACACCAACGTAGCCACTGCTTCACCCGTGTCGGTCTACGCCGGACAGGTCCCTCACAGCTTATGCTACCTAAACAGGGTATCCCCAGATCCGGGTTAGGATCTATGTAACTCCCATGCAACCCACAATAGTAAAGCAAGCAAATCAATACAATTGAAAACACAGTTATGAACTAGCCCTAAGGTACACCTCACTTTAAGTTATATCCCCAGCAGAGTCGCCAGTTCTGTGATCGGTGGATCTGGAACTGACTGTTTAACGCTGGTTCGCGAAATGTCGCGGAAGCAAGAGTCGCCACCGTCTTTTATTTTCTCCAAATGGAAAGGACAAAAGCACAGAAAAATTCCTTATAGAGATTGCTCTCGGTTCGGGAGGTAGATTATAGAAAGGGAAGGTGTTAGCACCCTTTCTATCCATGGGCTCTTAGATACTTGCTCAATGTGTTTTCAAAAATGTTTGCTTTTCAATTGTGGGTTTTAAAAAAGTTTCTTTGAAAATTCCAGTTCGACTCTTGTATCGGTCCTCAAGAGTGTTTGAAAAAATGCTTTCGAAAGCTTTTTGAAAATGTGTTGGTGTGAAAAGTATTTTTGAATTTGTTTTGAAATTAGAGCAAGTATCTACGAGAACCTACCTACCCTAAGGAATTCGTCTGTGTAAATGTCCTTTAAAGTAGTGCCATCCCACCATTGAGAGGTAGGTAGCACCACCGTTGGAGGTGTTCGGGTCAATTCGAGGTTCGGGACATGGTGATCACCGGAGCAATGGGAAGACACCTTAGAAGCTACCCTCATGCCAGGTTCCCGGATCATGAGGACTTACTAAGACATCCTCTACTCGACGATCACCTTTCGAGGTAAGGCAACAGTGAGGCGTACCCTAGGGGTGGTGTGTGATTTGTGTGTCGTTTTCATTTGTATTTATCTTGTCATGTTATCGGTGTTCTACGCTTGTTTTTATTTATTGTCATTCATTCTTGCATGCATCAATTAACAGTTAAAATATTTGCGAGAAGTAAAGATTCTAAGCTATTACAAAAGGCGCGGGTCCACATCGCCAAAATTTCTTGAACCCGATTTAACAAAAAAATAAAGAAAGTAATGAAAATAAAGTGCGAGGAATTAATTACACGGCTTTGGGAGAGATACATAAATATTAAACGGAATAAAATATGCGAATTAAATAAGAATTAAACGAGGGCGTTGGACCCTTTTTGCAAAATTAAATTAAATTATTAAATTAATTAATTAAAAAGAAAAGGAATTGTTTTTTGGTATTTTTTGGTATTAATGAAAAAGAATTAATTAAGATAACATGCTAACCCTAATTCTACAATTTTATTTTATTATGAAAATATATTATAGTTTTAACCTAAAATTATCCCTAATTAATTTACATGCCATTTAATTATAAAAATAAATATTTAATATTTTAATTATCATGAAAGAAAAGAAAAAGATAAAAAATTAATTAAACCCTAATTCTATATTTTTTAGATTTTTATTTAAAAAGTTAAGATTAAAACCTAATTTAAAACTAGTTAATTAATGCAATTTATTTAAAATACTAAAATAAAAATATTTATTATTTTTTCTCTTTTCTGATTTTTTTTATGGTTTTTTTTTGTGTTTTTTATTGAGAAATTAAATTAAAAGAATTAATTGAAAAGAATAATAATCAAATAAGTAAAATAAAGAATAAAAAAAAAAGAATTTAAAGATAGCAAACCTAGGGGGTCTGCCCCTTAATATGGAGGTTAAGCCCATCAATTTTGAGCCCAAATCAGCATGGCCTCGCTGACTTTTCCATGCAACGTGTGGCGTGGTTGACTGCAGTCTATGATGCTCCTCCAATTATAGCCCTGGGATTGTCCTTAGCATACGCGTGGCAGGCTGGATGGTGGACTACATGGTACGCTCCTTGTGTTGAAACTGCGTAGGATAATTAGTTGAAAAACAATATGGAAATAGTGAAGACCTGGGGCTCGAACCCAGGTCATAGAGATTACCAGCGATGCCTTCTACCAACTGCTCCACTCAACGCGTTTGTACATTTGATATCAAACAACTAATATAAAATAAAAACAAACGTTAATGATGTTTTAGCGCGAAATTTTAAACGCCCCAATCATCGCTCTACACATCATCATCTTCCTCACGTCTTCGTTCTTCCTGAAAACATAACAAACATAGGCAACGGTTTTTACACCGTTCTAAAAAGCATCATTAGAGAAAATAGCGAATAGCCATTGGATGCTCATAAATTGAGCGCGAGGGTAGATTCATGATCGTCTCATCGTGTTTGTTTCAGTGGTCCAAGTCTTGTGCTCCAATTTTTTCTTATTTTAAAACCCCCAATTCCAAGCTTCACAAACCCTAAATATTGTTAATGGCAAATCTTCATATAGGGCACGAAAACAAAATTAAACTATTGGGTTAGCATTAGAATCAAACAAGGAATATGAATCAAGCGTCAAAAATTACAAAAGATGCATGAATTGAGATGCACGATTATGAATTTTTTTCTTGTACAGGTCATGTTCGTTTTACCAATTCTTGAAGTTATGATGGATGATTTTGATTGGAAATCCTTCCTTGAAGCTTCAGGAAGGTGATGGGATAAAAATATCGCCTTGAATCGCCTTCTAACCTTGTTTTCAGAATTGGAATTTTTGCCAAAAAATTTGAGTTTGATGATGGAGTTTTATGCGCAGCTTAGGGTTCTGAGGCATTAGGTCTTGCTTGTGCTTATGTATGGAACCAATTAGGGTTGAAAAACTTGATTAAAATCCATGAATTAATGAATGTGATATTTGATTTTTTTAACTATGATTTTCAAATCTTTTTTCACATGCTTTTTGATGCAAATCACATCCAATTCCATTGGTTCTTTCCATATTTGGCTAGGCACGAAATCTTGAGGATATAATATGCACAAAAAGATTGAAAAACTAGGTTTAGCATTTTTCATGTATTTTATTTAATTAAAATGAATTATTAATAATAAAAATCCAAATAAATAAATAAATAATGAAGAAATACTTACCTTTGGGCCAAGTGGTCGTGCACATGCCTTGGATGATGAATTATGGAAGAAAAATAGGCCCATTAGCAATTTTAGGTCATTTGAATCAATGTTGACTTTTCAAAATATCCAAAAATTTCCCAACTTCCACAAGGCATAACTTGCTCAATTTTTAAGCTTTTCTCATGTTCTTGGACATTTTGGAAAGGTCTTTGAGTCCTCTAACCAATGTCTTTGGTCCAATGTCATTTTGATTTACCAATCTCAAGTTATGGCCTTTGACTTAAAGTCCCTTTTTGTTGACTTTTGAAAATGACCTATAATGTTGAAATTGATAACTTTTTGTGAGAGCATTTCTTGGACTTGAAGTGTGAAGAGGAGTTGTAGAAAATGTCTTTATCTTCAAAATGAGCTTTGGATGGAATTTTTCTGATAATTCATGTGAAAGTTATGTCCTGGTCAATTTACAGTTGACTTTTTCAGCTGTCCAAATAAGGAAACTTTTGCATCTTGATGATTTTTGAGCCAAGCTTTGAGAATCATGATCAAGCATTGATCAAATGATGTTTGTGGCTTCAAAATGAGATGTTGACCAAAAATTTGAACTTTTGACTGTCAAATGACCATTTTGCCCTTACAGTTGACTGTAGTACAATTAGGGTTTTTGACTGTGCAATTTTGTGCTGAAAGTCTTGAAACTTGATATGAGGATGCTTGACCATATTTGTAGGCATGTGAGACTTGATTGGACCCTTGGAAACTTCATTTTCTTGATCAGAATAAAAACCCTAATTTTGACTGCTTAGGAGGCTCTTACACTGTGCAACCCTTGGGGAGATTTTGAAGCTTGACTTTGCAATTCTTGAAGAATATGGGAGGGCAAATTTTGGGGTACAACAGGTAGACATTCTCCTCACGTACATCACTAGATGAGCACGAGGGAAAGTGTTACCCTTATACTTCTCAAACTTCAGGACCTTAAACTTAGCAGGTATCTTAATATTCGGGACCAAATATAGCTCATTCACATTCTGCCCAAATAGCTCTTTTCCCCTGAGGGCCTTCATCTCTCTTTGCATCTTATCAAACTGCTCTTAAAAATCATCCATTCTGTCATAAAGACCCAAGTGTTCACTCGGTAGAGGGAAAGGACGACATACATCATCATTAACAAATGGAACCATATTTATCGAAGGAGGCGCAACAGGAGCAGCATGCACCACATGAGGTGTCGGAGTAACAATAGTCTGAACCACTGGAGCATCTTGAGGACCAAGATTGAAACCTTCAGGTGCAAAATTCTCTAGTATTCCCCATGGATATCCTTGAGGCATGCGATTCTGAACAACAGCCGGAGTAGCAGATACGGGAACAGTCGGAGCTTCAGTATTTGCCCTTGTTGGTTGAGGTTGAACACTCGGTGGCTGATTCTGAGCAGCCACCAGAGCTTCCATCAGAGTAGTCAGATTGGCCATGCCGACCTTTAAAGTAGAAACTTCCTCGCGCAGCTCGCGATTCTCTTGTTCTAAGTTATCCATCTTATTTTTGAAATTAGCCCGAGTATTGTAGTGATGAGTCAGCTTGCTGAATGAAGTAAAGAAGCTTGGTAAGAAACATGGATATGCATAACAAATGTAAGAAATATGTGCAATATAATGCATGATATGCAATGCACATGATTATTCTTATTTTGTTATTTAATATTTTAAGGGATTTATAGATTTATAGACATATTGCAAACATCAAAGTAATAACGCTTTTGAAATACTGGAAAATTTTTTTATTATAATAACTCCGAAATGGATTACAAGTTTCAATGATCCCAAGTACAAGATGAAAATAAAATCTAAAACCCTGAGAAAAAGAATGGATGGAGATCACTCTATACGCTGGAGCTTCCCCGTGAGCCTGACAATCTGAGCCCTCAACCTCTGGTTTTCTTCCACATGTCTGATAGCAACCTCCTTCCAATCATTTGAATCAGGAAGTGAGTGATTAGCACCCGATTGAGGCTTAGGAGAAAATAAATCCCCTTGCCTCTCCATAGACTCTACCGCTCGACTCTCAAGGATCTCAATCAAGTCATATTTCACCTTCAGGTATGCTCTGTAGGAACTTTCTAAAGTTTGGAACTTGTTCTTCCAAGCATCCCTTTCCTGTTGCATCCTAACCAAAGCAAGTTGCAGCTCTTCTAGATCATCTAATAAGGGAGGAGCGGTCTTCACAAATAGACCAGGCATGGGTGTTTCCCAGGTATACGGCATCTTTAACTGAATGGCTCTCGATCGGATCCATTGAAGATATGGCTCCAAAGAAACAGCACCCCTAGGTCCCAAATCCTTCATACTCTTCTTATGAATGCGACGCCAGACCTTCACAATCTGTTCCCTAGCTTCCCTATGGTCTTCTTCTTCCTTCAGAAAGAAACTAATCAAATGAATACTATTTGGTTTATCCCTCATCAGATAACCAAGTTGTCGTCGTGCAAGAACAGGGTTATAGTTAATTCCTCCCTTTGTACCAAGAAGAGGTACATTGGGGAAACTACCACAACTGTCGATAATCTCTATATCCTGGTAAGCTCGATGATACCAATCAATATCCGAGTGAGCAAGTGCCATGATCTTAGGAGCCCAACGGGGTTCCTTCTTGACATCCCAAAAAGCATCAGACTGAGGCATATGAGAGATAAACCACCGGTATAACAGAGGCGTGCAACAGATAATCATCCCCCCATGATAAGAATTCTGAAGATGAATAGAGTAATAAGCATCACCCAATAATGTAGGAATTGGGTTTCCAATCATGAAGATCCTGATAGCGTTAATGTCAACAAGCTTGTCCATATTAGGAAATAAGAACAACTCGTAAGCAAGTAGAGCAAAGATGGCCTCAAAAGCAACTATACTCTTCATTCTGGCAAAGTAACGAGCTTTCTCCAGTAAGAACTGAGTTGGTAATCCTCTAATCCCTCCTTTGGTAGTCATATGTGCTTCCACCTCAGACTTCCCCAGGCGAATCAAGGCAACAATCTCATGTGGTTTTGGCTCACCCTCCAAACCAGTAAAAGGAATACGATCGGTAACAGGTAAATCCAATAGGTAAGAATACTCCTCCAGTGTAGGCATCAACTGATAGTTGGGAAAAGTAAAGCAATGATACATCGGATCATAGAACTAGACCAAGGTCGAGAGAATACCCTCCTTCATCTTCAGCTTCATGAGAGGAATAATGGATCCATACTTCTTCCGAAAGTCTGCAAAACACTCGATCTCGGGAATTAGACTGATCAACTCATCTATCTTGGGATCCTTGAAACTGTATTTCCCGGTCTTTCTCTTTCCAGAATCTATGGTTAAAAGTACCTGAGATATTCACAAATAGTCAACCTTTAAATCCCTTGAAATATGGTTTCTTCAAAAGATGCTTATGAGTGCATGGATGCATGATGCAACAATCACACACAAGATCACACATATAGGGTTCATAGGTTCAACGTCACGAGTATGAGGTCGAAGGTACTACCCATAAGGTATTGGTCTAAAAGTTTATCACCTGCTGAACAAGGTTCTAGAGGTTCCCAGAGTCTACATCATTCCTTCAGATATTACCAACTTCCCGATTAACTCGGTAATTAGTAATATTCTCAAGAAAGACTCGTCCGAGCATAGTATCGCATGACAACTATTTCTGGATTACTCCGTCATAGCTTCCGCACTATACCTAAAAGGCCAAGATGGTTTAGGTATGCTACGGTCCTCAGTTTCAGCAGGCTTCCAGGTCGAAAGCAGTACGTCTTCTTGATTACTCGATAAACGACACTACAGTCAAAGGGGCCTCCACTGAGTGGGGGATATCATGCCTCCTTTTTTGGGATTACTCCCTCAAAGTTAACATGACTATATCGCCCTTCCTATCTTAAAGTTTGCCCAAGTCCGGGTATAGGACTTATAAGTAATCACCAAGCACCCTGAAAACCAAGAAAATCCAGACAAACATATATACAACATATAACACAAAAAAAAGTAATATCACATATACAGATATAAACAAAGATGGGCTTAACCCACTTAGGGATGGACCAGCAAGAGGTCAATCTTTCCCCAGTGAAGTCGCCATTTTTCTGTAGTGGTAGAAATGTTTAAGACTAAGTCATTGGATTGACTAGACTTATACAAATCAAAATAAAAATTGCCACTACGCTTTATTGTTTCTGAAGGAATGGGAAAAGAGAGAATAACCCAAAAAGAAGGGGAAAGATTCAAGGTAAGGGGGTTGGTTATGCAAAGGGAAGGTATTAGCACCCTAAACATCTACGGTACTCCGCATGAGCCTCTTTGTAAAATATGTATATTTTGGTTATAAAAAATGTTGTATATAAAAAGTGGATGGTGGAGGTGAGTAAAGAAATATATTTATTTTATAATTTTTGCACCCGCCGCGGTTACGAATCTTTAGTGCCTACGTACCACCTTTCGTGCAATAGGGGATCAGGGTACACATAGTTCCTCTTTTAAAATTTGAAACACAAATGTGTTAGTTAATTTTATGAGATAAAACATCATCGTCATTGTCCGTGTGGAAAACATACCTACTACCCACAATCATGAGAAAGGAGAATTTACATCATCTCAAAGTGGAGGATATGGTTTGGATTTCAAAATCAACAATGCCTCACTCGACACCCAAGTGGAAAATATCTCTCTTCACTACATATTATAGAAGTATAGTTGTTTGCATCACTACAAGGATTGACAAGAGTTCAACCTTTTTTGAGAAAAGTTTAAAGATAAAAATCCAAAGTGGCAAAATGGTTTGAAATGAGATTGATTGACTTTTAGTCTTCTCACAAAAAAATGTCAAGGTATTATTAAGTTGATTGGAGTTTATTTATGAAAAATGTTTTGAGAATGCATAGACATAAGTCCAAGTTTATAATGAAAGTGGTTCAAGTTTAAAAAACAAGAAGAGTTTTCAAAAAAAGGGGAAGAAGATTTTTGAAATTAAAGAAGATGGGAGGAGAAGAAGGGACTATCCTAAAGCATAAGGTAAGAGCTAGGGATAAGAACCATCTAACCAACAAGAAGCCAATACTTGACATTATGAGCCAAGATAGAATTCCAATTCCTTGGATTGAAACCAATCAAGCAAAAAAATACTAGACCTCATGAGAGAACCAAACTTCATGTGTATTAAGTCTTCACAAAAATTAGACAGAGTAACGGCTGTATACGGGTGAATTCCAGATTACAAACAAAGGGTGTAATCACAAAAACCTGCACACAAAAACAAACAAGCAACCCAATGTCTTAAGGTAAATCTCAAGAACTCCAGACAAAATAATCAGATAAGATCACAAGGTCTCCAAGATAGGCCAAGGTTTCTAATCCTAAGTCCAAGAAAAGTCCCATGCTCCATAATGCCAAGGATAGTAACCAAATAGTCCAAGTACCATTAAAGAATTTTTAGGGTTTATGTTGATTATTAATTATCTTAAGAAAGGAAAAGAAAAGCTCAAGTGAGCAAAATAAAAATGGCAAGAAAGTAAATGCTCAAATGAGCAAATATGAAAATGGAATGAAATGTAAATGCTAAAAGTAAATAGTACATAAATCATAAAAAAGAATAAAAGTATAAGGTAAAACAAGTCAATAATTAGTGGTTAGTTGGATGACCATATTGAAGCTTGCATTTGGAACTCATTAGAGGATTGGTAGAACCAAAGCCTCCACATAACAAGTTGCATTTGATTTTTGTCAAGTATATCATCCATTTGGAATTCTCATAAGTACCATTTAATGATCAACGATGTTTAAGTGATCCGCGTTGACTAAAGGTGTTGTAGATCCATTAGAGGATTGGTAGAACCAAAGCCTCCACACAATGAATCTCAAGGTTATTAGATCAAAGAGATTAAATTAACATACTTGGGCTTGCAATCATAAGTTTGGGCCACGAATGATCATTTATTCGAATCGGAACAAAATTTAGCGCTATGTTAAGCAATCGTAAATGGACTTATATAGAAGTCACACCTATTTTGAGGCCGGTCAATAGCAATCTATGCACCATTTGTTTTGAGACATGATATAGAGATCATGCTCCAACAACATTTAGTGCAATAAGAAAGGGATGAGATGAAGAGGGATGGGAAAAAAATATACAAACCACATTTGAATTAAATTTCAATCAAACCATTATTAAAATCATTCATCCATTTTTGTGGAGTTAAAGTCAACACCATGGATCCAATGATGTTAATAAAGTTCATGATCCAAAATCTAAACCAAGATCAACCAGCAAAAAGTCATAAAATAATATCACATTTAATATACACAAAAGGGTTTAAAAAAATGTTTTAAAAATAGAAAATAATGAGAAAAATATCAAATATGTTCAAATTAATCAAGAAATGAAAAGTAAGACCATAGAAAAATCAGAAAAAGGCTCAAATAATTTTACAAATTTTTTGGTAATTTTTTTAAAGTCAGAAACTATTTTTAAAATTAAAATAAATGGGTAAAATAAACAAAAAAATGGCAAAAAATAGTAAATTCAGAAAAATAAAATAAAATAAGGTCACCAATATTTGTCACAATATCATTGGGTCATTCCATAATTTTTTCAGAATTTAAAAATGTATAAAAGTATTTTTAACATTTAAAACAAACCAAATAAGTGTAAAATTTATAAAAAATACCAAAACACAAAATTAAATTTTGAAAAAATAAAAATCAGAAAGAGAATAATCAAAAATATTTTTCATAATTTTTTCAGATTTTTTGGACTAAAAATGAATTTTCTATGATTTTTTTTAAATTTAAAACAATTAAAATATAAAAATCAGAAAAAGAAAATAAAAGTAAAATATGTGGACCATTGGATGAGAGCCAAAACGCGTTAGTAATTAAATCTAAGGGATCTGGCGCGTTGTGCATATCATGGTCATTAGTGAATATTGTACAAAATCATTAATTAAATCAGAATTTGGAAAAAAAACAGATGGTGCGCCTTCATTGGTTGGAAGATGACATGTTGGTTACCTTCAACCTCCAGCCATCACGAATTGCAGGTCTCTCAAATTGTAAAATTAGAAGCTCAGACCTATGCCATTCGCTTCGTCTCTTCAAGACGAAGACAACCACACCCTCGCGCCAAACTTATATAAACTGTAGCTCAAGCAATTTGGAAGGAATGTTTTGAAAAGCGATTTGAAATTTCATGGTCAAAACGTGTTTCAAGTAAAAGGTAAGTGTTGCGACTAGAACCAAGGCAATGAGAGCAACACAATGATATCAAAGTTTTAAATAATTGATGAAGGAATCTACCTATTAAAGTTGAGTTGCAGAGCTCCGAAACTAGACTTCTATGGAGCAGTATAGGGCACGATTCTTGAATGTAATTATGTGGTTAGCTTCAGGGAAGATCAAGGAAGGTGAATTGATGGAAAAATTGGATTGAAAAAGGCTCGAGAATGGATTTTGAAGTTACTGAATTCTGAGTTGTGAAACAAGTTTGGAAGGGTGATTCTGGCTATTCAAGCTTGGGAAAATGAATGGGATAGTACATGTATTTATAGGAGAAGCGAATGGGATCAAAAGGAAGAGTGAATGATGCATTTTGGAGGGAATTCGTGCAAACCTGATGCACGAGTGAAGTGTGATCCAAACTTCACCAAAACTCATCCAATTCTTGCGTTTTGATGCACTAATCCACTTGGAAAAGTTGGCTAATCATGTTTAGACCCAAAACGTGTGTTAATTTGAGGTTTAGAGGTTGTAACATAAAATTCAAATTCTGACTTGCAAGGGAACTTCAATTCCAAGTTACTATTTTTGAAGCAACGACATTCTCAACTCAAGGGGTCTTAAGGCATGATTCTTGATGCTTTAGAAAGATGAGGTTACAAGCTTTGCAATGGAAAAAGAATTGATTTTAATGGATGCTTGAGCTGAAAGTTGCATTGAGTCAAAGTTGGAGAAAAAGGGTTGACTTTCCATACTTAGAAATATTCCAAATTCTTCTTCAAAAATGACCTATAATGTCTTGCATCCAAACATGGTCTTCCACTTGGAATTTGCTCTTGACCAAAAAATATGGCATGAAGTAGATCTATTGAATGACATTTTTAAACTTGAATAATTCAAAATATCCAAAATTTGAGCAAGTTATGACTTGTTGAAGTTAGCAAAAAATCATGAAATGACCTATAATCTTTTGCATCTTTAAGGCAACTTCCATCCCTTTTCTCACTTTGGATATAAAAGAAGGCATAAAGTTCACATCTTCAAGATCATTATCAAAAAATAATGGACTCAAGGTGATGAAAATTGACCAAGTTATGACCATTTGAAGTCACACATGGAAAATTGGGGATTCATCTGGAGGACTTGTAATCTTTCTTCCTCATCAAGTCTCTTCTTCATGAAAACTCCTTGGAACCTTTGAAGTGATTTGTTAATAACCATTTGAAGAGAATGATGTATTTGTAATCACTCAATAATACCAAAAGGTGAGCAAGATATACTCCTTTGAAGTTCAAAACCCTAGCTCCTAGATCAAGAAAATGCTTTGAGGAACTTTGACAAGCTTGAACAAACTTCTTGTACCAACATTCTTGCTTTGTGAATAAAAGTTGTTGAGGATGATAATGAGGACTCATAGCCACCAAAACCACTTCCATATCTTGAAATTTGAGAGAAATATGATGTTGTGGCCAATAGGAACAAGGCCTTGTCCAAACATGACAACTTCTCCAATCAACCCCTTGTACTTTTGAGTCAAATCTAATAACCTTGAAATGTAATGAACCAAAGCAACCTTGCCATGCCAATTCTTCCAAAACCAATCCAATGGTGAGGTTTGAACTTCTCAAGCTTTATTGACTAGGGCATGGAAATAAACTCATGAACCCATGGGGTAACTTGTTAAATCTCATTGCCTTCACCTACATGGATAACAAGCAAGACAAACCAACATTGCATTTTATTAGTTAAATGAAGAAATCAAAACAATATTCATGATCACAAAAGGAACATAATTCAAGGTGCTTGGTAATCCCTCAAAAAGGGAAAAACTAAATGTAGGGAGGGGAACCAAGAATCCTAGTGTGATCTTGTTGTGAATGAATCAACATGGAATGATGAAGGGATCTTAGGGGCAAAAATTGGGGTACAACAACGAGAATGACTTGGTGACTGATGTCTTCAAATTATTCGATGAGATTTCTTAGCATACCATCCCTGAGGCTTGGGTTCAATACTTTATCAACCTCAGGGAATTCTTCCGCTAGGCTATCAATGACCTCTCTCTAGACAAACAAATTGCCAACTGTGATACGGTGGGAGAACTGACTTGGGTGTTTTGCGTTTGATCGCAAATGTTGCGGTTAGCAAGAGTCGCCACCGACTCTTCTTTTATCCAAAAGGAAAGGTGAAAAAGCACAGGAAAGACCTTTGAGATTGTTTCTTGAGTTCGGGGGGTAGATTATGAAAAGGGAAGGTATTAGCACCCTTTTCATCCATGGTTATCCATGGGCTCTTAGTTACTTGCTAGATCACTTGCTTTTGTTTGAAATTGTGCTTTGTGTGGCTTTTTGAAAGTATTTTGTAAAAGAGGCCATTGTTTAGGCAATCTTTGTAATGATTCTCGTTCGTAAGAATGTATACAAAGATGTTTGTCTTTTTGAAAATGTTTTCACTGTTTGTAAAATGTTTGGAAATGTGTGTGTGTTTGTTTTTGAAAGTAGCAAGGATAGTTGTTTGAAAATAGAGCAAGTAACTAGAAGCAATCTACCTACTCAAATGTCTTTCTTGTTCATTTTCTATTCCTTTGACATTGTTGTCTTACCATTGATTTGGTAGGAAACCATATCTTTGGATGTAAACGGGACGGGTGTGGGTCATCATATACCCATGATTAGCAATATTGCAAAGTATCTTAGCATTTTTTGAGGGATCAAGATCATCTTATAAGGAAACTTTTGAATAGTGCCATCGAGGGACTATGATCTTATATTTGTTTGTTTTGCCAAGATACTTCGCATGCGTAATATGGCCATTTTTGTATAAGGCAACCAAGTGGAGAAACCCTAAAGGTGCTTGTGTGTAAGTGTGTTATTTTCATGCTTTGTTTATCTTGTATTAGGGTTTTCTATTTGCTTTGCTTTGATCTTGCCATTCAAACCCTAATTACTAGCATGGTATATAAAAGTGGTAAATTGCGTAATTTAAAGATCACTACGCTATTACAACATTTTTATGGGAGGGGGGAATACAAATTTACAAATGGGGAGATGAAAGCAAATAAACGTAATTTACTATTACAAGGCTTTGACAATCACATAATTATAGTGCGAAATAATAAAATGTACAAAGAAATATAAAGAGAAGAGAAAGTGTTTTTTATATTATTTTTTTTATGAAGAAGGTTCTAATTGATTTGAAAAGAAATTAATTAAAATATTAATGTCTAAATTAATTTAATCAAAATTAACAAATTGAAATAAAACCTAAGTCTAAATATTAAATTAATTTTAAGAAAAGAAATTGATTTTAATAAAAAATGTTTTTTTTTTGTCTTTTTAGTTTAGAAAAGAAAAAAAAAGAATAAAACAAAAGTGTATGCGTACATATATATATATATATATATATATATATATATATATATATATATATATATATATATATATATATATATATATATATATATATATATATATATATATATATATATATATATATATATATATATATATATATATATATATATATATATATATATATATATATTTGATTCTTTTTATATGAAAATAATAATAATAAAAGTATAAAGAAAGAATAAAAATAAAATTAAAAAAATATTTAAAAAAAACAAAGTTTTATGAGCTGACACATGAGCTTATGTATTGGCTCGTATATTGGCTCATGCAGATTTCGTGTCGGCTCATGTGTTGGCTCATGCTTCTGGAAGTCAAAACAACTCAGTATGAGTCGACGCATACGTGTTTCGTATCGACTCATAACCTGTTTTGAACATAGTATGTGTCGACGCGTAGCATTTTGTATCGACGCATAACTATTGTTTTTTGCTTTTATCACTGTTTTGCTACATGTAAAAGTTAGTTCTCAACACATGGTTAGTAAAAATGAAAATCAAGCATATGGTTAGCTTCAAGGCAATTATATCTACATTTTATCTTCCCAAATGAACCATTAATGATGCTTGTATGAATAGTTCAAAGTCAAGAAAACTTACCTTGAAACAAAAATTTGTGCTTTGAGTTTGAGCTGTTGTATGGGCTGTTGTTGGGCTTGGGAAGTGATGATAGTGATGTTACAGAAGTTTTTCTTTTGTTTGAACAACTTCTATGTGATGTATGTGGAGTATTTAGATGATTGGACAGAGTTTTCAAGGTATGAGAGGTTCAAAGGTTTGGACTTTAAAACTCAAGAGTGGAAGTTTTGTGGACTGTTATGGCTTTTGTGAATAAACCTTCTGGATTTTCTCTCTATTTTTCTAACTTCTTTGTCTTGCAAATGCTTCTTCTATTTATAGGCAAAGGACTTGTGAACAAAGGCCGAATATGTTTACAACACAACATGTTATGGTTTTGTTGGGATGTAAGTATCAAACTATGTCAAGTACTCCATGGTTCCAAGATGAAGTACCAAAGTTGCTGGTTTAGAGGGGTTGATTTCCATGTTTTATGGTGGAGTAAAATCAGAAACAAAGTATGGGCTCAAGATAAGTTTTGTACAAAAAGCTTGCTTTTCAAGAATAGCAATGGTGCCTTTATGCCATAAATGGAAAGATCCTTTGGACAATGGCTTAAACACTTGGGTAATAGCTCAAAAGTGGGTGTAAACATTAAATTATGTAGAGATTTGCAAGAAATAAGGCCTGCAACATAAGATTATGCAGCATAGCATAAGGGTTTTGTTGTGTGTTCTTCAATAGAATGACTTGCAAATCAAGGTTGGATGCCCAACTTCATGCCCTTGAATCTCCTAGATCAAGTATGATAAATTCATGCTCTTGGATGTTTTGGAAAGCTTGAAACACCCTCTATAACTTTCATGTTGACCACTTTTGTTAAATCAAATTGGAACTTGATGAAAATTGGCCAAGAAGTTGGGATAAAAATCTGACCAAAACTGCCGAAAATTTCTCTAAGTGTTAAATGAAAATGTCATGACTTCATGAATTCATAACTTGAGATCCATGTATATTTAGCAGAAGTTGTGTAAAGCAATGTTGTAGATATCATGGAAATCTACAACTTTCATGTTGAAAGTTTCCCTTGAACCGTCTTGCATCTTGGTGAAAGAATGGCATAAAGTGATGAAATTATCATGTATAAAAACGCTTAGAAAATTTCTAAGTCTTGGAAATCTTGACTTTTCAAGTTGACTTTTGACTTTCTTGACTTCTTGATGATTAAGCTTGATATTCTTGAATGTCTTGATGAAATTTGATCTTTGAAATGTAATGTTGACCAAAAAATCAAAGTTTGACTTTTTAGTATACAATTGACCATTTTGCCCTTGTGACAATTTCAAGCCTAAATTGATGCATCAGTGCTGCAAACTTGACGTTGTAGAATATCTTGTGAGCAAATACTTGACAAATGAGAGGGAAAATTTTGGGGTACAACACCAACCAACTCCAATCTAACAATGCTGATATGGAAGCTGAGTGGAATCTCAGTAAAGCTTGCGAAGATAAATTGACTTCCTTTGAATTGAAAACCAGGCGTGTGTCGACAAACGCTTCACCTTTGATTAGCAGATTTCTTCTCACATAACCCAAATATCTGATCTCTAGAAGAAAATAGTTGACGTCGAACGTAAAAAGGCCCTATTGGGTTTGGCTGAAGCGCTACCAAGCCAGGGCGATATTGACGTTGACATTCATAAAGGAACTGCTCATGGAAAAAGGCTTTAAAGACTAAAGGCATGATTAGTGAGCTGATGACCAAGAATACATGCCTCGATAATAAAATTGTCTTCGAAAAATCCCACTTTGAAGATTTTAAGTCTCGATTTCCTGCCTAAAATCTTTATTGTTTCCATTTATATTTTGTTGATATTAACTCTCCCATTTTGGATTTGTACCCGCTTTAGGAATCTTAATGATTACCATTTTGGCTAGCCAAAACTTTCACAAGTTTTCAGAAAATTTAAATTAATTCCAATTTTTTCCATTTTATTAAAAACTTGAAAATTTTCAATTTTTCTTGCCTTTGCATGTATCTGCCCCCCCCCCCCCCCCCCCCCCCCCACGCACACACACAGTTTTGGGATTTGACCATTTTGTCGAAACCACAAACATTAATATAGACCACAAGTATTAACTTGTTTAAAATACAAATCTTTTAGGCTCAATACAATGAGACATACAAATATAGGGATACTATATCATGCTACACCTAGTTTATGCACCTATTAGCAAGTGGATTTTAAGACTCAAAGGCTTGTATCTTGCCTCTGGCTTTCCTAACCTGTTGTTTTAGGCCTTGTTGGCCTTTTTGTCAATTTGGCTTTGACTGCCTATGTTTTAGCTCCCAAAGTTGAATATTTATGATACATTCAGCCATAGGCTGAATTTCGAGATAAACTTCTCATTCAATGGTCATCTTTGTCAACCACAAGCCACTCTGTAGGTGGGGTCGACTCCCTGGATGTTGTTGTTTCTTCAGAATCCCACCTAAAACCACTATCAGGATCCAAGCTTAGAAAATTGTTTGAGTTTTCATTGGGAGTGTAATTATCATTATCACACGATGCCAAATTCGCTAAGTGTTGGTCGGAAGATTTCTTTCCGCATTTAAACTCATCGACCTTATAGTAGCTCTGACCATCCTCTATATTTTCCACTATGCCATATTTCTTTCAAATAGAAATCCTCTAATGTAAATTCGACAGGACTGCACCTATTCCATGGATCCATTCACGTCCAAGTAATAAATTGAAGTTGGCTTTGGAATTTATGACCATAAACAAAGTCGACATGGTTGATGTTCCGACAGCCAATTCGACCTGAATGACCCCTAGTATACTATTGGTTTTTCCTTCATAGTCTGATGAAACCATGTTGTGAGGTCAAAGATCTGACCCACGCTTCCTCAATTTCTTAAAAAGATCATGTGGCATTAAGTTTACAACTTCCCCACCATCGACAAACACTTTCTTTACTGGCATGTCATCTACCTTTGCCCTTATAAATAAAGGCTTAAGATGATATAGCATATCTGAGCTTGGTTTCTCAAACACAAACTTCTGTTATTTGACCACACCACTATTCATCACATAGTAGCATATAAGCTTTTCGTTAGCCGCCTCGTCGGAGGTGAAGTCTTCTTCATTTTCTGATACCTCTGACACTCTATCATATTCTATAGGCAGAATCGACACAATTCCACAATTAATGATGAAGTCTTCGCCATAATCATCATCCACCATATCGTCTTCTGGAGAAGGCTCATAATTAGGCTCTTCCTCTTCTTCTTCATATGTAGGAGTACACTCAGGTGTTTGAGTATATCCAACGCTTTGTGTTGCTACCATCTCTTTGTTACTTAAAGGATCTACCCTTATAGCCAACCTTTGATTAGCTGTGATCTTTTCCTTTTCACTCAATCTTTACCTTGGATAGGATCCTTTCTGAATTGGAGCTTTGCCAAATTTTGCAACTTCTGTTGGTTGCGTGCTTTCGACACGCCTAGTATTTTCAAAAGGTTTCGGCTGGGAAGTTGAAGCCTCATTTGCAGCTTTTTTTATCCTTTGATAACGTCTCCACTGTGTTCTTGTCATTGGATTTTTCCCATTATAATTAGGAGAAACTTGATAACCTTTCGATTCAACCTTCTTTTCTTGGGCCTCAATTTCATGTACATTCACTTTCTACTTTGGCCTTTTGCACCCTTTTTGGCTTACTGGTTCCACCCGTTTTTCTTATGGGGTTTCCGACGGAGGGAGAAAGGTTTTCGGATGAGGTTGTTGGAACAATCTTCTATACTCTTTTTTGCATCAAGAGATTCTTTTTTGTCGAAAATAAACCTTGGAACTAGAGGCCTCTCTTGCTTAAGAGCCTCTCTTTTGACAGCTTCATATTTCTCAACTGTTTCTTCATCATACACAACACTGCATATTGGACATACTTTGGCCTTCGACCCTTTCACTCTGCATTTTTACTGAAAGTCATCCAAACTCTTTTCAGGTTGAGGGTTCACTTCCTGCAATCCCTCTTCCATCTTCATGTCATAGCTATCATTAGTTCCGACCATCATAACTTCTATGTCACCAATCATTATGACTTCTCTGTCGAGGACCTCACTAGCTTCGACCATCAAGCAATCCAAAGGCTCTGAGTATAAAGCCTATTCCACCATCAAAGGATCAGTGTCGACTTGCATCTTTGGCTTTTCGCCAAATTGAAGCACGCCTTCTTTCAAAGCTTTATGCACCAAATCCATGAAAAGAACATATTAAGAAGTTTTATGACCAAGAAAATTATGAAATTTGAAGAATCCCCTTTTCTTCCTTTGTTTAAGTGGGGGACTCTTCAGGCCCTAAGGGACCATAATTTGACCATCAGCTACTAACAAATCAAATATTTCATCACATTTAGTTATGTCAAAATTATAGGTCTTGGTGATGGATTTTCCATTTTTTTCAGCTTCGACTGGGTTTTTCCCGTTCGAAGGTTTCAACATCTTACATGCGTAAGGAGGTCCTGGATGGAGTTCAACCATATTAACCTCTATCTCTTCTCCTAACTCATCTTCTTCAGAATAATACTCATTAGTTGCTACGTAAGCAACATTTTCTTTTTTTGTGGTATTGGTTAGATAGGTTTTTTCAGCTTTCAAATGTTCGATCAGTCGAACTTTGATAGATAACTGAGCCATGTCTTTCAAGGACTGAGTATCTAGAAGTTTCTTTCTGATGGAATACTCTAACACATTTGAATCCATTTTTACCAATTCGTGTTCATGGACTTATGCAAAGCATTGCACTTTCAGAAGTCTAAACTTGTTAAGGTATTGGTTTATTGACTCAGTGCTCTTTCGTTTAAAACTAGACAATTTTGTTAGGCTTATTTTGGATTGCCCCATATGAAACTGTTCATGGAACAATTTCTCTAACATAATCCACGTTTAGACCGACTTTGGGGGAAGCATTGTAAACCAAGTAAACACATTCTTTGTGGGTGAATTGGGAAAATACTTCATCCTTAAATATTCATTCACTACTAGGTCACCAAGTTTTGTTTGATACCTAAAAACATGTTCATAGTGGATTCTTCAACATCCCCTACGAACATGGTGAATTTTGGGAGTTTCCAACCTCTTAGTAACTCTGTTTGTAAAAATTTGGCAATGGCGAGACATACTTAGTTCTCTAATAGCCAGTATTCATTCCATTCCTAACCATAATTATTTCGACAATGGCTTCTAGTTTTTGTTCCCTAGCCACTGCTTCTTGTCGAACTTGCCTGACCATTTGGTCGACATTCTGGTTTCGGTTTGCTATTACTATTGGGGGTTGTTGTACTATCCAAAGTATAGGGTTGACACGCTGGGGAGTCGGTGGTTCTTGTTCGACTTCTTTGCTGACCAACTCCCCGTACTGCACCGGTTCCTCACATGGGGGAGGCGCAGCTTCTCCAACTAGCACTCTTAGGCCACCAAGGAAATCCCCTATGCGAGCCATTTGAGTTGCTAAAGTCTGATAACTCTGCACCGAATTATCAATCAAAGGTCTTAATATGAGACTCATCTATTGAATAAGCATATTGACCATTTCATAATTACTTTCATCCATATGTTGCCTCATGATAGCAAAAGTACTTGGGGTGAAAGTAGGCATGACTTGGTGGGAAAACCCCAATCCAGTCGAACGACCAAATTGATTTCCCATAGGCCCTAAAGCATGATATGGGAAGACACTAACACAGAATTTTCACCAAATATTGGACTACTATTAGGTAGCCCTGCCATCATCATTGTTGGCATTCTATATTTATGCATATTTCTTGCAAAGCTAGGCACATACTGCCCAGAAATTGGGATCACACCATCGTGTGTATCGCTTGCAAAACTAGGTACATACTGCCTAAAAGTTGTGACCATTGGTGATCTTGTAGTTACTGGCTATGTTGTGGTGGTAACTATGTTTGGTGTCGTCGAATGGCGGTGCTATGATATATTTTCTCTCTACCTTCAGTGAAAGTTGGTAGGTCGCCATCAGTGAAAGTTGGTGATTGTTATCTTTTTTATACCTTCAGTGAACATTGGTAGTTCATCGGCAGTGAACAGCGATGCTATGATATATTTTATCTCTACCTTCAGTGAAAGTTGGTAGGTCACCATCAGTGAAAGTTGGTGATTGTTATCTTTTTTCTACCTTCAGTGAACGTTGGTAGTTCATCATCAGTGAACGTCGATGCTATAATATTTCTTTTCCTTCTACCTTCAGTAAAAGTTGGTAGCTCATCATCAGTAAACACCGATGATTCCTTCTCTCTACCTTCAGTAAACGTTGGTAGCTCACCATCAGTAAACGTCGGTGTTGTTATTTCTTTCCTCTTTCTACCTTCAGTGAATGTTGGTAGCGTCTCTATCATTAGAAGTTGGTGTATCCTTTGACTGTTTATCATCCTCTATGAGTCGGGTCTTTTGATCCACCAGTGATTTATTTCCTGTTCGGGTTCCTCTTTTGTTTCTTTATTTCCTTTGTTACATCCCCAGTGTTGTTTTGCGTCTCTTTGATTTTATTCATATGCATTCATGCTCATAAGCATTACATGGCATCTTAGTGTCAAAAATAGGGTTTGTTTTATATTTAAGTATCTTCGATCGCGTCGACACGAAGATTTTTAACCTTCGTATCTCTGGATAGAAGAAACATAAATAAGGGCATTTGTTGCACCCCAATTTTTGCCCCTAAGATCCCCTTATCATACTGTGATACGGTGGGAGAACTGACTTGAGGTGTTTGCGTTTGTGTTTGCAAATGTTGCGGTTTAGCAAGAGTCGCCGCCGTCTTTTCTTTTATCCAAAAAGCAAAGGTGAAAAAGCACAGGAAAGACCTTTAGAGATGTTTTCTTGAGTTCGGGGGGTAGATTATGAAAGGGAAGGTGTTAGCACCCTTTTCATCCATGGTTTTCCATGGGCTCTTAGTTACTTGCTAGATCACTTGCTTTTGTTTGAATGTGTGCTTGTGGTGGTGATTTTTGAAAGTATTTTGAAAATGGAACTTCGTAATGATTCTCGTTTCTATAAGAATGCATACGAAGTGTTTGTTTCGAAAATGTTTTCAAGAAAGTGTTTGTGAGATGTGTTTTTAAAAGTGATTTTGAAAAGGGTTTTCTTTGTAATGGCTCTCGTTTCTATAAGAACGCGTACAAGGTGTTGTTTTCAAAAGTGTTTCAAAATGAGAGTGTTGGTGTATAAAATATTTTTGTTGTGAGAAAGCGAGTAAGTGAGAGCGAACCTACCTACTCAAAAGGTCTTAGATGTGCTTTTCCTCCTCCTTTAGATGTTGCTATCTTACCATTGTTTTGGTAAGAATCCCCATCGTTGGATGTGAAGGGACGGGTGCGGGACATTTGGATAGTCATAGAAGGCAACTTATGAGACGTTTTAGCAATATCGTTTAGGGACTAGATCGTTTACCGAAGGCAACATCGAGGGTCATCGAGGGACTACAATCCTTTTTTATCGAAGGGTTTTTGCTAAAACATCCCATATTCGAGGGACATGACTATTTTCCGAAAGGTAACAAAACGAGATTACCTTAGAGATGCTAGTGTGCAAGTGTGTTAGTTTGTATGCATTTTGTCTTGTATTTGAAAGGTTATCTATTTGCTAATTTTATCTTGCCATACATCCTAATTACTAGCAATATATGAAAGCAAGTAAACATGCGGAAAATAAATCCTAAGCTATTACATCACTTTAGGGGGATGGGGGTACAAATTTACAATGGGGATGAAGTGGAGACTAAAATATTACAACCATATCGAATGATAATGAAAACAATGTAAAAACAGTGTAAAATAAAAGGAAAACTGCATTTTGAACTACTATGTGTCGACCCATGCTGCTATGCATCGACACATAGCTTTTCCTTGCTCCTGTAAAACAAAATCTGCTCAGTATAAGTTGACACATAATGGGATGTGTCGACTCATGCACCTTCTTGCATCGATGCAAAACGCGTATGTGTCGACTCATAGTCTTTTCCCACTTCTGTTTTGTAACATGAAATCAGTATGAGTCGATGCATGGGGGTTATGTGTCGACTCATACCCTATTTTTTCACTAGGATAAGTCGACACATGAGGATATGTATCGGTACATACTGCATTTTCCTGCCTTAAATATTATTTTACTGAATGTACAGGTTAGCTTATGGCATATGATGGATAAACATGAACAACAAATGATTGAATAAGCCTAAACAAAGTGCAGATGACTAGTTCAAAAAGATATCAAAGTACTACATCTTGTCTTCAAAATAAACAAATTATTAATGATGTATGGAGAGATATCAAGTCAAGAAGATTTACCTCTGGACTGCACTGTCTGTTTTAAATCTGAATGTTTTTTCCAAATGTGATGAGGACCTCAATGAATCTCCAGAATGCTACTCCGGACTGTTGAAACTAAGTTAGACTGTACTGTAATGTTTTTTTGGTGTTTTGAGGATAGGGATGGACAGCACTACAGAGACTGTTTTTTTTTTGTTATGCTTGGATAGTCTTTGAGGAAGAGTTTGTATGGTGGAGTAATGGGTTGGGTTTCTGTTTTGAACAAGAGCAGTTTTGGTTTTGAAAATGAGTCAAAGTTGCACAGAATATTGTTTTTCTGCTCAACAAAACTCTTTATCTTCTCTCTAGAAAAATTTTAACCTCTGTTTAAAGTCCAACCTCCTTGTCTTATGAGACAGTCCTCTTTTGTAGACCCCTTGACTGTGGTTTAGGGGGGAAAACAAATAAGTTGTTTGAATTGTTTTTTCCTACTGCTTTGATACTTTCTTCACATAATTTTCCTTTGCCATTTTAGTGCAATTATGGGGCTATTGTGGTACAGGTTTGGGCAGACTGTATAGAGCAGTTTTGGACTGTATTGGCAGCATGGGATGTTGTAGCAATGTGATATATCATATTTTCTTCAACTTTGGACAGCATAGTTTGTAGCATGTCACAAATTTAGTCTTGTGCATATTATGTCAAAGGCAAAAATATTGTGACAAGGTTTTAATCAAGACATAGTTTTAGAATTTGTAATTTTGCAAAATGTCACTTTGTAATAACTTGAATTACTTGCATCATCTTGAATTATTTTGAGTTGTAGTAAAATGCCATGAAGCAAATGAAATTAACCAAGTATAGAAAATACTTAGAAAAATCTCAAAGTCTTGCAAAGTTGGATTTTTGATTCTCTTGACTTCTTAATGATCAAGCTTGATATTTTTGAATGTCTTGATGAAATTTGATCTTTGGGTTGTAATGTTGACCAAAAAGTTAAAGTTTGACTTTCCAATATGCAATTGACCATTTTGCCCTTGTGCCAATTTCAAGCCGAAATTGATGTATCAGTGCTGCAAACTTGACGTCTTAGAATATTTTGTGAGTAAATACTTGAAAAATGAGAGAGCACATTTTGGGGTACAACACATACCATGTTGATTCAATCACAACAAAATTACATTAGGGCTTTTGGTTCTCCTCCCTATCTTTAGCTTTGATCTTTGAGGAATCAACAAGCACCTTGACTTGTTTTCTTTTGTCATCATGAATATTTTGTCTTGATTTTCTTTTTAATTAATAAAATGCAATGTTTGTTTGTCTTACTTGCTAATAATGTAGGTAAAGGCAATGAGGTTTAGCAAGTTGCTCCATGGGTTCATGAGTTTATTTCCATGCCCTAGTCAATAAAGCTTGAGAAGTCCAAACCTCACCTTTGAAGTTATTTTGGAAGAAATGGCATGGAAAGGTTTATCTTGGTTCATCACATTTAAAATTTATCAAGATTGATTCAAAAGTACAAGGGGTTGATTGAATAAGTAGTCGTGTTTGGACAAGACTTTGTTCCCCTTGGTCACAAGTGAATATTTCTCTCAATTCTCAAGATATGGAAGTGGTTTTGGTGGCTATGAGTTCTTATTATCATCCTCAACAAATTCTATTTACAAAGCAAAAGTGTTGGTACAAGAAGGTTGTTCAAAATTGTCAAAGTTCTTCAAAGCATTTTCTTGATCTAGGAGCTAGGGTTTTGAACTTCAAAGAAGTATATCTTGCTCATCTTTTGGTATTTTTGAGTTATTCCAAAGAAATTCTTCTCTTCAAAGGGTTGTCCAAAAATCACTTCAAAATTTTCAAGGATTTTTCATGTGGAAGAAACTTGATGATGAAGAAAGAGTACAAGTCCTCCAGATGAACCCCCATTTTCCCATGTGTGACTTCAAGTGATCATAACTTGGTCAATTTTTATCACCTTGAGCCCACTATTTTTCCATAATGATCTTGAGGATGTGAAGTTTATGCCTTATTTTATCTGCAAAGTGAGAAAATGGATGGAATATGCCCTAAGGATGCAAAAGATTATAGGTCATTTCATGATTTTTTGCCAACTTCAACAATTCATAACTCTCCCAATTTTTGGAGATTTTGAATGTTTCAAGTTTCAAAATGTCATTCAAGAGGTCTATTTCATGCCATGTTTTTTGGTCAAGAGCAAATTCCAAGTGGAAGGCCATGTTTGGATGCAAAACATTATAGGTCACTTTTGAAGAAAAATTGAAATATTTCTAAGTATGGAAAGTCAACCTTTTTCCCCAACTTTGACTCAATGCAATTTTCAGCTCAAGCATCCATTTGATTCCATTCTTTTTCCACTGCAAAGCTTGTAACCTCATCTTTCTAAAGCATCAAGAAGAATCATGCCTTATGACCCCTTGAGCTGAGAATGCCATTAGATTGAACTTGGTAACTTGGAACTGAAGTTTCTTCATAAGTCAGAATTTGAAATTCATGTTTTGGCCTCTAAACATTAAATTAGCACGCGTTTGTGATCTAAACATGTTTAACCAAGTTGCCAAAGTGGATTAGAGCCTTAAAACGCAAGGATTGGATGAGTTTTGATGCAAATCAGATCACACTTTGCTCGTGCATCAGGTTCACATGGTTTCCCTCTAAATTTATCATTTCACACGCTTGAACATTCCATTTGATTTCCTACAAATAAAGGGCCATCCCCCATTCATTTCCTCAAGCTTTGAGAGCCAAATACACTTTGTCAAAACCACACACGAACTTCAAAATTTTGAAATCAGTTTTTGAGATTCCAGCCTTTTCTTCCTAAATTCTTTGCACATTCATCTTCCTTAAGAATCATACAAACTCTCCAGCACTTAAACTAAGCAAAACGAGCTATAATTCAAGATACAGAAGTCCAGTTTCATAGCTTCTTTCTTGAACTTTGAAAAGGTAGAATTCTCCACCATTTGGATCCAAATAAAGCACTAACATGTTCTACTCCTTCTCCTGACTCTTATGCTTCTTAAAATTTTTAAATCCATTTAGAATTGAGATAGAAATCTCAAATTGAAGGTGCTCACTATTTTCTGGGTTTTTGATTCATATCTCTTTGAATACCTTATATAAATTTGGCGCGATGGTGGTGTTAGGATCGTCTTGAAGAGACGAATCCAATGATACTGGTATGAGATCCTAATTTTTCCATTTGAAAGATCTCACAAAATCTCCATTGCAGGGTGACTGGAGGTTGAAGACGATGACATGTCTCGTCTCAGCCAATGATAGCGTGTCAGATGTTTTAATTTCATTGGTTGCCCTTTTTCTGATCCTATGCGTATCTCACTAAGGTCCATATCAAACACAGTGTGTCAGGTCCATTGGATTAGCTTACTAATGCGTTTTGACTATGATCTGATGGCCCATACCTTTTTGGTTTTATTTTATTTTTTGATTTTATATTTTAATTGATTTAATTTTCAAAAATTCATAACTCTTTTATTTTTTATCCAAAAAATTATGAAAAAATTCACAAAAATACTTTGAATTATTTCTGATCTCATGACTACATTTTCACATTTTTATTTTGACATTTGATATTTTTTATATTTTTTCATCATTTGCTTTCTTTTAATTACTTTAAAAATATTTTTTGCATTTTTTTAATTCTAAAAAATTTCATAAATATCATTTTACATATTTCTAGCTTTCTAAAAATTTTATGTAATATTATATTGATGTTTACTATTTTTGATCTATTTACTATTTGTTTGAGCAATTTTAATTAGCTTAAAAATAGTTTCTGACTTTAAAAAATTACCAAAAATTTTATAAAAATATTTGAGTCTATTTCTGATTTTTCTATGGTCCTACTTATTTTTTCTTGATTAGTTTGAACATAGTTAATATTTTTCTTTCTTATTTCCTTTTTAGAACCTTTTTAAAACCTTTTTTAATGTATATATTAAATGCAATATTATTTTGTGATTATTTCCTGGCTGATCTTAGGTTGAATTTTTTATCATGAACTTTGTTAACATCATTGGATCTATGGTATTAAGTTTAAATCCATAAATATGGATGAATGCTTTTAATAATAGTTTGATTAAAATTTAATTCAAATGTGGTTTGTATTCTTTCCCACCCCTCTTCATCTCATCCCTTTCTTATTGCGCTAAGAGTACCTCCAATGGTGCAACCCAATTTTTGGTTTTTTGTGGGACCTATTAAGCCACATCATCTTGAAGCAACTCATTCAATTTTCACTCCAATGGTGCAACTCTAAAGAACTCAAATTAGGTCTCACATCTTTACTTTATATATTAATATTTTATTCATATTAAATTTTATTTGATTTAAAATAATTATTTAAATTTAAATTAATATAAAATAAATCAAATTAAAATTAAACAAAATTTAAAATGATAATTAAAATTAATCTCAAATACATGACATATAATTAAAAACAATAAAAATAAATAACATCATATAAATTAATCAAACTTAAATTTCATCATCTTCATGTCCAAATAATTATTAAAGTAATATAAAAAAAATTTTAAAAATGAAACAAATCCTATAAAAACTAACATTTATTGTGTTTATTGTTATTTAATGTGAAACAGCGTTGCATTAGGATGCAACGGTTGCCCAGCTTGGACAACTCCAATGGCATTTGCTTTTGAAAAACATTACTCGAGTCTGGAGAACTTGGGAAAAAACTCTCATTAGAGTTACTCTAAGTGTTATTGGAGCATGATCTCTATATCATGTCTCAAAACAAACGGTGCATAGATTGCTATTGACCAGCCTCAAAATAGGTGCGACTTTTATATAAGTCCACTTACGATTGCTTAACATAACACTAAATTTTATCCCGATTTGAATAAATGATCATTCATGGCCCAAACCTATGCTTGCAAGCCCAAGTATGTTGATTTGATCTCTTTGATCCAATAACTTTGAGATTCATTGTATGGAGGCTTTGGTTCTACCAATCCTCTAATGGATCTACAACACTTTTGGTCAACACGGATCACTTAAACATCATTGATCATTAAATGATACTTTTGAGGATTTCAAATGGCTGATATACTTGACAAAAAGCAAATGAAACTTGTTGTGTGGAGGCTTTGGTTCTACCAATCCTCTAATGAGTTTAAAATGCAATTTTCAAGATGGTCATCCAACTAACCACTAATTATTAAATTGTTTTTACTTTATGCTTTTATTTTTTATGCTTTATGTAAAATTTACTTTAAGCATTACATTTCATGCCATTTTTATTTTACTCACTTGGGCATTTACTTTCTTGTCATTTTTATTTTTGCTCACTTGAGTTTTTATTTTCTTTTTTAAGACACCTAATAATCAACATGAACCATAAAAAGCTTTAATGATATTTGGACTATTTGGTTACTATCCTTGGCATTATGGAGTATTGGACTTCTTATCCCTAGCTTTTACCTTATGCTTTTAGGATAGTCTCTTCTTCTCCTCCCATCTTCTTTAATTTCAAAAATCTTCTTCCTCCTTTTGAAAACTCTTCTTGTTTTTGAAACTTGAACCAATTTCATAATAAACTTGGACTTAGGTCCATGAATTTTCAAAACATTTTCATAAATAAACTTCAATCAACTTAATAATACCTTGACATTTTTTTGTGAGAAGACTAAAAGTCAATCAATCTCATTTCAAACCATTTTGCCACTTTAGCTTTTATTTTAAAAACCTTTCTCAAAAGATTGGACTCTTGTCAATCCTTGTAGTGATGCAAACAATTATACTTCTATAATATGTAGTGAAGTGAGATATTTTACACTTGGGTGTTGAGTGAGGCATTGTTGATTTTAAAATCCAAACCATATCCTTCACTTTGAGATGATGCAAATTCTCCTTTCTCGTGATTGTGGGTAGTAAGTATATTTTCCACACGGACAATGACGATGATGTCTTATCTCATGAAATTAACCAACACACTTGTGTTTTAAGTTTTTAAAAGGTGAACTACGTGTACCCTGATCCCCTATTGCACGAAAGGTGGTACGTAGGCACTAAAGGTTCACAACTTCGGCGGGTGTAAAAATCATAAAAAAAATATATTTCTTTTCTCACCTCCACCATTTATTTTACATACAACATTTTATAGCCAAAATATACTGATTTTACAAAGAGGTTCCTGCGGAGTACCGTAGATGTTTAGGGTGCTAATACCTTCCCATTTCATATCCAAACCCCTTACCTAGAATCTTTCCCCCTCTTTTGGGTTATTCGCTCTTTTCCGATTCCTTTGGAAACAATAAAGTGTAGTGGGGATTTTTATTTTGATCTGTATAAGTCTAGTCAATCTGTGATATAGTGGCAGAACCGACTGTTTTTACTGGTTTGTGTTTTTTGTTCGCAAATGTTGCGGTAAGCAAGAGTCGTCACCGAATTTTATTTATCCAACATAGGAAAAGGGAAACAAACAGAAAAAACCTTTTTCGAGAATGTTTCTGAGTACGGTGGATAGATTATATAAAGGGAAGGTGTTAGCACCCTTTCCATCCATGGTTTTCCATGGGCTCTTAGGTACTTGCTCATTTTTAAATTGCTTGTATGTGCTTTGCTTTTAAAAGTTTTATTTTACTTCATTTTAACCCTTGTTTATGTCATCAAGAGTGTTACGAAGTTGTTTTTGAAAACTTTAGTTTGAAAAGTTTGTTTGAAAGTGTATGGTGTAAAAGATTTATCGTTTTGAGCAAGTATCTAACAATTATCTACCTACTCGAAAAAAGGTGTTCTTTTCCTCATATCCTTTAGACTGTGTTATCCTACTATTAGTGAGTAGGTAACCCTAGTCATTGGATGTTTGAGGGACTATCGAAAGGGACGTAATGGTCATTGAAGGCAACATGTAAGGATACCTTAGCATTTCGAAGGGACTGTCATCATATATTCGTAGGCAACATCGAGGGACAAGATCATTTCTCGTAGGCAACTCGAGGGACGTTAAGAGACTATGATCTTTATGATGACTTTTAGATTGAGGGTCTTTTGCTAATATATTCCTACGTTCGAGGGACATGACCATTGTTTTCTGAGGCAACCAAGTGGGGAGTACCCTAGGGGTGCAAGTGTGCAGCAGTGTTTGTTTTCAGATATATTATCTTTGAATTAGGTTATGCTATGTTCAATTAGTTTACCGGTCTTTCCATACAATCTTATTAGTCTAAGCATTGCATAAAATATAGTATTAGAAGGTAAATGCGGAAATGTAAATTTAGGCTATTACAGAGCTTTGGGGCAGTTACATAATAGTGAAGAGTGCGGAAAAGAAATCCTAAAACTATTACATCCCGGAAGCAATTACATGATTAGAAGAAAAAAATGGAAAAATAAAGTTACGCTATTACAGTGATAATGCGACCTATACAATTTTTCTAGAAATTAAAATGTAAAAGAATAAATAAAAAGAAATTAAGGAAAAATTAAAACCTAAAATTCTAAGTTAATGTTTTTGGTGTTTTTTGTAGAAAATAATTTTAAGTTAATTAAAAAACCTAATTCTAACTAATTTTAATAAAAAAAGTTAATTAACATAATTTATTAATAAATGAAAAAAAAAAGCCAAAAATTCAGTTACTAACTAAAACAAAAACCTAATCCGTTAATAATTAAAAAAAATTTAAAACCTAAATTAATTAGGGTATGTAAAAAAGTTAAGTTTGCCAATTAATAGGGTTTTTGATTTAAATAAAATTAGAGTTTATATGAATTTAGAGTTTTTAAGGAAGATATTAAAGAGAAAGAAATGAGGCACGCAGGGTTAAAAATAAGCATAATTATACATATTACTAAGGGTGGGTGTTGAACCAAAAATTAATTTAAAATCTAAAATTAGATTAAAAAACCTTAAAATTAATTATTCGAGTTTATTATGAAAAATCAAAGGTTTGTGAAAAAAAAGTTTTATGAAAAAAAGTTTTAAACAGAAAGAATGAAAATAGGTAAAAGGATAAATATAGGAAGAAAACCAAAACCAATAGGGTTGGTTGTTAAATTCATGCCATGCATTGGTTGTTCTGTTTTGCCCTCAGCGTTTTGTAATAATCCTGCATGGGATCTGTCTAAATCTGCAGTGTTGAATCTCATGAACATGTTAAATAAATTACTATATCATGAAATACAAATAAAGCAAATATATAAAATTTTGTAATATTAAAACCGATATGGCATGTATGAATGATTATACCCTTTTGATCATGGAGATCAAACCAGTCTTACCCTTACTGGAGAAGCAGTGAGATGTGGATTTGTAACAAGGATGGCTTGTTTGTAGTGAGATGGAGGTTTGTAATAAGGATTTCAAGGTTTTAGGATTCTTGAAAGAATTTGATATTTTGACAGGATTGTGTCAAATGTTTTTTTCTCTCCTTCTTTATGTGAAAATGATGAGATTATATAATGGAAATTAGAGGAAAAAATGGGCTTTGAATGTGCAATTGGGCCTCCAATAACCACAAGCAATAGTGCAGATTTTTATTCACTTGAGTCTGTCACGTTTCAGGCTAAATCGCAGGGGCTTAAGTGCAATTTTTGAAGTTGAAATATGAAAACAAAATGTATCCGACATCGAGAACTAACTCCTGTCCAAAAATGGGCTCAATCGGATAAATGGTGAATTAGTTATGACTTTTTGAAGTTTTGGCTCAGACAAACTTATTTTGGGCTCCAGTGTCAACTCTGACACGTTCTTCAATAAAAAACTGGTATTGATTGGAGCATAACTTGGTCTCGACTTTGGAAGAAAAGTTGTATATCTCTGAGTCAGTAACCTTGTGTAAAAAGATGGGCCCGATCCGATAAAAATTGACCGAGTTATGAATTTTCAAAGTTTCGACCCAGATGAAATAATAATCAACATTCAGGATTTTCGGTGCGTCACACGCACTCTGGGTAAAAAATGAAGGCCTTTTCTATATCATTCGAACTCGATACCTCTTGTGAAAATGTAGTCAACTCAATTTTTGAAATTTTGGCGCCGGAACCAGCTCAATACGATGGAAATCGACCAAGTTATGATTTTCTGAACATGACACAAATAAACTTCTGTCACAAATTTTCTGTATGAATATACTTGATAAATCTGCATATTTGAAGACCTTCTGATCAAAATTGGCTTCCGATCATGAGAGATGAAAAGGTAGATGACGTCAAGACGGAATATTGGCCACTAGAACAGGTTCAAAAAAAGCCACGATCTTCAAGTTATGAATTTTTTAGTGCGTAAAAACAACACTTTCAGCACACTTTTTCACCATATTTCTTCAAGAAAACTCACACATTCGGAGACCTTCTTTAAAGAATTGACTCTTGAGCCGAACCTGAATTTGAGAATAAGTTATCAGAGATATCTTGGCGAAAGAACACCTGAATATGACGCGCCGGGTTGGACTTGTGAATCTTTGAACCCCAAATCATTGCGAAACAGCGAACCGATCTTCAACACGGAAAATACTCTGAGAACATCCATTGGCGAAATAAACGTCACTTGTAACCTGACGAAGCTTGATAAATATACCTTTATTTCATAACCATAAAACTAATAATATGCGCGTATGAAAAGAGGGTAAATTTTGGGGTACAACAGCTGCCCCTGTTCAATCTTCTTAAACCTGAGGATGTAGATTGGATGTCTACCTTTCGTAATTTGAAGGTGGAATATGATTGAACACTAGAGTACCCAGAAATTTGCACTCGTCTGAGATGGTGCTGGACTGTGTAGGTAGTATCCGGAATGGGCTTACAGATGCCATTTGGAGGAGATGACGGAAGGTCACCGGAGATGGGCTTAAAGATGCCATCTAGAGGATGTTGATTTCCCGAGATATTCCTTTGATGAGAATTCCTATTCCTATCGTTGAGGAGGAATCTTCTGAGGAATGTTGGTCTCTGTCTTGGGAGAAATAGAATTTTAGGAACTTCAGCTGTCCGTTACTCTACTGGGGAAATGCGAAACCAATCGTGTTTGATTAGGTTCTAGTCTTACAATGTTGTGGACCGTTGTTTAGGGATACGAGAGGAGGAACCTGGATAGTAAGGTTATGAGAAGGAACATGGATAGTAGGGTTGCTTAGATATGAAAGCCTGGATAGTAGGGATGTGAGAAGGAACCTGGATAGTAGGGTTACTTCGATGTGAAAGCCTGGATAGTAGGGTTGTGAGAAGGAACCTGGATAGTAGGGTTACTTCGATATGAAAGCCTGGATAGTAGGGTTACTTTGATATGAAATCCTGGATAGCAGGGATGTGAAAAGGAACCTGGATAGTAGGGTTACTTCGATATGAAAGCCTGGATAACAGGGCTGTGAGAAGGAACCTTGATAGTAGGGTTACTTCGATATGAAAGCCTGGATAGTAGGGTTGTAAGAAGGAACCTGGATAATAGGGTTACTTCGATATGAAAGCCTGGATAGTAGGGCTGTGAGAAGGAACCTGGATAAGGTTTCTTCGTGAGGAGTTTGGGTAAAACTGCATCTGAACCGAGAAGGAACCTGGGTAAGGTTGCTTTGTGAGGAGTTTGGGTAAAAATGTATCTGAACTGAGAAGGAACCTGGGTAAGGTTGCTTTGTGAGGAGTTTGGGTAAAACTGCATCTGAACTGAGAAGGAACCTGGGTAAGGTTGCTTTGTGAGGATTTTGGGTAAAACTGCATCTGAACTGAGAAGGAACCTAGGTAAGGTTGCTTTGTGAGGAGTTTGGATAAAACTGCGGCAGGAACCTGGGTAAGGTTACTTTGGGATAAGTCCATGTAAAACTTCGGCAGGAACTTGGGTAAGGTTACTTTGGGCTAAGTCTGTGTAAAACTTCAAGAGGAACCTGGGTAAGGTTACTTTGTGATAAGTTCGTGTAAAACTTTAGAATGAACCGGGGTAAAGTTACTTTGAGATAAGTTTGTGTAAAACTTCAGGAGGAACCTGGGTAAGGTTACTTTGTGATAAGTTCGTGTGAAACTTCAGAAGGAAATGTATGAGAAAGGACCCGTATAAGATTTTTCAGGATAAACTCGTGTGAAGCTGCATTTAGGAGAAACCCGTGTAAGATTGCTTCATGACGAACCCGCATAAAGCTATATTTGATCGTGTAGATAATTAATTACTCTGTCTGATTTCAGGAGCTAATCTTGAACTTGCTGGAAGTTGTTGATGATAACCATCTTTTCTGAAAAGGTACACGATTAATCGTACATGATGCATGAAATGCATTGTATGATGACGTTCTCAAAATAAATGAGATTATGTTGTATGCAATATGTATGTGCACGTCATGATATATGAACATGAAATACTATTGTGGCACGTCCGAGTTTGGGAAAATAAATCCCTGACTGCTGTTGGAGAGTACTGGGAATTACATTCCTGATCGTTGTAGAAACAGTGGTTCTTCTACTTCCGCTGGGGATGGTGAACCGGAGATGACTATGTTGGGGATTTTCCCCTTGTTTACGGATATTCTGCTGAGGAGAGACTCTGCTTGAGAACAACTCTGCAGGGGAATAATTCTGTTCGAGAGAGGAGATGATTTACTGGAAGATCTTGCCGATTCAGAGAGATAAACTCCGCTCGGGGATGAACTTCCGTAGCCAGAGGAATAAACTATGTTAGGGATTGAGCTTTTGTATTCAGAGAAATAAACTCTTCTTGGGAGACAACTTTACGAACCGCTTGCGATTATAAAATTCGGCTGGGGAATATAGATATCAGCTCTCTGAAGGAACTTTTCTGGGGAAAGTAGCTCCTGTTTGGGGAAACCGATGTCAAAGTTTTTGGTTGTTTCTACTCTGTGGAGAACGTAGATGTTACTGGGTCGCATGCTAAGGATATGTCAATGACTTTGCATCAAGACTTTTCTGCCCCTGTACCTGCTGGAAAAAGTGCCTGCGGAGGCCTTGTGGATAGAGTGTTATCCTAACTTATGAGGTGCTTGGTAACTTCCGATCGGAATGATAAGTATTCTACTGATAGGAAAGTGAGAATATGACGGGATATAGTCGTACGCTTTAATCCCTAACTTTTTCCTGGATTGTCTTTTCAGATTTTTAGTCCACCGGGATACCCTTTTTTGCCCAAGCCGCCTTTCAGGTTTTCGACTTGCCAGGTGTACAGATCTGTTTTGTTTTTATCCCTAATTTTTGCCCGAACCCTTTTGGTTCACCGGGATGCCCTTATTTTTGCCTAGGCCAGTCAACCTAGTGGGTCTTTATTCATGCGTAGTATTTTCCGATTATGTCCACGTTCACCGGATACTGAGAATTGTCACTGTCCATAGTAGTAAGTGTTGCCACACTACCAAAAGATGTTTGTTTGATCGTACAGGATTAATCGCTAGAATTCATGCCCAATGCTCTAAATGATTCAGATGGAGATCTGCCTCTGACTATTTGGCATCTTTGAGAGATTCCTTGAATCTTGACTTCACTTCCCCAGATGATGGACAATGATCATGCCGTGCCCCCTTGGTTGGAAGTGTTTTTCCACTTGAGGTAATTCTTTTTATTGAGAAGGTTTTTGTTCACTAGATATTCGTCATGCGAATTTCTGTGTTGTTGAACAAATAGTCATATGCAAATAATGTTATTTTAAAAATGCAAAGCTTATGTCTGTCTTGAAGTTTGAAATTTCATTTCTTAGTAAAACAAGTTTTTTTTGTGAAATAGAATTTTGCAAAGATGTGATATCAACTCGGGATTTGTAACAAAGCCTACAGGAGTCAGGATACCTTTGTAACAATATGCTCTCAAACTAACCCATGCTTCAGCTAGGACTTTTAAGGGTTATAACATGGTCTGGTTCACGGTTCAAGAAACAAAGGATAAAGGCTCAAATTTTATTTGTACCCAACCCTCTCTTCGTGACGTTCTTCAGTCCTATACTCAGTTAATTGCGCGTTTAGATCCCGATTGAGTCTCGAATCTTTGCTCTAATACTTGGTGATGATTCAGAAATTGAACCTTTGTTTTGAAAAGGCAATCATTTTTGTAATCTTCTTTTTTTTGAGGATTTGTAGTAACCTATTTTTTTGGTTTTCGTTATCCCTAATTTTTGCCTGAACTGTTTCTTTTGTGATTACAGTCAGCGGGATGCCCCAATTTTTCTCTTAAGTCTCCTTCATAGGTTTTAACTTAATGGGATTTTATTTCGAGAGATAATGACTGCCTGTCTTGACGATTATACGGAACCATCACCGTCTTTTGTTTTGGAAGGACGTCTTTGATGCCATTCATTATGTATAAAGTAGAATATTGCGACTGAATGCACATCTGAATCAACTGAGAAACTACCCTACCCCAGGTTATGATTAAGGGTTTTAATTTGTGTGAAAAGAAAACTCCTACTTCTTTGGCTCGAAGGGTTTGACTAGGGATTATCTTCCTTATAACTCCATTGTTTAGGATTTGAAACAACGCATGTACATCGTCAGCGGGGTCTGTTCAAAAGCATATTGTAGAGATTGTGGTATCATTTTCGTCATCCTCCCTCTAAAGGCTTGCAGCTTTTTTAATCGAGAGTTGAATATCACAAAAGGAAATAAGAACGCATTTTTGAAATAGTGAATACGAATGAATTGATTCAAGACAAACATTTGCAATGCATTAATGAAATAACGAGGTTTGATATGAATAAATGTTCAAACAAATCAAAAGAAAATTACACATTGAAAATTCTAATGAACGAAAAGTCTTCTTGTGAGAACTTGTCACTTCAGATGGTATGCCTTGGAGGGATGGCAGAAGAACTCAGCCTGGCCGTCTTGTGCAAATTCAAATGCTCCTTCATCAATCAGGTCTTGAATTTTATTTATCAACGCCCAACAACTGTTGGTGTCATGTTCAGGACTGTTAGAGTGATATGCACACCTTGCATCAGGATTATAGTTAGGCGAAGAATTCTTGGGATTCGGATGAAGTCCTATCAATGTAACCAGATTCATCCTCAACATGTGTTGTAAAGCTTGAGACAGCGGCATGTTGAGTTTGGTAAAATGCCTCTTGGGTGTATCTGGCTTACTCTGATTAACCCTTTGTTTTTGGTGAGGTTGTTGTTGGACCCGTGAAGTAGTAGAAAGTTGGAAAGGTCCACTCTTCACCAAACCAAACTCTTATCTTCTTGGAGGTTGATCAATGACTTGGTCCCCGGCCTCGACTGTTTGCTTCATATTGTTGTATCTGTCTTGATGAAGTTGGTTGATGATGGCTTTCAGCTCTTCTAGCCTTTGGGCTAGGCCTTGGATAAGAGCCATCTTCCCCAACATCTGGGTTCTTATTGCACCTACCTCAGCTTGCAGTTGTTCCAGTCGTTCGTCCTTATTGTCTTCAAGACTTTTCTTGACCAAGTTCCCAACGAGGAGTGTTTTCAACTCTTCCTTCCCCTTGGATAGGTTTAGGAATATGTCCCTAAACTAAGCTTATTGAGTTTGAAGATCTTTGTTGTCTTGTTTGAGAGCCATTGCTGAAATAAACAGCGAGAACATGAGAGACCTGTACTGGAAGACCTGTTATGCAATGATATGTATGATATATGTATGCAATGTTTTCAAGGATATCATGGGGTAAATAAGAAACTGTTAGAATTTAGTTGCAGCTTGATTGAAGAAACTTTGTGTCGTTAAGAGTCCTTCTTCAAGAGTCAAGCTCATCATATCGAGTGGGTCATAGCCCCTTACTCAAGTTATCGTGTTTTGATCTCTAGAGGATATTGGCTAGATGAAAATAAATCCCCTTGCCCCTTGCTAGACGTCTGATTTACCATAACCTGCATCGTAAACCCTTGAGATCCTTGAAATGGTTAAGGAAATGTTAAGGCATGATGTTATGACGTGTATGTTATGCATTTAAGCAAAAGTGCGAGGTGGTGTAAGCAAGTAAACCCGGAAAGAAATCCAAGTTATTGGATAAGGACTGTAAACAAAACCTGCAAGGAACTCATGTTGTCAGATAATAAAATTGTGCAAGTAGTTCAAGTTGAAAGCACACAAGTCACACAAACAGCCTTAGGTTTAGGCTTGCATGGGTTTTAAGGTAGTACCCTCTTGAAGTTTAGTTGGTTCAACCTGTCCTAGAAAAGTAACCGGGTTCTAGAGGATCTTAATATCACTGACCATCCTTTATCGGTCATGGTTTCAGCTCACGCAATCTTTTCTTGCGGACAAAATATTCTGAAAGTATGATCTCAATGAGTGTAGCATCGAGTATCAACCAATCCTCAGCTCTACACCGAGGCCGGCTATCTCGCTAATTTCTAATGGCCAAGTTGTTCAACTAAGGTTCGTTAGTGATTCACGACACCACGCAGCGGCCCCGTATTCTCCTCGTTTCACCACAAGGGATACTGGTACCAACCAAAGTGTCACACCAACGTAGCTACTGCTTCAGCCGTATCGGTTTATGCCGTATAGTTCCCTCACAGTCTATTACTACTTACCTAATGAGTGCCCCCAGATCCGGGTATAGGATCTATAGTAACCCCAAACAAAACCCTCAAAAATAAAGCAAACAAAGCAATCAAGAGAAGCAATTTTAATGACCTGGATCCTAAGGTATACCTCACTTATCCCCAGCAGAGTCGCCAGTTTTGTGATACGGTGGCAGAACCGACTGTTTTTACTGGTTTGCGTTTTTTGTTCGCAAATGTTGCAGTAAGTAAGAGTCGCCACCAACTTTTATTTTATCCAACAAAGGAAAAGGGAAAAGAACAGAAAAAACCTTTTTTGAGAATGTTTCTGAGTACGGGGGTAGATTATAGAAAGGGGAGGTGTTAGCACCCTTTCCATCCATGGTTTTCCATGGGCTCTTAGGTACTTGCTCATTTTGAAATTGCTTGTGTGTGCTTTGCTTTGAAAAGTTTTGTTTTACTTTGTTTTAACCCTTATTTCTGTCCTCAAGAGTGTTACGAAGTTGTTTTTGAAAACTTTAGTTTGAAAAGTTTGTTTGAAAGTGTATGGTGTAAAATATTTATCGTTTTGAGCAAGTACCTAACAGTTATCTACCTACTCGAAAAAAGGCGTTTTTTTCCTACTATCCTTTAGACCGTGTTATCCTACTATTAGTGAGTAGGTAACCCTAGTCATTGGATGTTTGAGGGACTATCGAAAGGGACGTAATGGTCATTGAAGGCAACATGTAAGGATACCTTAGCATTTCGAAGGGACTGTCATCATATATTCGTAGGCAACATCGAGGGACAAGATCATTTCTCGTAGGCAACTCGAGGGACGTTAAGGGACTATGATCTTTATGATGACTTTTAGATTTAGGGTCTTTTGCTAACATATTCCTACGTTCGAGGGGCATGACCATTATTTTCCGAGGCAACCAAGTGGGGAGTACCCTAGGGGTGCAAGTATGCAGAAGTGTTTGTTTTCAGATATATTATCTTTGAATTAGGTTATGCTATGTTCAATTAGTTTACCGGTCTTTCCATACAATCCTATTAGTCTAAGCATTGCATAAAATATAGTAGCAGAAGGTAAAGGCGGAAATGTAAATCTAGGCTATTACAAAGCTTTGGGGCAGTTACATAATAGTGAAGAGTGCGGAAAATAAATCCTAAAACTATTACATCCCGGTAGCAATTACATAATTAGAAAAAAAATGGAAAAGTAAAGTTACGCTATTACAGTGATAATGCGACCTATACAATTTTCCTAGAAATTAAAATGTAAAAGAATAAATAAAAAGAAATTAAGGAAAAATTAAAACCTAAAATTCTAAGTTAATGTTTTTGGTGTTTTTTGTAGAAAATAATTTTAAGTTAATTAAAAAACCTAATTCTAACTAATTTTAATTAAAAAAAATTAATTAACTTAATTTATTAATAAATGAAAAAAAAAGCCAAAAATTCAGTTACTAACTAAAACAAAAACCTAATCCTAATTTGTTAAAAAATGGTTAATTAATCGAATTAAAGAGTTAATAAAAAAAGAGTTAATAATATAAAAAAAATTTAAAACCTAAATTAATTAGGGTTTGTAAAAAAGTTAAGTTTGCCAATTAATAGGATTTTTGATTTAAATAAAATTAGAGTTTATATGAATTTAGGATTTTTAAGGAAGATATTAAAGAGAAAGAAATGAGGCACACATGGTTAAAAATAAGCAAAATTATACATATTTTCAGGGGTGGGTGTTGAACCAAAAATTAATTTAAAACCTAAAATTAGATTAAAAAACCTTAAAATTAATTATTCGAGTTTATTATAAAAAATCAAAGGTTTGTGAAAAATGTTAAGTTTTATGAAAAAAAAGTTTTAAACAGAAAGAATGAAAATAGGTAAAAGAATAAATATAAGAAGAAAACCAAAACCAGTAGGGGTGGTTGTTGAACCCACGCCCTTAACCTTCTCAGGATGTCTGCCTCGCCATACATTGGTTGTTCTGTTTTTCCCTCAGCCTTTTGTAATAATCATGCATGGGATCTGTCTAAATCTGCAGTGTTGAATCTCATGAACACATTAAATAAATTACTATATCATGAAATACAAATAAAGCAAATATATGAAATTTTATAATATTAAAACTGATATGGTATGTATGAATGATTATACCCTTTTGATCATGGAGATCAAACTAGTCTTACCCTTACTGGAGAAGTAGTGAGATGTGGATTTGTAACAAGGATGGCTTGTTTGTAGTGAGATGGAGGTTTGTAATAAGGATTTCAAGGTTTTAGGGTTCTTGAAAGAATTTGATATTTTGACAGGATTGTGGCAAAGGTTTTTTTCTCTCCTTGTTTGTGTGAAAAGGATGAGATTATATAATGGAAATTATAGGAAAAAAATGGGCTTTGAATGTGTAATTGGGCCTCCAATAACCACAAGCAATAGTGTAGATTTTTATTCACTTGAGTCCGTCATGTTCCAGGTTAAATCGCAGGGGCTTAAGTGAAATTTTTGAAGTTGAAATGTGAAAACAAAATGTATCCGACATCGAGAACTAACTCATGTCCAAAAATGGGCTCAATCGGATAAACGGTGAATTAGTTCTGAGTTTTTGAAGTTTTGGCTCAGACAAACGTATTTTGGGCTCCAGTGTCAACTCTGACACGTTCTTCAATAAAAAAAAGCTGGTATTGATCGGAGCATAACTCGGTCTCAACTTTGGAAGAAAAGTTGTAGATCTCTGAGTCAGTGACCTTGTCTAAAAAGATGGGCTTGATCCGATAAAAATTGACCGAGTTATAAATTTTCAAAGTTTCGACCCAGATGAAATAATATTCAGCATTCTGGATTTTCGGCGCGTGACACACACTCTAGGTACAAAACAAAGGCCTTTTGTATATCATTCAAACTCAATACCTCTTGTGAAAATGTAGTCAACTCAATTTGTGAAATTTTTGCACCGGGACCAGCTCAATACAATGGAAACCGACCAAGTTATGATTTTCTGAACATGACGCAAATAAACTTCTGTCACAAATTTTCTGTACGAAAATACTTGATAAATCCGCATTTTTGAAGACCTTCTGATCAAAATTGCCTTCCGGCCGTGAGAGATGAAAACATAGATAACGTCAAGACGGAATTTTGGCCACCAAAATGGGTTCAAAACAAGCCACGATCTTCAAGTTATGAATTTTTTAGTGCGTAAAAACTGCACTTTCAGCACACTTTTTCACCACATTTATTCGAGAAAACTCACACATTCGGAGACCTTTAAATAATTGACTCTTGAGCCAAACCTGAATTTGAGAATACGTTATCAGAGATATCTTGGAAAAAGAACACCTAAATATGACGCGCCGGGTTGGACTTGTGAATCTTTGAACCTCGAATCATTGCAAAACGGAGAACCGATCTTCAGCACGGAAAATACTTCGAGAACATCCATTGACGAAATAAACGTCACTTGTAACCTTACGAAGCTTGATAAATATACATGTATTTCATAACCATAAAATCAATAATATGCGTGTATGAAAAGAGGGTAAATTTTGGGGTACAACACAATCCAATGAATTAGTCTTTAACATTTCTACCACTACAGACAAGAACCAAAGATCAAATGTCAAGAACATCCCATCTGACATCTATAATTCAAATGAGGTGGGAAGAAAAAGGGATGAAGAAAAATAATCTCAAGGGAAGGGAATACAATGTCATGAATGTGAAGGCTTTGGTCACATTAGAGTTGAATGTCCTACATATCTAAAGAAATAGAAGAAGAATCTATTTGTTACATGGTCTGAAGAGGACTCAAAGAGTGATCTTGAAGAATATGCCAAATATGTTAAAGCATTGACAGGAAAAATATGTATCTGATGAAGATTCTGATGATGGGGAACTAACCTTTGATGAGTTAGCTGCTCCATACAAAGAATTATGTCTCAGAAGTGCAGAAGTATGTCTTGAAGGGGAGAAACAGAAAGCCCTTATAACTCAGCTGAAGGAGGAAAGGGAAGAGCATCTTAAAACTATTTCTGATTTCGAAAGTGAAGTGTCTTCTCTAAATTTAAATCTTGATAAGATGGTCAAATCTCTCAAGATGCTGAATAATGGGTCTGGCACACTAGATGAAATTCTCCAAGCAGGAAGAATGACAGGAGACAAGAGTGGTTTAGGTTTCAATGAGAAAAAGGAACCTAACTCAGAAGAGCCTTCATCTGTTTCCACTCATACCAAGCTTAAACCAAATATGTTGAATCAAATGTCTCAACATGTGGAAAAACATCATGGTAAGAAAGGACATCTTGGAAAACATCATGTGAAGAAAGAACATCATAGAAAACAACCTTCGTCTATTTCCACACATGCCAAGCCTAAACCAAATATGTCGAATAAAATGTCTCAACATCATGATAAGAAAGGACTTCTTGAGAAACCTCATGTGAAGAAAGGACATCGTGGCAAACATCATGGGAAGAAAAAGCTTAATCACACCAGAGAGAATCCCCAGCCCTGGAGATGTCATCACTATGGAAGACTTGGACATATAAGGCCCTTCTGTTTAAAGTTGTATGGGTATCCTAAAAATACTCCTCCCAAAACTGATAAGATTCCCCAAAATAGCAAAAAGGAGAAAGAGTGGGTTCCTAAGTCCAAAGTTGGTAGTTTAATTGCTCACACCTCTCTCAGAGTATCAACCAAAGATGACAGGTACTTTGACAGTGGTTGTTCTAGACACATGATAGGTGTCAAGAATCTGTTGGTGGATGTCAAATCTCATTCCACCAATTATGTGACTTTTGGTGATGTTGCAAAAGGAGAAATCAAAGGTGTTGGCAAGCTTTATTGTTCAGGAGTTCCTAAGCTTGATAATGTTTTACTTGTAAATGGGTTAACAGCTAACCTGATAAGTATAAGCCAACTATGTGATCAAGGATTCAAAGTTAACTTCTCCAAGGAAGAATGTCTTGTATGCAATGTGTTATACCCCAAAACTTGCCCTCTCATGTTTTACAAAGTCTTCCCCCTGTATGGTTGACCAGAAACTCTTGCCTAAGGAAAAATAAAATTTTTGAGTGGTGCTTTAAGACCCTTCGATTGGCATTCTGAAAGACCCTTCGATTGGCATTCTGAAGGAGCATTTCGATTGGCATACTGAAGGAGCATTTCGATTGGCATTCTGAAAGACCCTTCGATTGGCATTCTGAAGGAGCATTTCGATTGGCATACTGAAGGAGCATTTCGATTGGCATTCTGAAGGAGCACTTCGATTGGCATTATGGACAAGCATTTCGATTGGCATTCTGAAGGAGCACTTCGATTGGCATTCTGAAAGACCCTTCGATTGGTATTCTGAAGGAGCATTTCGATTGGCATTCTGAAGGAGCACTTCAATTGGCATTATGTCAAGACCCTTCGATTGGTATTCTGAATGAGCCCTTCGATTAGCATTGTGTCAAGGCAGCTTCGACAGGCATGTGAACCATGTCCTTCGATTAGCATGAACAACACCTTTCGATTGGCCTGTTAACAAAGCCTTTCGATTGGCCTGTTAACAAAGCCATCAAGAGGGCACTCGAAAACGTGTCCAATCGAAGCAGAAGGAGTCCCATTCGAAGGAGGAAAATCAAGACCAATCGAAGAGCAGGGCCTGAGGGTATTCGAAATTCAAAGCGTCCAGGTTCATTCAAGAGCCATGCATATTTCAAAAAAGGAAAACTTTTAATGTGTCTGATTCTTGTCTCATGGCATTAAAGGCCTGGTTAAATGGTTGTCTCTTGCCGTTACTAGACCCCCCCACTCCTATAAGTATAAGGGCCAGAGGCACATTACAACACACGAAAAAAAACACACGAAAAAACACAGAGGAAAAAATAGAGAGAAGAAACAGGAAAGATTTAGAGATACGATGCCCACCACAGGTTGTCAACATTTTCAGAAGTGATCCAGGTCAAAGCAACCCTTCAATAAAAGATCACAACGCCCATAATCCCCAAATCGAAGGTGTCTACATCCAGGAAGTGTCCAAATCAAAAGTGCCTACGCCCAGAAATCCCAGATCGAAGGTGCCTACATCCAGGAAGCGCCCAAATTAAAAGTCCAATCTGCTGGTAAGAAAGGGTAAAATATCCAACCTCATATTTGCATAATACATCCATACTGGTTGTTACCTTCGATTTTCTATCCTAGACAGGATCAAGAGGCCTGGGTTTGGCACCCAGGCCATGTCCATCGTTTGCTAATATTTGCTGCAGACATAGCCTGAAGAGACCCAGCAAGCGCAGGATCAAAGGGCCTGGGGTTCAATACCCATGCCCTGAGTTTTATTTTGCTAACATACTTTTGCAGGTATAGCATCCCAGATCGAAGGAGACACCTTCTCTGGATCGAACCCATTAGCATGTTGGATCAAAGGAGGCATCTCATTCTTGGATCGAAAGCCATGACCTCCATGATCAAAAGACAATCCTCTTCCCTGGATCGAAGGCTACTCACGCCTTACTGTCTGGCCCAATCGAAAGGACCATGACCCTCTCTGGATCGAAGCTTCCATTCCCTCCCTGGGTCGAAACTCCTCTTTTTTTCCTGGATCGAAGGATCCCCCTTGTATTTTATTTTTATTTTCATTGACATCTTTTTATCTTTTTAATTAACATTAAAATAAGAAAACCACAAAAACATTAGGCTAGTTCTTTTTCTATTAAATTAACTTTGTCAATTAATCTTTTAATTATCTTAACATTTTCTCAAAAAACTAAAATTAAGTAGATTTAGATCATTTTCCCAAAATAAAATAAAACAACAAAAAGATTTTATTCTTAGGATTTTTAGAGGTTATTTTCATATTTGCGCGCGTTTATTTTATTGTAACTGCCTACTGGTTTGTAATAGCTTAACTAAGACTTTTACACTTTACTGCTTTATTCCCCCAATTTTAGACATGTAAATAATCCCCCTCCTCGAAGCCTTGTAATAGCGTAGGATTTACAATTCCCATACTTTAAATTCTTGTACATATATTAACTGATTAGATGTATGCTAACTAGGATTGCATGACAAGATCTGAAAACAAACGGTAGAACACCTAAATATACAAAGATAAAATAACTGAAAAACAACACACTTGCACATGCCCCTCCTAGGGTACGCCTCACTTGGTTGCCTCGAACGTGGTCATTGAGTATAGGAAGTCTTAGAGGTTGCCCTCCTGTCCAAAGATCAAAGTTGCCTCGAAACGGTTGCCTCGATAAAAATGATCTAAGACATTAGGGTTACCGCTAAAGCATCCTAACATTTCTTTAGTGACCACACGTCCCTTAAATCAAATTGACCCGAAAACTCCAACGACGGTGCTACCTACTCCTCAATAGTGGGATAGCACTGTCTAAAGGACACTTGCACAGTCTAATTCCTTTTTGAGTAGGTAGATGTTCTTAAGTACTTGATCCTTTTAAAAACAAAACAAAACTTTTCGCACTTACACTCTCTTCAAAAAAACAAAACTCTTTTCAAAACCCACAAACACAAAGAAAAGAAAACCTTTTGAAAACATGGTGAGCAAGTACCTAAGAGCCCGTGGATAACCATGGATAGAAAGGGTGCTAATACCTTCCCTTTCTATAATCTACCTCCCGAACCCGAGAAACATCTCGAAAAGGAATTTTTCTGTGCTTTTGTCCTTTCCTTGTTGGATAAAATAAAAGACAGTGGCGACTCTTGCTTACCGCGACATTTTGCGAACACAAACGCAAACACGAACCAGTATTCCAAAAACAGTCAGTTCTCATTCCCACCGATCACACAATGAAAAGAATGAAGTTATCATGAAAGGAATCAGATCTAAAGACAACTGTTATCTATGGGTTTCTCAAGAGTTAAACCTCTCCTCAACATATGTTTTAGCCAAAGATAATGAATTTAAACTATGGCATCAAAAATTTGGGCACTTGCATCTGAAAGGTATGAAGAGAATTATATCTGAAGAAGTAGTGAGATGGATTCCTAAGCTCAAGATAGAAGAAGGAAGGGTATGTGGTGATTGTCAAATTGGAAAGTAGACTAAGATGTCACATCAGAAGATTCAACATCTTACTACATCAAAAGTTTTGGAACTTCTTCACATGGACTTGATGGGACCTATGCAGGTTGAAAGTCTTGGTGGTAAGAAGTATGCCTATGTTGTTATAGATGACTTTTCTAGATACACATGGATAAGCTTTATTATAGAAAAATCAGAAACTTTTGAAGTGTTCAAGTATCTTTGTCAAAAAAATTCAAAGGGAAAAGGAAAGCCATGTCATAAGAATAAGAAGTGATCATGGAAAGGAATTTGAAAACAAAAAATTTGCCGAGTTTTACTCCTTTGAAGGAATCAGCCATGAATTCTCTTCTCCCATTACTCCTCAACATGATGGGATTGTAGAATGCAAGAATAGAACTCTCCAAGAATCTGTCAGAGCCATGATTCATGCTAAGAAGCTACCGTACCATTTTTGGGCTGAAGCAATGAATATTGCATGCTATATCCATAACAGAGTCACTCTAAGGAAAGGCACTTCAGCTACTTTGTATGAAATGTGGAGGGGAAGAAAACCAAATGTTAAATACTTTCATGTTTTTGGAAGTAAATGTTACATCTTAGATGATTGTGAACAAAGGAGGAAGATGGATCCCAAGAGTGATGAAGGAATATTCTTGGGTTACTCTACAAACATCAAAGCATACAGAGTTTTTAACTCCAGAACCAAAGTTATGATGGAGTCAATAAATGTTACTATTGATGATAGAGGATGGAATGTTGAAGATGTTGTCTCAGAAGATGTTGGAACATCTTTGCCTGATAGTCCAACTGAATAAAATGATACAAGTATTTATTTTAATCCTCCTCAAGAAGATCCCCAACCTAGTCACCTTAATAAAGGACCTTCAATTAGAACTCGGAAAGATCATCCTAAGGAGATTATCATAGGAGATCCAAATAAAGGAGTTACTACCAGATCAAGAGAAGGGATTTCTACTCTTGCTTTGTATCAAGAATTGAGCCTAAGAATGTCAAAGAGGCCCTAACTGAAGAGTTATGGATTAATGTTATGCAAGAGGAGCTAGAACAATTCAGTAGGAATGAAGTTTGGGATCTGGTTCCAAGACCTGAAGGGACAAATGTGATTGGCACTAAATGGGTATACAAGAATAAATCTAATGAAAAAGGGGTGGTCACTAGAAATAAGGCAAGGTTAGTTGCACAAGGATACACTCAAATTGAAGGAGTAAACTTTGATGAAACCTTTGCTCATGTGGCTAGACTTGAATCAATCAGACTACTGTTTGGAGTTGCATGCATTTTGAAATTTAAATTGTTTCAAATGGATGTAAAGAGTGCCTTCTTGAATGGGTACTTGAATGAAGAAGTTTTTGTTGAACAGCCAAAAGGATTTGTTGATCCAAGTTTTCCTAAACATGTTTATAAACTAAAGAAAGCTCTGTATGGATTGAAGCAAGCTCCAAGAGCTTGGTATGAGAGACTGACAGGATTCCTTGGGGAGAATGGATATAGGAAAGGTGGCATAGACAAAACCCTCTTTGTCAAAGAAGAAGAAGGGAAGATTATGATTGATCAAATTTATGCTAATGATATTGTATTTGGTGGGATGTCAAATGAGATTGTTCAATATTTTGTCAAGCAAATGAAGTCTAAATTTGAAATGAGTCTTGTTGGTGAATTAACTTATTTTCTTGGTCTGCAAGTTAAACAAATGGAAGACTCCGTATTTTTATCTCAGAGCAAGTATGCCAAGAATATAGTGAAGAAGTTTGGTATGGGGAATGTCAGTCACAAAAGAACCCATGCTCCCATACATCTGAAGCTGACTAAAGATGAAAAAGGAGTAAGTGTAGATCAAAATCTCTACAGAAGCATGATAGACAGTCTTCTATATCTCACAGCTAGCAGACCAGACATTGCCTTTGTTGCAGGGGTGTGTGCAAGATATCAAGCTGATCCTAAAATTATCCATGGTAACCATGTGAAGAGGATTATTAAATATGTGAGTGGGACAAGTGACTATGGTATGTTGTACTCTCATGGATCAAATTTTGCCTTAACTAGTTTTTATGATGTTGATGGGGAAGGAAGTGCTGATGATAGAAAGAGTACATCAGGATGATGCTTTTTTCTGGGAAATAATCTCATATCTTGGTTCAGCAAGAAGCAAAATTGTGTGTCTCTGTCCACTGCTGAGGCTGAGTACATTGTTGCAGGAAGAAAATATTCTCAATTGGTTTGGATGAAACAAATGTTAACATAATACAATGTCAAACAAGATGTCATGACATTATTCTGTGACAATTTAAGCGCCATAAACATTTCAAAGAATCCCATTCAACACAGCAGGACCAAGCATATTGACATCCGTCATCACTTCATAAGAGAGCTTGTTGAAGAAAAAATCATTGCCTTAGAACATGTAGCCACTAAATTGCAACTGGCTGACATCTTCAGATTACAACTGGCTGACATCTTCAGAAATGCTTTGGATGTTAATCAATTTGAGAATTTAAGAGGAAAATTAGGGATATGTTTATATGAGGGTTTATAGCAATTAAAAGTGTGTGGGAATATCATTAAAGTGATATTGTATTATTTGTGTTTCCAACAAATAAATTTAAGAAAGCAATCATTACAAGACTGCCTCAAATTGTTTCCCACACGCTACGACAATTCTTCTCTCTACTTTCACAAACTCTTCATTCTCCTTCACAGAAAAAGAACCCTTGCCATTCTTCATCTCCTTGCTAGAAAATTTTCAAACATGTCTCAACATCACATATCATCTTCCTTAAAATCTGCCAATGAAAATCTTTCCCTTGACAGAGTACTAGATGTTACTCCTCTATCAACGATCCCTCCGCTTGAGAAAAAGGTCAAGAAACCTAGATCATCACCAGCTAAGAAATCTAAAGATGGTAGAGGTAACTCTTCTACTGCTACGACAATAGAACTGAAGAAGAAATTGTTAATGTTGATAGAAGCATCAGAAGGCTTGTGGATGAAGTATTAAATGAAGGCTTTGATGTGCATGAGATTTCTACTCCCTTTTCTCGCATGACTCCTCCTGCTGAGAAAGGAAGTAATCCTAAAAATGATGCTGTTGAATCATCCAAGAAAGATGTTGCTGAAAACAAACTTGAGAAGCTTGCTACCTCTTCCCTAAAAGAAGTGGAAGAAGAAGATGTTGATCAAGATGTTGAGGAAAATGTTGAATAAAACTCTCCTTCTAAAGAAGATGATGCTTCCTCCAAGGATGGAGAAGGTCAAAATGCTGACAATATAGTTAATGCAGAAGAACTGTCTGACAATGAGCTCATCACTAATGTTGTACATGGTATTGCAAGAAGGATAAAGTCTAGGAAAGTGAAAGATGCAGGTGTCACACCCCCTCCTAAGAGAATCAAGAAGAAAATCATGTATGGACCCCAAAAAGTAGGAAGTAAAGTGGTCCCCCTTCTAGCAAAAGAAAAGCTAGACCTGTTAGCTCTACTGATGATGATGAGGATGTTGTAAAAAGATCCAAGAGTAAGAAGAAAGTTGTTCTATCTGAAGAGATTGACTCTGAGTATGATGTCGAGAAAGATGTCCATGACATCTCTCCTATAAAAAAATATGCAAGTAAGAAACTATCTGTTAGGGTTCTTGATGCCCCACTTGACAACATCTCATTTCACTCTGTTGGGAATGTTGAAAAGTGGAAGTATGTGTATCAAAGAAGGATTGCCCTGGAGAGAGAAATGAGAGTTGGTGCTTTGGAATGTAAAGATATCATGGAGTTGATCTCTTATGTTGGATTGATGAAAACAGTTACCAGCTTTGCCAATTACTATGAATCTCTTGTTAAGGAGTTTATTGTTAATATTCATGTTGCTTGTGTTGACCATAAAAGTAAGGAGTATAGAAAGGTTTTTGTTAGAAGAAAGTGTGTAGAATTTTCTCCTTCCATCCTAAATAGATTTCTAGATAGGTCTGAAGATGTCTGTTGTGAGCTGGAAGTTACAGATAATCAAGTGTGTAGAGCCATCACTGCTAATCAAGTAAGTGAGTGGTCCATGAAAAACAAACTTCCTGTCAGCAAACTGAGTGTGAAATATGAAATTTTACATAGGATTGGAGCTGCAAATTGGGTTTCTAATAATCACACTTCAACCATATCCATTGGTTTAGGAAAGTTCATTTATGCTATTGGAAACCATAAACTTTTTAATTATGGGACTTACATATTTGATATGACCATCAAACATGCAGGAACTTGTGCCATTAAGATGACAATTACTTTTCATTCCCTCCTCTGTGGAATTATCCTAAATCAGCATCCTGGAACCCTAAGTGGAAATGATGTAGTGTGCAAGAGGGAGTCAGCCTTGACCCTTCATTTTAAGCTCTTTTTAGGAAAACATGTCCCAGACATTGTTTTAACATCTGCTCATGCTGAAAAGACCTCTACCAAGGATGATATGATCAAATAATTAAGAGAAGCCTGCAAGGAATTGGATGATGTGATCAGAGTTAGCTTGGCAAGGAAGCTAACCTTTGAAAAGATGATCAAGGACCTGCAAAAGGACATCAACCTTGATGATACAGTGAACTCTGAAGGTGAAGACTCCAGTATGGACAGAAGTTCTGGTTCAACCAAGTCAACTGGTCTTGATAACAGTTAGACTACTTGATGCCTCTCTGAACTCTTTGTTTATTTTTTAGCACTTGCATGTGCTTGACATTTGAATTAAATGGTATGTACCCTAATACTGATATTATCTTGAGTGCATCCTTTATTTGGCATATTATGACTAAAAAGGGGGAGAGAGAGTGAGTGACTGACTGACTAACCACTGACCACTGACCATTGATTGAGGGGGAGCTCAATACTTGATGGGGAGCCTCATGTCTCAGAAGATGTTTTGTCATCTTCCTTTGTAAACAACTAACTACTAACTGAATGTATGTTTTGATTTCTTTGCTTATGCTGCTGCCCTGATAATTGTGTTACTGCTCTGATAATCTGCTCTAATAATGTTTTAGCCAAAATTTGCCAAAGGGGGAGTTTCTAAGTGTTTGTTGGCAACAATTTTTGTAAAAAAAATGACTTGATAATGTTTTTCTAAATGTCTTAACATTTGGAGCAAAACTATTTTTTATGATGTTAAAGAAGATGTCTTGACATCTGCCTCCTGAACTGATCTCAGCCCAACATCAGTTAAGTCTTTTTGTTTCCTGTTTTCATGTGTTCCATAATTCAGGATTTGTGTCTCACAGGCTGCGAAAAATATGGAGGAATATTTTTCAAATTGAATGAATTTTATCTTAGCCTATTTTTATGTAAATATTCAAAAGATTTGAATATTTTTTTAAGCCCACAGCTGTGCATATATAAGGACTTGCTTCCTTATTCAAAGACAAGCAACTTTTGGAGAAGAATACTTTCTTTCTGATTAGAAGTCTAGGATTTTTATTTGTAATACACTCTAAGTATTAGTTAAATACTTGAGTTGTTATTTGGGTTGTTAATTGTGTATCATTCATAAGCTTTTAAGCATTGAATGATTCAAGTGTTTCAAACTTATTAATTCTGTTAAGTTCTTCAATGTAAGTGATTGAAGGGATTTGAGGATGGCCTCATACCTAGGTGAGTTTTAGGCAGAAGTTTAGCTTGGGTAGTGATTAAGTGATTAGATTGTAAACTGGTTGTTTACTGAGGGTCTATGAATTGATATTATTTAGTGAACTTGTCCTTGGCTTGTTAGCCTCCAGAGTAGGTGTTGTTGTACACTGGACTGGGTGAATAATCTATTGTGTTTTTACTGATTTTGATATTACTGCACCTTACTTGCAAACAGATATGTGTGTCGTGACATCTCATTCGACATCACATATCTGATACCAGAATTTCACTGATATTTAACTGCTTCTTGTTATTACTTTCTCTTTCTCGGCTTGCATGTCATATCGATGTAATTTGTTTTGTGGGCTTTTAGCCCGTTTTGATTAAGTTTCTAATAGCTTTGGTCTTCGTGGCCACGTAATTACTTTGTTGGACTGGCGCCTCGGGCTCCCTTTTTATAAAATTTGCACAATTGAGGCCTTAATGGTTGTACATTAATTTTACGGCCGTGGTGGTCATTTTCTTTAATTTGTGCATGAGTGTGTTGCCTTTTCTTTTAGAATTATTTGCATGTTTATTGTATGCTCGTTTACTTGAGACATTTTTTATTGGTTAAGAGTTTTTGCGGGGTTTTGCTCATTAGTTAGTGAGTTTGTCAGTGTGGGGAGATCGGACAAACGACCAGGGTGAATATCGAGCATGGACTTGAACTCAAGTCTCGTTTCAAGGACCCGAGCTCAGGGGCATGAACTTCCCATCGCGAGATGGGCATTTTCCAAGCATGGTATGATGATGATGGAACTCGATCGAGTTATCCATGTCAGGCTAAGGATCTACTCGTCAAAAGAGTGAAGCCTTACCCCTTCAAACAATTTGAGTGTTGTGCTTGTACCTAGGCGCGCACGTGTGGTTGGGTTTGGATGAGTTCGTCTTGTCGACGAAGCTCGTCGACTGATTAGTGTTTCAACTGTAATATTGCCTTAGTTTTTTAGTGTTACAAGGTAGAGAAAGGTGTTCCTTGTGTATTTTTTCTAGGTAATAGGCCCCGTTCCCTGTTTTTGCATGAACGCGGTAAGGGCCTTCTCAGTTTGCGGCGAGCTTGCCTTTGCGGGACTCTTTGTGATTTCTTTTTAGGAAAAGGTTGCCGACTTCGAACCCTCACTGTATGAGTTTGGTGTCATATCGCATGGCAATTTTCTGTTTGAGAGAGGCCTCTTGTAAGGCCGCCCCTGTTCGGATTTCTTTGACTAGGTCTAGTTCCTCCCGTAGGGCGACGTTGTTCATCTCCTCGTCTAGGGGAGCTTCGGTTCACCTGGAGGGTTCTTCGATCTCGACGGGGATGAAGGCCTCTATCTCGTATTTAAATCGAAAGGGAGTCTCCCCAGTGAACGAGTAAGATATTGTTCGATAGCCTTAGAGCACGATGTATAGCTCTTCGACCCTTCTCTTTTTACTTTCGTCCAACCTTCACCCGCGACCTCTCTGGATTACCCTGTTCACGGATTCAGCTTTCCCGTTTGTCTAAGGGTGTTCGACAAAGGCGAAGTGTTGTATGGTGCCCAGGTTGTCCAAGAACTCCTGGAAGTTTTGGTCCGTGAATTGGGTTCTTGCCGGAGACAATTGCTTGCGGAACACCGAATCGAGCGAGGATGTTTCTTTTGTAGAAACAGAGGATGTTTTGGGCGGTGATTTTGGTCAATTCCTCTGCCTCTATCCACTTTGTGAAGTAGTCGATGGCTACTATTAGGTATTTGTTTTGGTTGGTACCTACCACAAATGGTCTGAGGATGTCCAGTCCCCACCATGTGAAGGGCCAGGCAGAAGAAAAGGACTTGAGCTCGTTTGGAGGAGCCAAGTGCATGTCTCTGTGTCGTTGGTATTTATCTTATTTCTTTACATGCTCTTTGGCATCGTGTTGCATGGCGGGCCAATAATACCCTACCCGTAGAGCTTTCTTGGCGAGGGATCTTCCGCCAAGATGTTGGTTGTTTATCCTCTCAAGGATCTCGAGCAAGATGCAAGCAACATCGATCTGGTCGACGCTGTTGTACCCCAAAATTTGCCCTCTCATTTCTCAAAGGATCATCCTGGACCCTCAGGTTTGCTTCCATCCAATTCCAAGCCTTGATTCACAAATTTCCCAAGAAAGTCATTCACAAGGGCAAAATGGTTATTTGCATACTGAAAAGTCAAACTTTGACTTTTGGATCAAAGTCAAGTTTCAAGAGTCATATTTCATCAAGACATGTTGAAATATGACGTTTGTTTCATCAAGAAAATTCAAAAGTCAAAATTACTTTAGAAAAGTCAAAATTCTAAATACTTAGAATTTTTCTAAGTGTTTAAGAAATATGACAAGTTCAGAACTTCCGGCCAGATTATCACCATAATGAAAGATGATTCTGGAAGAACTTCTAACTCAAGAGTTTTATATCTCAATGAGACCCAAAACATTGCAGAACAGAACTTCTTATGGAAGTGTTGGGATTTTAAGTTGTACGTCTTCAAAGACACGTCTCTGAAGCTTATGCACTTAGTAAATTCTGAGCATTTTTCAAGTCAGAAGTTGTCTATAACTTCTGGGCCAGTTTTCACGTAGGCTCAGTCAGAAGTTGCAAGAGTAATTCAAAAAGGGCTTACAAAACATGTCATAAGCTTTCTGGAAAGTCTGAGAACTCGCTCAGAACATGCTGGAGCAAAGAGATTAAAGGATCAAAAGTTGGATATTGGTTCTAAGTTGTGCTGATGTTGAACTTCTGACCCAGACTTAAGCTATGATGAATAATCTCACATTGCAGGATTTCTTGTTTGATAAATCTCATCATCATTTAATGCTCACAACCACTTTTGAGTTTTTATCCAAAGGATTTCCCCACGTGTGGCATAGAAGTACATTGTTGTCCTTGAAAAAGCAAACTTTTGTACAATAGTATGCTGGGTCCATGCTTTGCTTTTGCTTTTGAGGGTACTTTTCCTTAATTCATACTTACAATTCCAGCTTAGGCACGGCTAAAAGTTGCTAACCACCATACTTGTTTAACTTGCTTTAAGAACAAGCCAGCACACTATCATGATGGTGGTACTTTTGACTTCTCCAAGATACAAAGTTCTTGCCTATAAATTGAACTTCATTTGCAACTGTGAAGGGGGGGCCGTCATAAAAATTGAAAGGAAAAGCTTTGAAACCTTGCTAAAAATTCCAGAAATCTGAAAACTGCAAACACAAATACAAAACCTGCTAGTTTTTTATTCTTGCATTCAAACTCCAATTTCTCTTAAGTGTTTCTTGACCAAATCATCCATACACCATTCATAACCCAAGTTAAAGGTTGTTTCCGTCTGCTGAGCACGCGAGGAAGCTGATCAGAACATTACAAGCAGTCAGAACCAGGCTCCAGTTCACAGGACCTTTTCCAGCTGCAAGGTAAGCTTCTGCTGACTCTCATCATATTACTTAGGCATTGTTAAATTTGCATGTTCAAAATACAATATAGACATCCTGGCTTTGATTCTGTACATATTCACAGATTGCATGTATTTTTATCTAAGTAGAGAGAATTTCAGTTCTGAACTTCTTGAGGAAATTAGGATTCAGAATTAGGATTAGCAAAATTCATACTTGCTTCTGATGTACAGTTCTGATACTTTATATTTCTGAAACCATGATGGAACCTGCCATAACTGCTATGTGTGCATTTTCTGTTTTGTTGAGAAATGACTAAGCTGCAGATGCTCTGGCTGGAGTGGAGAAAGAGATGGAATTTATCATCAGAGTTTACTTTATGATACATGTTTATGCATTTGCTTCTAATACCAGGTGTACAACCACCCCAGTAGTAGAAAGCGTGCGCATAAGACATTAGTACTAAGGGTCATGGGTTCTAACCCCAGAAGCATATTTTTAGGTTCATTTATTGATATTTTTACCCATTCATCTGTCAGACAATATTCCTAAATCAGAATTTCTAGACAACCTTTCCCAACAGCATTATCACCTCACTCTCAAATAGAACTTCTGATTTGCCAGTGATATATGAACTTCTAAGTTTCCAGCTACACTATAGCTTCTGAACCCCCTCAGTAATCAGAACCTCTAGGTTTTCCTTCATTCCCAGCAACCTCAGAACTTGGTGTACCCAGGCCCAGAACTTCTAACCTTCTACTTGCCTACTAACATTTTCTCTCTTGCAGCGTATCAAAGTCAGAACTTATGTTCCTCCTCGTTTCAGCAATGTGCTGATTATGACTCCTTTTTCTCTTATTTATCTTATTTTTGCTTTTAATAACCAAAAACACCAAAAATATTTCATATTCACATGTTTTATTTTATTTCTTTTAGAACAAAAAGATCAAAATATTTTCTTAAGTAAACTAACTTCTTTGCAAAAACAAAACAAGCCCGTTTCAATTCATGTACATTATTTCAATATGGTTGTAATAGATAATTAGGACTTTAATTTCTTGCAATCCCCATTTGTAAATTTGTACACCCCACCCCCCTAATGTTTGTAATAGCGTAGAATCTTTATTTTTCGTATTTTTATTGCTTTCATATATTGTTAGTAATTAGGTGTGTATGACAAGATAAAAACAATAAATAGACAACCCAAAAATCAAAGACTAAATGCATGCAATCAAACACACTATTCACACATGCACCCTTAGGATAATCTCACTTGTTGCCTCGAAAAAAATAGTCATGTCCCTCAAACATGGGCGTTTTAGCAAAGACCCTCGATAAAAGATCATAGTCCTTTGATGACCCACAATGTTACTTTTGGTAAACGATCTAGTCCCTAAACGATATTGCTAAAATGTCTCGTAGGTTTCCTTTTATGACTATGCAAACGTCCCATGCCCGTCCCTTCATATCCAACAATGGGGCTTCTTATCAATCAATGGTAAGATAGCAGCATCTAAAGGAGGAAGAAAAGAACGTTTGAAGACCTTTTGAGTAGGTATATTCGCTCCTAGTTGCTCACTTGCTCACAACAAAAACATTTTATACACCAACACTCTCATTTTGAAACATTTTCAAAAGACAAACACTTTGTACACGTTCTTATAGAAACGAGAGCCATTACAAAGAAGACACCTTTTCAAAATATCTTTCAAAAACATATTCCACAAACACCTCTTTGAACTATTTTTGAAACAACACTTTGTACGCGTTCTTATAGAAACGAGAACCATTACAAAGACATCTTCAAAATACTTTCAAAATCCACACCACAAGCACATATTCAAACAAAAGCAAGTGATCTAGAAAGCAACTACGAGCCCGTAGATAACTACGGATGAAAAGGGTGCTAATACCTTCCCTTTTCATAATCTACCCCCGAACTCAAGAAAACATCTCTAAAGGTCTTTCCTGTTCTTTTAAGCCTTTCCTTTTGGATAAAAGAAAAGTCGGTGGCGACTCTTGCTATCCGTAACATTTGCGATAAAATGCAAAACACCCAAGTCAGTTCTCCCACCGCGTTACAGACACATTTGAGGAGAGGAATGGAAAATCCCCTCCTGTATAATTTTCCTTTGACTAGAATGTAGGAGCAAGCTCTTCGTCTGATCACAACCGCTTCCTTTTGGCTGTTGGGTAGCTCCTCTTTCGTGAGGTAGTTGTGTACTGGAGTTATCCAGCAATTGTTATTTCCTATGGAGAATAACTCTAAAGTCGAGGGGGATTTCTGGGTGCTCGATCAAGGAAGAATCTCTTGTATTACCGACTTGTTCCCACCTTTCTTTTTTATGCTCGCTAGTTTGGACAGCATATCTACCTGGGTGCTATACTCGTGGGGGATGTATTGCACGTCTACTTACTCGAATTTATTTTTTCTTTATTGGACCAGAGTCTAATATTTGGCAAGATAGTCATTTTTTACTTGGTATTCTCCTCGGACTTGGGACGCCACGAGCTGGGAATCAATGAAGATTCTCACCTCCCCGACTCCCAGGTCGTCGACTAGGCGCAGTCCTGCCAAGAATGTCTCGTATTCGACTTGATTTTTCGAGGTTGGGAAGGACAACATGAGGGAAACTTTTATTATAATCCCCTCCTTGTTTTCTAAGATGATACCCGCCCCACTCCCTGTTGAACTGGAGGCGCCATCGACGAAGATGGTCCACCGGCGCGTCCCGTCTAGGGGTGCGGGAGAAGTCATTTCGGCTACGAAGTCGGATAGAGCCTTATCCTTAAGGGCTTTCTTGCTTTTGTATTTGATGTCGAACTTGGAGAGTTCCAACAACCATTTCAGAATTTTGTCCACCATGTCTGGTCTACCGAGCAACTGTCTTATTGGCTGCTCGGTTTGGACGACTATAGTGTGTTCCAAGAAATAGTGTATGATCCTCCTCGCTGTGTTGAATAGGGCGAAGGCCACTTTTTCAATCTGCTGGTATCTTACTTTGGATCCCTGCAGGGCTTTGCTCGTGAAGTAGATAGGCTTTTGCCCTTTTGTAGTTTCTCGGATTAGTGCAGCACTCACGGCCTCGGAGGTAACGACCAGATAGAGATAGAGGGTTTTATCTTTCTATGGTCGAGATAGGACGGGTGGATGTAATAATGCCTGCTTTAGATGGGCGAGGGCTTTCCCTCACTCATTCGTCCATTCGAAGGCGACCTCTTTGCCGAAAAGTTTGAAGAGGGGGAGTGCGTGCTGGGCAGATTTTGCCACAAAGCGAGAGAGCGACGTGAGAATTCCATTCATGATCTGGATGGACTTATTTAAATTAAGCATTGGAAATTCAGAGAATGATTAACATTTGTCGCAATTTGCTTTGATTCCCTGTTCTGGCAGGTAGAAGCCGAGGAATTTTCCTGCCCGCATGCCAAAGGTGCATTTTTCTGGGTTGAAGCGCATTCTGCATTTCCTTGCCTGGTCGAAGACCTTTTTCAAGTGGAGGGAATGGTCGACTTCTTCCGTGGACTTGACAATCATGTCGTTCATGTAGACTTGGAGCATGTCACCTATCTCGTTGCAGAATACTTTGTTCATCATGCGCTGATAGGTAGCACCCGTGTTTTTTAAACCGAAGGGAATTACATTATAGTAATAGTTTCCTGATTCGGTCATGAACGTAGTATATTTTTTGTCAGATTTTTCCATGGGGATCTGATTGTACCCATAATATGTGTCCATGAAAGATAGTAATTTGAAACTAGTCAAATTGTCTACCAGTTTGTCGATACTGGAGAGGGGTAAGCATCTTTCGAGCAAGCCCGATCGAGATTGGTATAATCAATGCATATACCCCACTTTCCATTAGATTTTTTCACGAGGACTACATTTGAGAGCCAGGTTGTGTACTGGGCTTCAGAAAATAAAATGTGCCTTTAAGAGGTCTTTTACAACCTGCTCGACAGCCTTCATCTTTTCGGGAGACTCCTTTCGCCTACGCTGAGAAACCACCTTAATAGAAGGGTCTATAGTCAGATGGTGACATGCAATTTCTGGGTCTAGTCCGAGCATTTGAGATGCACTCCAGGCGAACAGATCAACATTCTCCTTCAAGCACGCTTCTAGTTGATTCTTTGCCAGGTCGAGGAGGTCGACGCTAATCTTTAATCTTCTAGAGGGATCATTCTCGAGGGGGATAATCTCAAAGTCCCCATCTGGGACATGTCACATGGGATCTGAAGGCTCCTTGTTGTTTGCGGTTGGGAACGAGCTTTACCCTTCAACCATGGGGTCTTTCCCTTTTCTCTTCTGCTCTGCAAGGTTTTTCTTGGAGAAACGGTTGTCTAGGTCGATGGCATCGACCCTCGATAGTGGTCTGGGTTCCTCAGAACTGGAGGGAAGAGCAGACCCGATGGTTATTCGGGGCTGAGCGTTAATGGAACTCAGTCCCTTGGCTGAAGCTTCAAAACACCTTCTTGTTGCTTGGACGTCCCCGTGTAGGGTGGCGACCAAACCTTTGATAGTGTAGTACTTCATCTTGAGATGCACGGTGGAGGGCACCGCAATCAGCTCAGTTAGAGTGGGCCTCCCGGAGATGCATTGGTAGAGAGACGGGAAGTCCACCACTAGAAACCGGGTCTTGATGGCCCTGACCGTCACCCCTCTTTCAAAGGTGACAATCAGCTCGACATACCCCCTGGGTTTGGTGACGGGCCCATTGAGCCCTAGAGATCTAAGCCTACATATAGGGTAAGATGGTTCTCGTTCAGTTGTAGGGTGGTGAATAGATGGGTGTATATTATGTCCACCAAGCTTCCTTGATCGACTAGGATACGCCGAACATCAAAGTTCACCATACGTGCTCGTACGAGCAGTGGGATAGTCGAGTTGGGAGCTCCTCCTGGAAGTTCTTCCCTGTATAATGAAAGGGGATGAGAGTCTCCTCTCAACTTGTCGAGGGTGGCGCCCATGTCAGAGTTGGCTTTTATTAATTGATTGAACCTTCTATTTATGGAGACCACCGTGTGCTTATTGAATTCCCCGCCAGAGATGACCATCGCTGCAGGAAAGGATTCCCAAGGACTATGTGAGGAAAAGTATAATGGAACTTCCTCCATGTTGGAAAAGTATAAATCTTCTGGCCTTGTGATGCTCATAGCGACCGGTATGATGCCGACGTCGAGGGACTCCTTCCCCTCCTCGACATTCTTGGTTTCTTGAGGCTCTTCATGGGCACCATCTTTCTTCTTATATTGCTTGAGGTGTCTGTCTCGAATCAGTATCTCGATAGCATCCTTGAGATGGATACAATCATCGGTGTTGTGCTTGTAACGCCCCGTTTTATTTAATATTATATTATATTAATATTTTCGAGTTACCGTTTGACGTTTATTTTGCGACGAGAATATTTATATTAACCGGTATATCTGTTAATATATCCGGCGACGTTTTATTCGGACCGGTAATTATTTCATTTGGTCCGGTATTTATTTTGAGGGGCCGGTAATTATTTTATTCGGCCCAGTATTTATTTTAAGGGACCGGTAATTATTTTATTCGGTCCGGTATTTGTTTTGAGGGACCGGTAATTATTTTATTCGGTCCGGTATTTGTTTTGAGGGACCGGTAATTATTTTATTCGGTCCGGTAATTATTTTATTCGGTCTGGTATTTGTTTTGAGGGCCGGTAATTATTTTATTCGGTCTGATATTTGTTTTGAGGGACCGGTAATTATTTTATTTGGTCCGGTATTTGTTTTGAGGAACCGGTAATTATTTTATTCGGTCCGATATTTATTTTGAGGGACCGGTAATTATTTTGTTTTGTCCCGTTTTTATTCCGTTCGGTTCGGTAAAATATTATTCGGACTGATATTTAATTATTTAGAGTTATTTTAATTATTTGAGTTAATAATATTATTTAGTATTATTTGATAGTATATTTCAAGAAGGGTATTCTAGTAACTTTGTCTTGCTAGTCTTGTACCAAAACCAAAACCAAAACTAAACACTTGTTTTATGTCAAAAACACACTTAGAGAGAGTTTGAGAGAAGAGAGTCTTGGAGAAGAGAAGAGCAAGAACAAAGCCAAAGCTAGGATTGGAACATCAAGAATCAATTCAAGCATTTAAGGTAAGGGGTTTGATTTTCCAATGCTTATAGTTAGGATTTAATTTGGTATATTTTAGATTTGGGAAAAATTTTGATTAGCTGTTGTTGTTGTTGTTGTTGAATTAGTGTTTAGTAATTGAAATAAAGTTTAGAAAATAACTATCAGTATTTACTTAAGTTAAGAAAACAAAGGAACTTGCAGTATGTTTATTTACATTAAGCTTATAACTAAGACTAAAATAGCAGTATAGTTAGTTTAGTAAAATAATGTAGTATGAAGTTAGTTTGTTAAATATGCAGTATGAAGTTAGTTTATTAAATATGCAGTATGAAGTTAGAAATGAAATAGCAGTATATCTCTTTTTTCTAAACTAGCAGTTTATCACTTTTCTAAGCTAGCATTAGAATTAAGTTTAGAAAAAAAAATAATGTAATAACAGTAGCTTACAAAAAAAAAACTAGTTGTATGGTTTAGAATAAACAAAAACTAACAGTATAGAAACTAAAGTGCAAGTGGCATTAGTGGTATATTAATCGAATTGAAATTAAGTTTAGAAAATTAATTTATGTTTTGTTTTTCTTTTCTTAATTTGATATATTAAATATTTATATTAATTAGATACAAATATGACATAACTTAGCCGATTTAGTTTGGAACTCGATTATATTCCGATTTCCCGATTTCGGCAATTTCGGCGATGGAGCAAGTTGCTCCGAATTTAACGAAAATTGGTGTGCTAGATAATTTTGACGTGTAGAACGTCGTGGTGAGGTTAGTTTTTCGAGATTACGAGTTTTTTAGGGAGCGACCTGAAATAAGTCAATTTACGGTTAAGTTGAACCGGGTTGCGTTTTAGTCGGTTTAAGTCACGTATGGACAATCCGATTGCGACGTTAATGATTATGATTGGTGCCGATTATTATGAATGACTTTCGCGACGATTATTGATGTTTGACTATTTTTCCGTGTTTGAAATTTAGTGAATTATTTGATAATGATGTGGTGTGATTAAATATGGTGTTTGCGACGGTTTATTTATAATGAATACTTGATGATATGCGATGCGATGATATGTTTATCTTGATGTGGATAAATATGGCGACGTGGGTTTTATACCAATTTTGATATGCGATGATGAAGTTTTGTTGTGTCGTGTTTGTGATGTCGTGTTGTCGAGTCACATACATTGCATTGGCGATGAGGACTTTTATGCCAAGCGACGAGGGCTTTTATGCCAAAGCGACGATGGGCTTTTATGCCGAATGTCCCTAATTATGGACAAAGCGACGGGTACCACATGCATAACATAGTCGTGTCTCATGGAGTCGGTTATGTTTATGTTTGAGTCTTTTGGCGTTGAGTTTTATTTGATGGCTTATGACGAATTGCGATGTTATATGATACTTTGTTTGTGATGATTTTTGTGTTGAACATAAATTGAATATATGTAATGATCTCATGATGAGTAAGCGATGAATACAACATGACGGTAAAGCGACGATATGAGTTATGGTGATGGAGTTTATGTTTTGTTTTGATATGATTATGGTGATTATGTGATGAAATTAAAGTGTTGATTTTATACACTAAATGATGATTTTAAAGTATGTGAGATTTTGATATTTGTTGACATATTCTTATTAATCCTATATCATTTATGATTCCAAAACTATTTATATATTTTATCATGTCTTTAATTATATGTTTTGGAGTATCTCACTCTTTACTTGTTTCGTCGTTGCCTTTATATTGGTAACGTGCAGGTGATCCGCGAGGATGATGAGGATTAGCTCGAGTCTCTTTATTTTGAGTCGCTCTGCTCTGATAGTAGTAACACTCGGGATTTGGGCGACGTTATTATTTTGATAGGATAGTTTATGTATACTATCTTATGACCTTATATATTGATGATAACATGATGATACGTACATTTTGTGAACATATCCGCTGTGTTGTGATTAGTCATATGTTTATATGATGATTTATGTTATGAATCGGTATATCTGACTTTTGATTTTGTGATGTGCATTATAATGCAAAGTGATGAAAAACATGAATATGTGATACCTCAATTTATGTTTGGATGAAATTTTGAAACTCTGATTTTATTATTAATTACGAGGGGTAGAATTAGGGTGTTACATTAGTGGTATCAGAGCAGGTCGGTCTGTCCGGCCAAGTTGTTGAGTTTGTTGTTGTCTAACAATAAAGTATTATTATTTATTGATTCTAATCCTTGTTTTGTTTTGAGAAGAAGTTGTTATGGCTGGAAGGAACACTGGTAGGAATGATGAGGCTCTTGCTGCTGCTATGCAGGCAATGGCTCAGGCTTTCCAAAACCCGCTGAGTGTTGACGAGAATGCTGGGTCTCGTAGTTTGGCAACCTTCCAAAGAGAGAATCCTCCTACTTTCCAAGAAAAGTATGATCCCGAAGGTGCTTTGGCGTGGCTGAAGGAGATTGAAAGAATCTTCTGTGTGATGGATTGCACTCCTGTGCAAAGGATCCGTTATGGTACTCATAAACTAAGTGCTGAAGCGGATGACTGGTGGGTTGAAACCCGTCAGAAGCTTGAGATTGCTGGTGAGGAAGTGACATGGGAAGTTTTCCGAAGGGAATTCATGAGGAAGTATTACCCGAAAGATGTTAGGGGAAAGAAGGAGATAGAGTTCCTTGAGCTGAAGCAAGGAAGCATGTCTATCACTGATTATGCTGCAAGGTTCACTATGTTGGCCAAGTTCTATCCACATTATGATGGGCCGAATGGCGAGTTCTCTAAATGCATCAAGTTTGAAAATGGTTTGCATCCTGAGACAAAGAAAGCTATTGGTTATCAAAAAATCCGTGTCTTTTCAGATTTGATTGATAGTTGTAGGATCTTTGAGGAGGACAGTAATGCTCATTATAAGATTATGTCTGATAAGAGAAACAAAGGTCAGCAAAGCCGTGGAAAACCATATGATGCTCCAGCTGGTAAAGGGAAACAGAAAGCGTTTCAAGGGCGAAGAACTAGTGGGGGAGATGCTCCTGCTAGTATTGTTTGTTATAATGTGGGAAACCTGTCCACAAGAGTAATGTTTGTCGAAGCGATGTTAGAGCTAAGGAGAATGAGGTGAGATGTTTCTGATGTGAAGAAGTGGGCCATATGACTCGCGATTGCAAGCATAAGGATGTGGTTTGTTTTAATTGTGGCGAGGGAGGTCACATTAGTGCTCAGTGTAAGAAGCCTAAGAGGACTCAGGGAGCAGGTAAGGTGTTTCCTTTGTCGGGTGCTCCGACGGCAAACAGGGATGGTCTTGTTCGAGGTACTAGTTTCATTAATAGCTTTCCTCTTATTACTATTATTGATACTGGTGCTACTCACTGTTTTATTGTTGTTGATTGTGTAAAGAGATTGGGTCTCACCTTGTCATCTCGGGATAGAGATATGGTGGTAGAAGTTCCGCTAAGGGAACGGTTACTACTTCTTTTGTGTGTGGAAGTTTCCATTTATCAATCTTTGATAAAGACTTTATGGTGGATCTTGTTTGTTTACCGCTTGTCGGGTTGGACGTGGTTTTAGGTATGGACTGGTTGAAAGCTAATTATGCCCATATCAATTGCTATGACAATACTGTGAGGTTTTCTTCCTTAGTAGAATAAGAACAATCTATGTTGGTGTCGATGAAGCAGTTGAATGAGTTCATGAAGGATGAGGCGTTGGTTTTCTTGTTGATGACGACTCTTTCTGTGGAGAGTCAAGTTGTGATAGCAAACTTTCCGGTGGTGTGCGATTTTCCCGAAGTATTCCCAGATGAGATTCCTAGTGCACCTCCAAAAAGAGAAGTTGAATTTTCTGCGAATCTTGTCCCTGGTACCAGACCTATCTCTATGGCACCATACAGGATTTCCGTATCTGAGTTAGCATAATTGAAGAGCCAATTAGAAGATTTGCTCTAGAAGAAGTTTGTTAGACATAGTGTGTCGCCGTGGGGAGCTCCTGTGTTATTGGTGAAGAAGAAAGACGGTAGCATGAGACTTTGTATTGATTATCGTCAGTTGAATAAAGTGACTATCAATAATAGGTATCCACTTCCTAGAATTGATGATTTTATGGACCGATTGGTTGGCGCTCACATGTTTAGTAAGATTGATTTGAGATCGGGTTACCATCAGATAAGGGTGAAAGAAGAAGATATTCAGAAAACTGCTTTCAGGACGAGGTATGGACATTACGAATATTTGGTGATGCCTTTCGGTGTCACTAATGCATCGGGAGTATTCATGGAGTACATGAATCGTATTTTCCATCCTTACTTGGATCGTTTCGTGGTTGTTTACATTGATGATATTCTGGTTTATTCTAAATCGGAAGAAGAGCACGCAGAACATTTGCGCATCGTGTTGGAAGTTCCGAAAGAGAAGAAGCTTTATGCTAAGTTGTCAAAGTGCAAGTTCTGGTTAAGTGAAGTGAGCTTTTTGGGGCATGTCATTTCTGGTGATGGCATTGCAGTTGGTCCTTCTAAAGTCGATGCTGTGTTGAGATGGGAAACTCCTAAGTCTGTTACTGAGATTAGAAGTTTCTTAGGATTGGCTGGTTACTATAGAGGTTCATTGAAGGTTTTTCTAAGTTGGGGCTTCCTTTGACAAAGTTGACTTGTAAAGGAGTTGCGTTTGTGTGGGATGTCAAGTGTGAAGAAAGTTTTGTTGAATTGAAGAAAAGGTTGACAACGGCTCCGATCTTGATTCTACCTAATCCTTAAGAACCGTTTGTTGTTTATTGTGATGCTTCTAAGATGGGTTTAGGTGGTGTACTTATGCAAAATGGAAAAGTAGTTGCTTATGCTTCTAGGCAATTGAAGATTCGTGAGAAGAATTATCCTACACATGATTTGGAGCTTGCAGCAGTTGTTTTTGTGCTTAAGATTTGGAGGCATTATCTTTATGGTTCTAGATTTGAAGTATTTAGTGACCATAAAAGCTTGAAGTACTTGTTTGATCAGAAAGAGCTTAATATGAGACAAAGACGGTGGCTTGAATTGTTGAAAGATTGTGATTTTGGATTGAATTACCATCCTGGTAAAGCTAATGTGGTGGTTGATGCTTTAAGTCGAAAGACTTTGCATATGTCACTTTTGATGGTGAAAGAGTTGGAAATGATTGAGAAATTTAGAGATATGAGTCTTGTGATAGAAGTGACGCCGAAGAGTGTTATCTTGGGAATGTTAAAAATCAATAATGATTTCCTTGGTAGCATTAGAGAAGCTCAGAAGCTTGATGTGAAGCTTATTGATTTGTTGGTTGGTATTGGACAAACTGAAAATGAAGATTTCAAGTTGGATGCTCAGGGTGTATTGAGGTTTCGAGATAGGATTTGTATTCCCGGTGATATGGATTTGAAGAGAATGATCTTGGAAGAAAGTCATAGAAGTAATTTGAGTATTCATCCCGGAGCGACCAAAATGTATCAAGATTTAAAGAAACTATTTTGGTGGTCGGGCATGAAGAGAGAGGTGGCTCAGTTTATTTATGCTTGTTTGACTTGTCAGAAGTCTAAAGTGGAGCATCAGAAACCTACAGGGTTGATGCAACCGTTAGAGATTCCGGAGTGGAAATGAGATAGCATTTTTATGGATTTCGTAACGGGGTTACCGAATACACCAAGAGGACACGATGCAATTTGGGTGATTGTTGATAGGCTTACGAAGTCGACTCACTTTATTCCTATTAACATCACTTATCCCGTATCGAAGTTGGCGAAAATTTATACGTATGTGATTGTGAGATTACATGGTATTCCTTTGTGTATTGTTTCGGATAGAGATCTGAGGTTTACTTCTGAATTTTGGAAGAGCTTGCAAGAGGCTTTGGGTTCAAAGTTGAGGTTGAGTTCGGCTTATCATCCTCAGACTGATGGGCAGACGGAAAGGACGATTCAATCGTTGGAAGACTTGTTACGTGCTTATATTCTTGAACATGGTGGTTCATGGGATACATATCTTCCTTTGATTGAGTTTACTTATAACAATAGTTTTCATACTAGTATTGGAATGACACCGTTCGAGGCTTTGTATGGTCGGAGGTGTAGAACTCCTTTGTGTTGGCATGAGTCGGGTGAAAGTGTGGTGCTTGGACCAGAATTGGTTAGAGAGACTACTGAGACGGTGAAGATGATTAGAGAAAAGATGAGAATTTCTCAAAGTCGACAAAAGAGTTATCATGATAAAAGGAGAAAAGACTTGGAATTTGAAGATGGTGATCATGTATTTTTGCGAGTTACTCCTACAACCAGCGTTGGGCGAGCATTGAAGTCGAAGAACTAACTCCTCGCTTTATTGGTCCTTACCAAATTACTAGTAAAGTGGGAAAAGTGGCTTATAGAGTGGCGTTACCGCCAAATCTTTCGAACTTGCATGATGTGTTCCATGTGTTGCAACTTCGGAAGTATGTTCCAGATCCTTCACATGTGATTGAGATGGATAATATCCAAGTGCGAGACAATCTTACGGTGGAGACGATGCCATTAAGGATCGAAGATCGTGAGATGAAGTCTCTTCGTGGCAAAGAGATCTCTTTGGTTAAAGTTGTTTGGATATGAGCAGCTGGTGAAAGTGCGACGTGGGAGTTAGAAAGCAAGATGCGGGATTCCTATCTCGAGTTTCCGAGTCAGGTAATTTCGAGGTCGAAACTTTTTTAAGTGGGGGAGAGTTGTAACACCCCGTTTTATTTAATATTATATTAATATTTTCGAGTTACCGTTTGACGTTTATTTTGCGACGAGAATATTTATATTAACCGGTATATCTGTTAATATATTCAGCGACATTTTATTCGGACCGATAATTATTTCATTCGGTCCGGTATTTATTTTGAGGGACCGGTAATTATTTTATTTGGTCCGGTATTTATTTTGAGGGACCGGTAATTATTTTATTCGGTCCGGTATTTCTTTTGAGGGACCGGTAATTATTTTATTTGGTTCGATATTTGTTTTGAGGGACCGATAATTATTTTATTCGGTCCGGTATTTATTTTGAGGGACCGGTAATTATTTTATTCGGTCCGGTATTTGTTTTGAGGGACCAATAATTATTTTATTCGGTCCGGTATTTGTTTTGAGGAACCGGTAATTATTTTATTCGGTCCGGTATTTGTTTTGAGGGACCGGTAATTATTTTATTCGGTCCGGTATTTATTTTGAGGGACCGGTAATTATTTTGTTCGATCCGGTTTTTATTCCGTTCGGTTCGGTAAAATATAAATCGGGCCGATATTTAATTATTTGAGTTAATAATATTATTTAGTATTATTTGGTAGTATATTTCAAGAAGGGTATTCTAGTAATTTTGCCTTGCTAGTCTTGTATCAAAACCAAAACCAAACACTTGTTTTATGTCAAAAACACACTTAGAGAGAGTTTGAGAGAAGAGAGTCTTGGAAAAGAGAAGAGCAAGAACAAAGTCAAAGCTAGGGTTGGAACATCAAGAATCAATTCAAGCATTTAAGGTAAGGGGTTTGATTTTCCAATACTTATAGTTAGGGTTTAATTTGGTATATTTTGGATTTGGGCAAAAATTGATGTTAGAGTTCTTGAGTTTTGTTGAGATAGAAATTAGAAGAGTTAATTAGGTGTTGTTGTTGTTGTTGAATTAGTGTTTAGTAATTGAAATGAAGTTTAGAAACTAACTAGCGGTATTTACTTAAGTTAAGAAAACAAAGGAACTTGCAGTATGTTTATTTACATTAAGCTTATAACTAAGACTAAAGTAGCAGTATAGTTAGTTTAGTAAAATAATATAGTATGAAGTTAGTTTATTAAATATGCAGTATCAAGTTAGTTTATTAAATATGCGGTATGAAGTTAGAAATGAAATAGCAGTATATCTCTTTTTTCTAAACTAGCAGTTTATCACTTTTCTAAGCTAGCATTAGAATTAAGTTTAGAAGAAAAAAAACAATGTAATAACAGTAGCTTACAAACAAAAAAAAACTAGCTGTATGATTTAGAATAAACAAAAACTAATAGTATAGAAACTAAAGTGCTAGCGGCATTAGCGGTATATTAATCGAATTGAAATTAAGTTTAGAAAATTAATTTATGTTTTGTTTTTCTTTTCTTAATTTGATATTAAATATTTATATTAATTAGATACAAATATGACATAAGTTAGCCGATTTAGTTTGGAACCCGATTATTTCCGATTTCCCGATTTCGGCAATTTCGGCGATGGAGCAAGTTGCTCCGAATTTAACGAAAATTGACGTGCTAGCTAATTTTGACGTGTAGAACGTCGTGGTGAGGTTAGTTTTTAGAGATTATGAGTTTTTAATGGAGCGACCCGAAATAAGTCAATTTACGGTTAAGTTGAACCGGGTTGCGTTTTAGTCGGTTTAAGTCACGTATGGACAATCTGATTGCGACGTTAATGATTATGATTGGTGCCGATTATTATGAATGACTTTCGCGATGATTATTGATGTTTGACTATTTTTCCGTGTTTGAAATTTAGTGAATTATTTGATAATGATGTGGTGTGATTAAATATGGTGTTTGCGACGGTTTATTTATAATGAATACTTGATGATATGCGATGCGATGATATGTTTATCTTGATGTGGATAAATATGGCGACGTGGGTTTTATACCAATTTTGATATGCGATGATGAAGTTTTGTTGTGTCGTGTTTGTGATGTCGTGTTGTCGAGTCACATACATTGCATTGCCGATGAGGACTTTTATGCCAAGCGACGAGGGCTTTTATGCCAAAGCGACGATGGGCTTTTATGCCGAATGTCCCTAATTATGGACAAAGCGACGGGTACCACATGCATAACATAGTCGTGTCTCATGGAGTCGGTTATGTTTATGTTTGAGTCTTTTGGCGTTGAGTTTTATTTGATGGCTTATGACGAATTGCAATGTTATATGATACTTTGTTTGTGATGATTTTTGTGTTGAACATAAAGTGAATATATGTAATGATCTCATGATGAGTAAGCGATGAATACAACATGACGGTAAAACGACGATATGAGTTATGGCAATGGAGTTTATGTTTTGTTTTGATATGATTATGGTGATTATGTGATGAAATTAAAGTGTTGATTTTATACACTAAATGATGATTTTAAAGTATGTGAGATTTTGATATTTGTTGACATATTCTTATTAATCTTATATCATTTATGATTCCAAAACTATTTATATATTTTATCATGCCTTTAATTATATGTTTTAGAGTATCTCACCCTTTACTTGTTTCGCCGTAGCCTTTATATTGGTAACGTGCAGGTGATCCGCGAGGATGATGAGGATTAGCTCGAGTCTCTTTATTTTGAGTCGCTCTGCTCTGATAGTAGTAACACTCGGGATTTGGGCGACGTTATTATTTTGATAGGATAGTTTATGTATATTATCTTATGACCTTATGTATTGATGATAACATGATGATACTTACATTTTGTGAACATATCCGCTGTGTTGTAATTAGTCATATGTTTATATGATGATTTATATTATGAATCGGTATATCCGACTTTTGATTTTGTGATGTGCATTATAATGCAAAGTGATGAAAAACATGAATATGTGATACCTCAATTTATGTTTGGATGAAATTTTGAAACTCTGATTTTATTATTAATTACGAGGGGTAGAATTGGGGTGTTACAGTGCTGATGGCTCTTGTAGAACCTATAGTACTTGCTCTTTTTGGTCCCAGACTTGGCGGATGTCTGGCGAGGAAAGCGTACCTCGACCTGCTTAAATTTTGAGTTGGAGCATTCGGTCAGAATACGCTCCCTCGAAGTATTCAAGGGGTGTAGTCGTGGAACCGGCCAGCAGGCCCTTAGTAGTCTTTGGAGTCTCGGGATTTGTCTCCCACTTCTTTTCTCCCCCCCCCCCCCTGACGGGATATCGAAGGCTCATTGCTTTTCGAGGACTTGGCATTCTTGTTGTGCCTTGAGTCTCTTGCATTGATGGCTATCTCCTTCTCTTAATATTGAATGTACAATTAAGCCTTGAGCAGGAGGGAGTCGAGCGTGGCTGGAGTTTCGATGCCCACAACCTTTGCAAAGCTGCTGCGGGGATTGAACTCGCGCTTGAGAAGGTATTTCTTCATAGCATCGGTCGTTGAGACTTGTACGACTTCTTTACTGAAGTGCTCGATATATGCTGGAAGAGCCTCATCTTTGCCCTGGATAATTGCTTCTAGTGACACTTCTGATTTCAGATGTCAGCGGAAGGCGGTGAAGTTCCTCGAGAATATCCTTCCCAGGAATTTCCAAGAGGTAATGGACTCGTCGGGTAGACTCTTGTACTAATCCATGGCACATTTCCTTAAGGTGGTTGGAAATAGTCTACACTTTATCGCGCCCTTCACTCATTGGTAATCGAGGAGGGCGTCGATATCCTCTATATGGTCATCCGGATCAGTTGTACTGTCATAGGACCCCAGTGGGGGTGGCTTCTCTAGCCTGAATAAGAGTCGCGCTTATGTGATCTCCCTCGACAATGGGCCGTGGGGCTCATCATTGTCTCTTCCTTCTAGGGACGATGGTGGGGAGTGATGGTTTCTCCCCCGTTGGGCGTCGTTGTCTCGTTAAGGAGAAGGGCTCCTTTGCTGCTATCTTGGTTTGGGCGACGGTGATCGGACCCGGTTGACCCTGTGGTCGCTCTTGAACTTTTTGGAAGACGAAGAGCCCTGTTATTTCTTGGGAGATGTACGGTCGTGTTTCTTGCGGAAATAAATGTCGTTATTCTCTCTTGTTGGTTGACGGCCACGCCTAGGTGGTGATATATTGGGGGAGTCGTGTCATCGGTGTCTCCGAGGAGAAGATCTTAATTGTTTCTGCTCCTAAGCCCCTATCCTTTTTCTCTGTTGGAGGATGAGGGTGTTGGTCTGGTTAATGGTAGCAATTAGTGTTGCTATGGTCGGGTCGATGTTCTTCAGAATGAGGACCGGTTGCAGAATCCTTGACAGGTCTTCGACAGGGTTCTTGGGGTGTTGTCCGCCCAAGAATTGCTCGTTGTCGCGTTCAGCATCGATTGAATCTGGAGACACATTTTCCCGTCTCGAACGTCGAAGTCATCCTCGAAATGAGGATGCTTCTGGCTTTTTTCGGTCTTGTGCGTCGGGGAGAGCATAATCTTTCCAGATAGATGGTGATCATCATGGTCGGCCGTGTTTGATGAATGAAAAGAATCTTTGGTTTTCAGATTTCAGGGACAGAAAACGGGGAAGATAGTTTCTCATAGACGACGTCACTGATCTTACCGGTTAATCAAAACCTGCAAGTGGACCGAAGGATGATCTTTGATTGGCTGAAAAGTTGAGGAGAAAAAGGGGTTGTACCTGCAAGGCACTCCGACGATCAAATAAGTGTGGGAACAAAGAGATACAAGTAAAATATTAGGATTTAAGGTGTGAGATTGTGAATACTTGACCCTCACATGTGTAAGGGTTTATATAATGTTCCTTCGATGCGTAGTCATTGATTCTTATTTTTGGGCCTAGATATACGGGTCCGCAAAAATAGATAACTGGCAGGACTGGGTCAAGTATTTAAAGTGGATGAGACAGAAAGTTACATTAAATTAAAAATAACACACGATTCACTTAAGTGATAGTGCAGTGTCAGTGTAAAAAATATTACGCAAACATTCAATCAAAAATATTTTAAAGTGACAAATCATACAAATAATTTAAAATTTATAGTATTTGGCGGGATATAGGACATTCATTGTCTTACCGTGTAAAAACAATATACACTGTCAGTGCATCATCCCTTTTCTCTTTATAGATATCAATGACTTATGTACACTAATTTAACTCAATTAACATATACTAGTATTACTTAAACTTAATTAATTATTAGTTATTAAATTAAAAAACCAATTTGCGCTCCAAAGAAACTCTTACTCCTCCGTCCCAAAATAATTGTTGCATCTCATAAAATTATTTGTGTCAAAATAATTATCACTTTTAGTTTTCAATACAATTCTAATCTTTATCTTCCAATTTTACCCTCTAATTAATATTCTCAATTTATTATTCTCTCATTCTACATTTATGATAATTTGAATGCACCAATAATAAACAAAAATAATTTGATAAAAATATTATTCTCTCTTTTTTATTTATCACATTTTTTTAATCTATGTGAAATGATCAACTATGACAATTATTTGAAACAGAGGAAGTATATTGCATGAGTAAATATTTTTTGTCTAGTGATACTAATAAAAACAAATTTATATTTAATAGACAATTTTTTTTTAATAAACAACAACAGAAATTAATATTTAACTTTTTTGACTCAATAATTAACATTTTCTTTTTAAAATTAATTGTTAACTTTGTTATGAAATAGTTTTATTAAGCTCAAATAAAAAGTACAGTTAGATCAAATGTATATGTGAATTCGTATTTTTTTAAGAATTGTATCGTAAATATTAATCTCTCCATTTCTTAATTTAGTTCACTTAAAAAAAATTGTACAAAGTTATAAGCCGTGTTAAAATATCAATAAATCATTAATATAACTTTTTTTTTATTATATTCTTGAATATTTATTCTTGTCTTTTCTTTCAATTTTTTAATTTATTTTTATATATCATTAATGAAAGTTAATTTTATAAAAAAATTTATAAATTTTTATTTTTATATAATAATAATAACATTTTATTATTATTAGAAAAGAGACTCCTTTTGCTTTAGCGATTTTCGGTTAGGTTTTTGGCACGGTGCAAGCAACTACTCATAGTGGAAATTCTCCTGTGTTGGTTTAAATTCCTAACTTTAGGGTTAGGGACCACGGAGGAGAAGAGGAAACAGTGAGCAACTCGTTTTGGCTAGATTCGTTAGAGGAGATGGGTCGTGGGCAAGGAAGACCCAAGAAAAATACATCAATACCGATGACTTACTCTGTGGGTAAGGAAGGAAAAGGTAGTTCGAGCAAAACTGGTAAGGAGAATGGTGAAAACGATGTAGAAGGGGGTGCTAGAGGAATGGGATGATGAAACCCTAGAGGAAGAATCAGTGAAAGTGGAATCAGAAGTTATGATTCCTAACAAGGAAAAGAAATTGCGGGTGGATGTAATTAGTGGTAATCGTATCCCAGCAAATGACCTCGTTCTTGGATATTATGCACCACTAATGATGGAGGGAAAGCCAGTGGTCATAATTTCTAATGAAGATGTGGAGAAGGAGCTAATGTATTGGAAGAATTCTGCTATCATGTATGTCCTAGGTAAGGACCTAAGCATGAATGCGGTTAAACAATTCATGATGAGATATTGGAATTTTGTCCAACTGCCACAACTTTTCTATCATGATGAGGGCTATTTCTTAATGAAGTTCAATTCTAAACAGGAGAGGGAAATGGTCTTGATGAGATGGTTGTATACAATTCATAATATGCCAATGATCGTGAAGAACTGGCATCCTGATTTTAACATCAAGAGAGACATGGTAAGAACAATCCCAATATGGGTGACTCTACCTAACATTCCTTTCTATCTTTGGGGGCCGACAAGTCTGGGAAAGATAGGAATCTCCATAGGAAAACTGATACTCACATATGAATATACTGCGAATAAACTAGGGATCAAGAATCCTAGTTGAGATTGACATTACAAAGCCACAACAGGAAAGCATCATAATCCAGAACGAGGATGGAGAAAATTATGAACAAAAAGTATAGTTTGAGTGGAAACCTAGATTTTGTGAAACTTGTCAAAGGGTTGGGCACAAATGCGAGAAGGAAAAGCCAAAGGAGAAGAAGCAATGGCAACCTGTCCCAGCAAAGGCAAGTCCAAAACCTAGTGAGGTAAGTACTCCAAATAACCCAATTGAGCCTTCATTTGTACCTTGGACACAAGTGAACCATAACAGGAAGTTAAGGGGAAAGGCAGTTTTACAAGATGATGATGAGAAGATCCTGTGTAATAATGTTTTTGAGGCTCTTAGAATTGAGAAGGATCCAGGAGCAGGCACAATAGGTGTGCCATGATTATATCTTGGAATGTTAGAGGGTTGAAGAAGACAGGTAAGTGTAGAGAGATTGCAACCCGTCTCAAACATCTACACCCTGATATTGATACTCTTATTGAAACTAGAGTTAAGAAACATAAAGCTTCTAGTATAAGAAATAAATTAGGGCAGGTTTGGTCGTACATTGATAAGTATGAGCATCATGGCAATAGTAGGTTGTGGATCTGCTGGGATAACAACAAAGTTCATATTAAAGAGGATAGTAGCACATACTAGCTGGTTCATATGGGCATTTATAACAATATAGGGGAGTTCCAAATGTGGTGCACTGCAATATATGCTCACAACACTTTGGAGTTGAGAAAGAAGCTTTGGAATGATATTGAGGATATAGCAAACAATGTGCAAGGCCCTTGGTTTTTAATGGGGGATTTCAATAATGTCTTACATATTCAAAATAGGATTGGAGGAAACAATGTTCAGGAAAGGGAATATAAAGATCTGGCAGGATGATGGACGTAATTGGATTATTTGAAAAAGATAGTGCGGGGGACTATTTCACTTGGTCAAAAAACCAATGTAATGAAACCATCTACTCCAAAATTGACAGGATTATTGGTAATGTCACTTGGCACCAGCAGAATATGGATAGTATTTTGAAACTCATGACTTCAGAAGTTTCAGACCATGCCCTGTTATGTTGGAAAACCTCAGATAAGGGGAAAAGACTTAACAAAAGTTTTAAGTTTCCTAATATTCTGACTAAGGATGAGGGTTTCCTGACAGCGGCTACCACTGACTGGAACAAAGAGATTATTGGGAAACCCGTGTTCAAAGTTTGGAAGAAGCTATAGAGATTACAATCTATAATCAGAGAAAAGTGCAAGCCATACAAGGGGGTTAAAAAGGGGAAATGCAAGGGAGAACCTAAGTAAAGCTCAAAAGGAGCCGATAAGGGACAAAATGAATGTTAGCATGATCATGAAGGTGAAAATTTGTTCCCAGGAGGTAATGAAGCTAGCAAATATTGAGGAGAGCCTTTTTAGACAAAGATCCAAGATTGATTGGATTAGGCTAGGGGACAATAATAATGCTTACTTCCATGCAAATCTCAAAAGTAAGTATAAGCAAGCTCAAATAAGTAAGATGATAAACAAATATGGTAATACTCTTGTGACAGATGACCAAATTGAGAAGGAAGTTTACAGGTTCTACCAGGCTTTGGTGGGTGTTGCTGCTACTAATCTAAAGAAAATTGATATAGAGGTAATGAGGGATGGTAAGCAGTTGAATAAAGACCATTGTCAGAACCCCGCTGCTCTTGTTACTGATAGGGAAATTCATCAGACCCTGATGAAAATAAGTGATTTGACTTCTTCTATAGCAGATGGGTATGGAGCCAGTTTCTTCAAGGCTTCTTGGTATATCCTAAAGGCTGATACCATTGAAGCAATCCAAGATTTCTTTTTGAATGGGAAATCCCTAATAGATTTATCAGCTGGACCATGACTCTGGTAAGATCTGTGTGTTATAGGTACAAAATTAATAACAGGCTAACTGATTATCTCCCAGCCAAAAGGGGTCTCAAGCAGGGGGACCCCTTGTCACCCATGTTATTTGTTTTGATTATGGAGTATCTACATAGACTCTTAAATAAGATGGGCTGCAACCCACACTTTAATTTTCATTCTAAATGTGAAAAGCTAAAAATTATTGATTTAAGCTTTGCGAATGATCTATTGTTGTTCACAAGAGGGGATAATGGATCTGTGGACCTGGCTCTAAAAGTTATGAAAGATTTCTCATCATCTACAGGCCTTGAGGTAAACCTTGGAAAGTGTAAAGTTTTTTGTGGTAATGTTGATCCTAGGGTGAAGCAGGAGATTTTGGAGGCATCTGAGTTTGAGGAAGGTGTGCTTCCATTCAAATATTTAGGAATACCAATATCTAGTAAAAGGATTTCTCATGTGAATTGTTTGGGGTTAATTGATAGAATTGTGCAAAGGATTAGGTATTGGAGTTCTAGGCTCATGAATTTTGCTGGAAGAACTCAGTTGATCCAAAGTGTTATTTTTGTAATGAGTAACTTCTAGATTCAATGCTTGTCGCTCCCTAAGCAAACTACCAAGCATATTGAAGCCATATGTCACACTTTTCTGTGGTCTGGTTCTGAGAGTATTTTCCGAAAGTCCCCAATAGCTTGGAAAAATGTTTGTGCTCCCAAAACTAAAGGTGGTCTGAATATTGTTGCATTGCAGGTTTGGAGTAAAGTTTGTTTAGTTAGGTACTTATGGAACCTGAATCGGAAAGCAGATATCCTATGGATTAGATGGATCCATAGTTATTACTTAAAAGAAACTAATATTATGCAGGCTTCAATAAGGTGTTCAACATCTTGGATTGTCAAGAACATATTGTACTTGAGAGAAGAGGTCAATAGTATGCAGGTTGGGCTGGCATGATGCAACAAGATAAATATTCCACAAAAGCTATGTACAAGGCCTTTTTCGGGCAAAAAGAGGATGTCCCGTGGAAAACAGTGATGTATGGAAATACTGCAAGGAAAAAAGCAGTTTGCACGCTATGGATGACTTGCCATAGAAAATTACCAACAAATGAGAGATTGAATAGATTTGGCATGTTAGATAATAGTAATTGTTGTTTTTGCAGGGAGGTGGAAACATTCGACCATTTGTTTTTTTAATGTCCTGCTACTAAAGTCATTTGGGAGAAGATGCTTAAATGGATTGAAAGAGATCACATGTCTCAAAGGTGAAAAGAGGAAATATCTTGATTCATTGAGGAGTGCAAAAAGAATGGTTGGAAAGCAAGATCACCCAATGTGCATTTACAAAGACAATTTATGAAGTTTGGAGATACCATAATCAGATTTGTTTTGGAGACAAAAGCTTCCAGCAAACCACAATCAATAAAATTATTGATGCTATTGTTTAAAGATGTTGGGACAAACCTAAACTAAGGACTCATATAAGCAGACTTCTACCTTAGGGGTAGGTTTTCGTTTTTGACTATTTTGGGTTTATAGGATTGCAGTTGGATCCTTAGAGATCATTTTGTACCCATCCCTGTTTTTTATTCAATCAAGTTATATTTGTTTTAAATATAAAAAAATAATAACATTTTTAAAATATGTGAAAATAATAAAACTTGTTTCAAGATGTATTTTTAACAATTTAAATTGCTCTAATAACACCACAAAATTCAGCAAGCAGAGAATTCTCCCATCTCAAAGGTTCAGTAAAACCAACCCATAAATGAAGAAGCCATCAGCATTTTACAACATAAGTCTTATCATGGTAGTTTTTGTAATAAAAATTGATATAGCAAAAGCATTTGATACCATAAACTGGAACTTGATGATCAAAGTGCTCAATGCTTTTGGTTTTTGCTCAAAATTTTGTGTCTGAATTTCTACCATTCTCAAGTCAGTTATGCTCTCGATTTTTGTCAATGGTAAGCATGAAGGTTACTTTGCATGCTCAAGAGGAGTCAAACAAGGAGATTCATTGCCTCCTTTACTTTTCTGCTTAGTTTTGGAAGTTTTAAGCAGAGGCTTTTCAAATTAGTTGAGACAAATAAACTGATGAAAACCTTATGATCAGAGGTTGTTGTCTGCCATCTAAATGCATCCTTTTAACTATCGTATCGAGTCTTTCACACATTTATTTTTGCTATGTCCAATTGACATTAAATTTTGGAACTGGTTGCAATCCATCATCAACCACAGGATTAACCTCACATCAGTTCTAACCATTCTTGAAGTTTGCAAAGAAAGATGGGGCCATCAATGCTTTCTTGTTATCTGCTCACTCTCATTTCCATTATCAATTCAATCCGGTAGTGCAAAAATGGAATTAGATTCCAAGGCTTTCAATTCAACCTTAATGCACACATGTCTAAAATCACTACAACAATCTCTCTAATAGAAAATATTACTAATCTTGCAGTTAGCCCGATCAAGTTCAACACAAATGATGCTGCATTTGGTTTCCCTTGACCATCTTCTTGTGCAAATGAAATTCCAATGTCTTGTGTGAGCACACTGAGTTGCTGTAAATATTCCCATAAGTTCTGCATATAGAGCATTATGATGGCAAAGATAAAACATACCATATAGTTGGTTCTTATGATCGAAAGCAAGATGAAGAAGTTATGTCGAAGAAAAGAGACGAAGGTCTCTCTAACTCGCCGAATAATATATTGTAGAGCATTCTAGTCTCAAGTTAGGGCTTCCTCTCTTCCACGAGGGTCCTGTTTATCATCATCGTCGCCAATGCTGGTGGTGGATTACACTTGAAGCTCATGTCAGTTTTATTGGGCCCCACAGTGGACGCTAACCGTCGCCATTGCTGGTTGTGGATTGCACTTGAAGCTCGGGTCAATTTTACAGGGCCCCACGGTGGACACTAATCGTCGCCATTGCTGGTGGTGGATTGCACTTGAAGCTCGCCATTGTCCGAATGTTTGGGGATATTGGGGTGATACATAGGGCTAACTCGCGCAAAGTGATGAAAAACTGTATATAGTTTTTAGGAAATTCGGAGAACTCTCTCCCTCATTCAATGAATGAGGTATTCGTAGAGGCTCCTTGGGCTTGGACTAGAGAGCCAGAGAGAAGCTTACCCTAGCTTCACGACCAAGAAACGTGGTTGTTAAAGGAATTGGTCTCTTGGAATCGTGAAGAGAGCAATTTTCTCTCTTTGACTGACCCTAAGTTAGTTGGTATTCGTGACACATCACTACTCACATTCCCTACGTGAATGGAGCTACTTTGGATGGCCCAAGCCCAATTGGGCGGCTAGTTGCCCGTGTCGGGCGAGCAACGTCCATCACCTTATGCCATGGGGCAAAGTCTTGGGCAACCTAAAGCCTTTGTTTACTAGCCCAGCCCAGTGTGTTTGAGTTTTCTTTCTTCCTAGATTATCCCTTGGGGCCTAAAAAAATTATTCTGGTACATAAAGTAAAAAAAATTCAACCATTGATAAATTCATTAACAATTGATATTCTATTTATATAATGTCTATTGGCAGGTACGCTCATCAATCAATCAATTTATTTAAAAACAATTGATATTCCTCATTATCAAAAACGTTTTTAACAGCAAAAAAGCACATATTTACTTCAAACATTATTTCTAAATAGAAATAGATAGTTATATTTACTTCAAACATTATTTCTAAATAGAAATGGATAGCGCTGAACGCAACTGTTTAAAACTATATCACCCAAGTTTTTGTTTTGCAATCAAAAATACACTATTATTCACTATGAGGCAGAAAAGATTATCAGAATCAAGAATCTCATCAAATCTAAAGTAAGGCATGACTGAGAGGTTATTTTGTGGGTAAATTATACTCTAGGGAAATTGCTATCCTCATGCTAATCCACTGGAACCTCAGCTTCCATCTTCAAATCCGAATTGCCAAGAATCTATCAGTAAAAAGGGATGGTCAAGCTTTTTTTTCAAATGAAATATGGCACAGTTGACAATTATCAGCAGATAGCAGTGTTCATTGTGCATGGTAGAAGTTCAGCATGAGTATGAAGATGTATGACCCTAAAACAACCACGAGCATGGATTCGGTTGTATCATCCTCAACCAGTAGGAAGCTTGAAAAATGCAACGCTCGTTGACAAAAATGCAATGCTCGTTGACAAATAGGCTTTCAGACTCATGTTATACTCTTATAACATTCAAGCCTTGGAAATAAGCCTATATATGTTCCAGTCAAGCTTAGGCCTTGATTTGAGAAAAAGGCCAGGTCAATTTAGTTAAAGCATAGCTGGAAAATTTCCATCGTCGAGGGTTGTGAGCAATTGTCACTCCAAGCTATTATGTGTGCAATGATATATAAAACTGTTAAAGTCCTAACTTGCATTAAGGATTTTAGGCAACTATTCTAACAAAAGCTTTCCATGTCTTTGAAGTAAATAGTTAAGGTTCATGATAATAGTGAGAAACAACAAAAGGACTCTATGCATTATTCCTAACCTACCACTTGTCTGATAACATGTTTACCGAAATGAAACTTAAGTATTCCAGTGCAACAAGTGATGCTAGATATTAGTTGTGTCAGTACCTTCGTGAAGTCAGACAAGACTAAGAATGAACCTTTTGTATAGCCAGCTTCCTCAAGGACCTGTGCCAGAACTTCCTGTATGTACAAAGGAAGGAAAGTACATCACAGGTTGTTAAAAGCACACCAAATCATCCCTCACTATATTAGGCAATCGAAATGTAAAATAACAATAACAAAAGAAAACTGATATCCTTCAATAAAGTCTCCATTCTCAGCCTCATTAACAAATTTTCAATTACATATACCTACTGATAACACACTTCATATAAACACTTTTTTTGGTTAAGAGAGAATAAATTATATGCTTTTTACATTCATCTAATAGAAGGATAAATGTTTCATCCTCCAGTAACACACACAATGGAATTAGTAGAACTCTTCAAACAAAGCTTTATCTCATCTGCTAAGGTTAAAAACTGTCTCTTCTGTTGTGTAGTTTTCCAGCTTCTCTGGACTTAATTTCATATATTGGTCCATACACTCCTTGCCTTATCCTATTAATCTGATTGTCAATGGCATGAAACATCAAATTCCAAAATCGGTTTCAAATGAACCCGAAATAGAAAGTGAGTTTCCTCTAACTTAGATAACTAGAAAGGAAACAGTGGAAGACCAATTCATACAAAGAAAGCACAACAACAACAACAACAACCAAGCCATATCCTACTAAATAGGGTTGGCTACATGGATCAACTCCTGCCATATGCTTTTATTCAAATTGTTAATCTCAAGATCTATCTCAATAACTTCTCTTGTACTTTTTCTAGAATAGAAAGAAAGCATAGAAGAAAAACAAAATTGCATAACTGAAAAGCATTAGAAAGTTGTAATTATGGGTAACCTTTCTCTGATCTTCAGACATATATTGTCCAGTCAAATCCCTCAAAACTGTCAATATATCATCAAAGCTAACTTTTCCATTGCAATCTGTATCATAAACCTTGAAAATAACTACAAAAACAAACACACCACAATTCATTCAATACAATCCAATCCAATAAAATTACAAACCTATTATCATTCAATACAATCCAATCCAATAAAATTACAAACCTATTATCAAAACGAATTCATACAATGTTAAGATCAAGATCAATTAGCACATACATACATTCAATTTTGTTTTGGAGAGTGGCGCGTGGACTGAATGCAGACAAAAACGCTATAAACTCCTTGAAGTTAAATCCATCCAGCATTCTCAACAAACTCTGTCAATTCGACGATTGATTTGCATTTCGCATCTTAAAATTCAATTCCAGTTAGAGAAAGATTGATACGAAGTACGAACCTGAGAGAGAGGATTGACGGCGAATTCTGGAATGGAGAGGAATTCATCGGAGGGAATGAAACCGCAATTGTTGCGATCGAGTTGACAGAAGCGCTCGTATAAAGAAACGATCTCTTGCTGCGTAACTAGAAGGAGAAATTGAAAAGTTGTTAGGGAAAGTGAAATGGTGAGAATTGAATAGAGGAGTGATGATGATGTTACATGCGTGATTGCAGTGTTGCTGGACTTCTTCAATGTCGTATTGAGTGAGCATGGAGGATGTGTTGCCCATTGTTACCAATGGAGTTGAACTCTGCAACCGTGGCTACAACGCGTCGGAGACGGACAATTCGATGAACTGCGGCCAACTACTTTCAATCCGTGGACCGTGCTCCATTTTCAGCCCAATGGGCTCAACCTACACTCATTCTCACAAGGGAATTGCTTTTAGAATTTCTTTATCCACTTCTATATCTTGAATTAAATTCGTGAAAATCTCAAAATTTCTTTTGAATGTACATATCTGAACGCACCTCATATTTTGTTTTAAGGGTTTTCGAATATGCATATTTGAATGTAACGGTAAAAATATTGAGACTAAGTTATTGGATTGACATAACTCTTACAAATTAAATAAAAATCGTCACTGCGCTTTATTGTTTCCAAAGAAAATGGAAAAGGAGCGAATAAATCCAAAAAGAGGGAGAGAGAATTTAGGTACTGGGGTTGAATATGCAAATGGAAGGTATTAGCAACCTAAACATCTAGGTACTCCGCAAGAACCTCTTTGAAAATTTGTGTATTTTTTGGCTATAAAAGGTGTATACAAAATAAATGGTGGAGATGAGAAAAGAAGTATTTTTTTACAATTTTTGCATCTGTCGCGGTTGTGAACCTTTAGTGCCTATGTACCATCTTCCGTGCAATAGGGAATCAGGATACTCGTAGTTCACCTTAAAAAATTTAAAACACATGTGTGTTGGTTAATTTTAAGAGAAGAGACATCATCGTCATATCCGAGTGGAAGACATACTTACTACACACAATTATAAGAAGGAAAAGTTTGCATCATCTCAAAGTGGAGGATATAGCCTGGATTTTAAAATCAACAAAGTCTCACTCAACACCCAAGTGGAAAATATCTCACTTTACTACATATCATAGAAGTATAGTAGCTCGCATCACTACAAGAATCGACAAGAGTCTAATCTTTAGAGAACAATTTAAAGTAAAAATCCAAAGTGACAAAATGATTTGAATGAGGTTAATTGATTTTTAGTCTTTTAAAAAAATGTCAAAGTATGATTAAGTTGATTAAAGTTTGATTTCAGAAAAAAAAATTGAAAATACATGAACCTAAGTCCAAGTTTATTATGAAAGTGGTTCGAGTTAGAAAACAAGAAGAGTTTTGAAAAGGAGGAGAAGATTTTTGAAATTAAAGAAGATTGGAGGAGATGAACGGACTATCCTAAAGCATAAGGTAATAGCTAAGAAAAAAATGGTCTAACCAACAAGAAGTCGACACTTGACATAAGAGATCAATGAAGAATTCTCATCCTTTTGATTGAAACTAAGAAAGCAAAAATACTAAATCTCTGAGAAATACCAAGCTTCAGATGAATTAAGTTTTCACAAAAATTGGGCAGAGTAACGGCTGTATACAGAGGCATTCTCAATCACAAGTAAAGTACATAATCAGAATAACCTGCGCACAAAAAAATCAACCCAATACCTTAGAGTAAACCTCAAAAACTTCAGACAAAATAACAAGAGTCACAAGGTTCCAAAGAATCAAGACTTATAATCTTAAGTTCGAGAGATCCACAACTCCACAATGCCTAGTAACTAAACAGTCCAAGTAACCTTAGAGTTTAGTTAAATGACCATCTTGAAGCTTGCATTTGAGAACTCATTAGAAGATTGATAAAATCAAAGCTTCTCAACAACAAGTCTCATTTGCTTTTTGTCAAGTATATCATTCATTTCAAATACTCAAAACGACCACATATGATCAACGATGTTCAAATGATTCACTTAGACCAAAGTTCATGAAGTTCATTAGAGGATTGATAAGATCAAAGCTTCCTAACAATGAAATTCAAAGTTTTTGGATTAAAGGTCTCAAATTATACATTCTTGGACTTGTAAACATAGGTTTGGGCCACGAATGATCATTTTTTCATCAGGACAAATTTAGCGTTATGTTAAGCAATCGTAAGTGGACTTATGTAGAAGTCACACCTATTTTGAGGCCGATCATTAGCAATCTATATACTAACATGTTAGAGAAATGATATGTAGATCATTCTCCAACAACATGTGGCATAAGTAAAAACAAGAAAGGGATAAGATGAAGAGGGAGGAGTTGTATCAGATGCAATTAGAGTTTCAAATATCATCAACATTATTCATCCATTTTGGTGGATTTAGTTTTTTCAACCCATCAACATCCAAGATCCAATGAGGTTGAGGAACTTGTCCTAAAATAGTACTCAAATCAGGACCAAACAAAAATAATAAAATATATTTAATAAAACAATATTTAAATGATTAATAAAAGGGAAATAATTGGTAAAATACATAAAATATATTAAAACACCAAATAAAATTCTAAAAAAATATCAGAAGTCAAATATGAGTCAATAAGTGTTGGCAAAAGTTTTCAGAATATTTTAAAGTCAAAAACTATTTTTGAAATTTAAAGAAATAAGAAAAATAAATCAAAATTTGTGAAAAATAGTAAAATCATAAATAAAAATAAAATAAGGTCACCAATATTTGTCAAGAGGTCATTGGATCCTTCCATAATTTTTTTAGAATTTAAAAATCAAGAAAAGCATTTTTAAACAGTTAAAACAAGTCAAATAAAGTGAAAAATTATTTAAAAAAAATCAAATCACAAAATAAAATTGTGAAGAAAACAAATCAAAAGTATATTTGATAATTTTTTCAGAATTTTAGAAGTTGAAATGAATTTTTGAATTTTAAAACAATTAAATCAAAAAATAGAAAATAAAAATAATATCAAAATAATGTCACGCGTTGGGTTCAGCTCACTTATACTCGCTGGAAAATCCAAGGTTGCTGAAGCTAGGACGTATGGTGATCATCACTGAAACGCACGCAGGCAACACAAAAAAATACAACCAATCAAATTAAAATGTTTGGCTGTGTATCATTGGTTGAAGAACAGTACGTAGGTCGTCTTCAACCTCGAGCCTCCTACAACTAGGGGAAAACGCATATCCTTAAATATGTAAATGTACGCGTTCATAGTGGTACCATTAGATGCGTCTACTTGAGACGATCACGGCCATATGCTCGCGAAGAATTTATTTAAAGTATAGCTCACTCGATTTGGAAAAAATCAGAGAGTTTTTGAAGAATTTGAATTCGCAAACAGATGCATCAATTAATCAAAATTAAACCATCAGCAAGCATCAATGAACATCATAGATCATTCAAGTAATTTGAGTTAGAAGAATTGATGCCTTAAACTACATGAATGAAGTATGAAGAAATTTCTCTGAAACTTGACTTGACTTGCACGATTTAGAGCACCTCAAGACATAATTCTTCTCCTGTTAGCTTCAGTGAAGTTAAAAGAAGAAGAAGAATGAATAAAGAAATTGGAGCTGGAAGGAAGGAAATTATGATTTCGAAATCTCAGAAATGTGAGATATGGAGAGAGTTTGGCAGGGTGATTTTGGTTGTCCAAGCTTGTGAAAATGAGTGGAATATGGTCTGTAATTATAGAAGAAGTGAATGGAATCAAGAGGAGAGGTGAATGATGCAATTTGAGTGAAAATTATGCACACATGTGTCATGTGGAAAAAGTGATCACATGTGCATCAAAACTCATCCAAAACGATGTGTTTTGATGCTCTAAATGATTCAAACATCTTTGCTAATCATTTTTAAATGAAAATCACGTGATAATTTGGTGATTAGAAGCCACATTTCACAAACTTGCTTCTGATTTCAAGTAATTTTTCAGTTTCAAAGCACCAACTTTGGATCCATGGTGTACACAACTTAGGAGGCTTTATCACATTATTATTAAAGCATTAAAAATATAAAGTTACAATCTTTACAATGTGCCAAGAAAGACATCATTTGGAGATCTGAAAAAATTATGTCCTCTTGAAATCGTGGGAAAAAAATCATACTTTTATACTTAGAAATATTTCTAAGTATGGGACCTCAAAATGACTTATAATGTTCTTCAAAATTACATGATCTTCCATTCAAAATTTGATATTGATATTTGAATATGAGATGAAGTAGACCTCTTGAATTGAATTGTGGAATTGATATCACTCAAAAATCATAAAAATTGAAAGAGTTATGGTCTTTGGAAGATGATGAACAAATTTGGGAAAATTCACAAAAGACCTATAATCTTTTCAAATCTTAAACAACTTTCTAAGCATTTTCAAGTCTTATGCGTTGAAACAAAGTTGTAGTAGACATTAAAAAGGTTATTATGGAAAAATAATGGGCTTAAGGAGATAAAAAGTGACCAATTTATGATCATTTGAAGTCAAACCCTAAAACTCTATGGTTTTTCAAAGAGACTTGTAATCTTTCTCAACCATAAGTGACCTTCCATTCAAAATTAGCCTTAGATCCCTGAAGAGAGCTTGTTAAGGACCCTTTATAGAGAATCATGGTTTTGGAATCAATAAAAAATATCAAAAATGAGCAAGATATGATTCTAGGAAGTCAATAAACCCTAGCTCAGAGAGTGTCAAAATGACTTGAAACCCCTTTCAACTTTTGATGATTTTTCTTGCATAATTGGATCTTGTCATGTGAAGATAGGTTGTTGTAGACGATGATAAGAATATATATCAAAAAGAACAAACTCAAAATATTGAAAATTGAGAGACTTATGCATTTGTGATTACTGAATCAAACACTTACTCAATTAGGTCAAACTTGTCGAACCAAACTTGAATCTTTTGAACTTTCTTGGCAAAAGAAAAATTGATGAATCACAATAGGCCTTGAGATGATGTTATATTGAAGTACACTCAAATATGTAACTAAAGTCTCAATGAAACTTGTTGAAGAAGGGATGGAAATAAACACATGAACCTATAAATCTTCTTGATGAATTCCACCACCAACTTTGAGGAAAGTTTGACCTAAATAAAGTGAGGAAACTCTTTGAACCACAAATATTTGATATCATAGACATAACCTTGAAGCTTGAACTCTTGCAATCCATTAGAGAACCATTTGATTGAGAAACACCCCTCAAACCCTAGGTTAGATGGTGAGATGAATGCAATTGTGATCACCTACAATATGAACATTCAAAGAAACATATATACATATCTTGATGTTAGTCTAAGAAAACATGTACAAGATACATAATTCAAGGTTCTTGGTGATCCCTCAAATTCAAACTTAAAGATAGGATGAAGTAGAAAGGGAGAACTAACCCTAATGGGCGATCTTGATGTATTGATAATATGAAATGATGAGGGATCTTAGGGGCAAAATTTGGGGTATAACAACTGCGCTTATTTAAGTGCTTCTATCCGGAGATACAAAGGTTAAAACCTTCATCCCTCGACGCAATTGAAGATACTTAAATATAAAACAAACTCTATTTTTGGCCCTAACATTCCATGCAATGCTTATAATTACGAATGCAAATGACTAACTCCAAAGGTGACACAAAACACCATTGGGGAAGCAGAAAATAAAACTAACAGACCAAAAAGAGAGTTAGACCAGGAAAATAAATCGCAGGGGAACAACACGAATCCGAGGATGGCTAAAAACAGGTGTGATGCGGTGGGAGAACTGACTTGAGGTTTTGCGTTTGTGTTTGCAAATGTTGCGGTTAGCAAGAGTCGCCACCAACTTTTCTTTTATCTAAAAGGAAAGGTAAAAAAGCACAGGAAAGACCTTTGAGATGTTTTCTTGAGTTCGGGGGGTAGATTATGAAAAGGGAAGGTGCTAGCACCATTTTCATCCATGGTTTTCCATGGGCTCTTAGTTACTTGTTTAAATCACTTGCTTTGCTTTTGAAATTGTTTGAAATGGTGCTTTGTGTGGTTTTGAAATTTGCTTGGAAATGTTTTGAAAAGTGTATGTGTTTGTTTTTGAAAATAACAAGGATTATTTTGAAGTTGATCAAGTAACTAGAAGCTATCTACCTATGAATTTTTATTCCTTTGACATTGTTGATTTACCATTGATTTGGTAAACAACCCTATCTTTGGATGTTAAACGGGACGGGCGTGGGTCATCGTATGACCATGATAGCAATATTGCCAAGTACCTTAGCAAGTTCGAGGGACCAAGATCATTTGTTTTAGGCAACCTTTTGATAGTGTCATCGAGGGACTATGATCTTATTTTGTTTTGTTTTGTTTTGCCAAGATACTTCGCGTGCATACCATGGTCATTTTTGTTTAGGCAACCAAGTGGAGATACCTTAAGGGTGTTTGTGTGCAAGTGTATTTTATTGCATGCTTTTATCTTGAATTAGGATTTTATATTTCATTGATTTTATCTTGCCATACATATCCTAATTTGTAGAATTTATATTTGAAAGCAATAAAAATGCGGAAATGTAAAATCCTACGCTATTACAATATTTAGGGGGTGGGGGATACACACTTATAAATGGGGAATCCAACGAGAAAAATAAAGAAAAATAACAAGGGGAAGAAAAAGAGAAAGAGAGAGGGCTAGCGCGCTGCTGAGAAGAAGTCAGAAGTTCTGACCCAAGCCTGCTGCAGGATATCAACTTGTTAGTGAAAATGTATGAGTCAGAACTTCTGACTCTGGTGCCCTGCAAAACAGAAACCTGTTAGTGGGAAGGTCAAAAGTTCTGACTCCCATGCGCTGCAAAACATAAGTTTGTTAGTGGGGAAGTCAGAAGTTATGACCCTACTGAGAACACAAAAAATTTTAGAAGTCCTGATATCATTGATAACAAAACAGGACCCGGAAGTGCTGGCGTCAAAGTCAGAACTTGGTTTCCTATTATGCTAGTCAGAACATCTGCAATTTGGTTATTTCTCCCCAAAACAGAAGACATGCCTAAGACAGTCTCAGCAAGTGTCATAGATTTCAAAAGACAGAACCAAAAAGTCAGAGGCAGGTTCTGTACTGATTCACTTCCTACTTAAACATACAGATGCGTGAAAATCTCAAAACATGTACAGTAGCAGCAGCATGATATCTACATTGTGTTTTTTGAGCATGCAAATCTGATGATGTTTAAGCAGCGTGGTGAGAGTCAGCAGGTGCTTACCTTGCTGTTAGAATAAAAATCTGTGAGTTGGAGCTAGTCTTAACTCTAATGGTGTTCTGGACAGGTTCTTTTTTTGAATGGGTGGATGGAGAGTATGTATATATATGGTCATAAATTGTATAGGCGTTTTCTAGTCAAGAAGCAAATTGGGTACACATGAAGTTTGGAAGCAGGAGGTTCAAAGTTATGAAAGACTGGGAATTTTGGCAGAGTTTCACAATGTTTTCTTGCTAGAGTTTTCTGTTCTTCTTCTAGCAATTTTTCTGGGTTTTGGACCGGGGTTTTAAGTGGACAATGATGCTCTATTTATAGGAAAGGCTTTGTGAATTTTTAAAACGATTAAGTGGCGCCAATACCATGCAATAGGTGATGACTTGCTCTTAAAGGAAGTTCCTGAAAAGTTGTGATGATGGACAGGTTTTCAGCCTAGGCTGGAACAGTAAGCGAGAATTAAGGAAAAGTGAAACCTATAGGCGAAAAGTGGCGCATAGATCCATACCTAATCCTGCACGAGAGTGTTACTATGCCACACGTGGAGAGACCCCTTGGATGAATGCTCAAAAGTGGTTGTGAGCATTAATGAGCATTAAATGGTGATGAGATTTGTCAAAATCAGAAATCTTGCAACAAGAGATTTTGCATCATTACCTAAAACCTGAGTCAGCAGTTCTGCTTTACCAAAAAACAACGCAAACCAAACTCTGACCTTGGTCTCTTACTGCCTCAGCAAATTCTGAGGGTTTTCCAGACTTTCCAGCATGCTCCTTTTGATCTGCCTCTGAAAACTCTAGACTTAGAGATTCTGCTTCAGTATTATACCCAATCTGCTGATCCCATTACCTTTTGATCCCAGTACGTTCTGAAGGAGTTTCAGGCTTTGCTGCCTTCTTTGCATTTCTCTAGCAAACTCTGGCTGAACTTGCGTAACTGCTGAAAGAGCCATGTTCTGTTTAAAGATTACGTGTTGAACCACATTTACAACCCCTAACTGAGTTGGTGTAGCTGCTGAAGAGCCATATTCTGTTTAAAGATTATGTGCTGAACCACGTTTACAACCCCTAACTGAGTTGGTGTAGCTGCTGAAGAGCCATGTTCTGTTTGAAGAGTACTTGTTGAACCACGTTTGCAACTTCTGACCGTTTCTGCCTGGAGGTTGGTTCAGAAGTTCTGAAGTGCCACCTTCTTAAACACCCCTTTTTTTAAGGAAAATTCTAAGTATTTAGAATTTAACTTTTTCCACGGTAAAAAATTGACTTTTGAGATTGCAAATGACCACTTTGCTCTTGTAAATGGTTTACTTGGAAAGGAATGATGATTCAGGGCTTGGATTTGTTTAAGAGGAACTCTAAGAATCCAGGATGATTTCCTGAAGAACGAGAGGGCAAATTTGGGGGTACAACAGCTGCCCCTGTTCAATCTTCTTGAACCTGAAGAGTTAGATTGGCGAGTTTTGCCATTTGTGACTCGAAGGTAAGAGATGATTGGACACTAGAGTGCCCAATAAATTTGCACTCGAAGATGAATTGTGAATGGGCTTATAGACGCCATTTGGAGAAATGGCGAAGATTTACTGGAGATGGGCTTGTAGATGCTGTTGTACCCCAAAATTTTCCCTCGCATTTTACCACAAGAAATCTCAGCTTCAGGCGTTTCCTGATTTTTTCAGATTGGCTCAAGAATCGGTCAAACAGACTTTTTTCGTCAGTCAGACACAATTAGGGTTTTACTGGTTTTCATGGCTCTAGAACAGTTCACACAATTGGCTTAGGGTTTTGGTTGATTCTGGCTCAATTTTGATCAGGCGAATGTTCGTTGGCATTTAATCAGGAATTAAGGTTTTATGGGCATATTCTCAGAAAGATTAAAATTCCACAGCACTTTGCAAGTTATTCCGAGATTCGGGTTGAATTCGCATTATTTTGATTTAATCAGTAAAAGAGGCGGTTGGTTTGAATTCATGTTAGTTTGTTTGAGCCAGTCAAAAGAAATACGCAGTTCGGATTTACAGTGTTTGTTGAAAATCAGTGAAGAGGGAATGCGCCTGTTTGGTTTGTTTCGGTTAACTGTTACTTTGCTTTGGATATTGGAAAGGCCAGGATTAACTGATCAATTACTAAGACATTGTTTTATTTAAATTATTTCTTATTCTAAATTAAGTGATTGAAATTTATTTTTCAATTATTTTAATTCAAAGAGTTTTAAATAATAAATAAACAATAAAGAGAAAAACAGAATTAATCGGATAATGGAAACTTTTATTTATTCTTAAATTAACTGTACAATTATTGTTTATAATTTAATTACAAACAATGGTTTTACATCAATTTAAATTTAAATAAAAAAATGAAAACTATCCTATTTCTTCTAATTTTTCAGTCTTCATTTAGTACCCCTCTCCATTCAATTATTCATCTGCAAAAAGAAAAGAAGAAAAGTCAGTGACTGATAAATAAATAAAGACAGATAAAAAGAAATTCATCATTAAGGGCCACTGATTGGGATCAGTTAACCCTCTCTGCAAATCACGGTATTTCTCCCGGTTCACAAAGAGGGAAGAATTTTATGCAAAGTTGAGAAAAAATGCAAAGTGTCAAAATGCATAAATGCAAAATGTCAAACTGCATAGTTCAGAAACAAGTTCAAACCCAACTGAAAAAATCCAAATTGCAACTTTCTGTCAAAATGCAAAGTGCAATTTACTGTCAAAATGCCAAGAAGTCTACTCAAAGCTGTCAAGTTACTGCACAAGGATATCAAAGAAGATAAAAAAGTACAAAGGCTGTCAAAGAAGATATAAATATGCAGAGGAAATCTTTTATGCAAGCAAGCTATATTTTTCATCATTTCCCAATGGCCCTTTCAGAAAGTACAGAAAAGAAACATATTTTAACATATCCAACTGTACTGAGAGAGAAGAGTGGAGAGATAAGGAGCAGGTTTTTAGGCTTTAGGCAGGCATAGATAGAAAGATATACAAAAGAGCAAAACACAGTAAGAGAAAAAGAGGACAAAACCTTCACCAAAATAAGGGAGAAACCAATACAAAGAAGGAGATACAAACTCCCACTGCATAAAACCTCATAACCTCCAAACACATAAAAAAAAAGCTCAATCCAAGTCCATAACCTCAAAAACACATAACCTGCAATGAGCCATACTGCATAAACGATAAAACAACAAAAACCATTACCTACTGTCAAATGCATAGAAAACCTGCTAGGCCTCAAGCCTAAACCAATATACAAACCTGCAAGAGAACCAATTCAAAGCCTAACCACATAACTCCTGTCAAACAATAACCTGCCTTAAACCAGCACAGTCCTTAGCCTAACATGAAGCCAAACATGAAAAACCTGCATTAGCCTTATCACCATCAAGCCTCAAGCCTCACCATACTGTCAAAACCAAACCTGCAATGGCCTAAACTCAACCTTGCCTAAACAAAAATGAACCTCAAGCAAAAGTAACCTGCCTAAGCATCCAACCTGATATCCAAAACCACACCAGCATAAGCCCCTGTAAGACCAGTTGAACCAACCAATAACCTCCAAAGCCCTTAGTAAAGAAACATCATCGGGCAAAAACAAGCATTCAAAAGCATACTGATACCAAGGAATTCAGAAGTGTACCAAAAGCCCCTCAGTGAAAGAACATCATTGAGCAAAAGCGTTGAATTCAAAACCAACATTCAGAAGCACGTATACAAGGCCCTCAGAACCCTAGGTTCATCCTTGGGCAAGGAAGTAGCAAAAGAAGGCAAGCTCAAGGCAACAAGTCAGAAGAAGAGGAAAAGCAATAAGCAACTAAGGAAACTCAGTGTCAAAACCCTCGAGCCCTCAGTGAGAACTCATCATTGGGCAAAAAGCAACATAAGCAAGCATCTCAACAAACGTTCAAGGCAACAAGCATACATTGGTAAAGAATAAGAAGAAAGAGGCAAATTCGAAAATAAGGTTTTCAGTCAAGTCATCATCATGAAACCCTAGGCAAAAGAGGTAGTACAGAAATACCAGGGAGCTCAAAGCGTAAACATCAACACCCTCCGCTCGTCAAGCCTCCTGAGCACTTCCATTTTCCTCCTCCCCTCTGTCAAGGTAGTTTTCGTTTTCTCCTTTCCTTTCATACCTCACATAAGACAAGCAAAAACGCATTAAAACATAGAATCGGACTCAACAAATCAGAGAACCTTAACATGCAAATCTAAATGTTTAACGAATTTGAGACATTCTGTTACCTTGGTTCATCGTTGCCTAAGCGAACGTGAGGAGGAGGACGAGGTAGTGCTGGTGGCTGAGGCAAAAGATTCACGCTGAGCACTCAGAAGCAAACGAGGAAGATGAAGATGAACGGAACCTCCATGAATGCGCCGCTGTACAAACCCTAGACTGAAGACAAAAACCTCAAACCCTAAAACACTTGTTTCAACTCTGGGCCTAACCTTTTTTCCAACGCCCGAAGCCCAATGAATTCCCATTCAAAAGCCTTAATCTCTTTTATTATAAAAACAAATTTTTAACTTACCTTTTTATATATAAACAAATTTATTTTATTAATAAATTAAATACTAACTTTTCTTTTTATATATAACATCTTAAAACAATATATTCTTTTTCTAACTCAATATATTTTTTAATAAAAATACACTCTTGTTAATATACATAATTAATTGAAAATATATCTTTTCTTTAAACATATAATTAAAACACTTTTCTATATACCTAATTTAGTTAATTTTAAAACACTTTTGAATACATATATTAAACACATATACATAGAAAATACATTTTTATTGCACCATATAATAAATATTGAAAATACTTTTCATTTGTACATAACGAATGAAAATACCTTTTTTCTAATTTAATTTCTTAAACACTTAATAAAAATACTTTTTTGTATACATAATTAAAACTTAGAAATATTTTCTTTTCTTAAAACATCATTTTTATACATAATTTAATCCTTGATTTTTTATTTAAAAATACTTTTTGTATATAATAAACAAATACATTTTGATACATAATATAATTGAAAACATTTTCTTTTCATTAAAACTTTCTTTTCATACATATCAAAATACAAGATTACAAGACTAATTAATTAAATGAACATTTAATTTTTCTTTAGGTTAAAACAATACCTTAATACACATTAATTTCACATTGTCACACCTGTAAATAATCACGTACGCATATACTTGTACACTTACACAATACATTCACATTGCTCCTATACACGTTTGTTTATCTTATACATTGATATTTGTCATTTACATTTGATCGCAAATTCGATTTGGTTGTAACTTATTGGATACTATAAGTCTCATCCCCATTCGTGAATATTGTACCCCCACTCCCGGATACTTATTTTGTAATAGCGTAGATTTTACATTTCCGCAACTTACAGTTTTCCAATTATACCATGGTTAGACCTAGGGTTTGCATGTACATAAAATCAAACGCTAGATAATCTAATACAAGACAAATACATGAAATCAATACACAATCACACTGGCACCCCCTAGGGTAATCCCACATGTTGCCTTCCAAAATGGGCCATGCTTGCACGTCGAGTTTCTTTGGCAAAACGAATTCAAATGATCATAAGTCTCTCAAAGTGTTGCCTAAACGGAATGATCAAGTCCCTTCAAAGCAAATTGCCAAAGACACTTGGCATCATTGCATTCATGGTCCATACGATGACCCGCGCCCGTCCCGAATAAACTTCCTAAACGCAAGATTGTCCACCAATTTCAATGGTGGAACAAAATTGTTAAAAAGGGTTGAAAACATAGAGAAAACCTTTGAGTACAATAGGGTAGACAAAACTCTTAGTTACTTGAGATCAACTTGCAAAAACACTTGCCTTCTTTTCAAAAAACACAATCCACAACACTTTCTAACAAACTCTCAAAAACATTTGAAACATCTTTTCGAAAAGATACACACTTTTGTAAAACACTCAAACATGAGTCAAATACATTGGTTGCCTGGGACAAGGCATCTCTTCAAAAACATTTTCAAACACACACACACACACACACCATTTTCAAGCAATCGAAAATCAAGGCAAGTGATCTAAAAAACCAAGTAACTAAGAGCCCATGGATAACCATGGATGAAAGGGTGCTAATACCTTCCCTTTTCATAATCTACCCCCCGGACCCACGAAATATCTCAAAAGGTTTTTGCTGTGCTTTTTCAACCTTTCCTTTAGGATAAAATAAAAAGTCGGTGGCAACTCTTGCTCAACCGCACAAGTGCGAATACGAACACAAAAACACTAGTCAGTTCTCCCACCGTATCACAGAACTGGCGACTCTGCTGGGGATTGGAATTTAAAAGTGGAGTTACCTTAGGGTTTAGATCACCTTTACTTTCTTGCTTTGATTGACTTGATTGCTTTATCTTTTGGGTTCTTGTTTGGGTTTGTTGTAAATCCTCCACCCGGATTTGGGGCACCTTTTTAGGTAAATAGCAAAAAACTACGAGGGAACTGTGCGGGGTATACCGACATGGTTGAAGCAGTAAGCTATGTTAGTGCGACATATTTGTGAGTACCGATAACCCTTGAGTAGTCAAGGAGAGTACGGGGCCGCTGTGTGATGTCATGAAGCACTAACGAACTCTTAGAACCTTAATTGACCATCTTAGCCTTTTTAGGGGTAGTGAGATGACCGACTTCGGTGCAGTTCGAAGTTGGTAGATCCTCGATACTACACTCTTTTGAGGATTGTTTTCTTGGAATATTTAGGTCGCCAGTAAGTGGCTAAACCGAAACAATGAACATAGAAAACAATCCGATGATATTGAGCTCCTTAGAACCCGGTTACTTTTGATAGGACAGGTTTTAACCAACAAACTGAAAGAGGGTAGTACCGGAACCTCATGCAAGCCTAAACCTAAGGACTTGTTTGCTTTGTGTGAATATGTTTGCCTGTATATACACTCACTTGCTTGTGCATACATGTACATAACATCATAACATCATACCATAGCATTTTCAATAACCATTTCAAGGATCTCGAGGGTTCTTTTTGATGCAGGGATACGTTGAACCAGACATCTACCAAGGGGCAAGAGGTTTTCTCCTCTAAAACAAAGTTCTCCAGTCAAAGTTCAAGAACAACAACTTGAATCAGTGGCTATGACCCACTCGACATGGTGAGCTTGATTCTCGTGGAAGGACGTCCACCGGTGCAGAGATCTCCAATCCAAGAGCAGAGTTCAACCTCTAACATTTTCTTGTGTTTACCCCAAGAGATCCTTGAAAGCATGCATTCACATATCATGCATTGCATTTTGACAGTCTTTCCTTTTTCAGGTTTCCTTACTCTCCTGCTGTTTATTTCAGCAAGAGATGGATTTAGAAAGGTCTGTTAAAGACATCCAAGACCAGACTGCTCAACTGCAAGAGATGTTCCTGAACTTGTCTCTGGGGCAAGAAGAGATGAAAGCTCTCCTCACAAAGGGCTTAGAGAATTCCAACAATGCCAGGAGTGACCAGCTTGCGGAGCTGCAGTTTGATCTGACAACCTTGAGGACCCAAATGATGGGACAGTTGGTGGGCCAGATGGCTCTCATCCAAGACCTATCCCAAAGACAAGAGGAACTCAGAGTTCTTGTCCGCTAACTTCTTCCAAACAACCAACTGGGGCAAGCATCTGAGGTTGAAGAGCAAGTCACCGCTCAGCCTCCCGCCACTCAAGAAGACAAGGGGAAAACTCCTTTGCTTGCTTCAGGGTCACAAACCCATCAACAACCTCGCCAGCGTCAATGGGGTAATCGGCGTAAGCAAGAAACGTCGGGAAGACAGTTCACGGAGACTGAAATACCATCATTCTTTATACTGAAGCGTCTGTTGGAGGTCAACTTGCTTACCTTGAAGGACCCTCCTTAGAAGCCCAATATCTCCTCTCTTCACTATCATCCCGACGCATTCTGTGTTTACCACTCCTACAGCCCGGGACACGACACCAACGACTGTTGGGCCTTGAAGAACAAGATTCAAGATCTGATCGACATTGGGGTGCTGGAATTCATGCCAGACGGCGAGATGAAAATCTTCCGTTAAAGGGTTCTCCACTTGAAGTGACGAAGCTCAAGCTGAAAGACTTTTGCTTCTTTTTGAATTTTCGAAGTTGTAATTTCTTTTGCTGTCAAACAATTATTTGTTGATGTTAAACTCTGTTTTCATTAATGCATCGCATATGTTTGTCTTGAATTCATCCATTCGTTTCACTACTCTTATGCTTTTCTTTATGATATTTGACTCTTGATAAAAAGCTGTGAGCCTTTAGAGGGAGGATGACGAAACAATACCATGATCTTATACAGTATGCTTTTGAACAGACCTTGCTGATGATGTACAGGCATTTCTTTCAATTCCCAAACACTGGAGTTATAAGGAAGTTAATCCCTAGTCAACCCATTCGAGCCAAAGAAGTAGGAGTTTTCTGTTATAAACGATCAAAACCTTTGATATAAACCTGGGGCAGGGTAGTATCTCAGTTAATTCAAAAGAAAATGCGCATTGAAGTCGCAAACTCTCAGTTCTTAATACAATGAACGACGTCGGAAAAGAAAACATTCCGTTGGAATCAAAAGACAAGGGTGGTTCCCTATCACATAGACAGTCAATCTCTCAAAAGTGAAAAGCCCACTAAGCCAAAACCTATAAAGGAGGCTTAAGAAAGCTGGGGCATCCCGCTGACAGTAATCCCGGAAAATGGGAACAGTCAGGCAAAAGTGAGGGATAACAAATCAAAATCAAAATAGTGAGGTAATTACAAATCCTCAACAACATGAAAAGTGTTGGAAAAGAAAAAAGGAGATGATGACTGTCTCCCCAAATGCAACTGGTGAACTATCGCCCAAAAGTCGTTCCAAACTCAAAGCAGAGTGTGACGCACAATTAACTGAGCTTAGGTTGAAGGACATCACGAAGAGCGGGTGGGTACAAATATACTTTGAGCCTTTATCCTTTGTTTCTTAAACCGTGAACCAGGCCACGTTACAACCCTTCAAAAGTCCTAATTGAAGTATGGGTTATTTCGAAAGCATACTGTTACAAAAGGTATCCTGACTCCTGTAAGGCTTTACTCTAAATCTTGTGTTGATTTGTCTCACAAAAAGTTTTCTGTTAAAAAACGCATTTTTCAAAACTTCGAGACAAACATAAACTTCGCATTACTTGAATATCATTGTCTGCAGTTGGCTTTTTGTTTGACAGCGAAGAAATTCATACAGCGAATGTTCGGAGGAACGAAAACTCTCTCAGTGAGCAAAATCACCTCAAAGGGACGACACTTCCATTACAAATCTCCTATCAGCAAGGGGCATGACATGTCACAATTCAATTAACCTGGGGCAGTCCAGTCAAGGTCCAACAGATCTTTCAAAGTTCAGTTAACCTGGGGCAGTCCAGTCAAGATTTCAAGAAATCTCTCAATATGCAGAGTAATCTGATTCAAGACTCCTTCTCCACCACTTGGGGCATTCGAATATCAAAAGTGTTCAACAAATCAATTATCACATTTCCAGACTCGATTCCTGTATCTAGCCAGGGCACGTCTGAAGAGTTTGAAGATTCGATTCCTGTATCCAGCCAGGGCACATCTATCAACTACAATATTTCCAGATTCGATTCCTGTATCCAGCCAGGGCATATCTATCAACTATCACCCTTTCAGATTCGATTCCTGTATCCAGCCAGGGCATGTCTGAAGAATTCCAGATCAACACCTGTAACAACCCAGGAAAACATGGGAGGCTTCTTTTCAAAAAACACAATCCACAACACTTTCTAACAAACTCTCAAAAACATTTGAAACATCTTTTCGAAAAGATACACACTTTTGTAAAACACTCAAACATGAGTCAAATACATTGGTTGCCTGGGACAAGGCATCTCTTCAAAAACATTTTCAAAAACACACACACACACACACCATTTTCAAGCAATCGAAAATCAAGGCAAGTGATCTAAAAAACCAAGTAACTAAGAGCCCATGGATAACCATGGATGAAAAGGGTGCTAATACCTTCCCTTTTCATAATCTACCCCCCGGACCCACGAAATATCTCAAAAGGTTTTTGCTGTGCTTTTTCAACCTTTCCTTTAGGATAAAATAAAAAGTCGGTGGCGACTCTTGCTCAACCGCACAAGTGCGAATACGAACGCAAAAACACTAGTCAGTTCTCCCACCGTATCACAGATGCCATCCAAAGGTGATTGTTTGACAAGCAATGGACTAAGTCTGAACCTGATTTTTTTTACTGGAATAGAATCAAAATAAATCTTGGAGTGATTTATCTGAACCAGGAGAAATATCTACCAGAAAGAGTCAGGATAAACCATTGAGAGATTTAAACTGAACGGGTAGAGGCCTTTGAATTTTCTTTAACCGGAAGGAAATCAGAAAAAATCTTAGGATCGATTTAACTGAACCAGATAAGAGTCTTGGAATATCTTCAACCGGAATAAGAATCAGAGATCTTAGTGTCGATCTGACTGAACCAGAGAAGGTCTTGAATTAACTTTGACTGGATAAGAATCAGAAAAATCTTAGGATCGATTTAACTGAACCAGATAAGAGTCTTGGAATATCTTCAACTGGAATAAGAATCAGAGAAATCTTAGTGTCGGTCTGACTGAACCAGAGAAGGTCTTGAATTAACTTTGACTGGATAAGAATCAGAAAAATATTAGGATCGATTTAATTGAACCAGACAAAAGTCTTGGAATATCTTCAACTGGAATAAGAATCAGAGAGATCTTAGTGTCGATCTGACTGAACCAGAGAAGGTCTTGAATTAACTTTGACTGGATACAAATCAAAAAAAATCTTAGGATCGATTTAACTGAACCAGATAAGAGTCTTGGAATATCTTCAACTGGAATAAGAATCATAGAGATCTTAGTGTCGATCTGACTGAACCAGAGAAGGTCTTGAATTAACTTTGACTGGATACGAATAAAAAAAATCTTAGGATTGATTTAACTGAACCAGATAAGAGTCTTGGAATATCTTCAACCGGAATAAGAAATAGAGAGATCTTAGTGTCGATCTGACTGAACCAGAGAAGGTCTTGAATTAACTTTGACTTAAAAGGTAACGAAGGAATATTTGACGATTACTACTCCAAAAGATGATAACCTTTATCTGTCGATCGATCTTTCCTGAAAAGGTAACGAGTTAGTTGTATGCAATATCATGATGTATGCGTTGCGTAACGATGTTATCGAAATAAATGAGATTTATGTTATACGTATTTTATCATGTATGTAAATAGGAGGTATGAAATGTGAAATGTTAAAGAATGTATTTTTGTCTGGGAGAATAAATCCTTGACAAATGTCAGGGAGTTTGTTAAATCTTGGACTGCTGTTGAAGAGTATGTGTGTCTTCAAACTTTGCTTAGAATGTTTCCACCGGGGATTCCTGTTTTGTTGTTTGAGGAGAACTCCACTGGAAAATATTGAAAACTCTGTGGGAGCATGTTTATTCCTTCTTGGAAAAAAAAGTTTAGGAGTCTCGGTTGTCCGTTTCTCTACTGGGGAGTCGAAGTTGAACTGATATCTGGTCGGGTCCAGGTTTCATAGTAACTTGCTGGGGATTTTAGAGTAGTCTACTGGGGAAGAGGGGTTGTGGTCCTCTGATGGGTAGTGGTCGGAGAGGCAAACTCAAGCTGGGGATTTCTGTCATTTGTTGGGGAAATAAACCTTGTTGCTTAGTCTGTTAGAGAGGTGACGACTTCATTGGGGGAAAGTCTTCAAGGATTCTTGAGGTTGTCTCAGCTGGGGAAAGGTGTTCAAAGATTAAACTCTGGCTGGGGAGTCATCCTATGAGAAGGGTTGTTGGGGAGATTTATCACTGCCCTTAGCAACGAGTGTTTGTGGCATTACCTGGAAATGCTTGACTGTATGTAAACCTTTGTCGGGATTGACGTTCAATGCCCCAAGTGACGGAGATGGAGACTTGCCCCTGGTTACTCTGCAATTCTTGAAATATTTTCTTGGAATCTTGACTGGACTTCCCCATGTGTGCTGGATAGCGACATGTCATGTACCCTTATTGATAGGAGATCTGTCAATGGAACTGTCATCCTTTTTTTAAGTGATTTTATTCACTGAGAGGTATTTCGTTCATCGGATATTCGTTGTGTGAATTTCTCCGCTGTCAAACAAATAGCCAAATGCAAACAGTGATATTCAAGTAATGTAAAGTTTATGCTCGTCTTGAAGTTTTGAAAAATGCATTTTTAGCAAGAAATTTTTGTAAGAAAAATTTAACTTAGGATTTTGAGTAAAGCCTTACAGGAGTCAGGATACCTTTTGTAACAGTATGCTTTTGAACTAACCCATGCTTCAATTAGGAATTTTGAAGAGTTGTAACGTGGCTTGGTTCACGGTTTAAGAAACAAAGGATAAAGGCTTAAAGTGTATTCGTACCCACCCATTCTTCGTGATGTTCTTCAGTCCTAAGCTCGGCTAATTGTATGTTTGAACTCCAATTGAGTCTGGAATGACATTTTGGTGATGGTTCAAACAAGTTAAGTTTATTGGAAGGCAATCAGTTTTTCATTTCTTCCATGTTGTTGAGGATTTGTAGTGACCTCTTTCTTTTGATCTGTTATCCCTAATTTTTGCCTGATTGTTCCTGTTTTGAGATTACAGTCAGCGGGATGCCCTAGTTTTCTTAAGTCTCCTTTGTAGGTTTTGACTTAGTGGGCCTTTCTTTTTGAGAGATAATGACTGCCTGTGTGATAGGGAACCATCACCGTCTTTTGATTCCAGAGGAATGTTTCTTGACGTTATTTGTTGTATTACGAGATGAGAGTTTGCGGCTAAACGCGCTTGTGAATTAACTGAGAGACTACCCTGCCCCAGGTTTTGTTTAAAGGTTTTAATTTTGTGAAGAAGAAAAACTTCTACTTCTTTGGCTCGAAGAGGTTAACTAGGGATTATCTTCCTTATAACTCCAGTGTTTAGGATTTGAAAGAACGCCTGTACATCGTCAGCAAGGTCTGTCCAAAAGCATATTGCATAAGATTATGGCATTGTTTTCGTCATCCTCCCTCTAAAGGCTTGTAACTTTTAGTAAGATTTAAATGTTATAAGAAGCATAAAAAGCATAGTTTAAATATAGTGAAAACGAAAGGATAAATTCAAGACAAACATATGCAATGCATTAATGAAACAGAGTTTGACATTAATAGATAATTATTTGAATAACAAAAGAAATTACAATTGAAAATTCAAAATGAACAAGAAGACTCTTTGCTTGAACGTGTCACTTTAGGTGGTGAACCCTTGAGGGATAACAGAAGAACTCAATCTGACCGTCTTATGTGAACTCCAGCATTCCTCCATCAATCAACTCTTGGATTTTATTTTTCAAAGCCCAACAGTCATTCGTATCATGCCCAGGATTATTGGAGTGGTATGCGCATAATGCATTGGGATGATAACTAGGAGCAGAGGTATTGGGATTCCGAGGAGGATCCCTTAATGTGATCAGCTCTACCTTCAACATGTGTTGTAGCGCTTGAGACAGCGACATTTTGAGTTTTGTAAACTGCCTTTTAGGCTCGCTTTTCCTTTGCTGATTTTCCGGTTGATGTTGACGAAGTTGTTGTTGGGCTCGTGACTTGGAAGCCAATTGGGAAGGTTTTCTCTCCTTTAAATTAGCTTCTTGTCCCATGGGAGGCTGAATGATAACTTGATCCCCAACTCTAGATGTTTGCCCCATTTGGTTACATCCGTCTTGACGAAGCTTGTTGATGAGGACCCTTAACTCTTCTTGTCCTCGAGCCAGGCTTTGAATAAGAGCCATCTGGCCCACCAGTTGTCCCATCATCTGGACTTTCATTGTTGCCATTTCAATTTGTAGCCTTTCCAACTGATCATCCTTGGTGCCTTCCGGATTCCCCATGACCATGCCCCTTGTGAGGAGAACCTTCACCTCTTCTTGCCCCTTGGATAGTGTGATACGGTGGGAGAACTGACTTGAGGTTTTGCGTTTGTATTCGCAAATGTTGCGGTTAGCAAGAGTCGCCACCGACTTTTTATTTTATCCTAAGGAAAGGTTATAAAGCACAGCAAAAACCTTTTGAGATGTTTTCTTGGGTTCGGAGAGTAGATTATAGAAAGGGAAGGTATTAGCACCCTTTCTATCCATGGTTATCCATGGGCTCTTAGTTACTTGCTTAGATCACTTGCCTTTTGTTTTCAATTGTTTTAAATGGTGCTTGAGTGTGTGGGTTTGAAAATGTTTTGAAAAGAGGCCAATGTGGTGGCAACCTTTGTAATGATCCATGTGGGGATGTATACAAAGATGTATGTCTTTTGAAAAAGTTTTCATTTGTTTTTGAAAGTTGTTTTGAAAGTGTAGTGATGTGTGATTTTGAAATTAGGCAAGTGTTTTGTTTTGCAAGTTGATTCAAGTAACTAAGAGGTTATCTACTCCTAAATTTCTCAAAAGATCATTGCTATACTTTAACCCTTTTAACAAGTTTGCTCCACCATTATATTTGGTGGGCAACCTTGTGTTAGGATGTGAAAGGGACAGGCGCGGGTCATCGTTTTAGACCATAATTGCAACGGCGTTAAATGTCTTTGAGCAATTTCTTTAAGGGACTTGATCATTTGTTTTTTGTTTGTTTTGAAAAGTTTTGTCGAGGGACTATGATCATTCAAATTGTTTGCTTTGCCCAAAGAAGTTCAACATGCAATATGGCCCATTTATTTGAAGGCAACAAGTGGAATACCCTAGGGGGTGCAAGTGTGATTTGTGTGTCCATTTTCATGCTTGTTTATTAGGTCAAACTATTTTTTATCGTTTTTCGCATACAAACCCTAATTCTAACATGTTATCATTAGAAAGCAATAAAGTGCGAAATTAAAATTACTAAGCTATTACAAAACCAAATATGGGAAGGGGGGTACAAATGTTCAAATGGGGATGTTGACAAGAATTTAAATCTAAATTATTACATCATTTGAATATTTGCAATTTAAATAATGTACAAAAATTAAACAAAAATGCAAGATGCATAAAAATGTTTTGTACATGTATGGAAAAATATTATTTATGTAAAAGAGAAAGGAAAATAAAAAATGTATTATTTTTTGGAGTATTTTGAATTTAGGGTAAAAACCCTAATTTTAAAGAAAAGGTATTATTTTCTAATTTAATACAACTATTTATTTATTATTTATAAAAATAAAACAAAATGAAGTGTATTATGGAAAAAGGTATTTTTATATCAAATATTAATAAAAATGAAAAAATTCAAGTATTTTTATATTTTATCTTAAATATATTAATAATCACATATATATATATATATATATTAAACCCTAAATATGTATTATACACAAAATAAGTATTTATTTAATATTTTAATAAAATAAATAAAAGAGTATTTTTTTTGTGTGAAATATTTTCAGAAGGTAAATAAAAATAAAAATGTATTTACACCATTTTTTCTATTTTATTCTAATAATGGTATATATATATATTATGCATAAATAAAGAAACAAATCAAATAAATATGCCATAAATTCAGAAAATGATGGAAAAAATATTTTTAATTTTTTAATGCCATGAGAAAAAATAAACAAAGTCAACCAAAAAAGAAAAAGTCAAAAATGTTAAAAAATGAACAAATGGGCTCAGGGGGGTGTGAATCAAAAAAGATGGTGTGAAAATCAAAATAACACAGGCCCAGCCCACTCCACTCCTTCTTCAACCTCCAGCTTCAAACATTTGAAAAAACGCGCGCCCCTGTTCTTCAATGTCTAACTCCTGATTCTTGGCTTTTCAGCAAAAACTCATAACACAAGAAATGTTCAGCATGAAGAGACGGTTTCAACCATATAAATAACTTGACCTATCTCTCTAAGATGAGGGAGAATTTCTCCTCCCCCAATTTCTGACCTAACTTTTCATCAATGTTCAGACATGAAATTCTCTAAGCACACGAAACATAAATGAAATCTAATCATATGAGCGTGTTCAGGGCTATGATTGTGACATGTTTTCTTCAAAAAACTAAAGCTAACAATGCCTAATAAGAGAGATAGAACTCCATGAATATACCTGTTCAGTTGGAATCGAGCTTGGCAATGGAGGATGTTTCAGAGTGAAATGATGACTTGTATAGCTTCCTTGAAGTGTAAGGATGCTTTTCCAAGTCCTACTTTATCTTGAAACTCCCTGAATCGAGCTAGTGAACTCCAACTGCAAAACAGAAATTTAAAAATGGTGAAGTGGCTTGGAGGTGTTACAGGTCAGGTTTAAGGACAGGGTTAGCTTGCATATGTTGTAAGGAAGGTAGAGGAACAAGTTTGGACAAGAATGCTCGAAGGGATTGAGAGATAGCACTCAATCTGCAGGGCTTCCCCTGTTTGTGCAGTTTCAAGGTGATTTTGAGATGGAGGATGCTTGGGAGGTTCAGGACTCGTGCCAAAGCTTGGGTATGTTCTATGGAATGTGTTTGATAGCTTTTGTGTTGTGTGTCTATGCTGAAGAGAGAGTTGGCATAAGTTATGGACCTTTCTTCACACTTAAGCTACAAAGTGCAACTTGGCTCTCTAGGTCAGTACAGGCCCTCCCACTATGCTGCTATCCCTTGCCTTGATCAGTGCAATTTGCTCACAAACTTGTGCCAAGAAGATCTTGATTGTACCACTTGGATTGTAAACTTGACATAAAGTTCTTCTTTTCAAGAATGGAAATAATGCTTTTTCTAGTTTAGGCTTAATTCCTTGTGTAATGACCAAAGGCTTAGAATAACAACTTGGTTCAATGGTTTTGCATTAAATTAAGGAGTGTAATTTGGTTTAGGGACCTGTAAAGTAGCACAAACTATGCTGAGTTCAAATTTGCAAAGTTTATGAACATGTTTTGATGAAGAACAAAAGTGAATTCTTGCCAACTTGTGAAATTCGAATCTCTCAAGTTATGAGGTTGTTTGATGAGTTCTTGGACATTTTGGAAAGCTTGGAATGCGTACTACAATCCATATTTGAAATGCAAATTAAAATTCCAAGTGGAAGGGTATGAAAAGTGGCCTTGAAGTGGGGTAGAAAACCTTGTCAAAATAGGTTAAATTTCACTAAGTTAAAAAATGGTTTAGTGCCCTTATTCAAAAAATTGTAACTTGAGATGCAAGCTTCAAATGAGAAAACTTTGTGAATCAAAGTTGTAGATTATGCAACAAGCTACAACTTTCATGTTTTGACTTTTGTTTGAATCCAAATGGATCATGGTGAAAAGATGGGGCAAAGTTGGGAAAAAATTAGGGTTTTTCATAACTTAGAAAAATTCTAAGTTATGAAAAATTCCATTTTCAAGCCCTAATTTGCATTTTGAGATTTCTTGGTGAACAAGTTTCATGATTTGGCATATTTTGATGAAAAATGAATCTTGACTCTTGATTTTGACCAAAAAAGTCAAAGTTTGACTTTTCAGTATACAGTCAAAATTGATCAATTGACTGGGAAATTCAACTGTCAATCTTGTGTACTTGGGATCTTTTGAGCTTGATGAATGTGTAAAGACCATTTCATTGAGTCCTTGAGGCTATATGTGAGCTTGATTTGCCATTGGCTAGGTCAAACAGTCAAAAATTGCCTTTGTGCAGTCAAAACCCTAAAAATGACCATTTTGCCCTTTTGGTGATCTGATCAAATTTCTTGTGGAATTGTGATCCAAACTTGATCAAATGGTCCATAGGAGTTCATAATGTTGATGTGGGTCAAATTTCATGAGATTTGACTGTCAATTGGCCACAGTTGACTTTTTCCCCAATACAGTTGATTTCTAGGTCATCTGTCTAATTGACTGGGCAAAACTTGGAATCAAGACTTGAAACTTGGTATGGAGAAACTTGAGAGTCCAATATGAAGCATGAAAGTCATCTTAGGCATTTTAGGTCAAAACATCCTTGGGCAAACACAAACCCTAATCTGAGTCCACAATGCAAGGAGAAGTCTTGAGCAGAGAGAACCCTAATTGGATCTTGATCTTCAAAGGTCTTGTGATGAGAAAATGTTGAGGAAATGAGAGGGCAAATTTTGGGGTACAACAGTTGCCCCTGTTCAATCTTCTTGAACCTGAAGAGTTAGATTGGCAAGTTTGCCTTTCGTGACTCGAGGGTAAAAGGAGATTGGACACTAGAGTGCCCGGAAATTTGCACTCGCATGCTGGAGTCTCGACAATGTGGTGTCGGGAATGGGCTTATAGATGCCATTTGGAGAGATGGTGGATAGGGAGATGGGCTTATAGATGCCATTTGGAGGTGTTGATCGCATAAGAGATTCCTTAGCGAGAACTTGTGTATTTGAGGAAGGAGGATGTTTTCCTGGCTTGTTACAGGTGTTTGATCTTCAGTCTCCTTATGCAGATATGCCCTGGCTAGATACAGGTATCGAATCTACAGTTAGTTGCTCACAGATGTGCCCTGGCTGGATACAGGAGTCGAATCTGGGAATGGTCGTTAATAGATGTGCCTTGGCTGGATACAGGAATCGAATCTGCGAACTCTTCAGACGTGCCCTGGCTAGATACAAGAATCGAGTCTGGAAACGTGGTCAACAGATATGCCCTGGCTGGATACAGGAATCGAATCTGGAGATGTTGTAGTTGATAGATGTGCCCTGGCCGGATACAGGAATCGAATCTTCGAACTCTTCAGACGTGCCCTGGCTAGATACAGGAATTGAGTCTGGAAACTGATCACTCTCAGATGTGCCCTGGCTAGATACAGGTATCGGATCTGGAATTGTGACAGTTGAAGGTAGTTGTTTTTGGGATTGTCTTTTTCCTGAAAAGGCAAAAAACGTAAGTTGTATGCAATGTCATGATGTATGATATGCATATTGTCATGATACTCAACATGAGATGTTGTATGCGTTCCATCATGTATGTAAGCAAGATGTATGAAAATATAAAATGTTTATGAATGTAATTTCGTCTTGGGGAAAATAAATCCTTGACGAACGGCCGGAGAATCGCTCTGTGGAAGAGATATTTGGCCGAAGTTTGATGAGAGGCCTGCTGAGGACTTTAACGATGGATTCCGCTGAGGATAATGATGATAAACTCCGCTGGGGAACTCCAAAGATAAACTCTGCTTGGGAATACCAAAGATAGACTTCGCTGGGGATTGAAGGAACTTTGCCGAGAGCGGTCTTCCGTGGCTTTTAGCTGAGGATAACCCAGTTATAAGTCCTTGTGAGGAAATAACTCTAAATAAAACTCGGGCGAGACGTCCGTTCTTCGCAGGGGATAAGCTTGCAGAATCTACTGGGGATGAGCTTTAAGACCTGCCGGGGAATGTTGTGCCTTTTCGGGATCGACGGGGAATCAACTCCGCTTGGGGAAAGTACTACTGAACCTTGTTTTACTCTGCGGGGCGTTGAGATGATTTGGCCACATTCTTCAGTTGAACCTACCTTGGTGCCTTGGCGGACAAAACAACCAGACTGCATTAAACAACTCCACATTGCCCCTGTCTTTGATGTCACCTGTAATTAATCTCTTGTTTTATATTCAAATATTTATGAATCAGCAATTTAATGTCAAATGCATATATCAACAATGAACATTGGACGTTCTTCGCAAAACAGAAAAAGAAAACAATGGTAATTTGTATGGACAAGTGAATCTGTATTGATTTAAACTTTGCCTGTGAATAGGCGTTTTTGTACAAGAGGCTGACATCCTAGTAAGAGGATGCCGCTAAATAACGTAGAGTTTACAATTTGAAAAAGGAAACAAAACAGCTATGTGAACAATCCCACTGGGTTCCAACTCTGCTATTGCCTTTATGTCTTCGAACGTCTCATCGCTTTGCTACCTAGTTGAAGATGAAGCTGATTGGTCAATGCCGAAATCTGGATGCGAAGTGATCCAATGAGACATAGTGTTACGCTTTTATCCCTAACTTTTGCCTGGACCGCCCTTTCGGGTTTTCAGTCCACCGGGATACCCATTTTTGCCCAAGCCGCCTTTTCAGGTTTTCGACTTGCCGGGTGTACAGATGTTTTATTCATTTCATCCCTTATTTTTGCCCGAACCCTTTTGGTTCGCCGGGAAGCCCTTATTTTGCCTAGGTATGTCAACCTAGCGGGTCTCTTATTTATGCGTAGTATTTTTTTACTATGTCTGCATTGGCGGGGTGAGGAAGGTCGTCACCATCCATGGTGGTTAGGATCATGGCTCCTCCTGAGAACACACGTTTAACCACAAATGGCCCTTCGTACGTAGGGGTCCATTTGCCCCGGGGATCACTTTGAGGAAGGATGATGCGTTTGATTACCAGGTCCCCAACTTGATACTCTTGCGGTCTGACTTTCTTGTTAAATGCTCTGATCATCCGTTTCTGATACGTTTGACCATGACAGATAGCAGTGAGCCTCTTTTCGTCAATCAGATTTAATTGATCAAGTCGAGTCTGGATCCAGTCATCTTCACTCAAGTCTGCATCCTTCATAATCCGGAGAGAGGGTATCTGGACTTCAATTGGCAAGACTGCCTCCATGCCATAGACCAAGGAGAAAGGAGTTGCCCCGGTTGATGTCCTTGCTGAGGTGCGGTACCCATGAAGAGCGAACGGTAACATCTCGTGCCAATCTTTATAGGTCACTGTCATCTTCTGCACAATTTTCTTGATATTTTTATTGGCTGCCTCTACAGCCCCATTCATCTTCGGCCGGTAGGGAGAAGAATTGTGGTGCTGTATCTTGAATTGTTCACAGAGTTCGGTGATCATTTTGTTATTGAGATTGGTACCATTGTCCGTAATGATTCTTTCTGGGATGCCGTACCGACAGATCAGATTATGCCGGATGAAACGTGCCACGACGCTCTTGGTTACTGTGGCATAGGAAGCTGCCTCAACCCACTTCGTGAAGTAATCGATCGCCACCAAGATGAAGCGATGCCCATTGGATGCCGTTGGTCGGATCTCACCGATCATATCGACGCCCCACATTGCGAAAGGCCAAGGTGCCGTTAGGACATTCAAAGGAACCGGAGGGATATGCACCTTGTCAGCATAGATCTGGCATTTATGACAAGTTCGGGAGTGTTGATAACAATCGGCTTCCATTGTGGACCAGAAATATCCTGCCCGAAGGATTTTCTTAGCCATGGTGTGTCCACTGGAATGTGTTCCAAATGTACCTTCATGCAGTTCCACCATGATTTTCTCCGCTTCAGCCTTATCCACACAATGTAGCAGAGTCGAATCATGATTCCGTTTGTAGAGAATGCCGTTGCTGAGGAAGAATTTTGCAGCAAACCTCCTCATGAACTTCTTATCATTGACAGATGCACCTTCAGGGTATTCCTGAGCTTCCAAGTACCTCTTTACCTCATGATACCAGGGTTTCTCAACAACTTTCTCAGCCTCGAGCTCGCAACAGTATGCCGGTTCATCCAACTTCCAGATTATGATTCGGGGAGCTTCATTGTCCCATTTAACTTTGAACATTGAAGACATCGTGGCTAGTGCGTCCGCTAGCTGATTCTCCTCTCTAGGGAAATGTTCGAAAGTTATCTCTTCAAAGTGAGGGAGCAAGGTCGACACATACTCCTTGTAAGGAATAAGATTCGGGTGTTTCGTATCCCACTCGCCCTTGATCTGATTGATCACGAGAGCGGAATCTCCGAAGACACTTAGGAATTTTATCCTTAAGTCGATTGTAGCTTGTAAACCCATGATACATGCCTCATATTCTGCCATATTGTTGGTGCAGCTGAAACATAATCGGGCGGTGAGGGGAGTATGAGTTCCTTTGGGAGATATGATTACAGCGCCGACGCCGTTACCCAAAGCATTGGAGGCTCCATCAAAATGCATAGACCATTGGGATCCTTCCTCAGGTCCTTCATCCGGTCCAGGTACTTCACAGTCAGTTACCACCATGATGTCTTCGTCCGGAAAATCAAAGTTTAATGATTGGTAATCGTCCACAGGTTGGTGTGCCAAATGATCCGCCAGTACACTTCCCTTAATTGCTTTCTGAGTCGTATACTGGATATCATATTCTGTTAAGATCATTTGCCATCTCGCTATTCTTCCAGACAGAGCGGGCTTTTCAAATATGTACTTGATGGGATCCATCTTTGAAATCAATAAAGTAGTGTGAGTCAGCATATACTGTCTCAGCCGGCGAGCAGCCCATACAAGAGCGCAGTAAGTTTTCTCAAGCAGTGAGTAACGAGACTCACAGTCGGTAAACTTTTTGCTCAAGTAATAAATAGCGTGCTCTTTTCGGCCAGACTCGTCATGCTGCCCCAGCACACACCCCATTGAATTATCAAGTACCGTCAAGTATAGTATCAGAGGTCTTCCTTCCACTGGTGGCATAAGAATGGGTGGCTCTTGGAGATATTCCTTTATCCTTTCAAAGGCGGCCTGACATTCATCATTCCAGCGTACCACTTGATCTTTCTTCAGTAATTTGAAGATTGGCTCACAAGTAGCAGTTAGATGTGAGATGAATCGGGCGATGTAATTCAGTCGTCCTAGAAAACCTCTGACTTCTTTCTCTGTCTTTGGAGTCGGCATCTCTTGAATAGCTTTAACCTTGGCAGGGTCCACCTGGATACCTTTATCACTTACAATGAAACCTAGCAATTTTCCGGACCTCACCCCAAAGGTGCATTTGTTGGGATTCAACCTCAGCTTGTATAACTTGAGTCGATCAAACAACTTCCTCAGATGGTCAAGGTGCTCCTCCTCAGTTTGAGACCTCGCTATCATGTCATCAACGTATACTTCAATCTCATGATGGATCATATCATGAAATAAAGCAACCATGGCACGTTGATAGGTTGCCCCAGCATTTTTCAATCCGAATGGCATGACCTTATAACAGAAGGTGCCCCACTGAGTCACAAAGGTAGTCTTCTCCATATCTTCCGGAGCCATCTTGATCTGATTATACCCTGAAAAACCATCCATGAAGGAGAACACCTTGTGTTGAGCTGTATTGTCAACAAGGACATCAATGTGAGGTAGGGGGAAGTCATCCTTGGGGCTGGCCCTGTTCAGATCCCTGTAGTCAACACACATTCTGACTTTACCATCCTTCTTCGGTACTGGCACCACATTGGCAACCCACTGGGGGTAGGAAGTCACTGCAAGGAACCCGGCATCAAACTGCTTCATAACCTCGGCCTTGATCTTTTCAGACATCTCTGGACGCATCCGTCGGACTTTTTGCTTTACTGGAGGGAAGTCTTCCTTGGTTGGCAGATGGTGAACTACAATGTCGGCATCCAAACCAGGCATATCTTCATAGGACCAAGCAAAAATCTCCATGTAGTCTTGTAGCATCTGGATCAATCGTTGCTTCACGCTGAGCTCTAGATTGGCACCAATCTTGACCTCTTTCCTATCCGTCTCAGTACCCAGGTTAATTGTCTCCACAGGCTCTTCATGTGGTTGAATGGCTCTCTCTTCCTGGAGTAGCAGTCTTGCGAGTTCACCAGGCACTTCGCAATCATCTTCACCTTCGTCTTCGGCCAAGTTGATCGGATTTTCGAAGACATAACTGGCGGTAGCAGAGCTGTTACCAGTGAGATCCAGAGTGGATTGAAACCTGTATAAGTGAGTGTGTGTAAATATAGCTGTTTTGCAATATATATAACACAGAAAGGAAAAGAGCAAAAGATTTGAAATGCAACAAACGTCCAATGTTTTGATTGATGATATATGAAAATGTCATACAAAAAGCCCTCACAAATGGAGCTACGATGCCCCGGGTAGGACACCGAGCCAACAAAGTTTTAACATATTGTTTATTACAAATTTGGAAATCAAAAGAAATTAATTACTGCGTGACAAATGTGATAGGGGTAAAATCCTTCGTCGTCCAGTTGCTTGGTTCGTTGCTGGTAGTCGGGTAGATCCAACTGTCAAACTCAACTTCCTCCACATCCTCCTCGATAGCATTCACCCTTGAGCTGGAAATAAACACCGGAGCCTTTCCGATCCTCTCTTTGCGCACCGCCTTCTGAGCCTCTGCAGTAAAGCCTAGCCCAAACTTGTCGTTCTTCTGAGTGAAGTCAGGAAGCTGACCCCAGTTTGCACAATTGCCTTTCTGAACCACAACCCGGGCATCCCTTAGGGAAGCCATCTTCAAGGAATCATTCTCTTCGGCTATTGCAGCTGCTGAAATTGGATGCACCTCCTCGAAATGCTGGAAGGGGGTTTCAATAAACTCTCCGTCCATCTCAATGTACCTGAAGGAATTCAAATGGCTCACCATATACTCCTCTTCTCCCTGCACAGTGACGATCTTCCCCCTGACGGGATACTTCAGCTTCTGGTGCAAGGTAGAGGTCACTGCCCCAGCTTTATGGATCCAAGGTCGACCCAGCAGACAAGAGTACGATGGACGTATATCCATCACGTAAAAGGTAGAGTCAAACACTTGAGAGCCCACACAAATAGGGATGTTAACCTCTCCATGAACCATCCTTTTGGAACCGTCAAAGGCCCTGACGATGATATTGCTGGGTTTCAACTCCAGGCCTTCATAATCCAGACGGTCTAAAGCCTTTTTCGGTAGAACATTCAAGGAAGAACCAGTATCCACCAATACATGTGCCAGAGTAGTGCCCCTGCATTCAATAGAGACATGCAGGGCATCATTGTGGTCTCTCCCTTTCGCGGTCAGGTCAGCATCTGAAAAACCCAAGCCATTGTCTGCTGTCAGGTTTGCTATGCAATCAGTGAACTGGACCGCAGACGTCTCCTGCGGCACATGGGCCGTCTTGAGAAATGAGATCAAGGCCTTAGCATGGGCCTCGGAGCATAGCAATAAGGAGAGCAGGGAGATCTTGGAGGGCGTATGCCCCAACTGCTCGACAACATTAAAATCACTCTTCTTTATTATTTTCAGAATCTCCTCCATTTCTTGTCGGGAGGCCTCAGCATTTATAGGTATTGGTGCCTCCTTCCGGGCAGGCTCTTCTTCAATCCCTTTGCCCCGAGCATTTGATGACTCGGCAGCAGGGGAAACAACTTGATCAGCAACAGTAACAGGTATACCTGTAGGTTTTATAAGAAGGGGTCTTCGAATAGCGGGCGATGCAATGTCAGGCGAGAAGAGCCTGCCACTGCGGGTAACTTTGGCTGGACCGGTGATATCGCAGATACTGGCGCTAGCGTCGAATTCCTACTTGATTCCATTCACATACACGTCTGCCCCATAATGCCAGGGGACAGCTTTATCAGACACGTAGGGGAGAGGCCCCGGAACAGTAATGATCACAGGTGCAACAGTCATAATTTGAACGGGCTTCTTCGGGGGAGCCTTGATTGGATTTTTGAAGATGGTAATCACAGAAACTTCTTTCATCGGAATCAATTGAACAGCAGTCTTTTTGAATAGAATTTCCTTGCTATCCATTAGGCCTTGGATGCCTAACCTCAGCAAGGGACAATCAGATAGGGAAATAGCACAGAACAGGCAACCTTCACCGCAACCCGGAAATAAACCGGCCCGCAGTAGATTCTTCTTAACAGTCTTCAGAGGGGTGACAACTTCATCTACCGAAATAGCGTACATTTCTTCTTCGATGGCATTTACTCTATGCTGGGGCATAGGAGCAGTTACAACATTTGGTCTTTCTGGCGCTTCAAACTGAATTTCCTTTGCGTCGATCAGATCTTGCACTTTGTTTCTCAAGGCCCAGCAATCATCAGTAGTGTGCCCGGGACTATCAGAATGATAAGCACACCGGGCATTTGGGTTATATTTAGGAGACGCAGTGTTGACGACCTTAGGAGCTTCTTTGAGGGTCACCAGGTTGGTGGATAACAGTTGGGGTAAAATTTGAGATAAGGTCATACTTAGTCGGGTATACTGCCTCTTGGGCCTTTCGCTTCTTTGTTGATTGTACTGCTGAGGAGCAGCAACAGGTTTGGAGATGACCAAAGCATTGACGGCTTGGCGACTTTCGGGCTTGACTTGTCTTCTAGGACCATAGACGGCACTTGCTTCTTTCTTAAACGGCCTCTTCTCAGCACTTGTAGAGGCAGCCTTTTGTATCTTGCCTGACCTGATGCCAGCTTCAATTCTTTCTCCCGTTAATATCAAATCTGTAAATCCAGCGGAGGAGTTACCAACCAAATGATTGAAAAACGGACCAGACAACGTCCCCAGAAACATATCAACCAGTTCTCGATCAGTCAATGGAGGCTGCACCCTGCCAGCCAAATCTCTCCATTTTTGAGCGTACTCTTTGAACCCTTCACTCGTTCCTAGAGACATACCCTGAAGTTGGGTACGCGTAGGAGCGAGATCAGAATTGTATTGGTATTGTCTGTAGAATGCGGTTGCCAAATCTTCCCAGTGTCGGATGCTAGTTCCATCTAATTGGTAGAACCATTCAAGCTGTGACCCCGAGAGGCTATCTTGGAAGAAGTGAATCCAGAGGTTCTTATCCGCCGTGTAAGGTTGGATTTTCCTTACGTACGACCTCAGATGCAGCTTTGGGCAGGAAACCCCATCGTACTTGGCAAAGGCAGGCGCCTTAAACTTGTGTGGAATTACTACTCCAGAAGATAACCCCAAATCTCCGAAATCCAGCCCCGGCACATTCTGAACTTCCATGGCGCTCAAGCGGTCCTCCAATTGCTTGTATCTGTCAGCAGCAGGTGGGTATTGTTCGTCGTTATAGTCCGTCTCGTTGTCGGAGACTGCGGGACTAGGAGCTCCTCCCCCTTGGGGACTGTTCTTCTCAGCAGAAGAAGTGGTTGGATCAGCTTCATTATGGAGTGTGTTCCCAAATCTGCGTCCGGTGTTGAACAATGCAGTCCTCTTTTTCTTCTTCTTCTTCAGGAGTAGAGTCTTCAACTCTTGCTGACCTTGGGCTAGGCTTAGGACCATCTCTTGAAACTGTGCACTTTGGGCCTGAAGGGCCTTGATTGCTTGCTCACTGGATGATTCTGGATTCATGATGACTGTTCAAAATAAACAGCGAAGGAGATTAAGCAACCTGTGAAATAGGGTACCTGCTATGCATATGGTGCAATGGAATGCGTATGTTTTATGTTTTCAAAGACAAACAAGATTCAACTTTGTAGACAAAAAGGGAAACACACTTCATTAGATTAAAAATTTCAACAATTTGCCCTTAGGCATTACAGGAATGAAAAATACTGGAAAGGAAATAAACTATAAAAGGAAACATCCAAAGCTCATCAATGCTCCCATGGCCTCCTCTTTTCAGTGCTGATGTAGTTGTTCAGGACCCGTTCTTCCTCCAATTGCTTAGTCAGCCTCTGAATCTTCCTTTCCTGCTCGTTGAACTTCTCCCGATAGAAATCCCGTTCTTCCTTTAACTGCGCCCAAGATCTCTTCATGGTGTCAAAATCAGTAGGTATCTGAGGAGGGAGGACAGTTGGAGGAACCCCATCTTCATCAGGAGATTCCAGAATGAGAGGTCTAACAGCTTCGTAGGGCATACCCAACTTCTGAGCACGGATGCGGACCCATTTGCAATAAGGCTCCAATGGTAGAGAAGTCTTTGGTCCTAACTCATGTGGGTCAGCTTTGTGAATTCTGTCCCAAGCTTTAATGAATCCCTGGCGTAGTTTGTCACTGTCGGCCTGAAACTCAAAATGGAAGTGAGGAACCAGCATTTCATGAGGCCCATCTCCTCTGGCTCTTCCAAACTGACGGAGAGCTAAACACGGATTGTAAGAGATTCCTCCTTGGATGCCAATCAACGGGACATTAGGGTATTCTCCGCAACGGTCGATAACAGCTACCTCATCCAAACCTCTGAGAGTCCAGGTGATGTCATTATCAGTGAGAGACATTAACCTCCGAGCCCAACCTTTTCCTTCTTCATTCTTCAGCACGAACTTAGGAAGGTGCGAAATAAACCACCTTACTAGCAAAGGAGTACAACACCACGGAGTTCCCCGTTTTCGGGCAGTACGAGCATAGAGTTGTTGTAGAATATCACCCAAAAGAGTGGGTACCGGATTCCGAGACATGAAGATCCTTATGACATGGATACTGATAAAGGTGTCAGGGTTGGGAAACAGTACCAGACCATAGATCAACAGAGCTAGAATATCCTCGTACGCCTTGAAGTCCAAGTCATTCCAGAAATCATTAGCCTTGCCAACCAGAAATTTGACCAAAAAGCCCTTGATCCCATTTCTAGTTTCCCAGTTGGATAATACCTCTTATTTGGTCAAGGGGAGAATTGCAGCAATCTCTTCAGGCCTAGGAGTCTTTTCCAAACCAGTGAATGGAGTTTGTTCCAAGACAGGGATCCCAAGCAGATAAGAGAACTCTTCCAGGGTAGGAACCAGCTGGAAGTCTTGAAAGGTGAAACAATGGTACAGAGGGTCATAAAACTGGGTCAGAACACTTATCAGTTCTTGGTCCCATTTTGCAGTGATCAAGCCAAGGAGAGAACCATGTCTGTTGATGAAGGAGGTAGTGTTTGGAATCCTTCCAACCAAATCCTTGAGTAAAACTGGTGGTTGAACAAAGTTGAGCCGGACAGTATTTCTACGCACGGGCAACATGATGTCCTACAAAACAGAGCAAAGATGAAACCTTTTTTGTCTTTGAAATGGGTTAGCCTTTTATACAGGATGCATGCAATGGTATGATGGCATGATGCTATGATGAAGCACATCACAAGTATTCACATAGACAGATAAGGCACACAAGTCACACAAGACACCCTTAGGTTTCAGGCCAGCATGAGTTTCAGGTATCACCCTCTTTTGGTTTTGTTGGTTAAAACCTGTCCTATAAGAAGTAATCGGGTTCTAGAGGATCTCAAATCATTGGCTACCCTCAATCGGTCATAACTCCAGCATCGCAATCTTTTCTCGCGGCCAGAACCATCTCGAGAGTTTAGCCTCAATGAGTGTAGTATACTGCTACTGTCCTAATAGCCAAGTTGGTCAATTTAGGGTTCTAAGGTTGGTTGGTGTTTAATGACCCCTTAGAAGACCTATATTCTCCCCGTTACAACACAAGGGATATAGGTACAGACTAAGATGCCACACCAACGTAGCCACTGCTTCACCCATGTCGGTCTACGCCGGACAGGTCCCTCACAGATTATGCTACCTAAAAAGGGTATATCCCAGATCCGGGTTAGGATCTATGAGACTCCGATGCAAAGCCCACAAATATAAAAGCAAACAAAGCAAACAATTGAAAACAAAGGTGATCTAAACCCTAAGGTTACTCCACTTTAAAAATTTCCCCAGCAGAGTCGCCAGTTCTGTGATACGGTGGGAGAACTGACTTGAGGTTTTGCGTTTGTATTCGCAAATGTTGCGGTTAGCAAGAGTCGCCACCGACTTTTTATTTTATCCTAAGGAAAGGTTAAAAAGCACAGCAAAAACCTTTTGAGATGTTTTCTTGGGTTCGGAGAGTAGATTATAGAAAGGGAAGGTATTAGCACCCTTTCTATCCATGGTTATCCATGGGCTCTTAGTTACTTGCTTAGATCACTTGCCTTTTGTTTTCAATTGTTTTAAATGGTGCTTGAGTGTGTGGGTTTGAAAATGTTTTGAAAAGAGGCCAATGTGGTGGCAACCTTTGTAATGATCCATGTGGGGATGTATACAAAGATGTATGTCTTTTGAAAAAGTTTTCATTTGTTTTTGAAAGTTGTTTTGAAAGTGTAGTGATGTTTGATTTTGAAATTAGGCAAGTGTTTTGTTTTGCAAGTTGATTCAAGTAACTAAGAGGTTATCTACTCCTAAATTTCTCAAAAGATCATTGCTATACTTTAACCCTTTTAACAAGTTTGCTCCACCATTGTATTTGGTGGGCAACCTTGTGTTAGGATGTGAAAGGGACAGGCGCGGGTCATCGTTTTAGACCATAATTGCAACGGCGTTAAATGTCTTTGAGCAATTTCTTTAAGGGACTTGATCATTTGTTTTTTGTTTGTTTTGAAAAGTTTTGTCGAGGGACTATGATCATTCAAATTGTTTGCTTTGCCCAAAGAAGTTCAACATGCAATATGGCCCATTTATTTGAAGGCAACAAGTGGAATACCCTAGGGGGTGCAAGTGTGATTTGTGTGTCCATTTTCATGCTTGTTTATTAGGTCAAACTATTTTTTATCGTTTTTCGCATACAAACCCTAATTCTAACATGTTATCATTAGAAAGCAATAAAGTGCGAAATTAAAATTACTAAGCTATTACAAAACCAAATATGGGAAGGGGGGTACAAATGTTCAAATGGGGATGTTGACAAGAATTTAAATCTAAATTATTACATCATTTGAATATTTGCAATTTAAATAATGTACAAAAATTAAATAAAAATGCAAGATGCATAAAAATGTTTTGTACATGTATGGAAAAATATTATTTATGTAAAAGAGAAAGGAAAATAAAAAATGTATTATTTTTTGGAGTATTTTGAATTTAGGGTAAAAACCCTAATTTTAAAGAAAAGGTATTATTTTCTAATTTAATACAACTATTTATTTATTATTTATAAAAATAAAACAAAATGAAGTGTATTATGGAAAAAGGTATTTTTATATCAAATATTAATAAAAATGAAAAAATTCAAGTATTTTTATATTTTATCTTAAATATATTAATAATCACATATATATATATATATATATTAAACCCTAAATATGTATTATACACAAAATAAGTATTTATTTAATATTTTAATAAAATAAATAAAAGAGTATTTTTTTTGTGTGAAATATTTTCAGAAGGTAAATAAAAATAAAAATGTATTTACACCATTTTTTCTATTTTATTCTAATAATGGTATATATATATATATTATGCATAAATAAAGAAACAAATCAAATAAATATGCCATAAATTCAGAAAATGATGGAAAAAATATTTTTAATTTTTTAATGCCATGAGAAAAAATAAACAAAGTCAACCAAAAAAGAAAAAGTCAAAAATGTTAAAAAATGAACAAATGGGCTCAGGGGGGTGTGAATCAAAAAAGATGGTGTGAAAATCAAAATAACACAGGCCCAGCCCACTCCACTCCTTCTTCAACCTCCAGCTTCAAACATTTGAAAAAACGCGCGCCCCTGTTCTTCAATGTCTAACTCCTGATTCTTGGCTTTTCAGCAAAAACTCATAACACAAGAAATGTTCAGCATGAAGAGACGGTTTCAACCATATAAATAACTTGACCTATCTCTCTAAGATGAGGGAGAATTTCTCCTCCCCCAATTTCTGACCTAACTTTTCATCAATGTTCAGACATGAAATTCTCTAAGCACACGAAACATAAATGAAATCTAATCATATGAGCGTGTTCAGGGCTATGATTGTGACATGTTTTCTTCAAAAAACTAAAGCTAACAATGCCTAATAAGAGAGATAGAACTCCATGAATATACCTGTTCAGTTGGAATCGAGCTTGGCAATGGGGGATGTTTCAGAGTGAAATGATGACTTGTATAGCTTCCTTGAAGTGTAAGGATGCTTTTCCAAGTCCTACTTTATCTTGAAACTCCCTGAATCGAGCTAGTGAACTCCAACTGCAAAACAGAAATTTAAAAATGGTGAAGTGGCTTGGAGGTGTTACAGGTCAGGTTTAAGGACAGGGTTAGCTTGCATATGTTGTAAGGAAGGTAGAGGAACAAGTTTGGACAAGAATGCTCGAAGGGATTGGGAGATAGCACTCAATCTGCAGGGCTTCCCCTGTTTGTGCAGTTTCAAGGTGATTTTGAGATGGAGGATGCTTGGGAGGTTCAGGACTCGTGCCAAAGCTTGGGTATGTTCTATGGAATGTGTTTGATAGCTTTTGTGTTGTGTGTCTATGCTGAAGAGAGAGTTGGCATAAGTTATGGACCTTTCTTCACACTTAAGCTACAAAGTGCAACTTGGCTCTCTAGGTCAGTACAGGCCCTCCCACTATGCTGCTATCCCTTGCCTTGATCAGTGCAATTTGCTCACAAACTTGTGCCAAGAAGATCTTGATTGTACCACTTGGATTGCAAACTTGACATAAAGTTCTTCTTTTCAAGAATGGAAATAATGCTTTTTCTAGTTTAGGCTTAATTCCTTGTGTAATGACCAAAGGCTTAGAATAACAACTTGGTTCAATGGTTTTGCATTAAATTAAGGAGTGTAATTTGGTTTAGGGACCTGTAAAGTAGCACAAACTATGCTGAGTTCAAATTTGCAAAGTTTATGAACATGTTTTGATGAAGAACAAAAGTGAATTCTTGCCAACTTGTGAAATTCGAATCTCTCAAGTTATGAGGTTGTTTGATGAGTTCTTGGACATTTTGGAAAGCTTGGAATGTGTACTACAATCCATCTTTGAAATGCAAATTAAAATTCCAAGTGGAAGGGTATGAAAAGTGGCCTTGAAGTGGGGTAGAAAACCTTGTCAAAATAGGTTAAATTTCACTAAGTTAAAAAATGGTTTAGTGCCCTTATTCAAAAAATTGTAACTTGAGATGCAAGCTTCAAATGAGAAAACTTTGTGAATCAAAGTTGTAGATTATGCAACAAGCTACAACTTTCATGTTTTGACTTTTGTTTGAATCCAAATGGATCATGGTGAAAAGATGGGGCAAAGTTGGGAAAAAATTAGGGTTTTTCATAACTTAGAAAAATTCTAAGTTATGAAAAATTCCATTTTCAAACCCTAATTTGCATTTTGAGATTTCTTGGTGAACAAGTTTCATGATTTGGCATATTTTGATGAAAAATGAATCTTGACTCTTGATTTTGACCAAAAAAGTCAAAGTTTGACTTTTCAGTATACAGTCAAAATTGATCAATTGACTGGGAAATTCAACTGTCAATCTTGTGTACTTGGGATCTTTTGAGCTTGATGAATGTGTCAAGACCATTTAATTGAGTCCTTGAGGCTATATGTGAGCTTGATTTGCCATTGGCTAGGTCAAACAGTCAAAAATTGCCTTTGTGCAGTCAAAACCCTAAAAATGACCATTTTGCCCTTTTGGTGATCTGATCAAATTTCTTGTGGAATTGTGATCCAAACTTGATCAAATGGTCCATAGGAGTTCATAATGTTGATGTGGGTCAAATTTCATGAGATTTGACTGTCAATTGGCCACAGTTGACTTTTTCCCCAATACAGTTGATTTCTAGGTCATCTGTCTAATTGACTGGGCAAAACTTGGAATCAAGACTTGAAACTTGGTATGGAGAAACTTGAGAGTCCAATATGAAGCATGAAAGTCATCTTAGGCATTTTAGGTCAAAACATCCTTGGGCAAACACAAACCCTAATCTGAGTCCACAGTGCAAGGAGAAGTCTTGAGCAGAGAGAACCCTAATTGGATCTTGATCTTCAAAGGTCTTGTGATGAAAAAATGTTGAGGAAATGGGAGGGCAAATTTTGGGGTACAACAGTTGCCCCTGTTCAATCTTCTTGAACCTGAAGAGTTAGATTGGCAAGTTTGCCTTTCGTGACTCGAGGGTAAAAGGAGATTGGACACTAGAGTGCCCGGAAATTTGCACTCGCATGCTGGAGTCTCGACAATGTGGTGTCGGGAATGGGCTTATAGATGCCATTTGGAGAGATGGTGGATAGGGAGATGGGCTTATAGATGCCATTTGGAGGTGTTGATCGCATAAGAGATTCCTTAGCGAGAACTTGTGTATTTGAGGAAGGAGGATGTTTTCCTGGCTTGTTACAGGTGTTTGATCTTCAGTCTCCTTATGCAGATATGCCCTGGCTAGATACAGGTATCGAATCTACAGTTAGTTGCTCACAGATGTGCCCTGGCTGGATACAGGAGTCGAATCTGGGAATGGTCGTTAATAGATGTGCCCTGGCTGGATACAGGAATCGAATCTGTGAACTCTTTAGACGTGCCCTGGCTAGATACAGGAATCGAGTCTGGAAACGTGGTCAACAGATATGCCCTGGCTGGATACAGGAATCGAATCTGGAGATGTTGTAGTTGATAGATGTGCCCTGGCCGGATACAGGAATCGAATCTTCGAACTCTTCAGACGTGCCCTGGCTAGATACAGGAATCGAGTCTGGAAACTGATCCTCAAAAGATTGTAAGTCTAGAGAAATCCAACAACTTTGGGCCTTCTCAAACAGAAACTATGACAAGAAGCCTTTGACACCACTTCTAGTTTCCCAATGTGTTGTACATCAGATGAGTGCAAGTGCAAGGCTTGAGCAATCTCTTCTGGATTTAGATCTCTTTCCGTACCGTTGAAGAGTAGTTGATTGAGAATAGGAATCCTCAGGAGTTAAGAGAATTCTTCCAAAGTGGGAACAAGTTGGTAGTCAGGAAATGTGAAGCAATGATGCAAAGGGTCAAAGAACTGGAAGAGAACTTTCAGCATATCCTCCTCTGTGTTGGTGGTGACCAAGTTGAGTAGACGACCATGTCTCTCGGTGAATAGAGAGTTCTCAGGAATCCTTGAAGCTAGCTCCTTGAGTTGTGGAGGAATTCTTACAAGGTTGACTTGGATAGTTTTCCTGCGAAGTGAATCCATAACCTACAAAACAAGAACAAAGATGAATCTCCAAAATCCTTGAAATGGTTAGTGGATGCATATGATGTTCATGATGTCCATGATGTTATGCACAAGTATATATGTACAAGCAAATCACACAAGTTCCTAGTTTAGGCTTGCATGGGGTTTCATAGGTAAGTACCCTCTTGAAGTTTAGTTGGCTCAACCTATCCTAAAAATAGTAACCAGGTTCTAAGGAGATCAATATCACTGGATTGTTTCCTTGTTCATTGTTTCAATTCAGCCTCTTTACTGGCGACCGAAATATTCCAAGGAACCAACCCTCAATGAGTGTAGTATCGAGTATCTACCAACTTCGGACTGCACAAAAACCGATCATCTCACTACATCCTAAAAGGCTAAGTTGGTCAAGTAAAGGTTCTAGAAGTCCATTAGTGCTTCATGACATCACTCAGCAGCCCCGTATTCTCTTTGATTGACTCAAAGGCTACCGGTACCCATAAATATGTCGCACTAATATAGCTATTGCTTAGACCATGTCGGTATACCCTGCACAGTTTCCACAACGTATTGCTATTTACCTATGAATGTTTCCCAAATCCGGGTAGAGGATTCAAACCCAAACAATAGGACCAAAGTGTAAAGCAAACAAGTCAAACAAGATAAGCATGTAAAGGTGATCTAAAACCCTAAGGTAACCCCACTTTTATAATAGTCCCCAGTAGAGTCTCCAGTTCTGTGATACGGTGGGAGAACTGACTTGAGGTTTTGCGTTTGTGTTCACAAATGTTCCGGTTAGCAAGAGTCTCCACCGACTTTTCTTTTATCCAAAAGGAAAGGTAAAAAAGCACAGGAAAGACCTTTGAGATTTTTTCTTGAGTTCGGGGGGTAGATTATGAAAAGGGAAGGTGCTAGCACCCTTTTTATCCATGGTTTTCCATGGGCTCTTAGTTACTTGTTTAGATCACTTGCTTTGCTTTTGAAATTGTTTGAAATGGTGCTTTGTGTGGTTTTGAAATTTGCTTGGAAATGTTTTGAAAAGTGTATGTGTTTGTTTTTGAAAATAGCAAGGATTGTTTTGAAGTTGATCAAGTAACTAGAAGCTATCTACCTACTCAAATGTATTTCCTATGCATTTTTATTCCTTTGACATTGTTGATTTACCATTGATTTGGTAAACAATCCTATATTTGGATGTTAAACAGGATGGGCGTGGGTCATCGTATGACCATGATAGCAATATTGCCAAGTATCTTAGCAAGTTCGAGGGACCAAGATCATTTGTTTTAGGCAACCTTTTGATAGCGTCATCGAGGGACTATGATCTTATTTTGTTTTGTTTTGTTTTGCCAAGATACTTCGCGTGCATACCATGACCATTTTTGTTTAGGCAACCAAGTGGAGATACCTTAAGGGTGTTTGTGTGCAAGTGTATTTTATTGCATGCTTTTATCTTGAATTAGGATTTTCTATTTCATTGATTTTATCTTGCCATACATATCCTAATTGCTAGAATTTATATTTGAAAGCAATAAAAATGTGGAAATGTAAAATCCTACGCTATTACAATATTTAGGGGGTGGGGGATACACACTTATAAATGGGGAATCCAACGAGAAAAATAAAGAAAAATAACAAGGGGAAGAAAAAGAGAAAGAGAGAGAGGGCTAGCGCGCTGCTGAGAAGAAGTCAGAAGTTCTGACCTAGGCCTGCTGCAGGATATCAACCTGTTAGTGAAAATGTATGAGTCAGAACTTCTGACTCTGGTGCCCTATAAAACAGAAACCTGTTAGTGGGAAGGCCAGAAGTTCTGACTCCCATGCGCTGCAAAACAAAAGTTTGTTAGTGGGGAAGTCAGAAGTTCTGACCCTGCTGAGAACATAGAAAATTTCAGAAGTTCTGATATCATTGATAACAAAACAGGTCTCGGAAGTGCTGGCGTCAAAGTCAGAACTTGGTTTCCTGTTATGCTAGTTAGAACATCTGCAATTTGGTTATTTCTCCCCAAAATAGAAGACATGCCTAAGACAGTCTCAGCAAGTGTCATAGCTTTCAGAAGACAGAACCAAAAAGTCAGAGGCAAGTTCTGTACTGATTCACTTCCTACTTAAACATACAGAGGCGTGGAAATCTCAAAACATGTACAGCAGCAACATGATATCTGCATTGTGTTATTTGAGCATGCAAATCTGATGATGTTTAAGCAGCATGGTGAGAGTCAGCAGGTGCTTACCTTGCTGTTAGAAGAAAAATCTGTGAATTGGAGCTAGTCTTAACTCTAATGGTGTTCTGGACAGGTTCTTTTTTTGAATGGGTGGATGGAGAGTATGTATATATATGGTCAGAAACTTTATAGGCATTTTCTAGTCAAGAAGCAAATTGGGTACACATGAAGTTTGGAAGCAGGAGGTTCAAAGTTATGAAAGACTGGGAATTTTGGCAGAGTTTCACAATGTTTTCTTGCTAGAGTTTTCTGTTCTTCTTCTAGCAATTTTTCTGGGTTTTGGGCCGGGGTTTTAAGTGGACAATGATGCTCTATTTATAGGCAAGGCTTTGTGAATTTTTAAAACGTTTAAGTGGCGCCAATACCATGCAATAGGTGCTGACTTGCTCTTGAAGGAAGTTCCTGAAAAGTTGTGATGATGGATAACTTTTCAGCCTAGGCTGGAACAGTAAGCGAGAATTAAGGAAAAGTGACACCTATAGGCAAAAAGTGGCACATAGGTCCATGCCTAAGCCTGCACGAGAGTGTTACTATGCCACACGTGGAGAGACCCCTTGGATGAATGCTCAAAAGTGGTTGTGAGCATTAATGAGCATTAAATGGTGATGAGATTTGTCAAAATCAGAAATCTTGCAACAGAAGATTTTGCATCATTACCTAAAACTTGAGCCAACAGTTCTGCTTTACCAAAAACCAATGCAAACCAAACTCTGACCTTGGTCTCTTGCTACCTCAGCAAATTCTGAGGGTTTAATAGACTTTCCAACATGCTCCTTTTGATCTTCCTCTGAAAACTCTGGACTTAGAGATTTTGCTTCAGTATTATACCCAATCTGCTGATCCCATTACCTTCTGATCCCAGTACGTTCTGAAGGAGTTTCAGGCTTTGTTGCCTTCTTTGCATTTCTCTAGCAAACTCTGGCTGAACTCGCGTAACTGATGAAAGAGCCATGTTTTGTTTAAAGGTTACGTGTTGAACCACATTTACCACCCCTAACTGAGTTGGTGTAGCTGCTGAAGAGCCATGTTCTGTTTAAATATTATGTGCTGAACCACGTTTACAACCCCTAACTGAGTTGGTGTAGCCGCTGAAGAGCCATGTTCTGTTTGAAGATTACGTTCTGAACCACGTTTGCAACTTCTGACAGTTTCTGCCTAGAGGTTGGTTTAGAAGTTCTAAAGTGCCACCTTCTTAAACACCCATTTTTAAGGAAAATTCTAAGTATTTAGAATTTAACTTTTTTCACGATAAAAAATTGACTTTTGAGATTGCAAATGACCACTTTGCTCTTGTAAATGGTTTACTTGGAAAGGAATGATAATTCAGGGCTTGGATTTGTTTAAGAGGAACTCTGAGAATCTAGGATGATTTCCTGAAGAACGAGAGGGCAAATTTTGGGGTACAACAACATGTAAAGCCAAAAAATAACGTTTAAAGGAACCAAATGCATAGTAAGATTTCAATAATGGAAACTCTTAACAATACAAGCAAAAAACTATCAAGGAGGTAACTATTAAGAACGGATTACCGGCTTTACTGGAGGAAAGAAACTCAACTCCAATGGAGAAAAATCAACTCAGCTGGAGAAAAGAAGACTCAACTCTACTGGGGTAAAGCCCAAAGAGGAGACAAAGTATCACCAACTCAATAAATGAGGAAAAAGCAAAGGATAATAATGATCAACAGATAAATATGAACTACCTACTCGTAGAGGTGATAGGAAAAAGAGAATAATATCGACTCATAAGGGATCGTAAACTACCACTCCAAAGGATGCAAATAGAAAAGGTAAGATAATACCGTCTCAGAGATGACGGTAAGCATCAATATTGAGGCATGTAATGAAATGATTGACATCAGTACTTATGATTGGAAATAAATGATTGACATCAATGCTTATGGCTGGGAACAAAGGTTGACGTCAACCCATATGGTTGGGAATAAAGGTTTGACATTAGCACTTATGACTGGGAATAAAGGTTGACATCAATGCTTATGGCTGGGAACAAAGGGTTGACATCAACACTTTTAGTTGGGAACAAGGGGTTGACATCAACACTTATGGCTAGGAATAAAGGGTTGACATCAACACTTATGGCTGGGAACAAATGTTTGACATCAACACTTATGACGAGGAACAAAGGATTGACATCAACACTTATGGTTGGGAACAAAGGGTTGACATCAACACTTATGGTTGGGAACAAAGGGTTGACATCAACACTTATGGCCGGGAACAAGGGGTTGACATAAGCACTTATGGATAGGAACAAGGGGTTGAAATCAACACTTATGACTAAGAACAAAGGGTTGACATCGACACTTATGGCTGGGAATAAAGGGTTGACATTAAGACTTATGGCTTGGAACAAAGGGTTGACATAAGCACTTATGGCTGGGAACAAAGGGTTGACACCAGCACTTATGGCCTGGAACAAGGGGTTGACACTGACACTTATGGCTAGGAACAAAGGGTTGACATCAACACTTATGGCTAGGAGCAAGGGGTTGACATCAACACTTATGGTTGGGAACAAAGGTTGACATCAACACTTATGGTTTGGAACAACTAAAATCTATTGGGGTAAAGTCCAATGAGGAGAAAGATATAAATTCTGAAAAATGAATGACGGTGAACTACCAACTCAGGGATGAAGGTAAAAAAACATAGAATGAAAACAAGTTTCCAAAAATTCTGGCATTCCACCTAGAACGAGTCTTAACTTCTTTTTTAACCGAGGCATTCCACCTGGAAAGGGTAACAAACTTTACCAACTTATGGATTTCACCGAGAACGGTAAGAGTTTCTTCTTTAAGCAAGATATCACTTGGAAATGGTGATGAACTACTGTAAAGATCTTTCAACGAACTGTCTTTGTCATATTGAAAAGACCAATCATCCATTGGAGTACAACCTCAACAACACACTATCTCCATAATGAACCATCCATCGGAAAACAGATTAAGCCTAAAAAACGAACTATCTCCCATAACAAAGAGACTACCATCCATCGGAGTACAAATCAAGCCTCAACAATAAACTATCTCCCATAACAAAGAGACTACCATCTATCGAAGTATAAATCAAACCTCAATAATGAACTATCTCCCATAACAAAGAGACTACCATCCATCAGAGTAAAACCTCAATAATGAACTATTCCTTAACAAAGAGGCTACCATCCATCGAAGTACAGATCAAACCTCAACAAAGAAATATATCCCATAACGAATATATTATCATCCATCAGAGTAAAACCTCAACAACAAACTATCTCCCACAATGAAGAGACTACCATCCATCGGAGTACAGATCAAACCTCAACAACGAACTATCTCCCATAATGAAGAGACTACCATCTATTAGAGTAAAACATCAACAAAGAACTATCTCCCATAGCGAAGAGAATACCATCCATCTGAGAGTAAATACATCTTCTATGGCATTAACAGGCTTACTAGGGGAAGTACAAGTTGCTCAAATAAAGAGACCGCCACTTGCTGTTATGATAACATTGTTGGGAAATGAAGCTTAACTTCATGGAGATATACCAACCCATTCCTATTGAGGAGATAAAGTATTTACATGCAAAATAAATGTACATTCTCCATCTAGGTTTCACAGTCTAGAGATATCAAAATAACATTGCTAGGGACCACAAAATTTAAACCAGGAACAAACTGGGGTGAAATAGTCAACTAAGACACCACCCAACAAGGAGTAAACTTAAATGGGGATCAATTCCATCTAGATAGTGAGCTGGATAGGAAGGCTAAAGAAAAATTCTATCACGAGGGATAACTCAGTGGGGAAATTGAAAGGATATACACTTTCTGCTTAAAGTTGATACTCTATCGGAGAGAGGATAACATAACTCTGCGAAAAGGATAATATGCCAACAAAAACATCAATGAATGCAAATGAGCAATGAATTTTAATTCAAATATACATGATGTATGTATGAATGCATGAATGTTATCATGTATATGCTGACAAAACAGACATACTATATTGGGGACAATCAAACAAAACCAAACTTGGATAAAGACAACACTCGCTAAATCACATCCAGGATAAAGATTCCATAAGAGAGTAAACACCATTTGAGGAAACAAAGTCCTACTTCAAGGCTTAACTTCACTGGGAAGAGACACAGTTTGAAAATAAATCAAAGCAAAGTATGATAGCAATAAACTGAAACAGTTACAGGGATAATAACACACTTCTCTAGGCTTCACCGAGGAATATCATTCATACTTCACTAGGGAAGACAATGTAACATCGACTAGACTTCAACTGGGGATTCCGTACTGACTTCACTATGGAAGATGAAACCACGCACGCCAAGGGGAGCCTAAAAACATTCTTCAATATCAAGAGTAATGGTTATGAAAACTTCTCTGGGGAGAATTTACGAAACTTCACGGGGATAACAACTTTAGAGGGAAGCATCACCTTCGCTTCATCTGGAGAGTTAAGAAGTTAACATCATAGTAAGAAGTCAAAATTATGGGGATTTTAAACAAAATTCAACATTTGGTGAGAGAAAACCCAAAAAGTTGACAGCTGTTTCAACATTTCTTAGAAAAGATACTTTCTTTGTCTGGCTACTTGGGGAGTACATAACAACAACAATGTCGTAACTGGAGGGAGCAATGCTCTGTAAGAAATTCCATATCAATTCTCAACACGAAGGAAGAAAGAATCCAATAAAATAAGCAATAACTTTGCAATCTCTTCCTGGTCACCACCTGGCTAGGGAATACAGGATCACAAACCCGACACCACATAACAACTTGGAGAAAGTCTGAACCAAGACTTAATCTGGGGAAATGGGATTACAAACCCCAACACCACACCATATATCAATTGTTATGAAGTCCAACAAACACAAGTGGATTAATCACATATTAGCAAGAGTAACCCGAGAATACTTCTTGGGGAATCTTTTTAAAACTTCGGAGTCCGTCCATCCTTGGAACCATTACTTTTATTCTACTTGAATCACATAACTGAAGTAAAAAGTAATTTGCAAATTCTTTTCAAAATCATGTTTTTATTATTAAGTTTTTTTTGTTTTGAAAATTACTCTCAATAATAAATGAAATTTTTGTAAACGAAATAAAATAAGAACCACAAAGAATTAGATAAAGGCTCAAACTTTATTAATAGAATGGTAGCTCGTGAATGGCGAAAATCCATAGATGATTATAAAGTTTTGGAAAATGGTATGAAAAAGATACATTAAAATACAATGACCATTATTCTCCCTAACAACTTTAAACTTCTAAGCAGAGGCTTCAGTTAAAGTGTGATGAGAATTTTAGAAGATTGTTACTTCAATGATCAAGTATTGTCTGACGCAGTTACTTGCCAGGAAATCCCTACCTTTTTCCTAGGTTGCCTCTGCGGGTTTTCAACCTACCGGAAAAATTTATTCTGTTTGTGTCTCTAACTTTTTTCCTAGACCGCCCTTTTGGGTTTTCAGCCTACCGAGATGCTCTTTTTTTCCTAATCCACCCTTTCAGGTTTTCAACTTAGCAAGTTATTCTTTTATTTATTTAGGCGAAGTATTTCTTGACTGCATCGGCATTCATAGGACGTGGGGACTTCTCACCATCCATAGTTTCAAGAATCAATGCACCGCTAGAGAAGGATTTTTTGACAACATATGGGTCTTCATAATGGGAGTCCACTTGCCCTTAGAATTAGCGTTAAGAGACATGATCTTTCTGAGCACGAGGTCACCTTCTCTGAATTCATGAAGTTTGACCTTCTTATCAAAAGCTTTCTTCATTCTTTTCTGATATAACTGACCATGAAACAAAGTCGTCATTCTCTTTTCTTCAATTAAATTCAATTGGTCAAACCTGTTCTGGACCCATTCAGTTTCTAACAACTTGGTTTCCATTATTACACGCAAATAGGGAATCTCAACCTCAACGGGGAGCAGTGCTTCCATACCATACATAAGAGAGAATGGGTTTGACCCTGTTGAAGTGCAGACAAATGTGTGATACCCATGCAAAGTAAAAGAGAGCATCTCATGCCAATCTGTATAGGTAACAACCATCTTTTGGATAATCTTCTTAATGTTTTTATTAGCAACTTCAACAACCTCATTCATCTTAGGCTTGTAAGGAGACGGATTGTGATGGACAATCTTGAATTCTTCATAAAGTTCCTTCATCATCTTATTATTCAAATTCGAGCCGTTATTAGTGATAATCCTACTTGGAACACCATATCGACATATAAGATTATTATTGATAAAGCGTACTACCACCTACTTGGTGACATTAGCATAAGAAGTTGCTTCCACCCACTTGGTGAAGTAGTCAATTGCCACCAAGATCAAACGATGTCCATTCAACGCTTTGAGTTCAATCATTACAATCATATAAACCCCACATAAAAAAGGCCATGGGGAAGAAATAACATTGAGAAGCGTTGGATGCACATGAATCTTATCAGCATAAATCTGACATTTATGGAACTTCTTTACAAATTTGTAAGAGTCATGTTCCATTGTCAGCCAATAGTAATCTTCCCTAAGAATCTTCTTTGCCATCAAATGTCCATTGGCATGGGTACCAAAGGAACCTTCACAGATCTCATGTAGCAACATGTCTGCCTCGTGTCTATCCACGCATCTGAGCAAGACCATGTCATAGTTTCTCTTGTATAACACATCTTCATTGAGGAAAAAGCTACCTGCCAACCTTCTCAATTTCTTTCTATCTTTGTTCGACGCACCAACCAGGTATTCTTGAGTATGAAGAAAATGCTTGATATCATAATACCAAGGTTTTTCATCTGACACCCCCTTTGTAGCAAACACATGAGCTAGTCTATCATGACGTCAAACTGTAATCTAAGGTACATCGTTCCAAGCATTCACTTGGTACATGGAAGCTAAAGTGGCCAAAGCATCTTCCATTCATCTCTAGGAATATGATGGAATTCAACTTTATTGAATATAGGTAATAATCTTCTTGTATAATATTTGTAGGGAATCAAGCCAATATGATGAGTCTCTCATTCTCCTTTGATCTAATTTATTACCAAAGCTGAATCACCATATACATCAAGAATTTTTTATTATGAGATCTATAGCCTCTTCAAGACCCATGATACAAGCTTCTTACTCTGCCATGTTATTGGTATAATCAAATGCCAAACTTGCAGTAAAAGGGATATGTGACCCATGGGGAGTGATAATCACAACACTAATTCCTTTTCCATAAGCATTTACAGATCCATCAAACACCATACCCCACCGGGATTCAGGGTCAGGACCTTCCTTAGAAAAAGGTTTATCACAATCTTTTACTTTCAAAAAATCACATCCTCATGAGGGAAATCGTACTTAATAGATTGATAATCATCAATCGGCTGGTGAGCAAGGTACTCTACCAATACACTGTCTTTAATAGCCTCCTGAGTACAGTATTCAATATCATATTCAGACAACAACATCTGTCAGTGGGCAATTCTTCCAGTAAGATCAGGCTTTCCAAAAATATACTTAATCGGATCCATTTTGGAATCAACCAAGTAGTGTGATTCAACATATCTTTCCGCAATCTCTTTGCCGCCCAGGCCAAATTGTAATGCCCGTTTATTTAATTAATTATTTAATTAAATTATTTTTGGATTATTTGTTGAAGTTGTAAGATGTTGAGAATTATTGGTAGAAGTTGTTAGATTATTATTAATTAATTAAATAGTTGATTAATAATAATAATGCTGGAATTAATAGAACAATTGTGTTGGGCCTATTTTATTAGTTGGAAGTAGTAAAGTGGGGGTGTGAAAGTTAAGCCCAATAGGATTGATATATAAGGTTAAGCTAACACAAGGATTTGGTTTTTGGAGAATAAGGAATTTTGTGCACTGACCGTGTGAAGCCGCGCGATGAGAGGAGCAGTTGCCCAGTATCGAGCAGAGCAAAGTGAGGATTACAGCCGAAGCATTGGTTGAGAAAACTTCAATCCAGGTAAGGGTGGGGGTTCTGACCTTATAATGGGATTTATGATGTGTATTTTGTGGGAATTAGTCGTTTGTATGAATGTGTGCGTTGATGTTTCTGGACCTATTATCAAAGTTGCTCGTTTCTCTATGTTGTGGTTGTTAGGGAGTCACTGTATGACTATATCGCATGATTAGTGAACCTGTTGTTGAAGTTTCCCGTTAGTCTTGTTGTGGGCGGTTTGAGTTGTATGTATGATTTTCCGATAGGATCAATGATTAGTGTAGTTTATTACTGGGTGATGTGGTTGTTAAGATGCTGTGATGTTCCAAGCAGTTGGCAGGAAATTAGTAAATTGTTGTTGTGGTCGTTTTAGGAAGGTTTCTGCGTGAATGTCTTATATAATGAATGAATCTGTTGATAGGAAATATAGTTGCCCGTTACATTGTTATTTTGAGTAGTTGGTCAGAAGTTATGAATTATATTGATATGGTCGTTATGAAGTAGTGTTGTTCTGTGTTGTTGGCCGAACTAGTGGTCGAGGAGGATGCTGATGGTGTTAGGTGTCGAGTGGCGTTTAGGCTGCAAAGTGTGTCGGGGAATATATGCGTTGGATGTCGAGCGGCATTAGGCTACGAGGAGTGCCGAGGAGCACAATACTGTTGTCGAGTAGAACAGAGTTGTAGGTTTGGCCGAGGAGTATAAGTTAGTTGTTATTCTCCTTAGTTGCTGTGTAAGTTGTTATGAGTTGAGAAATTACAGGTTGATGATTTATGTTGAATTGTTTTTGAAGTTGTAGGCTTATGGCTAACGTTTATTTATGTTGATTTATTATTAAGTTGTAGGCTTATGCCAATGTTGTTGTGTTGTTGTGATTGTTGCTGTGAATTTTTGTTGATAATGCGAAGTTGTAGGGAATTTTAAATGACGATGAATTACCTCTATTTACTGGTAATAATGGTGATATAGGCTTATGCCTTACGATGAACGATGATTATTGTGAGTATGTGATAGTGCATTCATTGAGTCACACACATTTGTATATTTTGCAACGACCTGGACTGGTAAACTGCGATGAAGGCTTATGCCTTGTTGATGCCTCTATTAATTATAAATTATTAAGTTGGAAGTTCTGCTCCATTTTTAAGATGGGAGTTCTGCTCCATTGGTACCACATGTATATGCATAGTAACAAGTTTCATTTCACATTGCATTTTGAGTTGTCGTGTTGATGAATTAATTATTATGTTTCGTTAATGTTTTGTTGTGATTGATGTTGTTTAAAGTTGTGAAGTGGTGGTTTTGCATAGACTAATTCTAATGTAATATTTATCATACATTCGATTATATTGTTCGATATCTCACCCCTTTTATTTGAATGTTACCCATATGTTGGTAATGTGCAGGTAATCCAGAGTGAAGGCGACTTACCTTCAGTAGTTCGAGTCGGTGTCATTGCTCTGATACGTAACACTCGGGGGGATGAACGCTTGCTAGTTTATTGTTTTTATCATTTCAGTTGTGTTGTACCCCAAATTTTGACCTAAGATACCATCTCCCATCTGCATCATTACATTGCAAGCGTTTTGATCTTTTGATTTTTAAAAATTCATAACTTTTTCGAGTCGAGAGCTGTTTATTTTTGAATGCTAAATTTATTAACTAATCAAGACTTAAATGATGTTTATTAATTATTTATCATCTTAAATTTAAATAATTGGGATTTATTTTCAATTATTATATAATTCAAAGATCTATAAATAATAAAATAAATATTTGAAAAGAGGCATATTAATCGTTCAGACAGTGTTTATTTATTGTTTATTATCTTAAATTTAAATAATTGGAATTTATTTTCAGTTATTACATAATTTAAAGATTTATGAATAATATAATAAATATTTGAAAAGAAGTTCATTATTTGGTCAATAATGATTATTTAATTATTTATCATTCTAAGTTAAATAATTGAAATTCTATTTTAATTATTATAATTTAGAAAATTATGAATAACGAATTAAATAATTGAAATTATTAATTGATCAATGATGTTTATTTATGCGTTTATTATTCTGAATTTAAGTGATTGAAATTGATTTTCAATTATTATACAATTTAAAGAATTATAAACGATAAATAAAATAATTGGAAAGAAAAGAATTGACGGGGAAATAATAGAATTTTATTTCACTTTATTCTATTTTATTACAATTGTTATTTAAATATTGTATTATTTACAAAATATTTATAATAACAAATTACATAAAAGTTTAAAGTAAAATAGAACTATATTTCTAAGATTCTAATTCTAAATCTTCTATCCAATGCTTTTGTCTGCTCATTTGATTTTACCTGCAAAAAACAATTAAAAAGAAAAGTCAGAATTGAATAAATAATTAAAAGTAGAAAATTATTTATTAATGTTCATCATTAAAAGCAAACGGCTGGAATCAGTTTACCCTTTTTTGCAAATCACGAAATTTCTCCCGGTTCACAAAAAAGGGAGGAATTTTTATTTTCATAAATGAATGCACAATTTCAAACATGCACAAATTCATTCTATTTTTTTCAAAACTGAATATGCATAATTTCTTTTGTCAAAAAATGCATATTTCAAAATATACACATCATACAAAAAGCAACAACATATGCATAAACATTTCAATTCCAAACAACAGCCAACGTAAACCTATGCCATGCACATAGAAGAAGCCAAAACAAATAGGCTCCATGCTGTGCCATTGCAAGTCAAAAAAGAAATATGCAGTTCAAAATCATTTTGCAAGCAAGTATATTTCCTCTTTCATCATTTTCCAGCATGTTTGCAATTTCAGAACAGTAAGTACACATCATTTTTATGCATCAATGTACTTAGGAGAGAGAAGAGAGAAAGAAATATGGTTTTGCAGGTTTTGGTTTAGGCAGAAGGAATTACAAAACAAAGCTACAACAGTAACTCAGTAAAAAAAGAAGCACAAGAATAGAATACCAACAAAACTGATGTAACAGTAATATGCAGAAGGCCAAGAATATTGTAAAATATTCAAATCTCCAACCTGTAACATAAACCTAAGCCTGTAACGTACACAAGGATCCCAAGCAAATTGTATAACATAACACAAATCCCTTCAAAAGTAAAGAAAAAAACTTGTCTGGGCATTTAAAAAAAACAATATAGCCTACTGCATAAACCACTTCAAAAGCCAGTTCACAACCTGCTAAAAGGCCTCCACCACAAAAACCAGAAACACATAACCATATCAAAATCATATGGCCTAACGTCCAAAACCTGCTACTGCATTACCAAATCTGCCCACTGCATTATCAAAACCTGTACCATCAAAAACCAGAACCATTTGCAAGAACCTTATGGCCATTACCAAACCAACATATGACCTGTAGAACGCCTCAAAACCAAAACTGATTTCATAGCATCAAACAATATCAAACCAATGTCCATCAACATAAAACCATTCAAGACCATCAACCATAACCACATAGCATCAAACAATATCAAACCAATGTCCATCAACATAAAACCATTCAAGACCATCAACCATAACCACATAGCATCAAACAATATCAAACCATGTCCAATACTAAAGCCTCAGACTATACCATCATAAGCCAACATCAAGAAAGCAGTAGCAAGGCCAGAAAGAGAAGAAGAGAAACTAGTCAAAAAATACTTTTTTCAACATAGCATTCAAAACGTTCAAGGGCAACCCAAAGGCAACAAACATTTCAAAGAACATCAAGCAGGTTCAGCATACAGTGGACGAGAAGAAGAAAGAAGTGAATATCAAAGGCTCAGTTCATTATCATCACCAAGTAAAAGGGACAAAAGGAACGAAATACCGGTAGTCCGGAGCAAGCAGCACGCGCCTCCGCCGTCCTTCCTTGCCTTGGCCTCCTAGCCCCGTCCAATCTCCTTCCTCCGTCTCCAAAGGTAACCTTCTCTTCTTTCTCTTTCAAAATCTCAGATAACCATTAACATGTTGGAGTCAGAATCAAATGAAACCAAAATCAACACATGCAAATTGTAACAAAAACACCGAATATGAAAACGAACTTACCGTAAATCCTCGCCCCCTAGCGTCCATTGGAGGGAAGAAGGAGGTATAGAAGCTGGTAGCCATGGCAAAGAAATCGGAAGCGGAACTCAGAGACTCAGAAGCAGGAAGAAGAAGAGCGTAAACGAAGAAGATGATACAAGAGGAATGAGCGCCGTTCAGTAACCAGAAACCCTAATCCCAATTACCAAATGCGTTTAACCCTTGAAACAAAATTATGAAACATTATTTGGACCAGCCTTTCTGCCTAAAGCCCAACGTCCTCTTTGTGCACCCCCCTGTTTTAATTTTGATTAGGCCCTCTTAGACACCTTTGACCCATATTTAAATTGTTCTTCTAGCTTTTTAATACACTTTTCTATTTATCTTTTTTTTTTTTAGCTTTTAGAAACATTACCAACTTAGTTTAAATTAATTAGTAGTTTAATCAATTAATAAATTTAATTAAAACTTTTAATCATTTTACCTTTTGTTTATTAAATTTAGGTCTATTTGGTAATTTTAAATATTCCCTTTTTGATTAATTAGTTTTAAGTTAGTAACTTTTAGGTATTCATTTAGTTTTGATTATTTAATATTTCTTTAAAAAATAATACCTTATATAGAACTCTAAAAATATATAAAAAATAGAAACTTAAGAACTTAAAAATATTTTTGTTTTTCCCTAATTAATTCTCATTACTTTTTATCCATATTAAAAATGCGTAAAAAATGAAAACTATTAAAACATTTTCTTTTCATTAATATTAAACAAAAAATCATAAAAATGCACGTTCACACACTTAGTCTTTTATTCAATTGTTATATATCCTTATCCGCATAATTTCTCTGTTTAATCATTTCATATTCACATGATTATTCTGTTTACGTTTAAATCCAAGGGAAAAAATGATTAAATTTGTTGACGTCATGTCCTCAAGTCTAATTGCGCGAACATTCGTATTTCATTAAAACTTAGGATAATTTTTCCTCAAATATTCAATCTTTTCGAAACTTATACCCTTTAAGCAAAAACTTCGACGTTAGGTCATCGCATCTTCAAAAACCCGTCCGTACCCCTTTTCGGCCAAAACAATTCATTCTTCAATCAAACGAACAATTTTAATAAAACAGATATTTCAAAAGGTTCCTATAGAGTACTATAGATACATTGGGTGCTAATACCTTCCCACTGTATAACCAACCCCCGAACCATAGATCTTTTCAAAAACGCCTTGTATTTTTATTACTTTTAAAAAGTATTATTTTACATTGCATATTTAGGGTTTTATTTCGCTCTTTCCCCTTTTCCCTTGGAAACAATAAAGCGCGGTGGCGACTCTTGCTTTTGTGAGACGAATTAATCAATAATTCGATCTCCGATTTACCCCGCTACATTTTTTATCGCTACAGAATTGACGACTCTGCTGGGGACAGATTGACCTCTTACTGGTCCATCCCTAAGTGGGTTAAGCCTAATTTGTCTTATCTGTTTATTACTATTTGATTTGCTTGATTATGTGTTTAAATTGGGGTGTTTGGGTTTTTTTGCAAAGGACGAATCCTATACCCGGATTAAGTAACACTTAAGGAATAGGACGGGCGGTACAGTCATGTTAACTTTGAGGGAGTAATCCCGAAGAAGGAGGCATGAGATCCCCCACTCAATGGAAGGCCCTCTTGAACTTAATATTTGTTTACCGAGTAATCGGGAAGACATTATTATTTTCGACCTAGGAGCCCGAGAAGTTGAGGACCGTAGAACCCTAACCCATCTTGGCCTTTTTAGGTGTAGCGCGGAGACTATAACGGAGTAATTCAGAAGTAGTTGTTACGCGATGCTACGCTCGGACGAGTTTCTCTTGAGAATATTGCTAATTATTGAGTAATCAAGACGTTGGTAATATCCGAAGGAGGAATGTAGACTCTGGGAACCCTTAGAACCTTGTCTTACAGGTGTGATTGAACCGTTAGTACATACCTTTGGGTGGGCTTTACCCTCGACTCCATGCTGAACGTTGAACCCTTGAACCCCATGTTTGTGAACTTGTGTGTGACTGTTGCATTATCATTCATTCATGCATTCATCAACGTCTTTGTAAAAAAACTTGTTTTTCAAGGAACTTCAGAATGATTTTTGCGGACATCCCAGGTTATTATGGAATTTGGAAGGAGAAACACTCGAAGCTTTAGTTTTAGGGAGCCCGAGATTGAAGAACTGAAGAGTTTGATTCCGAAGATCGAGAACCCGACAGATTTTCAGAAGAAGTATGGGTCCATTATACCTCTCATGAAGCGCAAGATGAAGGAAGGCATCCTCAATACGTTGGTTCAATTCTACGATCCTTTGTACCGATGTTTCACCTTTCTGGATTACCAGTTGATGCCCACCTTAGAAGAGTATTCCTACATACTTGGGTTGCCGATCACCGACTGTGTTCCTTTTTCTGGATTAGAAGAGGAGCCCAAATCTCACGAGATAACGACCATCACCCACTTGAAGAAGTCAGAGATAGAGGAGAACATGACTACAAAAGGGGGAATCCGAGGCTTGTCTGTGCAGTTTTTGTTGAGGAAAGCTCGTCATTTCGCTGAGATAAAAGATATTGTTGCCTTTGAAGACGTGTTTGCTTTACTCGCCTATGGTCTATTCTTATTCCCTAACATTGATAAGTTTGTGGATATCAACGCCATCAGAATTTTCTTGATTGGAAATCCGGTCCCTACGCTTCTAGGAGATACCTACTACTCATTCCATCTTCGAAACTCTTATCAAGGAGGGATGATTATTTGTTGTGCACCGTTGCTGTATCAGTGGTATGTTTCTCATCTACCTGGGTCTGATGTTTTCTGGGATCTCGAGAAGGAACCGTGATGGGCGCCAAAGATTATGGCTCTCACTCATTTCGACATTGACTGGTATAATCGAGTTTACTACGACGTGAAGATCATCGATAGCTGTGGTGCTTTTCCTAACGTGCCTCTTCTCGGTACGAGAGGTGGAATCAACTATAACCCTGTTCTCGCGCGCCATCAGTTTGGGTACCCGATGAGAGATAAGCCAAACAACATCCATGTGAGTGGTTTCTTTCTACAGGAAGGACAAGATCATCAGGCAGCTAAGAGGGAGATCGAAGGAGCTTGGCGCCACATCCATAGGAAAGGGAGAGATATGTTAGGACATAGGGGTGCCGTTTCTTTGGAGCCTTACCTACAGTGGGTCCGTGCTAGGGCTTGTGCCCTCAAAATGCCCTATAAACTTGAGAAACCTTTATTCCCCACCGTTGCACCATCATCTGTTGTTATCCCTATCGTGAATATAGGAGAATACCAAGGAAATCTGGCTAGGATGAAATCTGAGAGGGATGCTTGGAAAGAAAAGTACCATATGTCTGAATATGAGAATCGAGTCCTGACTCGACAGTTAAAGGAAAAGGAGGAGTTGCTGTTTATTCAAGACGGCTGGTTCATTGATCACGATGAGAAACTTCGTCAAAAGGATGCTTTACTGAAGAAGTATGCTAGTGAAAGGAAGAGAAAGAAGGAAGGTTCGGTAAGCGTTGCTCTGGTTCCTAATCCACAGAAGGAAATCATTGATCGACTGGTAGCTGAAAAGAAAGAGATGGAAGACTTTTATGAAGAGAAGATCAGGAAGCTCCGGTTACAGTTGGTGTTTGGTCCTTCATCTGAGGATTCTGAGTGATCTTTAGCTTTAGTTTTATTTTATTGATGTCATTTTGTAAAACTATGTAAAAGGGCTTCATGCTCCAGAGTTGTAATTTATTGCTTTATCATGGGCTTCATGCTCCAAAGTTGTAATTTATTGCTTTATTTTAGACTTCATGTTTTAAAATTGTAATTTATCGCTTTATTATGGATTTCATGTTTCGAAGCTGTAATTTACTGCTTTTATTATTGGGTTGTTATCCCAAAGTCGTAATTTACTGTTTTGTTATTCCAAAGTTGTAAGTTGTAATTTACCGCTTTTTGATTAATGGATCGAGTTTTTGTTGTTCCAAATTCCTTTACCATTGATATGTGCAAAATTATTAAAGCTCCTTGAAAAACTATTAAAATGAATCATCATTTGCATCTCACATCATGCATCATTCCACATTCCACTTCACATGTTTTCTAGAGTCTTATCCTTGTTCTTTTTCCACTCAAAAGGTTGTCAAGCTGTCTCACCGATACGACACTCGAGCCAATCGTCAGAGAAAAATGGAAGATTTGGAATAGGAAAATCATGAGCTTCGTGGGGAAGTTGCTACCCTTCGTATCGAGATGGAAAAGTTAACTGCGTTAGTGGAAAGTTTGGTGGCTGTTCAGAATCAGCCATCGACTACAGCTGCCGAGATTCAGACTTCAACTCCAGTGGTTTCCGAGATTGTCACCGTTCCTACCTCCGTGACTCAAATCAACTCTCCGCTTCAAGATCAGATGCCGAAAGGTTTTCCGTGGGGAATGCCTTACAACTTTGTGCCAGAGGGGTATCAGCCTTCCGTACAACCTTTATTTTAACCTGCTTTGTCTCTTCCTCAGCCAGAGACAACTGCCATGCCGCCGGTAATTCCGTCTGTAACACCTTTTCCGCAACCGATTATGACAACTGTCGCTCCTGTGGTCCATTCCGTGCCATACTTGAATGAACCTACTTATCCTGCCGAGCCTGCTGAAAGTTTGGGTCTTTTTGATAGAATGGAAGAGTTTCAGGATCAGTTCCAGGAAATGCAGAAAGAGCTTAGAGCATTAAAGGGGAAAGATTTGTTTGGGAAGAACACGCATGACCTTTGTTTAGTTCCGAATGTCAAGATTCCAGCAAAATTCAAAGTGCCAGACTTTGAAAGATATAAGGGTGATTCGTGTCCTAGAAGTCATTTGACAATGTACGTGAGAAAGATGTCTACGTATTCCGATGATCACGACTTGTTGATTCATTATTTTCAAGATAGTTTGACGGGTGCTGCTCTAAAGTGGTATATGGGTTTAGACAGTATTCGGATCCGCAACTTCAACGATCTTAGCGAAGCTTTTGTTCACCAGTATAAGTACAACGTTGACATGGCCCCGGACAGGGATCAACTCCGGGCGATGTCGCAAAGAGACCGAGAATCTTTTAAGGAGTACGCCCAGAGGTGGCGTGAAATTGCTGCTCAAATCTATCCACCTCTTGAGGAGAAAGAGATGACAAATATATTTTTGAAGACTTTAGGTTCCTTTTACTATGAAAGAATGTTAGCCAACGCACCCAGTGACTTCACCGAAATGGTAAGCATGGGCATGCGGTTAGAGGAAGGGATTCGTGAAGGGCGTTTGGTTAAAGAAGGAAGTCCGTCTAGCAATACTAAGAAGTTTGGAAGTGTGTTCCCGAAAAGAAAAGAGCAGGATGTCAGTGCTTTGTTCCCAGGTAGACCTAGGAGAGGATACTCTCACGTTGCGGCAGTCACTCCGGCTGTCCGCCCAGCTTTGATGACCCCAGCTCATCAAACCCCACCAACTCAACAACGACCATTTCAGCAGCAGCCTCGACAACAGGCTTATCCATTCAACAATCAGAATCGTTCACCCAGAAAACCGCAGTTCGATGCCATTCCTATGACTTATACGGATTTGTTCCCTGCTCTTATCAGAAAGAATCTCATAACGACAAAGCCTCCTCCTGTCGCACCGAATAGTACTTCTCCGTGGTACAAGGCGGATCAGTTTTATGAATATCATCAAGGGTTGCCGGGGCACAACCTTGAGAATTGCTTTGCTCTGAAGGCGGACGTGCAGAGATTGATTAAGAATGGTATCTTGTCTTTCAAGGATGTTAATCCAAATGTTAGAGATAATCCTTTGCCTCGACATGGGGAAGCTTCAGTGAATATGGTGGAAGGTTGTCCGGGGAAGTTTCGAGTTTTTCAAGTTGAACACATAAGAGAGTCGTTGATCAGGTTACATCAGAGTTTGAGAAGACTTGCCTTTGCTAGGCACCAGCATGATTATGATGTTTGTGAGTTTTGTTCGAGAGAGGTTGATTGTCCTATTGTGAAGGAGGATATTCAGAAGTTGCTAGACCAGAGATTTATCACTATTACGTATGACAGAAATCCGGAGGATGAAGTGAATGTTATCATACCACAATTCAATTTGCCTGAATCAGTAGAGATCGCTTACGACAGTCAGACTGCACCTGTTGATCCTTTGATTATTTACCCACCCGGTCCTGTGCCTTACAACTCAGACCAAGCTGTACCGTATAAGTATAATGCCACAATGATTGAGAATGGGGTAGAAGTCCCTATACCAACAAGACCGTCTTTTGTTAACATTGCTGATGTGAGTAGAGTTACGAGAAGTGGACGTGTTTTTGCAGCAGTACCTTTGAAGAGACCAGAAGTTCAAGTCAGGAGACCCATACCTGCAGGAGTTCCAGTAAGAAATGTTGAACCAAGGGTTGAGATAGGCCGATCCAGTGAACCTATCCCTCACCCTGAGGATGATGAGATCTTGAAGCTTATCAAGAGAAGTGAATATAAGATTTTGGGCCAACTTTTGCAAACTCCTTCCAAGATTTCTTTGCTTGCTTTACTGAGAGATTCTGGTGCCCATAGAGAAGCTTTGATGAAGGTCTTGGACCAGGCGTTCATGGATCATGATGTGACGGTTGACCAGTTTGATGGGATTGTGGGAAATATTACTTCGTGTAACAGTCTTGGTTTCAGTGATGAAGAACTCCCGGAGGAGGGGAGGAACCACAATATGGCTTTGCATATCTCAGTAAGTTGTGGAAATGATACTTTATCAAGTGTGTTGGTGGACACGGGTTCGTCGTTGAATGTGATTCCCAAAACTACATTATCTCGGCTTTCATATCCAGGTGCTCCTATGAGACCTAGTGGAGTAATTGTTAAAGCGTTCGATGGTTCTAGGAAGACAGTCATTGGTGAAGTGGATCTGCCTATAGTAATTGGTCCCCACACTTTTCAAATCACTTTCCAAGTGATGGATATTCGTGCTGCCTACAGTTGCTTATTGGGTCGTCCCTGGATCCATGATGCAGGGGCAGTCACCTCTACGCTCCATCAGAGACTGAAGTTTGTGAGGCATGGGAAGCTAGTAATGATTGGGGGAGAGCAGGCTATGGTGGTAAGCCATTTATCATCATTCTCTTTTATTGATGCTGACGAGGATGTTGGAACCCAGTTCCAAGGTCTTTCTGTTGCCAAGAATGCAGTGAAGAAGCAAGGGGCATCCATCTCTTCTTTTGAGGATGCGCGGCGAGTGGTGGAAAGTGGTTAGGCTGAAGGATGGGGCCAGGTGTTGACTTTGCCCGAGAACAAATCTGGGGAAGGTCTTGGTTTTCGTCCTGTGACTGCAAGAGTCAAGAAGGAGGTGGTTGTTCGTCCGATTCAAGAGATTTTCCGAAGTGCAGGGTTTATACATCCTGAGGTTGATGCTATCATAGATGACGATTCCGAGGAAGATTTGCCCGATTTTGTGACGCCTGGATTGACTTGCCAAAACTGGATAGCTGTTGACGTTCCTATTGTTATGCATATTTCCGAGTAATGTTTTGTTTTGTTTTTCTTTGAAAAAATTCGCTCTGCCCAAGGCGAAAAGTATTTTGTGTCGGGCTATGAAAAATAATTCCTTTTGCTCTGCCCAAGGCAAAAGAGATATGTCTGGGCTCCTTGTTTCAAGTATTTCCCTTTAATGAATAAAAATGTTATTTTGTCCACTACTGTTTTATTTTTCACTTTTTCTGGGAAATAGTAATGAAAATTAATTGGTAGTAATAGGAAAATATAATAACCTTTTGTTTTATTTGCACAAATCGATTTCTAAAATAAAGCATAATCATATGTGCAGATTAATCCATGACTTAACCATCGAAAACAATGATCCTATGCCCTCTCCCAACTTTGAATTCCCTGTGTTCAGAGCCGAAGAAGAGGATGATGAAGAGGTTCCTGTTGAGATTTCCCGTTTGCTTGAGCATGATGAGAAGGTCATTCAACCGTTTGAAGAACCTTTAGAGTTGGTCAACTTGGGTGATGAAGAAGATAGAAAGGAAGTTAAAGTCGGAGCACTGCTTATCCCGGAAGTTAAAGAGAAGATGTTGGAGCTTCTCAAAGAGTATGTTGATGTGTTTGCTTGGTCCTACCAGGATATGCCGGGTTTGGACAACGATATTGTGGAGCATCGTCTACCGTTGAGACCTGAATGTCCGCCGATCAAACAGAAGCTGAGAAGGACTCGTCCCGACATGGCTGACAAGATCAAAGAGGAGGTTCAGAAGCAAATTAATGCAGGTTTCCTTGTTACATCGGTCTATCCTCAGTGGTTAGCCAACATAGTGCCTGTTGCAAAGAAAGATGGCAAGGTTCGGATGTGTGTAGACTACAAAGATCTGAATAGAGCTAGTCCGAAGGACGACTTCCCATTACCTCACATTGACGTATTGGTCGACATTACCGCCAAGTTCAAAGTCTTTTCTTTCATGGACGGTTTCTATGGTTACAATCAAATCAAGATGGCACCAGAAGACATGGAGAAGACCGCTTTCATTACACCTTAGGGAACTTTCTGTTATCGGGTTATGCCGTTTGGTTTGAGGAATGCTGGCGCGACATACCAAAGAGCCATGACTGCTTTATTCCATGACATGATGCATAAGGAGATCGAAGTGTATGTGGATGACATGATTGCCAAATCACAAACTGAGGAGGATCACTTGGAACATTTGTTGAAGTTATTCCAGCGTTTGAGAAAGTACAAACTCCGTCTGAATCCCAACAAGTGCACTTTTGGTGTTCGTTCTGGAAGACTTCTGGGTTTCATTGTCAGTCAGAAAGGTATTGAGGTAGATTCTGATAAAGTCAAAGCTATTCGAGAAATGCCCGCACCCAAGACGGAAAAACAAGTAAGAGGATTCCTTGGGAGACTGAACTACATTTCTAGGTTTATATCTCATATGACTGCCACCTGTGGGCCGATTTTCAAGCTTCTCTGAAAGAACCAAGGATGTGTGTGGACAGAAGATTGTCAGAGAGCTTTTGATAGCATCAAAGAATATTTGCTTGAACCTCCCATTTTGATTCCTCCGGTGGAAGGAAGACCTTTGATTATGTACCTGACTATATTGGAAGAATCCATGGGATGTGTGCTTGGTCAACAAGACGAGACTGGAAGAAAGGAGCATGCTGTATATTATCTGAGTAAGAAATTCATAGACTGTGAGTCTCGATACTCATTGCTTGAGAAAACCTATTGTTCTTTAGCTTGGGTTGCTCGCCGTCTGCGCCAGTGTATGATTAACCACACCACTTGGTTGATCTCCAAAATGGATCCGATCAAGTATATCTTTGAGAAGCCCGCCTTATCTGGAAGGATAGCCCGTTGGCAGATGTTGTTATCCGAATATGACATTGAGTACCACACTCAGAAAGCAATCAAAGGGAGTATTTTAGCCGATCATTTGGCTCACCAACCAATTGACGATTATAAATCCATCAAGTTTGATTTCCCAGATGAAGATGTTATGTACTTGAAAGCTAAAGATTGTGAAGAGCCGTTACCTGAAGAAGGACCTGATCCTGAGTCTCATTGGGGTTTGATATTTGACGGAGCTGTGAATTCTTATGGGAATGGAATTGGGGCAATCATCGTCACTCCCCGAGGCACTCATATCCCGTTCACGGCAAGATTGAAGTTTGATTGCACGAACAACATGGCGGAATATGAGGCATGTATTATGGGTCTCGAAGAAGCGGTGGATCTAAGGATTAAGATTCTTGATATTTACGGAGATTCGGCATTGGTGATTAATCAAATCAAAGGAGAATGGGAGACTCGTCATCCTGGTTTGATCCCTTACAGAGACTATGCTAGAAGATTGTTAACTTTCTTCAACAAAGTGGAATTACATCATATCCCTAGAGATGAAAACCAAATGGCTGATGCTTTGGCTACTTTGTCTTCAATGTTTCAAGTGAATGATTGGAACGATGTGCCTACAATCAGAGTTATGTGCCTTGACAGACCTGCTCATGTGTTCTCAGTAGAAGAGGTCACCGACGACAAACCGTGGTTCTATGACATTAAACGTGTTCTTCAAACTCAAGAGTACCCGCATGGGGCATCCAATAAAGATAGGAAGACGTTGAGAAGATTAGCAAGCAGTTTCTTTCTCAATGAAGAAGTTTTGTATAAGAGGAACTACGACATGGTCTTGCTCAGATGTGTAGACAGACGTGAAGCAGACATGCTGATGCAAGAAGTGCATGAAGGATCCTTTGGCACTCATGCCAACGGACATGCGATGGCAAGAAAGATGTTGAGAGCCGGTTACTATTGGATGACAATGGAATCTGATTGTTGCAAATATGTGAAGAAATGTCACAAATGCCAGATTTATGCGGACAAGATGCACGTCCCACCGACTCTCCTCAATGTTATCTCTTCACCTTGGCCTTTCTCTATGTGGGGCATTGATATGATTGGAATGATTGAACCCAAAGCTTCAAATGGTCATCGTTTCATTTTGGTAGCGATCGATTATTTTACTAAATGGGTGGAAGCAGCATCTTATGCTAATGTAACCAGACAGGTGGTAGTCAGATTTATCAAGAATCAGATCATTTGTCGATACGGTATCCCGAGCAAGATTATCACTGATAATGGTTCAAATTTGAATAACAAGATGATGAAGGAGCTTTGTGAAGAGTTCAAGATCGAACATCATAATTCTTCTCCTTACAGACCGAAGATGAATGGAGCTGTTGAAGCTGCTAACAAGAACATCAAAAAGATTGTCCAAAAGATGGTGGTAACTTATAAAGATTGGCATGAAATGCTTCCGTTTGCTCTGCATGGATATCATACTTCAGTTCGAACTTCAACAGGCGCAACCCCATTTTCCATGGTTTATGGTATGGAAGCAGTACTCCCCGTGGAGGTTGAGATTCCGTCTCTGAGAGTGTTGATGGAAGCTAAACTTTCTGAGGCCGAATGGTGTCAAAGTAGGTATGATCAGTTGAATTTGATTGAAGAGAAGAGATTGACAGCTTTGTGTCACAGTCAATTGTATCAGCAGAGGATGAAGAAGGCTTTTGATAAGAAGGTTCGACCGCTCGAGTTCAGAGAAGGTGACCTTGTGCTCAAGAAGATATTATCTTTCCAACCTGATTCAAGGGGCAAGTGGGCTCCGAATTATGAAGGACCGTATGTCGTTAAGAAAGTTTTCTCTGGAGGTGCCTGGATTCTCACCAATATGGACGGTGAAGAACTCCCGCGTCCCATGAACGCCGATGCAGTCAAGAAGTATTTCGCTTAGGCAGGCTTTTGGTCAGACCAGTCTTGGCATCTGAGCACATTTTGGAATTCGAAGTTGTTAGGGAGAATAGCGATCATTGTTTTTGTGTAACCTTTTTATTTCATGAACTATTTTCCAGACTTTTGTAAACCGTTGGAGTCGTATTGTTAGCGAACTACCACATTATTAATAAAGTTTGAGCATTTACCTTTTGTGGGCAAAATTTTAATTTTTGTGGAAATACTTGAAACCAATTTACTTAAAGTATTCTTATTTTAAAAAAATGTGTCGTGAATAACGAAAGGAATATTAACAGTTGTTCCGAAGATGGTCAAGCCGTGGAAGGCAAAACAGTATAGTAATTTATCCTTGCATGATGAGCGTGTTTTCTTTCAAAATCATCATGAAGTGTTAGTTGTGTAAGCTTGTGTTTCTGGTGGTACTAAGTTTGGTGACTCCCCAGCTGTTCCAGTTAAGCGTTGTTTTGGTTACCTCTGTTTGAGCAGATTTCTAAGTGTGGTACGCTTTGTCTCATGCCAGTGGTCTATTGGTATTATAAGATTGGATTTAGATGCTTTTCTCCTCAGAAGACTTGAGCCTTGTGGCGTGTTACGCTCTGACGTTGTGTGGTTCCAGTTCCAGTTATTTTTCGTCTTTTTTAAGATTGGCCGAGTATCTATCTTTTCGTGACATCTTAGCGTCTTCAGATATTCCATCTGTTCGTTTTGTCAGCATAACATTCATTTATTCATTTACACCTATATCATGCACGCATACTCACATTTGCCGTTGACTTTTGGGTTGTACTTTGTTTATTAAAGCAATATACATGTTTCTTTCCAAGTAGAAGGTTAGCTTAGGTAGAAAATGTGTTTCCTTTCTAAAATTCCCCAACTGAGCTAATCCTCGTGGATGACTTTTGATTTAGCTAACCTTGCCCATTTCTGGATAGGATGAATTCTCCAATCGAGTTGCTTTCTCATTGGGAAGAGTCTTGTTTGACTGTTTTCTCTCTGGTTATTCCTGGATGAAGTTGTTGCCTCTTGCATAGGCTATCTCATGATTTTCCCCAGTGAAATCGCAACCTAGACGGATGGTGCATTTATTTTGCACATTTATATGTGATCTCCTCGGGAAGGTTTGATTCATGATTTTCTTTGACAAAGATTCTATTCTCTGCCAGTGTCTTTGCAATTCCTTTCTGAATTATTCTTGGAAAACGACAAGCGGCAGCTCTTCACGAGCAACTTGTATGTTATAGACGTCGGAAAACGACAAGCGGCAGCTCTTCACGAGCAACTTGTACGTTATAGACATCGGAAAACGACAAGCGGCAGCTCTTCATGAGCAACTTGTGCGTTATCATTATTTCGGAAAACGACAAGCGGCAGCTCTTCACGAGCAACTTGTGCGTTATTTTCATTTTCGGAAAGCGGCAAGCTGCAGTCTCTTTATTTGAGCAACTTGTACGTTATTATTTTTCTGGAATACAGCAAGCGGCGGCTTCTTTAATTGAGCAGCTTATATGTTATTGGTATTTTCTTTGGACGACAGCAAGTGGCAGCCTCTTTATTTGAGCAGCTTGTATGTTATCGGTATTTTCTTTGGACGACAGCAAGTGGCAGTTTCTTTATTTGAACAACTTGCGTATCTACAATATTATTATATCAGCATTAATGAGTATATCTCCGGAAATCTCGCAGAGAAGCTTGTCATGAATCATTACCTTCAGAAGTCGGTAATACATCATCAACAAGATTGTTTGCTTTTCGTCTATCTTTGACCTTGAGTTGTGAACTCACTGTTTTGGGTCAATAATCTGTTTTATGGCCTATGCAAGATGCTTTTTTTGTTAGGGTCAGAGGTCGTATTCCCTCAATTTTATTCGCTGTCAAGGGTCTGTCGTTTGAAGTCGATAGCTTGTTTCCCCAGTAATGTATAATCCATGTCTCTGTGTTTTGTTGGTGTTCGATTCCTCCAACATTGTCTTGTTTCATACAATATCTTTCTCTGTGAATTCAATCACTGCATTCATATCAAACGTGATGACGACATCTTAGGACAAAATTTGCGTATTATGTATTTAAGTACCTTCAATCTCGTCGAAACGAAGACTTTAATCTTCATATCTCCGGATAGAAGAAACTTAAATAGGGGCAGCTGTTGTACCCCAAATTTTGACCTAAGATACCATCTCCCATCTGCATCATTACATTGCAAGCGTTTTGATCTTTTGATTTTTAAAAATTCATAACTTTTTCGAGTCGAGAGCTGTTTATTTTTGAATGCTAAATTTATTAACTGATCAAGACTTAAATGATGTTTATTAATTATTTATCATCTTAAATTTAAATAATTGGGATTTATTTTCAATTATTATATAATTCAAAGATCTATAAATAATAAAATAAATATTTGAAAAGAGGCATATTAATCGTTCAGACAGTGTTTATTTATTGTTTATTATCTTAAATTTAAATAATTGGAATTTATTTTCAGTTATTACATAATTTAAAGATTTATGAATAATATAATAAATATTTGAAAAGAAGTTCATTATTTGGTCAATAATGATTATTTAATTATTTATCATTCTAAGTTAAATAATTGAAATTCTATTTTAATTATTATAATTTAGAAAATTATGAATAACGAATTAAATAATTGAAATTATTAATTGATCAATGATGTTTATTTATGCGTTTATTATTCTGAATTTAAGTGATTGAAATTGATTTTCAATTATTATACAATTTAAAGAATTATAAACGATAAATAAAATAATTGGAAAGAAAAGAATTGACGGGGAAATAATAGAATTTTATTTCACTTTATTCTATTTTATTACAATTGTTATTTAAATATTGTATTATTTACAAAATATTTATAATAACAAATTACATAAAAGTTTAAAGTAAAATAGAACTATATTTCTAAGATTCTAATTCTAAATCTTCTATCCAATGCTTTTGTCTGCTCATTTGATTTTACCTGCAAAAAACAATTAAAAAGAAAAGTCAGAATTGAATAAATAATTAAAAGTAGAAAATTATTCATTAATGTTCATCATTAAAAGCAAATGGCTGGAATCAATTTACCCTTTTTTGCAAATCACGGGATTTCTCCCGGTTCACAAAAAAAGGAGGAATTTTTATTTTCATAAATGAATGCACAATTTCAAACATGCACAAATTCATTCTATTTTTTTCAAAACTGAATATGCATAATTTCTTTTGTCAAAAAATGCATATTTTAAAATATACACAGCATACAAAAAGCAACAGCATATGCATAAACATTTCAATTCCAAACAACAGCCAACGTAAACCTATGCCATGCACATAGAAGAAGCCAAAACAAATAGGCTCCATGCTGTGCCATTGCAAGTCAAAAAAGAAATATGCAGTTCAAAATCATTTTGCAAGCAAGTATATTTCCTCTTTCATCATTTTCCAGCATGTTTGCAATTTCAGAACAGTAAGTGTTGTACCCCAAAATTTGCCCTCCCATATTCTTCAAGAAATTGCCAAGTCAAAGCTTCAAAATTCCCCAAGGGTTGCACAGTTCAAGAGCCTCCTAAGCAGTCAAAATTAGGGTTTTGGTTCTGATCAAGAAAATGAAGCTTCCAAAGGTCCAATCAAGTCTCATATGCCTACAAATATGGTCAAGCATCCTCATACCAAGTTGCAAGACATTCAGCTCAAAATTGCACAGTCAAAACCCTAAATTGCACTACAGTCAACTGTAGGGGCAAAATGGTCATTTGACAGTCAAAAGTTCAAATTTTTGGTCAACATATCATTTTGAAGCCACAAACATCATTTGATCAATGCTTGATCATGATTCTCAAAGTTTGGCTCAAAAATCATCAAGATGCAAAAGTTTCCTTATTTGGACAGCTGAAAAAGTCAACTGTAAATTGACCAAGGCATAACTTTCACATGGATTATCAGAAAAATTCCATCCAAAGCTCATTTTGAATAGAAAGAAATTTCCTACAACTCATCTTCATACTTCAAGTCCAAGAAATGCTCTCACAAAAAGTTATCAATCTCAACATTATAGGTCATTTTCAAAAGTCAACAAAAAGGGACTTTAAGTAAAAGGCCATAACTTGAGATTGGTAAATCAAAATGACATGGGACCAAAGACATTGGTTAGAGGACTCAAAGACCTTTCCAAAATGTCCAAGAACATGAGAAAAGCTTAAAAATTGAGCAAGTTATGCCTTGTAGAAGTTGGGAAATTTTTGGATATTTTGAAAAGTCAACATTTGTTCAAATGACCTAAAATTGCTAATGGGCCCATTTTTCTTCCATAATTCATCATCCATGGCATGTGCACGACCACTTGGCCCAAAGGGAAGTTTTTATTCATTTTTTATTTATTTATTTGGATTTTTATTAATAATAATTCATTTAAATTAAAATAAATATATGAAAAATGCTTAACCTAATTTTTTCAATCTTTTTGTGCACATTATATCTTCAATATTTCGTGCCTAGCTCAATATAGAAAGATTTGGATTGAATTGATCTTAATTGGTACAAAAGCACATGGAAAATATTTGGTTAAAAAGCTTGAAAATCAAATCTTCAAAACCATCAATGAAAGAGATTTTGCTCAGAATTGTTGACCTAATTGACTAAATACAAAAGCCAAAACACAAACCTAATCATCCTACACACGCAGCTGCTCAGAAAAACCATTATCAAACTTGAAAATTTGGCCAAAAATCTCAATTCTGAAAACTCACTTGCAGGGTGATACAAGCATCAAAACCTATTCCATTAGCTTCCTCAAGCATCATTGAACGATTCCCAATCAAAAACAGTCATCCAAACCTCAAGAATCATTATACAGAATCAAAATTTTTCTCATAAAATTGCATACTCGTATCTTAATTTTGAGGCATTTTCATGACATTTAGTTTAGGTATTCTTACTAAACGATGCATTCTGATGCTTACCATGTGAATTAATTGCGTTTTTATGCATTGTGTACAAATATGCCATTGTTGCTTTTTAGGGTTTGCAGGGTTTTGAATTAGGGGTTTTAAGACAAAGCAAAATTAGAACACCACAGTGCCATGGTTGTGATCAGCGCATGTGGACGAAGACCATGGAACCCTCGCGCTCAATTTATGAGCGTCGTAGGGCTAATCGCTATTTTCCAGTAGCATGCCTAAGAAAACGCGTAAAAAACCGTTGCCATGTTTATTATATTTTCAGGAAAACGAAGACAAGGGAGAAGATGAATCCGTGGCAAGATGTGATAGGCTGGTTTGAAATTCGCGCGCAGAATCCACTAACGCCTTGGTTTTCTTTTATATTATTTGTTTACTATTATATATTAACATGCGTTGGTTGGATCAGATGGCCAGCATAGTGATTGGTGAAGCACATGACCTGGGTTCGAGTCCCAGGTCTTCTTTGTCTCAATATTATTTTTCAATATATGTTCACATGCAATTTCAATAGCAAGGACGTACCATACACTGCCAAGATCCAACGTCCATGCGTCCAATGGAATCAAATCAAAGGCCCAGATCCAAGGAGTATGATGAACCACGGTCAACGCTGCAGCACATTACCTGGAAAGTCAACAAGGCCAAATCCTTAATGGGCTTAAAATGCTAACAATTCACCTCCTGATTGGGGTCTGAACCCCCCAGGTTTGCAAACCCTTTCCATTATTTTTTATTTTCTTTATTTCTTTATTTTCAATTATTATTAATTCTGTTAATTTAATTATTATTTTCATAAAATACAAAACAATTAAAAAATCAAAAAAGAAAGAAATATAATGAATATTTTATTTTAATATTTTTTGTAATGAATTTGCATGTAATTAAATTTAGTTTTAAATTAGGTTAATTCTTTTAATAAAAAAAATCTAAAAAAAAACATAGAATTAGGGTTTTAATTAATTTCATCTTTTTTCCTTTTTCTCCCATAATAATTAAATAATTTTATTTATAATTAAATTTGCATATAAAAATTAGGATTAATTTTAGGTTAAAAAACTTCAATATTTTCTTAATAAATTAAAAATAATTAGGATTAGGGTTTGCATCTTATTTTTAGTTTTAATTAATTTTCTTTTTTCATTTAAGTCCTAAAATACTAAAAACACCAAAAAAACAAGTTCTTTCTTTTAATTTTAATTAAGTCCTCATTAATCCAATTTTTGCAAAAAAAGGGTCCAACGCCCTCGTTTCGATTTAATTATTAATTCGCATATTATTTTATTCCGCTTAAATATTTATGTATCTCTCCCGAAGCCTTGTAAATAATTGCTCGTACTTTTTAATTCTTTATTTACTTTGTTTATTTATTTTCTGTCAAATCGGGTTCGAGAAACTTTTGGCGATGTGGACCCGCGCCGTTTGTAATAGCTTAGAATTTACTTTTCTCGCAATATTTTTAACTGTTAACAAATGACATGAAAGACTGTATGGACAAAAATAAAAACAAGCGTAGAACACCAATAATATGACAAGATAAATGCAAATGAAAACGACACACGAATCGCACACACCACCCCTAGGGTACGCCTCACTGTTGCCTTGCCTCGAAAGGTGATCGTCGAGTAGAGGATGTCTTAGTAAGTCCTCATGATCCGGGAACCTGGCATGAGGGTAGCTTCTAAGGTGTCTTCCCATTGCTCTGGTGATCACCATGTCCCGAACCTCGAATTGACCCGAACACCTCCAACGGCGGTGCTACCTACCTCTCAATGGTGGGATGGCACTACTTTAAAGGACATTTACACAGACGAATTCCTTAGGGTAGGTAGGTTCTCGTAGATACTTGCTCTAATTTCAAAACAAATTCAAAAAATACTTTTTACACCAACACATTTTCAGAAAGCTTTCAAAAGCAATTTTTCAAACACTCTTGAGGACAGATACAAGAGTCGAACTGAAAATTTTCAAAGAAACTTTTTTAAAACCCACAGTTGAAAAGCAAACAAACCATTTTTGAAAACACATTGAGCAAGTATCTAAGAGCCCATGGATAACCATGGATAGAAAGGGTGCTAACACCTTCCCTTTCTATAATCTACCTCCCGAACCGAGAGCAATCTCTTTAAGGAATTTTTCTGTGCTTTTGTCCTTTCCATTTGGAGAAAATAAAAGACGGTGGCGACTCTTGCTTACCGCGACATTTCGCGAACCAGCGTTAAACAGTCAGTTCCAGATCCACCGATCACAGTAAGTACACATCATTTTTATGCAGCAATGTACTTAGGAGAGAGAAGAGAGAAAGAAATATGGTTTTGCAGGTTTTGGTTTAGGCAGAAGGAATTACAAAACAAAGCTACAGCAGTAACTCAGTAAAAAAAGAAGCACAAGAATAGAATACCAACAAAACTGATGTAACAGTAATATGCAGAAGGCCAAGAATATTGTAAAATATTCAAATCTCCAACCTGTAACATAAACCTAAGCCTGTAACGTACACAAGGATCCCAAGCAAATTGTATAACATAACACAAATCCCTTCAAAAGTAAAGAAAAAAACTTGCCTGGGCATTAAAAAAAAAACAATATAGCCTACTGCATAAACCACTTCAAAAGCCAGTTCACAACCTGCTAAAAGGCCTCCACCACAAAAACCAGAAACACATAACCATATCAAAATCATATGGCCTAACGTCCAAAACCTGCTACTGCATTACCAAATCTGCCCACTGCATTATCAAAACCTATACCATCAAAAACCAGAACCATTTACAAGAACCTTATGGCCATTACCAAACCAACATATGACCTGTAGAACGCCTCAAAACCAAAACTGATTTCATAGCATCAAACAATATCAAACCAATGTCCATCAACATAAAACCATTCAAGACCATCAACCATAACCACATAGCATCAAACAATACCAAACCAATGTCCATCAACATAAAACCATTCAAGACCATCAACCATAACCACATAGCATCAAACAATATCAAACCATGTCCAATACTAAAGCCTCAAACTATACCATCATAATCCAACATCAAGAAAGCAGTAGCAAGGCCAGAAAGAGAAGAAGAGAAACTAGTCAAAAAATACTTTTTTCAACATAGCATTCAAAACGTTCAAGGGCAACCCAAAGGCAACAAACATTTCAAAGAACATCAAGCAGGTTCAGCATACAGTGGACGAGAAGAAGAAAGAAGTGAATATCAAAGGCTCAGTTCATTATCATCACCAAGTAAAAGGGACAAAAGGAACGAAATACCGGTAGTCCGGAGCAAGCAACACGCGCCTCCGCCGTCCTTCCTTGCCTTGGCCTCCTAGCCCCGTCCAATCTCCTTCCTCCGTCTCCAAAGGTAACCTTCTCTTCTTTCTCTTTCAAAATCTCAGATAACCATTAACATGTTGGAGTCAGAATCAAATGAAACCAAAATCAACACATGCAAATTGTAACAAAAACACCGAATACGAAAATGAACTTACCGTAAATCCTCGCCCCCTAGCGTCCATTGGAGGGAAGAAGGAGGTATAGAAGCTGGTAGCCATGGCAAAGAAATCGGAAGCGGAACTCAGGGACTCAGAAGCAGGAAGAAGAAGAGCGTAAACGAAGAAGATGATACAAGAGGAATGAGCGCCGTTCAGTAACCAGAAACCCTAATCCCAATTACCAAATGCGTTTAACCCTTGAAACAAAATTATGAAACATTATTTGGACCAGCCTTTCTGCCTAAAGCCCAACGTCCTCTTTGTGCACCCCCCTGTTTTAATTTTGATTAGGCCCTCTTAGACACCTTTGGCCCATATTTAAATTGTTCTTCTAGCTTTTTAATACACTTTTCTATTTATCTTTTTTTTTAGCTTTTAGAAACATTACCAACTTAGTTTAAATTAATTAGTAGTTTAATCAATTAATAAATTTAATTAAAACTTTTAATCATTTTACCTTTTGTTTATTAAATTTAGGTCTATTTGGTAATTTTAATATTCCCTTTTTGATTAATTAGTTTTAAGTTAGTAACTTTTAGGTATTCATTTAGTTTTGATTATTTAATATTTCTTTAAAAAATAATACCTTATATAGAACTCTAAAAATATATAAAAAATAGAAACTTAAGAACTTAAAAATATTTTTGTTTTTCCCTAATTAATTCTCATTACTTTTTATCCATATTAAAAATGCGTAAAAAATGAAAACTATTAAAACATTTTCTTTTCATTAATATTAAACAAAAAATCATAAAAATGCACGTTCACACACTTAGTCTTTTATTCAATTGTTATATATCCTTATCTGCATAATTTCTCTTGTAGGTGTTTAGGTATTGGCTTGCATTTTTGGTAAATCCCAAGTGTATGTGTGAATGTCATGACTGATGTCATAACATTCTAGTTCAGGTTGTACTAACTCATTAGGTACATGTGCAGAAAAATATTGTAATTCAAATACTGATGTTTATAAGTGTGTATCTGAGCATGTTTGCAAAATGATCACATTTTGCTAAATCAGTAGACAGGTTTTCTCAGATGTCATAACAGATGTTATGACATCCTGTTCTGAACTAACAGGATTGCAGGATTGGATAAGTCTGAGTTTTTTCAGGAAATAACTCAGTCCCTTCTGAACAGAATCCTGCGTTTTCTGAGGAGTAACCTAGCTCAACCCTAACCTGGTTAATAAAGTCCTGTGACCTGGTCTTTAGGTCAAACGGAATTAACCCTAGGTTTTTGGAAACCCTAACTGAAGTTGCAGCTGCTATATATTCAACAGAGCTGCTGTTTTTGAAGACATCCCTGCTGATTGATTAGAAGATCAATTTTGTAATCTGTATAGATTTGTTTATTGTACTCCAAGCAATTATCATTGTGATAAGTGCCTTGGAATAGGTTTCAATTGTAAGGGTTGTGTAGCACTCAAAGCTTTGAAGCAAGAGTGTTTGAATGTCCCTTGACTAAAGCTGTGAAGCAGAGTCAAGTTAGTTGTGTACATCACTCAAAGCTGTGAAGCACGAGTGATTGTGTTGCTTGATTAAAAAGCTGTGAAGCTTAATCAAGTGTGTGTTTTTTTTGAAGAGTGTCTTCATCAATTCTTAAGTCAAATTGGTTTATGTATCACTGCTGTGATTGAGGGGGAGTGAGTAGGAACTCAGGTTTAAGTTGTACTTAGATTAGAATTGCATTGGGTAGGTCTTAAGTGAAGGAGATAAACTGGTTGGTTTATTCCTGAATTAACATCTCTTATAGTGGATTCTCTCCCTGGCTTGGTAGCCCCCAGAGTAGGTGTTGTTGCACACTGAACTGGGTAAACAATTGACTGTGTTCTTTACTGCTTTTGTATTTACTGTCATAGAGTAAGTCAGATACGGTGTCATAACATTGGACGTGACATTGAGTATCTGCAGCCAGAATTTTCAATTGGTATCAGAGCAGGCACCCTGCCTGTATTACTGGGTGAGATCTAGGGATATCACTTTCTGACACTATGGACAAGGAAGGAGTCTTTGGAAATAGACCACCCATTCTGGATGGAACTAATTATGACTACTAGAAACCTCGTATGATTGCCTTCCTAAAATCTCTGGACAAAAAGGCTTGGAGAGCTGCTGACAAAGGATGGATTCATCCCACCATAACTGAGATAGATGGGACAATCAGTCTGAAGCCTGAGGAAGATTGGAGTAAAGAAGAAGATGAGTTGGCTCTGGGAAATTCAAAAGCTTTAAATGCCTTGTTCAATGGAATTGATAGAAACATCTTCAGACTAGTACATCAATATGAACTGGCCAAGGAAGTTTGGGACACTCTCAAAACTACTCATGAGGGCACTTCCAAAGTAAAAATGTCAAGGCTTCAGATGTTGACCACTAAGTTTGAGAATCTAAAAATGATGGAAGATGAAACCATTCATGAGTTTCACATGAACATCCTGGAGATTGCCAACACCTCAGGAGCACTGGGAGAAAAAATGTCAGAAGAAAAACTGGTGAGGAAGATTCTCAGATCCTTGCCTAAAAGATTTGCAATGAAGGTAACTGCCATAGAGGAAGCCCAGGACATTAGCAAGTTGAAAGTGGATGAACTTATTGGGTCTCTTCAGACTTTTGAGATGGGGATCACTGATAATGGAGACAAGAAGAACAAAAGCATAGCACTTGTATCCAATACTGATGTTGAATACAAGGAGGATGAAGAAGAAAACATATCTGAAGCTATTGCCATGCTTGGAAGACAGTTCAACAGGCTCATCAAAAGAATGGACCCAAAGTCAAGGTCTAATGTTCATAACATTCCCTCTGACATTGACAGTTCCAGCAGAAGACCAAGGTCAGAAGATAAGGGAAACCAAGGCAGAGGTATTCAATGCCATGGATGTGAAGGATATGGACATATTCGAGCTGAATGCCCTACTTTTCTTAAGAAGCAAAAGAAAGGAATGACTGTTACTTGGTCTGACTATGATTCAGAAAGTAATTCTGAAGAAGAATCTGCTAAACTAGTTACTGCCCTAACTAGTGTTTGTACTTCTGAAAGTGATACTAGTGATGAAGAAGTAACATTTGAAGAACTGGCTGATACCTACAAGAAATTGTGTATCAGAAGTGCTGAAGTCTGTGTGCAGAATGAGAAACAATCAAAACTCATTATCAAACTGGAGGCTGAAAAAAGGGCGAATCTTGAAACTATAAGTCATCTAGAAGGAGAAGTTCAATTGCTGAACTCACAACTGAATCAAATGACCAAATCTGTCAAGATGTTGACCAATGGAACAGACAAATTGGAAGAGATCCTTCAGGCTGGACAAAATATGGGAAATAAATCTGGCCTAGGATTTGTGGAAACAAAGAAATCTGGTACTGGTAAGCAAATGTCAAAACGGATGTCTCAACATTACTCTCAACATCAGGGACAGAGACATATGAAGAAGAGGTACCAAAGATGGAAATGTCATCATTGTGGGAGATATGGTCACATAAAGCCCTTCTGCTTCAGACTACATGGATATCCTAATCAGAACTCAGATGTCAAACCTAAGTCTAAAAAGGTACCACATGCTCCTCAATGGAAGAAAAAGGCTACTGCACTGATAGCTCACACTTCCCTGAGGGTCTCTGCAAAGGAAGAATGGTACTTTGACAGTGGATGTTCCAGACACATGACTGGATTCAAAAATCTCCTCAATAATGTCATGCCTCACACCACCAGTTTTGTGACCTTTGGAGATGGTGCTAAAGGTGAAGTCAAAGGAGTTGGTAATTTGGAATGCCCTGGAGTTCCAAGTCTGAATAAGGTACTGCTGGTAAAAGGATTGACTACTAATCTCATTAGCATCAGTCAATTATGTGATCTAGGATTCATGGTCAACTTCTCAAGATCTGAATGTCTAGTATTTAATGAAAAACTGGATGTTGTAATGAGAGGAATCAAATCCAAAGATAACTATTATGTGTGGCAGCCTGAGAACACTGATATCTCCACTATGAGTCAAATCATCAAAGAAGAAAAAGAGATGAAACTGTGGCAGCATAAGCTTGGAAGAATGAAAAGAGCTATTTCTATGGAAGCTGTCAGAAGAACTCCAAAACTACAGGCTGATAATATATGTGATGTGGCAAATAAACTTGAAGAAGAATGTGTTGTCAGAACCTTAAGTCATCTTGACAAGGATGTTGGAAATAACAAGTCTCATAAATTCTATTCTCAAAACATCTGGTCAAAACAGATGCTTCCTGAGTACAATGTTACACAAGATGTTGTGACATTGTGTTGTGACAATCTGAAAACATTCAACATTTCCCTGAACCCTATTGACTTTGAAGAGAAGAAGTCATTTAAACTGGAACATAGTTTCTCTAAGCTTCAGCTGACTGATTCTTCTACCAAGGCGCTTGTTGGAAATAAACTTGAAAATTTGAGGGGCAGGTTGGGTATTCACCAACATGAGAAATTATAGCAATTAGTTTTGCTGAAAACAAGGGTTGAAGGGATTAATTTTATTAAGTCTATATTTAGTGGGTTAATCATATTCATTCACAATTCCTTCAAAAGCCTTAAGAAGTTGAAGAGACTCCCTTTTATCCCCTACCTCTCTCATCATTGCAACCTGTTTCCTCCTCCCAATCAAAGATTTTTCTCAAACTGCTACTATTACTCAAAGTTAAACAAAATGTCTCAGACATCGTCTTCCACCATGGCGGCTTCGTCTTCCTCATCATCGTCATCATCTGATCAAGATTCTAGGGCAATCACTACATGCATAGAATCTGAAGTTCTTGAGGTCACTCCTCTCAGGGAGATGGCAACTGACCCAGCCATAGTCAAAAAGCTCAGAACCAGACATGCAGGAAGAGCTCAAGCTACAACCTCTGGTAATTCTTCTCATCCTTCGTCTTCTATACCTAATAGAGAAGGATCAGTTCAAGTACACCAAGCTATTGCTAGGCTGGTTACTAGCATTCTGAGTGGCAACCAATCTGTACCAGGGATTTCTATCCCTTTGAATCAATCAGAAAGTCCAAATGTGGAAGGTTCTGAAAATGTAGATGTCACTGAGGATGTTGTGACACCAAAAGACAACATTCAGAACCCCTCTGAAAAGGCTGCTGATCCACCTATCATTGATGTGGATGAAGATTACTCAGATAATGAACTGATTGCTAATGTGAACCCTAGCATTGCTAGGAGATTGATGAAAAGAAAGAGTAGTCAGAATGTTAAACCTGATGCTAAGAAATCCAAGGCTGAAGGGATGACTGAGAAAAGTATTCAGACAAAAGGGAAGAAGGCACAGGTGCAGACTGCTAGACAACCAATCTCTAAGAAAAGTAAAGAACCTGAAACTTCTGATTCTGATGATGAATCATAATTTGAGATTGATATTGAAGAAACTCCCATCAGAAGGAAGCTCCCCTCCAGCAAGATTGCTAGAGTGCCTGAAGTGCCAACAGACAGCATCTCCTTTCATCATCCTGACAATGCAAACAGATGGAAGTATGTTTGCTTAAAGAGAATAGCCTTGGAGAGAGAGCTCAACAATGATGCCTTGGAGTGCAAAGACATCATGGACCTGATCAAGAATGCTGGGCTAATGAAGACAGTGACAAAGTTTAACAAATGCTATGAAAATCTGGTTAAGGAGTTTGTAGTGAACCTGTCAAATGATTGTGCTGATGGAAGGTCAGCTGACTTTGAAAGTGTCTTTGTTAGAGGAAGAAGGGTCAAGTTCTCTCCATCAGAAATCAACAAGTTTCTTGGAAGAACAAATAAGGACAATCCTGATCTAGAGGCAACTGACAATGAAGTTTGTTTAACCATCACAGCCAGGCAAGTAAAGTGCTGGCCATTGAAAGGGAAGCTGAATGCTAGTAAACTCAGCATGAAATTTGCCATCTTGCATAAAATAGGTGCAGCAAACTGGGTGCCTACAAATCACAAATCAACCATCTCCACAGGATTGGGGAGATTTATCTATGCTGTAGGAACCAAGACTGCCTTTGACTATGGAAGGTACATCTTTGAACAAACTTTGAAGCATGCTGGCAGTTATGCTGTCAAAGGACCAATTGCCTTTCCCTCCCTCCTTTGTGGAATCATCCTTGCACAATACCCTGACATCCTTGTAGCAAGAGATACAGTCTGCAAAAGAGCTCATGCCCTTGGCCTGCACTACAAACTGTTTCAGGGATCTCATGCTCTAGACATTGTCATAACATCAGCTGAGACATCGTCTGCAAAGACCCAGTCCAAGACATCAGACGTCATAGCTGTTTTAAAAGAAACTTGCAAAGATCTGGATGCTAGAAAAAGGACCCTAGAAGTTCTAATTGCCAGGCTAGAAAAGGAGGAAGCTGAAGAAAGCAGAAGGGAAGAAGGTATAGAAGCTGAAGGACAGCTCAACATTGAAGAAACTAGCTCCTCTGAGTCTGATGACAGTGCTTGAAGGTTGATTGCTGCTTGGTGGTGTTGCTGGTGGAGTTTGGAAGTGTGTTCTGCTGTTGTCTGCTGCTGATCTCATTATTTTGTTTTGGATAACTTTATAATTTTATGAACATGTAACTTTGGCCCATTTGTGGCTAAAGAGGGGGAGAATATTTTGGTACTTGCTTAATTAGTACTTGACATTATATTTTTCTGCTGTCACTTATTTCTGCTGCTATCTATCTCTGATTGTTTAGGGACTTTAGCCAAAAATCTGCCAAAGGGGGAGTTTGTAGGTGTTTAGGTATTGGCTTGCATTTTTGGTAAATCCCAAGTGTATGTGTGAATGTCATGACTGATGTCATAACATTCTAGTTCAGGTTGTACTAACTCATTAGGTACATGTGCAGAAAAATATTGTAATTCAAATACTGATGTTTATAAGTGTGTATCTGAGCATGTTTGCAAAATGATCACATTTTGCTAAATCAGTAGACAGGTTTTCTCAGATGTCATAACAGATGTTATGACATCCTGTTCTGAACTAACAGGATTGCAGGATTGGATAAGTCTGAGTTTTTTCAGGAAATAACTCAGTCCCTTCTGAACAGAATCCTGCGTTTTCTGAGGAGTAACCTAGCTCAACCCTAACCTGGTTAATAAAGTCCTGTGACCTGGTCTTTAGGTCAAACGAAATTAACCCTAGGTTTTTGGAAACCCTAACTGAAGTTGCAGCTGCTATATATTCAACAGAGCTGCTGTTTTTGAAGACATCCCTGCTGATTGATTAGAAGATCAATTTTGTAATCTGTATAGATTTGTTTATTGTACTCCAAGCAATTATCATTGTGATAAGTGCCTTGGAATAGGTTTCAATTGTAAGGGTTGTGTAGCACTCAAAGCTTTGAAGCAAGAGTGTTTGAATGTCCCTTGACTAAAGCTGTGAAGCAGAGTCAAGTTAGTTATGTACATCACTCAAAGCTGTGAAGCACGAGTGATTGTGTTGCTTGATTAAAAAGCTGTGAAGCTTAATCAAGTGTGTGTTTTTTTTGAAGAGTGTCTTCATCAATTCTTAAGTCAAATTGGTTTATGTATCACTGCTGTGATTGAGGGGGAGTGAGTAGGAACTCAGGTTTAAGTTGTACTTAGATTAGAATTGCATTGGGTAGGTCTTAAGTGAAGGAGATAAACTGGTTGGTTTATTCCTGAATTAACATCTCTTATAGTGGATTCTCTCCCTGGCTTGGTAGCCCCCAGAGTAGGTGTTGTTGCACACTGAACTGGGTAAACAATTGTCTGTGTTCTTTACTGCTTTTGTATTTACCGTCATAGAGTAAGTCAGATACGGTGTCATAACATTGGACGTGACATTGAGTATCTGCAGCCAGAATTTTCATCTCTGTTTAATCATTTCATATTCACATGATTATTCTGTTTACGTTTAAATCCAAGGGAAAAAATGATTAAATTTGTTGACGTCATGTCCTCAAGTCTAATTGCGCGAACATTCGTATTTCATTAAAACTTAGGATAATTTTTCCTCAAATATTCAATCTTTTCGAAACTTATACCCTTTAAGCAAAAACTTCGACGTTAGGTCATCGTATCTTCAAAAACCCGTCCGTACCCCTTTTCGGCCAAAACAATTCATTCTTCAATCAAACGAACAATTTTAATAAAACAGATATTTCAAAAGGTTCCTATAGAGTACTATAGATACATTGGGTGCTAATACCTTCCCACTGTATAACCAACCCCCGAACCATAGATCTTTTCAAAAACGCCTTGTATTTTTATTACTTTTAAAAAGTATTATTTTACATTGCATATTTAGGGTTTTATTTCGCTCTTTCCCCTTTTCCCTTGGAAACAATAAAGCGCGGTGGCGACTCTTGCTTTTGTGAGACGAATTAATCAATAATTCGATCTCCGATTTACCCCGTTACATTTTTTATCGCTACAAGTTGTTAAACTCTAAGTTGTTTTTATTTGAATGCTTGTTATTTGAAGTTGTTTAGTTGGACAAAGATGATATATTAATTCTGCTGCGTAGTTGTGAAAGTTATTGGCTTTAAAGGATTAAAATTATGTTGTTGTTGGTTCATTCCAGTTTAATGTGTTATGTATCTGTAATGAATGTCATTTTTTTAAAGTTGAATTTGTAGCATCCTGATTCGGTAGTGGAAGTTTTATAACTCTGATTTATATAATAATTGTTGGGTAAAATTGGGGTGTTACAAAAGTTGGTATCAGAGCAAGTCGGTCCGTCCGACCAAGTTGTCGAGTTATAGTTTTGTCTAACAATCGAGTATTATTAATTTGAGTTCTAACCATTGTTTATGTTGTGGTGATAAGTTGAGATGGCTGAAAGGAATGATGCTGCACTTGTTGCTGCTTTAGAAGTAATGGCGCATGCTATGGAGAATCAGCCGAACACTGATGAGAATGCTGGATCTCGTAGTTTGGTGACCTTCCAGAGGGAGAATCCGCCTACCTTCAAGGGTAAGTATGATCCTGACGAAGCGTTAGATTGGTTGAAGGATATTGAGAGAATCTTCTATGTGATGGACTTCACTCCAGTGTAGAAGGTTCAATATGGTACTCATATGCTAGCAGTTGAAGCTAATGACGGGTGGCTAGAGATGTGTCAGAGGTTGGAAGCTGCAGGTGAAAATGTCATGGGGGTTGTGTTCCGTAGGGAATTTCTGAGGAAGTATTTCCCTGAAGATGTTCATGGTAAGAAGGAAATTGAATTTCTTGAGCTGAAGCAATGAGTATGTGGTTGTTGAATATGCTGCAAAGTTTACGGAGTTGGTTAAGTTTTATCCGCATTATAGTGAGGCAAATGCTGAGTTTTTGAAGTGTATCAAGTTTGAGAATGGGTTGCACCCAGAAATCAAGAAGGCAGTTGGATACAAGAAGATTCGTGTCTTTGCTGATTTGATTGATAGTTGCAGAATTTATGAAGAGGATAATAATTCTCATTATAAGATTATCAATGAGAAGAGGGGTAAGCACCAACAGAATCATGGTAAGCCTTACGATGCCCTAGTTGGTAAAGGTAAGTGTTGCACCCCAAAATTTACCCTCTTGATTTAGGCTTATGTTTCATCATGAATATCATATTGCATTGCATTCATACATTGTGATGGGATCAAAGTACTTTGGTTATCAAATTTTCCTCAAGCTTTGAAGGTTGATTGCACTGACAAGTTGCTCGAGTAGAACCTTATCATTTAAACCTCTGGATCTTTCAAGCTAAAAAGTTATTACACATCTCAAGATTTTTTTATCCATCCCTTTGGATCATCAGAGGATTGAAGTTTGTGTTTGTTTATAAGAGGAATCTCTCTTTTGATCCACCAGTCAAATTAGGGTTTTGCTTGATCAAGGTTATTGATCAATGTACAAGTCTTGACTTGGAAGTTACAACATCTCTTTGGTATTTGGAAAGTCTTTGTACAATCAATTAGCCAAGATGTCCAGAGGATTTGAAGTTTTGAAGATGATTCATCACTCTCCTTTGAGGAATCAGTCAAAATTAGGGTTTGGTCCAAGTTGAAGTAATTGGGGTCTAGATGAGCCAGTTCATGAAGCATCATTATCTTATCATCATTAGAATCAAATTTGATCAAGGAGTCTCTCATGATACTCAGTGGAATTAGGGTTTTGAAGCTTGATCAGCTATCTCCTAGCACATGGTACAAAACTAGGGTTTTGGATTTAATCAGGGTTTCTTTGAATTTTTCACCCAAACTTGTTTCCATGATTCACCACATGTTATTAAGCCTTTAGGATTGAATAATTGAGGTTCAATTTGGATTGGAAATGATTCAATTGATCAAAAGGGGCAAAATGATCATTTTGGCCAAAGTCAGTAAAATCAGGAGTTGACCAAGTGGACTTTTGATCAACCATCAATCTAAGAATCCTCTTTTCATATTCCATACCCAAATTCATATTTTGAATCATGAGAAATGGTGAATTTGAGTGTAACTTGTTCAAGAAGTAACTTAAATTTTAAAAAAAAATTCTAAGTGCCAAGATGACATCTCTTGGGCAAGCCACATGCGTAATTTCATCAAACACTTGGCATGCCATTTTGTGGAATCATTTTCTTGTGACTCAAGCCTCAATTTGAAAAATTAAAAAGAGCATTTTTTGTTTTCAATGAGAGCTTCCCATTGAGCCTTGAATAATTCAATTTGGCCAAGAATTAAGTGAGTTATGATGCTTCAAAGTTGGTATCTCAAAGCTGGCTTCATGCACACCATGCATGCCCATGCACGTGCGCGGACCAAGAAGGCCAAATTGCATTTTTACCTCAAGTTTGCAACATCATTTCTCCATCAAGTCAGCATCAATTTGGAAAATTCAAAGCCCTATGATGTTCTATATTATGAGAGCTTTTGAAAGGCCCCTCAAGCATCCAAAACGCACGAAGGAATTTCAAATGGCCTAAGCATAAAGTCAGCTAGCCAGATTATTGGAAAACCATGCCCATGTTGCAGATTTTTGCACAAATCCAGTTTTGATTGTTGTCAACATTGCCAGCTCACCAAGTGCACATTCTTTGCTCAAAATTCCACTCAACATGACATCACCAAAATGACTTCTAGGCTGGGCATAGTAGAAACAAAACGCATCACCATATGACACTCTTCATTTTTCTGTTTTTTGCAAATTCTACTTCTAACGGCCTTGAGTTTTTCAAAGACCCTTCTACCCTCAGCAGTCACTCTATATAAGCCACATTTCACTCCCTTTCAAGGCACACATTCATCCTCTAAAAAAAAATCAGAAGCTGTTATCTCTCTCACAAGAAAATTTTCTGCTTCGAAGCTTCTTTATTCTCCATTCCAGAGCTTGATTCATGACCATTTTCACTTCATTGGAGCATTAGAAGCAAGGGACAAGGGTTTTCACTTTGTTTCAGAGGCCATAGTTGAGTTTATTTCTCAACTCTAAAGGTACTTTCAGATCTCGATTCCCCATATTTCTGCTTGTTTCATGTGATTTAAAGCTTGTGATCATGTTCATAGCTGGCCAGATCTTACATCTGATGTATAAACTTGTTTGATTTTGAAGCATATGCGATTTGGTAAACTTCTGGTTTTCCATGGTTTAATGATTTTCTCAATTTTCTTGCTCTAATTTCTACTTCCATGGTCGATCATTTTGAATTTTGTAAAAAGCATGATGTAGTTGGTAGTTTGAACTTTGATTTGTGATTCGAATCATTGATTTTGGTGGAGAAATAAGGGAGAAGTGTTGATCAGAACATAGGAGTATGAAACTGAAAAACGCGCGTTAGGGCATTGTCTTGAGGAAGAAGACGATGGCGTGTCTGGATTTGATTGGTCCATGTGATTTTTAATGCATTTTTCATATTTTTTATTTTATTTGATTTTCTGATTTTTATTTTTGTGATCAAAACATTTTTAAAAATCATGAAAAAATTACCATAGGCAAATAATATTTTCTAGTATTTTTCATATTTTTTTTGAAATTTTTTTAAATGATTTGATTGGTTTAAAAATTCATAGGTTTAGTTAATTAATTGTTCAAAGATTATTTTTATTTTAATAGTTCCTTTGATTCAAAAATTCCACAAAAACTGTTTTGAACTCATAAAATAATGTAGAATTTGATTCTGAGATTGATTTAGCATATTTTCTATTTTTTTTAGAAATTTAATTTGAGAAGTTTATTTTGAATTTTTGCTTCATAATTTTTATTTTAATACTTCCCTTAATACAAAAATTCTAAAAAAAAATCATCAAGCTTATCTTTAATCATAGAATCTGAATATAATTTTATTTTGACCTTTTCATGACTTTTGGCTAGGGTTTGCATTTTTGCCTTTAAATAATAGTTTAATTGTTAATTATTTGTTTTATTTTTATTTTAATATTTCCTTTAATTCAAAAATTCCAAAAAAAACCAGGGATGTGTGTTTTTAATTCTAATATTTGAATATAAATTTGGTTGAATGTTTTTCTGATTTTTGATTAGAATTTCATTTTGAGATGTGATTATTTGTTTAAATGATTAATTGTTTGAATTTAATTTTATTTTTGACTTTTCTTTAATTCAAAAAATGTGAAAAAATATGTATTCTGACATTTAGGATTTCCTTGTGATTTGCATGATCTTGGTTTGAATTGTTTGGATTTTGATCTTATCTAATCAATATTTAAGATTAAAAGTCAAAAATTAGGGTTTTATTGCTTATTGTGCAAGTTTCTTTTTCAAAACCATTATGCCCTGAACTTTCAATGTAACTTAGGTCTTGATTATGGTTCATGAATGCATTGAGGATCTGAAAACCATTTTTCTTGAATTATTTGACTTGGTTTGATATTTTTCCATGAATTATTTTGAAAACTTGTCTAGTTTTGGTAGTTTTGCCAACTAGTTTTGGACTTTGGGCCTCATTTGATCTCCTCCTCAACCATTCATGAACTTAAGGCTTTCTTTATGACTTCTACACACTTCAAAGATGCTAAGATTTTTTTTGGCTTGAATTATTGAAATCATTTTCTATTTTTGATGTATTTTTGAAGTGAAGGTACCCAATTAATGTTACATATCTTGTTGCAATTTGTTTGATGGCCAATGAACTTGAGTGAGGCCTATAATTGGGCACCTAATGATCATGTTGGTTATGATTATCCACATAAACTCAAGCCATTTCACTTAATTTCCCATGTTTGAAGGTTTGAATCTTTTTGATGCACTGTGTGGAATTCCTCTTCTAATATGCTTGTGAGCTGTGATGAATTAATTGTGCATGTCTGAATTGTGGTTGCTACTGACCTTCATGGTTTTTGATTGTATTCTTCTCAAGCTCCCATGATCCTTGGTTGATATTCATTTGTCAACTCAACATGGTGATAAAAAGGAGCAACATTCCTCTGATTCCTTTGACCAAATTGTGCATATGCCTGTTTCCTTTTGTCTATCATGACTAATGTTTGATGGTTGCTATCATGTTTTCTCATTTCATCATGGTGTCACCATCCATCCCTTATGTAAATCATCATTCTATTTATGGGAATACTAACTTGGTTATTGAATGTGCGAGGTACTTTGAGGAAAGTTTCCATTTTTTGGCTTGAGGCTACTGTGTTTCACTTTATTTGTGGAACATAATTTATTATATTGGGACTATTCTTGTGCTTGGCATGTTTGATGGTTTATGCAGGATATATATGCATGTGATTATGAATGCTATACATTGCCCATGGGATCTGTTCATATATGAAAATCTCAATACTTATGTGATACGGTGGGAAGAACTGACTGTTTTTGGAATGCTGGTTCGCGTTTTGCGTTTGTTTTCACAAAATGTCACTGTAAGCAAGAGTCGCCACCGACTTTTATTTTATCCAACAAGGAAAGGAAAAAAGAACAGAAAAATTCCTTTTTCGAGATTTTCTGAGTACGGGGGGTAGATTATAGAAAAGGAAGGTATTAGCACCCTTTCTATACGTAGTTATCTACGGGCTCTTAGGTACTTGCTCATCATTTTCAAAATTGTTTTCTTTGTGTTTGCGCGCTTTGAAAAGTTTTGTTTTAACTTCAATTTAACTCTTGCGCCTGTCTTCAAGAGTGTAATGAAGTGTTTTTGAAAACTTGTTTGTAAAAAAGTGTAAGTGTGAAAGAGTTATGTTTTGGATGAGCAAGTATCTAATAACTAATCTACCTACTCGAGAAAGGAATCATTCTATGCTAATTTCCTTTAGACAATGCTATCCTGCTATTAGTGAGTAGGTAGCACCGTCGTTGGAGTTTGAGGGTCAATTCGAAAGAGGGACGTACAGTCACTAAAGCAATGTTAGGACGTCTTAGCAATAACCCTAATGTCTTAGATCATTTGTTCGAGGCAACAATATCCGAGGCAACCATTTCGAGGCAACTTATGATCTTTTAGACAAAAGGGCGACTTCTAAAACAACCTATACTCAACGATCGTGTACAAAGGCAACCAAGTCGGGTGTACCCTAGGAGTGCGCATGTGCGAGTGTGTTGATTTCAGTTATTTTTATCTTTGCACATGTTTAGGGTGATCTAACTGATTTTAGATTAAACATTCATTCTTGTCATGCAAACCCTATTACCAAACATCTAACAGTTGAATATTTGCAAAAATTAAAGGTGCGAGAATTAAACTAAATTATTACAAGGCGTCGTGTATTTACATCGCCAAAAGCAACCCTTTGAAATTTAAAAGCGGAAAAATAAATATCCTAATTAATTATTACAAACCGGGAGCAGATACATAAATAAAGCACGCGGTGCGAAATTAAATCGAATGCGAAATTACGGTTTTGACCCTTTTAATTAAAGAAAATGTTTTCGTTGTTTTTATTTTTAAGAAAAGAAATTAAATCCTAAAATTAAATGCTAAATTAATTATTAAATTAATTAATTAATGAAAAATATTAAATGACATATTTTTGGAGTTTTTGTTATTTTAGGAAAGAAAATAAAATAATTAAACTAATGTTAAAACCTAATTATTCTAATTAATTTTAAATATTTACAAAATAAATGAAAGTTATCTAAAATTAATATCCTAATTAATTTAATTAATATTTATTAATGAAAAAAAATTTCTGAAATTTAATTGGGTAAAAAATATTTTTGTGATTTTTTTTTTATAAAAAGAAATTAATTTATTGGTTAGTGATTAAATTAAAAAAAATAAAATAATTAAATGAAAATAAATAAAATAAGAAAAAGTAGAGAATGGGCCTGATTTATTTGGTGTAAATAGCATTTTTCTGGCCCATTTGATGAAGATCCATTGGACCTTTTTGATCATGTACATTGCGTTTGACTGGCCCTTTGGTGCACCTTCAATGATGGCCACCAGATCTGGCCATCTGGCCATCTGGCACGCTGAAGGGTGAGTGTCCATGGTGGGTCTCCAGCTTAGGTGTGCACTAGATTTCCTACAAGAATTTGGAAAAATAACAAATGCTGGAGGCAGGGATCGAACCCCTGACCTCCAGCCTCCAACGCTTTGAGAGCTTAGCTGGCTTCCGCTGGGACACTTGTTTCTTATTGTTAGTATAATACAAAATAATGATAATATAAAAAAACAAAAATTAATGGATAATTGTCAGAAAAACGCGCCAATATTTGAATGGACGAGTGGTGGCGTGATAACTCATCGTCCCTGTCCTCTGCACCGTGGCTAAAAATACAAAGGCCTATACCCATGGACGCTGTCTGTTGCTACAAGTCAGGATCATTCCAAAATCTCCTACAGGCCATGTAAACGAATTCTAAGACCATGGTTAGACTCGTCTCATCCTCCTGATTGTAACCATAGCCATTATTAAGGGCAATTGTACCTGAAAACGAAAACCCTAAAAGCAAACTCAAAACCCTAGCTATGGTGAATTTCGATTCAGTCTAGATAAATGAAATTGGCTATTGGCAAAATCTTGAAAACATCATAGTGATCAAGAATATGCAATTATTTTTCATTATAGATGCAAGAATGAAGCTTTTCAAATTCAAGAAAATGGTGGTTATGTGAACGACTTACAGACGTTTGGGACAATTTCCAAGCCTTGAGGATGTCTCTAAGTGGGATTTTGATCTCACACTTTTCTTTGATTTTTCCAGATTTTGTTTGCTCTCTATGCTTCATCTCCAACCCTTATTTTGGTCTGCCTCGCCTCCTTATATATTGTACGATGCATTAGGGTTGATTACCTTGCCCAAATCTTCCTCTTTCAATGACTTTGATATTTGATTTGATCCTCCTTTACAACTTTCCAAAATTGGCTTATTTTGAATCTTTTTGTGCACACAAGCTTTGATGCGAGTTTGGAATGGTGCTAGCTGTCCAATGAAGCCTGAAATCATCAAAAGATCTTGGGTTTTCAATATTTTTGATTTTATTTGATTTGTTTTGATTTAATTCAAATTAATTAAAATAAAAATCAAAATAATTAATAAAAATATGATATGGACACATGGACAAGGCTAGAGCACGTGGGCAATAATGCCAACTCAAAACAAGTGAAAAAGAATGGGCCCATTTGGAAAAATTTGAAGTTTTGGGGATAGTTGACTTTTGGCAATTTTTCAAAAAAGGTCAAATTCAACAATGCACAACTTCCTCAATTTTGACTCTTTGGAGGTGTTCTTTGATTTTTTAGAAAGCTTGAGATGTCCTATAATCAACCCTTTTAGTATCATCTCAATTTGATATTCCATTCTCATGTATGAAGCTTTGACAAAAAAGGTGTTTTTGTTGACTTTTCAAAATGACCTATAATGTTCAAATTCATAACTTCTTATGAGTGCATATTTTGATCTTGGGAGATGAAGATGGATTGTAGGGAATTACATACTCTTAAAAATGAGCTTTTTATGGGTCATTTCTCATAAAGTATGAGAAAGTTATGCTTGGTCAAAATTGAGTTGACTTTTCCTACAAAACCCTAATTTAGCAACTTTTGAATCTTGATGAATTTTGAGCAATCCTTGATGAATCATGATCAACCCTTGATCAAATGATGAAATATACTTCAAAATGAGGATGTTGACCAAAAAATCTTGAAGCTTGACTGTATGTAGGTCACAATTGACTTTTGCCCTAGCACAGTCGATTTTCAGGCCTTTGAGCAATTGACTGAGCAAACTTTCTTTGCAAGGCTTGAAACTTGACATGGATGATCTTGATAACATATTAGGACAATGTTGATCATTTGGGACCACTTGGACTCAAGGATCTTGATGCAACATGAAACCCTAGTTTGGGGTAGACTGCCTTAGGAGAGAGCTTGTCTGGCCAACCCTTGGACTACCTTGAGCAACTTGAAGATCTTTCTTGCCATGTTTTAAGAAATATGTGAGGGAAAATTTTGGGGTACAACAGCTGCCCCTGTTCAATCTTCTTAAACCTGAGGATGTAGATTGGCTTTCGTGCCTTTCGTAATCCGAAGGTGGAAGTGGATTGAACACTAGAGTGCCCAGAAATTTGCACTCGCGTGAAGTGGTAATTATCTTGTGATGCTGGGAATGAGCTTATAGATTCCATTTGGAAGAGTGTCGATCGCATAAGAGATTCCTTAGCGAGAGCTTGTATACCTCTTGTTGAGGAAGATTCCGCTGGGGAAATCTGATCTTTCGTGGAGAGAGATAGAAATTTAGGAGCTTCGTCGTCCGTCATTCTTCTGGTGAGTCGTCTCTGTTGATATTTAGGAACTTCAATGGTCCGTACTCAACTGAGGGAAAAACTTTTTCTGAGATTTAGGAGCTCGTCCGTAATTCAACTAAGAAAACATCTTTGCTGAGATTTAGGAGCCAACCCATAATTCAACTGACTTTGTCGAGATTTAGGAGCTTGTCCGTAATTCGACTGATTTTGTTGAGATTTAGGAGCTTGTCCGTAATTCAACTGGTTTTTGTCGAGATTTAGGAGCTTTGTCCGTAATTCAACTGATTTTGCTGAGATTTAGGAACTTGTCCGTAATTCAACTTGGAGAAACATCTCTGCTGAGATTCAGGAACATCGTCCGTAATTCAACTGAGGTAATATCTGTCGAGATTTAGGAACTCGTCTGTAATTCGACTGCTTTGCTGAGATTTAGGAACATTGTCCGTAATTCAACTTGAGAACAACCTTGTTGAGATTTAGGAGCCTGTCCATAATTCAACTTGAGAACAACTTTGTTGAGATTTAGGAGCCTGTCCATAATTCAACTACTTTGCTGAGATTTAGGAACATCGTCCGTACTTCAACTGAGAAAATTTTCGTTGAGATTTAGGACTCGTCCGTAATTCAACTGATTAAATATTTGTCGAGATTTAGGAACTCGTCCGTAATTCGATTGAGGAAATATCTGTTGAGATTTAGGAACTTGTCTGTAATTCAACAACTCTGCTGAGATATAGGAGCTTGTCCGTAATTCAACTGATGTAAAAGCTTCATAGCTTGAATTTTGTGAAAATCTTTCCTGAAAGGTAAAGGTTAGCTGTATGTAATGCATGATATGTATCAGGCAATGATGTTCTCAAAATAAATGAGACTGTGTTGTATGATGCGTATGCATTTCATGATGTATGGGAATGTAGTGCTTTGAGCTGGGGAAAATAAATCCCGAATAGCTGCTGGAGAAAAGAATTGAATTCTTTGTTTCCGCCGAAGATAGTGGATGAAGATGATTATGAGAATAAACCTGCAGGAGAAGATAACTCCACTGGGGAATAAACTGACGAGAGAATGACTGGGGAGGACATGCTCTGCTGAGGATTCCGTTGACAAATTCAGCTGGGGGTGAATTACCGCTGCTGGTGATAATGAAACTTGTTGGGTATTGAATTCCTATTTGTTAAAGGAAAGAACTCCGCTGGGGATGATTTTCCAATTGCGACTTTACTGGGGATAACCCTTTTAGACTCTGCTGGGGATAATCTTCCAGAGTCTATTAGGGACAATTCTTCAAACTCCAGTGGGGATATATATTTTTTATACTCCACTGGGGATGGTAAGACTTTTCAGTGCTGATGGTAGATAAACTCTGATTGGGGAGAATATTACCGATTCATTCACAGTTGCGAGTCTCAGTTGGGAAGAGCTAACACCACTGTCTTTCTCTTATTCTGCAGAGAACAAATATACTTTCAATCGTTTCCTCCAACTAGGTCTATCCCTATACCTGGTAGACAGAGCAAATTTACGGTTTGGACATTTCTCGTTTGCCCCTGTTTCTGATATTACCAATAATCTTCTTTTGTTTCGTATGTAAATATTTATGAGCAGCAATCTATGTCAAATTCATATATCAAAAATTGAACATTAGACGTTCTTTGCAAAACAAAACAGAAAAAGGAAAATAGTTTGAAATTTATTCGTAAAAATGACTTGTATTGATTTTGAAGTTTGGCCTGTAAATAGGCGTTTTTGTACAAGAGGATGACGTCCTAGTAAGAGAACGCCGCCGAACAAATATAATTTATACAATTTGTGAAAAACACAGAAAAACAGCTATGTTAATAATCCCACTGGGTTCCAACTCTACTATTTCCTTTATGTCCTCGAGCATCTCATCACTTTGCTACTTGGTTGAAGGTAGATCAGATTGGTCAGCGCCGCCCGAACTTGATAGTCGATACCGAAGTCTGGTTGCAAGGTGATCCAATGAGACATATTGTTACACTTTAATCCCTAATTTTTTCCTGGACCACCCTTTCGGGTTTTTACTCCACCGGGATACCCTTTTTTTCCCAAGCCTCCTTTTCAGGTTTTCGACTTGCCGGCTGTACATATTTTTTTCATTTTCATCCCTTATTTTTGCCCGAACCCTTTTGGTTCGCCGGGAAGCCCTTACTTTTTCCTAGGCCAGTCAACCTAGCGAGTCTTTGATTATGCGTAGTATTTTTTTACTATGTATGCATTGACGGGATGAGGAAGGTCGTCACCATCCATGGTGGTTAGAATCATAGCTCCTCCTGAGAAAATGTTCTTAACCACAAATGGCCCTTCATAAGTAGGGGTCCATTTTCCCATGGGATCACCTTGTGGTAGGATGATGCGTTTGATCACCAGATCCTCGACTTGATACTCTTGTCGTCTGACTTTCTTGTTAAATGCCTTGATCATCCGCTTTTGATACGTTTGACCATGAAAAATAGCAGTAAGTATTTTTTCGTCGATTAGGTTCAGCTGATCAAGCCAGGTCTGAATCCAGTCATCTTCGCTCAAATCTGCATCCTTCATAATCCGAAGAGAGGGTATCTGAACTTCAATGGGCAAGACAACCTCCATGCCATATACCAAGGAATATGGTGTTGCCCCTGTTGATGTCCGCGCTGAGGTACGGTACCCATGAAGAGACAATGGTAACATCTCGTGCCAATCTTTGTACGTCATCGTCATCTTCTGCACAATCTTCTTAATGTTCTTATTAGCCGCTTCTACAGCCCCATTCATCTTCGGCCGGTAAGGAGAAGAGTTGTGATGCTGTATCTTGAACTGCTTGCAGAGCTCGGTGATCATCTTATTATTGAGATTTGTACCATTGTCTGTAATGATCATCTCTGGTACACCATATCGACAAATCAGATTGTGCCGAATGAACCGTGCCACGACGTTCTTGGTTACGGTAGCAAAGGAAGCTGCTTCAACCCACTTCGTAAAGTAATCAATAGCTACCAGGATGAAACGATGCCCGTTAAATGCCGTAGGTCTGATCTCACCAATCATGTCGATGCCCCATATTGCAAAAGGCCAGGAAGCTGTCAATACGTTCAGAGGGACCAGAGGTATATGCACCTTATCAGCATAGACTTGGCACTTATGACAGGTCCGAGAATGCTGATAACAGTCGGCTTCCATGGTGGACCAATAGTATCCTGCCCGTAGGATTTTCTTTGCCATGGTGTGTCCACTGGAATGAGTCCCGAAAGTACCTTCATGCAACTCTACCATAATCCTTTCTGCTTCATTCTTATCCACACAACGCATCAAGGTTGAGTCATGGTTACGCTTATAAAGGATACCGTTACTGATGAAGAACTTCGCCATGAACCTCCTCAGAAACTTTTTATCATTAACAGATGCACCCTCGGGGTATTCCTGAGCTTCAAGGTACCTCTTTACCTCATGGAACCAGGGTTTATCTATTACCTCTCCAGTCTCAATGTCACAGCAATGTGCATGTTCGTCCAACCTTTCAATGGTAATCTGGGAAGCCTCATTGTCCCATCTGACCTTGAACATAGAAGACATCGTAGCTAGCGCGTCCGCCAACTGATTCTCCTCTCTGGGGAAGTGTTCAAAGGTTATCTCCTCGAAGTGTGGAAGCAACATCAACACATACTCCTTGTAAGGAATAAGGTTAGGGTGTTTCGTATCCCACTCGCCTTTGATCTGACTGATCACGAGAGTGGAATCTCTGAATACACTTAAGAACTTAATCCTTAGGTCAATAGCTGCTCGAAGACCCATAATGCATGCTTCATACTCTACCATGTTGTTGGTGCAGTTGAAACATAGTCGAGCGGTGAATGGAGTATGAGAGCCTTCAGAAGATATGATCACGATGCCAATGCCATTACCCAAAGCGTTTGAAGCTCCATCAAAGTACATAGACCATCAAGATCCCTCCTCAGGTCCTTCATCCAGTCCAGGTGTTTCACAGTCGGTTACCAACATGATATTCTCGTCTGGGAACTCAAAGTTCATAGACTGGTAATCATCCACTGCCTGATATGCCAAATGATCCTCCAACACACTTCCCTTGATTGCCTTTTGGGTCGTGTATTGGATGTCATACTCAGTCAAGATCATCTGCCATCTTGCTATTCTTCCGGACAAGGCAGGCTTTTCGAAGATATACTTGATTGGATCCATCTTTGATATCAATAGAGTAGTGTGAGTCAGCATATACTGTCTTAGCCGGCGAGCAACCCATGCCAAAACACAACAAGTTTTCTCAAGCAATGAGTATCAGGTCTCGCAGTCGGTAAACTTTTTGCTAAGGTAATAAATAGCATGCTCTTTTCGGCCAGACTCGTCATGCTGCCCCAGCACACACCCCATTGAATTATCGAGTACTGTCAAGTATAAGATCAGAGGTCTCCCTTCAACTGGAGGCATCAAAATAGGTGGCTCTTGAAGATATTCTTTGATCCTTTCGAAAGAGGCTGACATTCATCATTTCATCTTACTACTTGATCTTTCTTCAGTAGCTTGAAGATCGGCTCACAAGTAGCAGTCAGGTGTGAGATGAATCAGGCAATATAGTTCAAACGTCCCAGAAAGCCTATGACTTCTTTTTCTGTTCGGGGAGCTGGCATTTCCTGTATAGCCTTTACCTTTGTAGGATCCACTTGAATACCTTTATCACTTACGACGAAACCCAGCAGTTTACCAGATCTCACTCTGAAGGTGCACTTGTTCGAGTTTAACCTCAGTCTGTACAACTACAACCTGTCAAATAACTTCTAAAGGTGGTCAAGATATTCTTCCTCAGTCTGGGATCTCGCAATCATATCGTCAACATATACCTCAATCTCATGAGGGATCATGTCGTGGAACAAAGCAACCATGGCGCGTTGATACGTTGCCCCAACATTCTTCAATCCAAAAGGCATGACCTTGTAGAAAAAGGTACCCCATTGAGTAACAAAGGTTATCTTCTCCATATCCTCGGGAGCAATCGTAATCTGATTGTAACCGGAGAAACCGTCCATAAAGGAAAAGACCTTATGCTGTGCGGTGTTGTCAACCAGAACGTCGATATGAGGCAGAGGAAAATCATCCTTGGGGCTTGCCCTGTTCAGATCCCTATAGTCAACACACATCCGAACCTTACCATCCTTCTTCGACACTGGAACCACGTTGTCCACCCACTGTGGGTAAGAAGTAACTGTTAGAAAACTGACATCAAACTGTTTCATAATTTCGGCCTTGATTTTCTCAGACATCTCTGGGCGCATTCGGCGAACTTTCTGTTTCACTAGAGGACAATCTTCCTTGGTAGGCAATCGGTGAACCACAATATCAGTATCCAACCCAGGCATATCTTCATAAGACCAAACAAAGATCTCAACATAGTCACACAACATATGAATTAGCCGTTGCTTAACACTAGATTCCAGATTTGCACCGATCTTGACCTCCTTCTTGTCTTCCTCTGTACCTAGGTTCACTGATTCCACTGGCTCTTCATGCAGCTGTATAGCCCTCTCTTCCTGAAGTAACAATCTAGCAAGTTCACCAGGCACTTCGCAATCATCCTCACCTTTGTCCTCGACTTAGTTGATCGGACTTTCGAAGTCATAATTGGCAGTAGCAGAGTCGCTATCAGTGGGATCCAGAGTGGATGTAGACCTGTATATGTGAGTGTGTGTAAAATAGCTGTTTTGCAAGATAACAAAGAAAAACAAGGAGCGCAAAATTTGAAATGCAAGAAACATCCAATGCTTTTATTAATGATATATGGAAATGACACGCATAAAGCCCTCACAAACAAAGAGAAAATGTCTCGGGTAAGGCACCAGGCCGTAAAGTTTAAAAATTGTCTGTTACAAATTTGAAACAAAAGTCTATTACTGTGTGATAAAAGAAATTGGCACGAAGTCCTTTACCGTCCAGTTGCTTAGTCCGCCGCCGGTAGTCGGGTAAATCCAGTTGTCGAATTCAGACTCTTCATCATCGTCTTCAATCATATTCACTTCAGGACTAGTAATACGCAGGGGAGGTCTTCCAATTCGCGCATGCCGAACAGCTCTTTGAGATTCTGCAGTGAAACCCAAACCAAACTTGTCAGTCTTATGTGCAAAGTCAGGGAGTTGGCCCCAATTTGCACACCCACCTTTCTCAATAACAACCCGAGCATCCTTGAGAGAAGCCATCTTCATTGGAGGATCTTCAGCAATAGTTTCAGTTGATGCCAGCGTCTGGGGGACTTCTTCAAAATGTTGACACGGGGTCTCAATGAACTCCCCGTCTATCTCTACATACCGAAAAGAGTTGAGGTGGCTCACCATGTACTCCTCTTCTCCTTGTACCGTAACAATTTTCCCCTTCACTGGGTATTTCAGCATCTGGTGGAGCGTAGAAGTTACTGCCCCAGCTTTGTGGATCCACGGGCGACCCAACAAACAAGAATAAGATGGCCGAATGTCCATCACATAGAATGTAGACGCGAAGATCTGAGAACCAACTTTAATTGGAATATCCACTTCTCCATGTACCATCCTCTTGGACCCGTCAAAGGCCCTAACTACAATGTTACTCGGCCTTAGCACCAACCCTTCTCAGTCTAACCGGTCTAACGCTTCCTTAGGTAAAACATTCAGCGAGGACCCAGTGTCCACCAACACATGAGCTAGAGTAGTGCCCCTACACTCAATGGAGACATACAGAGCGTCATTGTGATTCTTCCCCTTAGAAGTCAAGTCTGCATCGGAGAAACCCAACTCATTATCTGCGGTCAGACTAGCCACGCAATCTTTGAACTGATTAGCTGACGTCTCCTGCGGCACGCGCGCAATCTTCAGGAAAGCAATCAGAGCCTTAGCATGGGCCTCCGAACACACCAATAAAGACAACATAGATATCTTCGACGGGGTTTTCCCCAACTGTTCGACTACATTGTAGTCGCTTTTCTTGATGATCTTTAAAATTTCCTCTATCTCTTGTATAGAGGCTTCAACAGTAATCTTCCTCGGTGCCTCCGTCCGAGCAGGCTCATCGGTGATCCCTTTACCCCGAGTGTCAGATGACTCGGCGACAGGGGTAAGGATTGGAATAGGAACAGGGATAGTAGCAAATGTACTGGTAGGTATAACAACAACAGGCTTCTGAACAATTGGTGGAGAGATCTCAGGGGAGAAAAGTCTTCCGCTTCAGGTGACTTTACTAGATCCAACAATATTGCTGACGTCAGTACCAGCCTCTTCATCCTTTAAGTCTTGTTTAACCCTGTGATAATATACATCGGCCCCATAGTGCCATGGGACAGCCTTATCCGACGTATAGGGGATAGGTCCAGGAACAGTAATGATCAAAGGAGCAATTCTCGGAACAAATGTAATTCTAACAGGCTTTCTCGAAGAAGCCTTGGAAGAATTGGCGAAAATGGTGATTATAGAAACTTCTTCAATAGGAACCAAAGGAACAACAGTTTTCTCAAACAAGATTTCTTTATTATCCATCAGGCGTTGGACACCTGACTTCAATAGATGGCAACCGGTAGGTAGGACCGCACACAGATGGCAACCTTTACCACAACCCAGAAATAAACCGGCTAACAGAAGGTTCTTCTTCACAGTCATCAATGGAGTAGCAATGTCTTTCACAGAGGATATAAACACATCATTGTCCACATCATTCACTCCATGATTTAGCATAGGAGCAGTCATAGCATTAGGTTTTTCTGGCGCTTCAAACTCAATCTCCTTAGCATCAATCAGATCCTGTACTTTATTCTTCAAGGCCCAACAATTATTGGTATCATGCCCCGGGCTATCAGAATGATAAGCACAGTGGGCGTTTGGATTGTACAACGGTGAGGTGGTGTTGGGATTCTTTGGGGCTTCCCTCGGAATCACCAAATTAGTCTTCAACAACTGTGGCATAATTTGAGATAAAGTCATGCTAAGTCGAGTAAATTGTCTTTGAGGCCTCTCTGCCCTTGGCTGAGTGTTGCGTTGTGTGGCAACAGTTGGTCTTGAAATAACTACCGCATTGACTGCTTGGCGGCGCTCGGGTCGACTTTGGTTTCTAGAGCTGTAAACTGCACTAGACTCCTTCTTGAAGGGCTTCTTCTCGGTACTTGACGAAGCACCTTTCTGTAACTTACCGCTCTTGATACCGGCTTCAACTCTCTCCTCAGTCATAATTAACTCAGTAAAACCTGACGATGAACTTCCGATCAAATGGTTGAAATACGGACCAGACAAGGTCCCCAGAAACATATCCACTAACTCCCTATCAGCCAGAGGGGGTTGTACTCTTCCTGCAAGATCTCTCCATTTCTGAGCGTAATCTTTAAAACCTTCGATCGCACCCATAGACACACCCTGAAGTTGGGTATGCGTGGGAGCAAGGTCGGCATTATATTGGTACTGCTTGTAAAAAGCAGCAGCAAGGTCCTCCCAGTTACGGATACTAGCTCCTTCTAGCTGATAGAACCACTCAAGTTGAGTCCCTGAAAGACTATCTTGAAAGAAATGGATCCAGAGGTTCCTGTCAGCAGTATATGGTTGAATCTTTCTAACATACGAACAAAGGTGTAGTTTTGGGCAGGAGACCCCGTCGTACTTAGCAAATACTGGTGCTTTAAACTTGTGGGGGATCACCATCCCAGATGCCAGACGCAACTCTCCAAAATCCAGTCTAGGTATCTTATGGATCTCCATCACACTTAACCGGTCTTCAAGCTATTTATACATATCCTCGGCAGGAGGATACTGGTCTTCATCAAAGTCAGTCTCGTTGTCAGAAACCACAGGGCTAGGATCCCTCCTTTCTTCCTGATTCTCTCCCCCTCCAGATGAGTGAGACAAATCAACTTCTTCCCGCAACCTGTTTCCAAACCTATGACCCATATTCAGTAGGACTGTCTTCTTCTTCTTCTTCTTCTTCTTCTTCTTCTTCTTCTTCTTCTTCTTATCCTTCAAGATAAGAGTCTTCATATCTTTCTGCCCCTTGGCCAGGTTCATGAACATTTCCTGGAACTGAGCGTTTTGAGCTTGTAGAGCCTTGATAGCTTGATCAGTGGATGTTTCAGCAAACATTGTGATACAGTGGGAAGAACTGACTATTTTTGGAATGCTGGTTTGCATTTTGTGTTTTGTTTTCGCAAAATGTCACGGTAAGCAAGAGTCGCCACCAACTTTTATTTTATCCAACAAGGAAAGGAAAAAAGCACAGAAAAATTCCTTTTTTTAGATTTTCTAGGTACGGGGGGTAGATTATAGAAAGGGAAGGTATTAGCCTCCTTTCTATCCGTAGTTATCTACGGGCTCTTAGGTACTTGCGCATCATTTTCAAAATGTTTTCTTTGTGCTTGTTGGTTTTGAAAAGTTTGTTTTAACTTCGATTTAACTCTTGCTTCTATCCTCAAGAGTATAATGAAGTGTTTTGAAAACTTTGTTTGGAAAGGAGTGTAAGTGTGAAAAAGTTTGGTTTTTTGGATGAGCAAGTATCTAAGAACTATCTACCTACTCGAAAAAGGAACCGTTCTATGCTAATTTCCTTTAGACAATGCTATCCTACTATTGATGAGTAGGTAGGATCGTCGTTGGAGTTTGAGGGTCAATTCGAATGAGGGACTTACAGTCACAAAAGCAATGTTAGGACACTTTAGCGGTAACCCTAATGTCTTAGATCATTTGTTTGAGGCAACAATATTCGAGGCAACCATTTCGAGGCGACTATGATCTTTTAGACAAGAGGGCAACCTCTAAAATGACCTATACTCAATGACCGTGTACGAAGGCAACCAAGTGGGGTATACCCTAAGAGTGCGCATGTGCGAGTGTGTCGTTTTCAGTTATTTTTATCTTTGCACATGTTGAGGGTGATCTAATTTGATTTTAAGATTAAACATTTAGTCTTGTCGTGCAAACCCTATTATCAAACATCTAGCAGTTATAATTTGCAGAATTAAAATGCGAAAATTAAATTACAAGGCGTCGGGTATTTACATCGCCAAAAGCAACCCTTGGAAAATAAAATAAAGTGGTAAATAAATAAAATGTCCTAATTATCTATTACATACCGAAAACAGATACATCAATATGGATAAAGAAAAGTAAATCGCGATGCGAAATTAAATCGGATGACCCTCTTTTAAGAAAATGTTTTTGTTGCTTTTATTTTAAGAAAAGAATTAAATCCTAATTAAAAGCTAAATTAATTATAAAATAAATTAATTGATAAACAACATATTTTTGGAGTTTTTGATATTTTAAGAAAGAAATTAAAATAAATAAGTTAGAATTAATACCTAATGATTACTAATTAATTTTAAATATTTACAAAGCAAATTAAAGTTGTTCTAGAATTAAACCTAATTAATTTAATTAGTATTTATTAATAAAAATAAAAGTTCTAAAAATTTTATTGGATAAGAAAAAGTATTTTTATGATTTTTTTGATAAAAAATAAAATTTGTTATTGGTTAGAAAATAAATTAAAATAAAATAAAGAAATTAAATTAATAAAAAGAAAATATGAGAAAGTAGAGAAATGGGCCTTTTTTGGAGGTGCTGAAAGCATTTTTGTAGGCCCAATTGCTGCTGGTCCGTTTGGACTTTTGGGATTCCATGCTCATGTGTTGACTAACTCTTTGGTGGACCTTCAATATCTGACCACCAGATCTGGCCTTTTGGCCATCTGGCGCTTGGATTGGTGAGTGAGTATGGTGTGAATCTGGCTCATGCGTGTACAGAATCTCTTGAAAAATATCAAGAAAATGAAATTTGTTGGAGGCAGGGGTCGAACCCCTGACCTCCAACCTTGGAATGCCTTAAACGCTGATGTGGCTGCCACTGGGGCGTGTTACTTCATTTGTAATAACAATACAAACATAATATGATATATAAAAAACAAAATATATGGTCAGAAATAAAAAAAAAAGCACGCAAAACATTTGAATGGCCTAATGGGAAGACGACACGACTTCGTCCCCGTCCTCCCAGCACTGTAATTTTACCTGCAGATTTTTATCCGCAGCTAAAATCGCATCTTCATTCTAAAACTTTCTCCAGGCCATATAAATGGAATCCAATACCATAGTTAACCTCGTCTCATCTCTCTGATCACAATCATAACCACCATTAAGGCCAATTACACCTGAAAAAGAAAGCCCTAAAAACGAATAAAGAAACCTAGCGATGGTAGATCTTGATACCGGCCAGATAAATGAAATCAAATATGCTAAAATCTTTTAAATGATGTGAGGATTACAAATATGCAATTAGTTCATTCAATGGATGCGGGAATAGTGGGTTTCGATTTCAAAAATATAGCGGATTCGTGGACTACTTACAGTGCTTTAGAATGCTTGAAAATGCGTGGTTTGGATTGGGTTAGCTTCTAGAGATGGCCAACAATCGATTGGGACAAGTCTCAAGCTCTAAAAACGTCTCTAACCTTGATTTCGATCTCCCACTTTTTTGTGATTTTGCAAGTTTTTTGTTATGCCTCCACAAGTGATTTCCAACCCTTATTTTTGTGCCTCTTGCTTGCTTATGTTTTGTGCATTGGATTAGGGTCACAAACTTTGTCCAAATCTCTCTCCATTAAGGCTTTGATATTTGATTTGATTTGCCTTTACAAACTTTCCAAATTGGCTTAATTTCAATCTCTTTTGCACATGATTCACTTGATACGAATTTGATGATGGCCAGCTGCATAATGGAACCTGAAATCACCACAAAATCTTTGTTATCAATGCCTTTGGATTTTTATTTGATTTATTTTGATTTAAATCAAATTAATTCAAATAAAATCAAAATAATTAATAAAAAAATGATATGGACATATGGCCAAGGCTGGAACACGTGGGCTACAATGCAAACTCAAAACAAGTGAAAAAGAATGGGCCCATTTGGCAAAATTTGATGTTTTGGGGATAGTTGACTTTTGGCAATTTTGCAAAAAGGTCCAACTGCAACAATGCATAACTTCTCCAATTTTGAACTTTTGGAGGTGTTATTGGACTTTTTAGAAATATTGAGATGTCCTCTGACCAACCCTTTTGGTCTCATTTCATTTTGACATTCCATTCTCAAGTTAGAAGCTTTGGCAAAAAATGTGTTTTTGTTGACTTTTCAAAATGACCTATAATGTCAAAATTCATAACTTCTTGTGAGTGCATATTTTGATCTTGGGGTATGAATATGGATTATAGGAAATTGTATCCTCTTAAAAATGGGCTTTGGATGGGTCATTTCTCATAAAGTATGAGAAAGTTATGCTTGGTCAAAGTTGAGTTGACTTTTCCTACAAAACCCTAATTTAGCAACTTTTGAATCTTGATGAATTTTGAGCAATCCTTGATGAATCATGATCAACCCTTGATCAAATGATGAAATATCCTTCAAAATGAGAATGTTGACAAAAAATATTGAAGTTTTACTGTATTTGGGTCACCGTTGACTTTTGCCCTATCACAGTCGACTTTTGGACCTTTTGAGCAATTGAGTGAGAAAACTTCCTCTGCAAGGCTTGAAACTTGACATGGATGATCTTGAAAACATATTAGGACGTAGGTGAGCACTTGAGATCATTTGGACTCAAGGATCTTGGTGCAACACAAAATCCTAATTTGGGGTAGACTGCCTTAGGAGAGAGCTTGTCTGACCAATTCTTGAGCAACCTTGGGCCACTTGGAGATTTTCTTGCAATATTTTGAGAAATATGGGAGGGAAAATTTTGGGGTACAACAGCTGCCCCTGTTCAATCCTCTTAAACCTGAGGATGTAGATTTGCTTTCATGCCTTTCGTGATCCGAAGGTGGAAGATGATTGAACACTAGAGTGCTCAGAAATTTGCACTCGCATAAAGTGGTATCAGCCTTGTGATGTCGGGAATGGGCTTACAGATGCCATTTGGAGATTGTTTCCGGGAGGATGGGCTTAAAGATGCCATATAAAGGAGTGTCAATCGCAATAAGAGATTCCTTAGCGAGAGCTTGCATACCTGCTGTTGAGGAAGATTCCGCTGGGGAAGTCTGATCTTTGTTGAGATTTAGAAACTTGCCTGTACTTCAACTGAGAGAACATCTCTACTGAGTTTTAAGAACTCTTCCATAATTCAACTGAGGGGGAAACATATTCATTGAGATTTAAGAACTCGCTCGTAATTCAACTGAGAAAACTCTCTGCTGAGATTTAGGAACTTTCTGTAATTCGACGGAGGAACTTTGTCGAGATTTAGGACCTTGTCTGTAATTCAACTGAGGATAATTCTGTTGAGATTTAAGAACTTGTCAGTAATTCGACTGGAGGGAAACATCTTCATCGAGATTTAAGACCTCGCCCGTAATTCAACTGAGAAAACTCTCTGCTGAGATTTAGGAACTGTCTGTAATTCGACGGAGGAACTTTGTCGAGATTTAGGACCTTGTCTATAATTCAGCTGAGGATAACTCTGTTGAGATTTAAGAACTTGTCAGTAATTCGACTTGGGGAAACATCTTCATCGAGATTAAGAACTTTCCCGTGATTCAACTGAGAAAACTCTACTGAGATTTAGGAACTCGTCTGTAATTCGACGGAGGAACTTTGTTGAGATTTGGGACTTTGTCTGTACTTCAACCGAGAAAACATCTCTGCTGAGTTTTTAAGAACTCGTCCGTAATTCGACTAGAGGGAAACATCTTCGTCGAGATTTAAGAACTCTCCCGTAATTCAACTGAGAAAACTTCTCTATTGAGATTTAGGAACCTGTCTGTACTTCAACGGAGGAACTTTGTCGAGATTTAGGACTTTGTCTGTACTTCAACTGAGAAAACATCTCTACTGAGTTTTAAGAACTTGTCAGTAATTCAACTTGGGGAAACATCTTCGTCGAGATTTAAGAACTCGCCCATAATTCAAATGAGAAAACTTCTCTGTTGAGATTTGGGAACCTATCTGTAATTCAACGAAGGAACAAGCTTCATAGCTTTGAATTTTGTGAGAATTTAACCGCATCCTTCCTGAAAGATAAAGGTTAGTTGTATGTAATGCATGATATGTATCAAGTAATGATGTTCTCAAAATAAATGAGATTGTTTTTGTATGATGCGTATATGCATGTGTCATGATGTATGAAAATGTAATGTTTTTAGCTGGGGAGAATAAATCCCGGATAGCTGCTGGAGAGAAGAGTTGAATTCTTCATTTCCGCTGGAGATAACGAATGAAGATATTTGTGAGAATAAAACTGCAGGAGAGGATAACCTCGCTGGGGAATAAACTGATGAGGAGATTACTCTATGGGGAAGAGATGCTCTTGTAGAGGATTCCGTTGATAGATTCAGCTGGGGATGGATTACCGTTGCTGGTGATACTGAATCCTGTTGGGGATTAAACTCCTGTTGGTGAAAGGAATGAACTCCGCTGGGGATGATTTTTTTCAATAGCGACCTTACTGGGGATAACCTTTTAGGCTCTACTGGGGACAATCTTCCAGAGTCTACTGGGGATAATTCTCCACACTCCACTGGGGATGTTTTTCTCAGACTGCGTTGGGGAAACTTTCCAAACTCCACTGGGGATATTTTATACTCCGCCGGGGATGATAAGAATTTTCAGTGCTGATGATAGATAAACTCTGCTTGGGGAGAATATTACCGATTCATTCGCGGTTATGAGTCTCAGCTGGGGAGAGCTAACATTACTGCCTTCTCTTACTCTGCGGGGAGTGAAAGTATTTCAGCCATATTTTTCAGCTGAATTTATCCTTGTACCTGGTGGACAGAGCAACTGTAAAGCTTGGGCAATGCTCATTTGCCCCAGTTTCTAATATTACAAGTAATCGTCTTTTGTTTCGTATGTAAATATTCATGAGCAGCAATTAATGTCAAATGCATATATCAAAAACTGAACATTGGACGTTCTTTGCAAAACAAAACAGAAAAAGGAAAAACAGTTGAAATTTCTTTGAAAACGAATTGTATTGATTTTGAAGTTTGGCCTCTAAATAGGCGTTTTTTGTACAAGAGGCTGACGTCCTAGTAAGAGAACACCGCCGAACAAATAGATTTTATACAATTTATAATAAAACAAGCAAAACAGCTATGTGAATAATCCCACTGGGTTCCAACTCTGCTATTGCACTTATGTACTCGAGCATCTCATCACTTTGCTACTTGGTTGAAGGTAGATCAGATTGATTAGCGCCGTCCGAGCTTGATAGTCGATACCGAAGTCTGGTTACAAGGTGATCCAATGAGACATAATGTTACACTTTGATCCCTAATTTTTGCCTGGACCTCCCTTTTGGGTTTTCAGTCCAACGGGATACCCTTTTTTGCCCAAGCTGCCTTTTCAGGTTTTTGACTTGTCGGGTGTACAAATTTTTTATTTTCATCCCTTATTTTTGCCCGAACCCTTTTGGTTCGCCGGGAAGCCCTTATTTTTTCCTAGGCCAGTCAACCTAGTGGGTCTTTGATTATGCGTATTATTTTTTCACTATGTCTGCATTGACGGGGTAAGGAAGGTCGTCACCGTCCATGGTGGTTAGAATCATAGCTCCTCATGAGAAAATGTTCTTAACCACAAATGGCCCTTCGTAAGTAGGGGTCCATTTGCCCCTGGGATCACCTTGAGGTAAGATAATGTGCTTGATTACCAGATCCCCAACTTGATACTCTTGTCATCTAACTTTCTTGTTAAATGCTTTGATCATCCGTTTTTGATACGTCTGACCATGACAAATAGCAGTAAGTCTCTTCTCGTCGATTAAGTTTAGCTAATCAAGTCGGGTCTGAATCCAATTGTCTTCGCTCAAACCTGCATCCTTCATAATCCGAAGAGAGGGTATTTGAACTTCAATGGGCAAGACTGCCTCCATGCCATAAACCAAGGAATAGGGTGTTGCCCCTGTTGACGTCCGCGCTGAGGTACGGTACCCATGAAGAGAAAATGGTAACATCTCGTGCCAATCTTTGTATGTCACCGTCATCTTTTGCACAATCTTCTTAATGTTCTTATTAGCCGCTTCTACAACCCCATTCATCTTCAACCGGTAAGGAGAAGAGTTATGATGCTGTATCTTGAACTGCTTGCAGAGTTCGGTGATCATTTTATTATTGAGATTTGTACCATTGTCCGTAATGATCCTCTCTGGTACACCATATCGACAAATCAGATTATGCCGAATGAATCGTGCCACGATGTTCTTGGTTACAGTAGCAAAGGAGGCTGCTTCAACCCATTTCATAAAGTAATCAATTGCTACCAGAATGAAACGATGCCCGTTAGACGCCGTAGGTCTGATCTCACCAATCATATCAATACCCCACATTGCAAAAGGCCAAGGAGCTGCCAAAATGTTCAGAGGTACTGGAGGTATATGGCCCTTATCAGCATAGACTTGGAACTTATGACAGGTCCAAGAATGCTGATAACAATCGGCTTCCATCGTGGACCAAAAATATCCTGCCCGTAGGATTTTCTTTGCCATGGTGTGTCCACTGGAATGAGTCCCGAAAGTACCTTCGTGCAACTCTACCACAATCCTTTCTGCTTCGTTCTTATCCACACATCGCAGCAAGGTCGAATCATGGTTACGCTTATAAAGGATGCCGTTACTGATGAAGAACTTCGCCGCGAACCTTCTCAGAAACTTCTTATCATTAACAGATGCACCCTCGGGGTATTCCTAAGCTTCAAGATACCTCTTCACCTCATGAAACCAGGGTTTATCTGCTACCTTTTCAGTGTCAATGTCACAACAATGTGCAGGTTTATCTAACCTTTCAATGGTAACCTGGGGAGCTTCATTATCCCATCGGACCATGAACATAGAAGACATCGTAGCTAGCGCGTCCGCCAACTGATTCTCCTCTATAGGGAAGTGTTCAAAGGTTATCTCTTCGAAGTGCGGAAGCAACGCCAACACATACTCTTTGTAAGGAATAAGATTAGGGTGTTTCATATCCCACTCGCCATTGATCTGACTGATCACGAGAACGGAATCTCCGAAAACACTTAAGAACTTAATCCTTAGGTCAATAGCTGCTCGAAGACCCATGATGCACGCTTCATATTTCGCCATGTTGTTGGTGCAGTTGAAACATAGTCGGGAGGTGAACGGAGTATGAGAGCCTTCAGGAGATATGATCATGGCGCCAATGCCATTACCTAAAGCGTTTGAAGCTCTATCAAAGTACATAGACCATTGGGATCCCTCCTCAGGTCTTTCATCCAGTCCAGGTGTCTCACAGTCAGTTACCAACATGATGCTCTCATCTGGGAATTCAAAGTTCATAGACTGGTAATCATCCACTGCTTGATGTGCCAGATGATCCGCTAACATACTTCCCTTGATTGCTTTCTAGGTCATGTATTGAATGTCATACTCAGTCAAGATCATCTGCCATCTTGCTATTCTTCCGGACAAGGAAGGCTTCTCGAAGATATACTTGATTGGATCCATCTTTGATATCAACAGAGTAGTGTGAGTCAGCATATACTGTCTCAGGCGGCGAGCAGCCCATGCCAAAGCGCAACAAGTTTTCTCGAGCAGTGAGTATTGGGTCTCACAGTCGGTAAACTTTTTGCTAAGGTAATAAATAGCATGCTCTTTTCAGCCAGACTCATCATGCTGCCCCAGCACGCACCCCATTGAATTGTCGAGTACTGTCAAGTATAAGATCAAAGGTCTCCCTTCAATTGGAGGCATCAGAATATGAGGCTCTTGGAGATACTCTTTAATCCTTTTGAAAGTGGCCTGACATTCATAGTTCCATCTTACCAATTGATCTTTCTTCAGTAGCTTGAAGATTGGCTCACAAGTAGCAGTCAGGTGCGAGAGGAATCGGGCAATATAGTTCAGACGTCCCAGAAAGCCTCTGACTTCTTTTTCTGTTCGGGGAGCTGGAATTTCCTGTATAGTCTTCACCTTGGAAGGATCCACTTGAATGCCTTTATCACTTACGACGAAGTCCATCAGCTTACCAGATCTCACCCCGAAGGTGCACTTGTTCGGGTTTAACCTCAACTTGTACAAATTCAACCTGTCAAATAGCTTCTGTAGGTGGTCAAGATGTTCCTCTTCAGTTTGAGACCTTGCAATCATGTCGTCAACGTATACCTCGATCTCATGATGGATCATGTCATGGAACAAAGCGACCATGGCGCGCTGATACGTTGCCCCAGCATTCTTCAATCCAAAAGGCATGACCTTGTAGCAAAAGGTACCCCATTGAGTAACAAAGGTTGTCTTCTCCATGTCTCCGGGAGCCATTTTAATCTGATTATAACCGGAGAAACCATCCATAAAGGAAAAGACCTTGTGCTGTGCGGTGTTGTCAACTAGAACGTCGATATGAGGTAGAGGAAAATCATCCTTGGGGCTCGCCCTGTTCAGATCCCTATAGTAGACACACATCCGAACCTTACCATCTTTCTTCGGCACTGGAACCACGTTGGCCACCCACTGTGGGTAAGAAGTAATTGCTAGGAAACCGACGTCAAACTGTTTCATCACTTCAGCCTTGATTTTCTCAAACATCTCTGGGCGCATTCGGTGGACTTTCTGTTTCACTGGAGGACAGTCTTCCTTGGTAGGCAGGCGGTGAACCACAATATCAGTATCCAACCCGGGCATATCTTTATAAGACCAGACAAAGATCTCAACGTAGTCACGCAACATCTGAATCAACCGTTGCTTAACACTGGATCCAAAATTTGCACCGACCTTGACCTCTTTCTTATCTTCCTCTATACCCAGATTCACTGTTTCCACTGGCTCTTCATGCGGCTGTATGGCCCTCTCTTCCTGAAGTAACAGTATAGCAAGTTCACCAGGCACTTCGCAGTCATCTTCACCTTCGTCTTCTGCTAAGTTGATCGGACTTTTGAAGTCATAACTGGCAGTAGCAGAGTCGTTATCAGTGGGATCCAGAGTGGATGTAGACCTGTATATGTGAGTGTGTGTAAAGTAGCTGTTTTGCAATGTATAATAAAAGAAAAACAAGGAGCGCAAAATTTGAAATGCAAGAAAACGTCCAATGCTTTTATTAATGATATATGAAAATGACACACATAAATCCCTCACAAACAAAGCCACTGTGTCTCGGGTAAGGCACCGGGCCGTAAAGTTTAAAAATTATCTGTTACAAATTCAAAAAAAGTCTCATTACTGGGTAATAAAAGAAATTGGGATGAAGTCCTTTGCTGTCCAGTTGCTTAGTCCGTCATCAGTAGTCGGATAGATCCAACTGTCGAACTCAGATTCTTCAACACTGTCTTCGATGGCATTTACTCCTGAATTGCTAATAAACAATGGAGGTCCTCCGATCCGTGCACGCCGTACAACCCTTTGAGCTTCTTTCTCAACAACAACCTGGGCATCCTTGAAGGAATCCATCTTCATTGGAGGATCTTCAGTAATAGTTTCAGTTGATGCCAACGTCTGGGGGACTTCTTCAAAATGTTGAAACAGGGTCTCAATGAACTCCCCGTCCATCTCTACATATCAGAATGAGTTAAGGTGGCTCACCATGTACTCCTCCTCTCTTCGTACCATAACAATCTTCCCCTTGACTGGGTATTTCAGCATCTGGTGGAGCGTAGAAGTTACTGCCCTAGCTTTGTGGATCCACGGGCGACCCAACAAACAAGAATAAGATGGCCGAATGTCCATCACATAAAATGTAGACGCGAAGATCTGAGAACCAACCTTTACTGGAATATCCACTTCTCCGTGTACCATTCTCTAGGACCCATCAAAGGCCCTGACAACAATGTTACTCGGCTTCAGCTCCAACCCTTCACATTCCAACCGGTCTAAAGCTTTCTTAGGTAAAACGTTCAACGAAGATCCAGTATCCACCAATACACGAGCTAAGGTAGTTCCCCTGCTGTTGTACCCCAAAATTTTCCCTCCCATATTTCTCAAAACATTGCAAGAATAATCTCCAAGTTGCTCAAGATTGCTCAAGAGTTGGACAGTCAAGTCATCTCCTAAGATAGTCAATTCCAAATTAGGGTTTTGTGTTGCATCAAGTTCATTGAATCCAAATGACCTCAAGTGCTCCCCAATGTACTAAAATGTTCTCAAGTTCATCCATGTCAAATTTCAAGCCTTGCAGAGGAAGTTTGGTCAGTCAATTGCTCAAGAGGTCAAAAAATCGACTGTGCTAAGGCAAAAGTCAACTGTGACCTATAAACAGTCAAACTTCAAGATTTTTTGTCAACATTATCATTTTGAAGGATATTTCATCATTTTATAAAGGGTTGATCATGATTCGTCAAGGATTGCTCAAAATTCATCAAGACTCAAAAGTTGCTAAATTAGGGTTTTGTAGGAAAAGTCAACTCAACTTTGACCAAGCATAAATTTCTCATACTTTATGATAAATGACCCATACAAAGCTTATTTTGAAGAGGATTCAATTTCCTATAATCCATCTTCATACCCCAAGATCAAGAAATGCACTCACAAAAAGTTACAAATTTGGACATTATAGGTCATTTTTTAAAGTCAACAAAAACACCTTTTTTTCCAAAGCTTATAACTTGAGCATGGAATATCAAAATGCGATGAGAACAAAAGGGTTGGTTATAGGACATCTCAAGCTTTCTAAAAAGTCAAAGAACACTTCCAAAAGTTCAAAATTGAAGAAGTTATGCATTGTTGAAGTTGGGCATTTTTGCAAAATTGCCAAAAGTCAACTATCCCCAAAACTTCAAATTTTGTGAAATGGGCCCATTCTTTTTCACTTGATTTGATCTTGTCACACTACACACGTGTCCTAGCTTCAGCCTTATGTCCATTTATTAATTTTTCTATTTTATTTGATTTTTTATTGAATTAATTCATTTTAAATCAATTTAAATCAAATAAAATCCAAATATTGATGACTTAGGATCTTTTTGATTGTTATAGGTCTTAATTATCATCATGGACATGATCAAATCTATATAAAGTTTTTCATGTACAAAAACATTGGATTTTGGACCAATTTGGAAGCTTTTCAATGGAGAATCAAATCATATCTCCAAATATTGATTTACAAAGATTGAGTCCACAAAACTTGACCTAATGCATTGCTTTATACATATACAAGTGAAAGGCACGAGTTTTAGAGGTTAGAAGCTGCAAAATCACAATAACAAATCTTGAAAAAACTTGGAAAAAGCTTGAAACTGAAATCACTCTTAGAGGCCAATTCAGAACCAAATCTCAACGTGAATCAAATACTGGGCAATCACTGAGTGAGAAGCAATCAAAAGCAAGCCATCACACCCTCTCAATCGCGTTGTAAGTCCTTCAAAAAATCGCTCTGCACTTGAAATCGTATCCTCATATTCTTGCACTTTCTTGGCAAAATCTTTACATATTCATGCTTATCATTCCATTTAGAAGCTTTCTGCATCATTTGATTGTGTTTATATGATCTGTAGTGCCATACCCGAATCTAGGGTTCTTGGTCTTTGTTTTTGGGCATTTTATTTTCAGAAAAAATCAGGGAAATTGATGGACATAGACATGTTCAGGAGGGAGAGACGAGCATGGTTATGGTTTTTGTTTGAGTTTTCATGGCTTGGAATTGGTTTTAGGTTTGACCTAGGGATTCAGCTGTGGATATGAATCCGCAGGAAATATTACAGGGGAAACGAGGAAGACGATGACGCGTCCTCCCCTGGTTGGTTGTTTCAAATTGCGCGCGTTTTTGTTTTTTTATTCTGGCATAATAATTGTTTTTCCATATAATAATTTCTACCTAATACATTAACAAATGAAGCATAGTGGTGTAGTGGTAAGCGCGCTGTCCAGTGACTCACAAGACCTGGGTTCGAATCCCAGGTCCCACAAATACATATTATTGTTTTTCTTCAGGTTATTCCACGCAAAGCCAGGCATGTGGTTCACCATGCACCATCATCCAATCATCTGCCAGATGGCCCCAGGCCAGATCTGGTGGTCAAGAATGAAAGTCCACCATATGCCCAAGTCAACGTACACGCGTGGAAGCAGGAAAAGTCAGCCATGCCAATTCGTTTGGGCCTTTGAAATTGCTAATCAGACCCCCTTGATCAGGCCCAAAACCCCTTGAGTATATATATTTCTTTCTTTTCATTTTATTTATTTATTTTTTTTATTAATTATTTTTATTATCACTAACCAATTAATCTTTTTTCTTAATAAAATCAACAACCAAAAAATATATTTTATTTATTAAAATTAAATTCAGCACTTTATTTTTGTAAATAAATATTAATTCAATTAATTTAGTTTTAATTAGGTATAACTTTTAATATTTTTGTAATAATTAAAATTAATTTAGATAATTAGGTTTTACTAACATTGACAAATTTATTTTTACTTCCTTAAATATCAAAAACTCCAAAAAATATTAATTAATTAATTAGTTTATTAATTTAATTATTAACTTAGATTTAATTTCTTCCATTAATTCAAAATTAACCAAAAATCTTTTTCTTTAATAAACCAAAGGGTCAAAACCCTAGAATGCGCCCAATTTAATTTTCCCGCACGCGATCCATTTTATCATATATTGTATTTGTTTCCCGGAATGTAATAGTTTAATAGGACTTTAATTATTTTATCGCTTTATTTATTTTCCGCATTTTAATTTCAAGGGTTGTTTTTGGCAATGTAAATACCCGACGCCTTGTAATAATTAGATTCAATTTCTGCAATTTAATTTCCGTAACTTATAAACTGTTAGATGTTTGATGATAGGGAATGCATGACAAGATCAAATGTTTGAACCTAAAATCAACATAGATAACCATTGACATGTACAAAGATAAAATTAACCGAAATAACACACTCGCACATGCGCACTCTTAGGGTACACCTCACTTGGTTGCCTTCGAATGTGGTCATTGAGTATAGGAAGTTTTAGAAGTCTCCCTCTTGTCCAAAGATCATAGTTGCCTCGAAACGGTTGCCTCGGAAAAATGATCTAAGACATTAGGGTTACCGCTAAGGCGTCCTAACATTGCTTTAGTGACCACACGTCCCTTAATCGCATTGACCCTTAAACTCTAACGACGATGCTACCTACTCATCAATAGTGGGATAGCATTTTCTAAAGGACATTAGCACAAATCGATTCCTTTTTCGAGTAGGTAGATGGTTCTTGAGTACTTGCTCTCTTCAAAACAAAATAAAAACTTTTCGCACTTACACCTTTCAAACAAAAACTTCTTACAAACCCACAAACACAAATAAAAGAAAATTTTGAAAACCCTTTGAGCAAGTACCTAAGAGCCCATGGATAACCACAGATAGAAAGGGTGCTAACACCTTCCCTTTCTATAATCTACCCCCCGGACCCGAGAAACATCTCGAAAAAAGAATTTTTCTGTGCTTTTTTCCTTTCCTTGTTGGATAAAATAAAAGACGGTGGCGACTCTTGCTTACCCCGACATTTTGCAAAAACAAACGCAAAAAGCGAACCAGCATTCCAAAAAACAGTCAGTTTGTCCCACCGTATCACAGAACTGGCGACTCTGCTGGGGATATTTAAAAAGTGGGGTGTACCTTAGGATTAGATCATTGTGTTTTCAATTGTTTGCTTTGTATGCTTTATATTTGTGGGCTTGTATCAGATTTACCATAGATCCTAACCCGGATCTGGGGGATACCTTTTAGGTAAATAGCAATAAACTGTGAGGGAATTGTACGGCGTAGACCGATACGGTTGAAGCAGTAGCTACGTTGGTGTGGCACTTTAGTCTGTACCGATATCCCTTGTGTTGGAACGAGGAGAATATGGGTCTTCTAAGGGGTCATTAAGCACCAACTGACCTTAGAACCTTTAAATTGACCAACTTGGCCATAAAACAGTAGCAGTATGCTACACTCATTGAGACTAAACTCTCGCGATGATTCCGGCCGCAAGAAAATGTTGCTAAACTGGAATTATGACCGATCGAGGGTAGTCAGTGATATTGAGATCCTCTAGAACCCGATTATTATTTTTAGGGCAGGTTTAAACCAACTGAATTGAAAGAGGGTAGTACCTAAGCTCCTTGCCAGCCTAAAATCTAAGGGCTCTCTGTGTGACTTGTGTGCCTTTACCATGTTTACTATTTGTGGATACTTGTGGTGTGCTTATTATCATGACATCATGACATCATAACATTGCATACATCTTGCATTGGACTAACCTATTTCAAAGACAGGAGGGATTCATCTTTGTTTTGTTTTGTAGGTCATCATGATGCCCATGCGTAGGAATACCATCCGGATCAACTTTGTCCAAGTTCCCACCTTGCTTAAAGAGTTGATTGCAAAGATGCCTGATACTACTTCCTTCCTCAGGAGACATGGTTATCTTCTTAGTTTGGTCACCTCCAAATTGGACGAGCAGATGATGAGTGTTTTGGTCCAATTCTATGATCCGCTGTACCATTGCTTTACTTTTCAAGACTACCAGTTGGTTCCCACCTTAGAAGAGTTCTCTGATCTGCTCGGTATCTCTATTCTGGAGCAGACCCCGTTTACTGGTTGGGAGAAGATCCTTAGGCCCGAAGAGATTGCTGTAGCCCTTCATATGACAAAGGATGAGGTAATGGCTAATTGGGAGACTAGAAGTGGAGCAAAGGGCTTTCTGACTAAGTTTTTGGTTGGTAAGGCTAACTATTTCTGGGATAGTCTAGACTTCAAGGCATTCGAGGATATTCTGGCTCTTCTGATATATGGCTTGGTATTGTTTCCGAACTCTGACTCCTTTGTTGATGTGAATGCGGTAAAAATATTCATCTCTCGTAATCCTGTACCCACTCTCTTGGGTGACATCCTTCATCAGCTTTATGCTCGTACTGCCCGAAAGCGGGGAACCTTGATGTGCTGTGCTCCTTTATTGGCGAGGTGGTTTATTTCGCACCTCCCCAAATCAGTGCTGAAGAATAAAGAAGGCATGGGCTGGGCCTATAGGGTCATGTCTCTCTCTCACAATGATATCATTTGGACTCTTAAGGGTATGGACGAGGTGGCTATTATTGATCGATGTGGGGAGTACCCAAATGTTCCACTGATAGGAACCCATGGAGGAATTTCTTACAATCCGTGCTTGGCCTTACGTCAGTTTGGGAGAGCCATAAGAGAAGGACCTCATGAGATGCTAATGCCTAGTATCATCTTTGATTTTCAAGGGGATAGCGACGAGCAACGTCGCAGATTCATAAGGGCTTGGGATAGAGTTCATAGATCTGATCCACATGAGCTGGGTCCAAAGACTTCTCTTCTAATGGAGCCATATCTCAGATGGGTCCGTACTCGTGCCCAAAAGCTGGGTATGCCATATGAAGCTATCCGGCCTATCATTGTTGAAATTGCTAATGAAGAAGGGGTCCTTCCGACCATACTCCACCCTTACATGCCCACTGACATTGGGGCACTGAAGAGATCTTGGATGCAGCTGAGAGAGGAACAAGATGCTTACCGAGAGAAGTTCAACGAGCAAGAGAAGAAGATCCAGAGGTTGACTAGGCAGTTGGAGAACAAGCGGATTCTCAACGACTATGTCCGCACCGATAAGAAGAGACCATGGGAGCACTGATTGTCCTTTGTTTCCTTTCCAGTTTTTATTTACTTTTCAGTATTTCCTTCCTTGTAACGCTTTAAGGGCAATTTGTTGAACAATTTGAATTATAAAGTTTATCTAATAAAAGTGTGTTTCCTTTCTTGTTTACAAATTTGAATCTCTCGATTGTCTTTGAAATCATGTCATACACATTTCATCCCATGCATTCCATAACAGGTACCATTACAGGTCTCTTATCTTCTTCGCTATTTATTTCAGCACTCATCATGTCTGCTGAACCATCAACTGAGCAAGCCATCAAGGCCCTACAGGCCCAGAATGCCCAATTCCAAGAGTTGTTCATGAATCTAGAGAAGGGTCAGCAAGATTTGAAGACCCTGATTCTGAAAGAGAAGAAGAAGAAGAAGAGGACAATCCTGTTTAACACGGGTCACAGGTTTGGAAACAGGCTACATAATGAAGTTGATTTGACTACCTCATCTGGAGGGAAAGATAGTCAGGAAGAAAGGAGGGCTCCTAGCCCTGTGGTCTCCGACAACGAGACGGACTTCGATGAAGACCAGTATCCTCCTGCCGAGGATAGATACAAGCAACTGGAAGACTGGTTGAGTGCTATGGAAGTTCAAAAAGTGCCTGGTCTGGACTTCGGTGATCTAGGTCTATCATCTGGGGTGGTGATTCCTCACAAATTCAAGGCACCAGCCTTTGCTAAGTATGACAGAGTTTCTTGTCCAAAGCTGCACCTCCGGTCATATGTAAGGAAGATTCAGCCGTACACCGCTGATAAGAACCTATGGATCCATTTCTTTCAAGACAGTCTCTCAGGGACTCAGCTTGAATGGTTCTACCAGTTGGACGGAGCCAGCATCCGTAGTTGGGAAGATTTGGCTACTGCTTTATATGGGCAGTACCAGTACAACTCCGACCTTGCTCCCACGCGTGCCCAACTCCAGGGTATGTCAATGGGAATAGGTGAAGGATTCAAAGATTATGCTCAGAAGTGGAGGGAACTCATCGGAAGAGTACAACCGCCCTTGGCTGATCGGGAGCTTGTGGATATGTTTCTAGGGACCCTGTCTGGTCCATTTTTAAACCACCTGATTGGAAGCTCTTCTTCTGGGTTTACAGAGCTAATTATGACCAGTGAAAGGATTGAGGCTGGTATTAAGGGTGGTAAGATACAGAAGGGTGCCTCACCAGGCACCGAGAAGAAGCCCTTTAAGAAAGAGTCCAGTGCTGTCTACAGTTCGAGAAGACAGAACAAACCTGAACATCGCCAAGCTGTTAATGCGGTTGTTATTTCAAAACCTACTGGTGCTCCTCAGCACAACAATCAACAGAAGGATGAGAGACCTTGAAGGCAATTCACCTGTCTCAACATGACCTTATCTCAGATTCTGCCGCAGCTATTGAAAACCAATCTGGTGATTCCAAGGGAAGCCCCGAAGAATCCAAATACAACATCACCGAAGTATAATCCTAATGCCCACTATGCTTTTCACTCTGATAGCCCGGGGAATGATACGAATGATTGTTGGTTTTTGAAGAACAAGGTACAAGACTTGATTGATGCTAAGGAGATCGAGTTCGGAGCACCAGAAAAGCCTAAACATGATGTAGGGGTGAATGCTATTGGGGATGACGATGATGAAGAGTTTGATATTGACAGCTAGATATACCCAACTGCCAATGGTGGATTAAGAAACTGGACAACGGAGGATTCTATGCCCGTTTCTGTTATCACCCAGTAATGAGACTTTTGTTTTGAATTTGTAACAGACAATATTTTAAACTTTACAGCCCGGTGTCTTACCCGGGGCACCGTGGCTTCATTTGTGAGGGATTTATGTATGTCATTTTCATATATCATTAATAAAAGCATTGGACGTTTCTTGCATTTCAAATCTTGCGCTCCTTGTTTTTCTTTATTATATATTGCAAAACAGCTATTTTACACACAATCACATACACAGGTCTACATCCACTCTGGATCTCACTGGTAACGACTCTGCTACTGCCAGTTATGACTTCGAAAATCCGATCAACTTAGCCAAAGACGAAGGTGAAGACGATTGCGAAGTGCCTGTTGAACTTGCAAGATTGTTACTTCAGGAAGAGAGGGACATTCAGCCACACGAAGAGCCAGTGGAATCAGTGAATCTGGGTACTGAGATAGACAAGAAGGAAGTTAAGATCGATGCAAATATGGAGCTTAGTGTGAAGCAACGGTTGATTCAGATGCTGCATGACTACGTTGAGATCTTCGCCTGGTCTTACAAAGATATGCCTGGTTTGGATACCAATATTGTGGTTCACCGATTGCCCACCAAGGAAGAATGTACTCCCGTAAAACAGAAGGTTCGTCGAATGCGCCCAGAGATGTCTGAGAAAATCAAGGCTGAAGTCATGAAACAGTTTGACGCCGGTTTTCTAGCAGTTACTTCTTACCCTCAGTGGGTGGCCAACATGGTTCCTGTGCCGAAGAAAGATGGTAAGGTTCGAATGTGTGTTGACTATAGGGATCTGAACAGGGCAAGCCCCAAGGATGACTTCCCTCTACCTCATATCAATGTTCTGGTTGACAACACCGCTCAGCACAAGGTATTCTCCTTTATGGATGGTTTCTCCAGTTATAATCAGATTAAAATGGCTCCCGAAGACATGGAGAAGACAACCTTTGTTACTCAATGAGGTACCTTTTGCTACAAGGTCATGCCTTTTGGATTGAAAAATGCTGGGGCAACGTACCATCGTGCCATGGTTGCTTTGTTTCATGACATGATCCATCATGAGATTGAGGTATATGTTGATGATATGATTGCAAGGTCCCAGACTGAGGAGGAACACCTTGACCATCTGCAGAAGCTGTTTGACAGGTTGAAGTTGTACAAGTTAAGGTTAAACCCGAACAAGTGCACCTTCGGGGTGAGGTATGGTAAACTACTAGGTTTCGTCGTAAGCAATAAAGGTATTCAAGTGGATCTGGAAAAAGTGAAAGCTATACAGGAAATGCCAACTCCCAAAACAGAGAAAGAAGTCAGAGGCTTTCTGGGACGTCTGAACTACATTTCCCGATTCATCTCGCACCTAACTTCTACTTGTGAGCCAATCTTCAAGCTGTTGAAGAAAGATCAAGTAGTACGTTAGAACGATGAATTCCAAGCCGCTTTCGAAAGGATCAAAGAGTATCTCCAAGAGCCACCTATTCTGATGCCTCCAGTAGAAGGGAGACCTCTGATCTTATACTTAACAGTACTCGACAACTCAATGGGGTGTGTGCTGGGTCAGCATGACGAGTCTGGCCTAAAAGAGCATGCTATTTATTACCTTAACAAAAAGTTTACCGACTGTGAGACCCGATACTCACTGCTCGAGAAAACTTGATCCGCTTTGGCATGGGCTTCTCGTCGGATGAGACAGTATATGTTGACTCACACTACTCTATTGATATAAAAGATGGATCCAATCAAGTATATCTTCGAGAAGCCTACTTTGTCCGGAAGAATAGCAAGATGGCAGATGATCTTGACTGAGTATGACATCCAGTACACGACTCAAAAGGCAATTAAGGGAAGTGTGTTGGCAGACCATTTGGCACACCAGGCAGTGGATGATTACCAGTCTATGAACTTTGAATTCCCGGACGAGAATATCATGTTGATAACTGATTATGAGACACCTGGACCGGATGAAGGACCTGAGGAGGGATCCCGATGGTCTATGTACTTTGATGGAGCTTCAAACGCTTTGGGTAACGACATTGGCGCTGTGATCATATCTCCTAAAGGCTCTCATTATCCGTTTACCGCCCGACTATGTTTCAACTGACCAATAATATGGCGGAGTATGAAGCATGCATCATGGGTCTTCGAGTAGAAATTGACCTAAGGATCAAGTTTCTAAGTGTCTCCGGAGATTCCGCTCTTGTGATCAGTCAGATAAAAGGCGAGTGGGATACGAAACACCCGAACCTTATTCCCTACAAGGAGTATGTACTGACGTTGCTTCCCCATTTCGAGGAGATAACCTTTGAACACTTCCCTAGAGAGGAGAATCAGTTGGCGGACGCGCTAGCTACGATGTCTTCTATGTTCAAAGTCAATTGGGACAACGAGGCTCCCCGGATTATCATTGAAAGATTGGACGAACCTGCACATTGCAGTGACATTGAGACTGAAGAGGTAGCAGATAAACTCTGGTTTGATGAAGTGAAGAGATATCTTGAAACTCAGGAGTACCCCGAGGGTGCATCTGTTAATGACAAAAAAGTTTCTGAGGAGGTTCGCGGCGAAGTTCTTCATCAGCAATGGCATCCTTTACAAGCGTAACCATGATTCGACCTTACTGCGATGTATGGATAAGAACGAGGCGGACAGAATCATGACAGAGTTACATGAAGGTACTTTCAGAACTCATTCCAGTGGACACACCATGGCAAAGAAGATCCTACGGGAAGGATATTACTGGTCCACAATGGAAGCCGACTGTTATCAGCATTCTCGGACGTGTCACAAGTGCCAGGTTTATGCTAATAAGGTGCACATACCTCCAGTTCCTATGAACGTCTTGACGGCACCTTGGCCTTTTGCAATGTGGGGAATTGATATGATCGGCGAGATCAGACCTACAACATCCAACGAGCATCGTTTCATCCCGGTGGCTATCGATTACTTTACAAAGTGGGTTGAAGCAGCTTCCTTTGCTACCGTAACCAAGAACGTCGTGGCACGGTTCATTCGGCACAATCTGATCTGTCGATATGGTGTACCAGAAAGGATCATTACAAACAATGGTGCCAATCTCAACAACCAGATGATCACTGAGCTCTGCAAGCAATTCAAGATACAACATCACAACTCTTCTCCCTACCGGCCGAAGATGAATGGGGTTGTCGAAGTGGCTAAGAACAGTAAGAAGATTGTGCAGAAGATGACAGTGACATAGAAAGACTGGCACAGGATGTTACTATTTGCTCTTCATGGGTACCGTACCTCAGCGCGGACGTCAACAGGGGCAACACCCTACTCTTTGGTATATGGCATGGAGGCAGTCTTGCCCATTGAAGTTCAGATACCCTCTCTTTGGATCATGAAGGATGCAGGTTTCAGCGAAGATGACTGGATTCAGACCCTGCTTGATCAGCTGAACCTAATCGCCGAAAAGAGACTTACTGTTATTTTTCACGGTCAAACGTACCAAAAACGGATGATCAAGGCATTTAACAAGAAAGTTAGACGACAAGAGTATCAAGTTGGAGATCTAGTAATCAAGCGCATCATACTACCTCAAGGTGATCCCAGGGGCAAATGGACCCCTACTTACGAAGGGCCATTTGTGGTTAAGAACATTTTCTCAGGAGGAGCTATGATTCTAACCACCATGGATGGTGACGACCTTCCTCACCCCGTCAATGTAGACATAGTGAAAAGATACTACGCATAATCAAAGACCCACTAGGTTGACTGGCCTAGGCAAAAATAAGGGCTTCCCGACGAACCAAAAGGGTTCGGGCAAAAATAAGGGATGAAAATGAAAAAATCTGTACACCTGGCAAGTCGAAAACCTAAAAAGTCGGCTTGGGAAAATAAGGGTATCCCGGCGGACTGAAAACCCGAAAGGGCGGTCCAGGCAAAAATTATGGATCAAAGCGTAACACTATGTCTCATTGGATCACCTTACATCCAGATTTCGGTATCAACTATCAAGCTCAGGCGACACATCCATTCACCTTCAACCAGTAGCAAAGTGATGAGATGCTCGAGGATATAAGGGCAATAGCAGAGTCGGAACCCAGTGGGATTATTCACATAGCTGTTTTGTTTAGTTTTTCACAAATTGTATAAACTATATCTGTTCGGCGGCGTTCTCTTACTAGGACGTCAGCCTCTTGTACAAAAATGCCTATTTACAGGTCAAACTTCAAAATCAATACAATTCATTTTCAAAGAAATTTCAAACTGTTTTTTTTCCTTTATCTGCTTTGATTTGCAAAGAACGTCCAATGTTCATTTTTGATATATGCATTTGACATTAATTGCTGCTCATAAATATTTACATGCGAAGCAAAAGACGAATTACTGGTAATTTCAGAAACAGGGGCAATAAAATTGTCCAAGCTGTATAGTTGCTCTGTCCACCAGGTACGACGGTAAATTCAACTGAAGAATATGGCTAAGATACCTTCACTCCCCGCAGGGTAAGACAGTAATGGTAGCTCTCCCAGCTGAGACTCGCTATGAACGAATCAACAATGTTCTCCCCAAGCAGATTTGATCTACCATCATCACTAAAAAGGCTTGATATCCCCGGCAGTCTCAATATTCCACAACGGAGTATAGGAATGTTCCCTGGCAGAATACAAGATATCCCCCAGTGGAGTCAATATTTCCCCATCACGGTCTAAAAAAGCTTCCCCAACGGAGTTGAAGCATCACCCTGTTTACCGTGGTTATTGGTAAACAACCGCTGATCCTCCAAATGGTTACTTATTTGGTTACTCGCAGGATCGATCAGATTGATCCTAAGACATAGGTTGATTTTGAGGTTTTGATTGAATTGGATAATGGTTAAATGACAAGAAAATAAAGAGGCTTTAAGTAAATTGCATGAAGAAATAGGCTTGGTAAAATAAATGAAGGCTTGAAATAAAGGGCTTCGACAGGGAAAGTAAAGAAGAAAGCAAGTAAAGTTTCTGGAAATTAAATGACTTTAATTAATAAAAGTGGTGTTTCACACATACATTCTCAACAATTCTTTCTCACGCGCTGGGTACTCGAATCTATATGAGTGACTTTGTATATAATTGTGAACACACGCGAGAAACTGCGTGAACTACTACTATTTATACTAAAACATCCCAAGTAACCGTCGGGCAGTTACACTGCTTCGAGATGATTCCACTTGGCACGTTCTCAACGTTCGACGCTCCAGATCTTTGCACGTTGCACTTGGTAACCGCTGGAAACCGTTTTCCCTCCAAACGCTTGAATTTCAAACCGTTCCACTCTGAACCATCGAACATCTTCGTCGAGAAGCATCTTCGACGAGAAACACCTTCGACATCGAAGGCAACCAACTTCTCCCTTGGAAGAAATCTTCTAAGTACATTGTTATCTTTCGATGGGCATTTCGACAGACCCAGCTGATCGAAAACATCCTTCAGCTTTAATGGCTGATATTAATGAAACAAGGGTGTCGAATTTAAGAGCCAACAAATTGCCCCCCAAGAATGCCTTATTTCGACTCTGAAAGAAAAAGGCATTCTTTGAAATGCCATTCGACACCTGTCTTTTCATTCTTAGTCACAAATTAAATTGTGCACTTTTTGTTGTCTTCTACCAACCACTGACAATCCAAAGGAAAAGCCATCATTCATCCGTACCTAAGACGTAACTTCAGTACGGCGTGCAGTGTGCCAAACGTCTTTTCACAAATTGTCATCATGACAATTCCCAAAAACGAGGGCGCACGCTGCACCCCTCCATTTCTGCAGAACGGCTACAACAACAGGGAGACGCCACGTGTCCCACTACCTTCTGCAACATTAAATGGCATTTAATGTCCTCGAATTTGGGGATTTCCCCCACTACTATAAATAGCGTTAAGTACCCATTGTGGGACTCTTTACGCTACCTTGCTTTCAGAATTCCTCATTTGCATACAAACTCTTGTCAACTTTGCAAACCCCCTGTTCTTCACTTTGTCTTCAACCTTAGTACCAACAATGGCATCTGGTTCTTCCAACGCTCCTAGCGCCAACACTCCCTCTGGAAATGTTAAACCTAGGGTTTTCTCGACTGCTCCCGTAGTGACTCCCACGGGCCAACGAAGGGTCCCTGAGCCTTTGGACATTGCTGTACGTGATGCTTATTCACGCCACCTCATGATTCCGGTTGGATATTCCAACCAAATCTTTGCTATGTCTGGCCCATTATACCCAAGCATTGCTGAAGCCATGAAGATCAAAAGTTACTTTCCGGTACTTGAGAGACTCAAACCGGTTGGATGCTCCAAGAAAGATGCAGAGGATAATGAAGATCCTGCTAAAGAGAAAATCGACCTCCGTTTCTTCAATAAAGGTGTTAGGGCTTTCAGGTCTGGCCCTAGCCTCACTCCTGATTATAGTGCTTGGCTGGAAAAAATGGAGAAACGCCAGGCTTCGATCTGGAAAGACATGGGGATATTCGACCTGGTTATGCTGTCGAAGACAGGTCTTAACTATTCCCCAGAGATGTTGATAGCTTCTTTACTCTTCTGGGATTACACCCATTTCACCTTCCATCTTCCCTGTGGAATGCTGACTCCCACGCTCTTCGACGTGGCCGCCATCACTGGCCTTCGACCCACTGGGGACTACTTCGACCCGGAGGAAATGTCGGAGGATCAGATTGGATTCTCTGCCACAAAACCAACCTACACCACCTTCATCAATCATTACCACGATAAGTCGACAGATGCTGTGTCGGATGTCGAACATATTGCGTTTCTAGCCTTATGGCTGACACGCTTTGTGTTTTGCTCCAAGTCCTTACAGGTGACCAAGAAGATGGTCACTCTCGCCACTCAACTCCACCATGGCCAAAATATCTGTTTGGCAGAATTGATTTTGGCAGGTCTGTATGAGTCGATTAGCAACAGAGCGACTCTTCTGAAGATCATCGAGAACAGAGCCAGCCTGCTGCTTGCTGGACCTTTTTGGCTGCTTCAGCTGTGGCTCAATGCCACCTTCAAGTCTTTCTTGCCTAAGAGGATTCAAATAAATGAGCAGGCTCCAGAAATAGCAAACAGACGCGTCGAAGGCACCAGATTGGCTCTGTTGACTCCAACGGAAGATGGGCTGGAGCTTCAACAAACTTTTACAAACTTCGTTTTGATGTTTGCTAAAAGGAAAGAGTTTGCTTCGACCATGGCTCCGTTTGCTCGACGAAAGGTTGGCCCAGAGTGGTTCACAAGGCCACATCCTAGGACGTCGAGTGGTCCTCAGGTCGACGAACATACAACAGTGTGGGAGGCATTTCTCACACCAAGAATAATGCCCCTTCGATTCAAGAGCTCTAAGACTCACTTGAGTCTGATCGCGTATCAACCAAACCTGGTGTCTCGCCAGTTTGGTATTATCCAAACACTACCTTCTCCAATTTTTCCCAGGGAGAAGTCTATGTTATACTTCTGCAACGACTACACTGAAGAAGCTGCCACTAAGCATATCGGCAGATATGCTGGTCGAACAGTTCTTTCGTTGTTTGACTATCAGCTTAACTTTCTCTGCTCACCATCCTTCGAGGAATGGTGGAAAAGTTACTACGCTGAGGAGTTTTTCGACGAGAAGGACTTCGTGGATGAGCTTCAGAAATCTTTTGTCCTTGTCTTGGACAAAATAAAGAAATGTAAGTCCATCCTTCCAAATTACTTTGTCTTTCTCTTTCGACTGCTAGCCTGTTAATTATTTTGTCTACTTTCAGTTGTTCGAAAGCCTGCAGCCAAGAAGGCTGCAGAAGGCCAACAGGGAGGAGGCCCCTTATTAAAACCTCCACCACCGGCGAAGGCTATAGCGCCGGCGAAGACTACAACAAACCAACAAGGGGAAGGCCCTTCGAAAAAGCCTTCTGCATCGGTAACCAGACTTTCATTATTTTCTTCTGGCTTTAACTTTTTGACTTTTGATGCAACTTCTAAATCGAACTCCAATTGGTGTTTAGGCACCTTCGCCCAAGAAACGGCCAGCACTGACGGTCGAATCTGGGAGTGACGAAGAAGATGATTCTCCCCCTGCTCCTCTAAAAAGGCGAAAGCTGAAGAAGGACATTCCTCTTCCTGAAGCTCGAACAATCAGAATAAAGGTTGCTGGGAGAAAGCCCAGGACACCTCCAGTAATCATTGAGGAGCCAACGAAGGAGGAATTAAATGTTCTTCTCAATAAACCTGTCGAAAGCGACAATTCCAGCCCTGGGGCTGAAGCTACTTTACAGGTAATTTCTTTGATCCCTTTGTAACTCAGGTGTCGATACCTACGTTCGATTATGTCTCTTTCGAATTTAGAAGATTCTTCTTCTCTTTTCAGGACACCACCGAAAGCTCAGCGCCAAGGACTTCTGAAACATTGGATTCTGCTGAACTCAGCAGGCCACAAGAAAAAGACTTGGCGAACGATGAAGCCAACACTGAAATAAATGAAGCCAATGCTGAGACAGCAGAAAAACCAACAGAAGATCCACAAACAGAAGAGCAACAACCAAAAGAGATTCAGGTGGTGGATCTGTCGGAAGAAAATCGTGACGAAGGGGACCGCGGTGACGCTGGCGAAGAGGATCAAGGTGACGCTGGCGAAGGGAACCATGATGACGCTGGTACTGCCGCAGTCCGAGTCGAAGAGAGTCAAGTTGAGGCAAATGCTACTCAACAGCCTCAAACCCAAGACAACGCTGTTGCAAAGGCTGTTGCCTCAACAAAGCATAGGTCGAAAGAAGACTTAGAACTCTTGAAGCAAACTGATCTTGTTAGCTATCTGAACGCCATCATCGAGAGCAAAAGTTCGTCTGATGCTAGTCAGGAGGCGCCTACTCTGTCGGGGAAGTCCACTAAAACTTCTCCTCTCGATGAGGCTTTGACGAAGGTTAAGGCTCAATTCTTCAAGAAGGACTTGATGAAAGCTTTGGAGGGGGACCCTACTGCTCCATCATATTTGGGGGCTGTTTTGAATGCCGTAGACTTGCTAGCTGTGCCTCCAGAAGTTTCAGGCTTTATCATGGAGTTACACTCCATTATTGATCAAGTCTCAGCAGATTATCGGCGACAAAGGGGCTTTAATAGCCAGCTTGAAGTGTTATATGGCAAAAGCTCTTCTGCATGGACTGCTGTAGCAGAGACAACTTCTCGAATTACGGAGTTGTCGAAGCAAAAAGCATCTAAACAAGAAGAAGTTGATGCCATCGATCGAGAGAATGCTTCCCTCAAGGCGCAAATCGAAGAAATAGAGGCTAAGATAAATGCCAATACTAAGCGCAAGGAGGAACTTCTCTCGACTGTTCCAGACACCGAAAGTCAAGCTGAAATCACACAGGGCCTAGAATTTGCTGAGAAAGCTCAAGCCTTCGACGATCAAATTGCCAAGCTTGCGCAGGCGAATGCCTTGTGCAACAAAAGATTGGAGCTGCAGCAAACCAAATACCTTCGACTCAAGGACTCCATCCCCTTCTGATTGATTCAGCCTTTTAACCATATTTTGTAATATGTATTCGACAACATTGTCATTTTGGCTAATTTATAAAAACTTTCCATTTTGGCTTCTTTATGGTTAATTTAGTCGTTACTTGTTATTTATTTTTATCTCTTGGAGTATCGGTTTGTACTTTTTCAAATATTTACCATTTACCCTCAAGAGCCTTTTATCTTCACCTAGCTCTTCGACTTCATAGGCTCCACCAGAGAAAGTCTGGATAACTCTGAATGGTCCTTCCCATTTGGGTGACCATTTTCCCATGCTTCGATCCCTTCGATCCATGGGAAGAATCACCTTCCAGACTAGTTCTCCAGGCGAAAATGCCTTAGGTTTCACCCTTTTATTATAAGAGTCTTCTACTCTTTTCTTCTGAAGCCTGAGTAGGTCAAGAGCGCGCAATCTTTCTTCGTCTAAATCCACTAGTTCGTCTAACATCATATCCCAATAAATTTCAGAGGGAATATCACAATGTCTCTGAACCCTTGCAGATTGAAGACAAATTTCTGCTGGCAACACTGCGTCATGGCCAAAAGTTAGCCTATATGGCGTTGTACCTATGGCTTCTTTTGGGGACGTTCGACAAGCCTACAAAATCTGGTCTAACGTCTTATGCCAATTTTTTGGCTTCTTCCCAACATGCTTTTTTATCAAGCCAATCACTACTTTGTTCGCTGCTTCGACTTGACCATTTGCCTGTGCATAATAAGGCGTTGATGTTAGGAGTTTGAAACCTGTTTCCTGAGCGAATTCCTGCATCTTTCGACCGGTGAAAACTGATCCTTGATCAGTTGTTATAGTCTCAGGGATTCCATATCTAAAGATAATGTTCTTTTGAATAAATTCAATGACATTTTCTTGGTCTAAATTGACTAAAGGGATAGCTTCGATCCACTTAGTAAAATAATCAATGCCTACCAATATATACTTCTGACTCTTTGATGATGTTGGTCGAATCTCTCCAATGAGGTCCAACGCCCATCCTCTAAAGGGCCAAGGTTTCACTATCGAGTGAAGTTCGCTTGCTGGTACATGTTGGATGCCTGTATGGACTTGACATTCTTGGCAACCTTTAGCGAACTCGACACAATCTTTCAGCATAGTGGGCCAGTATAGTCCTTGTCGAAACAACAACCATTTCATCTTATGGCCTACTTGGTGAGCCCCACATGCTCCAGCGTGCGTAGTCGAAAGGGCTATGTATGCCTCAGTTTCACTTAAACATTTTAGCAATACCCCTTCAGGCGTCTTCTTGAATAACTCATTACCCATAAGTACATAACTCAACGCCCTATACTTTGTTTTTCGTTCTGTCGAAGCTCCTGGATTTTGAAGATAATCCACAATGGGCTTCCTCCAATCCTGCTCTGACAAATTATCTATGAACGAAATTTCGAAGTTACTTTGATCAGCATATCCTAGTCTTGTCGATTCCAAGTCTGTTGGTGATAGACAAGTTGCTTTTATCTTTTCTCGAACTTCGATTGCTCTTTGTAATCCCGTTTTTGAAATCTTGTAACCAGATGCAATTTGTGCCAAGTCGTTGGCTATTTGATTTTCCAATCTGGGTATGTGTCGAATATTGACCATTTCAAATTTTTTCAATAAACGATTTGCTATCACAAAGTACATAATGAGATTTTCTCTTATGAATTTATATTCTTTTGTGACTTGCTTAATGACTAACTCTGAGTCTCCCATTATTTCGACTCGAGTTGCCCCCAATTCCAACAATATTTCAAGGCCAGTAATTAGAGCTTCATACTCAGCCTCATTGTTCAAACAAGAACCTGATATCTTGTACTTGAATGTTGTTGGAATTTTTTCTAGAGAAATGATCAAGACTCCTACTCCTGTTCCATCTTTATGGCTGGAACCATCGAAGTAGAATTTCCAAGGTTCTATCTCCACATAATTAATATCCTCAACTTGAATTGAGTGGTCGACTATAAAGTCTGCAACCACTTGTCCTTTCACTGCCTTAAGAGGCATAAAGGTCAAGGAGTATTCAGTTAATGCTAGTGCCCACTTGCCAATTCGACTGTGCAAGATAGGTTTCGACAACATGTACTTGAAAACATCAAAATGAGACGAAACATACACATCAACTGGTTTTATATATTGCTTGAGTTTTGTACAAGAGAAATACAGACATAGACACAATTTTTCAACTTCGCTATATCTAGTTTCTGCATCGTTCAAAACTCTACTAAGATAGTAAATGGGTCTTTCGACTCCATTCTCATCTCCTTGGGCTAACATGCTTCCCAAAGTTTTGTCGGATGCAGCTATGTACAATCTCATAATCCTATTGCTACAAGGAGGCACCAAAATAGGTGGCTTAGTGAGGTACCCTTTGATTTTGTCGAAGGCTTCTTGTTGCTCTTGCCCCCATTTGAACCCCTCTTTATTCAGTCGAAGTAAGGGTGAAAAGGCTTGAGCTTTCCCACTTAGGTTAGATATAAATCTCCTTAAGAAGTTTATCTTGCCTACAGAGATTGCAGTTCCTTCTTATTCGATGGCGCTTTCGCTTCCAGAATAGCCTTCGTCTTGTTCTGGTTGATTTCGATTCCTTTCTTGTGGACAACGAAGCCCAAGAAATCTCCAGCTTTCACACAGAATGCACACTTCAAAGGGTTCATCTTCAGACCATGTTCTCTCATTCTTTCGAATGATTTTCGAAGGTGGTCAATATGATTCTTCCTGGAAACAGATTTTATAACAATGTCATCAATTATACTTGCATAAAAGTGTTAATAAAATCATGGAAGATAGAATTCATTGCTCGCTGGTATGTTGCCCCAGCGTTCTTTAGGCCAAAAGGCATCACTACCCATTCGTAAGTTCCTAGAGCCCCAGGGCATCGAAAAGCTGTTTTCGACACATCCTCTTCGGCAATGAATATTTGATTATATCCTGAATAACCATCGAGCATGCTCAGGTATTCATAGCCAGCGGCAGAATCGACTAGCATTTCCGCCACAGGCATAGGATATTCATCTTTGGGTGTAGCAGCATTCAAATCTCTGAAATCTATGAACACCCTTAATGTACCATTTTTCTTAATTACTGGCACAATGTTTGCAATCCATTCGACATACCTTGTAACGCGTATGAATTTGCACTTCAGCAGTCTTTCGACTTCCGTTTTGATCTTCGACAGTATTTCTGGAGCGAAGCGTCTTGGACTTTGCTTGATTGGCTTCTTCCCAGGTTTGATTGGCAACTGAAGTTCTACCAATCCTCTGTCGAGACCAGGCATTTCGTCGTAATCCCATGCAAAACAGTCCTTGAACTCTTTCAACAATTGGATTACTTCCAACCTAAGTTCTGGGTCAATTTTGGCGCTGATATAAGTTGGCTTTTTCTCTGACCCTTCGCCTAAGTTGATTTCTTCTAAAGGATCTTGCGCTAACATTTTAATGTTGTTCGCCAAGGGGTCCTTTTCGAAGCCCAAAGGCTCATCGTCATAGATGGCGTCGAGCCTCTGTTCCTGCATTCCTTCTGGCATGATATCAGGAGGTTATGGATCGAAATCCTTTCCTGGACCTGCAGCAGATAACTTTTGATCATTGGCCTGTGTGGCCATGTACTTTACTTCGGCTTCGAGAGCCGTTATCATCTTTGTTTCGGCTACATAAGCCAAAATTCGCTTCAATGACTGTGACTCAGTCATTATCACTGAATTCACTTCCCCAACCAGTTGGTTGGATATTAGTTAACCCACTGAAGTCTATGTGGGACAAGTCTTCTCTGTCCCATTGGAAACCATGCTCAGGATGCAGGTATAGGGAACAAAAAGTATTTGGCGCTGGCGCCAAGTCGAAGTCAGGTGTTGGACATGGCCCTATGTGAGCCAAGTTCTTGTCGAAATCTGCCAGCCCTAGGTGATTCACTTCGCCCAGGTAATAGCTTTGATCTGCCTCTATGTTTTCGACCATCCCATCTGGACGCCATAGCAGCAACCTCTGGTGCATTGATGATGGCACAGCTCCAACACCATGAATCCATTCACGGCCCAACAAAAGATTGTAGTTAGGTTTGGTCGATATGACCATAAACATTGTTGGTCGAAGGATAGATCCTACCTTGATATCCAGTTGGATCACTCCCATAGTGGTCCCTATGCCGCCCTCATAGTTCGACAGGACCATGTTGTGAGGCTTAATGTCCTCATCCCTTTTGCCAATTTTCCTTAGCATAGAGTGAGGAATAATGTTGATGGTTGCCCCATAATCCACCAAGATTTTATTCACTGTAGTTTCTTCGAGTTTAGCCCTTATAAATAAAGGCTTGAGGTGATTTTTCATCGCCTCTGTAGGTGGTTCGAAGAACCCATTTTGTTCCTCAGTAGTGCCATTGTCCATGACGAAATAGCACACTGGCCTATGTTTGGCCATTTCTTGCTCCACTTCCCAATCACTCGTTTCAACCTCCACCTGTCGGTTGAACTCTCTGGGCAGCACTGAGAATATATTCACCATTATGTCCAAAGTATCATCAGACTCAGAACCATCTTCGTCCTCGATTTCACCTTGGTTAGGCCAAACTAGCCTGTTGGTTACCGGCTCTCTTTCCAGAGGTTTCCTTTGCTTCCTTAGAGGAACATTCGAACTGGTTTCTGCCTTTGGTTCATTGGTAGCCTCCCTCTCAGCTTTTCGTCTCCTTTGGTATCTCCTCCATTGAGATCGAGACATGGGATTTTTCCCTTTGTAGTTGCTTGACACCTGTGCAACTTTAGGGGCAGCAACTTGAGGCTCTTTCTTTTGTGTTAAAGATGAACCCCTTGGCACATCGAAAGAGTGCCATCTCTCCTCGCTTGGCCTCTTTCGACCAGATGTCTTATACCAGGTATCTACCGGCACATTGGTTGGAGGCCTGAAAGTCAATGGCCTCTTTTCTTGGTTTGAACCTCTTTGGGAGGCTCTTCTGGGGTCATGTCGAAGATCAACATTTTCCCTTCTTTTATTTACTGCTCTTACGCCTTGAATATGCTCAGCAGCTTTTTTGTCAAAGATCGAACTGCATCTTGGACACAGCATCACCTCTGACTTCTTTTTCTGGCATCTTTGTAGGAAATCTGCCAGATTTTCATTTTCCCGAGGGAAAGCAGTCTTGTTAGCTTGCTCTTGCCTCATGGCCTCCTCTGATGCTTTTGGGTCAGAGACTTCGACCATGTTGACATTCATGGTATCTTTGTTGGCAAGACTCAGCTGCTTCATTTGAACCTCCAAGTCCTCTGTCTGGCCTTGAACTGTGGCCAAGTGAGAACTGGGTTTTGGTCCAGATTTTTGGACTTCAACGGTCTCCAGCTTTGGGCTTTCGACCGCTTTCTGAACCGCTTCAATTGTATTTCTGGATAAATTCCCAGAAAAACTGCCAAAGATTGGCATGTTGATATGGTCCTTTGAGACTTCGACCATTGTGATTCCTGGCCTCTTCGACTGGCTTGTGGATGCCTCGATCACGTTCACCTCTGAAGGCTCAGCATAGTGGGCTTCAGCCTGCAACGGATTAGAGTCGACAGCCATGGGGGTCTTGTCAGCAAACTTCAACCTCCCTTCTTCGATAGCGTCTTGCACAAGATTCCTGAAAAGAAAACATTGAGAAGTTTTATGACCCAAAAAATTATGATATTTGCAAAAGCCTCTCTTCTTTCTTTGATCAAGAGGAGGCACTTTTACCCCTGGGGGTACTATCATTTGGCCATCTTTTACAAGCAAGTCAAAGATCTCATCACATTTTGTAATGTCAAAACTATAAGTCTTTTTGGGGAACCTATCGTTGGTCCTTTCTGGACCAATGGAATTTTTCCCACTTGAGGGGACTAACAGTTTGCAAGAGTATGGTGGCCCTTGTTTTAGTTCCGCTAAATCGACTTCTCCTTCTTCGACAGTTATAGTATCGTCGAAGGATTCTGGATCTTCGTCATCCATCTCAACATACACTATCCTCTCTCTCTTATGAGTTTTCGTTGCCTTTGCTTTTTCAGCTTTGAGGCGTTCTACCTGTCAAACTCTATCGGCCAGTTGGGCCATGTCTCTCAGGTATTGGGTGTCTAACTTCTTCTTAATGGAATAATCTAAACCGCCTGCGTCTATTTCGACTAACTCATGTTCCGGCACTTGTGTAAAACATCTCGCTTTGAGCAACCTAAACCTATTTAGATATTCATCTATAGGTTCAGTGAAACGTCTCTTTACACTGGCCAATTCTTTCAGGCTTATCTTGGTTTGCCCCATGTAGAATTGCTCGCGGAACAATCTTTCCAACTGGGTCCAATGATGGATCGAATTGGGGGGGAGAGTTGTAAACCAAGTAAAAGCGTTCTTTGTTAAAGAACTTGGGAAGTACTTAATCCTCAGGTTTTCGTTATTCGAAATATCTCCTGCTTCGATCAAGTATCTCGCCACATGTTCGACAGTAGATTCTGTCGTGTCCCCAGAGAACTTAGTGAATTTGGGGACTTTACATCTAGGAGGTAAGTCTGTTTGTAACACGTATTCTGACAACAGGGATGTGAAGTTGGGCCTTCGAAAGCCCATGTTCATCCCATTTTGAGTCATGATCCGTTCGATCATGGTTGCCAGATTATTTTCCAAACCCATGTTTTGGTATTGGATATGCTGAACTACTTCGTCAGCATTTTGGTTTCTGTTAACTAACCTTACCTCTGGGGTTATTACCCTAGGTTCCTCGACAGGTTGCTCCAATCGTGCCCTAAGGTTTTCTTCGACAGGCTGTTGGACCTGGTTGATAGTGGTTTCTTCCCCTAAGAATACACCCTGGTTTCCCCTTATTTGCGCCCTTTGGGGATGTCGAATAGGTTGGGGTACTCCAAAGAAATCAGCCAAACGCGTCATTTGCGCTGTCATCTGCTGATTCGATTGAGTGGTGTTTTGTATTAGAGGGTTCAACACTGTACTTAAAGTTTGTGCCAACATTTGCACCATATCATGGTTGCTTTCGTCCATTTGTTGCCTCAAGACTGCTGTCGAGGCATTTGTAAGGCCATGTGCTACTTGGGACGTTCCTCCTAAGAGTTGGGTCCTATTTCTATTCGCCATACCTACTCCAGAACCTTGGAGTGGCGAAGAGGCACTCACTAAAGGGTCTGAAAAAGTGGACGCAACATTCGTCAGGCTAGCCAAGTCAGAAGTTGGCATGCCATAGAGTGGTTCTCGATTATGACCGCCTGTCATAAATCCTGGGGGAACAAAAGGCCTTGTGCCTAAATTTCCCCTTGGTGGGGGAGTTCCCAAAGGCACTCTGGAGCCTGTGAACGGAGGTAATGGCCCCGTTGTTGTGACCGTTACTGCTGGTGTTGAACCAGCGGTTATCGCTTCACTTACGGTCGGGATAACCGTTGCTCCCACATTCGTTTGTGGGATTTCGTTATTGTTTGGCGGATTCGCCATCTCTTCCCTTCTTCTGGCAGTATTGGTATCGTTAGTGTATATTCTACCACTTCTCAATAACATGCAACACTCCTCGAGAAAGATGAGATTATGTTCAAAAATCAACACACAGTCCCACCGGGTGTGCCAATTTGTTTACCGTGGTTATTGGTAAACAACCGCTGATCCTCCAAATGGTTACTTATTTGGTTACTCGCAGGATCGATCAGATTGATCCTAAGACATAGGTTGATTTTGAGGTTTTGATTGAATTGGATAATGGTTAAATGACAAGAAAATAAAGAGGCTTTAAGTAAATTGCATGAAGAAATAGGCTTGGTAAAATAAATGAAGGCTTGAAATAAAGGGCTTCGACAGGGAAAGTAAAGAAGAAAGCAAGTAAAGTTTCTGGAAATTAAATGACTTTAATTAATAAAAGTGGTCTTTCACACATACATTCTCAACAATTCTTTCTCACGCGCTGGGTACTCGAATCTATATGAGTGACTTTGTATATAATTGTGAACACACGCGAGAAACTGCGTGAACTACTACTATTTATACTAAAACATCCCAAGTAACCGTCGGGCAGTTACACTGCTTCAAGATGATTCCACTTGGCACGTTCTCAACGTTCGACGCTCCAGATCTTTGCACGTTGCACTTGGTAACCGCTGGAAACCGTTTTCCCTCCAAACGCTTGAACTTCAAACCGTTCCACTCTGAACCATCGAACATCTTCGTCGAGAAGCATCTTCGACGAGAAACACCTTCGACGTCGAAGGCAACCAACTTCTCCCTTGGAAGAAATCTTCTAAGTACATTGTTATCTTTCGATGGGCATTTCGACAGACCCAGCTGATCAAAAACATCCTTCAGCTTTAATGGCTGATATTAATGAAACAAGGGTGTCGAATTTAAGAGCCAACACACCCCCAGTAGACTCTGGAAATTTATCCCCAGCGAAGTACAAAATAAATCTCCCCAGTCGAGTTCAAAGGATCATTCCCAACAGAACTCAAAGGACTATCCCCACAAAAGTCTAACAGGTTTATCCCCAACAAGTTGCAACTGAAGATCATCCCCAGCGAAGTTCTTTCCTTTCACAAACAAGAATTCAATCCTCAACAGATTCAGTATTACCAGCAACGGTAATCCATCCCCAGCGGAGCTTATCGGTGGAATCCTCAGCAGAGCATCTCTTCCCCACGGAGTAATCTCTTCATCAGTTATTCCCCAACTGAGTCATCCTCTCCTGCAGGTTTATTCTCGTAATCACCTTCGTTCACCATCCCCAGCGGAAGCGAAGAATTCAACTCTGTCTCCAGCAGCTACCCGGGATTTATTTTCCCCAGCTAGAAACATTACATTTCCATACATCATGATACATGCATATACGCATCATATAACACAGTCTCATTTATGTTGAGAACATCATTGCTTGATCCATATCATGCATTGCATATGACTGACCTTTACCTTTCAGGAAAGATGCAGTTAAATTCTCAACTATGTGGAAGACCTTCTCTGGTCCAGTTAAATCGATTCCTAAAGATTTTTCTGATGCCGATCCAGTTGAAGTTAATCCAAGACCTTGTCTGGTCCAGTTAAATCGATTCCTAAAGATTTTTCTGATGCCGATCCAGTCAAAGTTAATCCAAGACCTTCTCTGGTCCAGTTAAATCGATTCCTAAAGATTTTTCTGATGTCGATCCAGTTGAAGTTAATCCAAGACCTTGTCTGGTCCAGTTAAATCGATTCCTAAAGATTTTTCTGATGCCGATCCAGTCAAAGTTAATCGAAGACCTTCTCTGGTCCAGTTAAATCAATTCCTAAAGATTTTTCTGATGCCGATCCAGTTGAAGTTAATCCAAGACCTTGTCTGGTCCAGTTAAATCGATTCCTAAAGATTTTTCTGATGCCGATCCAGTCAAAGTGAATCCAAGACCTTCTCTGGTCCAGTTAAATTGATTCCTAAAGATTTTTCTGATGCCGATCCAATTGAAGTTATCCCAAGACCTTGTATGGTCCAGTTAAATCAATTCCTAAAGATTTTTCTGATGCCAATCCAGTTAAAGTTAATCCAAGACCTTCTCTGGTCCAGTTAAATCGATTCCTAAAGATTTTTCTGATGCCGATCTAGTTGAAGTTATCCCAAGACCTTGTCTGGTCCAGTTAAATCGATTCCTAAAGATTTTTCTGATGCCGATCCAGTCAAAGTTAATCCAAGACCTTATCTGGTCCAATTAAATCGATTCCTAAAGATTTTTCTGATGCCGATCCAGTCAAAGTTAATCCAAGACCTTCTCTGGTCCAGTTAAATCGATTCCCAAAGATTTTTCTGATGCCGATCCAGTTGAAGTTAATCCAAGACCTTGTCTGGTCCAGTTAAATTGATTCCTAAAGATTTTTCTGATGCCGATCCAGTCAAAGTTAATCCAAGACCTTCTTTGGTCCAGTTAAATCGATTCCTAAAGATTTTTCTGATTCCGATCCAGTTGAAGTTAATCCAAGACCTTGTCTGGTCCAGTTAAATCGATTCCTAAAGATTTTTCTGATGCCGATCCAGTCAAAGTTAATCCAAGACCTTCTCGGGTCAAGTTAAATCAATTCCTAAAAATTTTTCATGATGCCGATCCAGTTGAAGTTATTCCAAGACCTTCTCTGGTCCAGTTAAATCGATTCCTAAAGATTTTTCTGATGCCGATCTAGTCAAAGTTAATCTGAGACCTCCTCTGGTTTAGTCAGATCGCTGATAAGATTTCGCTGATTCGTATTCCAGTTGAAGTTCAGACCATCTATCAACAGTCTCCAAATGGCATCCATAAGCCCATTCCCGACATCACAATGCTGATACCACTTCATGCGAGTGCAAATTTCTGGGCACTCTAGTGTTCAATCATCTTCCACCTTCGGATCACGAAAGGCCCGAAAGCCAATCTATATCCTCAGGTTTAAGAAAATTGAACAGGGGCAGCTGTTGTACCCCAAAATTTTCCCTCCCATATTTCTCAAAACATTGCAAGAATAATCTCCAAGTTGCTCAAGATTGCTCAAGAGTTGGACAGTCAAGTCATCTCCTAAGACAATCAATTCCAAATTAGGGTTTTGTGTTGCATCAAGGTCCTTGCATCCAAATGACCTCAAGTTCTCCCAAATGTCCTAATATTTTCTCGAGTTCATCCATGTCAAATTTCAAGCCTTGCAGAGGAAGTTTGGCCAGTCAACTGCTCAAGAGGTCCAAAAATCGACTGTGCTAGGGCAAAAGTCAACTGTGACCTATAAACAGTCAAACTTCAAGATTTTTTGTCAACATTCTCATTTTGAAGGATATTTCATCATTTGATCAAGGGTTGATCATGATTCATCAAGGATTGCTCAAAATTCATCAAGACTCAAAAGTTGCTAAATTAGGGTTTTGTAGGAAAAGTCAACTCAACTTTGACCAAGAATAACTTTCTCATACTTTATGAGAAATGACCCATCCAAAGATCATTTTGAAGAGGATGCAATTTCCTACAATCCATATTCATACCCCAAGATCAAGAAATGCACTCACAAAATGTTACAAATTAGGACATTATAGGTCATTTTTGAAAGTCAACAAAAACACCTTTTTTCCCAAAGCTTATAACTTGAGCATGGAATATAAAAATGTGATGATACCAAAAGAGTTGGTTAGAGGACATCTAAAGATTTCTAAAAAGTCCAAGAACACTTCCAAAAGTTCAAAATTGAAGAAGTTATGCATTGTTGAAGTTGGGCATTTTTGCAAAATTGCCAAAAGTCAACTATCCCCAAAACTTCAAATTTTTTCAAATGGGCCCATTCTTTTTCACTTGATTTGATCTTGTCACACTACACACGTGTCCTAGATTCAGCCTTATGTCCATTTATTAATTTTTCTATTTTATTTGATTTTTTATTGAATTAATTCATTTTAAATCAATTTAAATCAAATAAAATCCAAATATTGATGACTTAGGATCTTTTTCATTGTTATAGGTCTTAATTATCATCATGGACATGATCAAATCCGTATCAAGCTTTTCATGTACAAAAATATTGGATTTTGGACCAATTTGGAAGCTTTTCAATAGAGAATCAAATCATATCTCCAAACATTGATTTACAAAGATTGAGTTCACAAAACTTGACCTAATGCATTGCTTTATACATATACAAGTGAAAGGCACGAGTTTTAGAGGTTAGAAGCTGCAAAATCACAAGAACAAAACTTGAAAAAACTTGGAAAAATCTTGAAACTGAAATCACTCTTAGAGGCCAATTCAGAACCAAATCTCAACGTGAATCAGTTGCTGGGCAATCACTGAGTGAGAAGAAATCAAAAGCAAGCCATCACACCCTCTCAATCGCGTTGTAAGTCCTTCAAAAAACCGCTCTGCACTTGAAATCGTATCCTCATATTCTTGCACTTTCTTAGCAAAATCTTTACATATTCATGCTTATCGAACCATTTAGAAGCTTTCTGCATCATTTGATTGTGTTTATATGATCTGTAGTGCCATACCCGAATCTAGGGTTCTTGGTCTTTGTTTTTGGGCGTTTTATTTTCAGGCAAAATCAGGGCAATTGATGGACATAGACATGTTCAGGAGGGAGAGACGAGCATGACTATGGTTTTTGTTTGAGTTTTCATGGCTTGGAATTGGTTTTAGGTTTGACCTAGAGATTCAGCTGCGGATATGAATCCACAAGAAATATTACAGGGGAAACGAGGAAGACGATGACGCGTCTTCCCCTGGTTGGTTGTTTCAAATTGCGCGCGTTTTTGTTTTTTTATTCTGGCATAATAATTGTTTTTCCATATAATAATTACTACCTAATACATTAACAAATGAAGCATAGTGGTGTAGTGGTAAGCGCGCTTTCCAGTGACTCACAAGACCTGGGTTCGAATCCCAGGTCCCCCAAATACATATTATTGTTTTTCTTCAGGTTATTCCATGCAAAGCCAGGCGTGTGGTTCACCATGCACCATCATCCAATCATCTTCCAGATGGCCCCAGGCCAGATCTGGTGGTCAAGAATGAAAGTCCACCATATGCCCAAGTCAACGTACACGCGTGGAAGCAGGAAAAGTCAGCCAGGCCAATTCGTTTGGGCCTTTGAAATTGCTAATCAGACCCCCTTGATCAGGCCCAAAACCCCTTGAGTATTTATATTTCTTTCTTTTCATTTTATTTATTTATTTGTTTTATTAATTATTTTTATTATCACTAACCAATTAATCTTTTTTCTTAATAAAATCAAAAACCAAAAAATATATTTTATTTATTAAAATTAGATTCAGCACTTTATTTTTGTAAATAAATATTAATTCAATTAATTTAGTTTTAATTAGGTATAACTTTTAATATTTATGTAATAATTAAAATTAATTTAGATAATTAGGTTTTACTAACATTGACAAATTTATTTTTACTTCCTTAAATATCAAAAACTCCAAAAAATATTTATTAATTAATTAGTTTATTAATTTAATTATTAACTTAGATTTAATTTCTTCCATTAATTCAAAATTAACCAAAAATCTTTTTCTTTAATAAACCAAAGGGTCAAAACCCTAGAATGCGCCCGATTTAATTTTCCCGCACGCGATCCATTTTATCATATATTGTATTTCTTTCCAGGAATGTAATAGTTTAATAGGACTTTAATTATTTTATCGCTTTATTTATTTTCCGCATTTTAATTTCAAGGGTTGTTTTTGGCGATGTAAATACCCGACGCCTTGTAATAATTAGATTTAATTTCTGCAATTTAATTTCCGCAACTTATAAACTGTTAGATGTTTGATGATAGGGAATGCATGACAAGATCAAATGTTTGAACCTAAAATCAACATAGATAACCATTGACATGTACAAAGATAAAATTAACCGAAATAACACACTCGCACATGCGCACTCTTAGGGTACACCTCACTTGGTTGCCTTCGAACGTGGTCATTGAGTATAGGAAGTTTTAGAAGTATCCCTCTTGTCCAAAGATCATAGTTGCCTCGAAACGGTTGCCTCGGAAAAATGATCTAAGACATTAGCGTTACCGCTAAGGCGTCCTAACATTGCTTTAGTGACCACACGTCCCTTAATCGAATTGACCCTTAAACTCTAACGACGATGCTACCTACTCATCAATAGTGGGATAGCATTGTCTAAAGGACATTAGCATATATCGATTCCTTTTTTGAGTAGGTAGATGGTTCTTGAGTACTTGCTCTCGTCAAAACAAAATAAAAACTTTTCGCACTTACACCTTTCAAAAAAAAATTCTTACAAACCCACAAACACAAAGAAAAGCAAATTTTGAAAACCCTTTGAGCAAGTACCTAAGAGCCCGTGGATAACCACGGATATAAAGGGTGCTAACACCTTCCCTTTCTATAATCTACCCCCCGGACCCGAGAAACATCTCGAAAAAGGAATTTTTATGTGCTTTTTTCGTTTCCTTGTTGGATAAAATAAAAGACGGTGGCGACTCTTGCTTACCGCGACATTTTGCGAAAACAAACGCAAAAAGCGAACCAGCATTCCAAAAAATAGTCAGTTCTTCCCACTGTATCAAACCTGCACTCAATAGAGACATGCAGAGCGTCATTGTGATTCTTCCCCTTAGCCGTCAAATCTGCGTCAGAGAAACCCAACCCGTTATCTACTGTCAGACTAGCCACACAATCTTTAAACTGATCAACTGATGTCTCCTGCGGCACGTGCACGGTTTTTAGGAAAGCAATCAGAGCCTTAGCACGGGCCTCTGAACACAACAATAAAGACATCATAGAGATCTTTGACGGGGTTTTCCCCAGCTGTTCGACTACATTGTAGTCACTCTTCTTGATGATCTTCAAAATTTCCTCTATCTCTTGTCTAGAGGCTTCAACAGTAATTTTCTTCGGTGCCTCCGTCCGGGCAAGCTCACCGGTGGTCCCTTTGCCCCGAGTGTCAGATGACTCGGCAAAAGGGGTAAGGATTGGAACTTGAACAGGAACAATAGCAGGTGCACTGGTAGGTGTAATAACAACAGGCTTCCGAACAATTGGTGGAGAGATCTCAGGGGAGAAAAGTCTTCTGCTGCAGGTGACTTTACTAGATCCAACAATATTGCTGACGTCAGTATCAGCCTCTTCAACACTCAAGTCTTGTTTAACTCCGTGATAATATACGTCAACCCCGTAGTGCCATGGGACAACTTTATCTGATGTATAGGGGATAGGCCCAGGAACAGTAATGATCAAGGGAGCGATTCTCGGAACAGATGTAATTCTAACAGGCTTTCTCGAGGAAGCCTTGGAAGAATTGTAAAAAATGGTGATTATATCAACTTCTTCAATAGGGACCAAAGGAACAAAAGTCTTCTCAAACATAATTTCTTTATTATCCATCAGGCGTTGGATACCTGACTTCAAAAGATGGCAACCAGTAGGTAGGACGGAACACAGACGACAACCTTCGCCACAACCCGGAAATAAATTGGCTAACAGAAGGTTCTTCTTCACAATCATCAATGGATTAGCAACGTCTTTTACTGAAGTCACAAATGAGTCTTCATCTACAGCATTCACTCCATGCTTGGGCATCGGAGCAGTCATAATATTAGGCTTTTCAGGCGCCTCAAACTAAATCTCCTTAGCATCAATCAGATCCTGTACCTTATTCTTCAGGACCCAGCAATCATTCGTATCGTGCCCCAGGATATCAGAGTGAAAAGCACAGCGGGCGTTCAGATTGTATAACGGTGATGTTGTATTGGGATTCTTCGGGGCTTCCTTCGGAATCACCAAGTTGGTCTTTAACAACTGCGGCAGAATCTGAGACAAGGTCATATGGAGCTGAGTGAACTGTCTTTGCGGCCTCTCGGCTCTTGGCTGATTGTTGCGTTGTGAGGCAACAACAGGTCTTGATATAACAACCGCATTGACTGCTTGGCGGCGCTCAGGTCTATTATGGCTCTTTGAACTGTAAACAGCACTGGCTTCCTTCTTAAAAGGCTTCTTCTCGGTACTTGACGAAGTACCCTTCTATATCTTACCACTCTTGATACCGGCTTCAACTCTTTCCCCAGTCATTATCAGCTCAGTAAACCCGGATGATGAACTTCCAATCAGATGATTAAAATATGGACCAAACAAGGTCCCCAGAAACATATCTACTAACTCTCTTTCAGCCAGCGGGAGTTGTACTCTTCCAGCAAGGTCCCTCTATTTCTGAGCGTAGTCTTTGAAAACATAGCTCGCACCCATAGACATACCCTGAAGTTGGGTACGCGTGGGAGCGAGGTCGGCATTGTATTGGTACTGCTTGTAGAAAGCAGCAACAAGGTCTTCCCAATTACGGATACTAGCTCCTTCCAGCTAGTAAAACCATTCAAGTTGAGTCCCTGAAAGACTATCTTGAAAGAAGTGGATCCAGAGGTTCCTGTCACCGGTATATGGCTGAATCTTTCTAACATATGAACGGAGGTGTAGCTTTGGGCAGGAGACACCGTCGTATTTAGCAAAAATTGGTGCTTTAAACTTGTGGGGAATCACCACCCCAGATGACAAACCCAAATCACCAAGGTCCAATCCAGGTACCTTCTGGATCTCCATCGCACTTAATCGGTCTTCAAGCTGTTTATACCTATCCTCAGCAGGAGGATACTGGTCTTCATCAAAGTTAGTCTCATTGTCAGAAACCACAGGGCTAGGAGCCCTCCTTTCTTCCTGATTCTCCCCCCCTCCAGATGAGTGAGTCAAATCAACCTCTTCTCGCAAATTGTTTCTGAATCTGCGACCCATATTCAGTAGGACCGTCTTCTTCTTCTTCTTTTTTTCTTATCCTTCAAGATAAGAGTCTTCAGATCTTGCTCACCCTTAGCCAAGTTCATGAACATTTCCTGGAACTGGGCGTTTTGAGCTTGCAGAGCCTTGATAGCTTGATCAGTTGATGTTTCAGCAGACATGATGCTGAAATAAATAGCGAAGAAGATAAGAGACCTGTAAGGGTACCTGTGATGAGGTGCATGGAATGAAATGTGTATGATATGATTTCAAAGACGTCAAGAGATTCAAATTCATAAACCAAAATGAAACACACTTTCATTAGATAAACTTGAAATAATGTTTGACAAATGCCTTTAAGGCGTTACAAAAAGAAATACTGAAATAGTAAATCAAAACTAGAAATAACAAAAGACATCAGCGCTCCCATGGTCGTTTGCCTCCTGTGATGACATAGTCGTTGAGGACCTTCTCATTCTCCAATGTCTTGTAAGCTTTAGGATCTTCCGCTCCTGCTCGTGATACTTTTCTCTGTAAGTATCCCGCTCTTCTCTCAGCTGTATCCAAGACCTCTTTAATGCCCCAATGTCAGTAGGCATGTATGGATGGAGGATGGTAGGAGGAACCCCTTCTTCATCAACAATCTCAACAATTATAGGCAAGACAACTTCGTACGGCATTCCCATCTTTTGGGCACGGATTCGAATCCATCGGAGATATGGTTCCATTGGAAGAGAGGTCTTCATCCCTAACTCATGTGGATCAGACCGGTGCACCCTGTCCCAAGCTCGTATGAACCTGCGACGATGCTTCTCACTATCCCCTTAGAAGTCAAAGACAATGCTCGGCATTAGCAACTCATGAGGTCCGTCCCTCCTAGCTCGCCCAAACTGACCTAAGGCCAAACAAGGATTATAGGTAATTCCTCCTCGAATTCCAAGTAGTGGAACATTGGGGTATTCCCCACAGCGGTCAATAATAGCTACGTCTTCCATGTCCTTAGTGCTCCAGATGATGTCAGTGTGAGCAAGATACATAATCCTGTAGGCCCAACCCATGCCTTCCTTGTTCTTCAAAACTGATTTTGGGAGGTGATAAATAAACCACCTCGCCAGCAATGGTGCACAACACATAAGGATTCCCCGTTTCCGAGCAGTATGGGCATAAAGAGAGTGCAAAATGTCACCTAAGAGAGTGGGCACCGAATTATGGGACATGCAAATCTTCACTGCATTCACGTCGACAAAAGAATATGAGTTAGGAAACAACACCAAACCATAAATGAGAAGAGCCAGGACATCCTCGAATGCTTGAAAATCCAAACTGTCCCAAAACTGATTAGCCCGATCAACCAAGAACTTAGCCAAGAAGCCCTTTATCTTCGAGTCTCCCAGTTAGACATTACCTCATCCTTTGTCAGATGGAGGGCTGAAGTAATCTCTTCTGGCCTAAGGACTTTCTCCCAACCTTTAAACGACGTCTTCTCTAGAATAGAAATACCAAGTAGATCAGAGAACTCCTCCAGAGTAGGGACCAATTGATAGTCCGGGAAAGTGAAGCAGTGGTATAATGGATCAAAGAACTGGCACAAGACACTCATCATCTGCTCATCTAATATGGAAGTGACCAAACCAAGGAGGTTCCCATGTCTTCTGATAAAGGAGGAAGTATCTGGAACCTTTGCAACCAAATCTCTAAGCTGAGTAGGAATCTGAACAAAACTGATCCGAATAGTGTTTCTACGCATAGGTGCCATGACCTACAAAATAGAACAAAGATGAATCCCATCTGTCTTTGAAATGGGTTAGTATGATGCAAAATGCATGCAATGTCATGATGCATGATGTCATGATAGAAACACACCACAAGTATTCACAAATAGCAAACATGGTAAGGGCAAACAAGTCGCACAGATAGCCCTTAGATTTCAGGCTGGCAAGGAGTTTAGGTATTACCCTCTTTCAGTTTAGTTGGTTCAAACCTGTCCTAGTAATAGTAACTGGGTTCTAGAGGATCTCAATATCACTGACCACCCTCGATCGGTCATAATTCCAGTTTGGCAACCTTTTCTTGCGGCCGGAATCATCGCGAGAGTTTGGTCTCAATGAGTGTAGCATACTGTTACTGTTCTATGGCCAAGTTGGTCAATTATAGGTTCTAAGGTCAGCTGGTGTTTAATGACCCCTTAGAAGACCCATATTCTCCTTGTTCCACCACAAGGGATATCATTACAAACTAAAGTGCCACACCAACGTAGCTACTGCTTCAACCGTATCGATCTATGTCGTACAGTTCCCTCACAGTCTATTGCTACTTACCTAAAAGGTATCCCCCAGATCCGAGTTAGGATCTATAGTAACTCCGATTCAAACCCACAAAGGTAAAGCATACAAATCAAGCAATTGAAAACATTATGATGAACTATTCCTAAGGTACACCCTACTTATTATTATCCCCAGCAGAGTCGCCAGTTCAGTGATACAGTGGGAAGAACTGACTGTTTTTGGAATGCTGGTTTGCGTTTTGCGTTTTGTTTTTGCAAAATGTCGCGGTAAGCAAGAGTCACCACCGACTTTTATTTTATCCAACAAGGAAAGGAAAAAAGCACAGAAAAATTCCTTTTTCGAGATTTTCTAGGTACGGGGGTAAATTATAGAAAGGGAAGGTATTAGCACCCTTTCTATCTGTAGTTATCTACAGGCTCTTAGGTACTTGCTCATCATTTTCAAAATGTTTTCTTTGTGCTTGTGGGTTTTGAAAAGTTTGTTTTAACTTAGATTTAACTCTTGCTTATGTCCTCAAGAGTGTAATGAAGTGTTTTGAAAACTTTGTTTGGAAAGGAGTGTAAGTGTGAAAAAGTTTGGTTTTTTGGATGAGCAAGTATCTAAGAGCTATCTACCTACTCGAAAAAGGAACCGTTCTATGCTAATTTCCTTTAGACAATGCTATCCTACTATTGATGAGTAGGTAGCATCGTTGTTGGAGTTTGAGGGTCAATTCGAATGAGGGACTTACGGTCACCAAAGCAATGTTAGGACACTTTAGCGGTAACCCTAATGTCTTAGATCATTTGTTTGAGGCAACAATATTCGAGGCAACCATTTCAAGGCGACTATGATCTTTTAGACAAGAGGGCGACCTCTAAAACAACCTATACTCAATGACCGTGTACAAAGGCAACCAAGTGGGGTATACCCTAAGAGTGCGCATGCGCGAGTGTGTCGTTTTCAGTTATTTTTATCTTTGCACATGTTGAGGGTGATCTAATTTGATTTTAAGAATAAACATTCAGTCTTGTCATGCAAACCCTATTATAAAACATCTAGCAGTTATAATTTGCAGAATTAAAATGCGGAAATTAAATTACAAGGCGTCGGGTATTTACATCGCCAAAAGCAACTCTTTGAAAATAAAGTAAAGCGGTAAATAAATAAAATGTCCTAATTATCTATTACATACCGGAAACAGATACATCAATATGGATAAAGAAAAGTAAATCGAGATGCGAAATTAAATCGGATGCACAATTAGGGTTTTGACCCTCTTTTAAGAAAATGTTTTTGTTGCTTTTATTTTAAGAAAAGAATTAAATCCTAATTAAATGCTAAATTAATTATAAAATAAATTAATTGATAAACAACATATTTTTGGAGTTTTTGATATTTTAAGAAAGAAATTAAAATAAATAAATTAGAATTAATACCTAATGATTTCTAATTAATTTTAAATATTTACAAACAAATTAAAGTTGTTCTAGAATTAAACCTAATTAATTTAGTTAGTATTTATTAATAAAAATAAAAGTTCTAAAATTTTTATTGGATAAGAAAAAGTATTTTTATGATTATTTTGATAAAAAAGAAAATTTGTTATTGGTTAGAAAATAAATTAAAATAAAATAAAGCAATTAAATTAATAAAAAGAAAATATGAGAAAGTAGAGAAATGGGCCTTTTTTGGAGGTGCTGAAAGCATTTTTGTAGGCCCAATTGCTGCTGGTCCGTTTGGACTTTTGGGATTCCATGCTCATGCGTTGACTAGCTCTTTGGTGGACCTTCAATATCTGACCACCAGATCTGGACTTTTGGCCATCTGGCGCTTGGATTGGTAAGGGAGTATGGTGTGAATCTGGCTCATGCGTGTACAAAATCTCCTGAAAAATATCAAGAAAATGCAATTTGTTGGAGGAAGGGGTCGAACCCCTGACCTCCAACCTTGGAATGCCTTAAACGCTGATGTGGCTGCCACTGGGTCGTGTTGCTTCATTTGTAATAACAATACAAACATAATATGATATATAAAAAACAAAATATATGGTCAGAAATAAAAAAAAGCGCGTAAAACATTTGAATGTCCCAATGGGAAGACGACACAGCTTCGTCCCTGTCCTCCCAGCACTGTAATTTTACCTACGGATTTTTATCCGCAGCTAAAAGCGCAGCTTCATTCTAAAACTTTCTCCAGACCATATAAATGGAATCTAATACCATAGTTAACCTCGTCTCACCTCTCTGATCACAACCATAACCACCATTAAGGCCAATTTCACCTGAAAAAGAAAGCCCTAAAAACGAACAAAGAAACCTAACGATGGTAGATCTTGATACCGGCCAGATAAATGAAATCAAATGATGCTAAAAACTTGTAAATGATGTGAGGATTACAAATATGCAATTAGTTCATTCAATGGATGCGAGAATAGTGAGTTTCGATTTCAAAAATATAGCGGATTCGCGGACTACTTACAGTGCTTTAGAATGCTTGAAAATGTGTGGTTTGGATTGGGTTATCTTCTAGAGATGGCCAGCAATCGATTGGGATAAGTCTCAAGCTCTGAAAACGTCTCTAACCTTTATTTCGATCTCCCATTTTTTTGTGATTTTGCAAGTTTTTGTTCTGCCTCCACAAGTGATTTCCAACCCTTATTTTCGTGCCTCTTGCTTGCTTATGTATTGTGCATTGGATTAGGGTCACAAACTTTGTCCAAATCTCTCTCCATTAAGGCTTTGATATTTGATTTGATTTGCCTTTACAAACTTTCCAAATTGGGTTAATTTCAATCTTTTTTTCACAGGATTCACTTGATACAAATTTGATGATGGCCAGCTGCATAATGGAACCTGAAATCACCACAAAATCTTTGTTATCAATGCCTTTGGATTTTTATTTGATTTAAATAAAATTAATTCAAATAAAATAAAAATAATTAATAAAAAAATGATATGGACATATGGCCAAGGATGGAACATGCGGGCTACAATGCAAACTCAAAACAAGTGAAAAAGAATGGGCCCATTTGGCAAAATTTGAAGTTTTGGGGATAGTTGACTTTTGGCAATTTTGCAAAAAGGTTCAACTTCAACAATGCATAACTTCTTCAATTTTGAACTTTTGGAGGTGTTATTTGACTTTTTAGAAAGCCCGAGATATCCTCTAACCAACCCTTTTGGTATTATTTCATTTTGATATTCCATGCTCAAGTTAGAAGCTTTGGCAAAAAAAGGTGTTTTTGTTGACTTTTCAAAATGACCTATAATGTCAAAATTCATAACTTCTTGTGAGTGCATATTTTGATCTTGGGGTATGAAGATGGATTTTAGGAAATTGCATCCTCTTCAAAATGGGATTTGGATGCGTCATTTTTCATAAAGTATGAGAAAGTTATGCTTGTTCAAAGTTGAGTTGACTTTTCCTACAAAACCCTAATTTAGCAACTTTTGAATCTTGATGAATTTTGAGCAATCCTTGATGAATCATGATAAACCCTTGATAAAATGATGAAATATCCTTCAAAATGAGAATGTTGACAAAAAATCTTGAAGTTTGACTGTATTTGGGTCACAATTGACTTTTGCCCTAGCACAGTCGACTTTTGGACCTTTTGAGCAATTGACTGAGCAAACTTCCTTTGCAAGGCTTGAAACTTGACATGGATGATCGTGAGAACATATTAGGACGTTGGTGATCACTTGAGGTCATTTGGGCTCAAGGATCTTTGTGCAACACAAAACCCTAATTTGAGGTAGACTGCCTTAGGAGAGAGCTTGTCTGACCAATTCTTGAGCAACCTTAGGCCACTTGGAGATTTTCTTGCAATATTTTGAGAAATATGGGAGGGAAAATTTTGGGGTACAACAGACATGATGCTGAAATAAACAGCGAAGAAGATAAGAGACCTGTAAGGGTACCTGTGATGAGGTGCATGGAAATGGAATGCGTATGATATGATTTTAAAGACTTTAGGGATTCAAATTCATAAACCAAAAGGAAACACACTTTTATTAGATTAAAAACTTGAAAAAATGTTTGACAAATTCCTTTTAGGCGTTAAAAAGAGAAAAACTGAAAAGTAAATCAAAACTAGAAATAGCAAAAGACATCAGCGCTCCCATGGTGGCTTTCCATTGGTGCTGACATAATCGTTGAGGACCTTCTCATTCTCCAGCTGCCTTGTAAGCTTTAGGATCTTCCGTTACTGCTCATGATACTTCTCTCTATAAGTATCCCGATCTTCTCTCAACTGGATCCACGATCTCTTTAATTCCCCAATGTCAGTAGGCATGTATGGATGGGGGACAGTATGAGGAACCCCTTCTTCATCAGTACTCTCAATAATTACCGGTAAGACAGCTTCGTATGGTATCCCTAGCTTTTGGGCACGGGCCTGAACCCACCGGAGATATGGCTCCATTGGAAGATAATTCTTTGCTCCTAGCTCATGCGGATCATACCTGTTAACCCTATTCCAAGCTCGTATAAATCTGCGACGATGTCCATCACTATCCCCTTGGAAGTCAAAGACAATGCTCAGAATCAGCAACTCATGAGGCCTGTCGTTTCTAGCTCGTCCAAACTGTCATAAGGCCATACAAGGATTATAGGTGATCCCTCCCCTAATTTCAAGTAAAGGAACATTGGGGTATTCTCCGCACCGGTCAATAACAGCTACTTCTTCCTTGTCTTTAGTGCTCCAGATGATGTCCGTATGAGCGAGGGACATAATTATGTAGGCCCATCCCATACCTTCGTTGTTCTTCAAAACAGATTTGGGGAGGTGAGAAATAAACCACCTCGCCAGCAATGGTGCACATCACATAAGGGTTCCCCGTTTCCAAGCAGTACGAGCATAAAGAGCATGTAGAATATCCCCTAAGAGAGTGGGCACTGGATTACGGGACATGAAGATCTTCACTGCGTTCACGTCGACGAAAGAATCTGAATTAGGGAACAAAACCAGACCATATATGAGAAGAGCCAGGATATCTTCGAATGCTTGAAAATCTAAACTGTCCCAAAACTGATTAGCCTGATCAACCAAGAACTTAGCCAAGAAGCCTTTTGTCCCACTCCGAGTCTCCCAATTAGACATTACCTTAGCCTTTGTCAGATGTAGGGCTGTAGCAACATCCTCTGGCCTAAGAGCTTTCTCCCAACCTGTAATTGGCGTCTGCTCTAGAATAGAAATACCAAGTAAATCAGAGAACTCTTCCAAAGTAGGGACCAACTGATAGTCCGAGAAGGTGAAGCAGTGGTGCAATGGGTCAAAGAACTGGCACAAGACACTCATCATTTGCTCATCCATCTTGGAAGTGACCAAACCAAGGAGGTGACCATGTATTCTGATAAAGGAAGAAGTATCTGGAACTTTGGAAACCAAATCTCTAAGCTGAGTAGGAATCTGTACAAAGCTGATCCGAATAATGTTTCTACGTATAGAGGCCATGACCTACAAAACAGAACAAAGATGAATCCTCTTTGTCTTTGAAATGGTTTAGTCTGATGCAAGATACATGAAATGTCATGATGCATGATGTTATGATAGAAACACAGCACAAGTATTCACAGATAGCAAACATGGTAAGGGCAAACAAGTTACACAGTAACCCTTAGATTTCAGGCTGGCATGGAGTTTAGGTATTACCCTCTTTCAATTTAGTTGGTTCAACCTGTCCTAGTAATAGTAACTGGGTTCTAGAGGATCTCAATATCACTGACCACCCTCGATCGGTCATAATTCCAGTTTGGCAACCTTTTCTTGCGGCCAGAATCATCACGAGAGTTTGGTCTCAATGAGTGTAGCATACTGCTACTTTACTATGGCCAAGTTGGTCAATTATAGGTTCTAAGGCCAGTTGATGCTTAATGACCCATTAGCAGCCCCATACTCTCCTTGTTGCTCCACAAGGGATATCAGTACCAACTAATGTGCCACATCAGCGTAACTACTGCTTCAACCATATCGGTCTACGCGATACAGTTCCCTCACAGTCTATTGCTACTTACCTAAAAGGTATCCCCAGATCTGGGTTAGGATCTATAGTAACTCCGATACAAAGCCCATAAATATAAAGCAAACAAATCAAACAATTGAAAACAATATGATGAACTAATCCTAAGGTACACCCCACTTATATTAATTCCCAGTAGAGTCGCCAGTTCTGTGATACGGCGGGAAGAACTGACTGTTTTTGGAATGCTGGTTCGCGTTTTGCGTTTGTTTTTGCAAAATGTCGCGGTAAGCAAGAGTTGCCACCGACTTTTATTTTATCCAACAAAGAAAGGAAAAAAGCACATAAAAATTCCTTTTTCGAGATTTTCTGAGTACGGGGGGTAGATTATAGAAAGGGAAGGTATTAACACCCTTTCTATCCGTAGTTATCTACGGGCTCTTAGGTACTTGCTCATCATTTTGAAAATTGTTTTCTTTGTGTTTGTGCGCTTTGAAAAGTTTTGTTTTAACTTCGATTTAACTCTTGCATCTGTCTTCAAGAGTGTAATGAAGTGTTTTTGAAAACTTGTTTGTTAAAAAGTGTAAGTGTGAAAGAGTTTTGTTTTGGATGATCAAGTATCTAAGAACTAATCTACCTACTCGAGAAAGGAATCATTCTATGCTAATTTCCTTTAGACAATGCTATCCCACTATTAGTGAGTAGGTAGCACCGTCGTTGGAGTTTGAGGGTCAATTCGAAAGAGGGACGTACAATCACTAAAGCAATGCTAAGACGTCTTACCAATAACCCTAATGTCTTAGATCATTTGTTCGAGGCAACAATATCCGAGGCAACCATTTCGAGGCAACTTATGATCTTTTAGACAAGAGGGCGACTTCTAAAACAACCTATACTCAATGACCGTGTACGAAGGCAACCAAGTCGGGTGTACCCTAGGAGTGCGCATGTGCGGGTGTGTTGATTTCAGTTATTTTTATCTTTGCACGTGTTTAGGGTGATCTAACTGATTTTAGATTAAACATTCATTCTTGTCATGCAAACCCTATTACCAAACATCTAACAGTTGAATATTTGCAAAAATTAAAGGTGCAGGAATTAAACTAAATTATTACAAGGCGTCGGGTATTTACATCGCCAAAAGCAACCCTTTGAAATTTAAAAGCGGAAAAATAAATATCCTAATTAATTATTACAAACCAGGAGCAGATACATTAATTGGATAAAGAAAAATAAAGCGCGCAGTGCAAAATTAAATTGAATGCGAAATTAGGGTTTTGACCCTTTTAATTAAAGAAAATGTTTTCGTTGTTTTTATTTTTAAGAAAAGAAATTAAATCCTAAAATTAAATGCTAAATTAATTATTAAATAAATTAATTAATGAAAAATATTAAATGACATATTTTTGGAGTTTTTGTTATTTTAGGAAAGAAAATAAAATAATTCAACTAATGTTAAAACCTAATTATTCTAATTAATTTTAAATATTTACAAAATAAATGAAAGTTGTCTAAAATTAATATCCTAATTAATTTAATTAATATTTATTAATGAAAAAATAAAATTCTGAAATTTAATTGGGTAAAAAATATTTTTGTGATTTTTTTTGATAAAAAGAAATTAATTTATTGGTTAGTGATTAAATTAAACAAAATAAAATAATTAAATGAAAATAAATAAAATAAGAAAAAGTAGAGAATGGGGCTGATTTATTTGGTGTAAATAGAATTTTTATGGCCCATTTGATGAAGATCCATTGGACTTTTTTGATCATGTACATTGCGTTTGACTGGTCCTTTGGTGCACCTTCAATGATGGCCACCAGATCTGGCCATCTGGCCATCTGGCACGCTGAAGGGTGAGTGTCCATGGTGGGTCTCCAACTTAGCGTGTACTAGATTTCCTGCAAGAATTTGGAAAAATAACAAATGCTGGAGGCAGGGATCGAACCCCTGACCTCTAGCCTCCAACGCTTTGAGAGCTTAGCTGGCTTCCGTTGGGACACTTGTTTCTTATTGTTAGTATAATACAAAATAATGATAATATAAAAAAAACAAAAATTAATGGATAATTGTCAGAAAAACACGCCAATATTTGAATGGACGAGTGGTGGCGTGACAACTCATTGTCCCTGTCCTCTGCACCGTGGCTAAAAATACAAAGGCCTATACCCACGGATGCTGTCTGTTGCTACAAGTCAGGCTCATTCCAAAATCTCCTACAGGCCATGTAAACGAATTCTAAGACCATGGTTAGACTCGTCTCATCCTCCTGATTGTAACCATAGCCATTATTAAGGCCAATTGTACCTGAAAACAAAAACCCTAAAAGCAAACTCGAAACCCTAGCTATGGTGAATTTCGATTCAGTCTAGATAAATGAAATTGGCTATTGGCAAAAGCTTGCAAACATCATAGTGATCAAGAATATGCAATTATTTTTCATTATAGATGCAAGAATGAAGCTTTTCGAATTCAAGAAAATGGTGGTTCTGTGAACGACTTACAGTGCACTGGAGAGCTCGAAAATGCATGCTCTTGGTTGCTTTCACTTGTGGAGATTACCAGGAGACGTTTGGGACAATTGCCAAGCCTTGAGGATGTCTCTAAGTGGGATTTTGATCTCACACTTTTCTTTGATTTTTCCAGATTTTGTTTGCTCTCTATGCTTGATCTCCAACCCTTATTTTGGTCTGCCTCGCCTCCTTATGTATTGTACAATGCATTAGGGTTGATTACCTTGCCCAAATCTTCCTCTTTCAACGACTTTGATATTTGATTTGATCCTCCTTTACAACTTTCCAAAATTGGCTTATTTTGAATCTTTTTGTGCACACAAGCTTTGATGCGAGTTTGGAATGGTGCTAGCTGTCCAATGAAGCCTGAAATCATCAAAAAATCTTTGGTTTTCAATATTTTTGATTTTATTTGATTTGTTTTGATTTAATTCAAATTAATTCAAATAAAAATCAAATTAATTAATAAAAATATGATATGAACACATGGCCAAGGCTAGAGAACGTGGGAAATAATGCCAACTCAAAACAAGTGAAAAAGAATGGGCCCATTTGGCAAAATTTGAAGTTTTGGGGATAGTTGACTTTTGACAATTTTGCAAAAAAGGTCAAATTCAACAATGCACAACTTCCTCAATTTTGACTCTTTGGAGGTGTTCTTGGACTTTTTAGAAAGCTTGATATGTCCTATAATCAACCCTTTTGGTCTCATATCAATTTGATATTCCATGCTCATGTATGAAGCTTTGACAAAAAAGGTGTTTTTGTTGACTTTTCAAAATGACCTATAATGTCCAAATTCATAACTTCTTGTGAGTGCATATTTTGATCTTGGGAGCTGAAGATGGATTGTATGAAATTTCATCCTCTTAAAAATGAGCTTTGGATGGGTCATTTCACATAAAGTATGAGAAAGTTATGCTTGGTCAAAGTTGAGTTGACTTTTCCTACAAAACCCTAATTTAGCAACTTTTGAATCTTGATGAATTTTGAGCAATACTTGATGAATCATGATCAAACCTTGATCAAATGATGAAATATACTTCAAAATGAGGATGTTGACCAAAAAATCTTGAAGTTTGACTGTATGTAGGTCACAGTTGACTTTTGCCCTAGCATAGTCGATTTTCAGGCCTTTGAGCAATTAACTGAGCAAACTTTCTCTACAAGGCTTGAAACTTGACATGGATGATCTTGAGAACGTATTAGGACAATGTTGATCATTTGGGACCACTTGGACTCAAGGATCTTTGTGCAACATGAAACCCTAGTTTGGGGTAGACTGCCTTAGGAGAGAGCTTGTCTGGCCAACCCTTGGACTACGTTGAGCAACTTGGAGATCTTTCTTGCCATGTTTTAAGAAATATGGGAGGGAAATTTTTTGGGTACAACAGCTGCCCCTGTTTAATCTTCTTAAACCTGAGGATGCAGATTGGCTTTCGTGCATTTCGTAATCCGAAGGTGGAAGTGGATTGAACACTAGAGTGCCCAGAAATTTGCACCCGAATGAAGTGGTAATTGTCTTGTGATGCCGGGAATGAGCTTATAGATGCCATTTGGAAGAGTGTCGATCGCATAAGAGATTCCTTAGCGAGAGCTTGTATACATGTTGTTGAGGAAGATTCCGCTAGGGAAATCCGATCTTTCATGGAGAGAGATAGAAATTTAGGAGCTTCGTCGTCCGTCATTCTGTTGGTGAGTCGTCTCTGTTGATATTTAGGAACTTCAATCGTCCATACTCAACTGAGGGAACAACTTTTGCTGAGATTTAGGAGCTCGTCCGTAATTTAACTAAGAAAACATCTTTGCTGAGATTTAGGAGCCAGTCCGTAATTCAACTGACTTTGTCGAGATTTAGGAGCTTGTCCGTAATTCGACTGATTTTGTCGAGATTTAGGAGCTTGTCCGTGATTCAACTGGTTTTTGTCGAGATTTAGGAGCTTTGTCCGTAATTCAACTGATTTTGCTGAGATTTAGGAACTTGTCCGTAATTCAACTTGGAGAAACATCTCTGCTGAGATTCAGGAATATCGTCCATAATTTAACTGAGGTAATATCTGTCGAGATTTAGGAACTCGTCCGTAACTCGACTGCTTTGCTGAGATTTAGGAACATTGTCCGTAATTTAACTTGAGAACAACCTTGTTGATATTTAGGAGCCTGTCCGTAATTCAACTTGAGAACAACTTTATTAAGATTTAGGAGCCTGTCCGTAATTCAACTACTTTGCTGAGATTTAGGAACATCGTCCGTACTTCAAATGAGAAAATTTTCGTTGAGATTTAGGACTCGTCCGTAATTCAACTGATGAAATATCTGTCGAGATTTAGGAACTCGCCCGTAATCCGACTGAGGAAATATCTGTCGAGATTTAGGAACTTGTCCGTAATTCAACAACTCTGTTGAGATTTAGGAGCTTGTCCGTAATTCAACTGATGTAAAAGATTCATAGCTTGAATTTTGTGAAAATCTTTCCCGAAAGGTAAAGGTTAGCTGTATGTAATGCATGATATGTATCAGGCAATGATGTTCTCAAAATAAATGAGACTGTGTTGTATGATGCGTATGCATGTCATGATGTATGGGAATGTAGTGCTTTGAGCTGGGGGAAATAAATCCCGAATAGCTGCTGGAGAAAAGAATTGAAATCTTCGTTTCCGCTGAAGATAGTGGATGAAGATGATTGTGAGAATAAACCTGCAGGAGAAGATAACTCTGCTGGGGAATAAACTGACGAGAGAATGACTCTGGGGAGGACATGCTCTGTTGAGGATTCCGTTGACAAATTCAGCTGGGGATGAATTACCGCTGCTGGTGATAATGAAACTTGTTGGGGATTAAATTCCTGTTTGTGAAAGGAAAGAACTCCGTTGGGGATGATTTTCCAATTGCGACTTTACTGGGGATAGCCCTTTTAGACTCTACCGGGGATAATCTTCCAGAGTCTATTGGGGACAATTCTTCAAACTCCAGTAGGGATATATTTTTTTTATACTCCGCTGGGGATGGTAAGACTTTTCAGTGCTGATGGTAGATAAACTCTGCTTGGGGAGAATATTATCGATTCATTCACAGTTGCGAGTCTTAGTTGGGGAGAGCTAACACCACTGTCTTTCTATTATTCTGCAGGGAACGAATATACTTTCAATCGTTTCCTCCAACTAGGTCTATCCCTGTACCTGGTAGACAGAGCAAATGTACGGTTTGGACATTTCTCGTTTGCCCCTGTTTCTGAAATTACCAGTAATCTTCTTTTGTTTCGCATGTAAATATTTATGAGCAGCAATCTATGTCAAATTCATATATCAAAAATTGAACATTGGACGTTCTTTGCAAAACAAAACAGAAAAAGGAAAACAGTTTGAAATTTATTCGTAAAAATGACTTGTATTGATTTTGAAGTTTGGCCTGTAAATAAGCGTTTTTGTACAAGAGGCTGACGTCCTAGTAAGAGAATGCCTCCTAACAAATATAATTTATACAATTTGTGAAAAACACAGAAAAACAGCTATGTGAATAATCCCACTGGGTTCCAACTCTGCTATTGCCTTTATGTCCTCGAGCATCTCATCACTTTGCTACTTGGTTGAAGGTAGATCAGATTGGTCAGCACCGTCCGAACTTGATAGTCGATACCGAAGTCTGGTTGCAAGGTGATCCAATGAGACATAGTGTTACGCTTTAATCCCTAATTTTTGCCTGGACCGCCCTTTTGGGTTTTCAGTCCACCGGGATACCCTTTTTTGCCCAAGCCGCCTTTTCAGGTTTTCGACTTGCCGGGTGCACATATTTTTTTCATTTTCATCCCTTATTTTTGCCCGAACCCTTTTGATTCGCCGGGAAGCCCTTACTTTTTCCTAGTCCAGTCAACCTAGCTGGTCTTTGATTATGCGTAGTATTTTTTCACTATGTCTGCATTGACGGGGTGAGGAAGGTCGTCACCGTCCATGGTGGTTAGAATCATAGCTCCTCCTGAGAAAATGTTCCTAACCACAAATAGCCCTTCGTAAGTAGGGGTCCATTTGCCCCTGGGATCACCTTGTGGTAGGATGATGCGTTTGATCACCAGATCCCCGACTTGATACTCTTGTTGTCTGACTTTCTTGTTAAATGCCTTGATCATCCGCTTTTGATACGTGTGACCATGACAAATTGCAGTAAGTCTTTTGAGTGCATATTTTGATCTTGGGAGCTAAAGATGGATTGTAGGAATTGCATCTTCTTCAAAATGATCTTTGAATGGGTCATTTCTCATAAAGTATGAGAAAGTTATGCTTGGTCAACATTGAGTTGACTTTTCCGACAAAACCCTAATTTAGCAACTTTTGAATCCTGATGAATTTTGAGCAATCCTTGATGAATCATGATCAACCCTTGACCAAATGATGAAATATACTTCAAAATGATAATGTTGACCAAAAAATCTTGAAGTTTGACTGTATGTAGGTCACAATTGACTTTTGCCCTAGCACAGTCGATTTTCAGGCCTTTGAGCAATTGACTGAGCAAACTTTCTCTGCAAGGCTTGAAACTTGACATGGATGGTCTTGAGAACATATTAGGGCAATTTTGATCATTTAGGACCACTTGGGCTCAAGGATCTTGATGCAACATGAAACCCTAGTTTGGGGTAGACTGCCTTAGGAGAGAGCTTGTCTGGCCAACCCTTGGACTACCTTGAGCAACTTGGAGATCTTTCTTGCCATGTTTTAAGAAATATGGGAGGGAAAATTTTGGGGTACAACAACTTATATCTTGATGGCGTAATTTCTGACTTGATTTGTCTACTGATGCCAGCTTTCTTGAAGTTCCCTGGGTTTCTTTTATTCTTGCTCAGTTGCTACGGATAGTTATCCGTTTGGTATTACACTATTTCCTTTCTTCCATTTTCATTTTGCATAGTTCTATTATTGCATGATGGGACCTCTGTTGCTGATATATGTCAGGAGGCCCTCTATTTTTTTGTCTGATACATGTGTTGTGTTTGCTTTTGATCGATGAGTCACTCAATTTAGAAATTGAGATCACGACTTTGCTCTCATTGCATGTTCTCTATAGGATGTTTATTGCTTTTCTTCTTTAATTATTGATCGATGAGTCACTCAATTTAGAAATTGAGATCACGACTTCGCTCTCATTGCATGTTCCCTATAGGATGTTTATTGCTTTTCTTCTTTAATTGTTGATCGATGAGTCACTCAATTTAGAAATTAAGATCACGACTTCGCTCTTATTGCATGTTCCCTATAGGATAGTTTTGTTAAGCTTCCTTTAGCATGTTAATTAAGGTAGGGTTTTCCTTTATCCTCAACCTTAGGGACAACCATTGTATGATAACATTAGGGCTAAAGATTAGGATAGTCTCCCCTAGTTGTTTTCTTTTCCTTTGCATTTTTCAACTTAAAACAAAATTTTTTTTTCTTATCAAATCATAATACACCTCTGATAAACTCAAACCCTTCTTCAAGGTAAAATATACAAATCAATCTTTTTTGTTTGTGCGCCTCTTGGCTTTGTTTTTAAACCTGTTCTCGTCGATGTTTCGCCATCGCACTTGTTTATTATCCTACTTTGATTCTCAATATCATTGTTAGGTGTGATGTTTTGTCATCCATTTTATTGATGTTTCTCCATCTATGCCATGATTCCTTATTATCTTCTTGCCGATGTTTTGCCATCGCACACTTGTTTGAAGACGATGTTTCGCCATCGCACGTGTTCGTTATCCTACTTTGATTCTTAATATCATTGTTAGGTGTGATGTTTTGTCATCCATTTTATTGATGTTTCGCCATCTATGCCATGATTCCTTATTATCTTCTTGCCGATGTTTTGCCATCGCACACTTGTTTGAAGCTGATGTTTCGCCATCGCACGTGTTCGTTATCCTACTTTGATTCTTAATATCATTGTTAGGTGTGATGTTTTGTCATCCGTTTTATTGATGTTTCGCCATCTTTACCATGATATCTTGTTATCTTGAAGCCGATGTTTCGCCATCCCACGTGTTTGTTATCCTACTTTGATTCTTAATATCATTGTTAGGTGTGATGTTTTGTCATCCGGTTTATTGATGTTTCGCCATCTTTACTAAGATATCTTGTTATCTTAAAGTCGATGTTTCACCATCGCACATGTTTGTTATCCTGTTTTGATTCTTAATATCATTGTTAGGTGTTATGTCTTGTCATCCGTTTTATTGATGTCTCGCCATATTCACCATGATGTTTTATTATCTTTTGCCGATGTTTCGCCATCGCACATTTGTTTGAAGCCGATGTTTCGCCATCGCACATGTTTGTTATCCTGATTTGATTCTTAATATCATTGTTAGGTGTGATGTTTTGTCATCCGATTTATTGATGTTTCGCCATCTTTACCATGATATCTTGTTATCTTAAAGCCGATGTTTCGCCATCGCACATGTTTGTTATCCTGCTTTGATTCTTAATATCATTGTTAGGTGTTATGTCTTGTCATCCGTTTTATTGATGTCTCGCCATCTTTGCCATGATTTTTATTATCTTTTACCGATGTTTCACCATCGCACATTAGTTTGAAGCCGATGTTTCGCCATCGCACATGTTTGTTATCCTACTTTAATGCTCAATATCATTACTAGGTGTGATGTTTTGTCATACGTTTTATTGATGTTTCGCCATCTGTGAAATGTTACTATGTTATTAGTTAGTCGTTGTTTTACCATCTCATTTGTTTGTTGCTTCATCTGATGTCTTGCCATCTTGACTGTTTTTGTTGTCTTAACTAAAAAATACAAACCAACCAAAATATGTAAGTCAAAATACGGTTTCTCTGATTTCTTAAAAGGGATACATAGGCAAAGGGGTAGGGCCCAACCGAGCACAACTTTTATTTTCCCTACATTGTTTTCTTTTTCTTTCGCATGCATTCCCTTTTCAGTTTTAAGCCATAGACATAGGTTTTGACCACACCCATTAGATTAGACAACAAGAGTGGATACCGTAGGGTACTACGGGCGTGTGGGGTGCTACAACCTTCCCCTCGCGTAACAGACTCCCTTACCCGATCTCTCGGTCGAAAGACCATGATTTCTCCCTTTTCAGGTTTTCTCGATGTTTACCTTTCCCTTTCAGCGGGATAAAAGATGTTCGGTGGCGACTTCATTGATGTTTCATTACATCCAGATGACAGGTTCCAGCCGCGTTGTTCCAGCTGGCGCCTTCACTGGGGACAGATTGACCTCTTGCTGGTCCATCCCGGAGTCGATCCTAGCTCTTGTTTGTTTTCTTTTTGGGTGTTTATTTTTATCGCTTTGCATATTTATCTGTTTGCATTGCATCCTATGTGCGCTTTACTTTCTGCATACTGGATTTGGATGGACTGTTTTGGATTCTGGATTTCTTGGTGGGTGGGTTGTTCCATGAGGTAAAAGGCCTCGTACCCAGGATATAAGTGAATTCCATAGGAACTAGGAATAGAGTGGCCATGGCAGCTATGAGGCAGATGCTTTGTAGACCTGACCATGAGACCCATGAATTCAGAGGTAGTTCGGATAGGTGTTATCGTATGATGATACTGACATTCGAGCTCTTGTACTCTGATTTGGATTTTAACCTTACCTTGACCTAGACTACACCAGTGAGGGGGGCAGAAAAACTTTTCTTACAGGTACAGGTACTGTTGGTGACTTTGTGTTGCGAAGGTGACTCAGGTTCTCATGATAGTTTTGAAGCTTTGGAATTTTCTTTTGATCTTGAGTGGTGCTATTCTGTAATGGTCCAACCATTATCCAGTGTGAAACTTTGATCCTGTCATGTTGCATCATAGCATATTTATTTCTAAAAAAATGATGTATAAAAAATAACTAGCATGCGCATGTCATCTTCCAGGGACATTCAAGAGTCTTCTTTTCATAAAAAATGGTTGGCCTCCCGTCAGATGAGTTTGATCCAGTTCGTGTTAAAGAACCCAACAAGCATACATTCGCTTATCAAATTCCTACTATTGATGTGTCCGAATTGAAGAGGTTGAGCTCTTATCTGAAGGGTGATGTTATGATTAATTTCAAAAAAAGTTATGGCAATTTGTTAATAATCCTTAACACTCTAGTTGACCCAATGGCTTTGATCACCCTCTTCCAATTCTATGACAAGGAGTTACAGTGTTTTACTTTTCAAGATTATAAACTGGTTCCCACACTGGAAGAGTACGCGTACTTACTTAATATCAAGTTTCCCGATGAAGTTCCTTTTGTTCAAGTGCCGGAGAAGCCGAAGTTCGAAGTTATTGCTGAAATTCTTCATTTGAGTTTGAAGGAAGTGAAATACAATTGGAAATCAAGTGAGGATACTACAGGGTTTTATTTGGATTTCTTAGTGAATAAAGATGAAGACTGGGCAAAGAAAGGGAATTGGAATGACCAGCTCTCTGTTTGCTCTCATGATATACGGGATCATCCTCTTCCCTCGCAAGAGAAATTTTATGGATTTGACGGCTATTTGTGTTTTTAGAAATAAGAACCCGGTGCCGACACTCTTGGCAGATACTCTTTACACCATTCATTTCAGGCATGGAAAAGGAGGTAATGTAAGTTTATGTCATTCGATGTTGTATCAATGGTTTAAATTGCACCTACCGGTAAGTGTCCCTTTCGTGGATACCAGGCATTCTCTCCGATGGTCATCAAGACTTGTCAACCTTACTTCATTTGATATCTGGTGGAATTATGACATGGGGGAAGTACGAAGTATTATCACTAGCTGCAGAGATTTCCCTAATGTTCCCCTCATAGGAACTAAGGGGTGTATCAACTATAATCCTGTGCTTGCTTGTCGTTAATTGGGGTATGCAATGGATGGACCGCCAAAGGTTGAGGAGGTGTTTGAATCAGTGTATTTTGTTAGAGGAAATGACCCTGTGATGTTGAAAAGAGTAACAAGTGCTTGGAAGAGAATTCACAAGAAGGATAGAACTACTTTGGGCAAGAAGGTTCCTATTGCTAGGGTTCCTTACTTGGAATGGATTAGAGCCAGGGTTAAGATTTTACGGTTACCATTTGCAAGATCGGCTCATATATGTGAGCAACCTCCTACTGTTCTGAGTAGCATAGTTCCTGTCGAGGTGTTCATCCAGGTTCATGTTGAGAATATTCAGCTTCATGCAAAAGGCCGTGAGGCAGGGATGAAACTTTATTGGGTAGATCAAGAAAGGGCTGACTTAGCTCGCAAACTCAAAGAAGCTCAAGGGGAAACTTCTGATGCAACCATTTTTAGGAAGAGATCTCATGCTGAAATAGAAGAAGAGTTGAGTAAGACCCATCAAGAGTGCCAGAAGCTTTAGACATCTGAGAATAGCTACAAGAAGAAGATTCAAAACTTGGAGAAACAACTCAAAGACAAAGATGCTCAGCTTAAGAAGGAAGTAGCCCAGAGGCATGTCGCAGAGGATCAGTTTCAAGAAAGTAAAGAAGTCGCATCATAACTTTTGAAGGAGAAAGTCGGGCTTGAAGAGTATTGTCAACACCTTGAAGCGTGTCTTGTTTCGTAGATTTAGTTTTTGTTACTTACCTTTGGTGTATTTGGTCACCCCCAGGATTGTTGGAAGGGACCATTTGTTTGTTTTTTATTATTCAGTTTTTGTTAAGTTTACTTTGAAATACGTATTTTATTGTTTATCACTCTTAAATGTCCGAAGTCACTTGAACATCATTTCTTTTGTTTGTAAATAATTGAAATGTTTGTCTTATTATCCTTCTTTTCCTTTGGTTGTATGTTTGATCTTTGGTTATGCGCCGTGGTTGATGAATAAAAGGACTCTTGAATACCTGGAAATGACAAACATATCATGCATATCATGCATTTCATAACATTACAGGTTATCTCAAGACGGTATTCTTATTCTTCTACTTTTCTTATTCAGAATTCAAGACGACTACTCATCGGTATTCCACCAGAAACAATTTGCCAAGACAAATGGAACAAGTTCAAGCTGAACTCGCTGAAATGAGGGCCCAGATGGCTACTCAGATGACTCAGTTCATGGAGGTCATCACCAATGTGAATCGCCGGCAGGAGGAACTGACTGCCATTGTCAACAACCAGCGCCACTATCCAATGGATGGTGGAAATCAAGGGCTCTATCAGGACATTTCTATAGGATTGGGGGATGTGCAAGATCAGCCTGCTGGAAATTTTCACGGGATGCCTGGAAACCCTTTTGTGCGCAACATAGGACAGTTTCCCCCGTCTCCGGGACCTCGTCTTGTGGGGAACAGAGGATATAATCAGGGCGGTGTAAGGAACTATCAGGAACAGGATTATGACTTTGACCAGGATGAAGATCAGTTTTTTGTTCGGCGTTCAGAGCCAGAAGTTCAGGTTGAGGATAGGAAGTATCGGTTGTTGGAAGAACGTTTGAAGGATGTGGAAGGGCAATGAGTCCTTGGTATGGATGCTAATGATCTCGGGTTGGTGCCTGGGGTGAAAGTTCCTCCAAAGTTCAAGCCTCCTGTATTTGAAAAGTACAACGGAACGTCATGTCCTGTTACTCATGCAACTGCTTATTTCCGAAAGATGTCGGTGCATACTAAGGATCAGGGGCTTTTGATTCACTTTTTCCAGGATAGCCTATCTGGGGCATCCCTGGAGTGGTACATGAAGTTGGAGAAAACCCATATTCGTTGCTAGAATGATCTTGCTCGGGCTTTTGTCAAACATTATCAGTACAATATGGACATGGCGCCGAATCACACTCAGTTACAGAATTTGTCACAGGGACCATGAGATTCTTTTAAGGAATACGCTCAAAAGTGGCGTGAGTTGGCTGCGAGGGTTCAACCTCCACTCATGGAGAGAGAACTCATTGATATGTTTATGAGTACCCTGCAAGGGCCATTCTATGAGCACATGATAGGAAGTACTTCGGCAGAATTTGTAGACTTGGTTATGGCTGGTGAAAGAATTGAGGTAGGTTTGAAATTGGGGAAAATTCAGATTGGAGGTTCTAGTGGCCCATCGGGAGACAGTAAGAAACCATTAAACACTTACCCTAAGAAAAGGGAAGGTGACACAAGTGCGATTTACTCTTATAGAGGAAGAAGAGAGGATCGTCAGCACCAACAAATCAATGCTATTTCTATTCCTGTTAATGCTCCTCCGCAGCAGAGACCGAATACAGTGCCTCAACAATAAAGACAACAAGATGCTCCCCGTCAGTATAATAATCAACAGCAGAGAAAACCGAGAAAATTCGATCCCTTTCCGGTATCTCTTACTGAAGCACTCCACCATTTTCTCGATTTGAAGTTGATCGATTTGAGAAATATTGCACCACCACCCGCAAGACTTCCTCCTAACTATGATGCTAACGCAAGATGTGAGTTCCATTCAGGCGGAGTTGGTCATTCTACTGACAATTGCTTTGCGTTGAAGTGAAAAATACAAGACTTGTTGGATGCTAAGGCAATTGAGTTTACTCCAGTGACTGGTCTGAATGTTACTCAGAACCCAATGCCTAGGCATGAAGGGGTGTTGTTAATATGATTGATGATAATGGTGAAATGTTGAATTTAATCACGAATGTGGAACAAGTAACTACTCCGTTATGGTATGTTAAGAGGTATTTGCTTGACAATTCTATTTTCCCGGGTTGTACTTCAGAGTGTGCCAAGTGTAGAGAGCAACCGAAAGGTTGTGATGATTTAAAAGCCGATATCCAGTTGTTGATAAAGGAGGGTTCCCTGCAGTTTGATAGAAAATCGAGCTACCATAAGGTTACCGAAGAAGATGTTGCTGTGGTATCTATTCCTTACACCCATGTGCGTATTTCTACCCCATCTACGGCGCCTCCTTTGATGATTATGGTACCTGGTCCCATGCCGTATACCAGTGATAAGGCCATCCCATGGCATTATGGTGCCGATGTTTATTACCATGGGGTGAAGCAGGAAGTAAGTACTCGTTTGTCTGAGGAAGAATGTGTTGAAAGTAATGAAGAGGAAGTTCATAATTTTTCTGGTGTGGATCGAATGACTAGAAGCGGGAGAGTATTTGGTCCTTCCAATGTTCAAGATGCGGCAGATGCTTCTGCAAGAGAAAAAAGAAAACATCAGGCAATGATTGGTAATCCAAGGGTTACGCCGGCCAATGTGACTCAACCAATTCTGATACCAGAAGCTTCTTCAGTTCCCGATGAGGTTGAAGAGTTAATGCGAATTATCAGAAAGAGTGATTATAGTATAATTGATCATCTGAGCCATACTCCTTCTAAGATGTCTATCTTGTCTCTGTTGATTTATTCAGAACCTCACAGAAATTCTTTGATGAAGTTGTTAAAGAATGTGTTTGTGCCACATGAGATAACAGTCAATCAGTTTGAGAATGTTTGTGCTAACATATCTGCCGGGAATGGTCTGGGCTTCACAGATTTTGATCTTCCTCCACAGGGGCCAGACCATAACAAAGCGTTGCATATTTCAATGGAGTGCATGGGCACTACTTTATCCAGGGTTTTGGTAGACACAGGGTCGTCTTTAAATGTATTGCCCAAGTCAGCATTGATGAAGATTGATTATTCTGGACTGGAGCTGCGCCCTAGTGATTTGATGGTGAAGGCGTTTGATGGGTCTCGAAGGTCAGTATTTGGGGAGGTGGAGTTAACAATCAAGGTTGGTCCTCGCACCTTCATGGCTACATTTTTTGTGATGGATATACAGCCAACATATTGTTGTTTCTTGGGGCGGCCGTGGATTCATAGAGCAGGGGCAGTCACTTCTACTCTTCATCAGAAACTCAAGTGTCCTGCAGAGGGAAAGGTGATAACTGTGTGTGGCAAGGAAGAGTACATTGTAAGTCACTTGACATCATTCCGCTATGTTGAAGTTGAAGGCGAGATACATGAGACTCCTTTTTAAGCATTTGAGACAGTTCATGCTGTCAATTTCCTCCTCCAGAGCAGAAAAGGAAACCTGAAACTGTTATGTCTTCTCTCAAGGATGCAAGAGCTGTGGTGGAAAATGGTAACCCTAAAGGTTGGGGTCAGGTGCTGGACGTTACCCCGAAATTTGATAAATTTGGTCTCGGTTTTAGCCCAGGTCAGCAGAGTGCAACTCCCAGAGCATCAAGTTTATCTACTCCTGTGAAGTTTTCCCGTCCTTGTGCTGCTCAAGAAGGACACGTCAATGCAATTGGTGACGAGAGGGTTGATAGCTACAATATCGAAGATTGGATTCACCTGAGTATTCCAGGCCAGACACTCAACAATTGGACTTCTGTGGATGTTATCCAAGTTTCAAGTGCTGAGGAGTAATTTTCTTGTTTTCTTTTATTATCATATTATAATTCCTACGCTATGCCCAAGGCGTGGTGGATCATTTGTGTAGGGCCACCATGTTTATTTTCAAAAGCTTATCATGAAATAAAGGACGTTTTTTGCATTCAAAATTTTGTTCCATTTCTTTTTTATTTTAAATGGAAATGTTTTTTCTTTTCACACACTGTCACTAAAAAACGCCAAAATGTCATTCATGCAGATGCACTTCCACCACCGAACATATTGGTAACGACTCTGCTATGGATCATTATGACTTTGATACTCCTATTTATCAGGCCGAAGAAGAAGCATATGAAGATTGTGATCTTCCTGAGGAATTAGCAAGATTGTTAAAACAAGAGGAGAAGGTTATCCAGCCGAATCAAGATTCGATTGAGGTAGTGAATATTGGCACAGAAGAGGTAAGAAGAGAAGTCAAGATAGGGGCCGATCTCGAAGAAAATATAAAGGTCAGATTGATTGAGCTACTCCGTGAGTATTCTGATATCTTCGCTTGGTCTTATGAGGATATGCTCGGGCTGAACACAGACATAGTGGTGCATCGACTACCGCTCAAAGAAGGTTGTTCTCCTGTCAAGCAAAAGCTCCGAAGAACTCATCCTGAGATGTCCAAGAAGATCAAGGAGGAGGTCCAGAAGCAGTTGGACGCGAATTTCTTAAAGGTCATCAATTATCCGCCATGGATTATAAATATTGTGCATGTGCCCAAGAAGGATGGTAAGGTCAGGATGTGCGTGGATTATAGGGATTTGAACAGGGCCAGCCCTAAAGATGACTTCCCTCTTTCTCATATTGATGTGTTGGTTGATAATACTACTCATTCCAAAGTGTTTTCGTTCATGGATGGTTTTTCGGGTTACAATCAAATTAAGATGGCTCCGGAGGATATTGCGAAGACAACATTTATCACACCTTGGGGAACTTTTTGCTATAAAGTGATGCCATTTGGTTTGAAAAATGCCGGGGCAACATATCAGCGCGCCATGGTCACTCTCTTTCATGATTTGATTCACAAAGAGATTGAGGTTTATGTAGACGATATGATTGCTAAGTCTGACACGGAAGAGGAACATATTGTTCATTTGGAAGAATTGTTCGAAAGACTGAGGCAATTCCTGCTAAGGTTGAATCCGAATAAATGCACCTTTAAGGTGAGATCCGGTAAGCAGTTGGGTTTTATTATAAGTGAAAAAGGTATCGAGGTGGACCCGACCAAAGTAAAACCGATACAGGAAATTCCTGAGCCAAGGACAGAGAAGGAAGTACGTGATTTATTGGGAAGGTTGAACTACATTTCTAGATTTATTTCTCATCTCATAGCCACCTGTGAACTTTTGTTCAAGTTGTTGAAGAAAATTCAGATAGTAAAATGGAATGAGGATTGTCAGAAGGCCTTTGACAAAGTAAAGGAGTATTTACAGGAACCTCCGATACTCATGCCGCCAGTTGAAGGAAGGCCACTAATCATGTATCTAACTGTGTTAGAGAGTTCAATGGGTTGTGTCCTCGGTCAGCACGACGAGACAGGGAAGAAAGAGCAGGCCATTTACTACTTGAGTAAGAAGTTTACGGAATGCGAGTCGAGGTACTCATTGCTGGAAAAGACTTGTTGTGCACTTGCCTGGGCCGCCAAACTTTTAAGGCAGTACATGTTAACTCACACCACCTACTTGATATCCAAAATGGATCCAATCAAGTACATTTTTGAGAAACCAGCTCTTACAGGCAAGGTAGCCCGTTGGCATATGATACTCACCGAATATGATATCCAATACACTACTCAAAAAGCAATTAAGGGTAGTGTACTGGCCGACCATCTTGCTCATCAGCCCATGAAAAATTATGAACCGATGAAGTTTGACTTTCCAGATGAGGAAATTGTGTATATCCGGGATTGTAATATGCCAGACCCAGACGAAGGACCCGAGTTGGGATCATGTTGGACGATTGTTTTTGATGGTGCCTCCAACTCCATGGGAAACAGTGTCAGAGCTATTATCACTTCCCCTGAGGGGTACCACATTCCTTTCATGGCTCGTATTTGTTTCGATTGCACTAACAATATGGTCGAATATGAGGCTTGCATTTATGACATTGAAGCGGCGATCGACCTGCGCCTCAAATTTTTGAAAGTTTATGGGGATTCTAATCTTGTTATCAGCCAGATTAATGGAGATTGGGAGACTCGCCATCAGAACTTAATTCCGTATCGTTAACATGTTTTGAAGTTGATCCCGTACTTCGAAGAGATCATGTTTGAGCACATTCCCAGAGAAGAAAACAATCTAGCTGATGCAGTGGCAACTTTGTCCTCCATGTTCAAGGTTAAGTGGGCTAATGAGGCACCTTCCATTACTGTCAGAAGCTTGAGTGAGCCAACTTTCTGTTTTGAGGCTAGTTTAGAATCAGATGGTAATCCTTGGTTTTATGATGTTAAACGATATCTTGAAACACAAGAGTACCCTGAAGAGGCATCTGTCATAGATAAGAAGTTCTTGAGAAGATTTTCAGCCAAGTTCTTTCTAAGTGGTGGTGTGTTGTATAGGAGGCATCATGACAGATTACTGCTTAGATGTGTTGACAAGAAGGAAGCAGCTAGAATTATTGAAGAGATACATGAAGGTGATTTCGGGACCCATTCCAACGGGCATACCATGGTGTTGTACCCCAAAATTTGCCCTCTCATTTATCAAGTTTTCTCACGAGACTTCTTTGACTCAAGACAAGATCAAGGTTTGCTCAGCTCAAGACATCTCATCTTGCACTGATAACCCAAAATTAGGGTTTGAGTTTGCACAAGGATTTTTGGACCACCAATGCTTCATGTGACTTTCATACATCATTTTGGACCCCTAAGGTTTCTCATGACAAGTTTCAAGCCTTGGACTATATTTTTGATCAGTCAATTGGATAGTTGACCTAAAAATCAGCTCTATTGGGGAAAAAGTCAACCATGGCTAATTTACAGTCAAACTTCATAATTTTGATCCACATCAACATTTTAGACTCATATATACCATTTGATCAAGTTTGGATTACAACTCCTCAAGAAATTTGATCAATTCATCAAAAGGGCAAAATGGTCAAAATTAGGGTTTTGACTGAGAAAGGGCAATTTCTGATTTTTAACTTAGCAAATGGCCAATTGAGCTCAAGCATGATTTCAAGGATTCAATTGCATCATCTTGACTCAATTACATGGTTCAAAACATCTCAAGTTCATTCGATTGATAAATGAAATTTGCAGTCAACTAATCAAAAGTCAACTGTGCACTGAAAAGTCAAACTTTGACTTTTTGGTCAAAATCAAGTGCCAAGGGTCATAATTCATCAAGATATGTAAAAATGTGAAAATTTCTCATCAAGAAAACCAAATTTGAAAATTAGGGTTTTGAATTTGAAAATTTTCATAACTTAGAATTTTTCTAAGTATAAAAATTTTCTTATTTTTTCTCAACTTCACACCACTTTTACACCATGATGCATTTTGATTCAAGTAAAATCCCCAACATGAAAGTTGTAGACCTCCATGAAATCTATAACTTTTCTTCACAAACTTTTCCCTAAAGATGCTTGGAGCTCAAGTTATAAATTTGTGAATACATGGTCATGAACTTCTTAACTTAGTGAAATTTTGCACTAATTTAGGCAGGTTCTGGACCCAACTTCATGGAAAATTTTCACCTAGTTCCAAGAGGTATCTCAAAATTAATTTCAAAGATGGATTATAGAGCTCATTGCATGCTTTCTGAAATGTCAAAGAACTCTCCAAGATCATTTTTGAGTAGGGAGAATCGAAGAGAGGAAGTTGGTATTTTCTCACTTTTTGTTCAAGCCATTTTCATGAAGAACCAAGTTGCAAATCAAACCCATGCTGGCTATTTCATGCTTTACAGGTCCTAAACTTGTTACATGATCCTTAATTAAATACATACTCAGTTGACAAAGCTTCTATACATGCTTTTGAACCTTTATCCAATTGATAATTCCACTTATGGCAAAAGGCTCCATTGCCATTTTCATAAAGAAACACTTTTGCAAACTTTTCAACTTGGAGCTTTAAACTTGTCCCCTTGATGCATACAAACCACACAGGTATCAAGCAACTTGTACAAACTCATACCAACCCTAAATCAAGCTGGTACAAGCATGTGGGTTTGGTCTTGTCACTTTGCTTCAAGTACAAGAAAAGTTGCAAAAAGGCTAGGGCTTGTACAGCTGATAGAGAGCTGACTTTAGATCATTTCTATACTAATATGAAAAGGATATTCAAAACATAGGACACCAAGCAAATACCTAAAACTCTCTCAAGCTGAAAACACCAAAAAACTGCCCAAACATACAGTTTCTGCACAAACATATCCAACTCTGATTTGGCTCGTGCATTTTGTGTTTAGATCATTCAAACATATTACATATTTGATATCAAACTCATCCAAGCCATCATCCCTGTTATGTAACCTCTGTTTCACCATCTGCCATTGTTAACTTTGAAGCTTGCAGTTGGACTTGGTCAGGGAGTTCTAGCTACTTTCAGAGCAAGGTAAGAGTTGGAATAGATTCAGGGAAGCTCAAGGAAGCTCAAGCAATCATCAGGCCTCCATTAAAGTCCCTGCATTTCCATATACGATTCCAGCTGAATGAGGTAATTTTTCAAACTCTATCTCTTTGTACAGGAAACCCCAGGCCACGATCTGTGAATGAAAAATGTAGTTCTCATCATAACAAAGATGTACATATCATTATCTTGCATTTATATTACTTGTGCTAAGAGAATTTGGAGTTTGAAATCTCTGAAAATTTTAGGTCACGATTTAGGGATTTCAAAATTCTCTTTGATCTTTGATAGTTAGATTACATAATTTATATGATTAGAATCGTGAGTTCAAATGCTACATTTTTCATGTTATAAGTTTTCATTTTTATGCAAGCATGTGTATGTTACAGGTTGAACTGGCCATGGCGTGAGGAAGGAGAAGGCAGGACAGGGATGAAGTTGTCTTGGGCTTTTTTGGCTTCCTGGGCTCGTTTTTGCTAGCATCATCACCACTCTTTTGCTATTACACCCCCTGCTAACTCTTTCGTATTTTTTTTATTTTTTATTTTTATATTTAATACTTTTAATTATTTTCTTTAATGATAAAAAATCCTAAAAAATAATGTATTTATTTTTACACTTTTATTTTATTTTATTTATTATTTCTAACATAAAAAATTAATTTATTTTGATAATATTTAATTTATTTTCTTAATAAACTCATAAATATAATTAAATATACTTAATACTTTTATTTTACATTTCCTATTTACAAATACTTATTTTTTTTGCACATATTTAATTTTTAATATTTATATACAATATTATTTATTTTTTATACAAAAAATGCACAAAATAATAATATAGAAACACTTTTTTTCTTTTAAATGAAAATTAGGGTGTAATCCCTTTCAAAAGAATTAAATCTTTTTCTTTATTTTTTTTAGGTTTAAATTAAATATTCTTTTATACAAAAACAAGACATAAAAATTTCTTACATGAACATTGCATTATATTCTAAATATTGTATCCTATTTATCTTAATTCACACAAAATTCGATTTGGTTGTAATAATGTATTTAGCTCTATATTTGTGCAAATCCCCATTCAAACTTGTATCCCCCCCCCCCCCCCCCCCAATAAAATTGTTGTAATAACTTAGTATATTTACATTACGCAATTTATTGCTTTCATATGCCATGATTAGTAATTAGGGTTTGTATGACAAGAGCGAAACAAAACAAATAGAAAACCCTAAATGCAAGATCAAAAGCATGAAAATGATATACTTTGTACACAAGCACCCTTAGGGTTTCTCCCACTCGGTTGCCTAAAATAAAATGGCCATGTTACGCATGCGAAGTGTCTTGGCAAAACAAAAAAAATATAAGATCATAGTCCCTCGATGACGCCATTCAAAAGTTGCCTTACAAAATGATCTTGGTCCCTCACAAATGCTAAGATACTTGGCAACATTGCTATCATGATTGTACGATGACCCACGCCCGTCCCATTTACATCCAAAGATAGGGTTGCTTACCAAATCAATGGTAAGTCAACAATGTCAAAGGAATAGAAAATACATAAGAAAGACATTTGAGTAGGTAGATAGCTTCTAAGTTACTTGCTCCATTTCAAACAATTCTTTCTATTTCAAAAACAAACACACACACATTTCAAAAACATCTTACAAACATTGAAAACATTTTCAAAAGATAAACATCTTTGTATACATTCTTACGAACGAGAATCATCACAAAGATTGCCTAAACAAATGGCCTCTTTTACAAAATACTTTTAAAACCACATCACACACCATTTCAAACAAACCAAAGCAAGTGATCTAAGCAAGTAACTAAGAGCCCATGGAAAACCATGGATGAAAAGGGTGCTAGCACCTTCCCTTTTCATAATCTACCCCCTGAAATCAAAAAACATCTCAAAGGTATTTCCTGTGCTTTTTCACCTTTCCTTTTGGATAAAAGAAAAGTCGATGGCGACTCTTGTTAACCACAACATTTGCGATAAAACGCAAAACCTCAAGTCAGTTCTCCCACCGCATCACAGAACTGGCGACTCTGTTGGGGAAAATTATAAAAGTGGGGTTACCTTAGGGTTTAGATCACATTTATTTGCTTACATTGTTTGACTTGTTTGCTTTACATTATGGTTCTTTGTTTGGCTTTGAATCCTCTACCCGGATTTGGGAAACATTACAGGTAAATAGCAATATGTTATGGAAACTGTGCGAGGTATACCGACATGGTCTAAGCAATAGCTATGTTAGTGTGACATATTTGTGGGTACCGGTAGACTTTGAGTCAATCAAAGAGAATACGGGGCCGCTGAGTGATGTCATGAAGCACTAATGAACTTTTAGAACCCTTTACTTGACCTACTTGGCCTTTTAGGATGTAGTGAGATGACCGACTTTGGTGCAGCCCGAAGTTGGTAGATACTCGATACTACACTCATTGAGGGTTGGTTTCTTGGGATATTTCGGTCGCCATTAAAGAGGATTGAGCTGAAACAATGACCAAGGAAACAATCCAGTGATATTGAGCTCCTTAGAACTCAGTTACTATTTTTAGGACAGGTTGAGCCAACTAAACTTCAAGAGGGTACTTACCTATGAATCTTCATGCAAGCCTAAACTAAGAACTTTGCTTGATTTATATGCATGCTTGTACATAACATCATGGACATCATGAACATCATATGCATCCACTAACCATTTCAAGGATTTTGGAGATTCATCTTTGTTCTTGTTTTGTAGGATATGGATTCACTTCCCAGGAAAACTATCCAAATCAACCTTGTAAGAATTCCTCCACAACTCAAGGAGCTAGCTTCAAGGATCCCTGAGAACTCTCCATTCACCGAGAGACATGGTCGTCTACTCAACTTGGTCACCTCAAACACAGAGGAGGATATGATGAAAGTTCTCTTCCAGTTCTTTGACCCTTTGCATCATTGCTTCACATTTCCTGACTATCAACTTGTGCCCACTTTGGAAGAATTCTCTCAACTTTTGAGGATTCCTATTCTCAATCAACTACCCTTTAACGGTACGGAAAGAGATCCAAATCTAGAAGAGATTGCTCAAGCCCTGCACTTGCACTCATCTGATGTCACAACTCATTGGGAAACTAGAAATGGTGTCAAAGGCTTCTTGGCAAAGTTTCTGTTTGAGAAGGGCCAAAGCTGTTGGAATTCCTTAGACTTGAAAGCTTTTGAGGAAATTGTAGATCTTCTCATCTATGGGATGGTCCTGTTCCCCAATCCTGAACAACTCATAGATGTGAGCATTGTCAAAGTCTTCATGTCACGCAACCCGATGCCTACATTGCTTGGGGATATCCTACACTCTTTTCACACTCGTACAATGAGGAAAAGAGGTGTTCTTATGTGTTGCACTCCTCTCCTGGCAAGATGTTTTATTTCTCATCTTCCCCAATCAGTCTTAAAGAATGAGCAAGGTTTGAGGTGGTCACAAAAGTTAATGACGCTTAAACATTCAGATATTCATTGGTGCTCTCGATCCAAAGAAAATGTTATCATTGTTGACCGTTGTGGGGAATTCCCTAATGTCCCTCTACTTGGCATTAGGGGAGGCATCACCTATAACCCATGCTTAGCTCTAAGACAGTTTGGTTATGCCCGAAGGGATGGCCCACATGATATGCTGATTCAAGGTTTGGTTTTCGACTACGACAACGACGATCAAGGAATTCGCTAGAGATTCATCCGAGCTTGGAGGATGCTAAACAAGGTGGATAACATGAATTTGGGACACAAGAATTCCATCCCTCTTGAGCCTTACCTCAAGTGGGTACGAACCCGTGCTCAAAGTCTTATGATGCCTTATCCTTCCATTCTCCCAGTGATTATTGAGCCTGTTAAGGAGGGAGAAGTTCCATACACTATCTTACATCCTGACATGCCTACATCACTCGAAGACCTACAAAGGGATTGGATACAGCTCAAGGGAGAGCGTGATACTTTCGAAGCCCAATACTACGCAAGCGAGAAGAAGGTTTTGGAACTCACTCGGCTACTTCATGAGGAGCAGACTCTAAATACCTACATTGTACCAAAGAGGATGCGCAATGTCTTTTTATCTTTGAATTTTGTATTATTTTGCCCAAGGGGCATTGATGTACTCAAATTCTATCTTATTAATATAATGTGTGTTTCTTTTTGTTTAAAACAAATTTCAATTTTTAAATCCTTGAAAACATTGCATGAATACATATCATTCATCATAAACATAAACAGGTCTTTGCAACAAGTTCCTCATCTCTACTATTTATTTCAGTAAGATGGATCTCGAACAGCCGGTCAAAGACCTTCAAGCTCAAAACACACAATTTCAACAATTACTCATGACCTTAGCCAAGGGGCAGGAGGAGCTGAAGACTCTGCTAGAAAAAGAGAAAGAGAAAAAGAAGAAGAAACCAGCTGGTGTAGTAATCATGGGTAGAAGGTTTCAAGGACAAGCCAGGAGGACCTTAGAATTTCCAGCAACATCTGATGAAGGGGAAAGAAAAGGAAAAGAAACGGCAGTTTCTTCAGACTCTGAAGAAGAGGAGGAATAGGAGGACTACTCTGAGCAACAATACCCTCCGACTGATGATAAGTACAAACACCTCGAAGAGCGTTTAAGCGTTATGGAAATCCAGAGAGTACCGGGTTTAGATTTTGAAGAGTTGGGGCTGGTGTCAGGAATTGTGATCCCACCAAAGTTTAAAGTGCCATTATTTGCAAAATATGATGGAGTGTCGTGTCCTAAAGTGAACTTCCGATCATATGTCAGAAAGATTCAGCCGCACTCTGCCGACAAAGACTTGTGGGTCCATTTCTTCCAAGACAGTTTATCAGGAACACAACTTGATTGGTTCTACCAGTTGGAAAGGGACGACGTCCATAATTGGGAAGACATGGCCGCAAATTTCTATAAACAATACCAGTACAACACCGATTTGGCGCCTACCCGTACTCAACTTCAGAGTATGGCTATGGTTTCCAATGAGGGCTTCAAAGATTACGCGCAAAAATAAAGAGATCTAGCCGGAAGAGTGCAACCCCCTCTGTCTGAAAAGGAGTTGGTGGACATGTTCTTGGGGACTCTATCGGGCCCTTTCTTCAATCATCTGGTTGGGAGTTCCTCTGTGGGGTTTACTGAATTGATTTTAACTGGTGAAAAGGTGGAAGCTGGTATAAGAAGTGGGAAGATTCAGAAATATTCTTCTGCCTCTACAGGTGTGAAAAAACCCTTCACTGGGAGGAAGGAAGTATCTGTTGTTTATTCATAAAGGAATCAAGGAAGAACTGAACACCGACCAGTGGTGGGGGCCGTTATGATCCCAAAGCCCGCATCTGACCAACCAAGAAATAATCAACCAAGGGTGGAAAGGCCAATCCGAAAATTCACCAGGATTAACATGAATCTAGCCCAGGTTCTACCACATATTTTGAAATTGAATCTGGCAACTTTAAAAGAGGCCCCGAAGAATCCCAATACTGCATCCTCTCATTATCATCCAAATTCCATATGCGCATACCATTCTGAAAGTCCAGGGCACGACACTAACAACTGTTGGGCTCTGAAGAATAAAATTCAAGACCTAATAGATGCGAAGGAAGTTGAGTTTGATGCACCTGAGAAACTGAATGTCATTTTCGCTCCGATGCCTAGGCATGGTCACAATGCCAATGCTATTGAAGAAGATTTGTTTGTTGCTACAGTGGATAAACTTTTGACTCCGCTCCCGATCAATAAGATGAATTTGTTAAAAGCTGGTATATTCCCAGGTTGTGACAAAGACTGCCATGTTTTCCTATCCTCATCATTCGATTTCCCCCTGTTGAAAAAGGGTATCCAACGCCTGATTGATAACCAAGAAATTCTGTTTGAGAATGCTCCCGTGTTACCTATTCCTGTTAAAGAAGTTTCAATCATAACCATCTCCGCCAATCCTTCCAGGGCCCCCAAAAGACCTGTTAGGATTACACCTGCTCAAAAAACTACTCCACTTAAGATCACAATGCCCGGGCCGGTCCCGTACAAATCAGATAAAATAGTACCATGGAATTATGGTGGAGAAATCTACTACCATGGTATCAAACAAGATGAACTGACTGCCGAAGAAGAGAGCTCTGAAGAAGAAAATTCCGACATTAGCAATATTGCCGGAACCAGTAAGATTACCCGCAGTGGTAGAATCTTCTCTCCAGAGATTGCCCCTCCAAAGGCAGTTTTTGGACCCGTGGCTGTTTTGAAGATTACCTCTGCACCAGTGATTATACCTACAAGCGTACCTACCAACAAAGATGACACAATCCCTATCCCTACCAATACTTCCACTGCTGAGAATAAAGGAAAAAGCATTCAAGAAGAGCCTGTCCGGACGAAGGCTCAATCACTAGCTATCCCTGAAACAGCCAAGAAGGAAATGGAAGAAATCCTGAGGATAATAAAGAAGAGTGATTATGATGTGGTTGGATAGTTGGGGCAAACCCGTTCCAAGATCTCCATGCTAGCATTGCTGTTGTGCTCTGAGGCACATGCGAAAGCTCTGGTAAAATTTCTGAAGATAACTCATGTGCCGCAAGAGACGTCTGATAACCAATTCCAAGATTGTGTGGCCAGTTTGACATCTGATAACGGCCTGGGTTTCTCTGATGCTGATTTGACACCCAAAGGGAGAAAGCACAACGAGGCATTACATGTCTCTGTGGAGTGTAGAGGAACAACCCTAGCCCATGTCTTGGTTGACACTGGTTCTTCTTTGAACGTCTTACCAAAGAAAGATCTTGACAGATTGGATTGCGAAGGGCTGACGTTAAAACCCAGTAACATAATTGTAATAGCATTTGATGGCTCAAAGAGGATGGTCCATGGGGAGGTGGACATCCCGATAAAGGTGGGAAATCAGACTTTCAACTCAACCTTCTATGTGATGGACATCCGTCCCTCTTACTCTTGTCTATTAGGACGACCTTGGATCCACAATACCGGTGCTGTCACCTCCACATTGCATCAGATGCTGAAGTACCCGGTCCAAGGAAAGATCATAACTGTCCACGGGGAGGAGGAGTATATGATTAGTCATCTAAATTCTTTCCGATATGTGGAGTTGGATGGCGAGTTCATTGAAACTCCTTTTCAACATTTCGAGGAGGTCTCTCAAGAAGTAGCGGCAACCAAGGCAGTATCCTCGATTCCAAAGATCACAAGACCTCCACTTCGGATGTCATCTCTAAAGGATGCAAAGGCAGTAATAGAGGAGGATGGATGCACCATCTGGGGGCAGCTTCCAGACATTCCGTACAAATCAGACAAGTTTGGCTTGGGGTTTTCTTCAACTGGCTGTGCGCCGCGCCCGTGCCGGAGGACCACCTGTGAAGATTAGAAACCAAGGGGTCAACGCAGTAGAAGACAATGAAGAGGATGGCAGCTTAGAAGATTTGATATTTCCTACTGTTAATGGAGGACTTCGCAACTGGGAAGCCATAGACTTTGTCACAATAACTTTCATCTCTCAGTAATTTATCTTTTACATTTCTGTTGGACTTGTAATATTCATGAACAATTCGCACTTTAAAAACCTTGTGTCTTACCCGAGGCACAATGGTCCATTTGTAAGGGTTTTTATTTCATCTTCATATGACATTCAATGAATCATGGACGCTTTTTCACATACAAACCTTTTGTGTTCATTGTCTTTCTTTTATATTTTTATTGTTTAAAGATGGCTATACCCTTACACACACCCACACTCACAAATGCAGGTACCCCTCAATTCTGGATCCCATGGGTAACGATACTTCTATAGCCTTCAGTGACCCTGAAGATCTTATCTACCAAGCCGAATACGAAGGTGAGGAAGATTGTGAGGTGCCAGGGGAATTGGCCAGACAACTACAACAAGAGGAAAGAGCTATTCAGCCTCATGAGGAGCTGTTAGATACAATCAACTTGGGTACCGAGGAAGATAAAAAGGAAATCAAAGTGGGTGCCAATTTAGAGCCAAGTGTCAAGGAAAGTCTAATTCAGCTATTGCATGATTATGTTGAGATCTTTGCCTGGTCATACGAGGACATGTCGGGACTAGATACAGACATCGTAGTACATCGTCTGCCCACAAGAGAAGACTGTCCACCAGTGAAACAAAAAGTCCGCCACATGAGACCTGACATGTCAGAGAAGATCAAAGCGGAAGTCATGAAACAGTTCAATGCTGGATTTCTGGCTGTTACTTCCTATCCTCAATGGGTAGCCAACATTGTTCCCGTGCCTAAAAAGGACGGTAAAGTACGAATGTGTGTGGATTATAGAGATTTAAACAGGGCTAGCCCTAAAGATGATTTTCCACTTCCCCACATCGACATCCTGGTTGATAATACGGCCCAGCACAAAGTATTTTCTTTCATGGACGGATTCTCCGGCTATAACCAAATCAAAATGGCACCTGAAGACATGGAGAAAACTACGTTTGTCACACAGTGGTGCATGTTCTGCTACAAAGTGATGTCGTTCAGACTGAAGAATGTCGGGGCAACCTATCAACGTGCCATGGTAGCTTTGTTTCATGATATGATACATCATGAGATAGAGGTCTACGTAGATGACATGATAGCCCGATCGCAAACTGAAGAGGAACACCTTGACCAATTGCAAAAGTTGTTTGTGAGGTTGAAGGAGTACAGGTTAAGATTGAATCCAAACAAGTGTACATTCAGAGTCCGATCCGGTAAACTCTTAGGTTTCATTGTCAGCAACAAAGGCATCGAGGTTGATTCGACCAAGGTTAAAGAGATACAAGAAATGCCTGCTCCTCGTACTAAGAAGGAAGTCAGAGGATTCTTGGGACGCCTGAACTATATTGCCAGATTCATTTCTCACCTAACATCTACTTGTGAACCAATCTTCAAACTATTGAAGAAAGATCAAGTAGTTAGATGGAATGATGAATGTCAGATTGCTTTTGACAAAATCAAAGAGTATTTACAAGAGCCTCCTGTCTTAATGCCACCAGTCGAGGGAAGACCACTGATCATGTATCTGACCATTTTAGAGAACTCAATGGTGTGTGTATTGGGGCAGCATGACGAGTCTGGACGAAAAGAGCACGCTATTTACTACCTGAGCAAAAATTTTACTGACTGTGAAACCAGATATTCACTACTCGAGAAAACTTGCTGCGCTCTGGTATGGGCTGCTCGCCGGCTAAGACAGTATATGTTGACTCATACCACTCTGCTGATATCTAAGATGGATCCAATAAAGTACATCTTTGAGAAGCCTGCTCTGTCTGGGAGGATAGCTAGATGGCAGATGATCCTAACAGAATATGACATACAGTACACTACCCAAAAAGCTATAAAGGGCAGTGTGCTAGCTGATCATCTTACTCATTAAGCTGTAGAAGATTATCAGTCCATGAGGTTTGAATTCCCGGATGAAGACATCATGATATTAGACAATTGTGAAGGAATCAGACCATATGACGGACCTGGACAAGGATCCCGATGGACCCTGTTATTTGATGGGGCATCCAATGCACTTGGTAATGGTATCGGCGTTATGCTCATATCTCCGGAAGGGTGCCATACTCCCTTTACTTCCAGACTTTGCTTCAATTGTACGAACAACATGGCAGAATACGAAGCATGCATCTTTGGTCTCAAGGCTTCCATAGACTTGGGAATCAAATCTTTAGATGTGTTTGGAGGTTCACCTTTGGTCATCAGTCAGATCAAAGGAGAGTGGGACACTAAGCACCCAAATCTTATCCCTTACAAAGAACATATTTTGACATTGTTACCACATTTCGAGCAGATTACCTTCGAGCACTTCCCGCGAGAAGAAAATCAGCTAGCAGATGCTCTAGCCACAATGTCATCTATGTTTAAACTTAATTGGGATAACGAGGCTCCCCAGATCACCATTGAACGAATGGACGAACCAGCACACTGTCACGAGATTAATACTGAAGAAGTAGTGGACCAGCCTTGGTTTCATGAAGTCAAAAGGTATCTCAAGGCTCAAGAATATCCGGAATGAGCTTCAATCAATGATGAAAAGTTCTTAAGGAGATTCTCTACTAAGTTCTTCCTAAGTAATGGCATCCTGTACAAACGTAATCATGATTCTATTCTGCTCCGTTGTATGGATAAGATTGAAGATGAAAAGATCATGGCTGAATTACATGAAGGTACCTTTTGCACTCTCTCTAGTGGGCATACGATGGCGAAGAAAATCCTACGGGAAGGCTATTATTGGTCTACCATGGAAGCAGCCTGCTATCAACACTCCCGGACCTGTCATAAGTGTCAAATCTATGAAGACAAGGTGCACGTGCCTCCGGTTCCTCTAAATGTCTTAACAGCTCCTTGGCCCTTCGCTATGTGGGGAATTGATATGATCTGGGAGATCAAGCCTACAGCCTCCAATGGACACCGCTTCATTCTAGTGGCCATTGACTATTTCACAAAGTGGGTCGAAGCAGCTTCCTTCGCATCCGTTACTAAGAATGTTGTTGCCCGCTTCATCAAGCAGAATCTTATTTGCCGGTACGGTATCCCAGAAAGGATCATCACTGATAACTGTACGAACCTTAATAATACTATGATCACCGCCTTATGCGAGCAGTTCAAGATTCAACATCACAATTCATCCTCCTATCGGCCAAAGATGAATGGTGCAGTCGAAGCTGCTAATAAAAACATTAAAAAGATCATACAAAAAATGACAGTCACCTACAAGGACTGGCATGAAATACTACCGTTTTCTCTCCACGGGTACCGTACCACGACTAACACGTCAATTGGGGCAACACCCTATTCTTTGGTTTATGGCGTGGAGGCTGTCTTGCCTATTGAGGTTCAAATCCCCTCTTTGAGAATTATGAAGGATGCAGGTTTGAGTGAGGACGATTGGATCCAGACCCGGCTTGATCAACTGAACTTAATTGATGAAAAAAGACTTACTGCTGTTTTCCATGGTCAGATGTATCAAAAACGGATGATCAAGGCTTTCAGCAAGAAAGTCAGACGCCAAGTATATTAAGTTGGAGATCTGGTGATCAAGCACATCATCTTGCCACAAAGTGATCCCAGGGGCAAATGGACTCCTACCTATGAAAGACCATTTGTAATTAAGAACATCTTCTCCGGTGGGGCAATGATCTTACCCACCATGGATGGCGACGATTTGCCACACCCTGCAAATGCAGACATAGTCAAAAGATACTACGCATAAGAGACCCGCTAGGTTGACACACCTAGGAAAAACAAGGGCATCCTGGAGAACCAAAAGGTTCAGACAAAAATTAGGGATAAAATAAAAAAATCTGTACACCCGGCAAGTTGAAAACCCGAAATGGCGACTTGGGCAAAAAAGGGTTTCCCGGTGGATTGAAAACCCGAAAGGGCAGTTAGGGAATTAAAGCGTATGACTATGTCTCGTTGGATCACTTTGAGGACAACTTCAACCTCTTCATTTACAAACTCGGAGTTCTGATCGATTCAATCATCTTCGGACGAAGCAACGAATAGACAAGATATTCCGAGATACGAAGGCTATAGCAGAATGGGAACCCCATGGGATTATCACACATAGCTATCTTTCTTTGTATAAATTTTTCTTATTTTTATGACACCAACCTCTTACTAGGATGTCTGTCTCCTCTGTAGAAAATACTTATTCAAAGTGAATACAAAGATATCTCTTTAAAGTACAGAAAACTATTTGTCCTTTTCTTTTACACTTGTGTTTTATTTGCAAAAACGTCCAATAATTCATTAATGAACATATGCATTTGAACATAATTACTGTTTACAAATAAACAAAATGGAAAATAACAATTACTGACAGGTTGAAAGAATAGGAAAATGTCTTTAGGCTATTCCACGAGCAATCCCTACAGTACGTCATTAAGATCCCTAGCGGAACTGAAACTTCAAACTATTGATCCCTGGTGGAAACCATCCAGTTTCTCCAAGTTCCCCAGCAAGTTGTCTTGAAGACTGAAAATCAACCGGATAACGACTAACTTTTGTTTCTCCCTAACCTAGGATAATTCCCTGGTAGAATTGCAGACGACCGAAACTCCTGAACTTTTTCCCAAACAGGAATAAGCTTTTTCCGACAGAGTATTCATTGCTCCCCGACAGAACAAAGATTCCCATTGTTAAATTCCCAGTAGAAGTCATCAAAATTCTCTGGATTCCCCAAGCAGATTACTCAAGCAGTATATGGCATTGCTCACAACAAAATTTTTGTCAATTACTCCAACTTCAAGACATGAAGAATCCACACATCCTCAGCAGCAGTCAATGATTTATTTTCCTCAGCAATACAGCGAATCAGCTTACATGCGCACACATTACATCCACATATCATAAACATTGATAAAACACATATATTGCATCATACATTTCATGCAACATAATCCTATGTTCCAGCTAACATTATACCCTTTTCAGGATAAGATTAACAACTACCATTAAACAATGTGCAATCATGATACAGTATAGATACGCTCCAGACACGGAAGCCATTCTGTTGCTCATTCAAATTCATCTTTCAGATACAGTACAGATACGCTCCAGACACGGAAGTCATTCTGTTGCTCATTCAAATTCATCTTTCAGATACAGTGCAGATACGCTCCAGACATGGAAGCCATTCTGTTACCCATTCAAATTCAGACTTCAGATACAGTTCATATACGCTCCATACACGGATGCCATTCTGACACTTATTTATATTTCAAATTCATGATACAGTACAGATACTCTCCAGACACAGATGCCATCTTGATACTTATTCAGTTTCAAGTTCAGATACAGTCCAAATACGCTCCAGACACGGTTGCTATTCTGTTACTCATTCAAATTTCAACTATCCGATACAATTCAGATACGCTCCAGACATGGATTCCATCCTGATACTTATTCATATTTCAAGTTCAGATACAGTCCAGATACGCTCCAGACATGGATGCTATTCTGTTACTCATTCAGATTCAAGCTCAGATACAGTTCAGATACGTTCCAGATACGGACACCATTCTGATACTTATTCTTTTGACTTACAACTTAAAATTCAAAAAACATTCTTGGATGGAATCTACAAGCCCATCTCCAACAAGATTCTGTCACTTCTCCAAATGGCATATTCAAGCCCATTCCCTCAACTACACTTTGTCGAGTGCAAATTTATGGGCACTCTAGTGTCCAATCATCTTTTACCTTCGAGTCACGAACGACAAAGCTCGCCAATCTAACTCTCCAGGTTCAAGAAGATTGAACATGGGCAGATGTTGTACCCCAAAATTGCCCTCTCATTTATCAAGTTTTCTCACTAGACTTCTTTGACTCAAGACAAGATCAGGGTTTGCTCAACTCAAGACATCTCATCTTGCACTAATAACCCAAAATTAGGGTTTGAGTTTGCACAAGGATTTTTGGACCACCAATGTTTCATGTGACTTTCATACATCATTTTGGACCCCTAAGGTTGCTCATGACAAGTTTCAAGCCTTGGACTATATTTTTGATCAGTCAATTGGACAATTTACCTAAAAATCAACTATATTGGGGAAAAAGTCAACCATGGCTAATTTACAGTCAAACTTCATAATTTTTGATCCACATCAACATTTTATACTCATATATACCATTTGATCAAGTTTGGATTACAACTCCTCAAGAAATTTGATCAAATCATCAAAAGGGCAAAATGGTCAAAATTAGGGTTTTGACTGAGAAAGGGCAATTTCTGATTTTTAACTTAGAAAATGGCCAATTGAGCTCAAGCATGATTTCAAGGATTCAATGGCATCATCTTGACTCAATTACATAGTTCAAAACATCTCAAGTTCATTGGATTGACAGATGAAATTTGCAGTCAACTGATCAAAAGTCAACTATGCACTGAAAAGTCAAACTTTGACTTTTTGGTCAAAATCAAGTGCCAAGGGTCATAATTCATCAAGATATGTCAAAATGTGAAACTTGTTCATCAAGAAAACCAAATTTGAAAATTAGGGTTTTGAATTTGAAAATTTTCATAACTTAGAATTTTTCTAAGTATAAAAATTTTCTTATTTTTTCTCAACTTTACACCACTTTTACACCATGATGCATTTTGATTCAAGGAAAATCCCCAACGTGAAAGTTGTAGACCTCCATGAAATCTACAACTTTACTTCACAAACTTTTCCCTAAAGATTCTTGGATCTCAAGTTATAAATTTGTGAATACATGGTCATGAACTTCTTAACTTAGTGAAATTTTGCCCTAATTTAGGCAGGTTTTAGACCCAACTTCATGGAAAATTTTCACCTAGTTCCAAGAGGTATCTCAAAATTCATTTCAAAGATGGATTATATAGCACATTGCAAGCTTTCAAAAAAGTCCAAGAACTCTCCAAGATCATTTTTGAGTAGGGAGAATCGAAGAGAGGAAGTTGTCATTTTCTCACTTTTTGTTCAAGCCATTTTCATGAAGAACCAAGTTGCAAATCAAACCTATGTTGGCTATTTCATGCTTTACATGTCCTAAACTTTCTACGCACTCCTTAATTAAATTGATACTCAGTTGACAAAGCTTCTATCCATGCTTTTGAACCTTTATCCAATTGATAATTCCACTTATGGCAAAAAGGCTCCATTGCCATTTTCATAAAGAAACACTTTTGCAAACTTTTCAACTTGGAGCTTTGAACATGTCCCCTTGATGCATACAAACCACACAGGTCTCAAGCAACTTGTACAAACTCATACCAACCCTAAAGCAAGCTGGTACAAGCATGTGGGTTTGGTCTTGTCACTTTGCTTCAAGTACAAGAAAAGTTGCAAAAAGGCTAGGGCTTGTACAACTGATAGAGAGATGACTTTAGATCATTTCTATACTAATATGCAAAGGATATACAACACATAGGACACCAAGCAAAGACCTGAAACTCTGTCAAGCTAAAAAACACCAAAAAACTACCCAAACATACAATTTCTGCACAAACACATCCAATTCTCATTTGGCTCGTGCGTTTTGTGTTTAGATCATTCAAACATCTTACATACTTGATATCAAACTCATCCAAGCCATCATCCATGTTCTGTAACCTCTGTTTCACCATCTTCCATTGTTAATTTTGAAGCTTGCAGTTGGACTTGGTCAGGGAGTTCTAGCTACTTTTAGAGCAAGGTAAGAGTTGGAATAGATTCAGGGAAGCTCAAGGAAGCTCAAGCAATCATCAGACCTCCATTAAAGTCCCTGCATTTCCATATACAATTCCAGCTGAATGAGGTAATTTTTCAAACTCTATCTCTTTGTACAGGCAACCTCAGGCCACGATCTGTGAATGAAAAATGTAGTTCTCATCATAACGAAGTTGTACATATCATTATCTTGCATTTATATTACTTGTGCTAAGAGAATTTGGAGTTTGAAATCTCTGAAAATTGTAGGTCACGATTTAGGGATTTCAAAATTCTCTTTGATCTTTGATAGTTAGATTACATAATTTATATGGTTGGAATCGTGAGTTCAAATGCTACATTTTTCATGTTATAAGTTTTCATTTTTATGCAAGCATGAGGAAGTTACAGGTTGAACTGGCCATGGCGTGAGGAAGGAGAAGCCAGGACAAGGATGAAGCTGTCTTAGGCTTTTTTGGCTTCCTGGGCTCGTTTTTGCTAGCATCATCACCACTGTTTTGCTATTACACCCCCTGCTAACTCTTTCATATTTTCTTTTTTCATTATTTTTATATTTAATACTTTTAATTATTTTCTTTAATGATAAAAAATCCTAAAAAATAATTTATTTATTTTTATACTTTTATTTTATTTTTTTATTATTTCTCACATAAAAAATTAATTTATTTTGATAAGATTTAATTTATTTTCTTAGTAAACTCATAAATATAATTAAATATACTTAATGCTTTTATTTTACATTTCCTATTTACAAATACTTATTTTTTTTGCACATATTTAATTTTTAATATTTATATACAATATTATTTATTTTTTATACAAAAAATGCACAAAATAATAATATTGAAACATTATTTTCTTTTAAATGAAAATTAGGGTTTAATCCCTTTCAAAAGAATTAAATCTTTTTGCTTATTTTTTTAAGGTTTAAATTAAATATTCTTTTATACAAAAACAAGACATAAAAATTTCTTACATGAACATTGCATTATATTCTAAATATTGTATCCTATTTATCTTAATTCGCACAAAATTCGATTTGGTTGTAATAATGTATTTAGCTCTATATTTGTGCAAATCTCCATTCAAACTTGTATTACCCCCCCCATAAAATTGTTGTAATAGCTTAGTATATTTACATTACGCAATTTATTGCTTTCATATGCCATGATTAGTAATTAAGGTTTGTATGACAAGAACGAAACAAAACAAATAGAAAACCCTAAATGCAAGATCAAAAGCATGAAAATGATATACTTTGCACACAAGCACCCTTAGGGTTTCTTCCACTTGGTTGCCTAAAATAAAATGGCCATGTTACGCATGCGAAGTATCTTGGCAAAACAAAACAAATATAAGATCATAGTCCCTCGATGACGCTATTCAAAAGTTGCTTTACAAAATGATCTTGGTCCCTCGAAAATGCTAAGATACTTGGCAACATTGCTATCATGGTTGTACGATGACCCACGCCCGTCCCGTTTACATCCAAATATAGGGTTGCTTACCAAATCAATGGTAAGTCAATAATGTCAAAGGAATAGAAAATACATAAGAAAGACATTTGAGTAGGTAGATAGCTTCTAAGTTACTTGCTCCATTTCAAACAATCCTTGCTATTTTCAAAAACAAACACACACACATTTCAAAAAGTATCTTACAAACATTGAAAACATTTTCAAAAGACAAACATCTTTGTATACATTCTTACGAACGAGAATCATCACAAAGATTGCCTAAACAAATGGCCTCTTTTACAAAATACTTTCAAAACCACATCAGACACCATTTCAAACAAACCAAAGCAAGTGATCTAAGCAAGTAACTAAGAGCCATGGAAAACCATGGATGAAAAGGGTTCTAGCACCTTCCCTTTTCATAATCTACCCCCCGAACTCAAGAAAACATCTCAAAGGTCTTTCCTGTGCTTTTTCACCTTTCCTTTTGGATAAAAGAAAAGTCGATGGCGACTCTTGCTAACCGCAACATTTGCGATAAAACGTAAAACCTCAAGTCAGTTCTCCCACCGCATCACATATGGCCAAAAATATTTTGCGAGCAGGTTATTATTGGTCCACCATGGAGACCGTCTATTACAATCATGCGCGGGTTTGCCACAAATGTCAAGTCTATGCTGATAAAATGCATGTGCCGCCAGTATCTTTGAATGTCTTGACTTCCCCTTGGCCTTTTGCAATGTGGGGAATTGATATGATCAGGAAAATTGAACCGACTTCATCCAACGGGCACCATTTCATTCTGGTTGCCATCTATTATTTTACAAAATGGGTCGAAGCTGCATCCTATGCCAACGTCACCAAGCAGGTGGTAACTCGGTTCATTAAGCACAATATTATCTGTCGCTACGGAGTGCCTGAAAAGATCATTACCGATAATGAGTCTAATTTGAACAACAAAATGATGAAGGAGCTTTGTGAGTCCTTCAAAATCAAGCATCATAACTCTTCCCCATATCGACCAAAGATGAATGGTGTTGTCGAAGCGGCCAATAAGAATATCAAGAAAATCGTGCAGAAGATGGTGGTAACCTATAAAGATTGGCATGAGATGTTGCCTTTCGCTTTGCATGGTTATCGCACCATTGTGCGTACTTCGACTGGGGAAACCCCATTTTCATTGGTTTACGGCATGGAAGCAGTATTACCGGTAGAAGTTGAGATTCCTTCTCTTAGGATCATGAGGGATGTCGAGCTGGATGAAAGTGAATGGGTACAGAATCGGCTGGATCAGTTGGAACTTATTGACGAGAAGAGGTTGACTGCTGTATGTCATGGTTAGGTATATCAACAAAGGATGAGGAAAGCTTTTTATAAGAGGGTACGGCCTCAGTGTTACAAGCCAGGTGACCTTGTGCTAAAAAGGATAATTCTTCCACAGGGAGATCCCAAGGGCAAGTGGGTTCCGACTTATGAAGGTCCTTTCGTGGTCAGAAAAGTTTTCTCCGAAGGAGCGATGATGCTCACGACTATGGATGGAGAGTACTTCCCTCTCCCTGTGAATGCTGACGTAGTTAAAAAATTCTTTGCATAAAAAATAAGAAAAACCCGCTAAACTGAAAACCCGAAAGGGCGGTTTAGGCAAAAAGAGGGTGTCCTGGTGAATCGAAAACCCGAAAGGGCGATTCAGGCAAAAGTTAGGGACTTAAAGAAAATGACTATGCTCAGCATGAGATCCTTTCTTTCTTTCTTTTGTTCCGTCACCTGGCATAGGATCGAAGCTAATCCAAGAATGATCTGTCTGAAAGCAGGAGTCATAAGAGCCATAGCAGAGTCGGGACTTGATGGATATTCACATTCACATTGCCATTTGAAAACACTTGTTTGCTTTGATTTTGTAATTACTTGCTTCCAAATGTAAATGACTTTTTCACAAGCTGCTTTCTCAAAATCAATAGAATGTCTTCTTTCAAGTATACGTATCTGTTTATTTTCTCCTTTTTTACTATTTTGTTTGAAAAAACGTCCAATATTTTTTGATAAGAATGTGCATATAAACTTCATGGGCCTTACACGGAAATGGTAATCCAAGTCATGGTTAGCTGATCGCTTGAAATACGGATAACAAACACAGCTACTACTGTGCAAGGGGCGTGTTTGTTTCTCTGATTGATAGGATTTTCATTCACTTCACTGGTGGTTGCCTTGCCATTTTGTTTCACAACTCCATGCTATTGGTAAAGGTCATGGGTCATGGTAATATCAAGATTATGGCAGGTCGGCGATATCGGCGAACCTAATTGGAAATATTTATTCCTTATAATGACTTTTATTGCGTTTCTTTGCCGCACTTTCATGTGTTATCTTGATTGATTGTTTTAGCATGATCTGCATATAGGATTTTGTTTATAGCCGAATGTCAGTCTTGATGCGTTGAACATTTTTGTCTTGAAAAAAAAAAGTTGTTTCATTTTACTCAATCCATCCAGTATCATTCTTTAATCATTTTTCAGGCATTTTGATACCAACTGTGCCAATTCTTTTGCTTAGCCAAGAGTTTGGAGGAAGGAGTTTAGCTAAAAACGATGACTGTAGTGGTATGATTTTGAGTAGAATCCTGTTGACGATGTACCAGCATTGTTTCAATCCCCAAACACTGGAGATATAAGGGAGATAGACCCTCGTTAACCCCTCTGAGCCTTCGACGTGGGAGTTTCTTTTTCGTTAAAAATAAACCTTTTTAACCAGGGGCAGGGTAGATGTTCAGTTAATTTGCCCAAGCATTCAAATTTCAGAAGGAATGTCCCATCGGAGGATCACCATATTTTATCTTTCGCATCATGAGATCAGGAAAATGTCAAAACCACGATGTTCATTTCCTCACAAAAGTCCTGAGGTCGAGATCGAATCGATACAATAATGGCTATCCCTCACCGACCAAGGAATGAAGCATTTGTTTTCTTAAAAAAAAAGAGAAAAAAAAGAGAAGTTCAAAAACCTAAAGTCATGTTGACTTGTTCGAAGTGGAAAGTATGAATAAGAAAGAAACAAAAAGCCCCGCTAAGTCGAAACTTGAAAACAAGTCGCTTAGGCAAAAGTTAGGGCATCCCGCTGGACTCCCAAAATTGAAATTCAAAAGATTTTGTCCAGGAAAAAGTTAGGGAAAAGAGAGCCTAAAAGGACAAAAAAAGGAAGATTATTCAATAAAATTTTCATCAAAAGAAGAGGAACGATAATATCAAAAACAAAAGCAGCAAAAGTTAAGCGACAATCATGTTGGTGAATTTATCGTGATCACTCTACCTTTATAAATCCTTTTGAAAGATGGACGCTTGTGATAAGTCAGCTGAACTTAGGACATGAGAATATCACGAAGGGGGTGGGCACCAAATAACTTGAGCCTTGAAAAACTTTTTTCTAAAAAACCTCGAACCAGGCCACGTTACAACCTCTAAAAGTCCTAACTGAAACAAGGGTTTAACTCAAAAGCATACTACAACAGGATGACGTTTCCTAAACTCCCAAATATGTGTTGCATATCCATGTTGGTATCTTACCACCCGCATCTTGACTCATTTCTTTTTTTAAAAAAAAAAGAAAAAGGGAAGAAAAGTTTTGAAATTTTTTGCACTCTAGCCAGTGATTCATTCACAACAGAGATGCGACACTTTGTTAAGGTTTTTCAACTTTAAGGCTTAAATAATCATCGCATCAGGTCTATCATTCCCAGAATAAACATCTTTCTGCATGCAAAATATTTGTTTGACATAAAAAAAAGAGTTTACACGTTGAACACCTGTAAAGAGCTTAATGATTGTCAAGAAGGGAATATTGGGTCCTTCTTCTGTTAGACAGAGCCCATGTTTGAAAAGGACTTTACCTATCCCCAGTGAAGTTTCATTTCCACAGCGAAGTTTTTTTGCCCCAGAAATCTTCTTTTAAAGGCTTCATTCTGAGACTTCAAGTTTGGATATGTCGCACATCCCCACTGGAGTTGTTTAAATGGGAACTCACATTCTGAAGAAGTTTCAACTCTCTAACAGAGTTGTCAACAGAGATCCCTCACCATGACCTCTCATTTCCCAGCCGGTCTGTTGACTGGGGCATCCTTATGTTAAGTTTTTTCCTTATCCCCGATAAGGTCGATACTGTGTGACTATCTGCATGATCCGTCCAATGGTTGCATTCCAAGAAATCTCTCTCCAACAAAAATCTTCAACAGAGTTCTGTCTCCCTGATGAAGTCCCGTTTCCTCAGCAGAGCTTTGTTCCCCCAGCAAAGGTTTTCACTCCTCACGTCGGGTTTGTTGTCTTGGTGTCACCCTCAACATGGCCACACGCTGTCTTTTCCAAAGATTACAGTCTTTCCCTGATCTTCTCCCACAATGTCTAATCTTCTCCAGAAGCTACAGTGTTGATCCGATCTTCTCTAGGAGTTTGCAATTTATTTCTGCAGCTCCTCTCAATGTTTGTGGCCCATTTCTACTGGTTGCTCGGTTGTTATTCCCCGCGAAGCTTCATCTCTTCGAGGTTCCCTCTCTAGAGGTTCCCCATATTTTCTCCTCTCCTTTGGATGTTGCAATTTATTTTTGCAAGTCACGTCAGATCCTGACTTCTTGGTTATTGGCTTCTCAATTGGCCATTCCCTAGCGAAACTTTTAAACATGCATCATTACACTGCATCTACCTAAACGCGTAGCAGTTCCATTATATGGAGCATTGTGCTATATAGAAAGAATTCAAACATGCATCGGAACATAAGCCATTATTGTTTCTGTTGTCCCCAGTGGATTTGCTAATACTTCAGGTTAAATCCCTAGTGAGGTCTTCGTTCTCATTATCTCAGTTTCCTCCCCATACCAATATCCTTTTGACGTCAATCAGTTGTTTGTTTGGCTACTCTTGATTGTAGTTCAGTTTCGCCCTGGCGCGGTCTTCTCGGGTTTAGTCTTCACTACCCTCTCTGGTTCAGTGTCTATCGATGCACCTTTCGAATACCAGTTTCGTCCTGATATTCGCTTTCAGCAGGTTTTTAGGTGTACGCCCTAATCTCCTTGCTTTGGGTTGAGTTCTGAGTTTCGTCTCCTCGCCTTGCGCATGAAATCTAGTTTTGTCCTGGTACTCATCCAGTCTAGTTTCGCCTAACTGGTTATTGAGTCGAGTTTCGTCGCATTTTTGCTTTCTTACCTTGGACCCTTTGGCAGTGTTCGTTTACCGAGTGCAGTGTTTGTACTGCGTCCCTGATTTGAAATCAGTCTCTTTTGTTCCTTGGATTCTTTTATCAGTTTTTGTCACTGTTTATCCATTGATCTGAGACCAGCATATGCTCTAAGAAACATGCGCTCTCATCACTCTCGCTTTGGGTCGAGTTTCGCCTTGTCGCCTGTGCATGAAACCCAGTTTCGTCCTGGTACTCATTTGTTTAGTTTCGCCTAACTAGTTATTGAGTCGAGTTTCATCTAGTTTTTTTTCCTTTCATACCTTGGACCCTTTGACGGTGTTCATTTACCGAGTGTAGTGTTCGTACTGCGTCCCTGGTTTGAGATCAATCTCTTTTGTTCCTTGGATTCTTTTATCAGTTTTCGTCACTGTTTATCCATTAATCTGAGACCAGCAGGTGCTCTGAGAAACATGCACTCTCATCATTTTGCTATGGGTCGAGTTTCGCCTCGTTACTTGTGCATGAAATCCAGTTTCGTCCTGGTACTCATATGGTTTAGTTTCATCTAGCTGGTTATTGAGTCGAGTTTCGTCTCGCTTTTGTTCCTCTTGTCTGGGATTCTTTCAGTTCCTTCATACTGTCTATCCTAGTTGAGATTAGCAAGTGCTCCTAGAATCACGCACTCTAGCCACTTTGCTTTGGGTCGAGCTCAGACTTTCTTTTTTGAAGCCCATTTTTACCCTGGCACATCTGTCCGGAAGTTTAGTTGCGTCTACTCTTCTTTTGTTTTCGTTCTGTTTTAACCTGCGTTACAGCTTGATTCTGACGCATGTCTTGGGGGGTTTTCTACTTCTTTTTCTTTCTTCTTCAAAGAGTGTGAATTTTCGGGTTCTTTTGTATTCAATCATCTTTAACTCTGAATGCTCGAAAGTTGTCACTTTTCTCACTTATCATGTTGAAGATATTTGAATAGGGGAAGCTGTTGCACCCCAAAATTTACCCTCTTGATTTAGGCTTATGTTTCATCATGAATATCATATTGCGTTGCATTCATACATTGTGATGGGATCAAAGTACTTTGGTTATCAAATTTTCCTCAAGCTTTGAAGGTTGATTGCACTGACAAGTTGCTCAAGTAGAACCTTATCATTTAAACCTCTGGATCTTTCAAGCTCAAAAGTTATTACACATCTCAAGATTTTTTTATCCATCCCTTTGGATCATCAGAGGATTGAAGTTTGTGTTTGTTTATAAGAGGAATCTCTCTTTTGATCCACCAGTCAAATTAGGGTTTTGCTTGATCAAGGTTATTGATCAATGTACAAGTCTTGACTTGGAAGTTACAACATCTCTTTGGTATTTAGAAAGTCTTTGTACAAGCAATTTGCCAAGATGTCCAGAGGATTTAAAGTTTTGAAGATGATTCATCACTCTCCTTTGAGGAATCAGTCAAAATTAGGGTTTGGTCCAAGTTGAAGTAATTGGGGTCTAGATGAGCCAGTTCATGAAGCATCATTATCTTATCATCATTAGAATCAAATTTGATCAAGGAGTATCTCATGATACTCAGTGGAATTAGGGTTTTGAAGCTTGATCAACTATCTCCTAGCATATGGTACAAAACTAGGGTTTGGGATTTAATCAAGGTTTCTTTGACTTTTTAACCCAAAATTGGTCCCATGATTCACCATATGTTATTAAGCCTTTAGGATTGAATAATTGAGGTTTGATTTGGATTGGAAATGATTCAATTGATCAAAAGGGGAAAAATGGTCATTTTGGCCAAAGTCAGTAAAATCAGGAGTTGACCAAGTGGACTTTTGATCAACCATCAATATAAGAATCCTCTTTTCATATTCCATACCCAAATTCATATTTTGAATCATGATAAATGGTGAATTTGAGTGTAACTTGTTGAAGAAGTAACTTAAATTTTAAAAAAAAATTCTAAGTGCCAAGATGACATCTCTTGGGCAAGCCACGCGCGTAATTTCATCAAACACTTGGCATGCCATTTTATGGAATCATTTTCTTGTGACTCAAGCCTCAATTTGAAAAATTAAAAATAGAATTTTGTTGTTTTCCATGAGAGCTTCCCATTGAGCCTTGAATCATTCAATTTGGCCAAGAATTAAGTGAGTTATGATGCTTCAAAGTTGGTATCTCAAAGCTGGCTTCATGCACACCATGCATGCCCATGCACGTGCGCGGACCAGGCAAGCCAAATTGTATTTTTGCCTCAAGTTTGCAACATCATTTCTCCATCAAGTCAGCATCAATTTGGAAAATTCAAAGCCCTTTGATGTTCTATATTACGAGAGCTTTTGAAAGGCCCCTTAAGCATCCAAAACGCACAAAGGAATTTCAAATGGCCTAAGCATAAAGTCAGCTAGCCAGATTATTAGAAATCCATGCCCATGTTGCAGATTTTTGCATAAATCCAGTTTTGATTGTTGTCAACATAGCCAGCTCACCAAGTGCACATTCTTTGCTCAAAATTCCACTCAACATGACATCACCAAATCGACTTCTAGGCTGGGCATAGTAGAAGCAAAATGCATCACCATATGACACTCTTCATTTTTCTATTTTTTGAAAATTCTGCTTCTGACGGCCTTGAGTTTTTCAAAGACCCTTCTACCCTCAGCAATCACTCTATATAAGCCATATTTCACTCACTTTCAAGGCACACATTTATCCTCTAAAAAAAATCAGAAGCTGCTATCTCTCTCTCAAGAAAATTTTCTGCTTCGAAGCTTCTTTATTCTCCATTCCAGAGCTCGATTCATGACCATTTTCACTTCATTGGAGCATTAGAAGCAACGGACAAGGGTTTTCACTTTGTTTCAGAGGCCATAGTTGAGTTTATTTCTCAACTCTAAAGGTACTTTCAGATCTCGATTCTCCATATTTCTGCTTATTTCATGTGATTTAAAGCTTGTGATCATGTTCATAGCTGGCCAGATCTTACATCTGATGTATAAACTTGTTTGATTTTGAAGCATATGCGATTTGGTAAACTTCTTTTTTTTCATGGTTTAATGATTTTCTCAATTTTCTTGCTCTAATTTCTACTTCCATGGTCGATCATTTTGAATTTTGTAAAAAGCATGATGTAGTTGGTAGTTTGAACTTTGATTTGTGATTCGAATCATTGATTTTGGTGGAGAAATAAGGGAGAAGTGTTGATCAGAACATAGGAGTAGGAAACTGAAAAACGCGCGTTAGGGTATTATCTTGAGGAAGAAGACAATGGCGTGGCTGGATCTGATTGGTCCATGTGATTTTTAATGCATTTTTCATATTTTTTATTTTATTTGATTTTCCGATTTTATTTTTGTGATCAAAACATTTTTAAAAATCATGAAAAAATTACCATAGGCCAACAATATTTTCTAGTATTTATCATATTGTTTTTGAAATTTTTATAAATGATTTGATTGGTTTAAAAATTCATAGGTTTAATTAATTAATTGTTCAAAGATTATTTTTATTTTAATAGTTCCTTTGATTCAAAAATTCCACAAAAACTGTTTTGAACTCATAAAATAATGTAGAATTTGATTCTGAGATTGGTTTAACATATTTTCTATTTTTTCATTAGAAATTTAATTTGAGAAGTTTATTTTGAATTTTTTCTTCATAATTTTTAATTTAATACTTCCCTTAATACAAAAATTCTATAAAAAAAAACCATCAAGCTTATCTTTAATCATAGAATTTGAATATAATTTTATTTTGACCTTTTCATGACTTTTGACTAGGGTTTGCGTTTTTGCCTTTAAATAATAGTTTAATTGTTAATTATTTGTTTTATTTTTATTTTAATATTTCCTTTAATTAAAAAATTCCAAAAAAAATCAGGGATGTGTGTTTTTAATTCTAATATTTGAATATAAATTTGGTTGGATGTTTTTCTGATTTTTGATTAGAATTTCATTTTGAGATGTGATTATTTGTTTAAATGATTAATTGTTTGAATTTAATTTTATTTTTGACTTTTCTTTAATTCAAAAAATGTGAAAAAATATGTATTCTGACATTTAGGATTTCCTTGTGATTTTCATGATCTTGGTTTGAATTGTTTGGATTTTGATCTTATCTAATCAATATTTAAGATTAAAAGTCAAACGTTAGGGTTTTATTGCTTATTGTGCAATTTTATTTTTCAAAACCATTATGCCCTGGACTTTAAATGGAACTTAGGTCTTGATTATGGTTCATGAATGCATTGAGGATCTGAAAACCATTTTTGTTGAATTATTTGACTTGGTTTGATATTTTCCCATGAATTATTTTGAAAACTTGTCTAGTTTTGGTAGTTTTGCCAACTAGTTTTGGACTTTGGGCCTCATTTGATCTCCTCCTCAATCATTCATGAACTTAAGGCTTGCTTTCTGACTTCTACACACTTCAAAGATGCTAAGATTTTTTTTGGCTTGAATTATTGAAATCATTTTCTATTTTTGATGTATTTTTGAAGTGAAGGTACCCAATTAATGTTGCATATCTTGTTGCAATTTGTTTGATGGCCAATGAACTTGAGTGGGGCCTATAATTGGGCACCTAATGATCATGTTGGTTCTGATTATCCATATAAACTCAAGCCATTTCACTTAATGCCCCATGTTTGAAGGTTTGAATCTTTTTGATGCACTGTGTGGAATTCCTCTTCTAATATGCTTGTGAGCTGTGATGAATTAATTGTGCATGTCTGAATTGTGGTTGCTACTAAACTTCATTGTTTTTTATTGTATTCTTCTCAAGCTCCCATGATCCTTGGTTGATATTCATTTGTCAACTCAACATGGTGATAGAAAGGAGCAACATTCCTCTGATTCCTTTGACCAAATTGTGCATATGCCTGTTTCCTTTTGTCTATCATGACTAATGTTTGATGGTTGCTATCATGTTTTCTCATTTCATCATGGTGTCACCATCCATCCCTTATGTAAATCACCATTCTATTTATGAGAATACTAACTTGGTTATTGAATGTGCGAGGTACTTTGAGGAAAGTTTCCATTTTTGGGCTTGAGGCTACTGTGTTTCACTTTATTTGTGGAACACAATTTATTATATTGGCACTATTCTTGTGCTTGGCATGTTTGATGGTTTATGCAGGATATATATGCATGTGATTATGAATGCTATACATTGCCCATGGGATCTGTTCATATCTGAAAATCTCAATACTTATATCTTGATGGCGTAATTTCTGACTTTATTTGTCTACTGATGGCAGCTTGCTTGAAGTTCTCTGAGTTTCTTTTATTCTTGCTCAGTTGCTACGGATAGTTATCTGTTTGGTAGCACTATTTCCTTTCTTCCATTTTCATTTTGCATAGTTCTATGATTGTATGATGGGACCTCTGTTGCTGATATATGTCTGGAGACCCTCTGTTTTTTTGTCTGATACATGTGTTGTGTTTGCTTTTGATCGATGAGTCACTCAATTTAGAAAATGAGATCACGACTTTGCTCTCATTGCATGTTCCCTATAGGATGTTTATTGCTTTTCTTCTTTAATTGTTGATCGATGAGTCACTCAATTTAGAAATTGAGATCACGACTTCGCTCTCATTGAATGTTCCCTATAGGATAGTTTTGTTAAGCTTCCTTTAGCATGTTAATTAAGGTAGGGTTTTCCTTTATCCTCAACCTTAGGGTCAACCATTGTATGATAACATTAGGGCTAGAGATTAGGATAGTCTCCCCTAGTTGTTTTCTTTTCCTTTGTATTTTTCACCTTAAAACAAAAATTTGTTTTCTTAGAAAATCATAATACACCTCTAATAAACTCAAACCCTTCTTCAAGGTAAAAGATACAAATCAATCTTTTTTTGTTTGTGCGCCTCTTGGCTTTGTTTTTAACCCTGTTCTTGCCGATGTTTCGCCATCGCACTTGTTTATTATCCTACTTTGATTCTCAATATCATTGTTAGGTGTGATGTTTTGTCATCCGTTTTATTGATGTTTCGCCATCTATGCCATGATTCCTTATTATCTTCTTGCCGATGTTTTGCCATCACACACTTGTTTGAAGCCGATGTTTCGCCATCGCACGTGTTCGTTATCCTACTTTGATTCTTAATATCATTGTTAGGTGTGATGTTTTGTCATCCGTTTTATTGATGTTTCGCCATCTATGCCATGATTCCTTATTATCTTCTTGCTGATGTTTTGCCATCGCACACTTGTTTGAAGCTGATGTTTCGCCATCGCACGTGTTCGTTATCCTACTTTGATTCTTAATATCATTGTTAGGTGTGATGTTTTGTCATCCGTTTTATTGATGTTTCGCCATCTTTACCATGATATCTTGTTATCTTGAAGCCGATGTTTCGCCATCGCACGTGTTTGTTATCCTACTTTGATTCTTAATATCATTGTTAGGTGTGATGTTTTGTCATCTGGTTTATTGATGTTTCGCCATCTTTACCAAGATATCTTGTTATATTAAAGTCGATGTTTCTCCATCGCACATGTTTGTTATCCTGCTTTGATTCTTAATATCATTGTTAGGTGTTATGTCTTGTCATCCATTTTATTGATGTCTCGCCATCTTCACCATGATGTTTTATTATCTTTTGTCGATGTTTCGCCATCACACATTTGTTTGAAACCGATGTTTCGCCATTGCACATGTTTGTTATCCTGCTTTGATTCTTAATATCATTGTTAGGTGTGATGTTTTGTCATCCAGTTTATTGATGTTTCGCCATCTTTACCATGATTTCTTGTTATCTTAAAGCCGATGTTTCGCCATCGCACATGTTTGTTATCCTGCATTGATTCTTAATATCATTGTTAGGTGTTATGTCTTGTCATCCATTTTATTGATGTCTCGCCATCTTTTCCATGATGTCTTATTATCTTTTGCCAATGTTTCGCCATCGCACATTTGTTTGAAGCCGATGTTTCTCCATCACACATGTTTGTTATCCTACTTTGATGCTCAATATCATTACTAGGAGTGATGTTTTATCATCCGTTTTATTGATGTTTCGCCATCTGTGACATGTTACTATGTTATTAGTTAGTCGTAGTTTTACCATCTCATTTGTTTGTTGCTTCATCTGATGTCTTGCCATCTTGACTGTTTTTGTTGTCTTAACTAAAAAACACAAACCAACCAAAATATGTAAGCCAAACTACAACTGCTCTGATTCCTTAAAAGGGATACGTAGGCAAAGGGGTAGGGCCCAACCAAACACAACTTTTATTTTCCCTACATTGTTTTCTTTTTCTTTCGCATGCATTCCCTTTTTAGTTTTAAGCCATAAACATAGGTTTTGACCACACCCATTAGATTATACAACAAGAGTGGATACCGTAGGGTACTACGGGCGTGTGGGGTGCTAATACCTTCCCCTCGCATAATATACTCTCTTACCCGATCTCTCGGTCGAAAGACCGTGATTTCTCCCTTTTCAGGTTTTCTCGATGTTTACCTTTCCCTTTCGGCGGGATAAAAGACGTTCAGTGGCAACTTCATTGATGTTTCATTACATCCAGATGACAGGTTCCGGCCGCGTTGTTCCAGTAAGCAGAGAGTTGCTCAGGGTCAGAGGGCTAGTGGGGGAGATGCTCCTGCTGGTGTGGTTTATTTCAAATGTAGAAAACCTAGTCATAAGAGCAATGTGTGTACTATTAAGGTGAAGAGGTGTTTTCGTTGTGGTAAGACTGGACATGTTGCATCTGAGTGCAAGCATAAGAAGGTGATTTGTTTCAATTATGGTGAAGAAGGACACATTGGTAGTCAGTGTCAGAAACCAGAGAAGGCACAAACTAGTGGAAAAGTGTTCGCTTTGGCTGAAAATCAGACAGCTAGTGAGGATAGACTCATTAGAGGTACATGTTACATTAATAGTACTCCTTTAATTACTATTATTGATACTGGTGCTACTCATTGTTTTTTTGCTGCTGATTATGTTGAATTATTAGGTCTCATGTTATCTTCTATGAATGGAGAGATGGTCGTCAATACTCCAGCTAAGGGGTCTTTGACTAATTCTCTTGTGTGTTTAAAGTGTCCTTTGTCGATCTTCAATAGAGACTTTGTTATTGATTTGGTTTGTTTGCCTTTAAGTGGGTTAGATGTGATCTTAGGTATGAACTGGTTAGAGCGTAACTATGTTCATATTAATTGTTATAGCAAGTCTGTGAGGTTTTCTACTCCTGAGGAAGAGGAAGCTGGTCTGTTATCTGCTAGGAAGTTGAGGAAGTTGATGCAAGAAGAGGCTCAGATGCTCTCGTTGATGGCGTCGTTATCTGTTGAGAATCAAGCTGTAATTGAGGAATTGCGAGTGGTACATGATTTTCCTGAAGTTTTTCCTGATGAAATTCCTGATGTACCACCAGAGAGAGAAGTTGAATTTGCTATTGACCTTGTACCTGGTACCAGACCTGTTTCATTTAATATTTATTTTCTTAATTAAATTTAGATTTAAGTTAGTTTAACTATTTTCTTAAAATAAACAAAACCAAAAAAGATTTTATGTTTACTTAGCAATTTCTTAGGGTTTTATACATTCATCTCTATTTCGCATTTTTGTACCCCAATTTTTTCCCCTAAGATTCCTCTATCATCTCATACCATCACATTGCAATCAAATCACAAATTAGGGTTTGGGGTTCTTCTCCTACTACACCCTGTCTTAGGGTTTGCCTATGAGAATCACCAAGAATCCTAAAACATTTTTATTTGTATATCTTGTACTTGTATGCTTCTAACTAACCTCAAAATGTGTATACGTTGTCTCTTGGAATATCATCTTATAGGTCATGGCACAACTACAGTCATCTCACCATCTCCTAGCACAGATGATCAAACTAGGGTTTGAAGTTTAATTAGGAGATCTCTGGATTTTTGGTCAATTCTTGATCCCATACTTCTCTACATAGTCATGAGCATTTATCATTAGAAGTTTGATCATCAATTTTGGCTTGAAAGGGTTCAATTGATACAAAAGGGGTAAAATGGTCATTTTCTTAGAAGACAGTCAAAATCAGTTGTTGACCAAGTGAACTTTTGGTCAAACATCAATTCAACATCCTTATTCTCATATTTCATGGTCAATAGTGCAAAAATATCAAAAGGAAGTGTGAATTGGAGTTAACTTGTCAAGGAAGTTATTTGAAGTTTTGAAATTTTTATAAGTATCCGTAGGGCTGGATTTTGACTGGCTACAACTTTCTCAATTTTTATTGAAAATGTGCAAACTTTATATGCCTAGAAAGAGGATGAAAAATTCTCCAACTTTGTAAGAGTGGCCACAAGTCCAAAAATTGATAGTAAAAAAAGTTATGAAGCTTGGAAGATTTTGACACTTAGTGAAATTTTGGTTAAAAATGCAAAAATTTGACTTCTTCATGTCCATTTTTGAATGACCATTTGGACTCAAATCAAAAAGTTGGAAACATAAAAGTTGTAGATTTGAATTTTCTCTTCACTTTTCATTCAATAATAATCTCAAATTGTTAAGTATAGAGAAATATATGATGATTAGGATTTTGAGCTGAAAACTGAATTTTTTGCCAGCACATGGCAAGGCATGCCCAGGCAGACAAGGAATTTCATCAAACATGTTGTGGACGCGCATTCATCATCACTTTTCTATGTGAAATATTCATTATTTTGAAAAATGTCCAACATCAAATTTGAAGCCCTAAATGTGAGGAACAACTTTTCTTCAGAAAGTTTCTCCAAATTCTTCCTACATTTTGAGATATAATTGTGAGAAGTAGGCACCATGCATGCTGAATTTTCTACCCAGCAAGCCATCATGCGCACGCAGCCAGCCCAGCCAGGCCTGGCATTTTATCAAACAGTTTGTAAGCACGTGTTCATGGCCAAATATCTCATTGATTCAAGCCTCATTTTAAAAAATTTTGAACATGAAAGTTGGAGTATGAAGTGTCCTCTCCATTTTTTATTCAAAGTTTGTAACGTTTTATGCACCATAGAGATAGATATAAGGGAGTAAAGAAGTGTTCATGGAATGATGAAATTTTCATGAAAAATGCATGGAAAAAAATTGTGCAACCCAAGACCAATTGCCAGCTCACACTTTAACACTTCTCACTTACTCAAGAGCACGTGATTTGCATCCAAAAACAACATGAAAAATACAATACCTCACTCACTCCCTCATTTTTCATTTTTCTCATTCTCTCTTTCCACACTCTATATAAAGCCATCAAATTCAAAAAGCAAGGGGTTGGTTGGAAGATTGCAAGTTAGTAGCAAGCTATTCTCCCCCTCTCTCACACGAAATCCCCTCTATCTCTCTCTTCAAATATCAAGCTTCCTCCATTGTTGTCAAAATCTCACTTCCATAAAATTTCTAATTTCTTCACATCTCTCTCCATTTATTATCTCTTCAGATTCAAGCAAGCTTCTCTTCATTACTAGCTCTTTATTTTAGCTCCAACATCATCAAACTCATTGCAAGGTAGTAGATCCAATTTCTCTCTCCTATTGCAACCTTGCATCGCTCTTTGAATCCATGACTTTTTTTGAAAATCTAAGAGCATATTCATAATCCTTGCATTTTTCTGATCAATTTTCATTCTTGGATCATTTAATTTGGTGGAGAATTGAGGGAGAAAATCAAGTTTGAAAACTGTTTGATGTAATGTGCAAATTAAAAAACGTGTTCATGTAGCATTTTCACGCGCGATTTCTCACTTATCCATGCATCATTTCATGAATTTTTTGATCCTAGCATGTTCTACTTATTTCAATATTGAACTTTGGTGTTGGAATTTTTGGATTTCATCAAGAAATGAGTGAGTTATTGTTCACCGTGTTTTTCGGTAAACAACCGTTGATCTTCCAAAAAGGGTAAATTTTTGGTTACTCGCAGGATCGATCATTTTGATCCTAGGACATATGCTAATTTTTGGTGTTGTTTGGACATAAATGCTAATGTAAATTAAGAATGCACGTTCGACTGGGAAAGGTATGAGTTTGGGTGCAGAAAGTAAATAGAAAAGGGGTTGAGAAGAGTTTAAGTGCAGGAATCTGGGTAAAAGTGCAAGTAGAGTGCAAACAAGATAAAAAGGAAAGAAATGTAAAGAGAAATGTAAAAGTCTTTGATTATAAAATGTGGTGTTTCAAACGTACATTTTCAGTATTCTTCCTCACGCAGCGGGTACTTGAATAATATTAAATAATTTGTGCGATCGGTTGAACACACGGAAATCTACATAAACTTCCTATATTTATACTAAAACTAGGTAACCGTCGAGGAGTTGCCTTGCTCTAGGATGAAGACAAGTGTCTTCTGCATGTGCTTCGACCCCTCTCTTCACACCATGTTACTTTCCTCAACTGCTAAGCGAACTTCTTTTCCCTCCTTTCTTCAGATTCAAAATCTCCTGTTGCAGATACAAAGTTTCCTTCTAGTCGAAGACCCAAGAACCCTTTCTGTTGAAGGATGTGAGAACCTTCTGGTCAAACATTCATTTTAACTTATAAATTTCTCTAAGTATTTTTCCACTCTGTCGAAGTATTTCCAACTTAGACTTGTTCAATCTATTTTTGGCCCATAAGACCAATTTGTTATGAGTGTCAAATTTAAGAGCTAACAAATTTCCCCCAAGAATGTCAATTTCGACGCAAGGAGAAATGATCATTCTTTGAGATTCTCATTCAACACCCGTCTTCTCTTTGACCATAGAAATCACTTGTATGATTTTCGCCTTCTACCAACCACTGCTAGTGTTCAGAGTCATCATTACCTTTTTTCCTAACACGTCGCTGTCAATCAGCCGTTACCATGCTGCCATGATGGCCATTATCCCTACAACCTAGGAAAGTATGGCAAACGTTTTCATTATCTGTATGATAACTGCTTCAACGTTCGCCACATGCCCCACTAACTCTGCAGCATTAAATGGTCTTAAGGGAAAACACTCTTCCATGAACACTATAAATAGACGAATCCTCTCTTTGGAATTCTTTTACAACTCCCAGTATTATTCACTTCCTTGCAAAGAAAAAGTCTTAACAACTTCATCTTCTTCGTTCTTTCACTACTTTCAACCATGGCTTTCCTTTCCAATGCACCCAACAACCCAAAAACTAAGAACGTTTCTGATCTATAAAGACAACCAGAGGTTTTTCCCACTAGCCCTGTACCTGTTTCGATTGGGGAACGAAGGGTCGTATCTGAACCCATGGCCAAATAATGGCGTGAAGCTTATGACTCTCAGTTACTCATTCCCGTTAGGTATTCTGGGCACATGTATGCCATGTATGGCCCATTATCTACATGCTTCGAGAACCCAAAACAAAATAATAACTTCTTCCCAACTCATCCTAGGCTCAAGCCTATAGGTTGTGCGAAGAAACCCATGAATGGTCTTGATGATGCAACCCCTGCCAACCGGCAACATTCTCAAATGAAGGAAGATATCAACCTTCAGTTCATGAACAAGGGCAATAGGATCTTTCGATCTTGCCCTAGTCTTACTTCAGAATACTCAGAATGGCTGAGTAAGATGGAAAAAGTACAAGCCCAAATCTGGAAGGATATGGGGATCTATGACTTGATCATGCTGTCGAAGATTGGGTTAGCTTATTGCCCTATTATTTCTTTTGAGAGATGAATGTTCGTGTCAGGTTAATTGAACTTAGGACTGAAGAACATCATGAAGGGGGTGGGCACCAAATAATTTTGAGCCTTAAAATCCATTTTTTCTAAAACCGTGAACCAGGCCACGTTACAACCCTTTAAAGTCCTAATTGAAACATGGTTTATTTCAAAAGCATACTCCAATGAGATAGTGTTTCCCGACTCCCATTAATTTTGATAAATTATTGTGATTGGTATCATATGCTTTTGTTATCTTTCATACAAAAAATCCATGCCGCATCCTGGCTAGTGATTCGTTCATAAGATTTTGCGACATCTTTTCAAATAAAATCTTCAAGACTTACATAGTTGTTGCATTAGAATTTTCATTCTTAGAATAAACATTTTCTGCTTGTAAAACAACTGCTTGATATCATGAAAGTTTACATTTGATTATCAGTAAAAGGTATGTTGTCGAGAAGAGTTATGGAGCAAAGAGGATGCAACATTCAGCCAATCTAGGATAGTTACGTCGAGATTCGAAAAATTTCTAGAAACCATTTGATCAGAAAGGGTATCTTAAAAGTATGCAACCAAAGGCAAGTTATGAAAGTCACCTTGATCAACACGGTAAGCTTGGGACACCATATTGGTTTCCAAGGGCATATCCAGATTTTGTCAAGATAGCAACTATGTCTACCCCAAGTCGAGAACCTTCCTCAAGCAAGATTGTTTCTTGTGATCTGCTTTGTAGATGTGTGTCTGGTTTCCTCTAACAGTTGTTGATCAATTAAAGGGTTTCCTACAGGTTGTGTTATGATGTTGGGTTTATAATCTCATTTTTTCAGTCTTGTTGCAGACTTCTCTAGTTGAGTGTGATTCTTTACCCAGCCAGATGGTGATCAAACATAGGTTAAAAAGAGCTATGAAGCCTTTGCTCATTTGATGGAGTTATTTCTCCCTTTTGTGTATTTAGAATTGATATGGAATCTCTTGTAGAGCAGTGCTTTCTCCAATTACGACATTATTATTGTTATGTGCTTCCCAAGTAGCTAGACAAGGGCAATATATTTTCTAAGAAGTGTTGAGACAATTGTCAATTTTTTGGGTTTTCTCTCACCAAGTGTTGAGTTTGATTTAAAATCCCCATAATTTTGACCTCTTGCTATAATATGAACTTATGGATTCCCCGGGAAGGTTTTCTCAAGTCGTTTTTGCTGGTATGTGCATGATTTTTGTATATTGAAGACGATACCAATTGGCGTAAGGTGCAATATTGGGTTTGTGATCCCATTGTCCCCAGTCAAGTCTTGGTTCAATTTTTATTTTGGGTTTGCATGGTCTGAGGCCTCTATCCTATATTCCCCAGCAAAGTCTTCCCTCATATGACGAAAGGTCTTATTCCCTTGGGGTGCTGAGATGGAACTATTTGTAAAATTCCGCTCTTTCTGCAGTATGGGCATTATTGTTGGTATTTATTTCCCAAGTAACTAGATCAGGGTAGTATATTTTCTAAGAAGTTTTAAGACACTTGTCAACCCTTTGGGTTTTCACCCGCCAAGTGCTGGGTTTGATTTAAAACCCCTATGAGTTTTACCTCTTTCTATAATGTTGACTTCTTGATTCCCCAAGAAGGCTATCCCATGGAATTTTTGTTGGAATAGGTTTACATGATATGAAGACTCAATCCCAGATTCCCCAGTAAAGGCTTCATTTATTTGATAAAAGTCTTTTCTCCCCATGCATGCTAGGTTGGACTCATTTGCGAAGCATCTCCCTTTCGACAGTACTTGTATTTTGTTTGATTGCCTGATAGTCAGGCAAGGGCAATGTTTTATTTAAGAAGCATTGAGACATTTGTCAACTTTTTGGGTTTTCACCCGCCAGGTGCTGGGTTTTATTTAAAATCCCCATAATTTTGATTTCTTGCTGTTATGTTTGACTTCTTAACTCTCCAAGTTGTTATCCCCATGAGGTTTCATACTTTCTCCCCAGAGAAGTTGGTGCAAAACTCATGCTCAACATTGAAGAATGTATCTTGGTTTCCCCTCGATGATGTGGTGTTGTCCTCCCCAATGAAGTCAGCACGAGGTCTCCAATTGGTATCTCAATGATGAGGCACTATCTCCCCTAGTGAAGTCTGTATGATATTTCCCCAATGAAGTCAGCACGAGGTCCCTAGTTGATATCTCGATGATGAGGCACTTTCTCCTCTAGTGAAGTCTGTATGATATTCCCTCAATGAAGTCAGCACGAAATCCTCAGTTGATGTTTTAACGATAAGGTTTCCATCTGCCTTATTTGAAATCAGTATTGAAATCCCCATTAGGAGTACGGACCGTGAAACATTTGTTTTCCCCATTGAAGCCTGTGTGTTATTCCCCGGTGAAGCCTAGAGGAGGATGTTATATCCTTGTACCTGTACTGATTTATTGGTATGATGTGATTATTTTCGTATTATGTTCCTTCCCAGTGAAGTTAAGCCGCAAAATAGGATTTGGTTCCCTCAGTTGGTGCTTACTTTCTTATGGAATTTTCATCTTGGATGTGATTTAGACGAGTATTGATTGTGCCCGAGTTAGTTTTGTCTGGTTATTCCCAGTGTTATATGTTTATTTTATCAGCATATACATGATAACACTCATACATTCATACATACATCATGCATCGTTGAATTTAGAAAATCATTTCTCATTCACATTCGTTAATATTTTGTTGACCTATTACCCTGTTCTGCAGAGTTGTGTTGTCCTCTCTCCAATGGAGTGTCAACCTTAAGCAGAAAGTGTGTATTCTTTCAATTTCCCCACTGAGTTATCCCGCATGGAAGATTTTTGCTTTAGCTTCCTGTAGAGCTCATTGTCTGGATGGATTTGGGTTTCCCTCTTGAGTTTATTTCTCAAAGGATGTATTTTGGCTGACTGTTTTACTCCAGTTTATTTCTGTTTTGAACCTATAATCCTCAGCAATATTATTACTTGGGATTTCTCCAAGATTCGAGCATTGGTTTAATAATGTGCATTTATTTTGCACGAGAAGACTTTATCTCCTCATCAGGAATATGTTGGTATTCCCCAAGAAGTCATATTTCTTTCCCCAGGAAGCTATATTGCCTTCCCCAGGAAGTCATTTTTACAATCCTTCCGATAACAACAAGTAGTGGGTCTCTTTATTTGAGCAACTTGTAATTCCCCATAAAAGTCAACATTACTTTTTTTGCTATCTTCTCTATGAGTGGATAGTTTGCAGTTCGTTGTCAAATTACTCCAGTGGATGGCAAGTCTTTCAATATGACAAAGACAATTCATTATGAAATCTTTGTAAGTGGTAGTCTCTTTATTTGAGATAGCTTATATATTACCCTTTCCAGGCAGAGTGCCTCGGTTAAAGGAGAAGTTGAGACCCGTTCTAGGTGAAACGCCATGATTTTGGGAAAACTTGTTATCTTTTTGCTACCTTTAGTGAACGTTGGTAGTTCACCTTCAGTGAACATCGGTGCTATGATATTTTCTCTCTACCTTCAGTGAAAGTTGGTAGTTCATTTCCAGTGAACGTCAATGATATTTTCTCTTACTACCTTCAGTAAACGTTGGTAGTTCACCATCAGTGAACGTTGGTGATTGTTATCTTTTTGCTACCTTCAGTGAACGTTGGTAGTTCACCGTCAGTGAACATTGGTGCTATGATATTTTCTCTCTACCTTCAGTGAAAGTTGGTAGTTCATCGTCAGTGAACGTCGATGTTATTCTCTTACTACTTTTAGTGAACGTTGGTAGTTCACCATCAGTAAACATTGGTGATTATTATCTTTTTGCTACCTTCAGTGAATGTTGGTAGTTCACCGTCAGTGCTATGATATTTTCTCTCTATCTTCAGTGAAAGTTGGTAGTTCATCGTTAGTGAACGTCGATGTTATTCTCTTACTACCTTCAGTGAACCTTGGTAGTTCACCTTCAGTGAACGTGGGTGTTATCTTTTTGCTACCTTTAGTAAACGTTAGTAGTTCACCTTCAGTGAACGTCAGTGCTATATTTATTTTCTTTCTACCTTCAGTGAACGTTGGTAGCTCACCGTTAGTGAATGTCAGTGTTGTTATTCTCTTCTTTTTGCTACCTTCAGTGAACGTTGGTAGTTCACCTTCAATGAACGTCGATGGTATATTTCTTTTCTTTCTACCTTAAGTGAACGTTATTAGCTCACCGTCAGTGAATGTCAGTGTTGTTATTCTCTTTTTTTTGGGTACCTTCAGCGAATGTTGGTAGTTCACCATCAGTGAACGTCGGTGCTATGATATTTTCTCTCTACCTTTAGTGAAAGTTGGTAGTTCATCGTCAGTGAACGTTAGTGTTGTTATTCTTTTCTCTTTCTATCTTCAATGAATGTTGGTAGTTTTGCCTTCAGTGAAAGTTGGTGTATCCTTTGATATTTTACTATCATTTGTGAGTCAATATCTTTTTAATATTCTACCTTCGACTATTGAGTTGGTAGTTCACAGCTGGTTGTCAATCACTTTTATCATGTACTATCTCCTCTTTAGCTGAGTTGATGCTACTTTATCTCTTCTTTGGGTGTTACTCCAATAAGAGTCGAGTCTTTTGTTCACCAGTGATTTATTTTCCTGGTCGGGTTTCTCTTTTAATCCTTATTTCCTTCGTCACATCCCCAGTGGTGTTTTGCATCCCTTTGAAGTTGTTCATATGCATTCATACTCATAAGCATTGCATGGCATCTTAGGGCCAAAAATAGGGTTTGTTTTATATTTAAGTATCTTTGATCACGTCGACATGAAGATTTTTAATCTTCATATCTCTGGATAGAAGAAACTTAAATAAGGGCAGTTGTTGTGCCCCAATTTTTCCACCTAATATTCCTCTATCATCTCATACCATCATATTGCAATCAGATCACAAATTAGGGTTTGGGGTTCTTCTCATACTGCACCCTGTTTTAGGGTTTGCCTATGAGAATCACAAGCACCTTGAAGCACTTTTATTTGTATATCTTGTACTTTTATGCTTCTAACTAACCTAAAAATGTGTATATGTTTTCTCTTGGAATATCATCTTGTAGGTCATGGCACAACTACAGTCATCTCACTATCTCCAAACACAGATGATCAAAACTAGGGTTTGAAGTTTAATCAGGAGATCTCTGGATTTTTGGGAAATTCTTGATCCCATACTTCTCAACATAGTCACGAGCATCTATCATTGGAAGTTTGATCATCAAATTTGGCTTGAAAGGGTCCAATTGATAAAAAATGGGTAAAATGGTCATTTTCTCAGAAGACAGTCAAAATCAGTTGTTGACCAAGTGAACTTTTGGTCAACCATCAATTCAACATCCCTATTCTCATATTTCATGGTCAATAGTGCAAAAATATCAAGAGGAAGTGTGAATTGGAGTTAACTTGTCAAGGAAGTTATTTGAAGTTTTGAAATTTTTCTAAGTATCCATAGGACTGAATTTTGACTGGCTACAACTTTCTCAATTTTTATTGAGCATGTGAAAACTTTATATTCCTAGAAAGAGGATGAAAAATTCTCCAACTTTGTAGGAGTGGCCACAAGTCCAAAAAATGAAAGGAAAAAAAGTTATGAAGCTTGGAAGATTTTGACACTTAGTGAAATTTTGGTTAAAAATGCAAAAATTTGTCAAATCAAAAAGTCGGCAACATAAAAGTTGTAGATTGAAATTTTATCTTCATTTTTAATTCAAGAATCATCTCAAATTGTTAATTATAGAGAAATATATGATGATTAGGATTTTGAGTTGAAAACTGAATTTTTTGCCCAACCCAAGGCAAGGCATGCCTAGGCAGACAAGGCATTTCATCAAACATGTTATGGGCGCGCATTCATCATCACTTTTCTATGTGAAATATTCATTATTTTGAAAAATGTCCAACATTAAAGTTGAAGCCCTAAATGTGAGGAACAACTTTGCTTCAGAAAGTTTCTCCAAATTATTTATACATTTTGAGATATAATTATGAGAAGTAGGCACCCTGCATGCTGAATTTTCTGCCCAGCAAGCCATCACGCGCGCGCAGCCAGCCCTGACATTTTATCAAACAATTTGTAAGCACATGTTCATGGCCAAATATATCATTGATTCAAGCCTCATTTTGAAAACTTTTTGAACAAGAAAGTTGGAGTATGAAGTGTCCTCTCCATTTTTGATTCTAAGTTTGTGACGTTTCATGCACCATAGAGAGAGATATAGGGGAGTAAATAAGTGTTCATGGAATGATGAAATTTGCATAAAAATGCATGGAAAAATTTGTGCAACCCAAGACCAATTGCCATTTCACATTCCAACACTTCTCACTTACTCAAGAGCACGTGATTTGCATCCAAAAACAACATGAAAAATGCAACACCTCACTCACTCCCTCATTTTTCATTTTTCTCACTCTCTCTTTCCACACTCTATATAAAGCCATGAAATTCAACAAGCAAGGGGTTGGTTAGAATATTGCAACTCAGTAGCAAGCTATTCTCTCCCTCTCTCACATGAAATCCCCTCCCTCTCTTTCTCTCTCTCTCTCTCTCTCTCTCTCTCTCTCTCTCTCTCTCTCTCTCTCTCTCTCTCTCTCTCTCTTTTCAAATATCAAGCTTCCTCCATTGTTGTCAAAAGCCCACTTCCATAATTTTTCAACTTTCTTCACATCTCTCTCCATTTATTACCTCTTCACATTCAAGCAAGCTTCTTTCCATTACTAGCTCTTTATTTGAGCTCCAACATCATCAAACTCATTGCAAGGTAGTAGATCCAATTTATATCTCCTATTGCAACCTTGCATAGTTCTTTGAATCCATAACTTTTTTTGAAAATCTAAGAGCATATTCATAATCTCTGCGTTTTTCTGATCAATTTTCATTCTTGGATCGTTTAATTAGGTGGAGAATTGAGGGAGAAAATCAAGTTTGAAAATTGTTTGATGTAATGTGCAAATTATAAAAAGTGTTCATGTAACATTTTCACGCGCAATTTTATCTCTCATCCATGCACCATTTCATGAATTTTTTGATCCTAGCATGATCTACTAATTTCAATCTTGAACTTTGGTGTTGGAATTTTTGGATTTCATCAAGAAATGAGTGAGTTATGGTGATTTGAAAATGAGGTTTCAAAGCTGAAAAACGTGAACAACATGGTTGTTTGGTAGGGATGATGATGTGTCATGTTTTAGTTGAACATGGCTTCAGTTCTTTTTACAGCACGTTTTTTGCAAAAACAGGTGTAATAGGCTTTGAATATTAATTCTTCTTTTGTTTTCTCAAATTTTATTTTAATATTTATTTCACTTCAAAAATTATGAAAAAAATTATTTTAGACTTCTTTTTCAATATATTTTCATATTTTGATTTTGATTTTATTTTTTTAATCATTTTTCTTGATTAAATAAAATCATGTAAATAATTAGGTTTTTAATATTTCTTTTAAATCTTGAATTTTATTTTCCTATTTCTATTAAGTAAAAAAATCCATAAAAAATATTTTTGGACTCATCTCTGAGTTTATTACTTGAAAATATTTTTTGTATAATTTTATAAAAAATTTGGTTACATTTTAAAAATTATTTGGACATAATATCTTTTATTTGCATTAATTTTGTTAGTTTGTGTAAATAATTTTCTATTTCTTTTTTCCTTTTGAGATAAAATCCAAAAAAAAATATTTCTGATCCTTAGAGTTTTCTTAACATTTAGGTTATTTTACATCAAATTTATTTGACCTTTGGATCTAATTGATTAATTTTTAAACTTATTTTTCTTTTTTAGGGTTCTTGCTTGATCATGCACATTAATGGATTTAAATTTCTAACTTCCTATACCTATAAAATCGGAGATGAAATTTTTTGGAGTGATTGAACATGTTGAGGCCATAAAAATCATTTTTATGGAATTTTACAATGTGATTTCATATTTTTCACAAATTATTTTCCAAAACCATCTAGTTTAAGGCTTAAACTTACTACTCTCCAAGTTTGCATTTCTAAAGAAAATATCCACCTCAATCTAGGGACTCCAAATTTTTTTATGACTTTTATAGGACCTTATAAAGTTAGGGTTTTAATTTCATAAATTTTCAAGTTATTTTCATATTTTAAAACCATGTTTGACTTAAGATTGCATTTTGGGTTTTACCTTTGATTAATGCTTGTAATTGAAAACTTTTGTACATGATTCTTGTTTGATTCTTGAAATAGAATGTGGTACTGACTTGGATCATATCCTGAGACAAATTCTTCAATATTATTGGATCTTGGGTGTTGATAGGTTGTTAAACCAAATCCATTAAAATGGACGAATGATGTTGATGATATTTGAAACTCTAATCCCTTCCCTCTTCATCTTATTCCCCTTTCTTATTGTATTACATGTTATGGGATAATGATCTCTATATCATTTATCCAAACATGAAATACATAGATTTCTATTGACCTGCCTCAAAGTAGGTGCGACTTCTACATAGGTCCACTTACAATTACTTAACATAGCGCTAAATTTTGTCATGATTCAAATAAATGATCATTCGTGGCCCAAACCTATCTTTGCAAGCCCAAGTATGTTAATTTGATCCCTTTTATCCAATAACCTTGAGATTCATTATGTGGAGGCTTTGGTTCTACCAATCCTCTAATGGATCTTCAAAATTTTTGGTCAATGCAGATCACTTAAACATCGTTGATCATTAAATGTTACCTTGAGAATTCTTAAATAGATGATATACTTGACAAAAAAGCAAATGCAACTTATTGTTGAGAGGCTTTGATTCTACTAATCCTCTAATGAGTTCCAAATGCAAGTTTCAAGATGGTCATCCAACTAACCACTAATTATTAACAATTGACTTTACTTTATGCTTTTATTTTTATGCTTTTTGTACTATTTACTTTAGCATTTACATTTCATGCTATTTTCATCTTTTCTCACTTGAGCTTTTCTTTTATTTTTGAAGATACTTAATAATCAACATAAACCATAAAAAACATTAATGATACTTGGACTATCTGGTTACTATCCTTGGCATGATGGAGTATTGAACTTCTTTGACTTAGGAATAGAAACCTTGGCCTATGTTGGAGACCTTGTGACTTTAATTGATATTTTGTCTAGAGTTCTTGAGGTTTACCTCAAGACATTAGGTTGTTTGTTTGTTTTATGTGTAGGTTATTGTGATTACATACTTTGTTTGTAATCTGGAATTCACCCGTACACAGCCGTCACTCTGCCCAATTTTTGTGAAGACTTAATACACTTGAAGTTTAGTTCTCTCAAGAGGTCTAGTATCTTTGCTTGCTTGGTTTCAATCCAAAGAATAAGGATTCTATCTTGACGCATAATGTCAAGTATTTGCTTCTTGTTGGTTAGATGGTTCTTCTCCCTTGCTTTTACCTTATGCTTTAGGATAGTCTCTTCTTCTCCTCCCATCTTCTTTAATCTCAAAAATCTTCCCTCTCCTTTTGAAAACTCTTCTTGTTCTTTTTTTCATTTGAATCACTTTCATAATAAAATTGGACCTAGGTCCATGTATTTTCAAAACCTTTTCATAAATAAACTTCAATCAATTTAATAATACCTTGACATTTTTTGTGAGAAGACTAAAAGTCAATCAATCTCATTTCAAACCATTTTGCCACTTTGGCTTTTTACTTTAAAAGAGGAACTACGTATACCCTGATCCCCTATTGCATGAAAGGTGGTACGTAGGCACTAAAGGTTCGCAATCGCGGCGGGTGCAAAAATCATAAAAAATATATTTCTTTTCTCACCTCCACCATCTATTTTTTATACAACATTTTATAGCCAAAATATACATATTTTTCAAAGAGGTTCCTGCAGAGTACGATAGATGTTTAGGGTGCTAATACCTTCCCTTTGCATAACCAACCCCCTTACCTTGAATCTTTCCCCTATTTTTGGGTTACTCGCTCTTTTCCCATTCCTTTGGAAACAATAAAGCACGATGGCGAATTTTATTTTGATCTGTACAAGTCTAGTCAATTTAATGGCTTAGTCTTAAACATTTCTACCGCTACACGCGCGCATTACCTTATTCTCGCATTTTTTATAATAATGTACCTGCTGACAAAATGTAATAGATTAAACTAGGACTTTATCACTTTCTTTAATTTTCTCCCATTTAGACATGTAATTACCCCCTCCCCGAAGCATTGTAATAGCGTAGGATTTACAATTCCCTCACTTTAAATTTCTGCAAGATATTAACTGTTAGTAATTAGGCTTGTATGGGAAGACTAATAACAAAACGCTAGCAATGTAATAACAAAGACAAATAAAATGAATTGATTCACTTGCACATGTACACCTCTAGGGTATTCCACTTTGGTTGCCTTCGGAAAAATAGTCACAACTCTCAAAATGTGAGAGGTTTTAGTGGATAACCTTTGGTTCAAAAAGATCATAAGTCTCTCGATGACCCTCTCGACGTTGCCTCGATAAAAATAATCTTAGAATCCTAGGGTAGCTACTAAAGCTTCTTGCCCAGTTGCCTTTATGACTATAACAACGCCCCTTCGAATTTCCCTCATACATCCAATGATATGGCTACCTACTAACTAATAGTAGGATAGTGTTGTCTAAAGGATAGGAGGAAAAGAACGACTTTTTCGAGTAAAAGTAGATAGCTGTTAGATGCTTGCTCAAAATGAACTTTTACACCTACACAAAAACATTTCAAAAACACTTTCAAAAACACTTTCAAAAACACTTTCAAAAACATTCGCTTTGTCAACACTTTTGAGGAATGATACAAGAGTTATCATAAAGCGAATTGCCATACTAAGGCATTTTCAAATACTTTTCAAAAACACACAAAAGCACAAGGTATTTCAAAAATGAGCTAAGCATCTAAGAGTCCGTAGAAAACTACGGATGGAAAGGTTGCTAACACCTTCCCTTCCCATAATCTACCCCCTTACCCAGAAAACTCTCGAAAAGTTTTTGTTCTTTTCACCCTTTCCTTAATTTTGATAAAATAAAAGTCGGTGGTGACTCTTGCTTACTGCAACATTTGCAAACACAAATGCAAAACCAATATAACAGTCGGTTCTGCCACCGTATCACAAAACTGGCGACTCTACTGGGGACTCAAAAAAGTGGTGTTACCTTAGAGTTTTAGTTCATCATTTTAAATGCTTTATTGTGTGTTTGCTTGCTTTATATTTGAGGGCTTGTTGGGGTATTCTCATAAATATCCTACACCCGGATCTGGGGCACCTTTTAGGTAAGTAGCAATAGATCGTGGGGACTGTGCAAGGTATACCAACACGGTTGAAACGATAGCTATGTTGATGTGACACCTTTGTTGGTACCGGTAGCCCTTGAGTAGTCAAGGAGAATACGGGGCCGCTGTAGGGTGTCATAAAGCATCAAATGACCTTAGAACCTTTAATTGAACCAACTTGGCCATTAGGAAGTAGCAAGATAGTCGGCTTTGGTGCAGTCCGAAGTTGGTTGATACTCGATGCTACACTCATTGAGATCTAACTTCCGGGATATTTCGGTCGCCAATAAAGAGGCTTGTGCTGAAACAATGCTCGATGTAGAAAGATCAGTGATATTGAGATTCCCTAGAATCCGGTTACTATTGATAGGACATGTTGAACCAACTAAAATTCAAGAGGGTACTTACCTATGGAATCCATGCAATCCTAAACCTAAGGGTTTGTTTGTGTGATTGTATATATATCTGTTTGTACATAACATCATAACATCATGACATGGCATATCACACTAACCATTTCAAGAACTTTTAGGACTTATCTTTGTGTCTGTTTTGTAGGACATGGCTCCCATTCGCAGAAATACTATCCAAGTCAACCTTGTAAGGTACCTCCTCAATTAAAGGAATTGGCATCAAGAGTTCCTGAGAGTTCCCCGTTCACTAAAATTCATGGTCGACTCCTCAGTTTGGTCACCTCAAGCCCTAATGAAGACATGGTGAAAGTTCTCTTTCAATTATTTGACCCATTGCACCATTGCTTTACATTCCCCGATTACCAGTTAGTGCCTATAATGGAAGAGTTTTCTCAGTTATTGGGTGTGCCTATTCTCAATCAGTTACCCTTCAACGATATGGAAAGAGACCCAAAACCTGAGGAAATTTATGAAGCTCTGTATTTACAACGATCCGATGTTGTAGCAAATTGGGAAACAAGAAGCGGAGTCAAAGGATTTCTAGCCAAGTTCTTGTTTGAGAAATCTCACTACTTTTAGGATACCTTGGACTTACAAGCCTTTGAGGAGGTATTGGCCCTTCTCATCTATGGTATGGTACTGTTCCCTAATCCGGACCAACTCATAGACATGAATGTGGTCAAGGTTTTCATGTCTCGTAACCCGGTGCCTACTTTACTTGGAGAAATTCTGCACTCTTTTCACACTCGCACTGTAAAGAGAAGAGGGACCCTTATGTGTTGTACTCCTCTGTTAGCTAGGTATTTTATTTCTCACCTACCCTGGTCTGTTGTGAAGAACAAACAAGGCTTAAGATGGTCTAATAGGTTGATGTATCTCACGCATTCGGATATTCATTGGTGTCCTCGATCTGTGGAAGACTTTACCATCATTGATCGCTATGGGGAATTCCATAATGTCCATCTCTTAGGAATTAGGGGAGGAATCACTTATAACCCTTGTTTGGCGTTGCGACAAATTGGATATGCTAGGAGGGATGGTCCTCATGATTTATTGGTTCAAAGAATTGTGTTTAACTACGAGGATGATGTTCAAGGTTACCGTTATAGGTTCATATGAGCTTGGGGCATGGTGAACAAAGTGGATAGCAAGACGTTGGGGCATAAGAACTACATCCTTTTGGAGCCTTATCTTAAATAGGTGTGAGCTTGCGCTCAAAATCTCATGATGCCTTACCCCTCCGTTCTACCCATCATCATGGAACCCATTGCAGATATAGAGGTACCTCATACCATTATCCATCCTGACATGCCGACTACTCTTGAGGAGTTGCAAAGATCTTGGATTCAGCTCAAGGAGGAATGAGATACCTTTGAAGCCCAGTTCTATGCAAGAGAGAAAAAGGCTTTGGAGCCTACAAGACAATTGCATGAAGAATGGAGTTTGAATGCCTATATTTCACCAAAGAGGATGCGCCCATGTGAAGCCCGAGTCCTGTCTAATTTAGGAGTTTTGTTTTTATCTTTGTTTCATCTATTGTAAAGCCCAAAAGGCATCTTTGTAACTGCTCAAACTATTGAGTGTAATTAATGTTTTCTCTTTTTTAGCTAAGAAAATTTAAGATCTTAAAAGTCCTTGAAAACATTGCATAAACATTATCATGCATTTCATTGCATAAGCAGATATTTCAAGATAGGTTTCTTATTCTTTTCGCGGTTTATTTCAGCAAAAGAAATGGCTCTCGAACAGACAGTGAAGGACCTCCAAGCTCAAAATGCTCAGTTTCAGAAGATGTTCCTGGCTCAGGCCAAGGGGCAAGAAGATCTGCAAGTTTAATCCTCAAAGAGAAGACCAAGAAGCCAAAGAAACCAGCTGGTGTAGTGAATTTAGGAAGAAGGATCAGAGGATCGGTTAAGCGAGCTATAGATTTCACAACCCCGTCGGATGAAGTGGATAATCAAGAAGAAAAGCCCAAGGAGGGAGACAATAACCCAGGGTCTGAGGAAGATGAACCTGACTATTCGGAGGAGCAGTATCCTCTTGCTGATGATAGATACAAACATTTGGAGGATCGGCTCATTGCTATGGAGATCCAAAGGGTACCCGGGCTAGATTTTGAGGAGCTAGGACTGGTCTCAGGGGGGTGGTTATCCCGTGGAAGTTCAAGGTCCCTACATTTGCTAAGTACGATGGTGTCTCCTGTCCTAAGATGCATTTAAGGTCGTATGTTAAGAAGATTCAACCCCACACTGCTGATAGGGATCTGTGAGTATATTTCTTCCAGGAGAGTTTATCGGGGACTCAGATGGAACGGTTCTATCAACTGGAAAGGACCAATGAGCGTAATTAGGAAGATCTGGATGCTGCTTTCTACAAGCAGTACCAATATAATGCTGACCTCGCCCTAACTCGTACGCAATTGCAAAGTATGTCTATGGGTTCCGACGAAGTTTTTAAAGATTATGCCCAAAAGTGGAGAGACCTTGCGGGAAGAGTCCAACCTCCTTTGTCTGATAGGGAGCTGGTTGACATGTTCTTAGGCACATCGTCTGGTCCATTTTTTAACCACTTGATTGGAAGCTCGTCTACTGGATTCACGGAACTGATACTGACAGGTGAACGGGTAGAAGCTGGTATTAAAAGTGGAAAGATTCAGAGGGATGTATCCTCCAGTACTGTAAAGAAACCATTCACAGGAAAGAAGGAAGTTAGTGCTGCTTATGGCCAAAGAAATCACAACAAAACTGAGCGTCATCCGATAGTAGGGGCTTTTATAATTTCCAATCCTACCTCAAATCAACAACGAAACAATCAGTGCAGGTCAGATGCACCTAGAAGAAAATTTACCCAGATCAACATGACCCTCTCCCAGGTTTTACCACACCTGCTAAAGTCCAACCTGGTGACCCTAAAGGAGGCCCCGAAGAATCCTAATACTGCCTCTCCCTGCTACAACCCAAATGCTCGATGTGCCTATCATTCTGAAACGTTGGGGCATTATACAAACGATTGCTTGGCTTTGAAGAACAAGGTGCAAGACCTTATTGATGCAAAGGAGCTTGAATTTGATCCCCCTGAGACTCCCAACGTCATAACTGCACCTATGCCCAAGCATGGTCCGGGAGTCAGTGCTATTGATGTTATCTCAGCCACAGAAGACGCTGACAGTAGCTATGACCTGGACAAGTGGATCTTCCCAACTATCAACGGTGGACTCGGAAATTGGGAGGCCAAAGATTTTGTTCCCATCTCTTTTATTCAAGAGTAATTTGTCTTTTGTTTTTAAGGATATGTAATATTTTAACAATTAAAACCTTAAATCCTTGCACCTTACCCGACGCACAATGGTCTATTTGTGAGGGTCATTACTACATTTTCATATGTCATCAATAAAACATTGGACGTTTTGCATACAAATTTTGCACTCTTTTTTTATTTTCTGCTTTTTACTTTATCAAAAAATATACAGCTATGCTCTTACACACACCCACGTATCAAACTGCAGATCCACATCCACTCTGGATCCTATTGATAACGGCTATGCTATTGCTCATTATGACTTTGAAAATCCGATCTACCAAGTCGAGGAAGAAGGTGAGGAAGATTGTGAAGTACCAGGAGAACTTGCCAGACTGTTACAATAGGAAGAAAGGGCCATACGGCCTCATTAAGAGCCAATTGAGACATTTAATTTGGATACTGAAGAGGACAATAAAGAAGTCAAGATAGAGGCCGATCTTGAGCATATTGTCAAGGAATGATTAATCCAGATGCTACATGACTATGTTGAGGTTTTTGCATAGTCATACGAAGACATGCCAGGATTTGACACTGATATTGTGGTTCATCGCCTACCGACAAAAGAAGACTGCCCTCCAGTGAAACAAAAGGTTCGTCGTATGCGCCATGAGATGTCAGAAAAGATCAAGGCTGAAGTCATGAAATAGTTCAACACTAGTTTCTTAGTTGTCACCTCTTATCCATAATGGGTTGCTAATGTTGTTCCAGTACCTAAGAAGGACGGTAAGGTACGTATATGTGTGGATTACAAAGACTTGAACAGGGCAAGCCTAAGGGTGACTTCCCGCTTCCCCATATTGATGTTAGGGTTGACAACACCGCACAACATAAGGTATTCTAATTCATGGATGGTTTCTCCGGATACAATTAGATCAAAATGGCACCCGAAGACATGGAGAAAATGACCTTTGTCACACAGTGGGACACTTTCTTTTACAAAGTTATGCCATTTGGGTTAAAGAACACCTAGGCAACCTATCAGCGCGCTATGGTAGCTTTATTTCACGATATGATCCATCACGAGATAGAGGTCTATGTTGATGATATGATAGCCAGGTCTCAGACTGAAGAGGAGCAACTTGATCATCTATAGAAGCTGTTTAAAAGATTGAAAAAGTATAAACTGAGGCTGAATCCAAATAAGTGCACCTTTGGGGTAAGATCTGGTAACCTCTTGGGTTTCGTTGTCAGCAACAAAGGCATTAAAGTTGACCCTGCAAAGGTCAAAGTTATACAAGAAATTCCAACTCCCCGCATTGAGAAGGAATTTAGGGGATTCTTGGGACGCCTAAACTACATAGCCAGATTCATTTCACATCTGACCGCTACTTGTAAGCTAATCTTAAAGTTACTGAAGAAAGATCAAGCAGTGAAGTGGAATGATGATTTCCAGAACACCTTTGACAAAATCAAAGAATATCTTTAAGATCCTCCAATCTTGACACCACTAGTTGAAGGAAGACCTCTGATCATGTACTTAACAGTATTAGAGAACTCAACGGGGTGTGTGCTGGGGTAGCATGACGAGTCTAGTCGAAAAGATCATGCAATATACTACCTTAGCAAAAAGTTTACCGACTGTGAAACAAGATACTCACTGCTCGAGAAAACTTGTTGCGCTTTGGCATGGGATGCTTGCCTACTGAGACAGTATATGTTGACTCACACTACCTTGTTGATATCTAAAATGGATCCCATCAAGTATATCTTTGAGAAGCCCGCTCTGTCCGGAAGAATAGCAAGATGGAAAATGATCCTTACAGAGTACGACATTCAGTATACAACCCAGAAAGCAATTAAGGGAAGTGTGTTAGCTGATCATTTGGCTCATCAGAACGTGGATGACTATCAATCCATGAATTTTGAGTTCCCGGATGAGAACATCATGTTAGTAACTGATTATGAAGAACCTAGACCGAATGAAAGACCTGAGAAAGGATCCAGATGGACTATAGTTTTTGATGGAGCTTCCAACGCGCTTGGAAATAGCATCGGTGCCATGATCATATCTCCTGAAGGATGTCACACTCCTTTCACTTCCACGCTACATTTCAATTGTACCAACAATATGGATGAATATGAAGCATGCATCATGGGTCTCAAAGCTGCTATCGACTTGAGGATCAAATTCTTGAGCGTATTTGGAGACTCAGCCTTAGTAATCAGTCAAATCAAAGGAGAATGAAACATGAAGCATTCTATTCTCATCCCTTACAAAGAGCATGTGTTGACACTGATTCCACATTTTGATGAAATTACCTTTGAGCATTTTTCAAGAGAGGAAAGTCAACTAGCGGACGCGCTAGCTACTATGTCATCCATGTTCAAGGTTAGGTGGGATAATGAGGCTCCTCATATCACTATTGAAAGGATGGATGAACCAGCATACTGTCACGAGATTGGTACTAAAGAAGCAACGGACAAGCCTTGGTTCCATGAAGTCGAAAAAATATCTTGAAGCCCAAGAGTATCCTAAAGGAGCTTCAGTCAATGATAAGAAGTTCCTAAGAAGGTTCTCTACCAAGTTCTTCCTCAGTAACGAGATCCTCTACAAGCGCAACCACGATTCTACTTTGCTTCGATGTGTAGACAAGAGTGAAGCAGAGAAGATTATGGATGATTTATACGAAGGTACCTTTGGAACCCATTCTAGTGGGCACACGATGGCTAAAATGATCCTACGGACAGGATACTACTGGTCCACTATGGAAGTAGACTATTATCAGCATTTACAGACTTGTCACAAATGCTAGATCTATACTGATAAGGTGCATGTGCCTCCGGTTCCTCTAAACGTCTTGACTGCTCCTTGGCCGTTTGCAATGTGGGGCATCAATATGATCAGAGAGATTAGACCTACAACTTCTAATGGGCACCGCTTCATCCTCATCTCCATTGATTACTTCATGAAGTGGGTTGAGGCAACTTCATTGGCTTCTATTACCAAGAACATCGTATCCCGGTTCATCAGGCATAACCTTATCTATCAGTATGGTATTCCAGAAAGAATCATTACAGATAATGGTACCAATCTCAATAACACCATGATTACCAAGCTCTGCACACAATTCAAGATCAAGCATCACAACTCTTCTCCTTACCGACCGAAGATGAATGGTGCTGTAGAAACTGCTAATAAAAATATCAAGAAGATCATCCAAAAGATGACAATGACATATAAGGACTGACATGAGATGTTACCATTTGTTCTTCGTGGTTACCGCACCAGAATGCGTACGTCAACAGGGGAAACTCCTTTCTCTTTGGTATACGGTATGGAAGCTGTCCTACCCATTGAAGCCCAAATCCCTTCCTTGAGAATCATGAAGGATGCAGGTTTGAATGAAGATGAATGGGTTCAGACTCAACTTGACCAATTAAACCTGATTGACGAGAAGAGGCTCACAACTGTCTGTCACGGTCAGATGTACCAAAAATGTATGATAAAATCTTTTAACAAGAAGGTCAGACATCAGGTATATTAGGCTGGTGATATGGTAATCAAGCGCATCATACTGCCACAAGGTGATCCCAAGGGCAAATGGACTCCCACATACGAAGGGCCATTTATGATCAAGAACATATTTTCTGGTGGGACCATGATCTTAACTACTATGGATGGTGACGACCTTCTACACCCGGTAAACATGGACATAGTTAAAAGATACTACGCATGAACACAGACCCGCTAGGTTGACTGGACTAGGCAAAAATCAGGGATATACATAAAAACAAATCTGTACACCCGACAAGTCGAAAACCTGAAAAGGCGGCTTGGGCAAAAAAGGGTAACCCGATGGACTAAAAACCTGGAAGGGAAGTCCATGCAAAATTTAGGGATTTAAAGCGTATAACTATGTCCCGTTGGATCACCTTACAACCAATCTTCCGTATAAACTATTAAGCTCAAGCGGTACTAATCAATCCAGTCACTTTGGACAAGCAACAAAAGAGATGAGACGCTCAAAGACATAAAGGCAATATCAGAATGGGAATCCAATGGGATTATTTCACATAGCTGTTTTCTTTGTATACTATTTTTGTATAGTTTCCATTCTTACGACGGTATTCTCTTATTAGGATGTCCGTCTCCTTGTACAAAATCACTTCTTCAAGTTAATACAAAGTTATCTCTTTGAAAATGCAAAACATCTGTGTTTATTTTTCTGTTTTATTTGCAAAACGTCCAGTGATTATTTTTGAACATATGCATTTGAATGTCATTACCTCTTACAAATATACGCATAAAAAAATAGAAAGACAGTTACTAATGACTTTAAGAAACATGACAATATCTAAGAGCCATCACAAAATCCCCACAAACATTTTCTCCCGCAAATACCTTCTCCAGCAGGTACAGAGACAAAGACATCCTACTACAAGGTCACTTCCATATCCTCGGTATGAAACCTAATGGTGTCAGGTTCTCATATCCCCGACGGAGCAAGAATCTCCAACTACTGTTCAGACATCAAAAGATTCCCCAATGAAGTCACCCAAAGCTTCTCAGGATTCCCTAACAGGATTTCAACAAAATCCCCAAGCCATTCACGGAGTTTACCTTCCCAAACAAAGTTTATTTATATAACAACGGAAGCCCGTCTCCCAACATTTCAACTTCAACAAATTGGAAGGCCTACATTCTTCCCCCCAACAACAATTAGGGATTTATTTTCCCTAATTCAACAACCCTGCAATAGAACAATTGATATGTTCATACATTGCATTCATACATCATTTTACAAACATCATAGCATATGCGACACAAATGCATATATCACAATCTCATTTATTTTTAGAGCATCATGCAATTCATACATCATGACATTGTATGAAACTGATTTTACCTTTTCAAGTTAAATTAGAAGACATACAAACGTTATCAATTTATACAGCAGGTCAAAGATTAATTCCCAAAACCAGACGGGAAAACTATCTACATGACCAAATGGTATGAACTCCCGAAGCATGATGGGTTTACCAATAAATACAGCAGGCCACAGATTAATGCTCGAAATCATACGGGGAAACTATCTATGTGACCGACATTTTCTAGTTTTGGATTAATACCTGAAACAAGACAGGACAACTAACTATGGACGACCGACTGTAGATTAATACCTATAACAAGCCAGTAAAACTATCTACATGAGCAGACTGAAGATTAATACCTGTAACAAGCCAGGAAAACTATCTTTCTTTCTAAGGTCAGAGATTAATACCTGAAACCAGACGGGGAAACTATCTATGTGACCAACAAAAATAAGTTCCAGATTAATACCTGTAACAAGCTAGGACAACTATCTGTGGACGATTGATTGTAGATTAATACCTGACCCCAAACAGGAAAACTATCTACATAAGCATATTGAAGATTAATACCCGAAACAAGCCGAGAAAACTATCTTTCTTTCTCTGAGGTTAGAGATTAATACGTGAAACCAGACATGACAACTATCTCAACAACCGAAAAAAACAAGTTCCAGATTAATACCTGAAACAAGACAAGACAACTATTTATGAACGATCGATTGTAGATTAATACCTGGAACCAGACAGGAAAACTATCTACACGACCAGATGAAGCAATCTTACACGGGTTCCTTCTCATGATCTCCTGATGCAGTCTAACACGGACTCATCCTGAAGCAATTTTACACGGGTTCTTTCTCATCATCTAGATGCAATCTCACACTGACTCGTCCTGAAGCAGCCCCATACAAGATCCTTCTCATATATCTGCAGATGAAGTCTAACACTGACTCATCCTGAAACAGCCATACACAGGCTCTTTCTAATACATTTTAAATAGCAGTTAATTTCATTCTCCCCAGTAAATTATTGTGAAGCATGGATTTCGAATAGAAAAAAACAAACTTTTCTAGAGATAATTTCTCAGTATAGCCTTGGACAACTGAAATTCCTAGACTCTATTCCCTAGAGTTTTCCTCAAGCAGGAGAACAACAAAAATCAATATTCCCCAGAGGACTCCTCCTCAGACAACAGGAACAGGGATCCCCATAAAGAGACCTCTTATGAAGTCAGCACCTACCCTGGATGGTATCTTTAAGCCCATCTCCGACAACTCTTAGTCATCGTCTCTAAAAGGCATATGTAAGCCCATTCCCAACATCATCCACCATCAGTGTTATTTCATGTGAGTGCAAATTTCTGGGCACTCAAGTGTCAAATCATCTTCCACCTTCAGATCATGAAAGGCAAACAAGCCAATCTAAATCTTCAGGTTTAAGAAGATTGAACATGGGCAGCTATTGTACCCTAAAATCTGCCTTCTCATGTTCCCCAAAGTTTGCTCTTACATGGGTGGTTACAAACACTAGCCTAAAGAAAATGAATTTTTTTTTAATGATGTTTAAGTATCCTTCGATTGGAATGTCAATAATATCCTTCGATTGGTAGGTGAACAAAAGGGTCTTCGATTGGCACGTCAGAAATATCCTTCGATTGGCATCTGGACAAGGAGTTTCGACTGGGCTTTTAAAACCCTTCGAGCGATGTTTGTCTCATAAGCTTTGATTGGGCATCTAAAACCCTTCGACCAAGCATTGGCCCATCAACTTCGATTGCACGTTGGTTCCCCTTCGAGCAAGCCTTGGTCCAAGTTTCATTTAGACAGGAACCCCCTACAAATTTGCTTCGATTCACCAGTAGTCCTACATACGAGCTTCGATTGGGCGCTGGGTCTCCTTCGATCAAGCTTAGTTCATAAAGCTTGCACTGGGCAAAATACCCCCTTCAGCTTGCCATCAACACACAAAGGTCTTTACATGCAACCTTCGACTCACTAGGCAAAAGCATCTTCATGCTTGCCTAGGATTCACTAAGTCAAAGGGCTTCCTTCAACTGGCCTTCGATTCACAAAAAAAATTCCCCTTTCGACTTGTCTTCAGCACACAAGGAAAAAGGCTTATTTCTACTTGCTTTTTATGCACAAGACCAAGACCCCTCAATACAGTTTTTGCACTATGACACACAATATGACCCCTTCGAAAGAGAACTCCAAAGGTCCATTCGAAAGACACACATTGGTGGCCCATTCAAAGAAGGCACAAGGAATACATATGAGCTATTCTAAAGGCACACAAAAGGGCCATTCAAAGGATATACCTGTGGTCCATTCAAATGAGATAACTCTGGGCCAATCGAAGCGCAAGGATAAGGTGTACTTCGAAGGCATGTTAACAAAGTGTCCTTCGACTGGCATATCAGATCAATATGTCTTTAGATAAGTGTTGTAACCCCAAATTTTCCCTCCCATTTTACTCAACATATGCTCATTAAGACCCTCAACCTGCTCAAGGATGCTCAAGAGTTGACCAGACAAACTCTCTCCTAAAGCAATGAACCTCCAACTTGGGTTTCCATTTTCATCAAGATGGGTGAGCTCCAAAGGCCTAATATGCTCTCCATAGTCCTAATATGTACTCCAGATCATCCGCGCCAAGTTTTATGCCTTGCACAAGAAGTTTGCTCAGTCAAAATGCTCAGATGCTTGAGAATTGACTATATTAGGCCAAAAGTCAACTGTGATCCACATGCAGTCAAACTTCAAGATTTTTGGTCAACATCAACATTATGAAGTGATATCCATCATTTGATCAAGGGTTGATCATGATTCCTCAAGGAATGCTCCTAATTCATCAAAACTCAAAAGTTGCTAAATTAGGGTTTCTTAGGAAAAGTCAACCAAACTTTGACTAAGCATAAATTTCTCATACTTAATTAGAAATTTCTCATACAAGGCTCATTTTGAAGAGAATCTAATTTCCCACAACTCATATTCAGCCCTCAAGTTCAAAAAGTGCACTCATAAAAAGATATGAATTTCTACATTATAGGTCCTTTTGAAAAGTCAATAAAAACACCTTTTGGGTCAAAGCTTCTTACATGAATATGGAAGACCCAGTTGATATGAAACCAAAAGGGTTATGTAAGGGACATCCTACGTTTTCTAAAAATTCCAAGAACACCTCTCTAGGGTTAAAATTGGAAGAGTTATGCATTGTCAAAGTTGACCAATTTTGGAAAATTGCCAAAAGTCAAATGTGCTCAAAAATGTTTTTTTTTGCCAAAAGGGGCCTAGCATTTCAGGATTGTATCTTGTTAAGGACATGGTCCACGATCCAAATCAGCAACCATATATTATTTGATCTATTTATTTATTTTATTTTGATTTTTATCTATTAAAAATCACATTAAATCAAATAAATGACAAAAAATATGAAAGATTGATTTTTTGATCTGATTTTGGTGAGAATCAAATCTACTTAAGTTGGCCAAATCAGATCAAAACGAATCAAGGCAATTTGAGGCAAAAACAACATGATTTGGATGGTTATGGAAAGATATCATATGGCAATAAAATCACATTCAATCTCCATAATTCTAAAGGATTCATGTCGTTTTTGTTACCCTAATTGATCATACTACATATAATGAACAAAAACAAGGCAAGAGGACAAGGTTTGCAGTCGTGAAAACAAAGAAAGAAAACACAATTTTTGGCAAAAAAGTGGTGGATCGTTTTCTCAAATAGAGGGTGATTCAAGACATTCCAAGGCTTCCAATCACTTCCTGGACGTCTCCTGAAGCTAGCACGATCCATTTCAAGCCTTCTCAAGCCCATAATCGCGCCTAGTAAACTCACGGTTTGCACATATAAGCTTGACTTTGATTTTACAATTTACGCATGACTAACTACTTTTAAGCCAAGCATTGTACTTGTATCATCATTTGGAATGTTTTGGTTTATTAAATTTTTCATTTTGATGCTTATCTGGATGATTGCCATGGCTAGGGTTTAAGAAGTCGTTTTAGGGCTTCTCTGTACAGGTAAAATTAGGCCAAGAAAAGGATGCCATGATGCTCGTAGGATTAAGATGAATTGATCCATGTACTCACTTTTAATTTATCATGTGTTGTATGATTTTTTGAAGCTTGCAGGGCTATAGCTATGGAGTATTGTCCGTAGGTAAAAGCTTGAAACCTAAGATGACAGACAGGGAAGAAGATGATGAGTTGTCACCATTCCATTAGTCCGTTTGAATAATCGCGCGTTTTTTCATTATTTTCAGCCCATCCACTTTGTTTTACATATTATGATTTAATGTTATTATTATAACAACTAACCAACGCATTGCAGATGGCAGGGGTAGGAACGTGTGAAGCAAGGGACCTGGGTTCGATCCCAGGCCCAAACATTTTCTTATTTTCTGACCATTTAAACGCAGATCCAGCGTGCCTATAAACTTAACGGCCATCGTGTACCCCCAGATCTTAGACCTGAGATCCATCATCAGACCAAATCTCACGTTCCAACGTTGAGGGACTACCATGCATCATCAGAGGAGAGAAACACAGGATCTGGCGCAGGATTGGGCTCAGTGTGCATGGGCCTAACAGAAAATCAGAAACACCCCCCTGGGTTGCTTATGCAGGCCCAATTTGACTCTTTTTTTATTTTTTATTCTTTTCTTATTATTTTCTAATTATGTTTTTTTAAATTACTCAAAAAATTATGTTTTTTTATTTAATCAAAAAAATCATAAAAAATATCAAAATCATTTTTTCATAAAAAATATTTAATTAATTAATTAGTTTAATTAAATTTAGGCAATTTAATTCTCTTTTTTATTATAATTTAAAATAATTAGAATTAGGGTTAATTTTGTACTTAACCTAATTTTTTCCTCAAAAACAACATAAATATTTTCTCAAATTAGATTTTTAGGTCGTCTAATTATTTCTCGCATTTAATTTGCCGTGCACTTTTAATTTTCCTTTTTTATTATTATTTGTAACTGCTCCGAGTTTGTAAAAGATTTAAATAAGGTTTTAATTCCGCATTTTATTTTCAGTCAAAAATAATTATGTATCTGCCCAAAGCCATGTAATAATTAGGACTCTAACTTCTCGCATTTTAAATTTCCGCAAACTATAAACTGCTTAGATGTATGTATAGGATTGTATGGAAAGAAGAATTAAAATTAAAACAACAGAAAAACCTAATTGTGCAAAGATAATTAATTGAAAAAATACACTTGCACATGCTCACTCCTAGGGTTTACTCCACTTCGGTTGCCTTCGGTAAACGGTCATGAAGTATAGGAAATGTTAGGGGTTGTCCTCTAGTCTCAAAAGATCTAAAATTACCCATTCATATGTTGCCTCGGAAAAAGATCTTTAAGGCTTTAGGAGGATTACTAACATTTCCTAACATTTCTTTTGTGATCGTATTTGTCCCTTCAAACGTCCTTTAAAACTCTAACGACGCTGCTACCTATTCCTTAATAATAGGATAGTGCTGTCTAAAGGAAAACAAACAGACTTTTTTTGAGTAGGTAGATTAGTTCCTAGGTACTTGCTCAAACAAAACTTTTTAGACAAACACTTTTCAAAACAATTTTCAAAACAACTTCGTCACACTCTTGAGGACTGATATAAGGGTTATCACGAAGTAAAAGTTTATCAAAACAAGCACGCACAAGCAATTTTAAAAATGAGCAAAGTACTTAAGAGCCCGTGGAAAACCACGGATAGAAAGGGTGATAACACCTTCCCTTTCTATAATCTACCCCCCCGTACTCAAAAACATTCTCAAAAAAGGTTTTTTCTGTTCTTTTTCCTTTCCCTTAGTTGGATGAAATAAAAGTTGGTGGCGACTCTTGTTAACCGCGACATTTGCGAACAAAAAAATGCAAACTAGTATAACAGTCGGTTCTGCCACCGTATCACAGAACTGGCGACTCTGTTGGGGACTTATGAAATAAGTGGGGTATACCTTAGTATCTAGGTCATTTAATTGCTTCTCTTGCTTGTCTTGATTGCTTTACTTTTAAGGGATTGTTGGGGTTACATAGATCCTATACCCAGATCTGGGGATATCTTTTAGGTAAGTAGCAATAAACTGTGACGGAACTGTGCGGGGTATACTAACAAGGTTAAAGTAATAGCTACGTTGATATGGTACTTTGGTTGGTACCGGTAACCGTTGAGTCAATCAGGGAGAGTACGAGGCCGCCGCGTGGTGTCGTGAAGCATGCAACTGACCTTAGAACCTTTAATTTCACAACTTGGCCAGTAGGATGTAGTGAGATAGCCGACTTTAGTGTATTCCCAAGGTCGACAGATACTCGATGCTACACTCGTTGAGGTTTGACTCTTGAGTTTTGTTTGGTTGCGAGTCAATCTCCTATTGAACGAAGTTGGGGGAAAGATCGGTGATATTGAGATCCCTTAGACCCCGATTACTATTTATAGGACAGGTTGAACCAATCAAACTTCAAGAGGGTATGACCTTAAAACTCATGCAAGCCTTAAACCTAAGGACTTGGTGTGACTTGTTTGTTGTTTGCTATACCTGTGATTTTCTAACATAATCATAACATCATAAGCATGGCATATCATGACTAACCATTTTAAGGATTTCCTAGGGCTCATTTTTGCCTTGTCTTGTAGGACATGGCGTCCACCCGTAGGAACACTATACAAATTAACCTGGTGAAAATGTCTCTCCAATTAAAGGACCTGGAATTAAGGGTTCTTGAAAGTTCTCATTTCACTAAAAAGCATGGTCATTTGCTCAATTTGGTCACTACAAAACCTGATGAAGAATTATTAAAAGTACTATTTCAGTTATTTGATCTTGTGCACCATTGTTTCACCTTCCCAGATTACTAGCTAGTACCTACTATGGAGGAATTTTCTCAGTTGTTGGGGGTACCTATTCTTGATCAGTTACCTTTCAACGGTACAGAAGAACATCCAAAGCCTGAAGAGATTGCTAGAGCTCTGTCTTTATAACGGTATGACATAGTGACAAATTGGGAGACTAAAGGGAGTGTCCAAGGAATTCCGGTTAAGTTTCTATTCGAGAAGGCTTACCATTTTTAGGATAATTTAGATTTACAAGATTTCGAAGAGGTGCTGGCACTTCTCGTTTACGAGATGGTACTTTTCCCTAATGCGGATCAACTCGTAGATGTGAGCATTATTAAGGTTTTTCTGTCTCATAATCCAGTGCCTACATTACTCGGGGATATTCTGCACTCTCTGCATGCTCTCACTCTAAAGAGAAGGGGGGACCTCCTGTGTTGCACTCCTCTATTGGCTAGGTGGTTTATTTTGCACCTACCCAGGTCTATTTTGAAAAATGAACATCGTTTGAAATGGTCTCGTAGGCTGATGTCCCTTAAGCATTCATACATTCACTGGTGTTCATGGTTCTTGGAAGATGTTACCATCATCGATCGCTGTGGTGAATTCCCTAATGTCCCTCTCTTAGGCATTAGGGGAGGAATCACTTACAACCCTTGTTTGGCACTGCGTCAGTTTGGTTATGCGAGAAGAGATGGTCCTCACGACACGCTTATCCAAGGAATCACCTTTAACTATGAGAATGATGCTCAGGGGTACCGTAGAAGGTTCATAAAAGCTTGGGGCATGGTGCATAAAATTTGTAGCAAGACTCTAGGCCACAAGAATTCCATTCCTCTTGAGCCTTATCTCCGGTGGGTACGAGCTTGCGCCTAAAGTCTCATGATGCCTTACCCTACGGTCCTACCAGTAACTCTAGATCCAACTATTGAAGGAGATACTACTTCACTTGGTTATCATCCTGACATGCCAACCGATCATGAAGAGTTACAGAAGTCCTGGGTTCAACTCAAAGAGGAGCGGGACACGTTTGAAGCTCAGTTCTATGCTAGCGAGAAGAAGGTCTTGGAGCTCACTAGGCTACTTCATGAAGAAAGGAACATAAACACCTATATTACACCAAAAAGGATGCGCTCCTGGGAGACCTAGTTTCTTTTTTGCTTTAAGTTTTGTTTTGTTTAATTGTAAGCCTAAAAGGCATTCTTTGTAACAATTCTAACTTATTAATGCAATTAACGTGTGTTTCTTTTGGTTAAAAAAATATGAGCTGAAGAAGTGAAAAACACAAGAAGGGGGGGTTGAATTGTAAAACTGAAAATCAATGCAATGAACAAGATATTTTTATCCTGGTTCGTTTGATCTCAAACTACTCCAGTCCACCCGTCAAGGTGATTTCGCCTCTCTCCAACGAGGTCTTAATCCACTATATTCAACTGAATATTACAAACTGCTTTAACAACTGCTAAAGCCTTCTTGATGCAAACCACAACCCGGTTTGTCAAGGAAACACTTTCTTACAAAGAAGATAAATCTAGGTGTGTGAATGTTTTCTACAAAACTGTATCACAACTGTGATGTATACACAACTTAAGCTTATGAAACTAGATTGCTAAACAATGATTGAGTAAGGAGATATGTAGCGTTTAGCAAACTGAGAGAAGGAAGATTATGATTAGCTTTTAGGCGTGTAAAATGTTGGAGAGCATTAGCCAATTCAATCTTCATATTCTTGTTTATATAGCACTGAGATTGTTGAACGTTGGAGCAATATTCTTGATTCAATGCTAATAACAAACTTTCCTTATCAAGCAGATCTTGTCTGGAATGAGGCCGTTGGTAATAATACGCTTTCAATGCACAGTATCGTTGCTTACTTAATGCATGTTCTGGCTTGGCTCATTCTGACTCTGCTTAACTGCTGATGAACTGTTGTTTTCTTTATCAGAGTGTTGAGCGCAGTTCTGTTCATCAAGCTTCAGCGTACACGTGAGTTAATCTTCTGATTCTGGTATTCTGATAGCAACTTCTGATGCTGATGTCAAGAACCAATATTCTGATGCTGATTAAGTGTGCTCTTGCTGATACCTATCAGAGTTTCTGCAAAGCAGAACGTAATATTTTTAGGTAGCAAATAGTTCATACATGAATGATATAAATAATATATCATTTCATTTTGTTATCATCAAAACTTAAACATAGGGTAGTAGATTCAAACTTTGTTCTAACAATCTCCCCCTTTTTGATGATGACAAAAACTAGATATTTTTTAATTGAAAATAACTTGAAAAAGTATCAGAGGTAACTAAATGATAAGATGTATCAGAGTAAGAGGTTATCAAAGATAAGGGATAAGAGTTGAGAGATACTCCCCCTGAGTTTATTGCTTCCCTTTTTAATTCCAAGAGTTCTTCAGGATCAGATTTTTATTGCCTTTCTTTGAACATCAGATTCTCAGAGTTTTGACTATCAGAAGCTTTAGATCAGCATATCAGAGCAGAGCTTTAGATAAGTGTATCAGAGCTTTTCTTGTCAGAGCTTTGCTTTGGGTCAGAGTATCAGAGCTTTAATCTTCAGAGTATCATGGAGCTTTCTTGTACCTGTAGACTTAAGCAAAACAGAAAACATATTCAAGTATATCAGAGTTAGAATGTTCGAGAATTTCTGTCTTAGTAATCCGTTATTATTTAAAATATCATTCTTGTTCTCCCCCTTTTTGTCAGCAATCAAAAAGTGTAAGTGATGTGCTAAAAACATTTAAGGCAGAAAAACTTGTCATATTAAAAGGTTCAGAATCAAACAAAACAGTACAACAGATAATCAAAGAAAACATGAAAAAGACATGAATGAAAAAACTAAGGTTGGGGAGGAAAGCGTGTGAACAGGTTCTCCAGCATGGCTTTGATCTGATCAGCAGTCTCATTCTGCTTGTGTACCATGCTGACAACTGTGTCTATCTTGCTATCCTGCACATCCATCCTTTCTTTCATCTTCTGGTCATTTTCATCCATCCTTTGCTGCAGACGCATGTCATTCAGCTTCAGCTCTTCCAGAGTCTGCCTGTCCAAGGCAGCTTGAGAAACATCAGAAGCAGGGAGCTTCTGAGAGCTTTCTGCAACATCTTCTGCTTGACTTGCTTCAGCTTGAATAGTCTTGTCTTCTTCTGGTTGCACCTTTGAAGCTAGCTGTTTCTCAGACCATGGCTCACTATCCAGAGGGAGCACGTCTTCCTATGGCAGCTGACTTTCAACTTCCTTCAGCAGCTTGCTGAAGTTCTGTTGTGCCTGCTCATAGTTGATATCCTGCAACTTGAGGGCTTCAGCACGTACCCAAATTCTGAATTATGACCAGAGCTGGTCAGAGGCAGCTGAGTCAATCATTCCAGGACAGACTTGCTTCAAAGAAGCAATCCACTGCTGCAAACCTGTTTCAAAATTCATAATACCAGAGCCAACATCTGGTTGTTTCGGTTTTGGAATGGCTATTTTATTTTTCAGATCAGCAAGACGGTCAAGGATTGTTAAGTCTATGAAGGTCCTGCTGGGGTTTTCGGTGGTTTGCTTGGGAGCTGTTTATTTTGGAGATGGAGTGGGAGAATCAGAAATTATGATTGGACTGTTTGGGGTTTTGGGAGTATTTGGTGGTGTAGATTCTGGTGAGGATGGCAACTGGGCCATTGTGACTGTTGTTCCACATGGCAGCTGGATTTCCAGAGGTGATGGTTGAGGTGAATGAGGTTCAGAAGGTGGAGGAGTTGGAGTTTCAGAGTGATGAAACTCAGGTTGAGGCGATGGTGGATGAATTTCTGGTTGAGGAGAGGGAGACGAAATTGCTGGTTGTGGAGAAGTTGTTGGAATTTCTGGTTGTTCAGGGATAAGAGGTTCTTCTGGAATGGATGAGAGAGGTTGTTGTTGTTCTGGTTCTTCAGCAGCTTGCTGTTGTTCTAGTTGTGGAGAAGGGACAATTTGTGGTTCAGAGTTTGGATTAATGGAGGAGTGATCAGAAGTGTGTTGATCAATGTCAGACAGCACTTTGTCAATTGTTGATGTTGTTGAGATTGTTGGTTTGGGATGTTTGGTTCGGGGTCTTCTGAGTTGAAGTGCCTCAGAAGGGTCATCTTCTGGTTCAGTTTCATCTATTGTTGGGATGGGGATTGAGATTCTATGAGAGGTTGGAGGTGGAATTGATGCTGGAATAGTAGAAGAATTTAAAACAGAAGCAGCAGATAAATTACCTCTTTTCTTGGGTGTCTGCTGGGATGATCCTTCTGAAGGTGCCTTCCTTTTCTTCGTCTTCTTCAGAGTCACTTCTGGTTGAGGTTGGTGCAGATCTTTGATCTTCAGATTGGGATCTGTACCATCAGCTTTGCACGCGTCCAGATATCTGAGAACTACCACTGGCTTGGATTCTATCTCAGAGAATAAAGGAAAGTCACTCAGTGGGACTCTTCTGCTGGTGATATCAGCAATAGGAGTAGCGCTGGGTTCCTTTTTGATATTCTCTATCAACTTCATTTTCTTCAAGTTCTTCGCGTTCAGAGGCTTCCCAACCGTTGGTTCAATGGTGCTTAACTCTTGAGCTTCTATCAGATGCTCTATCAGCCTATTCTCAGTCAGAATATTTGATATCAACCTTCCAAAGGGTATCCAATCCCTCTTTGTTCTTTCTTCTTCCCTGGTTTCCTTCACGCTTGTTCTGAGGTGATTGAACAAAAGATGAGCCAAGTTGATTTTTACCTTCTGATTGATAAAGTAGATTAGAAATTGCTGATCTACATTTATGTAATCAGGGGAACTAGTTGGCTTCCTATGGTTAAAGCACCCCAGAATTATCTTTGCCCAAACTCTGTGATGATCCTTCAGATCTTTGATTTTGCTGCTGGGTACCCCATGGGTGAAAATCCTTTCTGCTATGACGCCCACGTCAGCACATCTCTCAGCCATATCAATACAGCGGACGCCACCACCACTGTAACCAATTAACCTTGCTATGTGATCCTCAGTGATCACAATCTTCTTCCCCATAATGTAGGAGGTGACTTGATGCGTTGAAGCCGTTGCATGAATCCATAACTCCTTGACTAACATAGGGAATGTTGGTCCAACCAACCTGTCAAAATACCTTTCCCATTTCTGTGCCCTAACTTCTTCTGTTAAATCAAAACCGTTTTCCTTCAGACTTCCAAAATCAATGATCAATTCAGATAACACTTCAAGATTCTTCACATGAGTGAGGAGTGTTCTGAATGGCACTTGATACTGTTCAGATGATGCTTTCTTCTGAGAACCTGCAGAAGCACTGCTGGAGGTTGCCATGTTCACACTTAGGGATTTTTGAGAAAAACTGAGAAAAAGAGTTTGAGAGAGACGAACACAGAAAAATGCAGAGAATGCTTGAGAAATAGTGAGAAACTGTAAAAGATTGAAGTGAGAGGTTTAACGTGTTTAAATAGGGTTCAGAATATTTTGAAATTGTAAACGTTTTTAATAAAGAGGAATAAAATCATGATTACGTTTTAAAAACATGATTACTTTCATTTAATGCTTGCTGATTTTGGGGGATTTGAGAAAGATACTTAAAACGGTTACCAGACATGTGTCTTAATGCACCCAATCAGCGTTTTGCCTTCTCAGAAGCGTGCACGCGTTCTGCTTCAGAGATTTGCTGATGATTGGATGACACTTGTTTGATGTGGTGATCAGCACGTCTGTCTTTGAGCTTAGACTCTCAGATCTTTAGACTTGCATCTGATACAATCTGCATGTTCTATCTTTCTGAAAAGAGATTGATCAGAAGTTCACAGTAAAACAAATACATTCTGAAGATAAATATATGGAATTAAAACATTTTCACTCTGGGCAGATTTTCATGCTGAGATGTTTCAGAATGAAATTAAACCTATCTTCAGAAAGGGGTTTAGTGAAGCTATCAGCCCATTGATGGTCTGTATCTATAAATTTTAAATTCAAAATTCCTTTCTGAATATAGTCCCTAATGAAGTGATGTTTTATTTCTATATGCCTAGTTCTAGAATGTAAAATAGGATTCTTACTTAAGCAAATAGCATAAGTATTATCACAGAGTATAGGAATGTTACTCTCAAAAATCTGAAAGTCTTCAAGCTGACTTTTCATTCAGAGCATTTGTGTGCTACATCCTGTTGCTGCTATGTACTCGGCTTCTGTTGTTGATAGCGCAATTGTTGATTGCCTTTTGCTGGACCAAGAGATCAGATTTTCTCCCAGAAACTGGCAGCTTCCAGAAGTACTTTTACGCTCCACTCTGTCTCCAGCAAAGTCAGCATCGCAGTAGCCTACTAAACTGTAATCACTAGATTTTCTATAAAACAAACCCAAATTAGTAGTACCTTTCAGATACTTGAAAATTCGCTTAACAACTGTTAAGTGAGATTCTCTAGGATCTGATTGGAATCTAGCACAAATACAAACGCTGAATAATATATCAGGTCTTGAAGCAGTCAGATAAAGGAGAGAACCAATCATACCTCTGTAGACTTTCTGTTCTACATTTTTTCTTACCTCTTCTCTTTCCAGAATGCACGTGGGATGCATTGGAATCTTTGATGGCTTACATTCTGAGAGGTCAAATTTCTTCAGAAGATCTCTGATGTATTTGCTCTGATGAATGTAAGTTCCCTCTGGAGTTTGATTGATCTGAATTCCTAGAAAGAATTTCAGTTCCCCCATGAGGCTCATCTCAAATTCTGCCTGCATACACTTAGCAAATTTTCTTCCAAGAGAAGGATTAGTAGAACCAAAAATAATATCATCAACGTAAATTTGACAGACTAAGATGTCATTCTTAACTGATTTACAGAATAAGGTAGTGTCCACCTTCCCTCTAGTGAATTCATTTTCTAATAGAAAGTTACTTAGCCTTTCATACCAAGCTCTGGGAGCTTGTTTCAGACCATATAGTGACTTCTTTAGTTTGAAAACATGTTCTGGATGTTTTGTATTTTCAAAACCAGGGGGTTGGTGCACATAAACCTCTTCTTCTATATAACCGTTTAAGAATGCACTCTTGACATCCATCTGATACAGAGTGATGCCTCTATTAACAGCAAATGAAATTAAAAGTCTGATAGATTCTAACTTGGCGACTGGGGCAAAGGTTTTTGTATAGTCTATCCCCTCTTGCTGACTATAACCTTGTGCAACCAGTCGTGCCTTGTTTCTGATGACTTCACCTTGTTCATTTAGTTTGTTTCTGAACACCCATCTTGTTCCAATGACGTTGAATCCTTTTGGTCTGGGAACAAGATCCCATACGTCATTTCTGGTGAATTGATTCAGCTCTTCTTGCATTGCCAGAATCCAATCATTATCCAGAAGTGCTTCATCAATAGAAGAAGGTTCAATCAGAGACACAAGTCCCATGAGGGTTTCTTCAGAGTTTCTGAAGCTTGCTCTTGTTCTGATTGGATCTTCCTTTCTTCCTAAGATAGTCTCTTCTGGGTTATCCAAGCTGCTTCTAGGTAATCTCTTCTGAGGTTGATCAGCAGCTGTTGTAGGATTACTAGCAGTGCTCCTTTCAGACGTTGAAGGAGTGTATGTGCTGAGAGCTTCTGATGACTTGTCTTCAGAACCTGTAAATTCAATTTCCATACCTGCAAAAACTTCATTCTGCTTTGACTTTTCAGAGTCAAGCTTATCATCAAAACGAACACTGATTGATTCTTCCACAATTTGTGTTTCTGTATTGTATACTCTGTACCCTCTTGAGCGTTCAGAGTATCCTAACATAATACACTTCTGTGCTTTAGAGTTAAACTTGTTCAAATAATTCTTTGTATTTAACATAAAACAGGTACATCCAAATGGATGAAAATATGAAATGTTGGGCTTTCTGTTCTTCCACAATTCATATGGAGTCTTTTCCAGAATAGGTCTTATTGAGATTCTATTCTGAATGTAGCACGATGTGTTTATCGCCTCTGCCCAGAAGATCTTAGCAACGTTTGTCTCATTGATCATGGTTCTGGCCATTTCTTGCAATGTTCTGTTCTTTCATTCTACAACTCCATTTTGTTGGGGAGTTCTAGGACAAGAGAAATCATGCAGAATGCCTCTGTCATTAAAGAATGACTCAAAATCTTTGTTTTCAAATTCTCCACCATGATCACTTCTGACTTTAACGATTCTAAGATCCTTTTCATTCTGAACTTGGTTACAGAAGGTAACAAACACAGAATGTGACTCGTCCTTGTGTCTTAAGAACTTTACCCATGTCCATCTGCTATAGTCATCTATGATTACTAACCCATACTTCTTGCCACTGACTGAAGCAGTTTTAACTGGTCCAAATAAGTCAATGTGCAGAAGTTCTAATGGCTTAGAGGTAGAAACAACATTTTTAGATTTAAAAGAAGGTTTTGCAAACTTGACTTTCTGACATGCTTCACACAGAGCATCTGAATTGAACTTCAAATTAGGAAGTCCTCTGACCAGATTGAGTTTGTTAATCTGAGATATTCTTCTCATACTAACATGCCCCAATCTTCTGTGCCAGATCCACTGCTCGTTGTTGACAGACAGAAGGCACTTTACATTCTGACTTTTTAGTTCAGAAAGTTTGATTTTGTAAATGTTGTTTTTCCTCTTACCATTAAACAGGATAGTCCCATCTTTCTGACTAACAGCTTTATATGATTTTTGATTAAAGATTATATCATAACCGTTATCACTTAATTGACTTATGGATAACAGATTATGCATTAATCCATCTACTAGCAGAACATTATTAATAAAGGGAAGATTTCCATTACCTACAGTTCCAGAGCCAATTATCTTTCCCCTCTGATTGCCTCCAAAGCCAACGTGGCCTCCAGGCTTAAGTTCCAGGCTTTGGAACATATGCCTTCTTCCCGTCATGTGTCGCGAGCAGCCAGAGTCCAGGTACCATGACTGGTATTTCCGACTTGCTGCTAAAGATATCTGCAACATGTATTATTTTATCCTTAGGTACCCAGATTTTCTTGGGTCCTGATTTGTTAGTTTTACCAAAACTCTGGTTGAATTTTGGTTTCACAGAGTACTTACTGCTAGTGTATTTAATATCATGTGTGTGACCATACACAAAATGTGAATTCAGAGGAGTGTGTTTAATGGTTAAGTTCATGACATTCTTTGGTGTAGGAACCTTACCTTGGTATCCTATTCCTTTCATGCCGTTTCTGCTAACTCCATAGATCATTGAAGCCATTTTGCTTCTATCTATGCTTTTAGCAAGGAACTTCTGGAAACTGTGATCATACTCATTGATGATCTCATCAGCGTTGCTGGGAGTTTCAGAAATTGGTTCCTTCTGAGAGTTTTGTAAAGTGTTTTCTAATTTTGAAATCTTATTCCTCAGCTCAGAATTCTCCAATTTGAGACTCTCAGTCTTATTAGAGTCACATTCAAGATTCCTTTTCAGGTCTCTGAATTTAACTCTAATTTGCTGATACCTTTCCAAGATTTCATTAAGGCTTTCAGCAAGTTCAGCCTTGGTAAAATTAACAGCAAAGTTAGGAAATACCTCTTCAGTGTCTGATTCAGAGTCTGATTCAGAAGCTTCACTATCTTCTGAAATGTTGGCCATGAGAGCTATGTTTGCCCTCTCATCATCTGATTCTGAGTCAGCTTCAGACGAGTCAGAGTCATCCCATGTAGCCATGAGACTTTTCTTCTTTTCTCTTCCAAACTTCTTTTTGGGCTTTTCCCTCTGAAGCTTTGGGCAGTCACTCTTGTAGTGTCCTTGCTCATTGCACTCATAGCAGATGATGTCCTTGGTGTTTGGCTTTTTGCTACTTGAGGAGCCTTCAGATCTTCTGTATCCAGAGGAAGAGTCTGTCCTTCTGTATCTAGAAGAGGACTCGTTCTGATCAGATCTTCTGGGATTCCTGAACTTCCTTTGCCTCTGCTTCCACAGTTGATTTACTCTTCTGGAGAGGAGGGAGAGTTCGTCTTCTTCTGATGAGGATCCATCAGATGTTTCTTCAACTGCCTGCAAGACTTTAGACTCAGATTTTTTGTTAGATTTTAATGCTAAAGGCTTACCTTGCTTCTGAGGCTCGTCAGCTTCTAGCTCTATCTCATGACTTCTGAGGGAGCTTATAAGTTCCTGCAGAGTGATTTTGTTGAGATCTTTTGCTAGCTTCAGAGCTGTAACCATTGGTCTCCACTTCTTGGGTAAACTTCTGATGATTTTCTTGACATGGTCAGCAGTAGAGTATCCTTTGTCCAGAACCTTGAGACCAGCTACCAGAATCTGGAATCTTGAGAACATTGTTTCAATGGATTCAGATTCTTCCATTTTCAACGCCTCGTACTTCTGAATGAGCGCCAGAGCTTTAGTTTCTTTGACCTGAACGTTGCCCTCATGCGTCATTCTGAGTGAGTCAAAAATGTTCTTTGCTGTGTCTCGGTGGGAGATCTTTTCATATTCAGTATAGGAGATGGCACTGAGAAGGATGGTTCTGGCCTTGTGGTGATTCTTGAAGTCACGCTTTTGTTGGTCAGACATTGTTTTTCTATCAATCTTCTGACCGCTTGCATTCACAGGGTGCGTGTATCCATCTGTCACCATATCCCACAGATCAGCATCATGTGCCAGAAAGAAGCTTTCAATTATGTCTTTCCAGTAATCAAAGTTTTCTCCATCAAAGACTGGAGGTTTGCCGCTGAATCTGTCTCTGTCCTCATGGTTGTCATTGCTGGTGTGAGAATAAGTTCCTGCCATTGTGTTTTTCTGACGCTGGATCTTGTACTGACACGGTTAAGTGTTTTAGCTCAGAACCAGGCGCTCTGATGCCAATTGAAGAAGTGAAAAACACAAGAAGGGGGGGTTGAATTGTAAAACTGAAAATCAATGCAATGAACAAGATATTTTTATCCTGGTTCGTTTGATCTCAAACTACTCCAGTCCACCCGTCAAGGTGATTTCGCCTCTCTCCAACGAGGTCTTAATCCACTATATTCAACTGAATATTACAAACTGCTTTAACAACTGCTAAAGCCTTCTTGATGCAAACCACAACCCGGTTTGTCAAGGAAACACTTTCTTACAAAGAAGATAAATCTAGGTGTGTGAATGTTTTCTACAAAACTGTATCACAACTGTGATGTATACACAACTTAAGCTTATGAAACTAGATTGCTAAACAATGATTGAGTAAGGAGATATGTAGCGTTTAGCAAACTGAGAGAAGGAAGATTATGATTAGCTTTTAGGCGTGTAAAATGTTGGAGAGCATTAGCCAATTCAATCTTCATATTCTTGTTTATATAGCACTGAGATTGTTGAACGTTGGAGCAATATTCTTGATTCAATGCTAATAACAAACTTTCCTTATCAAGCAGATCTTGTCTGGAATGAGGCCGTTGGTAATAATACGCTTTCAATGCACAGTACCGTTGCTTACTTAATGCATGTTCTGGCTTGGCTCATTCTGACTCTGCTTAACTGCTGATGAACTGTTGTTTTCTTTATCAGAGTGTTGAGCGCAGTTCTGTTCATCAAGCTTCAGCGTACACGTGAGTTAATCTTCTGATTCTGGTATTCTGATAGCAACTTCTGATGCTGATGTCAAGAACCAATATTCTGATGCTGATTAAGTGTGCTCTTGCTGATACCTATCAGAGTTTCTGCAAAGCAGAACGTAATATTTTTAGGTAGCAAATAGTTCATACATGAATCATATAAATAATATATCATTTCATTTTGTTATCATCAAAACTTAAACATAGGGTAGTAGATTCAAACTTTGTTCTAACATGAGCCTTTAAGAATTCTTGAAATCATTGCATACTCATCTCATTCATAGCATCGCATAAACAGGTACCATTACAGGTTTCTCATCTTCTTCGCTGTTTATTTCAGCAGAAATGTCTTACGAACAAAGCATCAAGGATCTTCAGGCACAGAATGCCCAGTTCCAACAGATGTTCATAAATCTGGCAAAAGGGCAAGAGGATATGAAGGCCCTCATCCTGAAGAAGAAGAAGAAAAAGAAGAAGGTCGCTGGTATTCTGAATATGGGCAGAAGGTTCAGGGGGGCGTTGAAGCAGCAAGTCGACCTGACCTCCTCATCCAAAGAAGGGGAAAATCAAGAAGAAGAGACAAGGGAAAAGGACCCCAGTCCTGAAGTTTATGACAACGATACAAACTATAATGATGAGCAGTATCCTCCTACTGAGGACAAATACAAGCAGTTGGAAGATCGTCTGAGTGTTATGGAAATCCAGAGGATACCCGGGTTAGATTTCAAAGAATTGGGATTGGTGTCGGGAGTGGTCATCCCACAGAAGTTCAAGGCTCTAATTTTTTCAAAGTATGATGGGGTGTCTTACCCAAAACTCCATATTCGCTCCTACGTCAGAAAGATCCAGCCCCACACCACTCATAGAAATCTGTAGGTTCACTTATTTCAAGACAGTCTGTTAGGGACTCAGCTTGAATGGTTCTACCATCTAGAGAGAGCCAATGTCCGAAATTGGGAAGATTTGGCTACTGCTTTTTATAAGCAATATCAATACAACGCCGATCTTGCTCATACTCGTACTCAACTCTAGAGTATGTCCATGGGTGCAAGTGAAGGCTTTAAGGACTATGCACATAAGTAGATAGACTTGGCTGGAAGAATTCAACCCCCGTTGTCTAATAGGGAGTTGGTCGATATGTTTCTGGGGACGCTATCTGGTCTATTCTTTAATCATTTGATTGGTAGCTCGTCAGTTGGTTTCACCGAGCTGATCCTAACTGGAGAGAGAGTAGAAGTTGGGATTCGGAGCGGTAAGATACAGAAGGATTCCTCTTCGAGTTCGGTAAAGAAGCCTTTTACTGGTAAGAAGGAAGCCAGTGCCATCGATAGCCTGAGAGGCCAAAGCAGAGCTGAACACCGGCAGACAGTAAGTGTCGTAATGATACCTAGGCTTGCAGTTTCTCCACAATGCAACAATCAACAAAGGGCGGAAATACCACAACGGCAGTTTACCCGGATCAACATGACATTGGCTTAAGTTCTACGCCATCTGCTGAGATCCAACTTGGAAACCTTGAAAGAGGCTCCCAAGAATTCGAACACCACATCTCCTTGATATAACCCAAATGATCGGTGTGCCTATCATTCTGAGAGTCCTGGCCACGATACCAATGGCTACTGGGCTATGAGAAATAAGGTACAAGATTTGATCGAACCCAAGGAGATTGAGTTCGATGCTCCGGAAAAGCCCAATGTCATAACTGCTCCCATGCCTAAGCACGGTCATGGAGTTAATGTTGTTAATACCGATCTATTTATGACCTTAGTAGATGAAGTTTCAACTCCTCTTATGATGGTTAAGAAGAATTTATTGTTGGCCGGTTTATTTTTGGGTTGTGGTGAAGGTTTCCACATGTGTTCCTTTCTACCTTCTGGTTTCCATTTGCTGAAGTCAGGTGTTCAGCGCCTGATGGACAACAAAGAAATTTTGTTCGAGAAAACTTTGATTCCCGTTGTTCCATTTGAAGACGTTGCTATTATAACCATTTCCGCCAATCCTTCCAAGGTCTCCTCGAGAAGACCTGTTAGGATTACATCTATTCCAAGAGTCGCTCTGCTAATAATCATCGTTCCTGGTCCTGTCCCGTATGCCTCGAACAAAGCTGTCCCCTAGAATTATGGTGCTGATGTGTACTATCATGGCATCAAACTAGATCTGAAAAATGAAGAGGCTGATCCTAATGTCAGTAACATTGTCGGGACCAGCAAGGTTACCTGAAGTGGAAGGGTTTTCTCTCCCGAGATTTCCTCGAAGACTGTCAATAGGCCTATTATTATTCCGTCTGCTACTCCTGTTGGTACATCAACTACTACTCCCGTGTTTACTCCAATTATCACTCCCGCCGTCGAGTCATCTGGGACCCGAGACAAAGAAGTTATAGGTGAGCCTTCCCGGACAGAGGCACCTAGAAAAATTGTCGTGGAAGCCTCTAAGCAAGAGATAGAGGAAATACTGAAAATAATCAAAAAGAGCGACTACAATATGGTCGAGTAGCTGGGCCAGACCCCCTCAAAGATATCCATGTTGTCCCTACTATTATGCTCCGAGGCCCATGCGAAGGCTATGATTGCATTCCTCAAGACTGCGCATGTGCCACAATAGACCTCAGCTGATCAATTCAAAGATTGTGTGGCCAGACCAACTGCTGACAATGGGTTGGGTTTTTCAGATGCAGACTTGACACCAAAGGGGAGGAAGCATAATGATGCTTTGAATGTCTCGATTGAATGCAGGGGCACCACTATGGATCATGTGCTGGTAGATATTGGGTCTTCGCTGAATGTTCTGCATAAGAAAGCATTGGATCGGTTGGACTGTGAGGGCTTAACCTTAAAGTCTAGTAACATTGTGGTGAGGGCTTTTGATGGGTCGAAGAGAATGGTGCATGGGGAAGTGGACATCCCCGTCAAAGTAGGTTCCCAGACTTTTGAGTCCACTTTCTATGTAATGGACATCCGGCCGTCATACTCTTGTTTGTTGGGTCGTCGTTGGATCCATGAAGATGGGGCAATTACTTCTACACTGCACCAAATGCTGAAGTATCAAGTAAAAGGGAAGATTGTCACTGTGCATGGTGAGGAGGAGTATATGGTGAGCCACCTTAATTCCTTCAGTTACATAGAGATGGACGGGGAATTCATAGAGACTCCTTTCCAGAACTTTGAAGAGGTTCCCTAGATCTTGGCATCGGCTGAAACTACTACCAACAAACCTCCTCTGAAGATGGCTTCTCTAAAAGACGCCAGATCCGTGGTTAAAGAAGGTGGGTATACCAATTGGGGACAACTCCTTGATTTTACTCACAAAACTGACAAGTTTGGTTTGGGCTTTACTTCAGGAGCTCAAAGGTCTGTTCGACGCGCTCGGGCTGGAGGACCTCCCCTATGCATCAGCTATCAGGGAATTAATGTCATTGAAGACAGCAAGGAAGACTCTGACATTGACAGCTGGATCTACCCAACTACCAACGGAGGACGGCTAGGGACTTTATACCAGTTTCTTTTATTCCGCAGTAATTGTCTTACTTGTTTTGAGATTTATAATAAACAATTTAAACTCTACAGCTTTGTGTCTTGCCTAAGGCATATTGGCTTTTTTTGTGAGGGCTATTATTTGTCATTTCATATATCATCAATAAAACATTGGACGTTCCTTGCATACAAATTTTGCGCTCTTTGTTTTTTTTATTTTCTATTTTCACTTTATCAAAACAGCTATGCTCTTACACACACTCACATATCATACTACAGATCCATATCCACTATGGATCCCATTGATAACAGCTCTACTACTGTCCGTTATGACTTCGAAAATCTAATCAACCAAGCCGAAGACGAAGGTGAGGATGATTGTAAGGTGCCTGGAGAACTTTCTAGACTATTACAGCAGGAAGAAAGGGCTATACAACCTCATGAAGAGCCAGTTGAGACAATAAACCTGGGCACGAAGATAGACAGAAAAGAAGTCAAGATCAGCGCAAATCTGGAAGTTAAGATCAAACAGCGGTTGATACAAATGTTGCACGACTATGTCAAGATCTTCGCATGGTCATATGAAGACATGCCAGGTTTAGACACTGATATTGTGGTTCATCGTCTACCGACCAAAAAAAGACTGTCCTCCGGTTAAACAAAAGGTCCGCTATATGCACCCTGAAATATCAGAGAAGATCAAGGCAGAAGTCATGAAGCAGTTCAACACAGGGTTCTTAGCTGTCACCTCCTATCCATAGTGGCTTGCTAACATCGTTCCGGTGCCTAAGAAAGATGGTAAGGTACGAATGTGCGTGGATTACAGAGATCTGAATAGGGCAAGCCCCAAGGATGACTTCCCACTTCCTCACATTGACATTCTGGTTGACAGCACCATGCAACATAAAATCTTCTCCTTCATGGATGGTTTCTCTGGCTACAACCAGATCAAGATGGCTCCTGAAGACATGGAGAAGACAACCTTCGTCACATAGTGGGGCACCTTCTGTTACAAGGTGATGCCTTTCGGGTTGAAGAATGCTGGGGCAACTTATCAGTGCGCCATGGTTTCTTTGTTCCACGATATGATTCATAACGAGATAGAAGTTTATGTTGATGACATGATAGCCAGGTCTCAAACTGAGGAAGAGCACCTTGATCATCTACAAAAGTTGTTCGACAGGTTAAAGATATACAAGCTGAGGTTGAATCCGAACAAGTGAACCTTCGGGGTAAGGTCTGGTAAACTTCTCGGTTTCATTGTCAGCGACAAAGGCATCCAAGTAGACCCTGCGAAGGTAAAAGCCATAAAAGAGATGCCGGCTCCCCGTACAGAGAAGGAATTTAGAGGTTTCTTGGGACGTCTGAATTACATCGCCAGGTTCATTTTACATCTGACTGCTACTTGTGAGCCAATCTTCAAGCTGCTGAAGAAAGATCAAGTGGTAAAGTGGAATGATGAATGCCAGACCGCTTTCGAAAGAATCAAGGAATACCTTCAAGAACCACCAATTTTGATGCCTCTGGTTGAAGGAAGACCTTTGATATTGTACTTAACAGTGCTAGACAATTCAATGGGGTGTGTACTGGGGAAGCATGACGAGTCTGGTCGAAAAGAGCACGCCATTTACTACCTTAGCAAAAAGTTTACCGACTGTGAGACCCGATACTCATTGCTCGAGAAAACTTGTTGCACTTTGGTGTGGGCTGCTCGCCGACTGAGACAATATATGCTAACTCACACTACCTTGTTGATATCAAAGATGGATCCGATCAAGTATATTTTCGAGAAGCCCGCTCTCTCCGGAAGGATAGCAAGGTGGAAAATGATCTTGACTGAGTACGAAATACAATATAAAACCCAAAAAGCAATTAAGGGAAGTGTATTGGAGGATCATTTGGCGCATCAGGACGTGGATGACTACCAGTCCATGAATTTCGAGTTCCCGGATGAGAATATCATGTTGGTAACTGAGTGCGAAGAACCTGGACCGGATGAAGGACCTGAGGAAGGATCCCGATGGTCTATTTATTTTTATGGAGCCTCGAATGCATTGGGTAATGGCATTGGCGCTGTAATTATATCTCCTGAGGGGTCTCATACTCCGTTCACTGCCCGATTATGTTTTAACTGCACCAACAATATGGCGGAGTATGAAGCGTGTATCATGGGTCTTCAAGCTGCTATTGACCTGAGGATTAAGTTCTTGAGTGTATTCGGAGATTCCTCTATGGTGATAAGTAATATCAAAGGCGAGTGGGATACGAAGCACCCGAATCTCATTCCTTACAAAGAGTATGTACTGACGTTGCTCCCACACTTTGAGGAAATAACCTTTGAACATTTCCCACGAGAAGAGAACTAGTTCGCGGACGCGCTAGCTACCATGTCTTCTATGTTCAAGGTTAGATGGGACAATGAAGCTCCCTAGATTACCATTGAGAGGTTGGATGTACCCGCACACTGCTGTGAGATCGACACCAAAGAAGTGGCAGACAAACCCTGGTTTCACGAGGTAAAGAGGTATCTTGAGGCTCAAGAATACCCCGAGGGGGCATCTGCTAATGATAAGAAGTTTCTGAGAAGGTTCACTACGAAGTTCTTTATTAGTAATGGAATCCTCAATAAGCGTAACCATGATTCAACCTTACTGCGGTGTGTAGACAAGAGCGAGGAAGAACGGATCATGGCAGAGTTACATGAAGGCACCTTCAGAACCCATTCTAGTGGACACACCATGGCGAAGAAAATCCTACGGGTAGGATATTACTGGTCCACTATGGAAGTCGATTGTTATCAGCACTCTCGAACCTATCATAAGTGCCAAGTCTATGCTGATAAGGTGCATGTGCCTCCAGTCCCTCTGAATGTTTTGACAGCTCCGTGGCCCTTTGCGATGTGGGGCATTGCCATGATTGGCAAGGTCAGACCTACTGTGTCTAACGGGTATCGTTTCATTCTGGTGGCTATTGATTATTTCACAAAGTGAGTTGAGGCTGCTTCCTTAGCTACAATAACCAAGAACATCGTAGCGCGGTTCATCCGACACAATATGATCTGTCGATATGGTGTACTAGAGAGAATTATTACTGACAATGGTACAAATCTCAATAACATAATGATCACCGAGCTCTGCAAACAGTTCAAGATATAGCATCACAACTCTTCTCCCTACCGGCCGAAGAGGAATGGGGCTGTTGAAGCAGCTAACAAGAACATCAAGAAGATTGTGCAGAAGATGACGGTGACATATAAAAACTGGCACGAGATGTTACCATTCGCTCTTCATGGGTACCGTACCTCAACACGGACGTCGACAAGGGCAACACCCTACTCTTTGGTGTATGGCATAGAGGCAGTCCTACCCATCGAAGTTCAGATACCCTCTCTCAGGATTATGAAGGATGCGGGTTTGAACAAAGACGACTGGATCCAAACCCGACTTGATCAGCTGAATCTAATCGATGAAAAGAGACTTACTGCTATCTGTCATGGTCAGACGTATCAAAAGCGAATGATCAAGGCTTTTAACAAGAAAGTCAGACGTCAAGAATATCAAGTCGGGGATCTAATGATCAAACGCATCATACTACCGCAAAGTGATCCCAGGGGAAAATGGACCCCCACGTATGAAGGGCCATTTGTGGTTAATAAAATTTTCTCGGGAGGAGCTATGATTCTAACCACTATGGATGGTGACGACCTTCCTCACCCCGTCAATGCAGACATAGTGAAAAGATACTACGCATGATCAAAGACCCGCTAGGTTGACTGGCCTAGGAAAAAATAAGGGCTTCCCGGTGAACCAAAAGGGTTCGGGCAAAAGTAAGGGGTGAAAATGAAAAAAAAACCTGTACACCCGGCAAGTCGAAAACCTGAAAAGGCGACATGGGCAAAAAAGGGTATCCCGGTGGACTGAAAACCCGAAAGGGCGGTCCAGGAAAAAAATTAGGGATTGAAGCGTAACACTATGTCTCATTGGATCATCTTGCAACCAGACTTCGGTATCAACTATCAAACTCGGACAAAGCCAATCAATCTGATCAACCTTCGGCCAAGTAGCAAAGTGATGAGACGCTTGAAGATATAAAGGAAATAGCAGAGTTGGAACCCAATGGGATCGTTTCACATAGTTGTTTTTTTTTTTACACAAAATTGTATAACTTCTGTCTTTCGGCGGCATTCTCTTACTAGGATGCCAACCTCCTTGTACAAAACACCTATTACAGGCCAATTTCAAAATCAATACAAGTCATTTTACAAAACTTCAATTTGTTTCTTTTTCTTTTTCTGTTTTGTTTTGCAAGAACGTCCAATGGTTTATTTTTGATATATGCAGTTGAAAATGATTGCTGCTCATAAGGATTTACATAAGAAACAAAAGACAATTACTCGTAATTCCAGAAACAGGGAAAACAAGAAGTACCAAACCTCACAGTTACTCTTCCCATCAGGTACCGGGATAGAGCCAGCTTGAGAACATGAGTAGTGGTACATATACTCCCCATAGAGTAAAAAGTATCCAAAGACAGTGATGTTAGCTTTCCCGAATAAGACATAACTCTCCCCAGCTAAGGTTCACAAGCGCGTGTGAGTCAATAAATTTTCCCCCCAAGCAGAGTTTATTTCTCCCACAAGCAGAAATTCAATCTTCAACAGAATTCATTATCACCAGCAATGGAAATTCACCCCGAGCTGAGTTTATTTCTCCAAGTCAGCAGATATATCAGCAGAGTATCTCCCCTCTAACAGAGTTATTCCCCGCAGAGTTATCCTCGGACAGGGTCTCTTCCGGCAGAATATTCACCAGCCGAATGGAGGTGAATCCCCAGTTAGTCATCTTTGTTCACCATCCCCAACAGAAGTAGAGGAACTATGTTTTTTTATAGAAGTCAAGGATTTATTTTCTCGGACTTAGATTATTACGTCAGCATTTCATGTTTATACATCATGACATGTGCATATATTACATATGATATAATCTCAGTTATTTTGAGAACCTCATCACAATGCATCTCATGCATCACACATAATTAACCCTGTATTTCTTTCAGGAAAGACGGTTATTATCAACAATTTCCAGTAGGTCCAAGATCAACACTCGAAGCTAAATAGAGTAATCATTGGTGTGACAGATGCAACCTTACCCAGGTTCCTCCTGAAGCCCTACACAGACTCATCATGAAACAACCTTACCCAGGTTTCTTCCAGCAGTCCCACACTGACTCATCGCAAGGCAACCTCACCCAGGTTCCCTCTATAGTTTTACCCAAACTCATATCGAAGTAACCCTACTAGCTAGGTTCCTTCTCACAGCCCTACTATCTAGGCTTTCATATCGAAGTAACCCTACTACCCAGGTTCCTTCTCACAGCCCTACTATCCAGGCTTTCATATCAATGTAACCCTACTATCCAGGTTCCTTCTCACAGCCCTACTATCCAGGCTTTCTTATTGAAGTAACCCTACCATCCAGGTTCCTTCTCAAGCCATACTATCTAGGCTTTCATATCGAAGTAACCCTACTATCCAGGTTCCTTCTCACATCCCTACGATCCGGGCTTTCATATCGAAGTGACCCTACTATCCAGGTTCCTTCTCACAACCCTACTATCCAGGCTTTCACCTCGAAGTAACCCTACTATCCAGGTTCCTTCTCAGAAGCCCTACTATCCAGGTTCCTTTTCACAAGCCCTACTATCCAGGATTTCATATCGAAGTAACCCTACTATCCAGGTTCCTTCTCAAGCCCTACTATCCAGGCTTTCACCTTGAAGTAACCCTACTATCCAGGTTCCTTCTCACAAGCCCTACTATCCAGGCTTTCATATCAAAGTAACCCTACTATCTAGGTTCCTTCTCGCAAGCCCTACTACCCAGGATTTCATATCTAAGTAACCCTACTATCCAGGCTTTCATATCGAAGTAACCCTACTATCCAGGTTCCTTCTCAAGCCCTATTATCCAGGCTTTCATATCGAAGTAACCCTACTATCTAGGTTCCTTCTTATAACCTTACTATCCGAGTTCTTCCTCTCTTATCCCCAGACAACAGTCCACAGCACTATAAGACCCGGACCCTATCAAACACGATTGGTTCCGCATCTCTCCAGTAATTCGCAGTGCAGCATATACCCCGACCAGATACGCAATTCAATTCCGCTTCCCCAAACCGAAGTTATTCCCTAGTAGAGTAACAGACAACTGAAGCTCCTAAAACTCTATTTCTCCCAAGACAGAGACCAACATTCCCCAGCAAAGTCCTCCTCAACAACAGGTATGCGGGTTCTCACAGAGGAATCTCTTAGGTGATCGACACCTCTTTGGATGGCATCTTTAAGCCCATCCCCGACAATCTTCAATCCTCAACTTCCAGGATGGCATCTTTAAGCCCATCTCCGACAAATCTTCCATCATCAATCTCCAAATGGCATCTGTAAGCCCATTCCCGATTTCACAAGTCAAGTGCCACTTCATGCGAGTGCAAATTTCTGGGCACTCTAATGTTCAATCATCTTCCACCTTCAGATCACGAAAGGCAGACGAGCCAATCTACATCTTCAGGTTTAAGAAGATTGAACAGGGGCAGCTGTTGTACCCCAAAATTTTCCCTCCCATATTTCTCAACACATGGCAAGTGAGGTTCCCAAATTGCTTAAGGAAGTTCAAGAGTTGACTAGACAAACTCTCTCCTAAGGCAGTATACCTCAAATTAGGGTTTCCATCTTTATCAATATGTGTGGACCACAAAGGACTCAAATGCTCACCATTTTCCTAATATGTTCTCAAGATCATCCATGTCAAGTTTCAAGCCTTGCAGAAGAAGTTTGCTCAGTCAATTGCTCAAATGCCTGAAAATCAACTGTGCTAGGTCAAAAGTCAACTGTGGCCCACATACAGTCAAGCTTCAATATTTTTGGTCAACATCCTAATTTTGAAGTATTATTCATCATTTGATCAAGGGTTGATCATGATTCCTCAAGGATTGCTCACAATTCATCAAAACCCAAAAGTTGCTAAATTAGGGTTTTATAGGAAAAGTTAACTCAACTTTGACCAAGCATAACTTTCTCATACTTTATCAGAAATGACCCATCCAAATCTCATTTTGAATAGGATGAAATTCCCTACAATTCATCTTCAGTTCCTAAGTTCAGAATATGCACTCACAAAAAGATATGAATTTTGACATTATAGGTCCTTTTGAAAAGTCAACAAAAACACCTTTTGGGTCAAAGCTTCATAGATGAACATGGAAGACTCAATTGAGATGAGACCAAAAGGGTTTTCTAGATTAAATCCTAAGCTTTCTAAAAATTCCAATAACACCTCTCTAGGGTCAAAATTGAGAGAGTTATACATTGGCCAAGTTGACCATTTTTGCAAAATTGCCAAAAGTCAAATGTGCTCAAATTTGTATTTTTTGCTAAATGGGCCCAACTTTTTATGCTTGCACCTCAATTATAATGTGATCCACGACTGAAATGTTCACTCACCCATTATGTGCTTCATTTTTACATTTATTTTGATTTTTCATTAATTAAAAAGTGGATTAAATCAAATAAATGATGAAAATTAATAAAGATATGATTTGATTTGTTTTTTTGACAGATTAGCAATCAAGATATGCTGAGTTTATAAGCTCAATTCGAGTTAAGTCCAATTGGTACAAAAAAGAGCATGATTGGCATGGTTATAGAAAGATATCATATGGCTTAAAAATCAAATATTCGATTCATGAATTCTCAAGATTGGATCCAAAATTATTAACCTAATTGGATTCAATACATATACTGAAGTTTGTGGAACCCTAAACAGAGGAATTTTCGTGCACAACCTGCCTCCAAAAACCAGAACAAAACTCCAAAATTTCCAAGAAAAATGTGAGACTAATCTTCTTCTAGAGGCCAATTCGAGGTGTGCTGAAGTTTCCAATCGCTTGCTAGACATCTTAGGAAGCTAACAACATCCTTTGTAAGCTTCAAAACGCCCAGAAACGCGCGCTACACTTCACACGGTTTGGCATTTTTTTCAATTCGATTATCACAATTCTGGCATTATTAGCACTTTTGATTGTTATACTCATATTTTTCATCATGCTTGCAAGCTAACCATGCCATTTAATTGTGTTTTTAATGCCTGTACATGATATTGCCATTGCTAGGGTTTCTGTGTTTGTTTTAGGGGTTTCCAATGCAGGCAAAATTAGGCCTTGATTCTGGTACCAAGATTCTCGTGAGGATGAGACGAGTTGATTGGTACTAATACTTTTCTTTTATCTTGCTTGTATGCAATTTTGGAGATGAATAGGTTTATACCTACAACGAACGTCTGTAGGTAAAAGTATTATTTTCTAAAAGGATGGTTTCCAGGAAGAAGACACTGGCGTGTCAAGCAGCCATTGGGACGTTTGGATTTTGCGCCTTGGATTCAGTTCTTTTGTTTTTTTTTTTCATGTTATGCTTTATTATTATTATGATAACAAGTTAACAATGTAGCGCAGCTGGAAAGCAAGAATTGGGATTGATTATAAGGAGCTGGGTTCGATCCCAGGTCCCAACCTTTGCTTTGTATTATTTTTCTTCATACAATCCAGTGCTTCACAATCTCAAGCGCCCACCAAGCTCCATCAACATCCAGCCATCTGATGTGCCCCTAGCCAAATCCAACGTACCAACAATGGGAGACCACCTTGCTCCTCAAATCAACACCCACATCATATCAAGCATGGTCAACTAGGCTGGGAGTATTTGGGCCAAAAGAATTCAGATTTGCACCCCCAGAATTGCTAACACTATCGGGCCCATTCCTCATTTTTTCTTTTTATTTTATTTTTGTTGTATTCTTAATTCTTTATTTATTTTATTTTAAAATCAATTTTTTTTTATAAAATCATAAAATCAAGAATTCACAAAAATTAGAATTAGGTTTTTTTTTATCAAATTTAATTTAATTAATTTAATTTAATTTAGAGTAACTTTAATTTTTTTTTTCACAATTAAAATCAACTAGAAAATTAGGTTTAATTCTTGATTTAATTGTTTTCCTTTTTGCAAATAAAATAAAAATACAAAAAATAGGCTAACTTATTTATTTTTCTTAATTAAAATTAATTAGTAATTAGGTCCTTTTATAATTCAATTATTTCATTATTTTATCAAATAACAAAGCATGACAAAAAAACATTTTTTTCTTTAATCAATCGCAAGTAGGATTAGTCAAAGGGTCAAAACCCTAACCGCTTCACATTTAATTCGCTGCGCGCTTGTTGATTATTTTTCCATTATTTTGTAACTGTTGAGGGTTGTAATAGTTAATTTAGGGTTTTTATTTACTGTTTAAATCCCCGATTTTTTGGTTATGTAATTAATCCCCTCCCCGAAGCCTTGTAATAGCTAGGTTTATTTTCTCGCATTTTTAATTCCTGCAAATATTTAACTGTCTAGATGTATGCTAATAGGATTGTATGGCAAGAATGCATGAAAAAATTAAAATGGTTAGAAAACCCTAATGTGCAAAGATTAAATAACTGAAACAAATCACTCGCACATATTCACTCTTAGGGTATACTCTCACTTCGGTTGCCTTCGGTAAACGATCATTAAGCATAAGGTGTCTTAGTGGTTGCCCTCCAGTCTAAAAAGATCAAAATGTCCCATTCGAATGTTGCCTCGGAAATGTTGCCTCGAATACGATCTTAAGACTCTAGGGTTACTACTAAGGTGTCCTAATATTGCTCCAGTGACCGTACATCCCTTTCGAATTGACCCTTACAAATTCCAATGACGGTGCTACCTATTCCTCAATAGTAGGATAACGTTGTCTAAAGGGAAACGAGAATAAAAACAATCTTCTTTTGAGTAGGTAGATGCTAGTAGGTACTTGCTCAAATCAAACTTTTTGCATTTACACCTTTCAAACAATTTTCAAAATAACTTTATTACACCCTTGAGGACTGATACAAGGGTTATCACGAAGTAAAAAAAAATTTCAAAAAAAAAAACAAGCACACAAACACAAGCAATTTAAAAATGAGCAAGTACCTAAGAGCACATGGAAAACCATGGATAGAAAGGGTGCTAACACCTTCCCTTTCTATAATCTACCCAACATACTCAAAATCTCGAAAAAGGATTTTTCTGTACTTTTTTCCTTTCTGGTTGGATGAAATAAAATTCGGTGGTGACTCTTGCTTACCGCGACATTTTGCGAACATAAAACGCAAAACGCAAACCAGTAGTAAACAGTCAGTTCTACCACCGTATCACACCTACTATCAAAGTTCCTTCTCATAGCCCTACTATCCAGGCTCTCATCCCGAAGTAACCCTACTATCCAGGTTCCTTCTCATAGCCCTACGACCCAGGTTCCTTCCCATAAGCCCTATTATCCAGGATTTCATCTTGAAGTAACCCTACGACCCAGGTTCCTTCTCATAGTCCTACTATCCAGGCTTTCATTTCCAAGTAACCCTACTATCCAGGTTCCTTCTTCTAGCCCTACTATCCAGGCTTTTATTCCGAAGTAACCCTACTATCTAGGTTCCTTCTCATAGTCCTACTATCTAGGCTTTTATTCCAAAGTAACCCTACTATCCAGGTTCCTTCTCATAGCCTTACTATCCAGGCTTTAATTTCGAGGTAACCCTACTATCCAGGTTCCTTCTCATGGCCCTACCATCCCGACTTTCATCTCGAAGTAACCTTATTATCCAATGGAGGACCTCCCCTCTGACATTGACAGCTGGATCTACCCAACTACCAACAGTGGACCGAGTAACTGGATGGCTAGGGACTTTATACCAGTTTCTTTTATTTCGCAGCTTTGTGTCTTGCCCGAGGCACATTGGCTTTGTTTGTGAGGGCTATAATTTGTCATTTCATATATCATCAATAAAACATTGGACGTTCCTTGCATACAAATTTTACGCTCTTTGTTTTTTTATTTTCTGTTTTCACTTTATCAAAACAACGATGCTCTTACACACACTCACGTATGATACTGAAGATCCATATCCACTATGGATCCCATTTATAACAGCTCTGCCACTGTCTGTTATGACTTCGAAAATCCGATCAACCAAGCCGAAGACGAAGGTGAGGATGATTGTGAGGTGCCTTGAGAAATTACTAGACTATTACAGCAGGAAGAAAGGGCTATACATCCTCATGAAGAGCCAGTTGAGACGATAAACCTGGGCACGGAGATAGATAGAAAAGAAGTCAAGATCGGCACAAATCTGGAAGTTAAGATCAAACAGTGGTTGATACAATTGTTGCACGACTATGTTAAGATCTTCGCATGGTCATATGAAGACATGCCTGGTTTAGACACTGATATTATGGTTCATCGTCTTCCGACCAAAGAAGACTGTCCTCCGGTTAAACAAAAGGTCCGCCGTATACGTCCTGAAATGTCAGAGAAGATCAAGGCAGAAGTCATGAAGAAGTTCGACGCAGGGTTCTTAGTTGTCACCTCCTATCCACAGTGGGTTGCTAACGTCGTTCCGGTGGCTAAGAAATATGGTAAGGTACGGATGTGCGTGGATTACAGAGATCTGAACAGGGCAAGCCTCAAGGATTACTTCCCACTTCCTCACATTGACGTTCTGGTTGACAACACCCCGCAGCATAAAATCTTCTCCTTCATGGATGGTTTCTCTGGCAACAACCAGATCAAGATGGCTCCTGAAGACATGGAGAAGACAACCTTCGTCACACAGTGGGGAACCTTCTGTTATAAGGTGATGCCTTTCAGGTTGAATAATGCTGGGGCAACTTATCAGCGCGCCATGGTCGCTTTGTTCCATGATATGAGTCATCACGAGATCGAAGTTTATGTTAATGACATGATATCCAGGTCTCAAACTGAGGAAGAGCACCTTGATCATCTACAAAAGTTGTTCGATAGGTTGAAGATATACAAGCTGAGGTTGAATCCGAACAAGTGGACCTTCGGGGTAAGGTCTGATAAACTTCTGGGTTTCATTGTCAGTGACAAAGGAATCCAAGTAGACCCCGCGAAGGTAAAAGCCATACAAGAGATGTCGGCTCCCCGTACAGATAAGGAGGTTAGAGGTTTCTTAGGACACTTGAATTATATTGCCAGGTTTATTTCACATCTGACTGCTACTTGTGAGCCCATCTTCAAGCTTCTGAAGAAAGATCAAGTGGTAAAGTGGAATGATGAATGCCAAACCGCTTTCGAAAGAATCAAAGAATACCTTCAAGAACCACTAATTCTAATGCCTCCGGTTGAAGGAAGACCTTTAATATTGTACTTAACAGTGCTAGACAATTCAATGGGGTGTGTACTGGGGCAGCAAGACGAGTCTGGTCGAAAAGAGCATGCAATATACTACCTTAGCAAAAAGTTTACCGACTGTGAGACACGATACTCACTGCTCGAGAAAACATGATGCACTTTGGCATGGGCTGCTCGCCGACTAAGGCATTATATGCTGACCCACACTACTTTGTTGATATCTAAGATGGATCCAATCAAATACATCTTCGAGAAACCCGCTCTCTCTGGAAGAATAGAAAGATGGAAGATGATCTTAACTTAGTACGATATACAATATAAAACCTAGAAAGCAATTAAGGGGAGTGTATTGGATGATCATTTGGCTCATCAGGCCGTGGATGACTACCAGTCCATGAATTTTGAGTTCCCGGATGAGAATATTATGCTGGTGACTGACTACGAAGAACCTGGACCCGATGAAGGACTCAAAGATGGATCCCGATGGACTATGGTTTTTTATGGAGCTTCAAATGCACTTGGTAATGGCATCGGCGCTGTAATCATATCTCCTGAGAACTGTCACACTCCTTTCATTGTACGACTATGTTTCAACTGCACTAACAACATGGCGGAGTATGAAGCTTGTATCATGGGTCTCAAGGCCGCTATTGACCTCAGAATCAAGTTCTTGGACATTTTCGGGGATTCAGCCTTGGTAATAAGTCAGATCAAAGGATAATGGGATACGAAGCATCCGAATCTCATCCCATACAGAGAGCACGTACTGACATTGCTCCCACACTTTGAGGAGGTAACTTTTGAACATTTCCCGCGAGAGGAGAATCAGTTAGCAGACGCACTAGCTACCATGTCTTCTATGTTCAAAGTCAGGTGGGACAATGAAGCTCCCCAAACCACCATTTAGAGGTTGGATGAACCAGCGCACTATTGTGAGATTGATACCGAAGAGGTGGCAGAAAAACCCTGGTTTCACGAAGTCAAGAGGTATCTTGAGACTCAAGAGTATCCTGAAGGGGCATCTGTCAATAATAAGAAGTTTTTGAGAAGCTTCACTACAAAATTCTTCCTCAGTAATGGAATCCTCTACAAGCGCAATCATGACTCTACCTTACTATGGTGTGTAGACAAGAGTGAAGCAGAGAGGATTATGATAGATCTATATGAAGGTATCTTCTGAACCCATTCCAGTGGACATGCCATGGCTAAGAAGATCCTACGGGCAGGATATTACTGGTCCGCTATGGAAGCAAATTGTTATCATCACTCCCGAACTTGTCATAAGTGCCAAATCTATGCTGATAAGGTGTATGTGCCTCCGGTTCCCTTGAACGTCTTGACAACTCCGTGGCCCTTTGCAATGTGGGGAATTGACATGATCGAAGAAATCAGTCTCACTGCTTCCAATGGATATCACTTCATTCTAGTGGCCATTGATTACTGTACAAAGTGGGTTGAGGCGGCCTCTTTTGCTACTGTGACCAAGAACGTTGTGGCGCGGTTTATCTGACATAATCTAATCTGTCGGTATGGTGTGTCAGAGAGAATTATTACTGACAATGGTACAAATCTCAACAACAAAATGATCACTGAGCTCTGTAAACAGTTCAAGATACAACATCATAACTCTTCTCCCTACCGACCGAAGATCAATGGCGTTGTTGAAGCGGCTAACGAGAACATCAAGAAAATTGTACAAAAGATGACGGTGACATACAAAGACTGGCATGAGATATTACCATTTGCTCTTCATTGATACCTTCAGCACGAATGTCGACAGGGGCAACACCTTACTCTCTGGTATATGGCATGGAGGCAGTCCTACCCATCAAAGTCCATATACCTTCTCTCAGGATTATGAAGGATATGTGTTTGAACGAAGACGACTGGATCCAAACTCGACTTGATCAGTTAAATCTAATCGATGAGAAGAGACTTACTGCTATCTGCCATTGTAAGACATATCAAAAGCGAATGATCAAGGATTTTAACAAGAAAGTCAGACGTCAAGAATATCAAGTCAGGGATCCAGTGATCAATCGCATCATACTGCCGCAAGGTGATTCCAGGGGCAAATGGACTCCCACATATGAAGGGCCATTTGTGGTTAAGAACATTTTCTCGAGTGGAGCTATGATTCTAACCACCATGGACGGTGACAACCTTCCTCACCCTGTCAATGCAGACATAGTGAAAAGATACTACGCCTAATTAAAAGACCCGCTAGGTTGACTGACCTAGGTAAAAATAAGGGCTTCCCGGTGAACCAAAAGGGTTCCGGCAAAAATAAGGGATGAAAATGAAAAAAAAATTTGTTCACCCGGCAAGCCGAAAACCTGAAAAGGCGGCTTGGGCAATAAAACGTATCCCGATGGACTGGAAACCCGAAAGGGCAGTCTAGGAAAAAGTTAGGGATGTAAAGCGTATCACTATGTCCCATTGGATCATCTTGTGACCAGACTTCGGTATCGACTATCAAGCTCAGATGGCACCAATCAACCTAATCAACTTCAGACAAACAATAAAGTGATGAGACGCTCGAAGACATAGGGGAAATAGCAGAGTTGGAACTCAATGGGATTGTTTCAAATAGATGTTTTCTTTTACACAAATTTGTATAGCTTCTATTTTTACAGCGGCGTTCTCTTACTAGAACGTCAGCCTCTTTGTACAAAAACGCCTATTACAAGCCAACTTCAAAAAATCAATACAAAATCATTTTCATAAGAAGCTTTGAGTTTTTATTTTTTTATTTTGTTTTGCAAGAACGTCCGATGATTTATTTTTGACATATGCATTTGAATATGATTGCTGCTCATAAATAGTTACATAAGAAACAAAAAGACAAGTACTCGTAATTCCAAAAACAGGGGCAAAAATAAGAAGTGTCAAACCCGACAGTTACTCTGCCTAGCAGGTGCCGAGATAGAAATAGCTTTGTAGCATAATCATCAATACATACACTCCCCACAAAGTAAAAATATTCAAAAGCATTGATGTCGGCTTTCCTAAAACAGGAAGTGACCTTCCCAGCCAGGGTCATCCAGAAACCTGACAGCTTTATCCCCCAGCCGAATTTCATAATCGCGAGCGGGTCAGTAAATTTCATCTCCCAAGTAGAGTTTATTTCTATGGACACAGAAGCTCAATCCCCGATAAAGCTCATTACTTCAGCTACAGAAATTCACTTTCCAAGTTTGTTCCCCGCAAAGTTTATTCTCAAGCAGAATCTCTTCCTGACAAAATATTCATAAATCTCCAGCAGCAGTCAAGGATTTAATTTCCCAGACTCGGACATACCCCGATAGCATTTCATGTACATACATCATGACATGCGCATACATATCATATAAAGCATAATCTCATTTATTTTGAGAACATCACTCTAACAAGGCATTTCATGCATTGCATAGAATTAACCCTGGTATCCTTTCAGGAAAGACAATTATCTTCATCAAATCCATCAACTATACAGGTCACGTCTGCAGACGAATAATGGAAACTCAGTTCCCGAAGCCAAACAGGTCAACTAATCTATCACTTCGAGGTAACCCTACGATCCAAGTTCCGTCCCACAAGCCCTACTATCCAGGCTATCATTTCGAAGTAACCCTACGATCCAGGTTCCTTCCCATAAGCCCTACTATCCAGACTCTCATTTCGAAGTAACCCTACGACCCAGGTTCCTTCTCGAGCCCTACTATCCCGACTCTCACTCCAAAGTAACCCTACTATCCAGGTTCCTTCTCGAGCCCTACTATCCAGGCTCTCATCCCGAAGTAACCCTACTATCCAGATTCCTTCTCGAGCCCTACTATCCAGGCTCTCACCCCGAAGTAACCCTACTATCCAGGTTCCTTCTCGAGCACTACTATCCAGGCTCTCACCCCGAAGTAACCCTACTATCCAGGTTCCTTCTCATAGCCCTACTATCCAGGCTCTCATCCCTAAGTAACCCTACTATCCAGGTTCCTACTCATAGCCTTACTATCCGGGCTTTAATTTTCAGGTAACCCTACTATCCAGGTTCCTTCTCATGGCCCTACCATCCCAGTTTTCATCTCGAAGTAACCCTACTATCCAGGTTCCTTCTCATAGCCCTACTATCCTGGCTCTCATTTCGAAATAACCCTACTATCCAGGTTCCTTCTCATAGCCCTACCATCCAGGCTTTCATCTCGAATTAACCCTACTATCCAGATTCCTTCTCTATTATATCCAGACACCAGTTTACAACACCGTAAGACCTGGACCCGACCAGATACGGTCAATTTAACAATTCCCCAGTAAGTCACTGTGTAGTCTGGACCCTGACCAGATATGCAGTTTATCTCCACTTCCTCAATCAGGAGTTAACTCCCCAGTAGAGTAATGGACAACTAAAGCTCCTATACTCTATTCCCAGGACATAAATCAACATTCCCCGACGAAGTGCTCCTCAACGGAGGGTACAAGAATTCTCGCGAAGGAATCTTTTATACAACCAATATCTTTTCCGGATGGAATCTTTAATCCCATCTCCGAAAATTCCCCGCCAACTTCCAAATGGGATCTATAAGCCCATTCCCGATATCACCAACCACCAGGCACTGTATGCGAGTGCAAATTTTTGGGCACTCTAGTGTTCAATCATCTTCCACCTTCAGATCACGAAAGGCATACCAGCCAATCTACATCCTTAGGTTCAAGAAGATTGAACAGGGGTAGCTGTTGTACCCCAAAATTTTCCCTCCCATTTTACTCAACATATGCTCATTAAGACCCTCAACCTGCTCAAGGATGCTTAAGAGTTGACCAGACAAACTCTCTCCTAAAGCAATGAACCTCCAACTAGGGTTTCCATTTTCATCAAGATGGGTGAGCTCCAAAGGCCTCATTTGCTCTCCATAGTACTAATATGTCCTCAATATCATCCATTCCAAGTTTTATTCCTTGCATAAGAAGTTTGCTCAGTCAAACTGCTCAGATGCTTGAGAATCGAATGTGTTAGGTCAAAAGTAAATTGTGACCCACATACAGTCAAACTTCAAGATTTTTGGTCAACATCAACATTTTGAAGTGATGTCCATCATTTGATCAAGGGTTTATCATGATTCCTCAAGGAATGCTCCTAATTCATCAAACCTCAAAAGTTGCTAAATTAGAGTTTCTCAGAAAAAGTCAACCAAACTTTGACCAAGAATAACTTTCTCATACTTCATCAGAAATTTCTCATCCAAGGCTCATTTTTAAGAGAATCCAATTTCCTACAACTCATCTTCAACACTCAAGTTCAAAAAGTGCACTCATAAAAAGATATGAATTTCTAGATTATAGGTCCTTTTGAAAAGTCAACAAAAACACCTTTTGGGTCAAATCTTCTTACATGCCATGGAAGACCCAATTGAGATGAAACCGAAAGGGTCGTGTAGGGGACATCCTAAGATTTCTAAAAAGTCCAAGAACACCTCTCTAGGGTTAAAATTGGAAGAGTTATGCATTATCAAAGTTGACATTTTTGGAAAATTGCCAAAAGTCAAATGTGCTCAAAAATGCATTTTTTTTCCAAAAGGGGCCTAGCATTTCAGGATTGTATCTTGTTAAGGACATGGTCGACGACCCAAATCAGCAGCCATATATTATTTGCTCTATTTATTTATTTAATTTTGATTTTTATCTATTAAAAATCACATTAAATCAAATAAATGACAAAAAATATGAAAGATTGATCTTTTGATATGATTTTGGTGAGAATCAAATCTAATTAAGTTGGCCAAATCAGATCAAAATGAATCAAGGCAATTTGAGGCAAAAATATCATGATTTGGATGGTTATGGAAAGATATCATATGGCAAGAAAATCACATTCAATCTCCATAATTCTAAAGGATTCAGGTCATTTTTGTTACCCTAATTCATCATACTACATATAATGAACAAAAACAAGGCAAGAGGACAAGGTTTGCAGTCGTGAAAATAGAGAAAGAAAACTCAAATTTTGGCAAAAAGTGGTGGATCGTTTTCTCACATAGAGGGTGATTCAAGACATTCCAAGGCTTCCAATCACTTCCTGGACGTCTCATGAAGCTAGCACGATCCATTGCAAGCCTTCTCAAGCCTAGAATCGCGCCTGGTAAACTCACGGTTTGCACATATAAGCTTGACTTTGATTTATAGTTTACACATGATTAACTACTTTTAAGCATCACATTGTGTTTGTATCATCATTTGGAATGTTTTAGTTTATTTAATTTTGCGTTTTGATGCATATCTGGATGATTTCCATGGCTAGGGTTTAAGAAGCCGTTTTAGGGCTTCTCTGTACAAGTAAAATTAGGCCAAGAAAAGGATGCCATGATGCTCGTAGGATCAAGACGAATTGATCCATGTACTCACTTTTAATTTATCATGCGTTGTGTGATTTTTTGAAGCTTGCAGGGCTATGCTATGGAGTATTGTCCGTAGGTAAAATCTTGAAACCTAAGACGATGGACATGGAAGAAGATGATGACTTGTCACCATTCCATTAGTCCGTTTGAATAATCGCGCATTTTTTCATTGTTTTCAGCCCATCCACTTTGTTTTACATATTATTATTTAATGTTATTATTATAACAACTAACCAACACCGCGCAGATGGCAGGGGTAGGAACGTGTGAAGCAAGGGACCTGGGTTCGATCCTAGGTCCAAACGTTTTCTTATTTTATGACCATTTAAACGCAGATCCAACGTGCCTCATAATTTAGCGCCCATCGCGTACCCCAGATCTTAGCCCTGAGATCCATCATCAGACCAAATCTCACGTTCCAACATTGAGGGACTACCATGCATCATCAGAGGAGAGAAACACAGGATCCGATGCAGGATTGGGCTCAGTGTGCATGGGCCTAACAAAAAATCATAAACACCCCCCCTGGGTTGCTTATGCAGGCCCAATTTCACTCTTTTTTTATTTTTAATTCTTTTCTTATTATTTTCTAATTATGTTTTTTTTAAATAACTCAAAAAATTATGTTTTTTTATTTAATAAAAAAAATCATAAAAAACATCAAATCATTTTTTTATAAAAAATATTTAATTAATTAATTTGTTTAATTAAATTTAGGCAATTTAATTCTCTTTTTCATTCTAATTTAAAATAATTAGAATTAGAGTTTAATTTTGTACTTAACCTAATTTTTTCCGCAAAACCAACATAAATATTTTCTCAAATTAGATTTTTAGGTCGTCTAATTATTTCTCGCATTTAATTTTCCACGCGCTTTTAATTTTCCTTTTTTATTATTATTTGTAACTACTCCGAGTTTGTAATAAATTTAAATAGTGTTTTAATTCGGCATTTTATTTTGAGTCAAAAATAATTATGTATTTGCCCAAAACCATGTAATAATTAGGACTCTAACTTCTCGCATTTTAAATTTCCACAAACTATAAACTGCTTAGATGTATGTATAGGATTGTATGGAAAGACGAATTGAAATTAAAACAATAGAAAACCCTAATTATGCAAAGATAATTAATTGAAAAAATACACTTGCACATGCTCACTCCTAGGGTTTACTCCACTCCGGTTGCCTTCGGTAAACAGTCATGAAGTATAGGAAATGTTAGGTGTTGTCCTCTAGTCTCAAAAGATCTAAAATGACCCATTCGGATGTTGCCTCGGAAAAAGATCTTTAAGGCTTTAGGATGATTACTAAAATTTCCTAACATTGCTTTTGTGATCGTATATTTCCCTTCAAACGTCCCTTAAAACTCCAACCACGGTGCTACCTATTCCTTAGTAATAGGATAGCGCTGTCTAAAGGAAAAGGAACAAACTTTTTTCGAGTAGGTATATTAGTTCCTAGGTACTTGCTCAAACAAAACATTTCACACAAACACTTTTCAAAACAATTTTCAAAACAACTTCGTCACATTCTTGAGGACTGATACAAGGGTTATCAAGAAGTAAAACTTTTTCAAAACAAGCACGCACAAGCAATTTTAAAAATGAGCAAAATACCTAAGAGCCCGTGGAAAACCACAGATAGAAAGGGTGCTAACACCTTCCCTTTTTATAATCTACCCCCCGTACTCAGAAACATTCTCGAAAAAGGTTTTTTCTGTTCTTTTTTCTTTCCCTTAGTTGGATGAAATAAAATTCGGTGGCGACTCTTGCTTACCGCGACATTTGCAAACAAAAAACGCAAACTAGTATAACAGTCGGTTCTGCCACCGTATCACAATAAGAATATAAAAAAAAATCAAGAAATCAATGCAGAAGCTGGATGATCGAATAAGCTCTAATAAAGAAGGTTTTGAACACTTCGAATCAAAACTCTAGGCTAATCGAAGAGCAACGCTGGAGGGCATTCGAAGGAGCCAAATGTATCCATGTTTAACCTAAGGTTCAAAGAGGTATGAATATTTCAGAAATGGAAGTCTTTTAATGTGTCAGATTTTGGTCTCATGGCCTTCAAAGCTTGGTTAGTGGCTGCCTCTTTCCATTTCCATGCATCCCCATCTCCTATAAATACAAGACACTCACACCACCGATCAAGGACGAGATACATACGCCCAGAAGTTACACACATACTGCCTCAAACACATATAGCCAGCCTCAGAGCAAAATCCTAAGTTTCTCTAAAATTTCCAAAGCAAAAAGGCACGAGGAAATTCCCATTTCCAACCATTTCCAGATAGGATCCAATTCATCCCAAGCTTAGATCGAAATACCTCCAGTTGGTAAACTTTTTTTCATTCAATCTATAATGTAAATTCAGTGGATTGCATATTCATGTTATTCTTGTTGTTTATGAACGATTTAATATGGTGTATGTAAGTTGCAGCGTCTAGATGTTAGGATACTAATTCTAGAGGCCTTCAAAATAGATTGCTTTCAAAACTCAAGGTGCTGACCGTCCCAGATCGAAATAACCCCATATTTGAGCTCAGGGGATGAGTTCGATTGGGATAGGTTTTCGATAGATATTGAAACTAACAAATTTGCAGGATCTAGTGTTGGTTCCATTTATTTCAATTGAACAACTAGCTCGAATGGTGAAAACGTGCGTATTGGAGGGAGGTCTGGGGTTCGAGTCCCTAGTTAAAAATTTTCATTTTTCTAACATTTTGTTTACAGATCTGATGCGCACAAGCCAAATACACTCATCATGCACCTTTAAATATGTGCTGCCAGGTGTTAACGTAGCCAGATCCAACGCTCTGACACGCAGACTACCATGTGCCCCCAAAATCTCTCCTCACTGGATCCAGCACTGGTGAAATGGGCCTGGATCTAGTTGTGCAATTCATACCCCCCCAATTGCTTATAATGGCAGGCCCAACATGATACTTGTTTTTTTTTGTTTTTTTTGTTTATTCTTCTTTTAAATCTTTTTTTATTTATAATTATAATCATAAAAGCAACAAAGATCATAAAAAATTAGACTTAGGATTTTTTGATTAATTTTAATTTGGTAAATTAATTAATTTAATTAGTTTGATATTATTTTATAATTTAAAAATAATTAGAACTAGGTTCTTATAATGCAAATATTTTCTTAACAAAAATACCAAAAAAAAAACATTAGAATTAGGTTTAATTTCATTTAATATTTATTTTCTTAATTAAATTTAGATCTATGTCAGTTAGCTATTTTCTTAAAATAAACAAAACCAAAAAAGATTTTATGGTTACTTAACAATTTCTTAGGGTTTTAGACATTCGTCTCTATTTCGCGTGCATTACCTTATTCTCACATTTTTTATAATAATGTACTTACTGACAGTATGTAATAGATTAAACTAGGGCTTTATCGCTTTCTTTAACTTTCTCCCATTTAGACATGTAAATACCCCCTCCTTGAAGCATTGTAATAGCGTAGGATTTACAATTCCCGCACTTTAAATTTCTGCAAGATATTAACTGTTAGTAATTAGGCTTGTATGAGAAGACTAATAACAAAATGCTAGCAAACATAATAAAAAACACAAATAAACTGAATTGAATCACTTACACATGTACATCTCTAGGGTATCCCACTTCGGTTGCCTTCGGAAAAATAGTCACAACTCTCGAAACGTGAGAGGTTTTAGTGGCTACCCTCTGGTTCAAAAAGATCATAAGTCCCTCGATGACCCTCTCGACATTGCCTCGGTAAAAATATGATCTTAAAATCCTATGGTAGCTACTAAAGCTTCATGCCCAGTTGCCTTTGTGACTATAACAATGTCCCTTCAAATGTCCCTCATACATCCAACGACAGGGCTACCTACTCACTAATAGTAGGATAGTGCTGTCTAAAGGATAGGAGGAAAAGAACGACTTTTTCGAGTACAAGTAAATAGCTGTCAGATGCTTGCTTAAAACGAACTTTTACACCTACACAAAAACATTCCAAAAACATTCGTTTTTTCAACACTCTTGAGGACTGATACAAGAGTTATCATAAAGCGAATCGCCATACTAAGGCATTTTCAAATACTTTTCAAAAACATACAAAAGCACAAGGTATTTCAAAAATGAGCTAAGCATCTAAGAGCCCGTAGAAAACTACAGATGGAAAGGGTGCTAACACCTCCCCTTCCCATAATCTACCCCTCTTACCCAGAAAACTCTCGAAAAGGTATTTTTCTGTTCTTTTCACCCTTTCCTTAATTTGGATAAAAGAAAAGTCGGTGGCAACTCTTGCTTACCGTAACATTTGCAAACACAAACGCAAAACCAATATAACAGCCGGTTCTGCCACCGTATCACAATGGTGATATAGGCTTATGCCTTGCGATGAACGATTGTTGTTGTGAGTATGTGATATTTCATTCATTAAGTCACATACATTTGCATATTTTGCAACGGCCTGGACTGGCAAACTACAATGAAGGCTTATGCCTTGTTGATGCCTCTATTAATTGGCAATTATTAAGTTGGGAGTTCTGCTCGTTTTTAAGACGGGAGTTTTGCTTCATTGGTACCACATGCATATGCATAATACAAGTTGCATTTTGCGTTGCATATTGAGTTGTCATGTTGATGAATTAATTGTTATGTATTGTTGATGTTTTGTTGTGATTGATGTTGTTTAAAGTTGTGAAGTGGTGATTTTGCATAGACTAATTCTAATGTAATATTTATCATACATTTGATTATATTGTTTGATATCTCACTGTTGTACCCCAAAATTTTCCCTCTCATTTATCAAGTAATTTCTCACAAGATCTCCCTTGGTTCAAGACTGCACAAAGGTTGATCAGCTCAAGACACCTCCTTAAGCCCTGATGACTAAAATTAGGGTTTGAGATTGCACAAGGATAATAGAACTTTTAATGCCTAATATGACTTTCATGGATCATTTTGGACCCTCAAGATTTCTCATGTCAAGTTTCAAGTCTTTGATCACATTTTTGCTCAATCAATTGATAAGTTGATCTAAAAATCAGTTGTATTGGGGAAAAAGTCAACTATGGTCATTTTACAGTCAAACTCATAATTTTTTATCCATATCAACATTGTGAACTCCTATATGTCATTTGATCAAGTTTGGACCATAATTCCTCAAGAAATTTGATCAGATCATTAAAAGGGCAAAATGGTCAAAATTAGGGTTTTGATTGAGAAAATGCAATTTCTGATTTTTGACCTAGAAAATGGTTGATTGGTTGGAAACACGATCTCAAGGATTAAATTGCATCATTTTTACCTAATGGCATGATTCAAAACATCCCTCAAGATCAATTGATTGATAGTTTATTTTCAGTCAACTGTACACTGAAAGGTCAAACTTTGACTTTTTGTTCAAAATCAAGTGTCAAAGATCACAATTCATCAAAACATGTCAAAATATGAAGCTTATTCATCAAGAAATCAAAAATTCAAGATTTCATTTTGAAAATTCAAAGTTTCCAAACTTAGAATTTTTTTCTAAGTGTTGAAAACTTCATATTTTTTCATAACTTTGAGCCAATTTTTCACCATGATGCAAGATGATTCAAAGGAAACTTTCAACATGAAAGTTGTAGATCTCAATGAGATCTAAAACATTTCTTTACACAACTTCTCATAGAAATGCATGGATTTCAAGTTATTATTTTGTGAATACATGTTCATGAAACTTAGTGAAATTTTGCCCTAGTTTAGGCAGGATTTTGACCTAACTTCATGGAAATTTTTCACATAGTTCCAAGGGGAATTTACAAAAGTGATTCAAATAGGGGTTATAGAGCACATTACAAGATTTCTAAAATTTCAAAGAACTCCTTGAGATCATGTCTGATCAAGGAGAATCGAAAGCATAAAGTTGGCATTTCATTCTTGAATTATAGGTCAATTACATGATGAACAAGAATGCAAATCCATGCTAGGTTGCACAATCTTTGCTTTTCAGGCCTAAAACTTGTTAGGAACTCCATAATTAAATGTTTGCACAACTGTTAGAGGCTTCAACTCAAGCATTCAATGCATTGCCCATGCTTAGTTCCATTTTTGGAAGAAAGTGCACATTGCCATTTTGGAAAAGTAGCTTTATGCACAAAATATGTTCTTAAGCTTTGCACTTGTTTTCTTCTGATCATACACAAACTATAATCCAAAAGAAACTTGTCTCAATCCTCTCACAAGTAAGTCCATGCTTTTACTTTGCCTTGAAACTATGTTCTCACTTTTCTTCAAAATCAAGTAACATAGCCATAACTTGTACTTGTGTGATTCTGACCCTCTCAAGCCTCATAATCCTTTCCTTACTTATGCACAAGTCATTTGCATCAAAATACACGCATACACAAGCCCTCAAACTCCCTAGAACTCAGAATTGTATTAAAAATCACCATTGTTGCATATTCTGACCAAAAACTTGAAACTCACATCTCCCTCGTGAGTTTCCAAGCCTTTTGGTTCCTAAAGCTTCTAAACATCAAATAAAACTCATCCCCGACCCTGTTTTATAATTGTAACTCCATCTTTATCAACCGCCATTTTCAAAAATAGAGCTCTGCAAGTGGACTTCTTCAGAACTCCTCAGCCACTTTCAGCTCAAGCCAAGTATCACATTAGCTTCTTGGGAACTCGAGGAAGCTAACCCAATCACTGGAACTCATCAAAAGCTGCTCAAACTCAAAACACGATCTCTATTTGCAAGGTGAATTTTCTGATTTTTGAACTCTTCATATAGGCATTGTTAAGCTTTCATTTTCAAAGATAAAATGTAGACCTCATTGCCACGAAGCTATACATATCCATAAGTTTTCATTTATATGGCTTGAGTTTAGAGAATTTTGAAGTTGAAGTTTCTAAAATTTTTAGGTTTCATATTAGGGCCAATAAAATTCATGTTTGTCTTTGATCTCTAGTTTTAATGCTTTACATTTCTAAAATTGTGAGGAAATTTGCCACAAGATTCATGTTTACACTTTTGCAAATGAATGAGAAATGAACAAGATGCAGGTGGTCTGGCTAGGCGTGAGGTTGGAGATGAAGTTGTCTTCAAGAAGCGGTTTCTAATATATATTTATGGTTTGATATAAGTAAACAGATGTATAGCCATCCCAGTGGTAAGGCAGCGCGCTGGTAACCAAGAGGGCGTGGGTTCAACACCCAGCGCGCTGCCTTTTGGCATATTTTTCTCACTTTTTTTCCTTTCTCTCTTTGCAGCGCCTGGGCCCAACTTTGGGCCTTATTCAATTTTGCTAACCTTCCCCCTGTCTCATTTCAGCACCCCTGGCCCATTTTCGTTTTTATTTTCTTTTTCTTATTATATTTTATTTGTTTTCCTTTATTATTATTATTATTATTAGTATTAGTATTAATATTATTTTTTATTGTTATTAATAAAAACCCAAAAAATATTTTATTTATACTTTTTACACTTATTTAGCTTATTTTGTTTTATAAAACTAAAAGAACAAAAAAACATTTTTTTAATAAATTAATTTCTCTCAGTAATTAATATTTAAATAATTAGGTTTAATTATTATTATATTATTTTCTTGTAAATTAAAATTAATTTAGAACTTAGGTTTATTTTAATTAATTAATTTTTCTATTATTTCTATTATTTAAAACCTTTTCATAAATAAAACCCTACAAATATTTTTAGTTAATTTCTTTTTATTTAGTTTAAGTTAACTTTATTTAATTTTCGTTAATCATTTTTTTTTCTTATTTAAGTTTAGGTTAAAACCCTTTTCATGAAAACCAAACAAAAATCATTTCTTTTTACATTTACATTCTTGCATTTTTATCTTCATTTTGTACAATATTCAATATGGTTGTAATAATTATCTAGATTTAATTTTCTTTCAATTTTCCCATTTGTAAATTTGTACACCCCCTCCCCTAATGATGTAATAGCTTAGTATTTTTATTTTCCGCAATTTAGTGCTTTATATAAATGCTAGTAATTAGGGTTTGTATGGAAAGATAAAATCAATGCTTAAAAAACCCTAATTCAAAGACAAGACAATGCATGTAAATCAATACACTTGCACACTTACACCCTTAGGGTAAATCTGAAGAACTGAAAAACACAAGAAGGGGGGGGGGTTGAATTGAAAAGTTAAAATCAAATGCGCAAAGACACAATATTTTTATCCTGGTTCGTTTGATCTCAAACTACTCCAGTCCACCTGTGATCGGTGGATCTGGAACTGACTGTTTAACGCTGGTTCGCGAAATGTCGCGGAAGCAAGAGTCGCCACCGTCTTTTATTTTCTCCAAATGGAAAGGACAAAAGCACAGAAAAATTCCTTAAAGAGATTGCTCTCGGTTCGGGAGGTAGGTTATAGAAAGGGAAGGTGTTAGCACCCTTTCTATCCATGGTTATCCATGGGCTCTTAGATACTTGCTCAATGTGTTTTCAAAAATGTTTGCTTGCTTTTCAATTGTGGGTTTTAAAAAAGTTTCTTTGAAAAATTTCAGTTCGACTCGTGCGTCAGAGTGTTTGAAAAATTGCTTTGAAAACTTTTGAAAAGTGTCGGTGTGAAAAGACTTCAGTTTGTAATTAGAGCAAGTATCCTTGAGAACCTACCTACCCTAAGGAATTCGTCTGTGTAAATGTCCTTTAAAGTAATGCCATCCCACCATTGAGAGGTAGGTAGCACCACCGTTGGAGGTGTTCGGGTCAATTCGAGTTTGTAGGGACATGGTGATCACCAGAGCAATGGGAAGACACCTTAGAAGCTACCCTCATGCCAGGTTCCCGGATCATGAGGACTTACTAAGACGTCCTCTACTCGACGATCACCTTTCGAAGGCAAGGCAACAGTGAGGCGTACCCTAGGGGTGGTGTGTGCGATTCGTGTGTCGTTTTCATTGATATTTGTCTTGTCATGTTCATTGTGATCTACGCTTGATTTTAATTAGGGCCATTCATTCTTGCATGCTTATTTAACAGTTAATATTTGCGGGAAAAGTAAATCTACAACTATTACAAATGGCGCGGGTCCACATCGCCAAAATTAAATCGGACCCGATTTGACAGAAAGAATAAATAAAGCAAAGTAAAAAGTGCGAGAAGTTTAAGTTACATGGCTTCGGGACAGATACATAATTATTTAAGCAATAAAATAAATACGCGGAATTAAACAATTAAGTCGAAAGGAGGGCGTTGGACCCTTTTGCAAAAAATTAAAGTTAATGAATTTAATTAACAACAAAAAAAGATTAAATTAATGAGGAATTAAAATTAAGAATTAAAAGAAATTGTTTTTGGTATTTTTATGTTTTTTAGATTTAATAGAAAAAGAGAATTAATTATAATTAAAAATGTCAAACCCTAATTCTAATTATTTTTTAGTTATTATGAAAATGTTAAATTAACCTAAATTAAACCCTAAATTCTTTTATGTACAATTTAATTATGAAAATAAAATGAGTAATATTATTATTATGAAAAAAGGGAAAATTAAAAAAAAGAATAAAAAGTTATTAAACCTAATTCTATATTTTTGGATTTTTAGTTATTAAAAAGAATTAAAATTAAAACCTATTTAATACTAAATTTATTCACATGCAATTATTTACAAGAAAATATGAAAATCAAATATTTTATTATGTTTTTATATTTTTCTGATTTTTATGAAGTTTTTTTTTTATATTTTGATAAAATAATTAATTAAATCAAACAAATAAAAATAAAACAATGATTAAAAATAAGATATAAGAAATAAAATTGCAAACCATGGGGGGTGGAAGTCCCAATTTAGGAGGTGTGGGCCTTAGTAATCTGGCCCATTTAGCTTTGGATCCATTGACTTTTGCCACTAGCATGCTAACTCTTTGACCAAGCCTATGATGCACATCCAATCTCCGCCTCTGATTTGAACTTGTTAGATACGTGGATGGCTAGATGATGAAGGAACATGGTGTGCATCACTGTTGTGCCTGCATGGGAATTAGCGTGGAAAAATAATATTGAAAGTTACACAGACCTGGGGTTCGAACCCAGGTCTTGGATGTTGAAGCCACAAGCATTTGCCAGCTGAGCCATTGAGCGCGTGTTACATATGTTAGACAAACAAATAATAAAAAGGAAAATGAGTTAATGGCCTGGAAAAGCGCGCGAGAGTTTAAATGAGCCAGTCAGCGTGTGACATGTAATCGTCTTCTCCACCTTCCCTGAAAACAAAATCATATGGCAACGGTTTCTTAAGCGTGGTTTTAAGGATGTTTTGAGAAAATAGCGATTAGCTCATCTCTAAACATAAATTCAGCGTGAGGGTTGGGATCTCTTCGTCCAGGCTTGCTCAATTGAATGGTGGTGGTCTGGAGTCCTGATTTTACTTCGTTTCGAAAGCCCCAAATCCAACCTCTGAAAACCCTAGATTTCAAGCATGGTACAAACGCGTATACGGCATAAAAATCAAATTGAATGCAATGGTTAGCTTCACAATCAAATGAGGAATAAGAATCAACAATTAAATTTCATAAAAAATGCCTAGAACATGATATGCGTTTATGAATTTTTTGCTGTACAGTCGAAGGTCTCGTTACCAATTCCTTGCGTTTGAGTTGATGTTAGGGATTGGAATCGCTTCTGGGAACCTTGAGGAAGCTATTGGAAAAGGAATTAAGCTTTGAATCGCCCTCTAGCAATGATTTCAGAATTGAGTTTTTTCAACAATTTTCCAAGTTTGTCTATTGTTCTTCTGCGCAGCTTAGGGTGTGTTGTGATTAGGGTTTGATTCATGTTTATGTACTGAGGCTATTAGGTCACAAAAACTCAATAAAATCCATGGCATTGATGGTTTTGCATATTTGATTTTCTTAAGATCTTTTCAAATCTTTTTCACATGGTTTTTGTACCAATTAGCAACCAATCACCCCAAATCTTTCCTAATTTGCCTTTACACGAAATATTGACCTTAAAACATGTATAAAAAGATTTGTTAAAGCAAGTTTGACATTTTTCATGTATTTAAATAATTTAAATGAATTAATATAAATAATAATTCAAATAAATAAATAAAAAATGAGAAAATACTTCCCTTTGGGCCAAGTGGTCGTGCACATGCTTGGAATGATGAATCATGGAAGAAAAATGGGCCCATTAGCAATTTTAGGTCATTTGAATCAATGTTGACTTTTCAAAATATCCAAAAATTTCCCAACTTCCACAAGGCCTAACTTGCTCAATTTTTAAGCTTTTCTCATATTCTTTGACATTTTGGAAAGGTCTTTGAGTCCTCTAACCAATGTCTTTGGTCCCATGTCATTTGGATTTACCAATCTCAAGTTATGGCCTTTGACTTAAAGTCCCTTTTTGTTGACTTTTGAAAATGACCTATAATGTTGAAATTGATAACTTTTTGTGAGAGCATTTCTTGGACTTGGAATATGAAGATGAGTTGTAGGAAATGTCTTTCTATTCAAAATCAGCTTTGGATGGGATTTTGCTGATAATCCATGTGAAAGTTATGCCCTGGTCAATTTTAGTTGACTTTTTCAGCTGTCCAAATATAGTAACTTTTGCATCTTGATGATTTTCTGAGCCAAACTTTGAGAATCATGATCAAGCATTGATCAAATGATGTTTGTGGCTTCAAAATGATATGTTGACCAAAAATTTGAACTTTTGACTGCCAAATGACCATTTTGCCCCTACAGTTGACTGTAGTGCAATTTAGGGTTTTGACTGTGCAATTTTGAGCTGAATGCCTTGAAACTTGATATGAGGATTCTTGACCATCTTTGTAAGCATATGAGACTTGATTGGGCCTTTGAAACCTTCAATTTCTTGATCAGAACACAAACCCTAGTTTTGACTGTATAGGAGACAGTTGCACTGCACAACCCTTGGGGAATTTTGTGACTTGGCTTGGCAATTTCTTGAAGAATATGGGAGGGCAAATTTTGGGGTACAACAGTTGCCCCTGTTCAATCTTCTTAGACCTGAGGATGCAGATTGGCTGACGTGCCTTTCGTAATCCGAGGGTAGAAGATGATTGGACACTAGAGTGCCCAGAAATTTGCGCTCGCATGTTAGCAGTGTGATGGGGGAATGGGCTTATAGATGCCATTTAGAGATTGCTGGATAGGATGATGGGCTTATAGATGCCATCTGGATGTTGATCGCGTAGGAGATTCCTTAGCGAGAACCTGCATACCTGCAAAAGAAAAATGAGTACCTGACACGTTGCAGGAGCTGATTTTAGATGCTTGGCGTAGATATGTCCTGACTGGTTACAGGAGCTGGATCTGGAGCTTCAAACGGTGATGAATGAACCAGGTATGGTTACTGCCTTAGCATGAATGGTAAGAGAACCTTGGGTGATTTTAACTTCAACAACTCTCGTTGAGAAAAATCTTGGCGGGAATTACCATCTTTGCAATATCGGAACGAGAACCATAGGCTATTATAATCTGAAAGGGAATCACCTCACTCGCCGTCGGAGAGGGAATCATAGGAAAAGGAATTGTCACCTCACACACCGTCGGAGAGGGAACCATAGGAGACTATCACCTCACACTCATCGTCAGAGAGGGAAACATCTGAAAAGGACTTACCACCTCACACACCGTCGGAGAGGGAACCATAAGAGACTATCACCTCACACTCATCGTCGGAGAGGGAAACATCTGAAAAAGGACTTACCACCTCACACACCGTCGGAGAGGGAGCCATAAGAGACTATCACCTCACACTCATCGTCGGAGAGGGAAACATCTGAAGAAGGAATTACCACCTCACGCACTTGTCGGAGAGGGGACCATAAGAGACTATCACCTCACACTCATCGTCGGAGAGGGAAACATCTGAAGAAGGAATTACCACCTCACGCACTTGTCGGAGAGGGGACCATAACTTCTGCTGAGTCTTTATCAGAAAAATCTGTTGGGAGTCGATTTAGCTGGACTAGAGAAGGCTTTGAAATATGTTTGAGCACTTTGACTGCGTCTTTCCTGAAAGGTAAAGGTCAGTCATATGCAATGCATGATATGGATCAAGCAATGATGTTCTCAATATAAATGAGATTTGTATGATATGATGCGTCCATGCATGCCATAATGATGTATGTATGTGATGTTTTATGAATGTTTTCGTCTAGGAAAGTAAATCCTTGACGGGTGCCGGGAGGTCATATCCTGGGCTGATGTTGATGAATAAGCTTTTGCTTCCGCTGGGGATGATAATTGTAAGAATACCGGTAGGAGAAGATGACTCCGTTGTGGAATAAACTTGGTGAATGGAAGATTCTGCGGGGAGAAAAGATACTCTAGCGACCATGCTGGGAAGCAATACTCTGTGGGAAGAGGGATGCCTTGCTGAATTGATAATAGCTTGCTGAGGATGTCTTTGTTGTATTGGAAGTGTTGATAGACTTCGCTGGGGTAGGAAAGAACTACGTTGACGACGACCTTTCCGTGGCTTTTGGCTGAGGATAACCCAGTTATATCCTATTGAGGAAATAACTCTTTGAATAAAGCCGGGCGACGCGTTCGTGTTCTGCGAGGGGATAAGCTTGTTGTTTGGGGATATGAATTCCATCCTTCCTGGGGAGATTGGATTGGACTCTTCTGGGGAAGTTTTGGACTGTAATGTTGTAAGTTGAAAGAGGGAACCTATGTAGGGTTGCTTGATGTCGAGTTCGTGTAAGACTTCGTTTTTTTGGAAAGGGAGAACCTGTGTAGGGTTTCTGGGTGACGGGTTTATGTAAAACTGCATCTTGAAGAGGGGGAACCGGTGTAGGGTTGCTTGGTGAGGTAAGTTCATGTAAAACTTCTTGATGAACCGCGGTGAGGTTATTTTGAACTAAATCCATGTAAGACTTCTGGAGGAACCGGGGTGAGGTTATTTTGAAGTAAATCCATGTGAGATTTCTTGACGAACCGGGGTAAGGTTACTGGGGACGAGTCCATGTGAGACTTCTGGGGGAACCGGGGTTAGGTTACCTTGAGATAGATCCGTGTGAGATTTCTTGACGAACCGGGGTAAGGTTGCTTCGGGATAAGTTTGTGTAAAACTTCTGGATGAACCGGGGTAAGGTTGCTTGAGATAAACCCATGTAAGATTTCTAGAGGAACCGGGGTAGGGTTACTTGACGAGTTTGTGTAAAAACTTTTTTTTTTTTTTTGATGAACCGGGGTTAGGTCATCTTGAGCTAAATCCATGTAAGACTTCTGGAGGAACCGGGGTTAGGTTACCTGGATAAGTTTGTGTAAAAACTTCTTGATGAACCGGGGTTAGGTAATCTTGAGATAGGTCCATGTGAGACTTCTGGAGAAACCGGGGTTAGGTTACTTGGATAAGTTCGTGTAAAAACTTTTTGATGAACCGAGGTTAGGTCATCTTGTGGAGGAGGAGTCTGTGTATGACTTTGTCTGAAGGTTGAGAAGAAACCGGTGTTGGGTTGCATGATTTTGATTAAGTGGATGATTGTCCTGTTTGGTCTCGGACGTTAGCCCACGATCTGGAATTTGTAAAGGTAGATGGTAATCATTCTTATGTTGATCTGTCCTTTGTACTTTGGTTGACAGAGCAATTGGATCGCCTGGATAACTCATTATTGCCCCTGCTTCGGAGGTGAGGGAAGAGGATACCTGTGTGGGTGATTGACAAATCTTCGGGTAGGCAAGTGACGAGATACCGGAACATAGTCGTACGCTTTGATCCCTAACTTTTGCCTGAACCGTCCTTTCGGGTTTTCAGTCCACCGGGATACCCATTTTTGCCCAAGCCGCCTTTTCAGGTTTTCGACTTGCCGGATGTATATGTTTTTTTATTTCATCCCTTCATTTTTCCCGAACCCTTTTGGTTCGCCGGGAAGCCCTTATTTTTGCCTAGGTGTGTCAACCTAGCGGGTCTTTGATTGTGCGTAGTATTTTTTCGACTATGTCCACGCTCTCAGAATGTAGGGAGTTGCCCCTGTTGGAAGTATTTTGTCATGCCCCGGATAATGGGCAATGCTCCTACTGTGCCCCTTGACTGGAGGTACTTCTGTTCACAAGGTGTTCATCGTGCGAATTTCCCTATTGTTCAAACAAATAGTCATATGCAAACAAGGTTATTTTAATAATGCACAAGTCTATGTCTGTCTTGAATTTTGAAAATGCATTTTTTTTGTAATACAGTGCGATGTCAACTCAATACTTTACAGCAAACCTTCAGGAGTCAGGATACCTTCGTAACAGTATGCTTTCGAACTAACCCATGCTTCAGCTAGAACTTTTAAGGGTTATATCGTGTCCTGGTTCACGGTTTAAGAAACAAAGGATAAAGGCTCAAATTTTATTTGTACCCACCCGCTCTTCGTGATGTTCTCCAAACCTATACTCAGTTGATCACACGCTAGACCTTGTTCGAGTCTTTGTTCTGATGTTCCAATGATGGTTCAGATGTTGGTAACTTATTTCGAATAGGCAGTCATTCCTTTTTATTGAGGGTTTGTATGACCTCTTTTTTTTTTTTTTGTTATCCCTGTTTTTTGCCTGACTGCTTCTTTTTGAATTTACAGTCAGCGGGATGCCCCAGTTTCGTAAGTCCCCTTTGTAGGTTTAGACTTTTTGGGCTTTTTATGAACCTTTTTTCTTTTGATAATGACTGTCTGTCTTTACGATTGTTTGGAACCATCACTGTCTTTTGTTTTTGGAAAGACTCATTTGGTGCCATTTGTTATGCACTTGGATCAACTGAGAGACCTACCCTGCCCCAGGTTATGATAAAGGGTTTTAAATTTCGAAAAGAAAAACTCCTACTTCTTTGGCTTAGAGGGGTTAACGAGGGATTATCATCCTTATAACTCCAGTGTTTAGGGATTGAAACAATGCCTGTACCTCATCAGCGGGATTTGTTCAAAAGCATACTGTCGACTATGGTATCGTTTTCGTCATCCTCCCTCAAGAGGCTTAGAATTTTCAATTAAGAGTTGACCATTGCAAAAATATGAAAGCAGTTTTAAGCATAGTAAACATAATTAAATCAAGACAGACATGTGTAATGCATTCATGAAATAAAAGAGTTTAACATGATAATTGTTTATCTGAACAAGAAAAGAAAAATACAACTTGAATTCAAATGAACAAAAATCTCTCGACTCTAGCCATGTTTTGGCAATGGAGCAGTAATCACGTTGGGAGTCTCGGCAGGCTCGAACTCGATCTCTTTGGCATCGATCATATTCTGAATTTTGTACTTCAGTGCCCAACAGTCCTCAGTATCGTGCCCCGGGCTATCAGAATGATACGCACACCTTGCTTCTGGATTGTAGCTAGGAGAGGAGGTCTTAGGATTGGCAGGAGGGTTGATCACTGCAATCAGGTTCATCTTCAACATGTGTTGCAATGCTTGTGACCATGGCATGTTAATGTTGGTGAACTGCCTTTTAGGCACGTCCGGCCTTTGCTGGTTTCCTCTTTGTGGTTGACGGCGTGGTGCAGAACCAGAGATCATGACTGCCCCTGCATGTTGATCACGGCGACTCCTTTGACTGTAGGCAGCATTGGATTCCTTCTTCCCCGTGTAAGGCTTTTTATGAATATCAGAAGGTGTGGCCTCTTGAATTTTCCCACTTTTGATACCAGCTTCGATTCTTTCGCCGGTCAGGATGAGGTCGGTGAATCCAGCAGATGAATTACCAATCAGGTGGTTGAAGAATGGCCCGGATAGGGTCCCCAAGAACATATCAACGAGTTCCCGGTCAGTCAATGGAGGCTGTACCCTTCCAGCAAGGTCTCTCCATTTCTGTGCATACTCTTTGAAACCTTCGCCTGCACCTATAGACATTCCCTGAAGCTGAGTGCGTGTGGGAGCCAGGTCGGCATTGTACTGGTAATGCTTGTAAAATGCAGTGGCTAAGTCTTCCCATGTACGGATGTTGGCTCCATTCAGTTGATAGAACCACTCGAGCTGAGTCCCCGAAAGACTCTCTTGGAAGAAATGGATCCATAAGTTTTTGTCAGCTGTATAGGGCTGGATCCTCCTTGTATAAGCCCTGAGATGCAACTTAGGACAGGATGCCCCATCGTATTTAGCAAAGGCGGGTACCTTGAATTTGCGCGGGATTACTACCCCAGAAGACAGACCTAGATCCTCGAAGTCCAGGCCAGGCACCTTTTGTATCTCCATAGCACTGAGCCGGTCTTCCAACTGTTTGTACCTGTCCTCAGCCGGAGGGTACTGTTCATCGTTGAAATCTGTCTCATTGTCGGAGACCACTGGGCTAGGAATCCTTTCTTCTTGATGACTACTTTTTCCCACAGATGGAGTTGTCCTCTCAGCTTGGTCCTGCAGGGTGTTCCCAGATCTGCGTCTAGGGCTGAACAAGACAGTCCTCTTCTTCTTCTTTTCCTTCTTCAAGAGCAGAGCCTTCAGATCTTGCTGCCCCTGGGTCAAGTTCATGATTAGCCCTTGGAATTGGGCATTCTGAGCCTGGAGGGCCTTGATAGACTGCTCAGCTGATGATTCAGGATTCATGACGATCGGCTGAAATAAACAGCGAAGAAGGTAAGTAACCTGCAGAGAAAGGGTACCTGTTATGCAATGATATGTATGACATGCATGCAATGATTTCAAGGACCTCGCGGGGTAAACAGAGAAACTTGTGAGAGTTGGAAACTGGCAACTTGATTGAAGGAACTTCCTGTTGTAGAGAGCCCCTCTTCAAGGGTCATAGGCTCACCATATCCAGTGGGTCATAGCCCCTGACAACCTTGGCTAGAGGAAAATAAATCCTCTTTGCCCCTTGCTGGGATAATTGATTCACCATGACCTGCATCACAAGCCCTTGAGATCCTTGAAATGGGTTAGGATGTATGCAATGGTATGATGTCATGCTATGCATGGGGTGATGTAGGTAAACCATGTTATGAGTTCCAATTAAGGACTATAAACAAATCCTGCAAGAAATTCAGTATACTTTGTTATGAGTCCCAATTAAGGACTATAAACAAAACCCGCAAGAAATTTCGTAAACCCTGTTATGAGTCCCAGTTAAGGACTATAAACAAAACCTGCAAGAAATTTGGCAAACCCTGTTATGAGTCCCAGTTAAGGACTATAAACAAAACCTGCAAGAAATTTGGCAAACCCTGTTATGAGTCCCAGTTAAGGACTATAAACAAAACCTGCAAGAGATTTGGCAAACCCTGTTATGAGTCCCAGTTAAGGACTATAAACAAAACCTGCAAGTAGTTCATGTGTCAGCTAACAAGCATGCAAGTAGGCAAGTACAAAGGCACACAAGTCACACAAGAGAAACCCTTAGAGTTTAGGCCAGCATGAGGTCTGGATATTACCCTCTTGAAGTTGGTGGGTTCATACCTGTCCTATCAAAGTAATCGGGTTCTAAGGTTCCCAATATCACGGGATTGCTTTCATTGTTCATCGTTTCGATTTAGCCACTGAACTGGCGACCGAAATATTCCAGGAAAGCAACCCTCAGTTGAGTGTAGTATCGAGTATCAACCAACCTCGGACTGCACCAAAGTCAGTTATCTCACTACCCTAAAGAGGCCAAGATAGTTCAATTAAGGTTCCTAAGGTCTGTTGATGCTTCATGACACCACGCGGAGGCCCCGTACTCTCCTTGACTGAACTCAAGGGTTACCGGTACACACCAAAGTGCCACATCAACGTAGCAGACTGTTTCAACCATGTCGGTATACCCCGCACAGTTCCCTCACAGCCTTGTTGCTACTTTCTAAGAAAGGTATCCCCAGATCCGGGTTAGGATCTATAGAACTCCCAAGCAACCCACAATAATAAAGCAAGCAAAGAAGACAATTGAAAACATAGTTATGACCTAGCCCTAAGGTACACCTCACTTTATAAGAGATCCCCAGCAGAGTCGCCAGTTCTGTGATCGGTGGATCTGGAACTGACTGTTTAACGCTGGTTCGCGAAATGTCGCGGAAGTAAGAGTCGCCACCGTCTTTTATTTTCTCCAAATGGAAAGGACAAAAGCACAGAAAAATTCCTTAAAGAGATTGCTCTCGGTTCGGGAGGTAGGTTATAGAAAGGGAAGGTGTTAGCACCCTTTCTATCCATGGTTATCCATGGGCTCTTAGATACTTGCTCAATGTGTTTTCAAAAATGTTTGCTTGCTTTTCAATTGTGGGTTTTAAAAAAGTTTCTTTGAAAAATTTCAGTTCGACTCGTGCGTCAGAGTGTTTGAAAAATTGCTTTGAAAGCTTTTGAAAAGTGTCGGTGTGAAAAGACTTCAGTTTGTAATTAGAGCAAGTATCCTGGAGAACCTACCTACCCTAAGGAATTCGTCTGTGTAAATGTCCTTTAAAGTAATGCCATCCCACCATTGAGAGGTAGGTAGCACCACCGTTGGAGGTGTTCGGGTCAATTCGAGTTTGTAGGGACATGGTGATCACCAGAGCAATGGGAAGACACCTTAGAAGCTACCCTCATGCCAGGTTCCTGGATCATGAGGACTTACTAAGACGTCCTCTACTCGACGATCACCTTTCGAAGGCAAGGCAACAGTGAGGCGTACCCTAGGGGTGGTGTGTGCGATTCGTGTGTCGTTTTCATTGATATTTGTCTTGTCATGTTCATTGTGATCTACGCTTGATTTTAATTAGGGCCATTCATTCTTGCATGCTTATTTAACAGTTAATATTTGCGGGAAAAGTAAATCTACAACTATTACAAATGGCGCGGGTCCACATCGCCAAAATTAAACCGGACCCGATTTGACAGAAAGAATAAATAAAGCAAAGTAAAAAGTGCGAGAAGTTTAAGTTACATGGCTTCGGGACAGATACATAATTATTTAAGCAATAAAATAAATACGCGGAATTAAACAATTAAGTCGAAAGGAGGGCGTTGGACCCTTTTGCAAAAAATTAAAGTTAATGAATTTAATTAACAACAAAAAAAGATTAAATTAATGAGGAATTAAAATTAAGAATTAAAAGAAATTGTTTTTGGTATTTTTATGTTTTTTAGATTTAATAGAAAAAGAGAATTAATTATAATTAAAAATGTCAAACCCTAATTCTAATTATTTTTTAGTTATTATGAAAATGTTAAATTAACCTAAATTAAACCCTAAATTCTTTTATGTACAATTTAATTATGAAAATAAAATGAGTAATATTATTATTATGAAAAAAGGGAAAATTAAAAAAAAGAATAAAAAGTTATTAAACCTAATTCTATATTTTTGGATTTTTAGTTATTAAAAAGAATTAAAATTAAAACCTATTTAATATTAAATTTATTCACATGCAATTATTTACAAGAAAATATGAAAATCAAATATTTTATTATGTTTTTATATTTTTCTGATTTTTATGAAGTTTTTTTTTTATATTTTGATAAAATAATTAATTAAATCAAACAAATAAAAATAAAACAATGATTAAAAATAAGATATAAGAAATAAAATTGCAAACCATGGGGGGTGGAAGTCCCAATTTAGGAGGTGTGGGCCTTAGTAATCTGGCCCATTTAGCTTTGGATCCATTGACTTTTGCCACTAGCATGCTAACTCTTTGACCAAGCCTATGATGCACATCCAATCTCAGCCTCTGATTTGAACTTGTTAGATACGTGGATGGCTAGATGATGAAGGAACATGGTGTGCATCACTGTTGTGCCTGCATGGGAATTAGCGTGGAAAAATAATATTGAAAGTTACACAGACCTGGGGTTCGAACCCAGGTCTTGGATGTTGAAGCCACAAGCATTTGCCAGCTGAGCCATTGAGCGCGTGTTACATATGTTAGACAAACAAATAATAAAAAGGAAAATGAGTTAATGGCCTGGAAAAGCGCGCGAGAGTTTAAATGAGCCAGTCAGCGTGTGACATGTAATCGTCTTCTCCACCTTCCCTGAAAACAAAATCATATGGAAACGGTTTCTTAAGCGTGGTTTTAAGGATGTTTTGAGAAAATAGCGATTAGCTCATCTCTAAACATAAATTCAGCGCGAGGGTTGGGATCTCTTCGTCCAGGCTTGCTCAATTGAATGGTGGTGGTCTGGAGTCCTGATTTTACTTCGTTTCGAAAGCCCCAAATCCAACCTCTGAAAACCCTAGATTTCAAGCATGGTACAAACGCGTATACGGCATAAAAATCAAATTGAATGCAATGGTTAGCTTCACAATCAAATGAGGAATAAGAATCAACAATTAAATTTCATAAAAAATGCCTAGAACATGATATGCGTTTATGAATTTTTTGCTGTACAGTCGAAGGTCTCGTTACCAATTCCTTGCGTTTGAGTTGATGTTAGGGATTGGAATCGCTTCTGGGAACCTTGAGGAAGCTATTGGAAAAGGAATTAAGCTTTGAATCGCCCTCTAGCAATGATTTCAGAATTGAGTTTTTTCAACAATTTTCCAAGTTTGTCTATTGTTCTTCTGCGCAGCTTAGGGTGTGTTGTGATTAGGGTTTGATTCATGTTTATGTACTGAGGCTATTAGGTCACAAAAACTCAATAAAATCCATGGCATTGATGGTTTTGCATATTTGATTTTCTTAAGATCTTTTCAAATCTTTTTCACAAGGTTTTTGTACCAATTAGCAACCAATCACCCCAAATCTTTCCTAATTTGCCTTTACACGAAATATTGACCTTAAAACATGTATAAAAAGATTTGTTAAAGCAAGTTTGACATTTTTCATGTATTTAAATAATTTAAATGAATTAATATAAATAATAATTCAAATAAATAAATAAAAAATGAGAAAATACTTCCCTTTGGGCCAAGTGGTCGTGCACATGCTTGGAATGATGAATCATGGAAGAAAAATGGGCCCATTAGCAATTTTAGGTCATTTGAATCAATGTTGACTTTTCAAAATATCCAAAAATTTCCCAACTTCCACAAGGCCTAACTTGCTCAATTTTTAAGATTTTCTCATATTCTTGGACATTTTGGAAAGGGCTTTGAGTCCTCTAACCAATGTCTTTGGTCCCATGTCATTTTGATTTACCAATCTCAAGTTATGGCCTTTGACTTAAAGTCCCTTTTTGTTGACTTTTGAAAATGACCTATAATGTTGAAATTGATAACTTTTTTTGAGAGCATTTCTTGGACTTGGAATATGAAGATGAGTTGTAGGAAATGTCTTTCTCTTCAAAATGAGATTTGGATGGGATTTTTCTGATAATCCATGTGAAAGTTATGCCCTGGTCAATTTTAGTTGACTTTTTCAGCTGTCCAAATATAGTAACTTTTGCATCTTGATGATTTTCTGAGCCAAACTTTGAGAATCATGATCAAGCATTGATCAAATGATGTTTGTGGCTTCAAAATGATGTGTTGACCAAAAATTTGAACTTTTGACTGCCAAATGACCATTTTGCCCCTACAGTTGACTGTAGTGCAATTTAGGGTTTTGACTGTGCAATTTTGAGCTGAATGCCTTGAAACTTGATATGAGGATTCTTGACCATCTTTGTAAGCATATGAGACTTGATTGGGCCTTTGAAACCTTCAATTTCTTGATCAGAACACAAACCCTAGTTTTGACTGTATAGGAGACAGTTGCACTGCACAACCCTTGGGGAATTTTGTGACTTGGCTTGGCAATTTCTTGAAGAATATGGGAGGGCAAATTTTGGGGTACAACACCACCCATCAAGGTGATTTCACCTCTCTCCAACGAGGACTTAATTCACCAATCAAAAACTAATTACAATCACTACTTTGACAACTGTCAAAGTCCTCTTGAGTACAACCACAATCCGGTCAATCTCAAGGAAAAACTGGCTTAATTAAGATAAAAGAATTATGTGTATCGTTGCTTTTCTTTACAAAAACAGTTATCACAACTGTGATATTTTACACAATTTTGAGCGTGGGAAAAATATGTAAGCTTGTAGCGTTTAGAGATGTGTTGCAGTTATTGAAAATCGTAAACGATTTGTCCTCTTAGATTGTTTATATATGCAATGGAATCCTGTCTAACATAAAGCGTGATAATGGACATTTAAGTTGTTTCCATATTGAGAAGATTCTTGTCTGAATAAAGCCGTTGCATGTGATGCTGTCTTGATTGAATAGTAACGCTTCAGAATCTTACAATCTTATATGATGCAATTGTTTCAAAACATTGATGACTTAGAGTTGTGAGAATCTGATTGTATCTTAACCTTCTGTTCAGAATAAGAGTATTCTTCACTGCAGCGCATGTTCTGATCATCATTCTTCAGCGCAGATTCTGATTACCTCAGCGTGAAAGCTTCTATAGCTTAACTTCTGATGCTGCTTTGGTCAGAACTTCTGCATACACAATATTACAAATTTAGAGTGCATATTTGTTCTTTGTGTTTGTTATCATCAAAACTCTAATTAAGGGTTGTAAGATTAAACTATGTTCTAACAATCTCCCCCTTTTTGATGATGACAAAAACTAGGATTTTCAATGAAAAATATAGAACAAAAAGCTTAAGAGAGACTCCCCCTGAGTTGATTACTTCCCTGAAGTTCCTTCTCGTCAGAGCTTTTGATGCATCTCCTTCTGTCCTTATCAAAACGTGTTCCTATTCAAGCTTTTCAGAAATTAGAGATTAAAATATTCAGAATGTTTGAGACTTTGTCCCGGTATACTGTTATTGAAAATATCTTACTTTCTCCCCCTTTTTCTCAAGTATCAAAAATCAATATAATCATAGTCAAAAAGATGAATTATATTGAAAACAGAATGCAATGACAAGTTTCAGAAACAAGGAGGTAAAGATGAAAAATTACAGATAAACAGTTTTAAAGAAAATCTAAGAAGGACGGGGAAGACGTGTGAATAACGCTTCCAACAAGCTCTTGATCTGAGTGCTTGATTCTTCCTGCTTTTCCATTATGTCTTTGATTTCTTTTGTAGTATCTTCTTGTTTATCTAGAATACCCTTGATCTCTTTGTTTGTTTCCTCTTGCTTATCCAGTCTGGCATTGATTAATGCATTCTCTTTCTTCAACTCTTCCAGAGTTTGCATGACTAGAGACGAAGTAGGTGTATCTTCAGGATTAGAAATCTCTTGGCTTGCTTGCTTCAAAGAATTGATCCATTCTTACCTTTCTGTTTCAAAAGTCAACAGACTCTTACCAATATCTGATTTGGTTGCGGTTGGTTTAGGTTTGGGAATGACAATTTTGTTTGAGGTGGAAGCTAGTCGGTCCAACACTAGTGGATCAATGACAATTCTGAGGTTGTCAGCTGGATGGTTGATGGGTGAAGGAGTGGAAGAGTCAGAAATTAGAATTGGTGTGTTAGGGATGTTTAGTGGTGTAGATTCATATGGTGAAGGGATTTATGGAATATCATGAATAATGATAGGTAAGAGAATTGTAAGAGGTTCTGTTATTCCAGGGATTGGGATAATGGTATCAGAGTCTGAAGGAGAGTCTTCAGATTGGTTTGCGGTAGCATGCTGAGTTTCTGGTTCAGGAATTTCAGAAGATGGGTTTTCAGAAGGTGGAGAGAGAGAGTATCTATTTTCTGGTTGTGGTGAGTTGAGGTTCAGATGTTCTGGTCAAGGAGAGTGTGGTTGTGGATTTTCTGGTTGTTGTTGAGATTTTGGATTTTCTGGTATTGGAGAGGAAAAGTCTGGATCAAATAGTTCAATGTCGGATAGAACTTTGGCAAGTTCTGGTTGATGATGTTCTGGATTTGGATTTTTATTGGGGGAGTGAGGTTCATTCAAAAAGTTTCCAAGAGTTACATATGGGTCAAACTCTATGTCAAAATCCTCAAATGTTTCAGGTGAAGGATTTTCTATTGGTTGAGGGGGAATGGTTTCAGATGTTGGAACAATTATTGATTCTATAACAGAAACAAAAGATGGGTTACCTTTCTTTTTTGCATCTTTAGGTGCATTCTGAGAGGATCCTTCTCCTGCTGCTTTCCTCTTTTTGGATTTCTTTAGCACAACCTCTGGAGCTGGCTTGTGCAGATCTTGGATGTTGATTTCTGGAATAGTCCCACCAACCTTGCAAGCTTCAAGGTATCTGACTATGATTTCTGGGGAGGCATCTATCTCAGAAAATAGTGGAAAATCCTTCAGAGGGATTCTCCTAGAAGTGATGGTCTCATGAGAAGCAATAGTTGGTTCCCTCTTAATGTTTTCAATAATCTTCATTTTCTTCAGATTCTTGGTGTTCAAAGGTTTCCCAGCGGTTGCTTCCAGAGTGCTTATTACTTGAGCTTCTATCACAAGTTCTATCAGCCTATTTTCTGTTAGAATATCTGAAATCAATCTTCCTAGAGGAATCCAATCCCTCTTAGTTCTTTCTTCTTCTCTTGTCTCTTTCACACTTGTTCTGAGATGGTTGAAGAGCAAGTGTGAAGGTTTATCTTGGTCTTCTTTGTAATGAAGTAAATCAGAAACTGCTGATCAATATTGATGTAATCAGGAGAGCTTGTAGGCTTCCTGTGATTGATACATCCCATAATTATTCTAGCCCAGATTCTGTGATGATCCTTCAAGTCTCTGATCTTGCTAGATGGCTGTTCAGAAGTGAAGATTTCCTTGGCAATAGATTTTAGGTCAGAACATCTATCAGCCATATCAATGCATCTGACTCCACCACTATTGTATCCAATGAGTTTCCCAATTAAATCTTTTGTTATCACTATCTTCTTTCCCATAACATACGATGTAACCTGGTGGTTGGATGAAGTATCATGAATCCAGAACTCTTTGATGAGAATGGGAAACATTGGACTCAACAGACGGTCAAAATATTTGTTCCAACCCTGTGCAGTTACGTCTTCATAGAGATTAAACCCATTTTCTTGTAAACTTTCAAAATTAATGATCAACTCAGAGAGAACTTCCAGGTTGTCAACAGGAGTGAGAAGCGTTCTAATGGGTTCTTCATATTGTTCCGTTGATGAAGATTCAGGAGCACTGAGATTCTTGAGACTTGATGATGATGCCATTGTTCACACGGGTTCTTTGAAAAAAATGGAAAGGGTTTTTGAAAACGAAACTTGAAACAAGAGAGAATATAGAAGAGAGTAAAATGTGAATGAATGAAATAATAGGTTTAGTTTATATAATTTTTTTGAAAACATAAACAGTAAGCAAGAAAATAAGTGATGATTATATGCATTAATGAGACCCGAGATTAGGGGATTTAAAAAGATATTGAACAGTTACCACTGACAAGTGTCTCAATGCATCCAATCAGATCCTTGGACCCTTCAGAATTTGAACGTGTGTTCAGCCTCAGAAGGCAGCTTGTGAGAGGATGACATATGTTTGATGATGTGAACTGCACGCCTCTATCCTTGAAATGAAACGTTTAGATCTTCATAGATAGATTCTGAGGCAACTGTACTTCTAACTTCTGAAGACAAGTTGATCAGATGTTCACATAAAACAATAAAGTTCTGAGGGTTAAGATATGCAAATAAAACATTTTATTCTAGGCATAACTTCATGATGAGATGTTTCAAAATGAAATTGAATCTATCTTCAGAAAGGGGTTTTGTAAATACATCAGCCCATTGATGGTCCGTGTCAATAAATTTTAAGGTAATAATTCCTTTCTGAATATAGTCCCTAATAAAGTGATGTTTATTTCTATATGCTTAGCCATAGAATGCAAAATAGGATTCTTAATGAGACATATGGCAGAAGTGTTATCACAGAAGATAGGAATGTTACTCTCAAATATGTTGAAGTCTTCAAGTTGACTTTGCAACCAGAGCATTTGAGTGCTACATCTAGTAGCTGCTATGTATCCAGCTTCTACTGTTAACAATGCTATTGTGGACTGTCTCTTGCTGGTCCATGAGATCAGATTGTCTCCCATAAACTGGAAGCTTCCAGAAGTGCTTTTATGCTCTACTCTGTCTCCAGCAAAATCAGCGTCACGGTATCCTACTAAGCTGTATTCATTGGATTTTCTTTGTAGATTTTATGTTCTACCTTTTTGCTTACCTCTTCCTTTTCCAGAATGCACGTGGGGTGCATTGGAGTCTTTGAGGGCTTACATTCTGAGAGATCAAATTTCTTTAGAAGTTCTCTGACATATTTGCTCTGATGAATGTAAGTTCCTTCTAAGGTTTGGTTTATCTGAATACCTAGAAAGAATTTGAGTTCCCCCATTAAGCTCATCTCAAACTCTGCCTGCATGCACTTAGCAAACTCTCTTCCCAGAGAAGGTTTAGTGGATCCAAAGATGATGTCATCTACATAAATCTGAAACACTAAAATGTCATTCTTAAATGACTTACAGAACAAGGTTGTGTCCACTTTCCCTCTGGTGAATTCCTTTTCTAACAGGAAGTTACTTAGTCTTTCGTACCAAGCTCTGGGAGCTTGTTTCAGACCATAGAGTGACTTCTTTAGTTTGGAAACATATTCTGGGTGTTTGTAATTCTCAAACCCAGGGGGTTGGTGCACATATACCTCTTCATCTATATAGCCATTGAGGAATGCACTTTTGACATCCATCTGATATAGAGTGATGCCATTGTTTACAGCAAATGAGATTAAGAGTCTGATAGATTCTAACCTGGCGACTGGAGAAAAGGTTTCTATATAGTATATCCCCTCTTGCTGACTATAACCTTGTGCCACCAGTCGTGCTTTATTTATGATGACTTCTCCTTGCTCGTTCAGTTTGTTTCTGAACACCCACTTTGTTCCAATGACGTTGAGTCCTTTTGGTCTGGGAACCAGATCCCATACGTCATTTCTGGTGAACTGATTCAATTCCTCCTGCATTGCCAGAATCCAATCATTGTCCAGAAGAGCTTCATCAATTGTTGTTGGTTTAATCAGAGATACCAGTCCCATGAGGGATTCTTCAGAGTTTCTGAATGTTGATCTTGTTTTGATTGGATCATCCTTCTTTCCCAGGATCATCTTCTTGGTGAGCTATGCTGCTTCTGGAAAACCTTTTATGGAGTTGATCAACAGAAGGTGCTGGATTGCTTGTAACATTTCTTTCTGAAGTTGTTGGAGCGTCTCTGTTGAGAACTTCTGACGATTTATCTTCAGTACTTGTGAATTCACCTTCTATATCTGCAAAGAGTTCATTCTGCTTTGACTTTTGAGGGTCAAGCTTATCATCAAATCTAATACTGATTGACTCTTCAACAATCTGTGTTTCTGTATTGTATACTCTGTACCCTCTTGAGCGTTTAGAGTATCCTAACATGATACATTTTTGTGCTTTAGAGTCAAACTTGTTCAGATAATTTTTAGTATTCAGAATGAAACAAGTGCATCCAAACGGATGGAAATAAGAAATGTAGGGCTTTTTGTTCTTCCATAGTTCGTATGGAGTCTTTTCTAGAATAGGTCTTATAGAGATTCTTTCTAAATGTAACACGCTGTGTTAATTGCTTCTTCCCAGAAGATCTTAGCAATGCTAGTCTCATTGATAATGGTTCTGGCCATTTCTTGCAATGTTCTATTCTTTCATTCTACAACTCCATTTTTTTGGGGAGTTCTAGGACAAGAGAAGTCATGTAAGATGCCTTTTTCATTAAAAAATGATTCAAAATTTTTATTTTCAAATTCTCCACCATGATCACTTCTGACTTTGACAATTCTAAGATCCTTTTCATTCTGAACTTGGTTACAGAATGCAACGAACACAGAGTGTGACTCGTCCTTGTGTCTTAAGAACTTTACCCATGTCCATCTGCTATAGTCATCTACGATCACTAACCTATACTTCTTGCCACTAACAGACACAGTTTTTACTGGTCCAAATAAGTCTATGTGCAGAAGTTCTAATGGCTTAGAGGTGGAAACAACATTTTTGGATTTAAAAACAAGTTTTGCAAATTTGCCTTTCTGACATGCTTCACACAGAGCATCTGAGCTGAACTTCAAATTAGGAAGTCCTCTGACCAGATTGAGTTTTTTAATCTGAGATATTCTTCTCATACTAACATGCCCCAATCTTCTGTGCCAGACCCATTGCTCGTTGTTAACAGAGAGAAGACATTTTACATTCTAACTCTTTAATCAGAAAGTTTTATCTTATAGATGTTGTTTTTCCTCTTTCCATTAAAAAGGATAGTTCCATCTTTCTGACTAACAGCTTTACATGAATTTTGATTAAAAATTATATCATAACCGTTATCACTTAATTGGCTTATGGATAATAGGTTATGCATTAATCCATCAACTAAGAGCATATTATTTATAGAGGGAAGATTTCCATTACCTACAGTTCCAGAGCCAATGATCTTTCCTCTTTGGTTGCCTCCAAATCCCACGTAGCCTCCAGGTTTAAGTTCCAGGCTTTGGAACATATGCTTTCTTCCCGTTATGTGTCGAGAGCATCCAGAGTTCAGGTACCATGGCTGGTGTTTTAGCCTTGCTGCTAAAGATATCTGCTACATATATAATTTTGTCCTTAGGTACCCATATCTTCTTGGGTCCTGGTTTGTTAGTTTTACCAAAATTCTTGTTGAATTTTGGTTTGACAGAGTAATTATTACTAGTGTATTTTAGGTCGTGTGTGTGCCCATATATGAAGTGTGATTTAAGTGGTGTGCGTTTTATGACTAGGTCCGTGACTTTCTTAGGTGTAGATACCTTACCTTGATATCCCATCCATTTTCTTCCATTCCTGCTAACTCCATAGATCATTTAAGCCATCTTGCTTCTATCTATGTTTTTAGCCAGAAACTTCTGAAAGTTGTGATCATACTCTTTGATGATCTCATCAGCATTACTGAGAGTCTCTGAGATTATTTCCTTATGATATTTTTGCAAACCGTTTTCTAATTTTGAGACCTTTTATTTTAACTCAGATTTATCTAATCTGAGACTCTCAGTCTTTTCAGAGTCAGACAAAATCCCTTTTTAGGTTCTTGAATTTGACTCTGATTTGCTGATACCTTTCTAGAATTTCATTTAGAATTTCTGCAAGTTCAACCTTAGTAAAATTAATAGTGAAGTCAGGGAATACCTCTTCAGTGTCTGATTCTGAGTCTAAACCAGAAGCTTCACTGTCTTCTGAAACGTTTTCCATGAGAGCTATGTTTGCTCTTTCATCCTCTGACTTTGAGTCAGCATCAGAAGTGTCTGAATCGTCCCATGTTTCCATGAGGCTTTTCTTCTTCTCCTTGAAGAACTTATTTTTTGGCTTCTCCTTCTGAAGCCTTGGACAATCACTTTTGTAGTGTCCTTTCTCATTGCACTCATAGAAAATGATGTCCTTATTATTTGACTTTCTGTGTCCCGAAGAGCCTTCATATCTTCTATGTCCAGAGAAAGACTCAGACTTTCTGTATCTGGAGGAGGATTCATTTTGATTCTCTGATCTTTTAGGATTTTTGAATTTCCTTTGTCTTTGCTTCCACAGTTGATTCACCCTTCTGGAGAGGAGAGACAATTCATCTTCTTCTGATGAGGATCCATCAGAGGTTTCTTCCATAGCCTGCAAAACCTTAGAATCAGATTTTTTGTTAGATTTTAATGCTAGTGGCTTACCTTTCTTTTGAGGCTCATCTTCTTCTAGCTCTATCTCGTGACTTCTGAGGGAGATGACAAGTTCCTCCATAGATATCTTGTTGGGATCTTTGGATAGCTTAAGTGCTGTGACCATTAGCCTCCATTGCTTGGGTAGACTTCTGATGATCTTCTTTACGTGATCAGCAGTAGAATATCCTTTGTCAAGAACCTTCATCCCAGCAACAAGGATCTGGAATCTTGAGAACATTTCTTCTATAGATTCACTGTCTTCCATCTTGAATGCTTCATACTTCTGAATAAGTGCAAGGGCCTTGGTTTCTTTGACTTGTATGTTGCCTTCATGCATCATTCTCAGAGATTCAAACATATTTTTGGCTGTCTCTCTGTTTGAGATTTTCTCATATTCTGAGTATGAGATAGCATTGGGAAGTATTGTTCTGGCTTTATGATGATTTCTGAAATCAAGTTTTTGCTGGTCAGACATCCTTTTTCTGTCTATCTTCTGACCACTTTCATCCACTGGATGTGTGTATCCATCAATTACCATGTCCCATAGATCAGCATCATGGGCCAGAAAGAAGCTCTCAATTCTGTCTTTCCAGTAGTCAAAATTTTCTCCATCAAAGACTGGAGGTTTTCCATTGATTTTGTCCTTGTCTTCATGATAATCATTGTTGATGTTTTGGCTTGGTCCCACCATAGTGTTTTTTTGAAGCTTGGATCTTGTACTGACACGGTTAAGTGTATGAACTTAGAACCAGGCGCTCTGATACCAATTGAAGAAGTGAAAAACACAAGAAGGGAAGGGGGGTTGAATTGAAAAGTTAAAATCAAATGCGCAAAGACACAATATTTTTATCCTGGTTCGTTTGATCTCAAACAACTCCAGTCCACTTGTCAAGGTGATTTCGCCTCTATCCAACGAGAACTTAATTCACTAATCAAAAACTGATTACAATCACTACTTTGACAACTGTCAAAGTCCTCTTGAGTACAACCACAATCCGGTCAATCTCAAGGAAAAACTGGCTTAATTAAGATAAAAGAATTCTGTGTATCGTTGCTTTTCTTTACACAAACAGTTACCACAATTGTGATATTTTACACAATTTTGAGCGTGGAAAAAGTATGTAAGCTTGCAGCGTTTAGAGATATGTCGCAGTTATTAAAAATCATAAACGATTTGTCCTCTTAGCTTGTTTATATAGGAAATGGAATCTTGTCCAACATAAAGCGTGATAATGGACATTTAAGCTATTTCCATATTGAGAAGATTCTTGTTTGAATGAAGTCGTTGCATGTGATGTTGTCTTGATTGAATAGTAACGCTTCAGAATCTTACAATCTTGTATGCTACAATTGCTTCAGAGCATTGATGACTTAGAGTTGTTAGAATATGATTGTATCTGAACCTTCTGTTCAGAATCAGAGTATTCTTCACTTCAGCGCATGTTCTGATCATCATTCTTCAGCATAGATTCTGATTACCTCAGCGTGAAAGCTTATATAGCTTAACTTCTGATGCTGCTTTGGTCAGAACTTATGCATACACAGTAGCACAAATTTAGAGTGCATATTTGTTCTTTGTGTTAGTTATCATCAAAACTATAATTAAGGGTTGTAAAATCAAACTATGTTCTAACAAAATCCACTTTGTTGCCTTACAAAAATGGCCATATTATGCATGTAAAGTATCTTATCAAAACAAATCAAAATACAAGATCATAGTCCCTCGATGACGCTATCAAAGTTGCCCTTTCAAAAATGATCTTAGTCCCTTAAAGAAAATGCTAAGATATCTTACAACATTGCTAATCATGGCTATACGATGACCCATGCCCGTCCCTTTTACATCCAAAGATAGGGTTACTTACCAAATCAATGGTAACATGACAATGTCAAAGGAAAGAGGAAATAAACAAGAAAGACTTTTGAGTAGGTAGATCGTTCCTAGTTGCTTGCTCAATTTCAAAACCAAAACATCCTTGCTATTTTCAAAACAAACACCAACACTTTCAAAACATCTTACAAACTTGAAACATTTTCAAAAGACAAACACTTTATACGTGTTCTTATAGAAACAAGAACCATTACAAAGAAAACCCTTTTCAAAATCACTTTCAAAAACACACTCCACAAACACCTTTTTGAACTATTTTTAAAACAACACTTTGTACGCGTTCTTATAGAAACGAGAACCATTACAAAGACATTTTCAAAATACTTTCAAAACTCACCATACAAAACACATTTTCAAACAAAAGCAAGTGATCTAGCAAGCAACTAAGAGCCCGTAGATAACTACGGATGAAAAGGGTGATAATACCTTCCCTTTTCATAATCTACCCCCCGAACTCAAGAGAAAACATCTCAAAGGTCTTTCCTGTTCTTTTCAATCTTTCCTTTTGGATAAAAGAAAAGTCGGTGGAGACTCTTGCTAACCGCAACATTTGTGATCAAACGCAAAACAACCAAGTTACCTCTCCCACCGTGTTACACTCACCCCTTCTGTTTGAATGTCACCCATATGTTGGTAACGTGCAGGTAATCCAGAGTGAAGGTGGTTTACCTTCAGTAGTTCTAGTCAGTGTCATTGCTCTGATACGTAACACTCGGGGGGGGGGGGGGGGGGTGAACGCTTTCTAGTTTATTGTTGTTATTATTTTAGTTGTTGAACTCTAAGTTATTTTTATTTAAATGCTTGTTATTTGAAGTTGTTTAGTTGGACAAAGATGATATATTGATTCCGCTGTGTAGTTGTGAAAGTTATTGGCTTTAAAGGATTAAAATTAAATTGTTGTTGGTTCATTCAAGTTTAATGTGTTATGTATCTGTAATGAATGCCGTTGTTTTAAAGTTGAATTTGTAGCATCCTGATTCGGTTGTGGAAGTTTTATAACTCTGATTTATGACTCTGTTTTATAACTCTGATGGGGTGTTACACAAAGCACAACATGTTTTTTCTAGCATAGAATACCGTGACTCATAGTCAGTGAACTTCTTGCTCAAATAATAAATGGCATATTCTTTTCTTCCCATTTCATCTCGTTGTCCCAAAATACAGCCCATGGAGTTATCCAATGCAGTCAGATACATAATCAATGGGCTTCCTTCAACATAAGGGAGTAAGATAAGAGGCTCAAGAAGATAATCTTTAATGCTTTTAAATGCCCTTTGGCAACCATACTTCCGCACACAACCTTTATCTTTCTTCAACAACTTGAAGATTGGTTCACATGTTGCATTCATATGGGAAATAAATCTTGAAATGTAATTCAAACATCCAAGGAAGCCTCTAACTTGCTTTTCAGTTCTTGGTGCAGGTATTTCTTGAATTGCCTTAACTTTATCAGGATCAACTTCAATTCTTTTTTTACTGATAATGAAACCTATCAACTTTCCTGAACAAACACCAAAAGTACACTTATTTAGATTCAAGCGGAGACGATACTTCCTCAAACGCTGAAACAATTTCAACATGTCTTCTATATGCCCTTCCTCAGTCTAAGACTTGGAGATCATATCATCAACATATACCTCAATTTCCTTATGCATCAGATCATGGAATATGGTTGTCATATCCCTCTTGTACGTTGTACCAGCGTTCTTCAACTCGAAGGGCATCACTCTATAAACAAAATGTTCCCCAGGGTATGATAAACATTGTTTTTTCCATGTCCTCAGGAGCCATTTTAATTTCACTGTATCCGTAAAATCTGTCCATGAATGAGAACACTTTGAATTTTGTTGTGCTATCAACCAACATATCAATATGTGGCAATGGGAAATCATCTTTCAGACTTGCTTGAAACAACCATCCGAGCATCGATTGATAATATATCAATGAAGTCGCCATCGAACATTTTTTATCCCGTAGGAAGGGAAATGTGAACATCGAGAAAACCTGAAGGGGGGTGAAATCACGGTCTTTCAACCAAGAGATCGAGTAAGGAAGTTTGTTACGCAAGGGGAAGGTGTTAGCACCTCTCACGCATATGGTACTCCATGGTATCCACTCTTGTTTTCTACTTCTAAGGGTGTGTTTAATCTATGTCTATGATTAAAAGAGAAATTGAAAAAGGAATACATGAAAAAATAAATGCGGAGAAAAGAAAGAAGTATTTACAATTTGTGCTCAGTTAGGCTTCGTAACCTTTTTCCTATGTATCCCTTTCGAGGAAACAGAGTTTCATAGTTTGACTCATATATTTTGGTTTGTTTTGTATTTTTAATGGACCAATATTAAGTTCACATTCTACCTGCAGCTCGACCTTTGGAGACTCACGCATCTGGAGTAGAAAGGAATTAACATGCTCAAAAAACTGACCGGAGGCGGATGATGCTATATTCGCGACTCTAGCAAGTAGACATGGTGCAATCTGACCTTTAGGAAATTACGCGTCATATTTCATAGAAGGGGAAAATAATATATCCATTTTGAAGTTTGAAAAGCCAAGAGGCGAGAAAAGAGTTTGAATTTGTTGGTGTTTTTACCTTGAAAAAGGGCTTTTGTATTATTAATGTGTTTTGGAATTTGCTAAGAAAAAAGAGTTTTAGTTTTAATGCACATGCCAAAGGGGAAGAAAAAAGTCTAAGGGAGACTAGCCTAATTTCTAAGCCTAATGTTATCATACAATGATGGTCCTATGATTCGCATTGACAAAGAAGGGAATTTCTACCTAATGTTGTCATACATGGATATCAAGCCTAGTGTCTACCTGGAACACACTCATTCAAAGGTTGAACCAACCTAAGGTATTCTAGGAACAAACTCATCCGAGAATGAACCATTCTAGTTGCTATTTAGAATGCACTCATATCGAGAGTAAACCAAAGGTCCTAAGGGAGCATGACATAAATGATAAAAGTAAATGCGGTGCATACACTGGAATAAGCGCATATGAAAATAAATTCGACAACATCCATTTGGAACAAAGTCATATCGAGAATCTAACCAAAACCAAAACCTCTTAGAAACACCCCATACGAAAGTGAACTAGGCGAATAATATCTTAATATATCTTCTTTTTTTGATGATTCTTTTGACAAAATGTAAAGTGCGAAATGTAAATGGGAAAAACTTATATCGAGAATGAACCAAGACCAAAGCCTCTGAGGAACACTCCATACGGAAGGTGAACCAGGCGCATAATGTCTGATATGTCTTTTTGTAACTTCGCCAAAATTGTAAACGGTAAATGTAAAAGGAACACACTCATACAAGCATGAACCAACTGAATCCACTTGAAACAAACTCATAACGAGAATGAGTCCATGACCAAAACGTCAAAAAAAGGGATCGAACTCATATTGAGAACAAATCAAACTGTACAAGAAAGTAAACACATGTGCGTAATTGACTATTCAAAGACAGGGCTTTAAACAAACACAATTAGAAAATAGAAAGAGGTGCCTCCACAAGACTTTAAACAGATACTTCGAGCGCATGCTCTTATTTCTAGAAAGAGGTAAATGCAATATTACATAAATTGGTCCAAAGATATACCAAAAGGATAGCAAATCCATAATAACAAGCTCAACGAGTGTAAGGAACTCAGAATGCGCTGCAGGCTAGCATCCATGACACACAATGTCAGAATACGCGTCAAGGCATCAAAGCAAAGTGATCGATGTGTATCAGATACGACCGAGCAAATATCCTGCAAGAGAAGCAATGGCACAATAAAAACTATACACCTTGCACGAGGGAAAATTGATGAACAAAAGTGGTGTCCCACACATAAAGTGGAACACCGAGAATCCGATATAAGAATGTGGTATCCCATAAATAAAGTGGAAAGCCGAGCGAGCAAGCGGCATCATAATCCCTTGATGTAATCCTTGTACAAACTCAATACATAAGTTAGAGATAACAAGAGCACAACTAAAAGTTGCGACATAGGCTCAATACATGAAAATCAGAAAATGACAAAAAACGGTAAAAGTAACTATGTCAATTTTACAAAGTAAGCACAAAATGAATCCGAATCAAGCAAACTCAAGTGTATTAGTGCACTATTTCTAATTAAATATGAATACAAGTCAAATGAAATTCAAAGCAACTCGATACATTTCAATCGGAACCAATGTCCACAAAAATCGGGAAAAAAACGTCAAAAATTAGTTATTCGGAATTAAACAAAAATCACCTGGTTGATTGCAAACACATCAACGAACTCAAAAATGCACTTGGTTTTAATTAAATCGGTCCAGAAGTAGGACTTTTAGGCCGTTTTCGAGATCTGGCAGTAGCGAAAACAGAAAAATTAAGTGTTTAAAACAAGAAAGAAAGTACGCAAACAAATCCAAAAGCATCGAGAAAGTCAATTTTCACTAATCATATGCTTAAAAAGTAAATACGGTGAAGAAATTGAAGCATGTTTGAGATTATGTCAAGAGTTGACAAAGTTTGAGAATTGTCACATTTTCCACTAAACTCAAACTTTATATGTCAAAAGAGGCTTGTAAATTGCTTTAAGCCATGTGGTAATTGTCACAACTTTTTAGAAATAGCCTATGTTAATGAATACACAAATATCAACACAAAAGTTACAAACATTTTATGTTATGTCAAAATTTGGTACTTAAGCAAAAATGTGAAAAACAAGCATAGGTTAGTAGCATCTCAACAAGAAAAATGCAACAAGAATCAACAGATTCAAGATCACCACATTAGAGTTTCATGTAATAACACAAAACATCAACAAAAACTCAATTGAATTGATTAGAAAAGTCTCATGAAACAGCACAAAACAATACTAAAAACTCAATTAGAAGTTGATTTTAACAAATATTGACAAAGACTAAATAACTACACTAGTTATGTGCATCAATAGTGGTGTAATCCTACACTCTAAGAGAACCTAAAATGTCAACACAATCTATTGACAAAATTATAAGGAAATCTATCATATTCCACTTCTAATGAACATTATTATGCTAAATTGCAAATTCAACATTTTTTAATATCAAGTTTTATTCACCTAGCATTTAATCAAACACCTAAATTGCACCAAGTCTTTAAGACTATGATCAAGATTTCTACCTACAACTCTATATCCATAATTCAATTCACAATTAGTTTAACTACACCTAATGTTAAATCACAACACAACAACAATATGTCAATTTCAATTTACAACCAAAAATCACTTTTCAAGTTCAAATAATCACTTATTTCTATAAGCAATTAAAAAAATGAACTTTATTCTACAATTCAATATAATTCTCACGAATTAAGTCTCAATTAAATAATTAAAGTCTCAATTAAACAATTAAAGTCTCAATTAACAACAAAATCAAGAAAAAACATTAATTCAAAAAATCACTTATTCAGAAAAAGCACTTAATTAAAGAAAAACTCACCGTAGAATCGAAGAGGAGGATTAGATGAAGAGATCGCAATGATTGAAATGAAAATTTAAGAAACAAAATGAAAGAAAAGGAGGGAGGGAGGAATCAGCCAAAATGGCGGCGGATGGGCTTTTTCGGTGGCGGTTCGGCCCGTGGTGCGATTGGCAGTGGTTGGCTGGTTGTCCGGTTAAGTTCCGACGCTCTGAGGTGAACCAGTGATGATGAATTGATGATGATCCAAGTTGAAGTTGTATGAAGTTGTTGTTGTATTCTTGAGAGAAAATGAGAATAAATTGAGTTTGATTCTTAAGAGAATTGAGAGAGAAAGAGAGAGAGAGAGAGAGAGAGAGAGAGAGAGAGAGAGAGAGAGAGAGAGAGAGAGAGAGAGAGAGAGAGAGAGAGAGAGAGAGAGAGAGAGAGAGAGAGAGAGAGAGAGAGAGAGAGAGAGAGTTTTTGTGTTTGTGAAGATTGTGTAGTTATGAGAGAAAATATGAATTTTTGATTTATATAGAGAGTGAAAATGGACTTTGGAGGCACAATTGGGTTGGGCTTTGTCTTGACAATGTAATCTCGACATGTCCACAAAGTGTCATATCATCAACCATACGAAATTATGATTCGGTTACAAAATGGAAAAAGAAGATAATAAATTTTTTGACACGTTGCTAAAAGAAAAGGCTTATTTGGATAAACGGTGATTTAGTTATGATTTTTTGAAGTTTCTCCCCAGACAACCTTATTTTGGGCTCTAATGTCAACTCTGACACATTCTTCAATAAAAAACTAATATTGATCGGAGTAGAATCCAGTCTCGACTTTTGAAGAAAAGTTGTAGATCTCTGAGTTAGTGACCTTGTCTAAAAAGATGGGCCCGACCCGATAAAACATGACCGAGTTATGAGTTTTCGAAGTTTTGACCCAGATGAAATAATATTAAGCATTCAAGATTTTCGGCGCGTCACGTGCACTCTGGACGAAAAACGAAGGCCTTTTGGATATTGTTCGAACTTAGAATCTTCTGAGAAAACGTATCCAACTCAATTTTTGAAATTTTTGCACCAGATCGGTCGTGATAAGGTAAAACTTGAGTGAGTTATGAATTTTTGAATATCGGAAATCAATTCGACTGAATTTTGGTTCAGCTCAAATATCTCTTTAGAAACTCAAAATTCCCTCTACTTTCCTTGTAGAATCAGCTCTCGGACATTAAAGACAACATCAAGATGATGTTGAGATGGAATTTTGAGCATCAAAATCACGCTCATATGGTGCTCCATCCGGGAGTTATGAATTTTTCAGTGCGCCCGAGACAACGATTCAGCCAGTATTTTATCTGTATTTTCCAATGTTTAACTCTGACGGATTCACGTATTCGGAGACCTCCCTTCGAGAATTAGCCTTCGGCCCGAACATGGAAGTTAAAGAGGACATTGATATGGATTCAATGGCGTAAGAACAACCTCAAGACGTTATACCAAATCAGACTTATAAATTTATGAACGCCATAAATACTGTTGATCGATAACTCGAAAACTTAGTAACAAAATTATTTGACTGTCTTCAGTGTATAATTGGCTCTCGGCCTGAACACGAAAAGTGAATATAATAGGAATATAAACCATGTGATCAAATTTCAGCTTACAATGATACTCTGGCCTAGAGTTATAAAATTCTGAAATTTGTTGCATCGAAACGGACTTTCAGCTGAACTGTCCCGAATCAAATGAAACCTATGGCTTCCCTTTACCACTCCAGACATGATAGAATACACGAGAATTAGGCATGATCAAAAATTGCTCATTCACTGACTAGATTACCTATATAAAGCTTTGAACACCTCTGATAAGCAATCAATGCCTTATAGAAATGCCTTGATCCCATGATAACAGGGTTAATGATATGCATATATGTATATGATAATGAAACATAAGCCAACGTGAAGAGGATAAACTTTAGGGTATAACAGCCGCCCCTATTCAATCTCCTTTAACTTGATAAGTGAGAAAAAGCGATGGCTTTCAAGCATTCAAGGTGGAAGGGGATTGAATACTTAAAAAACCCAAAAATTTGTGCTCTGAGCGACTGGAACACAATAAGCTGCTAACGGTATTGTTTGTAAAAGTGATGATATTTTTGGATATGACTTCACATGTATTGATGAGAAAAATGAAGGATTTTCGGCTTCAGAGGAAAAGATGTCAGGAATGATGACTTGTAATCAAGGCAATGAGTAGCAGACTCAACCTAAGAGAACTAGAAGCGAACTAGACTCTAGAAGGAATACCAGAATGATTCGAAATTATGATAACTAAGTAACAAGTTGCAGACTCGATCTAAAAAGGCTAATAGAGGATTAGACTTCAAGGGGAATATCAGAATGTTTCGAAATTCTAATAACTAGGTGTGATACGGTGGGAGAACTGACTTGGGTTTTGCGTTTGTTTTTGCAAATGTTTCGGTTGAGCAAGAGTGGCCACCGACTTTTTATTTTATCCTAAGGAAAGGTTAAAAAGCACAGGAAAAACCTTTGAGATGTTTTCGTGGGTTCGGGGGGTAGATTATGAAAAGGGAAGGTGCTAGCACCCTTTTCATCCATGGTTATCCATGGGCTCTTAGTTACTTGTTTTAGATCACTTGCCTTTGCTTTTCAATTGTTTGAAATGGTGCTTTGAGTGTGTGGTTTTTGAAAATGTTTTGAAAAAGATGCCTTGTCTAGGCAACCTTTGTAACAATTCGTTTGAATGTTTTACAAAGGTGTTTGTCTTTTTGAAAACATAATTCAATGTTTTTTTGAAAGTTGTTTGGAAGTTGTGTTGTGGTGTGTGTTTTGAAAAATGGCAAGGATGTTTTGCAAGTTTGATCAAGTAACTAAGAGCTATCTACCCTATTTTACTCAAAGATCCTTTCTTATGCTTTTTAACCCTTTTAACAGTGTTGCTTCACCATTGTATTTGGTGAACAACCTTGTGTTAGGATGTAAACGGGACGGGCGCGGGTCATCGTATAGACCATGAGAGCAATAGTGTCAAGTGTCTTTGGCAATTTTCTTGAGGGACTATGATCATTTTGTTTAGGCAACAAGATAGCGTCATCGAGGGACTATGATCATTTTGTTTGTTTTTGTTTTGTTTTTGTTTTGCCAAAGTACTTGACATGCAACCATGGCCCATTTTTGAAGGCAACAAGTGGATGAAACCCTAGGGGTGTAAGTGTGCATTGTGTTTGTTTTTCATGCATGTTTATCTTGAATTAGGTTATCTAGCGGTCAATTTTGAATCTTCGCATACAAACCCTAATTACTATACAGTATATAGAAAGCGATAAATTGCGGGAATTTAAAGTCTAAGCTATTACAAATAAGTATCCGGGGATTGGGGTACAAATGTTTACAAATGGGGATGAGTCTTATCAGGATAGTAGTGTCCAAATATTATTTACAACCAAATCGAATCATCGTATTCTCAATGTAAAAATATAAGAATAAAAAGGAATCGAAAGCAATGTAAGATGCACATGATTATTTATAAGTGATCAAAAGGTTAACCTAATGTATTATTAAGTATTTTATTATTTTTGTGTTTTTATTAATGTTATATAAACAAAAAAAAGGTTTTAAAGAGAAAATCAATTAACTTAATAAAATGTATTTTTATGTATTTCAAGTGTAATAAAAAGTATTGTTACTAAAAATTTTAATATATAAAAAAACAATATATCATTTTTATTTAAAGGAATTAGTTTAAGTTAAAAAAAAAAAGAAATAAAGTGGTCATAAAAAGAAAAGTATTAGTTTGTAAACAAAGAAAAGAAATAAAATGGGCTTTAGGGGATGCTTGGCCCAAATGAAAAACAAACAGATTTAAAAAAAAAAAGGGGGTGCATGCGCCAGCTTTAGAATTGGGCTTAAGGGTTGGATCAAGGGGCAGGCCCAGACGCGTTACAACATTTTTGTTATTAGGGTTCGTTTGTTTGTTTCTCAGAACAAGGTTTGCATTGTTTGGAACGGCGCCGCTTCTCTCCTTTCTTCTTCGCCTTCATCCTTCTCAAACACTTAGCCATTAATGCTTCTCTCCTCGCCTCAGGCTACTAGACGCCACCTCCACTCTCCTCTCCGCGTTTGTTCAAGCGGTGACAAAAAAGGGTAATGATTTTCAGCTTCTGAACATTTTTTAGGGTTTTTTGGATTTCAATCTTGCATGTTTATCTTTTTCATGTTATTGATTTTCTGTGTTATTTGTATATGTGAGGTGTAAAAAAGGAAAGGCGGACAATACCTTTAGGGTTTGTTGTTGGAGAGGAGTTTGGAATGGAGGCGCTTCTCAGGTGGCCGAGGCGGAGGGACGCGGTGATGCTTGCTGGCTTTCCGGTACTTCGTATCTCTTGCTTCGTTTTGTGATGACCCTAACTCTGAAAATGCTGTATTATTTGCTTCTGTCTCTTTTCCTATCTGAATGCTTTGTTCTTTGATTCTGGGATGCTTGCTTTTTCCTCTTTTTGGGTTTTGATTCTCAATGATGATGATGATTTCTGAGAGTTGTTTCAGTTGTTTTTGCTTCTGAGTTGCTTACTTGTTTGTTTGGTTTTTGATGATGTTGTTTTTGCCTGTGATGAACTTGGTTCTGAGGCGTTTGTTTATGTGATATTTGTGGACTTGCTTGAGTTTGGTTGTTTGATTCAGGCAAGCTTGAAGATTTTAGCAGGTTGGGGTGAGACTTGTTTTTGGCAGGCTTTTTAGTTACAGGCTTCAAGGTTTGTTTCTGTAACAGGTTTTTAGGCTTTAAGGCAGGCTTGAAGCAGGATTCTGGTAGTTTGAAGCAGGCTTGAGGAGTTTGAAGTTGATGCAGGTTACAGTGTTTTATGCAGGTTGCTGATGTTTGTGTAGTTTTTGACAGGCTTGAGGCAGGTTTCTGGTATGATTTTGCTTGCTTGAAGGCGGTTCTGAAGCAGGCTGCAAGGCTTGTTTTGGTTACAGGCTTGAGCAGTTTGACAGGTTTTTGGCTTGAAGGCTTGCTTCTGTTGTTTGCAAACTTGAAACAAGTTCTTATGCAGGCTAGAAGGTTTTTGTTGGTTTGCTTCTGGTTTGAGGCAGTTTGAAGCAGGCTTGGAGGTTACAGGCTTGTTGGCTTGCTTCTGTAATAGGTTTTTTGGGTAGTTTGGAGCAGGTTATATGTTTTGTGTAGTTTTTGACAGGGCTAAACGCAGGCTTGCAAGTTTGCTTGCATTTGATTTTAGGAAGGCTTGGTTGGCTTGCTTCTGTAACAGGTTTGAGGCAGGTTTGGAAGTTACAGGCTTGTTGGCTTGCTTCTGTAACAGGTTTTTTGGGTTTGTTGTTTGAAGGCAGGTTAGGCTGTGCTTGCTTGAAGGCTTATTGTTATACAGGTTTTGTGGTATCTTGCTCTTTTCTTTATGCGTTCTTCTCCCCTTTACAGTGTTAGGATAATGTTATATTTATCTACGTCTTAAGCCTGCCCAAAAACTGTAAGCCTGCTTTTACTTTTCTCTTTCTCTCTCCATAAGCATATTATATTGCTTAAAGGTACTCTTTTTCTGAAAAGGTGTTGGTTGGAAAATGATGAAAGTTTTGAAATATTGCTTGCAATTTGGCTTTCCTCTGCATATCTTCTTACCTTCCAGATTTTCTGCATTGGCTTTTGTGTACTTGTTGACAGTTTTTGACAGCTTCTTTGACAAATTGTTGACAGCTTAGTTTGCCTTTCTTTGACAGTTTGGTTTGCCTAGTTTGGTTGACAGTTTTGTTTGCCTTTATGCATTGTGCAACTTGTTTGTTCAGTTTGCAATTTGGTTTGGCATTTCAGTTTGGTTTGCCTCTTTGACAATTTGAATTTATGCAGCTTGTTTGTTCAGTTTGCAATTTGATTTTTCTTTCCCTCTTTGTGAACCAAGAAGAGAAATCTTCTTGCGATTTGCAGAGAGGACGAACAAACTGATTCCGGCCAACAACCTTTAATGATGAACTTTGATTAACTGTCTGAAAAATGCTTTTCCAATTTAACTGTTATTGACTTCTCTTTTTCTGGCTTTGCAGGTAAATATCAATTGGGGCGAGGGAAGCAGCAGTAGAAGATGAAGACTTCAAGAAACTTAGGATGATTGTCTTATTTTATTTTTAATCATTGTAATTTATTGTAAATACTGTAAATAAATTTACTGTATCAAATAAACATTTGTAACAACAATTAAAAATGAATAAAATCTTTTGTCAGACAATTCTTGATTTCTTTTGCACTTGTTTATTTAATTATTTAAATTCCTTGAATTATAATAATTGGAAATGCATCCCAATAATTGTAACTCAGATAATATAAATAATCAACAAACATCCGGCGTTCCAAATAACCAAATTCATTGCACAGTTAAGCAAACAAACGTCCATACGCCTTTTACCTTACTGGTTAAACCAACACTTCAATCTTTCAATCAGAAGCCTCAGCTCCTAACCCAAATGTTTAGTTTTTGAGAAACAAACAACAATCTTTAACAAGCGTCAAAACAATGTGACAGTCAATTGAAAAGAACTGTGGATTAAAATTCTTTTGAGAATGCGTGCGCAAACCCTAATTTTGGATTTACTGTCAAAGAAACGTCCGCCTGATCAAACCCTGATCCAAACTCAACCAAATCACTAAAAACCCTAAAAATCTCTTTGACTGATTCAAGAGTCAACGAAAAACCCAATTTTGTTTGACTGATAAGAAAAGTTTGTTTGACCGATTCTTGAGCCAATATGAAAAATCAGGAAAAGCCCGAAGCTGTGATTTCTTTGTGAAAAAGGGGAGGGCAAATTTTGGGGTACAACAGTTGCCCCTGTTCAATCTTCTTGAACTTGAAGAGTTAGATTGGCAGTTTTGCCTTTCGCGACTCGAGGGTAAAAGGAGATTGGACACTAGAGTGCCCAAAAAATTTGCACTCGGTGATGTGATGGTAGAGGGAATGGGCTTAAAGATGCCATTTGGAGATGGGCTTAAAGACGCCATCTGGAATGTGACAGAATCTTGTCGGGGGATGGGCTTAAAGATGCCATCTGGATTGTATGTTGAACTGTATGTCGTTGGTGAGTGGGTGAGTATCAGAAAGGTATCCATGTTTGGAACGTCTCTGAACTGGGGGTCTGAATAAGCAATATATTGTCATCCGTGTTTAGAGAATCCGTAAACTGTTTTCAGAAGTCTTGAAGTTGAATAAGCAATAGATTAACATCCGTGTTTGGAGAATCCGTAAACTGTTTTCAGAAGTCTTGAATCTGAACAAGTGATAGATTAACATCCGTATCTGGAGAACCCGTAAACTATTTTCAGAGGTTGAGTCTGAACAAGCGATAAATTAACATCCGTATCTGGAGAAACTGTAAACTGTTTTCAGAGGTCTTGGAGTTGAATAAGCAATAGGTTAACATCCGTGTCTGGAGAACCCGTGAACTATTTTCAAAAGTCGAAGCTTTATTAATCTTATCCTTTAAAGGGTAAAATATTAGCTGAAACACAAAGTTATGTTGCATGAAATGTATGATGCAATACATATGTTATATCAATGTTTATGATATATGAATGTAATGAATGCACATGTAAGCTGAGTAGCTGTCTTGCTGAGGATAGATGAATCCTGGATAACGAAATCTTTGACTGTTGTCGGGGAAAGTAAATCCTTGACTGCTGTAGGGGATTGAAAATCCTTTGATCGTCGAAAATGAGAAGTCCTGGGACCACTGTTGGGGAACCAGGAGTTTGGGTTGTATGCCAATCTACTGGGGATTCCTGTCTTGAGGAGATCTTCACTGGCGAATATCTGAATACTCTGTGAGGAATTGAGAATGAGAGTCTTCATTCTGCTTGGGGGATAAGAATTCTGTGGGGAATAGCCATACTGTTGAAAAGTAGCTATTCTGTCGGAGAGTAAAACTCGGGATGCTGGATAAAGTTTATTCTTGTCTGGAAGAAGTTCAGGAGTTTTAGGTTGTATGCCACTTTGAGAATGAGAATCTTCATTCTGTCGAGAATATCGGGAACTCGGGTTATACGCCACTTTGAGAATGAGAATTTTCATTATGTCGGGAATATCAGGAGCTTGGGTGTATGCCAATCTACTGGGGAAGCAAGAATGAGAATCTTCATTCAGGCATTTGGGTCAGGAGGTTGGGTGTATATCGATCTTCTGAGGTTTCAAGGATGAGAGTCTTCATTCTGTTAAGGGTCAGAAATTGGGAGTATACCAATCTTCTGAGGTTTCAAGGATGAGAGTGTTCATTATGTTAAGGGTCAGAAATTGGGAGTATACCAATCTTCTGAGGTTTCAAGGATGAGAGTCTTCATTCTGTTAAGGGTCAGAAATTGGGAGTATACCAATCTTCTGAGGTTTCAAGGATGAGAGTCTTCATTCTGTTAAGGATCAGAAATTGGGAGTATACCAATCTTCTGAGGTTTCAAGGATGAGGACCGTTTTTTTAGGAGCCTCAGTTGTCCGTTATTCTGTTGGTGGCTGTAATTTCAATAGGTGACGAAGGGAATTTTTGAATGCTCTTGAATTCCAGCAGGTGATGAAGGAATTTTGGATGACTACAACCTCAACAGGATGATGAAGGAATCTTGGATGACTACAACCTCAACAGGATGATGAAGGAATCTTGGATGACTACAACCCCAGCAGGATGATGAAGGAATCTTGGATGACTACAACCTGAACAGGATGATGAAGGAATCTTGGATGACTACAACCTCAGCAGGATAATGAAGGAATCTTGGATGACTACAACCTCAGCAGGATGATGAAGGAATCTTGGATGACTACAACCTCAACAGGATGATGAAGGAATCTTGGATGACTACAACCTCAACAGGATGATGAAGGAATCTTGGATGAATACAACCTCAACAGGATGATGAAGGGATCTTGGATGACTACAACCTCAGCAGGATGATGAAGGAATCTTGGATGACTACAACCTCAACAGGATGATGAAGGAATCTTGGATGACTACAACCTCAGCAGGATGATGAAGGAATCTTGGATGACTACAACCTCAACAGGATGATGAAGGAATCTTGGATGACTACAACCTCAACAGGATGATGAAGGAATCTTTGACGACTGCTACTCCAAAAGGTGATGACTTTTATCTGTCGATCAATCTGCATATGTTAAGAATGTTATTGAAATGTAATTTTGTTTTGGAGAATAAATCCTTGACAAATGTTGGGGAAATAAACCCATGACTGCAGGTTTGCTTAGAGAGGTGATGAACTTCTCGAGGACACTTGAATTTCTTTTCAAAAAGATTTCGGAGAGGTTTCATCCCTGCCCCTAGTATCAGATGCTTGTGATATTACCAGGACACTTGGATTGCACGTAGCCCTTTGACGAGATTGACGTTTAAATGCCCCAAGTGATGGTGACGGAGACTTGCCCCAGGTTAATCTGTAATTGAGAGATTTGTTGAAATCTTGACTGGACTGCCCCAGGTTAACTGAACTTTGAAAGATTTGTTGAAATCTTGACTGGACTGCCCCAGGTTAAATGGACAATACCAAATAAAATCCCCTTTTGTTGATATGAGATTTTTGTAACGGAAGTGTCATCCCACTTGAAGTGATTTTTACTCACTGAGAGAGTTTTTGTTCCTACGAACATTCGATGTATGAATTTCTTCGCTGTCAAACAAATAACCATGTGGAAACAACGATATTCAAATAATGCAAAGTTTATGCTTGTCTCGAAGTTTTGAAAAATGCGTTTTTTAGCAGAAAACTTTTCATAAGACAAATTCAACACAAGATTTAGGGCAAAGCCTTACAGGAGTCAGGATACCTTTTGTAACAGTATGCTTTCGAACTAACCCATGCTTCAATTAGGACTTTTGGAGGGTTGTAAATTGGCTTGGTTCACGGTTTAAGAAACAAAGGATAAAGGCTCAAAGTATATTTGTACGCACCCGCTCTTCGTGATGTTCTTCAATCCTAAACTCAGTTAATTGTGCGTCGAACTCTATTCGAGTTTGGAACGACTTTTTGGTGATGGTTCACATCAGTTGAATTTTATGGAAGGCAGTCATCATTTTTGCAACATTTTTCATTTTATTGAGGATTTGTAATGACCTCGTTCTTTTGATTTGTTATCCCTAACTTTTGCCTGACTGTTCCTGTTTTCGAGATTACAGTCAGCGGGATGCCCCAGCTTTCTTAAGCCTCCTTTGTAGGTTTTGGCTTAGTGGGCTTTTCTCTTTTGAGAGGTAATGACTGCCTATGAGATAAGGAACCATCACTGTCTTTTGATTCCAAAGGAATGTTTTTTGATGTCGTTCGTTATATTACGAACTGAGAGTTTGCGACTTCAATGCACACCTCTTTTTTTTTGAATTAACTGAGAGACTACCCTGCCCCAGGTTTAAATCAAAGGTTTCAATTTGTTTAAAAACAGAAAACTCCTACTTCTTTGGCTCGAAGGGGTTGACTAGGGATTATCTTCCTTATAACTCCAGTGTTTGGGATTTGAAAGAAACGACTGTACATCATCAGCAAGGTCTATTCAAAAGCATACTATATGAGATTATGGCATTGTTTCGTTATCCTCCCTCTAAAGGCTTGTAGCTTTTTATCAAGAGTTAAGTATCATAAAGAAAGCACAAGAATAGTGAAAACGAATGGATGAATTCAAGACAAACATATGCAATGCATTAATGAAACAAAGTTTGACATCAACAGATAATTGTTTGAATAACAAAAGAAATTACAACTTGAAAATCCAAATGGAACAAAAGTCTCTCAGTCCGAGCTTTGTCACTTCAGGTGGAGAGCCCTTAGCGGAAGATTTTCATCTCGCCATCTGGCATGAATTCCAGCACTCCTTCGTCGATCAAGTCTTGGATCTTGTTTTTCAAAGCCCAACAGTCATCGGTGTCATGTCCCGGACTATGAGAGTGGTATACACAAAATGCGTCGGGGTGATAGCTAAGAGAAGAAGTATTAGGGTTCGGATGAGGAACCTTTAAAGCAAGAAGGTTGACCTCCAACAAGCGTTTTAGTATCAGAGATGATGGTATGTCAGTCTCAGAGAAATGTCTTCCAGACGTATTTTTCTTACGCTGATTAGCCTGTTGACGCTGACGAGGTTGTTGCTGGGCTTGTGACCCTGAAGCAAGTTGAGGAGCTTCTCCCTTGTCTTCTTGTCTCAAAGGGGGTTGAATGATAACTTGATCTTCAACCTTAGGTGTTTGCCCCACTTGGTTGTTTTGAAGCAGCTTATTGACGAGGACCTTGAGCTCTTCTTGTCTTTGAGCTAAGTCTTGAATGAGAGCCATCTGGCCCACCAGCTGCCCCATCATCTGGATCTTCATTGTTGCCAGCTCAATTTGCAGTCCTTCCAACTGATCATTCCTGACACTGCCTGAATTCCCCAAGACCATGCCCCTTGTGAGGAGAGCTTTCACTTTATCTTGCCCCTGGGATAGGTTCAAGAACATTTCTCGGAGTTGAGCATTTTGATCCTGAACATCCTTGATAGTCTGCTCTAGAGCCATCTCTACTGAAATAAACAGTAGGAGAAATAAGGAGACCTGAAAAGGAAAACCTGTTACGATGCAATGCATGATATGTGGATGCATGTTTTCAAGAATCTCTTGGGGTAAACACAAGAAAAATGTTAGAGGTTGAACTTTGATCAACATCTTTGATTGGAGAACTTTGTATCAGTGGATGTCCTTCCACGAGAATCAAGCTCACCATGTCGAGTGGGTCATAGCCCCTGATTCAAGTTGTTGCACTTGATCTTTGATGGCGTTTGTTTAGAGGAAAATGAAACCTCTTACCCTTTGGTAGACGTCTGGTTCAACGTGACCCTGCATTAAAAGACCCTCGAGATCCTTGAAATGGTTATTGAAAATGCTATGGTATGATTTTATGTACATGTATGCAAAAGCAAGTAAGTGTATATACATGTAATCATATTCACACAAAGCAAACATGTCCTTAGGTTTAGGCTTGCATGGGGTTCGTAGGTAAGTACCCTCTTGAAGTTAGTTGGCTCATCCTGTCCTAAAATAGAAACCGGGTTCTAAGGAGCTCAGTATCACTGGATTATTTTCTATGTTCATTGTTTTGATTTAGCCACTTAACTGGCGACCAAAATATTCCAAGAAAACAATCCTCAATGAGTGTAGTATCGAGTATCTACCAACTTCGGACTGCACCAAAGTCGGTCATCTCACTACCCCTAAAAAGGCCAAGATGGTCAAGTAAGGTTCTAGAGTTCGTTAGTGCTTCATGAAATTGCTCAGCGGCCCCGTATTCTCCTTGACTACTCAAGGGCTACCGGTACCCACAAATATGTCACACTAACATAGCTACTGCTTCAACCATGTCGGTATACCCCGCACAGTTTTCTCACAGTTTATTGCTATTTACCTAAAAGGTGCCCCCAAATCCGGGTGTAGGATTAAACAAACCCAAACAAGGAACCCAAAAAGTAAAGCAATCAAAGCAATCAAAGCAAGCATGTATAGGTGATCTAAAACCCTAAGGTAACCCCACTTTTAGAAATACTCCCCAGCAGAGTCTCCAGTTATGTGATATGGTGGGAGAACTGACTTGGGTTTTGCGTTTGTTTTCGCAAATGTTTCAGTTGAGCAAGAGTCCCCACCGACTTTTTATTTTATCCTAAGGAAAGGTTAAAAAGCACAGGAAAAACCTTTGAGATGTTTTCGTGGGTTCGGGGGGTAGATTATGAAAAGGGAAGGTGCTAGCACCCTTTTCATCCATGGTTATCCATGGGCTCTTAGTTACTTGTTTTAGATCACTTGCCTTTGCTTTTCAATTGTTTGAAATGGTGCTTTGAGTGTGTGGTTTTTGAAAATGTTTTGAAAAAGATGCCTTGTCTAGGCAACCTTTGTAACAATTCGTTTGAATGTTTTACAAAGGTGTTTGTCTTTTTGAAAAGATAATTCAATGTTTTTTTGAAAGTTGTTTGGAAGTTGTGTTGTGGTGTGTGTTTTTAAAAATGGCAAGGATGTTTTGCAAGTTTGATCAAGTAACTAAGAGCTATCTACCCTATTTTACTCAAAGATCCTTTCTTATGCTTTTTAACCCTTTTAACAGTGTTGTTTCACCATTGTATTTGGTGAACAACCTTATGTTAGGATGTAAACGGGACGGGCGCGGGTCATCGTATAGACCATGAGAGCAATAGTGTCAAGTGTCTTTGGCAATTTTCTTGAGGGACTATGATCATTTTGTTTAGGCAACAAGATAGTGTCATCGAGGGACTATGATCATTTTGTTTGTTTTTGTTTTGTTTTTGTTTTGCCAAAGTACTTGACATGCAACCATGGCCCATTTTTGAAGGCAACAAGTGGATGAAACCCTAGGGGTGTAAGTGTGCATTGTGTTTGTTTTTCATGCATGTTTATCTTGAATTAGGTTATCTAGCGGTCGATTTTGAATCTTCGCATACAAACCCTAATTACTATACAGTATATACAAAGCGATAAATTGCGGGAATTTAGAGTCTAAGTTATTACAAATAAGTATCCGGGGATGGGGGTACAAATGTTTACAAATGGGGATGAGTCTTATCAGGATAGTAGTGTCCAAATATTATTTACAACCAAATTGAATCATCGCATTCTCAATGTAAAAATATAAGAATAAAAAGGAATCGAAAGCAATGTAAGATGCACATGATTATTTATAAGTGATCAAAAGGTTAACCTAATGTATTATTAAGTATTTTATTATTTTTTTGTTTTTATTAATGTTATATAAACAAAAAAAAAGGTTTTAAAGAGAAAATCAATTAACTTAATAAAATCTATTTTTATGTATTTCAAGTGTAATAAAAAGTATTGTTACTAAAAATTTTAATATATAAAAAAAAACAATTTATCATTTTTATTTAAAGGAATTAGTTTAAGTTAAATAAAAAGAAGAAATAAAGTGGTCATAAAAAGAAAAGTATTAGTTTGTAAACAAAGAAAAGAAATAAAATGGGCTTTGGGGGATGCTTGGCCCAAATGATAAACAAACAGATTTTTAAAAAAAAAGGGGTGCAGGCGCCAGCTTTAGAATTGGGCTTAAGGGTTGGATCAAGGGACAGGCCCAGATGCGTTACAACGTTTTTGTTGTTAGGGTTCGTTTGTTTGTTGCTCAGAACAAGGTTTGCATTGTTTGGAACGGCGTCGCTTCTCTCCTTTCTTCTTCGCCTTCATCCTTCTCAAACACTTAACCATTGATGCTTCTCTCCTCGCCTCAGGCTACTAGACGCCACCTCCACTCTCCTCTCCGTGTTTGTTTAAGCGGTGACAAAAAAGGGTAATGATTTTTAGCTTCTGAACATTTTTTAGGGTTTTCTGGATTTCAATCTTGCATGTTTATCTTTTTCATGTTATTGATTTTCTGTGTTATTTGTATATGTGAGGTGTAAAAAAGGAAAGGGGGACAATACCTTTAGGGTTTGTTGTTGGAGAGGAGTTTGGAATTGAGGCGCTTCTCAGGTGGCCGAGGCGAAGGGACGCGGTGATGCTTGCTGGCTTTCCGGTACTTCGTATCTCTTGCTTCGTTTTGTGATGACCCTAACTCTGAAAACGCTGTATTATTTGCTTCTGTCTCTTTTCCTATCTGAATGCTTTGTTCTTTGATTCAGGGATGCTTGCTTTTTCCTCTTTTTGGGTTTTGATTCTCAATGATGATGATGATTTCTGAGAGTTGTTTCAGTTGTTTTTGCTTCTGAGTTGCTTACTTGTTTGTTTGGTTTTTGATGATGTTGTTTTTGCCTGTGATGAACTTGGTTCTGAGGCATTTGTTTATGTGATATTTGTGGACTTGCTTGAGTTTGGTTGTTTGATTCAGGCAAGCTTGAAGATTTTAGCAGGTTGGGGTGAGACTGGTTTTTGGCAGGCTTTTTAGTTACAAGATTCAAGGTTTGTTTCTGTAACAGGTTTTTAGGCTTTGAGGCAGGCTTGAAGCTGGCTTCTGGTAGTTTGAAGCAGGCTTGAGGAGTTTGAAGTTGATGTAGGTTAAAGTGTTTTATGCAGGTTGCTGATGTTTGTGTAGTTTTTGACAGGCTTGAGGCAGGTTTCTGGTATGAGTTTGCTTGCTTGAAGGCGGTTCTGAAGCAGGCTGCAAGGCTTGTTTTGGTTACAGGCTTGAGCAGTTTGACAGGTTTTTGGCTTGAAGGCTTGCTTCTGTTGCTTGCAAACTTGAAACAAGTTCTTATGCAGGCTAGAAGGTTTTTGTTGGTTTGCTTCTGGTTTGAGGCAGTTTGAAGCAGTCTTGGAGGTTACAGGCTTGTTGGCTTGCTTCTGTAACAGGTTTTTTGGGTAGTTTGAAGCAGGTTATATGTTTTGTGTAGTTTTTGACAGGGCTAAAGGCAGGCTTGCAAGTTTGCTTGCTTTTGATTTTAGGAAGGCTTGGCTGGCTTGCTTCTGTAACAGGTTTGAGGCAGGTTTGGAAGTTACAGGCTTGTTGGCTTGCATCTGTAACAGGTTTTTTGGGTTTGTTGTTTGAAGGCAGGTTAGGTTGTGCTTGCTTGAAGGCTTATTGTTATACAGGTTTTGTGGTATCTTGCTCTTTTCTTTATGCGTTCTTCCCCCCTTTACAGTGTTAGGATAATGTTATATTTATCTACGTCTTAAGCCTGCCCAAAAACTGTAAGCCTGCTTTTACTTTTCTCTTTCTCTCTCCATAAGCATATTATATTGCTTAAAGGTACTCTTTTTCTAAAAAGGTATTGGTTGGAAAATGATGAAAGTTTTGAAATATTGCTTGCAATTTGGTTTTCCTCTACATATCTTCTTACCTTCCAGATTTTCTGCATTGGCTTTTGTGTACTTGTTGACAGTTTTTGACAGCTTCTTTGACAAATTGTTGACAGCTTAGTTTGCCTTTCTTTGACAGTTTGGTTTTCCTAGTTTGGTTGACAGTTTTGTTTTCCTTTATGCATTGTGCAACTTGTTTGTTCAGTTTGCAATTTGGTTTGGCATTTCAGTTTGGTTTGCCTCTTTGACAATTTGAATTTATGCAGCTTGTTTGTTCAGTTTGCAATTTGATTTTTATTTCCCTCTTTGTGAACCAAGAAGAGAAATCTTCTTGCGATTTGCAGAGAGGACGAACAAACTGATTCCGGCCAACAACCTTTAATGATGAACTTTGATTAACTGTCTGAAAAATGCTTTTTCAATTTAACTGTTATTGACTTCTCTTTTTCTGGCTTTGCAGGTAAATATCAATTGGGGCGAGGGAAGCAGCAGTAGAAGATGAAGACTTCAAGAAACTTAGGATGATTGTCTTATTTTATTTTTAATCATTGTAATTTATTGTAAATACTGTAAATAAATTTACTGTATCAAATAAACATTTGTAACAAGAATTAAAAATGAATAAAATCTTTTGTCAGACAATTCTTGATTTCTTCTGCACTTGTTTATTTAATTATTTAAATTCCTTTAATTATAATAATTGGAAATGCATCCCAATAATTGTAACTCAGATAATATAAATAATCAACAAACGTCCGGCGTTCCAAATAACCAAATTCATTGCACAGTTAAGCAAACAAACGTCCATACGCCTTTTACCTTACTGGTTAAACCAACACTTCAATCTTTCAATCAGAAGCCTCAGCTCCTAACCCAAATGTTTAGTTTTTGAGAAACAAACAACAATCTTGAACAAGCGTCAAAACAATGTGACAGTCAATTGAAAAGAACTGTGGATTAAAATTCTTTTGAGAATGCATGCGCAAACCCTAATTTTGGATTTACTGTCAAAGAAACGTCCGCCTGATCAAACCCTGATCCAAACTCAACCAAATCACTAAAAACCCTAAAAATCTGTTTGACTGATTCAAGAGTCAACAGAAACCCTAATTTTGTTTGACTGATAAGAAAAGTCTGTTTGACCGATTCTTGAGCCAATCTGAAATATCAGGAAAAGCCCGAAGCTGTGATTTCTTTGTGAAAAAGGGGAGGGCAAATTTTGGGGTACAACACTAGGTAATGAGTGGAACACTCGACATAAGAAAAAATGACATATTGGACAGTCCTCGATTACCATAGCCTATCAGCACGCTAAAGAAACACTAGTGGAACCGAGAGGTACGAGTAGCGACCTCGACCTAAGAAGGGAGTACAATAGTCAAAGTGAAGAGTTTAGGCTCGACACCGGAGTACTAAATGGGACAACAAACAGGCGGGTTTGGATCCTAAAGCAAAGTGCTAGAAAGTGCGTGTTTTCTAAAAGAATTTGCGAGTCTCGAATAAGGATTTACAGATGATTTAGATGGTCTGAGGTTACCAAGGTGTAAAGAAGGTGACCTAGGGCGAGTATCAAACTCGGCTAACAGAGATTATGTTTTTAGTGACTAACTCAACTTGAGACTTAACAAACGAGTAGCAGAATCGACTCAGGAGACTAGTGGTCGACTAGACTGAGTACCAGAACGACACTAGATTTCATGCACGGGGTACGACTACCATGGACCATATTGATGACACACAAATATGTGATATTTCTGGCTTGATATACACCAAATATTTCTCATACTTTAGTTTAAATTAAATTTTTTTATAGGTATTATGCAGGTATTTTTCTATCTTTGCAGATATGCATTAAGCTGAACACTTTGGAAGGAATGAAGAAAAAAGAGGTGCAAAACTAGCAAAAAGGCCAAAGGAGAAGAAATGAGCTCAAGCCCATTATACATGTGAGCACGTGGCCCACCATGAAGAAGACCTTGAATACCGTCAAGGAGGCGTTCCGAACGTCACGCGCCAAGAAAGACCAAGTGACTATCGTCACTTGAATGTGACGAACGTCACAAGCCACTTACCCCACTTTCTTCTCATCCAACGGACAGAAACGCATTCAAATGTTAATCCAGCGACTACCTATATTTTCTCACCCACTCAGTCAAAGCACCAGGGAACGTGACAAATTAATGGCCCTATTATTTCTCAAAGGAAGAAATAAACTGTTCCTACATTTTCGAGAACAACTATCACGCAAGACTTATAAATAGAGCCTTATACCACAGTAGAGAGGGTTCTGCTTTTGGTGCAAGAAACTTTGGAGATTTTATATTTACTTTGAGCGAATATTCTTTTCAGCATTATTTTATTTCCCAGTTATTTCTATATTCCTTTCCAAGCATTATTTTCTTTGTACGGTTAAATATATTCTCCGATCGAAGCAAAGCCTACAATTTATGTAGGAGTGCTTCTGTCTTTAGAGTTATTATGAGGTTTATGTTTATGAATTTTTATTGCTTTTTAATCAATATAATTATGTTTATTTTTGTTTGTCTCTTAAATTATTCTGTGATTTGGTTTAATATTATGTCAGGCTAGAATCCCTATACCGGTATGTGAAGTCACTCAACCAAGGGAACGAGTAACTTAGTTAGGATTGTTTTTACTACGAAACTTTCTTTTCTGGCCTAAGTTACTATTTTTAATCATTAAATTGTTTTGTTACGGAAGTAAAAAAATAGATAGAGGTTAGGGTCAACAAAATACAGCAGAAGCACTTTAAAGTTAATTAAGATTTTATTTAGTTTTCAAAAAGTGTTTTTGACTCATGCGGGGTGGCGGAAGCGTACGTTAGGACTTAACTGCATAGCCTAGATCAACAAAACGACAGTGTGAGACAAGGGTTTTTAAACTAAATAAGTTTTACTGAAAGCTGTTTTCAAAATATAAAGACGCCCAACAGGTCGCTAGTTCCTGAGGTACGACTATTGCATACTGGTAATTACGCTAATTGATTATTAAAAATCCAATTTAATTTAGTATTTAGTTTTCCCTACAACCCAATAAAATATTCATTAGCTTTAGATTTACGAAGTAACAATAGAAGACGGTAGATCGATTCATCAGTCTCTGTGGTTCGATATCTTTTAAAACTACACGATAAGACTGTGCACTTGCAGTCCGAATCATTGGATACATAAGTATAATCCCGATCAAGTTTTTGGCGCCATTGTCGGGGACTGATCTAAGTCGATATGGCTACTCTTTTGTTACGCAGTAGAGACTAGAGCAAAAACTTCTCTCTTTCTTCTCTATTTCTTTTCTTTTCTTTTCTTATTTGTATGCCAAACACTCGTTCGCAAGGCGAGCCGTTATACATACAAATCAATGATATCGAGCGTTATCTCAGACTTAGACGCCGCATTCAAGAGTGTCATCTCTTGCATAACACTCAACCTCGTCAATCACTCGAACCTCCTATTTCTCGACCAACCGAAGAAATGGCTGCCAATCCTGCTCCGTGCCCACTCAAATCTTATGCCATTCCCTCACAAGATGAACCGCACAATAGCATTGCTGCCCCTCCAATCGAGGCTAACAACTTTGAATTGAAACCCTCTTTGTTATCTATTGTACAACAGAACCAGTTCTCTGGTGGGTCAATGGAAGACCCTAATCTTCATTTATCAATATTTCTACAGTAGGCAGATATAATTAAGAACAATGGGGTCAGTAAAGAGGCAATAAGACTTCGTATCTTCCCTTTCTCTCTAAGAGACAGAGCAAGAGCTTGGCTCCAATCTCTACCCGCAAACTCAGTCACTACATAGGACGAGCTGAAGAAAGTCTTTCTTGCAAGGTATTTTCCGCCAAGCAAAACAGCTATGCTAAGATCTCAGATAAGCGATTTTAGACAAAAGGAGAACAAATCCCTTTTCGATGCTTGGGAATGATACAAAGATATAATGAGACTATGCCCACATCATGGCTTGGAAGAATGGTTGATTATCCACACCTTCTATAATGGTCTCCTTTACAATACAAGATTAACAATAGACACTGCCGCAGGTGGTGCACTTATGGACAAATCCTACACCGCTGCCTATGCTCTAATAGAAAGTATGGCCCAAAACCACTATCAGTGGGGAAGTGAAAGAGGACACGCAGACAAAGGTACTGCAGAGAAAGCACCGACAAAAGGAGGCATGTATGAGATAAGTGACCTAGACAGTGTTCATGCTAAGGTAGATGCCCTCACCCTAAAGATAGATAATTTGACCGCAATACCTCCAGCCACCGTGGCTGCTATAACTCCCAATTGCGAAATATGCGGAGTACCTGGACATCTAGTTACTGAATGTAAGATCTTGGAAGGAACTCCAACTGACCAAGTGAATTATGCTCAAGGAAACCCTTACTTAAACACGTACAACCCTGGATGGAAAAATCACCCAAATCTCTCATATAAAAACCCCAATGTGTTGTATGCTCCAAACCAAGCACCTGTCGTGCCACCTGGGTATCAGAAAGCTCCTGCAAATGCTCCTAGTGCACCTAGAAAATCAAACTTAGAACTGATGATGGAGAAATTCATAGCTACCCAAGCACAAACAAACAAAGACGTCCAAAATCAGAACATACACACTAATGAGAAAATAAAACAATTAGCAAACAAAATAGATGCTCTGGCCACCAACAATAAAATGTTAGAAACCCAAATATCTCAAGTGGCTCAACCACAAGCACCTACAGCTACACCGGCTGATACATTTCCCGGTCAACCACAACCTAACCCTAAAGGGCATGCTCATGCCATCATATTAATGAGTGGAACCGAGTTAGATGGACCGCCCGACCCAAGACTGTCAAATCAAAGTATGTATCAAAGGGATGAAACATCAACTGAGAAGGAGAATCAACCAGAGAAACCAGAGGAAGACGACGAAGATAAAGGAGGAGGCCAAAGAAAAAGAAAAAGAAAAACCTTATGTGCCTCCACCACCTTATAAACCCCAGATCCCATTTCCTGGTAGATTAGCCAAACCTAAGAATGTAGGGCAATTTAAAAAATTCGTAGAACTTCTGAAACAACTTAATATAACAATTCCTTTCACAAAAGCTATAACTCAAATGCCCTCCTATGCCAAATTCCTCAAGGAAATCTTATCCAACAAGAAAAAACTAGAAGATAACGAAACAGTAACGCTTACAGCAGAATGTAGTGCAATTATCCAAAACAATATGCCTCCTAAGCTGAAAGACCCTGGAAGCTTCTCTATACCATGCCATATAGGTAAGTTTGTCATAGACAAAGCCCTATTAGATTTAGGAGATAGTATTAGCGTTATGCCTTTATCCATATGCAACAAACTGGAAATGGGTGAACTAAGACCAACAAAGATGTTCGTTCAATTGGCGGATCGCTCTGTCAAATACCCAGTAGGAATCTTAGAAAATGTTCCTGTTCGGATATGTCAATTCTACATCCCTATAGATTTCATAATCATGGACATTAGAGAAGACGAAAGTACACCTATCATCTTAGGAATACCATTCCTAGCTACCGCTGGAGCTATCATAGATGTAAAAAAGGGCAAACTAACCTTTGAAGTAGGTGAAGAGAAAGTCGAATTTACTCTGACACAATTCTTACAAGTGCCTGCCATAAATGACACATGTTATCTGGTAGACATCATGGACGAATGCGTAAGAGAAATTGAATGGGAACCAATACCTTGTTCCGAAACCATGAAGATTCCGACGCCTCTTATATTCGAAGATAACAAATGGTGTCCTGAATACCGAGACGACAATCTGAGTGAATGCTTAGCTCTGAGACCCGATCACATGCCTTGTCCAAGAAAACCAGCATTAGATCTTAAGCCATTACCTAAGACCCTCAGATATGAATTCCTTGACACCGAGTTAAAACGACTTGTAATTGTCAACGCGGACTTAGGACAACATGAAACAGACAAATTATTACAAGTCTTAAGAAAATATCCATCCGCCTTAGGATACAACATTACAGATCTCAAAGGAATAAGTCCTTCCATTTGCATGCATCGTATTATGCTGGAAAATGACTGCAAATCTTCTAGAGAACATCAACGAAGAATTAACCCAATATGGAGCACCATAGTTAAAGATGAAGTTAAAAAACTTCTGAACGCAGGAATCATATACCCAATCTCCGATAGTCAATGGGTAAGCCCAGTCCACTGTTTACCAAAGAAAGGTGGTATAACAGTAACAACAAACAAAGCAGGCGAAGCTGTAGCGGAACGAACTATAAGAGGAGCTAGAATGTGTATTTACTATAGGAAGCTAAATAAGGCCACTCGGAAGGACCATTTCCCTCTACCGTTCATTTATCAAATGCTTGAACGATTAGCTAAGCACTCTCATTACTGTTATCTAGACGGTTACTCAGGATTCTTTCAAATTCCTATTCACCCAGATGACCAAGAGAAAACAACATTCACATGTCCTTATGGAACTTTCGCCTACCAACGAATGCCATTTGGATTATGTAATGCTCCCGCCACATTTCAGAGGTGCATGATGGCAATCTTTGCTGATTTTATAGACAACATCATGGAGGACTTCATGGACGACTTCTCTGTATGTGGAGAGAGTTTTGAAGATTGTCTGATAAATTTGGAGAAAGTTTTGGAGAGATGCGTAAAAGTTAACCTCGTTCTGAATTGGGAAAAGTGCCACTTTATGGTCAAACAAGGAATCGTACTAGGACACGTTGTATCTGAAAAGGGGATTGAAGTTGATAAAGCTAAGATCGAAGTCATAGAAAACTTGCAACCCCCTAAAACAGTAAGAGAAATATGCAGTTTCTTAGGACACGCCGATTTCTACCGACGATTCATAAAAGATTTCTCGCAAATATCAAAACCTCTAACCACCCTCCTTATGAAAGACGTTGAATTTGATTTTGATGACAAATGCATAAAAGCATTTAACCAATTAAAAACAGCTCTTGTATCCGCACCGATCATGCAACCACCTGATTGGAGACTTCCATTTGAAATCATGTGTGACGCAAGTGATTACGCCGTAGGTGCAGTCCTGGGACAACGAAGAGATAAGAAGCTTCATGTAATATACTATGCTAGTAGAACCTTGGACCTTACACAGATGAATTACACAACAACGGAAAAATAACTTTTAGCCGTAGTCTTTGCACTAGACAAATTTCGCTCCTACCTAGTAGGCGCAAAAATAATCATCTATACAGACCACGCAGCTATTAGATATCTCTTAACCAAGCAAGATTCAAAGCCGAGACTTTTGATATGGATTCTGCTTCTACAAGAGTTTGATTTAGAAATTAAAGACAAAAAAGGTACCGAGAACGTAGTAGCCGACCATTTATCCCGAATGGAACAACTGACACCAGAAGAAGTACCTATTAACGATGACTTCCCGTATGAACGTCTGTTAGCTCAGATGGACTTAGGAGATGCCAACAAAGAACCACCTGAATCGAATCCAAATCAACTGCTTTTAGGACTTGACACACAAGCTGTTAGCAGTGATTCACAAGAAAGCCAAGACGAAATAAATAATGATATAAACGAAACTGCGGTCTCTGTCTGAACTAACCAAACCATACCATGGTATGCGGACATAGCAAATTACTTGGCTGCCAAAATCCTACCCCCTGATATGACTTATCAACAGAAGAAAAAATTCTTTCACGATTTGAAACATTACTTTTGAGATGAACCTTTACTATTCAAGAGAAGTGCCGACGGTATTTTCCGAAGATGCGTCTCGGAAAATGAGATCGAAAGCATTATTTCTCATTGTCATGATGCCCCTTACGGTGGACATGCAAACACATCAAAGACATGTGCCAAAATTTTGCAGTCTGGCTTCTACTGGCCAAATTTGTGGAAAGATGTGCACATACCCATCCTAAATTATAACCGATGCCAACACACCGGAAATATATCCGGACGCGATGAGATTCCTCAGACTGGCATTCTACAAGTCAAAGTCTTTGATGTATGGGGAATAGACTTCATGGGACCATTCCCATCCTCATTCGGCAACAAATATATACTCGTGGTTGTAGATTACGTTTCGAAATGGATTGAAGCAATAGCTTCTCCAACAAACGATACTAGAGTCGTGATTAAACTCTTCAAAACCATTATATTCCTAAGGTTTGGTGTACCCAAACAAGTTATAAGCGACGGTGGCTCCCACTTCATATCAAGAATCTTCGATAAACTCCTAACCAAATATGGGGTGAAACACCGTGTAGCAACACCATACCATCCCCAGACAAGCGGACAGGTGGAAGTCTCAAATCGAGAAATAAAACAAATATTGGAAAAAACTGTTACCACGTCAAGAAAGGATTGGTCGGCTAAGTTACCTGACGCATTATGGGTCTACAGGACGGTGTTCAAGACGCCAATAGGTACAACACCCTTTAAACTCATCTATGGAAAATCATGCCACCTTCCAGTGGAAATTGAACACAAAGCTTACTAGGCAATTAAAACTTTAAACCTAAGCTACACTGCGGAAGGAGAGAAAAGGATCCTCGACATAAATGAATTAGAAGAACTAAGATTAGACGCATATGAAAATGCGAGGATCTACAAAGAAAGGACGAAAAAATGGCATGAAAAACGAATCTCAAGGAAGGAATTCAATGAAGGAGATGTAGTTCTCCTATTTAACTCTCGTCTAAAACTTTTTCCTGGGAAACTCCGTTCACGATGGTCTGGACCATTCGAAGTGACCAAAGTTTTCCCCAGTGGTGCCATATAGATTAAAGGAAAATCCATGAACCCGTTCTTAGTAAATGGCCAACGTCTAAAACATTATTACAGCGTTGAAAATAAGGATTACACCGCGAGCTTAACGCTATTAGAGCTACCACCCGAATTAGGAAACTAATTCACGTCTAAAAACATTGTCAAGCTAACGACATTAAACAAGCGCTGTTTGGGAGGCAACCCACAAGTTTTTATTATTTACTTTCTTTCAAATCTCTTTATATTTTATTTTATTTTTCTGCATTTTGATTTTTACTTTCTGACTTTTTCCTTTTTCTTTCTTTCTCCCGCTACATATTTTACTTATTTGCATTTTTCTTTTACAAATTTTAGTACCGACTCACAGGAACCTACAAGCTAAAACTCATGGATACTATCATTTTCGCCATAGAGGCCCAGTAGAGGCGATATGTGATTCTGGCTCAGCGCCAGATGAGCATGACTACGTATGTGCATGATCCCACATTGACAGCTTTAGGAATCAGAGAGAGTGTATACTTCTTGTTCAACCAGATAGGATGGGAAGGGTTCCTAGCCCATAAACACCCTACACACCAACGCCTCACCTTAGAGTTCTTAAGTTCACTCATCTATAAACCCACACAAGGCCTAAGGCGTAGTAGGGGACATATTTCCTTTAGATTGTTTGGTTTCACCCACCAGTTTACAGTTTGTAGTCTAGCTGAGATGCTAGGATTCCCTAGTTCTTTAGATGCCTACATGGAAACCCAGGCGGATGACTACCTTAATTTTGAACTTAACCACTTTTGGAGGGACATAGCGGGCCAATATCCTGAGGACCCTGACCACCTTGATGCTACTGAGATCCATAACCCTGCGATTAGGTATTTCCATCACATATTAGCTTTCACCTTTTTTGGAAAACCTATAAATAGACTCTCAGTTTCTAGGGATGAGTTATTCATCATTTACTGTGGTTTTCAGTCCAGACCAGTCATTGGTGCATCATTTATGATCGCCAACATGTCAGTTATAGCTCAGTGTACCCATGGCCCCATCTGTGTCGGCGGGCTAGTCACTATGATAGCTGAGGCCTTATCCCTACGGTCATCTTTGTCACGCCTTACGCCGTATGCCAGATACTATACCATGGATATCCCTTTTTGTTTTAACATATCTTTGATTGGTAACCTCAGACCACCTAACTTTCAGCTGCTTGTCCGAAATGACCCTGTTTATTACTTCATATTGCCTAGCCCTGAGAACACAAGTGTCTATACTAAGAAAAATTGGCTATATAACCTAGAAAAGACAGACGAACACGACCCTGAGATGGAGGAGAGCGACCCGTCCACACCAACCGGTTACCATGATTATACACCATCGGAATACCCTACACTACCCCCTTGTTACCACAGCTGTTGACGTCCCTATGGTTGATCATGCACATGCTATCACGACACTGCAGACAGATGTTACCACACTCCGAGGAGAGCTCGCCACTGTTAAAGATAATGTCAGCACACTTTGGCGTGACTTCTTTCATTTCATGAATGTCGTCACGGAGCAGTTTGATCACATTTATCAGCATCTGCACGCTACTGCACCACCTCCAGGAGGCCCTAGTGCTTGATAGTTTTTATTTCTGTGCCGCCCCAGTGAGGACACTATTTGTTCTTAGTATGGGTTTTTTTTTCATTATTTTATTATTCTTAATTCTCATTATGGTTTTATACTCATATTTTCGAATAATTTTTATTTTTGGTTCTAAAATTTCGATTATTTATTTATCTATTCATTTCATATCCATCTTTTTATTTCAAAGTATTTATTTATTTTCATTCACAATATTTATTTATTTTTATTTCATACTATGCAATTTCAATTATTATTCTTATTTGTTTCTTATTTATTTACCCCTATCATTCTACCAATTCTACTATGTGCCACTAAATACCCCTTGCAAAATTACTTCTCAAAGTATATGAATTAATTAATTTAATGGAACCATGCTACACTGCACGCGGTCAAAGAGGTCAAAGAAAGACATGCACGCATCACTTCACCCTGACGGACGTCGGGAAGCATGTGACGAACGTCAGGGATTATCTCTTTGAATCTGACGAGCGTCAGAGAGCGCGTGATGAGCGGCAGGGCTTGTCTCCCACGCTTTCACTTCTCGTGACAGTTGAACAACATTGATGCACGGAATTTTGTTTTAAAACCCCCACCACCCCATTTACTCTATTCATCCATAACTTCCATAACCTCTAATATTCAAATTTCTCCCATAAACCTCATTAAATTTCTTACTCAATAAAACCATCTATATAAACCTCTCTTCCATCCTTAGTTTCATCACTACCACCCACTTTCCATCTCTTTACCACAAATACATTTTGTCTATCAAGTTCAAAAATCATGGTCGCCCAAAGGAATCCACCAAACCAACACGAACCCGACATGCGACATCTCGTGCTCCGACAAGGAGAAGTAGGTGACCTTCAAAAGGAAAGGTACATAAAATTCCATCGCTGAGGGATAACATCCACGCGGTTCATCGACAACAACTGCTTGCAAGAATTGGGGTTGCAAACCCATATGCAAGGCTTGCTGGATAAAGCTGGCCTGAGCTTTATTAGCACGATGAACACACCAACTTACGAAGCTCTCACGTTGGAGTTATTGAGTTCCTACGCCTATCACACTCGTGATGATGCCGACGCACACCTAACGGGAGCCGCTCAATTTCGGATGTTCAACCGAGAGTACACACTCAACCATGAAATTTTGAGTGACATATTTCATTTTCCCGTGGGAATAATGTGCAATATCGCATTCCCCCAGAATTGGATTGGAATGGAAGTGCATATGCACTATGGGAGAGAATAATCGGTGAACCAAATGTCAATCCCGAAGCACGGTACGCCTCTCACATCCACAACCCGAACATTCGCTTCTTACACCGTGTTATGGCAAACACAATATTTGGAAGGGCAAACAACAACAAGGTCAACACTAAAGAATTATATGCTCTTCACTGTACCTTTTCACAAAACCTTCGTCTTAATACCATTACTTTAATGATGGCCCACATTCAAAACCTCGTTACAAGAGATGGGACTACACCATTTTGTATCGGAGGCATCGTCACCACCATCGCAGTTCACCTGAACTGTGGGGAAAGGATTCAACGCCTACCTCCGATGCCAGCAATTTATATGGATATTGATAACTGTAGAGCTGGCCGCCTGATCAAAGTGCGAGAAGCTGGAGGGTACTATCTAATGGTTAAGAATGCAAAAGTTCGTAGCGTGATCATGCCAAATCACAATCGTACTTACTTAGGTAATCTAGATAACTGGCTTTACAACCTGAACGCCCCAGAACCCGGAGAAAATGTGCAAGGAAATCAAGGTGAGGCCAACAACGCTGCCGCTGACGAAATCGAAGAAGAATTAGAGCAGCAAGAGCCCCAACCACAACAAACCAATAATCCCGCCACCATCGATGCAATCTATGCCGCAATAATGCAGCAAAACCAGCTATCCACTCAACGCTACCAGAGCCTCGAGACGCGCCAAATCAAGATGATGACTATCATGCAACAAATGCAGAGAGACCAAAATGACTATACTCGCAGGCATGATCAAAGTATGCTGGAATTCACCACAAGAATGACGGGAGATATGCGATCCTTAACACTTCGTGTTGACGACTTGCATAACATCATATCTCAGAGAGATGGAGGCGAATCTTCCAGACATGGTGGGCAAGCACGTCGAAGAGCGAGGACACGTGCCTGATACCAAAGACAAGAGGAGGAAGAATGATTATCCAGTTTCCATTTCCCCTTTCCTCTTCTATCAATACATTGAGGACAATGTATGATTCAAGTATGAGGGAGGAAGTATTTCCCTTTTCCTAGTAAATTTTATTTCTTTGTAATTTCCCTTCCGTTATCTTTATTTCAATAAAAAAAATTTTTTTATCAAGTTATCTATTAAAGCAATTTGTGTTCTTTTAGACTCCCCTTTCCTTTTTGAGCCCTATAAAAATTTTTTTTTGACTCACTCGACAAGTACATAGACTGCAAGATCTTTAATCGTCAGGAATTGGGGCAAGATTAAGCGAAATTTCTACCGTCTAGACACTCTACAACCCCAGAGTATGATAGATCAGTTCAAGTACCTGTCATTCCAACACCCTGAGTTTAGTATTTGTAGTAACCCTGAGTAGTTTATATTAGCAGTAAGCACCGTCTTAAACACAAACTACGCAGGAAGTCGATGAATATAAGTGGATGATATAATATTTCAGCAAAATATTGTGAGGAAACACACCAATTAAATTGGACGATCCTTACCCGATCGCCTAATCCAAAGGATGTAAACCTTACAAAGTAACATGAAAATTCATTTGATGGATGGTTCAGGAGCATCTGGTACTGAACTCGGTAGGGAAGATTACGGTCTAATCCCCCACATCCAACCGTTAAATTGAAAAAGGTTGCCACATTACTGTGCCAGAAACCTCTAAAGTTTAAAAGGATCATAACCACTAACCGACTGTTCTGCTATGTGCGTGTAAAGATAAAGGGCTTAATGTGATTGCGCTAGAATGAAAAGGTCAAAACAAGACAAATACTCGAGGTAGGCTATGATAGGACCTGTAACTGGTTACGTAAAATGGGACTGTCTAGTGTCATTGACGTAGTAATGGAGCATGAATCAAGCCATCAATTTTCTAACAAAAACATAACGCAGCTATATATTAGTTGATCCGAGTCATCACCATGCATCTGACCATGTTTAGAAAAACATCGTACTTAGCATTTGCTTGAGGACAAGCAAAGTTTAAGTATGGGGGAGTTTGATGACACACAAATATGTGATATTTCAGGCTTGATATACACCAAATATTTCTCATACTTTAGTTTAAATTAAATTGTTTTATAGGTATTATGCAGGTATTTTTCTATCTTTGCAGATATGCATTAAGCTGAACACTTTGGAAGGAATGAAGAAAAAAGAGGTGCAAAACTAGCAAAAAGGCCAAAGGAGAAGAAATGAGCTCAAGCCCATTATACATGTGAGCACGTGGCCCACCATGAAGAAGACCTTGACGACCGTCAAGGAGGAGTGCCGAACGTCACGCGCCAAGAAAGACCAAGTGACTATCGTCACTTGAATGTGACGAACGTCACAAGCCACTTACCCCACTTTCTTCTCATCCAACGGACAGAAACGCATTCAAATGTTAATCCAGCGACTACCTATATTTTCTCACCCACTCAGTCAAAGCACCAGGGAACGTGACAAATTAATGGACCTATTATTTCTCAAAGGAAGAAATAAATTGTTCCTACATTTTCGAGAACAAATATCACGCAAGACTTATAAATAGAGCCTTAGACCATAGTAGATAGGGTTCTGCTTTTTGTGCAAGAAACTTTGGAGATTTTATATTTACTTTGAGCGAATATTCTTTTCAGCATTATTTTATTTCCCAGTTATTTCTATATTCCTTTCCAAGCATTATTTTCTTTGTACGGTTAAATATATTCTCCGATCGAAGCAAAGCCTACAATTTGTGCAGGAGTGCTTCTGTCTTCAGAGTTATTACCAGGTTTATGTTTACGAATTTTTATTTCTTTTTAATCAATATAATTATGTTTATTTTTGTTTGTCTCTTAAATTATTCTGTGATTTGGTTTAATATTATGTCAGGCTAGAATCCCTATACCGGTATGTGAAGTCACTCAACCAAGGGAACGAGTAACTTAGTTGGGATTATTTTTACTACGAAACTTTCTTTTCTGGCCTAAGTTACTATTTTTAATCATTAAATTGTTTTGTTACGGAAGTAAAAAATCAGATAGAGGTTAGGGTCAACAAAGCGGAAGTTTGAGATCTTTTAACTGGACAGTAGTAATTAGGCATTGGCTTAAAATACAGCGGATGCACTTTAAAGTTAATTAAGATTTTATTTAGTTTTCAAAAAGTGTTTTTGACTCCTGCGGGATGGCGGAAGCATACGTTAGGACTTAACTGCATAGCCTAGATCAACAAAACGAAAGTGTGAGACGAGGGTTTTTAAACTAAATAAGTTTTACTGAAAGCTGTTTTGAAAATATAAAGACGCCCAACAGGTCGCTAGTTCCCGAGGTACGACTATTGCATACTGGTAATTACGCTAATTGATTATTAAAAATCCAATTTAATTTAGTATTTAGTTTTCCCTACAACCCAATCAAATATTCATTAGCTTTAGATTTGTGAAGTAACAATAGAATATGGTAGATCGATTCATCAGTCTCTATGGTTCGATATCTTTTAAAACTACACGATAAGACTGTGCATTTGCAGTCCGAATCATTGGATACATAAGTATAATCCCGATCACATATGCACGATATAGGAACGCTGGTGGGGTCGAAACAAGGTAATGAGGTGCGACCTCTACCTAAAGGAGATGATAGAGCTCCGAGGAGTACCAGGGATAGAATTGGTCTCAATAGGTACATCAATAATCAACAGGGATGAACTAAGAGAGGTTGATAGAAACCCAAAGAGATGTGCCATAACAAAACTGGGCTTAAATAGGTATATCAACAATCAGTGGAGATGGCCTAAGATAGCGTGAAAGAAACCCGAAGAGATGTGCCAGGACAAACTGGGCTTTGACGGATACATCAACAATCAGCAGAGATGACCTAAGAGAGGGTGATAGAAACCAAAATAGATGTGCCAGGACGAAACTGGGCTTAAACATGTACATCAACAATCAGCGGAGATGACCTAAGAGAGGGTGATAGAAACCCAAAGAGATACGCCAGAATGAAACTGGGCTTTGCAGGTGATCACCTAGAGATTTGGTAGTAATTGGTAAAATGATACTTTAAGAATTAGAATGTCGAGGGTAAAGCAACTTCCCTGAGGATATAATCTGAAGCTTTCATTTTAGCAACTCCACTGATAATGACAGAGAGCAACGATGGCTTATGTTGCAATGCATGGTTGAATTGTTTTTCTATGGAGTAATGTCCCAAAGAGAATAATAAAACTACACTTTGAGGATACAATGCGATGATGCATGTTTAAGTGTTTCAATGACGATTATCAGATCGAATAACTTATCTCTGTATTGTATGCTGATAAGATTGGCAGGAATAAAATGCGCTCTTTGTTGAAGAATATGTCGTGTTGATCAGTATTCTAAAAATGAACGCCCTCGGATGTGGGGTATGGCTTGGAGAAGCCACATACAGGTATTGGACCTATGAGGGTTCAATATTCTTTTTGACTTCCTGGGGGAATGATATGTCAACATCTCGCCAGAGGTAACAAATCTTCCGTTGGGTAGAAATTTCCTCTATTATGTCAGATGGAACAAACTTCACTAAAGAAGGAAGATAGTCCTTGTGAATAAGTTGTACTAGAGATTTATGATCTTCAGATATAAGGCTACAAAGGCGTGTTTCTCCGGGGATGACAGGAATCCTTGAGTCAGAGAAGATTTAAATCTTGGAGTCGATGAATACTTGATAACAAAGTCCACTGGGGAGTACATGTCCTCACTCGGGAAGAGGAATGAAGTCTTGGTGACAAAAAACCTGAAGTGCCTACTTCATTGGGAATAATCTTTGATTCTGGATACTGTTCTCTGTAGGGAGAGGTATAATCTGCCAAAACCATTTCATGGCATGATTCCACTGGGGAATGAGCATCTTGTAGCAAATATCTCAAATGAGGCAAATTTATTGGAAAGAGGAGTGAATTTGAGGAAAAGTTCCTTGTTTGGCAACTTTCTCGGGAATGAAGGAGCTTTTTAGGAAATTGGATTTAGGAGGGAAAAACTATTTAAAGAAGGCCACTATCCGGGGAGGGTTTCCATTTACGAAAGCGACTTACTGGGGAATAGCATCTTGAACAATAAACCTTGGGAAGGCAGCTTTGCTGGAGGACACTGATCTCAAATCATCAGTGATTTCAAACCAGGCTTCTGCTGGAGAAGGGTGACAACCTCCCAACCAGGATTCTTAAGGCGACATTGTTAGGGAATACTAAAGATTTTGCACTGACAATCGGATATGCTTCGCTGAGATCTCACGAATTACAATTCACTGGGGAAGCTCTTTGTTCTTTCAAATGCTGCAATTGTTAAACATCCTCTTTGCATGAGATAACTCACTGAGAATGGAAATTTTTCATAAGGAATCATAGAGCATATCGAAGAGAATGAGGATTTCACTAGGAAATGTTGACCGTATTGGGTAAATTTACTGTTCCATAGTTGTTGGAGAGACATGGGCTTTGACTGGAGAAAACATCTTTGCTTGAGGGATCGACTAGGGAGAAGCGACTCCATATCGGGGAGAATTATGGACTTCACGGGGGATTTTCAAATCTCCGTCAGGCTTCACCAAACTATTCAATGAGGAAAAGAAATACTTCACTAAGAAGCTATCTTCATATGGCGAGAAAAGACCTCTTGGGAATATGGATTACACTGGAGAAGTGTAGAATGGACTAGGGATATTGCAATCGCCTTTGACCGTTGTTGCTCCAGTTTTGACAAATCGGTGCATAAGATGAGGAAATAGTAATTCCTGCAAAACATATTAAGAAAAATATGCCCCGGGTATAGCTAGACAATAGCTTCTGCTACCCTAATCGCAAATAAATAGGGAGTAATATTTGTAACTTATTTGTCATGCTCGAGCACAATCATCCAATTTTTCAAATGCAAATGTTTATCGAAATACATTGGAATTTTTTGTAAACAAAATAGTAAAAGAAAAATTTTAAGCACATTTTGGATAAAAGAAATCTTTATTGATTGGAAATTAGCCTGTAAGAAGGCGTTTACAGCAGGAAGCAATTCCTAGAAAGAGGAAACTGCCAAAGGAAAAGTAAAAGGATTATTTACAAATGGCAATATGAAAATGGATATCCATTGAATCTCGATTATGCTAAAACTCCTTACAACTCTGACACTCTCATCCAATTGCTTTGAGAAATACAATAGGTAATCAGATTGATCCGCAACGCTGCACCAGGTGATCGATCATAGTGGTAGATGCAATATCGTGATCTAATGTTGAACTTAGTCATTCTCTTTAATCCTTCTTTTTCCTGGACTGCCCTTATGGGTTTTCAGTCCATCAGGATATCCTTTTTTGCCTAAATTTCCTTTGACAAGTCAACTTACCGGGTGTACAACTTTTTCACTCATTCACTCTTTCTTTTGTCCCTAACTTTTGCTCGAACCTTTAATCACTCTTTCAGGTTCGCCGGGATGCCTTTGTTTGCCTGAGCCAGTCAACTCAACGATCATTTTATGTGAAGTATTTTTTGACTATGTCCATGTTCACAGTGAGTGGAATTATTTGCCATCCATAGTTGCGAGCATCATCGCTCCTCCAAAAAAAACTTTCTTGACCATAAACGGTCCTACGTAAGTCAGAGTCCAATTTCCCCTGGGATCAATCTGAGGAAGAATTATCATCTTTAGCACAAGGTCACCTGGTTTGTAATACTGGGATCACAATCTTTTTTCGAATTCCTTCTTCATCCTCGTCTGATAGATCTGACCATGACACATAGCCACTAATCTTTTCTCGTCGACGAGGTTCAATTGATCCATCCGATTATGTACCCATTCTACTTCATCAAGATCGGCATCCTTTATGATTCTCAAAGAGGGAATCTCGACTTCTACAGGTAAGACTACTTCCATTATGTATACAAGAGAGAAAAGGGTTACCCTAGACGAAGTGTGCATGGTGGTGCAATAGTCGTGTAAGGAAAAAGGGAGCATCTCGTGCTAGTCCTTATAGGTCACCACCATCTTATATACAATCTTCTTGATATTCTTGTTAGCTGCTTCAACATCGCCATTCATCTTCAGGCGATACAGAGAAGAATTATGTTGTTTGATCTTGAAAGACTCACAAAGCTCTTTCATCATCTTATTATTGATATTCAAACCATTGTTAGTGATGATCTTTTCGGGGATTCCATACTGGCAAATGATATTTTGCTTGAAGAAGCGAGTGACCACTTGTTTGGTAACATTCGCATACGACGCGGCTCCAACCAACTTAGTGAAATAGTCAATGGAAACCAAAATGAAACGATGCCCATTAGAAGCGGTTGGCTCAATCTTGTCGATCATATCGATTCCCCACATTGCAAAGGGCCACAGAGATGTCAAGATATCCAGTGGCACGGGAAGCACGTGCACCTTGTCTGCATAAATATGACACTTGTAACAGATTCAAGCGTGGTTGTAGTAATCAGTTTCCATGATGGACCAATAATAACCATCTCGCAATATTTTCTTTGTCATAGTATGACCACTGGAATGATTTTCGAAGGAACCTTCATGCATTTCCTCAATGATCTTTGCTGCTTGGTTCTTGTCAACACATCTGAGCAACAAACCATCATGATTTCTTATATACAAAAGGCCATCACTGAGGAAGAATTTAGCGGAAAACCTTCTCATAAACTTCTTGTCTGTCATAGACGCCTTGTCCGGAAACTCTCGAGTCTCAAGATATATTTTAATGTCATAAAACCATGGATTGCCATCCAGCTCTTTCTCAGCCTCGAAGTAAAATGTCGGCTCATCCAATCTTCTGATTATGATCACAAGTACATCACGAGCCCATTTGACCTTAAACATGGATTCCAGAGTAGCCAAATCATTTCCAAGATTATTTCCTTCCCTTGAGATATGCTCAAAAATGATCTCCTCGAAGTATGGGATCAACCTCATAACATGCTCACGGTAGGGAATCAAATTCTGATGGTGGGTCTCCCAATCTTTGTTAATTTGGCTGATAACGAGATTGGAATCTCCATAAACTTTCAAGTACTTGATTCATAAATCGATTGCGGATTTGATGCCATAGATGCAAGCTTTATACTCAGTCATATTATTGGTACAGTCAAAATCAATTATGGTTGTGAAAGGAATATGGAATCCGTCCGGAGAAGTAATGATAGCTCCGAAATCATTGCCCATAGCATTAGAGGCACCATCGAACACCATTGTCCATCACAATCCTGGTTCAGGTCCTTCATCTGGGCCAGGAATATTACAATCCCATATGTACATGATGTCTTCATCAGGGAATTCGAACTTCATCGGTTTATTGTCATCCACGGGCTGATGAGCAAGATAGTTCGCCAGTAAACTACCTTTCGTTGCTTTTTGCATAGTATACTGGATATCATATTCAGTTAGGATCATTTGCCAATGGGCCACCTTGCCTGTGAGAGCCGTTTCTCAAATATCTATTTGATCGGATCCATCTTGGATATAAAGTAAGTGGTATGTGTCAAATATACTGTCTCAGGCATTTGGCTGCCCATGCAAGGACACAACACGTCTTCTCAAGCAGTGAGTATGTGGACTCGCAACCTGTGAAATTCTTTCTCAGATAGTAAATAGCCAGCTCTTTCTTCCCAGTCTCACCGTGCTGACAGAGTACACAACCCATAGAATTTTCCAAGACTGTCAAGTACATGATTAAAGGCCTCCCCTGAACTAGGGGCATAAGGATATGAGGTTCCTGTAAGTACTCTTTTATTCTGTCAAAAGCATTATGATAGTTTTCGTTCCACCTGATCGCTTATATTTCTTTAGAAGTTTAAACAAGGGTTTACAAGTGGCAGTTAGGTGAGAGATGAACCTAGCAATGTAGTTCAACCTCCCTAAGAAACCATGAACTTCTTTTTATGTTTTCGGTTCAGGAATTTTTTGTATTGCTTTGACTTTCGCATGATCAACCTCGATACCTTTTCCATTGACCACGAAACCTAGCAATTTTCCAGATATCACCCCGAAGGTGTATTTGTTCAGATTCAGCCTTAATCTGAATAAATTCTGCAAGTGCAAAAGGTGGTCTTCTTCAGTAATAGATTTCACAATCATGGCATCCACATACACTTCGATCACTTTGTGGATCATATCTTGAAAAAGAGTTAACATGGCTCGTTGATAAGTTTCCCTAGCATTTTTCAATCCGAAATGAATCACCTTATAGCAGAAAGTTCCTCACGGTGTAATAAAGGTTGTTTTCTCCATGTCCTCTGGCACCATATTTACCTGATTGTAGCCAAAGAAATCGTCCATGAAGGAACACTTTGAAATGTGCGATGTTGTCGCCCAATACGTCAATGTGAGGAAGTGGGAAATCATCTTTAGGGCTTGCTCTGTTCAAATCCCTATAATGAACACCCATCCTAACCTTCCCGTCTTTTTTAGTTACAGGCACAATATTGGCAATCCATGAAGGATAATTAACGACTTTCAGGAAATTAGCATTCAACTGCTTCTCGACTCCCTCTTTAATTTTCTTCAACATATCAGGTCGAGTCCTCCGAAGCTTCTGCTTGACAGGAGAGGAATCTTATTTGAGAGGAAAACGATGCACAACAATGTCTGTATCCAGCCCATGCATATCCTCGTAAGACCAAGTGAAGATATCTGAATACTCTTGAAGCAGCTTTACCAATCTGGCTTTCACATTGTCTTCTAAATCAGCCCCTACCTTGACCTCTTTCACCTCTGTCTCAGACCCCAAATTCAAAATTTTGGTTGATTCTTGGTGCGGCTAGACCACTTTCTCTTCTTGTTTCAACAATCTTGAAAACTCTTCATGGAGTTCACAATCGTTATACCCTTCCTCTTCGGCTTGGTAGATCGAATTTTCAAAGTCATAATGAGAAATGGAAAAATCATTATCCATGGAATCTGTGGTGGAATGGTATTTGCATGAATTTATTTTTATTTATTTTAGGAATGGTAAAAAACATTGCCATTTGAAGAAAAATAAAGTTTGAAAGAAAAGGAACAAAATATTTGAATACAAAAACATCTTTTATTTATGATAAACATTTGAAAATGAAAAACATGATGGCCATGCACAATGGTTCACTACGCCTTGGGCAAAGCGCAGGAATTATGACATGATAAAAGAAAATATAAGAAAATTACTCATGAGCACTTGTGACTTGGATGACATCCACTGTAGTCCAATTGTTGAGTTCTTGTCCCAGGGCACTTGGTCTGATCCAGTCTTCAATATTATACACAATATCCCCACCATCACCAACAGAATTGGCATACCCTTCTCGGATGGTACCGATACATGAAAACCTTACAGGAGTCGAGAGTTCAGAAGCTTTCGGGGCTTCCCCTTTATTTCCAGGGCTGAAGCCTTGACCAAACTAATAAAACTTGGGAATCATATCAATGATTTGGCCCCAACCTTCAGGGAGACCTTCTTGAATCACAGTGTTGTACCCCAAAATTTTCCCTCCCATATTTCTCAATACATTTCAAGTGAGGTCCTAATATTGCTCAAGGAAGTCCAAGGGTTGACCAGACAAACTCTCTTCTAAGGCAGTCTATCTCAAATTAGGGTTTCAGTTTGCATCAAGTTACTTGATCCCAAAGGATCCCAAATTCTCACCGTTATCCTAATATGTTCTCAAGATCATCCATGTCAAGTTTCAAGCCTTGTAGAGAAAATTTGCTCAGTCAATTGCTCAAAGGCCTGAAAATTGATTATGCTAGGGCAAAAGTCAATTGTGTCCTACATACAGTAAAACTTCAATATTGTTGGGCAACATCCTCTTTTTGAAGTATTATTCATCATTTGATCAAGGGTTGATCATGATTCCTCAAGGATTTCTCACAATTCATCAAAACCCAAAAGTTGCTAAATTAGGGTTTTGTAGGAAAAGTCAACTCAACTTTGACCAAGCATAACTTTCTCATACTTTATCAAAAATTACCCATCCAAAGCTAATTTTGAATAGTATGAAATGACCTACAATTCATATTCATATTCCAAGTTCAAAGTATGTGCTCACAAGAAGTTACAAATTTGGATATTATAGGTCATTTTGAAAAGTCAACAAAAACAGCTTTTTTGTCAAAGCTTCATACATGAACATGGAATACACAATTGAGTTGAGACCAAAAGGGTTGCTTAGAGGACATCTTAAGCTTTTTAAAAAGTCCATGAAAACATCTCTAGGGTCAAAATTGAAGGAGTTATGCATTGGTGAAGTTGGCCTTTTTTGCAAAATTGCCAAAACTCAAAAGTGGCCAAAATTGCAATTTTGGTCAAATGGGCCCAACCTTTTGTGCTTGTATTGAGTTGGTAACATGATCCACGACCCGTGATCCTTCCCACTTGTCTTTATTTTATTTTTTTCATTTATTTTTATTTTTATTTCAATTAAAACAAATAAAATCAAAATAAAATCATGAAAATATCAAAACTAATCAAAGCTTGAGATTTTATGCATATTTAGGTCTCTCATAAAGCTGGGAAGAGAATCAAATCGTGCAAGGCTAGTTTGGACAGAAAAAGATTGAATTTTTCTTGTTTTGGAAAGATTTGATGCAAGGGTGAATCAATGATCAAATCTTCATAATTGCAAGGATTTTATGCAAACTTGCAAACCCTAAATGTGCAAAGATAATAACTGAAATCAAATCACTCACACATGCGCACTCCTAGGGTATACTCTCACTTCGATTTCCTTCGGTAAACGATCATTAAGTATATGATATTTTAGTGGTCGCTCTCTTGTCTAAACAAAGATCTAAAGTCCCATTCGGAAATGTTGCCTCAGAAATGTTTCCTCGAAAAGGTTACCTCAGAAATCTTGCCTCGAATATGATCTTAAGACACTAGGGTTATTACTAAGACGTTCTAACATTGCTTTAGTGATCGTACGCCCCTTTCGAATTGACCCTTACAACTCCAACGACGGTGATACCTACTCACTAATAGTGGGATAGCGCTGTCTAAAGGAAACAAGAACAGAAACAATCCTTTCTGGAGTAGGTAGATGCTAATAGGTACTTGCTCAAAATAAACTTTTCCACACTTACACTCTTTTCAAACAAAGTTTTCAAAAACACTTCGTAACACTCTTGAAGACTGATACAAGGGTTAAAACGAAGTAAAACAAAAACTTTTCAAAACACACGAACATGGAAGCAATTTTAAAATGATGAGCAAGTACCTAAGAGCCCGTAGAAAACTACGGATAGAAAGGGTGCTAATACCTTCCCTTTCTATAATCTACCCCCCATACTCAAAATATCGTAAAAGGAATTTTTCTGTGCTTTTTTCCTTTCCAGTTGGATAAAATAAAAGTCGGTGGTGACTCTTGCTTACCGCGACATTTTGCAAACACAAACGCAAAACGCAAACCAACATTTTCCTAAAACAGTTTTGTTCTGTCACCGTATCACATAACTGGCGACTCTGCTGGGAGGTATAATGAGTGGGGTATACCTTAGGATTAGTTCATCATAAATTGCTTCTCTTGTTTGATTTAATTGCTTTACTTTTGAGGGTTTTGTATTGGGAGTTACTATAGATCCTAACCCGGATCTAGGGAACACCTTTTAGGTAAGTAGCAATAAACTGTGAGGGAACTGTACAGCGTAGACCGATACGGTTGAAGCAGTAGCTATGTTGATATGGCACATTGGTTAGTACCGGTATCCCTTGTGGAGAAACGAGGAGAATACGGGGCTGCTATGGGTGTCGTTAAGCATCAACTGACCTTAGAACCTATAATTGACCAACTTGGCCATAAGAAGTAGTGAGATAGTCGACCTCGATGTAAAGCTGAGAACTGGTTGATACTCGATGCTACACTCATTCAGACCATACTCTCGAGATAGTTCCGGCTGCAAGAAAAGATTGCGTGAGCTGAAACCATGACCGATGGAGGATGGTCAGTGATATTGAGAACCTCTAGAACCTAGTTACTATTATTAGGACAGGTTGAAACCAACTGAACTACAAGAGGGTAATACCTAGACCCCATGTAAGCCTGAAACTTAAGGGCTCTTGTGTGACTTGTTTTCCTTTACCATGTCTGTTATCTACTATACCTATTGTGTGTTTTATCATGACATAATGCATCATAGCATAGCATGCATACTTCATTACACTAACCATTTCAAAGACCGAGGGGATTTGTCTTTGTTCTGTTTTGCAGATTATGGATTTCGTGCGCAGAAACACCATCTGAGTTAACTTTGTGCAAATACCTGCTCAACTCAAAGATTTAGCCTCGAGAGTTTCTGATACTTTTGCATTCATTGGGAGACATAGCTTGGTTACCTCAAAGTTTGATGAGCAAATGATGAGTGTGCTCTTCCAGTTCTTCGATTCGGTGCATCATTGCTTCACCTTCCCGGATTATCAGCTAGTTCCCACTTTGGAAGAGTTTTCTCACTTATTGGGTATATCCATCCTCAAGCAGATGCCCTTCACAGGTTTAGAAGAGACTCCTAGACCAGAAGACATTTCTTCAGCTTTACATTTGAAAAGGGCTGTTGTAGTATCTAATTGGGAGACACGAAGCGGGGTTGAAGGTTTCTTAGCTAAGTTTCTGATGGATTAAGCTCAATTATTCTAGGATAACTTGGATTTCCAGGCATTCGAAGACGTCTTAGCTCTCCTTATCTACGGTTTGGTTCTCTTCCCAAACCCAGATTCCTTTGTGTATGTGAATGCGGTTAAGATCTTCTTGTCTCACAATCCCATGCCTACTCTTTTGGGTGATACCTTGCATGCCCTCTATACTCGTACTGTGCGAAGAAGAGGGAATATCATGTGTTACATGCCGCTGCTGGCGAGGTGGTTTATTTCGCACCTCCCCAAGTCCGTGTTGAAGAATGAGGAATGTTTAGGATGGTCTTACAAGATAATGTCCCTTGCCCATACAAACATTCTTTGGAGTTCTAAGGCTATGGAAAGCATTTTTATCATTGATCGATGTGGGGGATATCCTAATGTCCCGTTGCTTAGAATCAGAGGGGGTATAACCTATAATCCCTGCTTAGCTTTGCGACAGTTTGGTCGTGCTCGGAGAGACGATCCTCATGAGTTACTTCTTACAGATATTGCCTTTGACTACAAGGAAGACGTTGACGAGCATCGCCGAAGGTTTATACGAGCTTGGGGCATGGTGAATAGATATGACCCTCAAGAGCTAAGACCAAGGACTTCTCTCCCTATGCAACCTTATCTCTAGTGGGTTCGAGCTCGTGCTCAGAAGCTTGAGATGCCTTATGAAGCTGTGTTGCCAGTAATTGTGGAGCCTACCAATGAAGAGGGCGTTCCTTATACAGTCCTTTATCCCTACATGCCCACTAATCTTGGAGCATTGAAGAGATCCTGGATTCAGCTGAAGGAGGAGAGGGATACCTACCGAGACAAGTATCATGAGAAAGAAAGGAAGATCTTGAAGCTCACCAGGCAACTTGAGAATGAAAGAATGATTAATGACTATGTCAGCACGAAGGGGAAACGTCCATGGGATTTCTGATTTTTCTTTTTTTCTAGTTTAGATTTGTTTTCCATTTATTTCTTTTGTAACGCCTCAGAGGCATTGTTAAACATTTTTACAAGTTAATCTAATAAAGTTTGTTTATTTCTTGTTTTGCAAATTTAAATCTCCCAAAGTCTTTGAAATCATTACATATGCATCCCATTATCATGCACATCATTACAGGTACCGTTACAGGTTTCTCATCTTCTTCGTTGTTTATTTCAGCAGAAATGTCTTCTGATCAAGCTATCAAAGATCTTCAGGCACAAAATTCCCAATTTAAAGAGATGTTCTTGAGTTTGGCTAAAGGTCAAGAGGATTTGAAAGCTCTCATCCTGAAGGAGAAAGAGAAGGAGAAGAAGAAGAAGAAGGTTGCTCTTTTGAGTATGGGTAAAAGGTTTGGGGATAGGCTGAAACAACAAGTTGATTTGTCCCTTTCATCCAAAGGAGAGGAGGACCAAGAAGAAGAAAAGGGCCCCATTCCTGCAGTTTCTGATAATGATACAGATTATAATGAAGAACAGTATCCTCCTGCTGAGGATAGGTATAAATAACTTGAAGACTGACTGAGTGCTATGGAGTGTCAGAAGATCCCTGGTTTGGATTTTGAAGAATCAGGACTGGCATATGGGGTGGTGATCCCTCATAAGTTCAAAGCTCCAGTTTTTACTAAGTACTATGGAATGTATTGTCCTAAACTCCATCTCCGCTCGTACGTCATAAGAATTCAACCTTACACTGCTGATAGAAATTTGTGGGTACATTTCTTTCAAGATAGTCTGTCAGGGACTCAACTTTAATGGTTTTATCAGTTGGAAGGAGCTAATGTCTGAAACTGGAAGGACCTTGCTGCTGCTTTTTACAAGCAATATCAGTATAACACCGACATTGCTCCCACTCGTACTCAGCTTCAAGGTATGTCTATGGGTGCAAGTGAATGTTTTAAGGACTATGCTCAAAAGTGGAGAGATTTGGCTGGGAGAGTCCAACCCCCTTTATCTGATAGGGAGTTGGTTGATATGTTTCTAGGGACGTTGTCTGGTCCATTTTTCAATCATTTGATAGGTAGTTCGTCATCTGGGTTTACTGAATTGATTTTGACTGGGGAGAGACTAGAAGCTAGTATCCGAAGTGGTAAGATATAGAAAGGTACTTCATCAAATGCAGAAAAGAAACCTTTCACCGGTAAGAAAGAAGCTAGTGCAGTCTACGGCTCAAGGAGCTAAAACAGACTTGAACGCCATCAAGCAGTAAATGCGGTAGTAATATCAAGACCCACAGTTTCCCCATAATGCAACAATCAACAAATAATGGAGAGACCGTAGAGACAGTACCCTTGGCTCAATATGACCTTGTCTCAAATTCTACCATAATTATTGAAGACCAACCTGGTAACTCTGAGGGAAGCCCCAAAGAATCCCAGCACCATATCTCCGCTATATAACCCGAACGCCCGTTGCGCCTATCACTCTGATAGCCAAGGTCATGATACAAACAGCTGTTGGGCCTTGAAGAATAAGGTGCAAGACTTGATCGAAGCCAAATAGATTGAGTTTGACGATCCAGAGAAACCCAATGTCGTAACTGCTCCCATGCCCAAGGATGACTCGGGAATCAATGCTATTGAGGTTGTCTCCGCCACAGAAAATGTTGATGATGAGAACCCGAATATCGACAGCTGGATCTACCCGACTACCAACGGTGGATTGAACAACTGGACGACGAAGGACTTCGTGCCCGTTTCTTTTATTACACAGTAATATACTTTTGTTTTGAGATTTGTAACAGACAGTTTGAAACTTTATGGCCCGGTGCCTTTCCCGAGGCACCTTGGCTTTGCTTATGAGGGCTTATTACTTGTCATTTCATATATCATCAATAAAACATTGGACGTTTCTTGCATTACAAATTTTGTGCTCCTTGTTTTTCTTTTCTATCTCGCACTTTATCAAAACAGCTATTGTCTTACACACACTCACATATCATAATGCAGATCCACATCCACTCTGGATCCCATTGATAAAAACTCTGATACTGCCAGTTATGACATTGAAAATCCGATCAAACAAGCCGAAGACGAAGGTGAGGATGATTGTGAAGTGCCTGGGGAACTTGTTAGACTGTTACTACAGAAAGAGAGGGCCATACGACCTCATGAAGAGCCAGTGGAATCAGTGAATTTGGGTATGGAGGAAGACAGGAAAGAGGTCAAGATAGGTGTGAATCTGGAGCCTAGTGTCAAGCAACGGTTGATACAGATGCTATGCGACTATGTTGAGATCTTCACTTGGTCTTATGAAGATATGTCGGGTTTGGACACTGATATCGTGGTACACCGCCTGCCAACCAAAGAAGACTGTTCTCCGGTAAAACAAAAGGTTCATCGTATGCTCCCTGAGATGTCTGAGAAAATTAAAGCTGAGGTCATGAAACAGTTTGACGCCGGATTTCTAGCTGTCACTTCTTACCCGCAGTGGGTTGCCAACGTAGTTCCGGTGCCCAAGAAATATGGTAAGGTTCGGATGTGTGTGGACTATAGAGATCTGAACAGGGCAAGCCCCAAGGACGATTTCCCACTTCCTCATATCGATGTTCTGGTCAACAACACCGTGCAGCATAAGGTCTTCTCCTTCATGGATGGTTTTTCTGGTTACAATCAGATTAAGATGGATCCCGAGGATATGGAGAAGACAACCTTCGTTACACAGTGGGGCACCTTCTATTATAAGGGAATGCCTTTCGGGTTGAAGAATGTTGGGGAAACGTATCAGCGCGCCATGGTTGTTTTGTTCCACGACATGATTCACCATGAGATAGAGGTTTACGTTGATGACATGATTGCAAGGTCCCAGACTGAAGAAGAACACCTTGACCATCTCCAGAAGCTATTTGACAGGTTGAAAATGTATAAGCTAAGGTTAAACCCGAACAAATGCACCTTCGGGGTAAGGTCTGGTAAGCTGTTGGGTTTCGTCGTTAGTGATAAAGGTATTCAAGTGGATCCTACAAATGTGAAGGCTATACAAGAGATGCCCGCTCCCTGAACAGAAAAAGAAGTTAGAGGCTTTTTGGGATGTCTGAACTACATCGCCCGATTCATTTCACATTTGACTGCTACTTGTGAGCCAATCTTCAAGCTGCTGAAGAAAGATCAAGTGGTAAAATGGAATGATGAATGTCAGACCGCTTTCGAAAGGATCAAAGAATACCTCCAAGAACCGCCGATTCTGATGCCTCCAGTTGAAGAAAGACCTTTGATCTTATACTTGACAGTACTCGACAATTCAATGGGGTGCGTGCTGGGGCAGTATGACGAGTCTGGCCGAAAAGAGCATGCTATTTACTACCTTAGCAAAAAAATTACCGACTGTGAGACCTGATACTCACTGCTTGAGAAAACTTGTTGCGCTTTGGCATGGGCTGCTCGCCGGCTGAGACAGTATATGCTGACTCACACTACCCTATTGATATCAAAGATGGATCCAATCAAGTATATCTTCGAAAAGCCCGCCTTGTCTGGAAGAATAGCAAGATGGCAGATGATCTTAATCAAGTATGACATCCAATACACAACTCATAAAGCAATCAAGGGGAGTGTATTGGTGGATCATTTGGCGCATCAGGCCGTGGATGATTACCAGTCTATGAATTTTGAGTTTCCGGATGAGAACATCATGTTGGTGACCGACTGTGAAAAACCTGGACCGGATGAAGGACCTGAGGAAGGATCCTGATGGTCTATGTATTTTGACGGAGCCTCAAATGCGTTGGGTAATGGCATTGGCTTCGTGATTATATCTCCTGAGGGATGCCATACTCCATTCACCTCCCGATTATGTATTAACTGCACCAACAATATGGCGGAGTATGAAGCGTGCATCATGGGCCTGCGAGCAGCTATTGACCTAAGGATTAAGTTCTTGAGTGTACTCGGAGGTTCCGCTCTAGTGATCAGTCAAATCAAAGGCGAGTGGGATACGAAGCACCCAAATCTTATTCCTTACAAGGAGTATATACTGACATTGCTCCCACATTTCGAGGAGATAACCTTTGAACATTTCCCCAGAGAGGAGAACCAGTTAGCGAACGCGCTAGCTACCATGTTTTCTATGTTCAAGGTCAGGTGGGACAATGAGGCTCCCCAGATTACCATTGAGAGGTTGGACGAACCCGCACATTGTTGTGACCTTGAGACTGAGGAAGTAGCAGATAAACCCTGGTTTCACGAGGTAAAGAGGTATCTTGAGGCTCAAGAGTACCCCGAGGGTGCATCTGTTAATGATAAGAAGTTTCTGAGGAGATTCGCTGTAAAGTTCTTCATCAGCAATGGCATTCTCTACAAACGTAACCATGATTCAGCCTTACTGCGATGTGTGGACAAAAGTGAGGAAGAAAGGATCATGGCGAAGTTACATGAAGGTACTTTCGGAACTCATTCCAGTGGACATACCATGGCAAAGAAAATCCTACGGGAAGGATATTATTGGTCCACATTGGAAGCCGATTGTTATCAGCATTCTCGAACCTGTCATAAGTGCCAAGTCTATGCTGATAAGGTGCACGTACCTCTAGTTCCTCTGAACGTCTTGACAGCTCCTTGGCCTTTTGCAATGTGGGGCATTGATATGATAGGCGAGATCAGACCTACGGCGTCTAATGTGAATTGTTTCATTCTGGTAGCAATTGACTACTTTACAAAGTGGGTTGAGGAAGCTTCCTTTGCTACGGTAACCAAGAACGTAGTAGCGCGGTTTATCCGACATAATTTGATTTGTCGATATGGTGTACCAGAGAGGATCATTACGTACAATGGTACAAATCTCAACAATATGATGATCACCGAACTCTACAAACAGTTTAACATACAGAATCACAACTCTTCTCCTTACCAGCCGAAGATGAATGGGGTTGTTGAAGCAGCTAATAAGAACATCAAGAAGATTGTACAGAAGATGACGGTGACATACAAAGACTGGTATGAGATGTTACCATTTTCTATTCATGGGTACCGTACCTCAGCACAGACATCGACAAGGGAAACACCCTATTCATTGGTATATGGCATGGAGGCAGTCATACCCATTGAGGTCCAGATACCTTCTCTCCGGATTATGAAGGATGCAGGTTTGAGCGAAGACGACTGGATCCAAACCCGACTTGATCAGCTGAATCTAATCGACGAAAAGAGACTTACTGCTATTTGTCATGGTCAGACGTATCAAAAGCGAATGATAAAGGCATTTAACAAGAAAGTCAAACGACAAGAGTATCAAGCTGGGGATCTGGTGATCAAACGCATCATATTGCCGCAAGGTGATCCCAGGGGAAAATGGACCCCTACGTACGAAGGACCATTTATGGTTAAGAACATTTTCTTGGGAGGAGCTATGATTCTAACCACCATGGATGGTGACGACCTTCCTCACCCCGTCAATGCAGACATAGTCAAAAAATACTAAGCATAATCAAAGACCCGGTAGGTTGACTGGCCTAGGAAAAAATAAGGGCTTCCCGGCGAACCAAAAGGGTTCGGGCAAAAGTAAGGGATGAAAATGAAAAAATCTGTACGCTCGGCAAGTCAAAAACCTGAAAAGGTGGCTTGGGAAAAAAGGGTATCCCGGTGGACTGAAAACCCGAAAGGGCGGTCCAGGAAAAAATTAGGGATTAAAGCGTAACACTATGTCTCATTGGATCATCTTGCAACCAGACTTCGGTATCGACTATCAAGCTCGGACGGTGCCAATCAATCTGATCTACCTTCAACCAAGTAGCAAAGTGATGAAATGCTCAAAGATATAAGGGCAATAGCAGAGTTGGAACCCAGTGGGATTGTTCACATAGCTGTTTTTCTTTATTTTACATAAATTCTATAAATTCTGTTTTTTCAGCGGCATCCTCTTATTAGGACGTCAGCCTCTTGTACAAAAACGCCTATTACAGGCCAACTTCAAAAATCAATACAATTCATTTTTTCACAAAGAAATTTCAAATTGTTTTTCTTTTTTCTGTTCTTTTTTGTAAGAACGTCCAATGTTTCATTTTGATATATGCATTTGACAATAATTACTGCTCATAAATATTTACATGCGAAACAAAAGACAATTACTCGTAATTCCAGGAACAGGGGAAAACAAGAAGTGTCCAAACCTTACAGTTGTTATACCCACCGGGTACTGGGATATCGTCAGCTTGAGAAAATGACTAAAGGAACATACACTCCCCGCCGAATAAGAAATACCCAGAGTCAGTGGTGTTAGTACTCCCCAAGCAGAGTTTATCTATCGCCAGCAATGGAAGACCATCCCCAGTAGAGTTTATTTCTTCCACAAGCAGAAACTCAATCCCTAACAGGGTTCGTTATCGCCAGCAACAGTAATTCATCCCCAGCCGAGGTTATTTCTCCAAATTCAGCGGATCTTCCGGCAGAGTATCTCTCTTCCCCACATAGTCATTTTCTCGCCAATTTATTCTCCAGCCGATTTATTCTCAAATCATCTTTGGTCATTACCTCCAGCGAGAACGAGGAACTTAACTCCTTGTACTATCCAGCAGCAATCCGGGATTTATTTTCCCCAGCCAAAAAGCATCACGAGAACATTTGCATATCCATACATCATGGCATGCGCATACGCATCATACAGCACAATCTCATTTATTTTGAGAGCGTCATTACTCAATACATTTCATACATCATTACATTACATACAACTAACTCTTTACCTTTCAGGAAAAGATACAATCAAATTCTCACAAGTTTCTCTGGTTCAGTCAAACCGATGCTAAGATTTCTATTCCAATTCAAGCTATGAATCCCAGATCTGACCGGATAATATCTTGATTTCTCCATCATACTGTGAAGCCCGGAGAAAGACCAGATAGCAGTACCAAATACCACGAAGCCTGGAATCGACCAGATAGTGGTTTATCTTAAATCCAAGCTATGAAGCCCAGAAATCGACTGGAAAATAGTTGAATCCCCAGCAAGTTACTGTGAAGCCTGGATTATGACCAGATAGCAGTGTAAGACGCCATGAAGCCTGGAAGCGACCAGATATTGGCATGTCATAAACACAAGCCGTGAAGCTTGGAAATCGACCGGATAATAGCTTAGCAAGTTATTGTGAAGCCTGGATTATGACCAGATAGCAATACAAGGTACCATGAAGCCTGGACTCGACCAGATAATGGTATAAGACGTTGTGAAGCCTGGATTACGACCAGATAGCAGCAAAGAATACTAAGAAGCCTGGAGTCGACCAGATAGTGGTATATCTTTAATACAAGTTATGAAGCTCGGATTCGACCAGATAATATCTTGATTTTTCCAAATGCCATGAAGCCTGGACTCGACCAGATAATGGTATAGGACACCGTGAAGCCTGGATTACAACAAGATAGCGACAAAGGATACTGAAGCCTGGGATACGACCAGATAACAGTATAAGGTACTACAAAGCTTGGATTTCGACCAAATAGAATTCTACCCGGCCAATTACTATGAAGTCCGGAAAACGACCGGATATTAGTAGGCCTAAAAATCAAATGGAAGCCCGGATGCGACTGGATAACCACTTGATTTCTTCTGAAGCCTGGAACACGACCAGATAAGAAGTAAGAAATTGCGAAGCCTGGATTACGACCAGATAGCAAGTTTAATCTCATCCCCCAATAAGTTGATGTGAATTCTGGAGTACGACCAGATAGCAATCAGTCTTATTTTCCTCAAGCAAATCATTGTAAAGCCTGGAGCACGACTAGATAGAAGTTTGTTTGCACCTCTAAGACCAAGAGATGGTTCCCCAGTAGAGTAACTGACGACTGAAGCTCCTAAAATTCTATTTCTCCCAAGACAGAGATCAACATTCCCCAGCGTAGTTCTCCTTGACAACAGGTATACAAGCTCTCGCAAAGGAATCTCTTATGCGATCGACACTTCTCCTGATGGCATCTTTAAGCCCATCGTCCGACACCAACCTCCAAATGGCATCTATAAGCCCATTCCCTACATCACAAGACAAGTACCACTTCATGCGAGTGCAAATTTCTGGGCACTCTAGTGTTCAATCATCTTCCACCCTCGGATCATGAAAAGCAGACAAGCCAATCTACATCCTCAGGTTTAATAAGATTGAACAGGGGAAGCTGTTGTACCCCAAAATTTTCCCTCCTATATTTCTCAATACATTTCAAGTGAGGTCCTAATATTGCTCAAGGAAGTCCAAGGGTTGACCAGACAAGCTCTTTCCTAAGGCAGTCTATCTCAAATTAGGGTTTCAGTTTGCATCAAGGTACTTGATCCCAAAGGATCCCAAATGCTCAACATTATCCTAATATGTTCTCAAGATCATCCATGTCAAGTTTCAAGCCTTGCAGAGAAAATTTGCTCAGTCAATTGCTCAAAGGCCTGAAAATCGATTGTGCTAGGGCAAAAGTCAAATGTGTCCTACATACAGTCAAACTTCAAGATTTTTGGTCAAAATCCTAATTTTGAAGTATCATTCATCATTTTATCAAGGGTTGATCATGATTCCTAAAGGATTGCTCACAATTCATCAAAACCCAAAAGTTGCTAAATTAGGGTTTTGTAGGAAAAGTCAACTCAACTTTGACCAAGCATAACTTTCACATACTTTATCAAAAATGACTAATCCAAAGCTCATTTTGAAGAGGATGCAATGCCCTATAATTAATCTTCATATTCCAAGTTCAAAGTATGTGCTCACAAAAAGTTACAAATTTGGACATTATAGGTCATTTTGAAATGTCAACAAAAACACCTTTTTTGTCAAAGCTTCATACATGAACATGGAATACTCAATTGAGATGATACCAAAAGGGTTTATTAGAGGACGTCTTAAGCTTTCTAAAAAGTCCAAGAAAACATCTCTAGGGTCAAAATTGAAGGAGTTATGCATTGGTGAAGTTGGCCTTTTTGCAAAATTGCCAAAAGTCAAAATTGGCCAAAATTGCAATTTTTGTCAAATGGGCCCAATTTTTTGTGCTTGTATTGAGTTGGTAACATGATCCACGACCCATGATCCTTCCCACTTGTCTTTTTTATTTTATTTTTGTCTTTTATTTTGATTTTTATTTCAATTAAAACAAATTAAATCAAAATAAAATCATGAAAATATAAAACTAATCAAAGCTTGAGATTTTATGCATGTTTAGGTCTCTCATACAGCTGGGAAGAGAATCAAATCGTGCAAGGCTGGTTTGGACAGAAAAAGATTGAATTTTTCTTGTTTTGTAAAGATTTGATGCAAGGGTGAATCAATGATAAAATCTTCATAATTGCAAGGATTTGATGCAAACTTGTAACCCTAATGCACTCTATGATAAATATTGAATAAACCTAAAGCAAAGAAAAAGGGATTGGAGGCGTGTAAAATAGAAATCAGAATTGCAAAAACTCAAGAAAAGTTGCAAACTGATTTCCTAGATTTAGGTTGTCTCAAGCCATTCTAAGCATACCAATCGTTTGCTGGACATCCCAGGAACATGTTTCAACCACTAGCAAGCTTCCTCACACTCAGAATCGTGATGTAAGTTTCACACGGTTTCCATATTTTCTTGAATTCGAATATCATAATTCTGGCATATTTAGCATGTTTTGTTGGTATATTCATAATCCTTGAGATGTTTTTAAGCTAATTGTTGTATTTAATTGCATTTTTATTGAATATATACCAAGATGCCATGGCTAGGGTTCATGGTTCATTTTTAGGGATTTTTCATACAGGAACAATTAGCCCTAATGGAGGAGACCATTGTGATCAACGGGTCAAACACAGTTGATCCATGATCTTGAATTTTATTTACATTGCTTGTATTCAATTTCTGAAATGCACAGGGTTATAGTTACAACGCCTGTCTGTAGGTAAAGGTTCAGAGTTTTAAACGACAGATCCAAGGAAGAAGACGATGGCGTGTCACAACTTTACTGGTCAGTTTAAATTCTGGTGCGTTTATTCTGGCCAGAAGCCTATAGTTTTGATCTATGTGTTTGTTTCTATTGTATTAATAAACTAACCCCCAACATAGTTGGTAAGAAGAAGGAAGTCAGAAGTTCATGATTATGGATTCGATCCCAGGCGTGACCTTTTAGCATCCTCTGACCGGGTCAAGTATCCTTTGACCTGGTCAAGCATCCTCTGGCCATCTTCTTCTGGACCCATCAACCAGGACCAGGTCAAGCATCCTCTGGCCATCTTCTTCTGGACCCATCAACCAGGACCAGATCAAGCATCCTCCGGGCATTATCTGCTGGATCCACCAGCCAGGAGCAGGCCCAGTATCACTATCCTATGGACCACCATCCTCTAGACCACCATCCTCTAGACCACCATCCTCTGGACCACCATCCTCTGGATCATCATCCTCTGGACCACCATCCTCTGGACCTTCATCCTTTGATCAGAGCCGCTGGCAGCAGGCCCTTGGGTTATTTCTTATTTTTCTTTAATTTTCCTTTCTTTAGTTATTCTCTTTTTTTATCAACACCAAAATTACCTTTTTTTTAAATAACCAACAAAAAAATCATAAAAAGAAGACTCGCTTTCTTAATAAATGTGTTTTTTTAATTTAATTAGTTTAATTAATTTAAGAAAATTCTAATTTCTTTCACAATTAAAATTAATTTGAATTTAGGATTTCCTTCTCTTTTTTTAAATTAATTCAATTGTTTCATTACTTTCTTAAATAACAAAAAATGACAAAAAAATATGTTTACTTTAATCAATTACAATTAGGTTCAGTCAAGGGTCAAAACCCTGATCGCCTCGCATTAAATTCGCCGCGCGCTTATTTTATTTTTCCATTATTTTGTAACTGTTTTGAGGATGTAATAGTTTTGACTAGGGATTTTACTTATCGCTTTTTCCCCGAGTTTTTTAGTTGTGTAAATAATCCCCCTCCCCGAAGCCTTGTAATAGCGTAGGTTTTATTTCTTGCATTTTAAGTTCTCACAAATATTAACTGTTAGATGTATGTTCATAGGATTGTATGATAATAGGATTGCATGACAAGAATGTATGTTAATTTTAAAATGGTTAGCAAACCCTAAATGTGCAAAGATAATGACTGAAATAAAATCACTCAAACATGCGCACTCCTAGGGTATATTCTCACTTCGGTTGCCTTCGGTAAACGATCATTAAGTATAGAATAATTTAGTGGTTGCTCTCTTGCCTAAACAAAGATCAAAAGTCCCGTTCAGAAATGTTGCCTCAGAAATGTTGCCTCGAAAAGGTTGCCTCGAAAATCTTGCCTCGAATATGATCTTAAGACACTAGGGTTATTACTAAGACGTTCTAACATTGCTTTAGTGATCATACGTCCCTTTCGAATTGACCCTTACAACTCCAACGACGGTGCTACCTACTCACTAATAGTGGGATAGCGTTGTCTAAAGGAAACAAGAACAGAAACAATCCTTTCTCGAGTAGGTAGATGCTAATAGGTACTTGCTCAAAATAAACTTTTCCACACTTACACTCTTTTCAAACAAAGTTTTCAAAAACACTTCGTAACACTCTTGAGGACTGATACAAGGGTTAAAACGAAGTAAAACAAAAACTTTTCAAAACAAACGAACATGGAAGAAATTTTAAAATGATGAGCAAGTACCTAAGAGCTCGTAGAAAACTACGGATAGAAAGGGTGATAATACCTTCCCTTTCTATAATCTACCCCCCGTACTCAAAATCTCGAAAAAGGAATTTTTCTGTGCTTTTTTTCCTTTCCAGTTGGATAAAATAAAAGTCGGTGGAGACTCTTGCTTACCGCGATATTTTGCAAACACAAACGCAAAACGCAAACCAGCATTTTCCTAAAACAGTCTGGTTCTGCCACCGTATCACACATAGCTTATGCATCTCGGATAGAGGACGTGGAAGTTGCAGACTTCTTTGCTTCAGCTGGAGGAGAATTAACTGCTTGTACTATCTCAAAAGCTTGAAAAAGAGTTTCATGGATTTCTCCTTCGACCTCCATGTAGCGAAATGAAGTCAGGTGACCCACATTGAATCTTCCTCTCCATATACTGTCACAATCTTGTCGTCAAGTGGATACTTGAGCTTTTGGTGGAGATTATAGGTAACTGCCCCGACCCTGTGGATCCAAGGATTCCCTAGTAAGAAGCAGTATGATAGTTAAATTTCCATTACGAAGAAATTAACAGTGAAAACTTTAGGACCAACTTTGATTGGCAAGTCCACCTCTACGAATACCGACCTTCGAGACCCATCAAATGCTTTCAAAACAAGGTCACTGGGATGCAGCTCAAGTCCAGAATAGTCAATATTCATTGATGTTGCTTTCGGAAGCACGTTCAAAGATAATCTGGTGTCCACAAGCACCCTGGATAGAGTAGTGCCTTTGTATTCTATGGAGATGTTAAAAGCTTTGTTATGATCATTTCCTTCTGGAGGAAGGTTGAAATCGGTAAAACCCAAACCACTCCCCACATAAATGTTGGCACATACCGTTTCAAACTGATTTACACTGATCTCTTGTGGAACATGAGCGTTCTTCAGAAGTTTCATCAGAACACTCCTGTGTGGTTAAGATAATATCAGCAAAGAAAGGATGGACATTGATCGGTCACCATTTCTACTTCATTTTTGTCACTTATTCGGTATAAATTCATCAAATCGGTAACACTTTAGTTCTTTTGTCAATTGTTTTTATATTTTTTTTAAATTTTCCGTTTTTCCTTTCTCACTGTAGTTTTAGTATACATTTGTATCTTTTTTTCGCACTTGATGTGTTTTCTTGGAAGTGGTTTTTATTGTCAGATTCAGGCAAAAAGCTCAATGGTCTTGTGCGAAGAAAATGGAGTCCCGATGGTGAGAAGAAGAATTTTGGAGCTACAAGGCTCCTCACACGGCCACCCGTGTCACCTGACACGGGCCATGTCAGGAGATGATGCACAACGTCTAGGTTGGGTGAAGATACAGAGGTTGACACGAGTGCCCGTGTCACGCGACAAGGCCCGTGTCAAAACTCCTGCATGGAGTGTGCCAGGATGGAGACAAAAGCTGACACGGGCTCCCGTGTCACATGACACATCCAATGTCAAACTACCTGATGGAGAGCATGACACGAAGCAGGAAGAAGAGGATGACATGGGTGCCCGTTTCGGTCAAAACGCAAATATGTCTGATTTTTGGAATTTTAAATAGATTTAAGCATAAAAGGGTATTTGGGACATTTCAGCATAGATGAGGAATGACCTAATAGTATATAAACCTGTGTCTAAGAAGAAAATGAGATTTTTTGGAATGATTGAAGAATTGCATGCTAAAATAGAGAATTTGAAGAGTTTTAAAGACGAAGAATCTTTTTGGCGCAGAAGCAATTAAAGATCTACAAATCCAATCTTTTTGTAATGTTTAACTCTATTATTATCGTTGTTGTTCTTTTGAATTCTATGAGAGGCTAAACCCCCCAATGCTAGGGGGTGTCCCTAATTTGGCATTACAATGATACTGATCTCTTTGTTTTATCAACACAATAGTTCTTTTTTTATCAATTTAATTGTTTCAATTTATAATATCGTTTTGCCATGTCGGACCAATAGGGTTTACTTTCCTTAACATAATAGAACTGGACAGTCGTGTTAGGGTTTTTTGAAATAATTATATTATAGAAGATTACACCTAACACTAGGGTAATCCTATAATAACCAGATAAATTCTTGATAATCAAATGTTTAACTTCTTCACTAATTTGAATGGATATTGAAATTAGGGTAGAAGATAAAGGTTTTTCAATAAGGACTTAGGGAAGAATAATCTTAAGAATTGGTAGTTAAGGTTAATGAACTTGTTGAAAAGAGAAAGAGTGAAGGTCATCAAATGGAAAATCATACACTGCCCCCTAGCATGTTTCTCCTTTTTATAAAAAGTCATTTTACTTTCTGCTCTTTACTTTATTGTTAAAGTTTAAATCCCTAATATGAACCCACCATATTGTTTTTGTTTAATTGAACCACATCTTCAACTAGGTAGTCATACGCAATCCTAGAGATCGATATCCTAGGAAGTTCCCACTATTGCTACATAGTGAAAATAGTACACTTGTTATTTTTCCGATCAGACATCTTGGACGGAGTACAACTTAATTGGTCAATGATGTTGTAATCACTTTTCTTTATGAGCCTCATCAGTTCCTCAACTTCATCAGACATAAGAGGATTTTGAGTGGTGGCACCTGACTAGGGCATGATAACCGATGTGACCTTCGAATTATCAATCGTCACCTGCTTGCATTTATCTCTAGCTAAGGCATCTGCAGTATCCTATATGTTTTGGTGTCCAAAGACTCTCCCACTTCTAGTTACTCGGCTGGTAACTGCTAGGTTTTCAACATTGGCATTCTCATCTTCGACATACTTCTCTTCATAAAATCTACCTCCAACCTGTTTAACCCCATGATACTACACATCCGTAACATAGTCCTAGGGGATGACTCTTTCATTAGTATACGACATAGGATCAGGAATAGTGATTCTCAATGTTACAACTCGAGCAGGAGCAGGAATATGGGTTGGAGTATATGGAATTGAAATAACAACAATGTCACTTTCGGTAACCCTCATGTATTTTCGAATTTTACCAAACTCCAAAGTGCCATTGCCAATCAAGGATTGAATACCAGCTTTTAACTTTCTGCAACTGTTCGGATACTTCTTGCACTCATCACAGTCAGATGCACAGTCCGGAAACACTTCATTGTCAATCAGATATCTCTTAACGAAAGGGAGTGGAGTGGTCAGATTCTCCATGCCCATTATCATATTCAGAATTTCACCATTCTCGTCAATGGCATTTACCTCAGCAACCCCATGTTGCGGCATCAGGTTTTGTACAACATTAGGACAATTAGTAGGAGTGAACTCAATTTAGTTAGCATCCAACAGATCTTAGACCTTGTTCTTTAGGGTAAAACAGTTCTCAATTGTGTGACCCACACAACCCAAATGGAACTCACATCTCACGTTCGCATCATAATTAGTCGGGCAACCTCGCGGGAGGTGCAGGCATATTCCTCAAAGTCACAAGATTCAATTTGAGCAAGTGTTAGAGAGCTCCGGAATAACTGATAGGTAAAGGGTCGAACCTCCTAGGTTGCCTCTACTGATAGTTGCTCAGTCGGGGAGGATTTTGCTGCCTCTATGGTGGAGGACCATTGACTATAATAGAAATATCATTGACCTGCTGTTGTTGATATCCACCCCTACTTCTCTGAGAATATACATAACTAGCTTCATCCTCTTTCTTCTTTGAGTAGGGCATAAATGACTTCTTGCTATTCCCACTCGAAGAGTTACCAGAACCTGCATTCTGAATCTTTCCCATTTTCAGACCTACTTCGATTTTTTCACCATCTATCACTAATTCAGCAAACCCCGAAGAAGTACTTCCAATCATGCGATCATAATATCGCCCCTGAAGCGTACTCATGAACATATCGATCAGTTATCTCTCCACCAGTGGAGGTTGAACTCTGGCAGTTAGTTCACGCCACTTCTGAGTGTATTCCTTGAATGGCTCATTTGACTTTTGAGACAAAACCTGCAACTGTGTGTGATTGGTTTCCATGTCCATATTGTACTTGTAATATTTGACGAAAGCACAAGAAAGATCATTCCAACATCGAATATGAGTTCTCTCCAGCTTCATGTACCATTTCAGGAATGCCCCATATAGGCTATCCTGGAAATAATGAATTAAGAGCCATTGATCTTCGGTATGAACCGACATCTTTCTGAAATGAAAGCAGCATGGGTCACAGGATATGATGAGCCATTGTACTTGTCAAACATTGGAGGTTTGAACTTAGGGGGAACCTTCACCCCAGACACCAGCCCGATATCATTGGCATTCATGCCAAAGACTCCTTGTTCGTCCACAACTTTTAGTCATTCTTCCAACTGACGATACCTTTTGTCCTTAACTTGAACCTTTGGATCTGAATGCTGCACAGATTAATAGTCTTCATCCAGATCATAGTCGTAGTCATGCTCTTTATGGTTCCTTGCACCCTGATTTCCTCTTCAATTACCCATAAGATGAGGCCCTGAAGATGGAGGAAAATGCCCCATGTTACCGAATTACTGAAGAAAAGGATTATCGGGAGGCCCGTGAAGATTTACGAAAGGTTGGTCCTGCACATTCCCTAGTCCGATAGAAATATCTTGAAAAAGACCTTGATTTTCACCATCCGCTTGATTGCGATGCTGGTTGTTGACGAGAGCAGCCAACTCATCCTGTCGGCGATTAACATTCGTAATGACCTCCATGAATTGGGTCATCTGAGTGGTCATCTGGGCCCTCATTTTGGAGAGTTCATTCTGAACTTGTTCCATCTGAAGTGGTAGGTTATTTATGGTTGGATACCTGTGATTGGTCATCTTCGAGAAATCTTCTAAGAAGAAGCAGAATCTAGAGATAAGAAACCTTATGAATAATCAAATCCAACTGAATAACCTGTCATGAAAAATGCATGAATTATATGAAATGCATGATATGTTTAGCCGATTCCAGGGTATTCACGAGTTTTGTCTATCACATGGATTGAACAAGCGACATGATTAGGAGAAATAAGAATAATATCACGCAAACAAGAGATGGGCAATAATTGTCTTCATTTAATTTAAAAGATTCTTAAATAAGGTTCATACAGTAATAGGAAAACATGGTTCATTGTACATAAAGAAATAAGGCCCCGCCCAACAATTCTGGAGGTGATCCTTGTAATCAAGGACATAATAAGAATAGAACAATCATGAGGGTGGACTACTCATCTCAATGTTGTGCAAAGGCCCCACTCCCCCGAAGTAATCTGCACTCCATTCTTTAGTTCTTCTGAACAGCTTTTTAGTCTCTTCACTATTTGGTTCTCTTGCAAAGCTTTTGATCACTTTATCCTTTTGGTACAAATACTTCTGGAGATCCTGACATTGATCGAGCAGCTTATCTCATTCCTTGTATCCTGAGAGGGGAATCGGCTCTGGAGAACTCTCCACACTCTTCACTCTGATTTGAAGCTTCTCATTGTCCAACTTGGCATCTTTGAGTAGTCTTTCCAAATTCACTGATTCTTTCTTTGTTCTTGGCGTCTGCCTTTTGTAGCTTCACACACTTACGACGCTTTCTTTTAGCATCTTCAACTACTTCTTTGTAGTCTTAAGCAAGCAAAATGCTTCTTCATCTATACCAGGCTTTCTTTTGGTTTTCCTATTTCCATAAGTCCCTTAATCAAATGTTTTGAGTTTATGGATCATATTCAGCTTGTCGACCCGAGCATCGTATAGTTTCCTCTATTAATCCCGATCCCTTTGACAAAGCTCCATATTCTTGACCTAGACCTGATTGAACTCTTCTATAGACAATGATTCAGACAAAATGAGAGGAGGTTTCTCATACAACGAGTTCTCTTTCTTGAACAACAACCCGATGGTTTTCGCTCTTTTCTTCACCCATTCGACATAAGGAGCTTTGGCCACAACTACTTTCTTCCCTATGGATTCCCTATTCCTTTTAGGAACCTTTTCCCAAGCATACATTATGGTTGATAGTAATTCTGGATTAGTCTCTTTTTCAAAATACACAGTCTGCACAATCTCCGAATCTTCAGGTCGATCACTCATGACATACCCTAAATGTTGGTAAACCAAGACAGAATTATAATTAATACAACCCCGAGTACCCATGAGAGGAACATTGGGGAATGCACCACAACTGGTAATAATGGTTGGACCCTCGCCATTGATACAATGCCACTTAATGTCATAAGAAGTAAGCGCAACCAGTCTCTTCGACCAGGGGAGAGAGTCCTCGATATCAATGAACGACCCTTTCGTAGGGAGATGAAGCATAAGCCACCTGTACAACATAGATTGACATATATTGACTAACCTTTTTCTTCTTGTGGCTTGATTTAATGATGTAATAAGTGTCCGCCAGCAATGCGGGTATCAGATTCTTATTCATGAAAACACATATAGTCGCTAAGTCCACAAACTCCTTCTTATTGGGAAAAAGAATTGTGCCATAGATCATGACAACAAACAATGCATTAAAAGTGACCCAATTTTATCTTTCAGCTATTTCCTGTGCTTTCCATTCTAAGAATGCTAAAGTGAAACCATAGACACTGTCATTAGGCTTCCAGTTGTCTTTCACTTCTTTTATGCTCAAATAAAGAGCACTAACAATAAGTTCTTCTCTGATTTTCTTAGGTGTACGGGAAAATGGCACATGACTATTCACCTTCAAATCTAGGATATAAGAATACTCCTCAGGGTGGGATCTAACTGGAAGTCTTGAAAAGTAAAGTATCTTAAATATGAATTGTAGAACTGGAGGAGAGTCACTAAGGCTTTCTGATCAATGGGGTCAAGAAACCATAACAAACTGCCATAATTATCGACAAACCTCTTCAGATTATCATTGTCTAACAAAGTTCTCAACCTCTTCAATGAAGACATGTCAATCTTGGGAAATTGTAACTGGGAGTATGCCTGGTAATTTCTAGACCGGCACCAGTGTTGTAATCCTTCTCTGGAAAAGGCATGACTCTAGAAATACCTTGGAATAGATGATGCATATGCAAGTTAGATAAAGGCATTATTTTCCTGACACACATTTTTTTTGAAAAATAAATATTCTATGATGCAACAGTCCGGGATCAAGGCTTCCACTACTAGATAATCTGCTGAACTGCCGAAATAAATGGCCAACTTGATGAGGTAATACTTTGAAACATAATCGGGCGAACAATAAGTCACCAACAATATCAAGTCCATAAAGTCACCATCAAGTCACTATCAATATCAAGTCACCAACAAAAACACATAATCAAGATCAGTACCTGTGATAATAATTCCATCCATACTCACGGGTAAATCTAAGGTCAAGGTAAGGCAATGGTTAGTCAGGGCCGTAGGTCTCCTGAAAATGCTATCATCATACATCATATGTAATGATGATAACACCCTCATTTAAATCATATCCTAACCGTGGATCTCATGATCGATGTGATAGAGCATATCTACTACCTATCATCATGACTCTCCACTCTATCCTAGGGTGTCCTATGGTTGTCACTTGGCCTGGGTATTGGGCCTTTTACCTCTTGTAATATCCACCCATAGAGAAACAGCAAAATATCTAGCAGTATATGGAAAGCGATAAAATGCATGCACAAACATATGCAAGCAGTATATATAAAGCTGGAAATAACTGGAAGTAAATAAACACCCAAAGTTGTAAACAAAAAAAAATCTAGGATCAACTTCGGGACTGACAATTGGTCAGTCTGTCCCCATAGGAAGGGAAAGGTGAATATAGAGAAAACCTGAAGGGGGGTGAAATCACGGTCTTTTAACCAAGATATTGGGTAAGGAAGTCTGTTATGCAAGGGGAAGGTGTTAGCACCCCTCACGCCCATGGTACTCTATGGTATCCACTCTTGTTTGTTACTTCTAAGGGTGTGTTTAAGCTATGTCTATGATTAAAAGAGAAAATGAAAAAGGAATGCATGAAAAAAAGAAATGCGGAGAAAAGAAATAAGTATTTACAACTTATGCTCGGTTAGGCTCCCCAACCTCTTGCCTACGTATCCCTTTCAAGGAGTCAGAGTGTTGTAGTTCAGCTCACATGTTTTGGTTTGTTTTGTAACTTTTAATGGAACAATATTAAGTTAGCATGCTACCTACAACTCAACATTTGGAGACTCACACATCTGGAGTATAAAGGAATTAACATGCTCAAAAAAATTCTCGGAGGCGGGTGATGCTATATTCGCGACTCTAGAAAGTACACATGGTGCAATCGGACCTTCGGGGAATTATGCATCGTGTTGTATAGAGGGAGAAAATAACATATCCATTTTGAAGTTTGAAAAGCCAAGAGGCGAGAAAAGAGTTTGAATTTGTTGGTGTTTTTTACCTTGAAAAAGGGCTTTTGTATTGTTAATGTGTTTTGGAATTTTCCAAGAAAAAGGATTTTTAGTTTTAATGCACATGCCAAAGGGGAAGAAAAAAGTCTAAGAGAGACTAGCCTATTTTCTAAGCCTAATATTATCATACAATGATGGTCCTATGATTCGGATTGACAAATAAGGGAAATTTCTACTTAATGTTGTCATACATGGATAACAAGCCTAGTGTAAATCTGGAACACACTCATCTGAGGGTTGAACCAACCTAAGATATTCTAGGAACAAACTCATCCAAGAGTGAACCATCCTAGTTGCTATTTGGAATGCACTCATATCGAGAGTAAACCAAAGGTCCTAAGGGAGCATGACATAAATGATAAAAGTAAATGCAATATGTACACTGGAATAAACACATATGAAAATAAACAAGGCAACATTCATTTGGAACAGACTCATATCGAGAATCGAACCAAAACCAAAACCTCTTAGGAACACCCCATACGAAAGTGTACCAGGCGAATAATATCGGAATATATCTTCTTTTTTTATGATCCTTTTGACAAAATGTAAAGTGCGAAATGTAAATGGGATAAACTCATATCGAGAATGAACCAAGACCAAAGATTTTGAGGAACACTCCATACGGAAGGTGAACCAGGTGCATAATATCTTATATGTCTTGTGTAAATTTTCCAAAATTGTAAATGGTAAATGTAAAAGGAACACACTCATACAAGCATGAACCAACCGAATCCACTTAGAACAAACTCATATCGAGAATTAATCTAGGACCAAAACGTCAAAAAAACAAATGGAACTCATATTGAGAACATATCAAACTGTATAAGAAAGTAAACACACATGCGGAATTTCCTATTCAAATATAGGGCTTTAAACAAACACAATTAACAAACAGAAAGTGATATCTGCACATGAATTTAAACAGATACTTCGAGCGCACGCTCTTATTTCTAGGAAGCGGTAAATGAAATATTACATAAATTGGTCTGAAGATATACCAAGCGAATAACAAATCTGTAATAACAAGTTCAACGAGTGTAAGAAACTCGAAATGCACCGCAAGCTAGGATTAACAACACACAATATTAGAATACATGTCAAGGCATCAAAGCAAAGCGATCGATGTGTATCAGACACGGCCGAGCAAATATCCTGCAAGAAAAGAAATGGCACAATACATATTATACACCTCGCACGAGGGAAAAGTGATGAACAAAAGTGGTGTCCCACACATAAAGTGGAACACCGAGAATCTGATATAAGAAATGCGGTATCCCACAAATAAAGTGGAATACCGAGCGAGCATGCGACATTCAAATCCCTTGATGAAATCCTTGTACAAACTCAACACACAAGTTAGATATAACAAGAGCTCAACTAAAAGTTGCGACATAGACTCAATACATAAAAATTGAAAAATGACACAAAACGGTAAAAGTAACTATGTCAATTTAACAAAGTAAGCACGAAATGAATCTGAATCAAGCAAAATCAAGTGCATTAGTACACTATTTCTAACTAAACATGAATACAAGTCAAATGAAAGTCAAAGAAACATTGTACATGTCAATCAGAACCAAAATCCGCAATAATCGGGAAAAAACATCAAAAGTTAGTTATCCGCAATTAAACGAAAATCGCATGGTTGATTGCAAACACATCAATAAACTAAAAAATGCACATGGTTTTAATTAAATTGACCCGGAAGTAAGACTTTTAGGCTATTTTTGATATGTGGCAGTAGCGAAAACAAAAAAATAAAGTGTTCAAAACAGGAAAATAAGTACAAAAATAGATCCGGAAGCATCGAGAAAGTCAATTTTCGCTAATCATATGCTTAAAAACTCAAGATGGTTAATAAATTGAAGCATATTTGAGATTATGTCAAGAGTTGGCAAAGTTTGAGAATTGTCACGTTTTCCACTAAATTCAAGCTTTATATGTCAAAAGAGGTTTGTAAGTTGCTTTAAGCCATGTGTAAATTATCACAAATCTTTTGAAATAGCCTATGTTAGTGAACAAACAAATATCAACACAAAAGTTACAAACATTTCATGTTATGTCAAAACTTGATACTTAAGCAAAAATGTGAAAAATAAGCATAGGTTAGTAGCATCTCAACAAGCAAAATGCAACAACAATCAACAAATTCAAGATCACCATATTAGAGTTTCATGTAACAACACACAACATCAACAAAAACTCAATTTAATTGATTAGAAAACTCTCATGAAACAACACAAAACAAAACTAAAAACTTAATTAGAAGTTGATTTTAACAAATGTTGACAAACACTAAACAACTACACTAGTTATGTGCATCAAGAATGGTGTAATCCTACACTCTAAGGGAACCTAAAATGTCAACACAATCTATTGACAAAATTATAAGGAAATCTATCATATTCCACTTCTATTAAACATTATTATGCTAAATTGCAAATTCTACATTATTTAATGTCAAGTTTTATTCACCTAAGCATTTAATCACAACACAACAACAATATGTCAATTTCAATTTACAACAAAAAAATCAATTTTCAAGTTTAAATAATCACTTATTTCTATAAGTAATTAAACAAAAGGAGCTTAATTCCATAATTCAATCCAATTCTCACTAATTAAGTCTCAACTAAACAATTATAGCCTCAATTAACAACAAAATAAAGAAAAATCACTAATTCAAAATATCACTTATTCGAGAAAAAAACGCTTAATTCAAGAAAATTTCACCATAGAATTGAAGAGGAGGATTAGATGAAGAGATCACAATGATCAGAATGTAAATCGAAAAAATGAAACGCAAGAAACAGATGGAGGGAGGAATCAACACAAAACTGCGGCGAAGGGGCTTTTTCGATGGCGGTCCGGCCGTGGGCGCAGCTGGCAGTGGTTGGTCGATTGTCCAGTCAAGTTCCGGCACTCCGAAGCAAACCGGTAATGATGAATTGATGATGATCTAAGTTGAAGTTGTATGGAGTTGTTGTTGTGTTCTTAAGACAAAAAGAGAGAAAATTGAGTTTGATTCTTAAGAGAATTGAGAGAGAGAGAGAGAGAGAGAGAGAGAGAGTTTTTGTGTTTGTGAAGATTATGTAGTTATGAGAGAAAATATGAATTTTTTATTTATATAGAGTGAAAATGGGCCTTGGATGCACAATTAGGTTGGGCTTTGTCTTGACAATGTAATCTCAACATGTCCATAAAGTGCCACATTATCAACCGTACGGAATTTTGATTCGGTCGCAAAATAGGAAAAGAAGATAATAAAATTTTTGACGTGTTGTTGAAAGAACTGACTCATTTGGATAAACGGTGATTTAGTTATAATTTTTTGAAGTTTCTCCTCAGACAAATTTATTTTGGGCTCCAATGTCAACTCTGACACGTTCTTCAATAAAAAACTAGTATTGATCGAAGCAGAATCTGGTCTCGACTTTGGAAGAAAAGTTGTAGATATCTGATTCAGTGACTGTTGTACCCCAATTTTCCCCCTAAGATCCCTTCATCATACCATGTTGATTCAATCACAACAATATCACATTAGGGCTTGTGGTTCCCCCCCTACCTTTAGCTTTGCTCTTTGAGGAATCACCAAGCACCTTGACTTGTTTTATTTTGTGATTATGAATATTTTTTTCTTGATTTTTGCTTTTAATTAATAAAATGAAATGTTGGTTTGTCTTGCTTGTTACTAATGTAGGTAAAGGCAATGAGATTTAGCAAGTTGCTTCATGCGTTCGTGAGTTTATTTCTATGCCCTAGTCAATAAAGCTTGAGAAGTTCAAACCTCACCATTTGATTTGTTTTGGAAGAAATGGAATGGCAATGTTATTTTGGCTCACTGCATTCCAAGATATCAAGATTGATCCAAAAGTAGATGGGGTTGATTGAAGAAGTTGTCAAGCTTGGATAAGGCCTTATTCTCATTGGTTACAAGTGCATATTTCTCTCAATTTTCAAGATATGGAAGTGGTTTTAGTGGCTATGAATTCTCATTTTCATCCTCAACAACTTCTGTTTACAAAGAAAGAGTGTTGGCACAAGAAGGTTGTTCAAAATTGTCAAAGTTCCTCAAAACAAATTCTCGATCTAGGAGCTAGGGTTTTCAACTTTGAAGAAGCATATCTTGCTCATATTTTGGTACTTTGGAGTGATTCCAAAAACATCCTTCTCTTTAAATGGTTTTCAACAAATCACTTCAAAAGTTTCAAGGAGTTTTCATGTGGAAGAAGCTTGATGATGAAGAAAGATTACAAGTCCTCCAGATGAACCCCCAATTTCTCATGTGTGACTTCAAATGATCATAACTTGGTCAATTTTTATCACCTTGATCCCATTCTTTTTTCATAATGATCATTAGGATGTGCACTTTATGCCTTCTTTTATATGCAAAGTGAGAAAATGGATGGAAGATTCCCTAAGGATACAAAAGATTATAGGTCATTTCATGATTTTTTGCCAACTTCAACAATTCATAACTCTCTCAATTTGTTGAGATTTTAAATGGTTCAAGTTTCAAGATGTCATTTAAGAGGTCTATTTCATGCCATCTTTTTTGGTTAAGAGAAAATTCCAAGAGGAAGACCATGTTTGGATGTAAAACATTATAGGTCACTTTTGAAGAAAGTTTTGAAATATTTCTAAGTATGGAAAGTCAACCTTTTCCCCCCAACTTTGACTCAATGCAACTTTCAGCTCAAGCATCCATTTTATTCCATTCTTTTTCCACTGCAAAGCTTGTAATCTCATCTTTCTAAAGCATCAAGAGTCATGCCCTAAGACCCCTTGAGCTGAGAATGCCACTGATTTGAACTTGGTAACTTGGAACTGAAGTTTCTTCAAAGGTCAGAATTTGAAATCACTGGTTTAGCTTCTAAACACTATATTTCTGCGTGTTTTTTCCTATAAACATGTTTAGTAAACTTCCAGAAGTGATTATCACAACAAAACGCGTGTTTTGGATGAGTTTTAATCAAATTAAAAGTCACACTTTTCTTGTTTGCAACTTCACACGATTTCCCTCTAAACTTCATCATTTCACACGCTTGGACATTCCATTTCATTCCCTATAAATAGAGGGTCATCCGACATTCATTTCCTCATGCTTGGATAGCCAAAATCACCTTGTCAAACTTGTCCCATAACTCAAAATTCGGTAACTTCGAAATCTATTTTCAAGCCTTTTTCAATCCAATTTTTCTATCAATTTACCTTCCTTGATCATCCTTGAAGCTAACCATATAATTACATTCAAGAATCGTGCCCTATATTGCTCCATAGAAGTCCAGTTTCAGAGCTCTGCAACTCAACTTCAATAGGTAGATTTCTTCATCAATTCTTCAAAACTTTGATATCATTGTGATGCTCTCATTGCCCTGGTTCAAGTCGTAACACTTACTTTCATCTGGAAACTTGTTTTGACCATGAAATTTTAAATCCCTTTTCAAAACTTTCTTTCCAAATTGCTTGAGCTACAATTTATATAAATTTATCGCGAAGGTGTGGTTGTCTTTGTATTGAAGAGACGAAGCAAATGTCATAGGTCTCGTGCTTTAATTTTACAAATTGAGAAACCTGGTTTTGGGACTGGCTGGAGGTTGAAGATGACCAACGTGTCATCCTTCAACCAATGAAACAACGCCATTTGGTTTTTTTGAATTTCTGATTTACATTTGATTCAGTGCTTTATTCACTAATGACCATGATATGCACAGCGCACCAGATCCCTTAGATTTTATTACTAACGCATTTTGACTCTCATCCAATGGTCCACATATTTTTGACTTTATTTTTCTTTTCTGATTTTTTATATTTAATTGTTTTAAATTTCAAAAAATCATAGAAAATTCATTTTTAGTCCAAAAAATCTGAAAAAATTATGAAAAACATTTTTGATTTTTCTCTTTCTGATTTTTATTTTTTCACAATTTTATTTTGTGTTTTGATATTTTTTTATAAATTTTCACTTTTTGGATTTGTTTTAAATGTTTAAAAATACTTTTATGCATTTTTTTAATTTTGAAAAAGTTATGGAATGATCCAATGATATTGTGGCAAATATCAGTGACCTCATTCATTTTTTATTTCTGACTTTGGTATTTTTTATCATTTTTAATTCATTTTACTCATTTTTTTTAATTTTAAAAATAGTTTCTGACTTTAAAAAATTACCAAAAATTTTATAAAATTATTTTAGTTCATTTTTGATTTTTCTATGGTCTTACTTTTTGTTTCTTGATTAATTTGAACATAGTTGATATTTTTCTCTTTTATTTCTATTTTAAAACCTTTTTTAATGTATATATTAAATGCAATATTATTTTGTAATTATTTTCTGGCTGATCTTGGGTTGAATTTTTTATTATGAACTTTGTTAACATCATTGGATCCATGGTGTTGAGTTTAACTCCATAAAAATGGATGAATGATTTTAATAATAGTTTAATTAAAGTTTAATTCAAATGTGGTTTGTTTGTCTCATCCCCTCCCCCTTCATCTTACTCCCATTTCTCATTGTGTTACATGTTATGGGATAATGATCTCTATATCATTTATCCAAACATGAAATACATAAATTGCTATTGACCGGCTTCAAAATAGGTGCGGCTTCTATATAAGTCCACTTACGATTGCTTAACATAGCGCTAAATTTTGTCCCGATTCAAATAAATGATCATTCGTAGCCCAAACCTATATTTGCAAACCCAAGTATGTTAATTTGATCTCTTTGATCCAGTAACCTTGAGATTAATTGTGTGGAGGCTTTGGTTCTACCAATCCTCTAATGGATCTACAACACTTTTGGTCAATGTGGATCACTTAAACATCGTTGATCATTAAATGGTTCCTTTCAGGATTCCAAATGGATGATATACTTGACAAAAAGCAAATGCAACTTGTTGTGTGGAGGCTTTAGTTTTACCAATCCTCTAATGAGTTCCAAATTCAAGTTTCAAGATGGTCATCCAACTAACCACTAATTATTAAATTGTTTTTACCTTATGCCCTTTTATTTTTTATGCTTTATGTACCATTTACTTTAAGCATTACATTTCATGTCATTTTATTTTGCTCAATTGAGCTTTTATTTTCTTTTCTAAGACACTTAATAATCAACATGAACCATAAAAGCTTTAATGATACTTGGACTATTTTGTTACTATCCTTGGCATTATGCAGCATTGGACTTCTGGGACTTAGGATTAGAAACTTTGGCCTATGTTGGAGACCTTGTGACCTTAATTGATATTTTTTCTGGAGTTCTTGAGGTTTACCTCAAGACATTGGGTTGTTTGTTTGTTTTGTATGCAGGTTATTGTGATTACATACTTTGTTTGTAATCTGGAATTCACCCGTATACAGTCGTTACTCTGCCCAATTTTTGTGAAGACTTAATACACTTGAAGTTTGGTTCTCTCAAGAAGTCTAGTATCTTTCTTGCTTGGTTTTAATCCAAATAATGGGAATTCCATCTTGACTCATAATGTCAAGTATTGGCTTCTTGTTGGTTAGATGGTTCTTATCCTCCCATCTTCTTTAATTTCAAAAATCTTCTTCCTCCTTTAAAAAAACTCTTCTTGTTTTGAAGCTTGAACCACTTTCATAATAAACTTGGACTTAGGCCCATGCATTTTCAAAACCTTTTCATAAATAAACTTCAACCAACTTAATAATACCTTGACATTTTTTGTGAGAAAACTAAAAGTCAATCAATCTCATTTCAAACCTTTTTTTCCATTTTGGCTTTTTATTTTAAAACCTTTCTCAAAAGATTAGACTCTTGTCAATCTTTGTAGTGATGCAAACAACTATACTTCTACAATATGTAGTGAAGAGAGATATTTTCCACTTGGGTATTGAGTGAGGCATTGTTGATTTTAAAATCCAATTCATATCCTCTACTTTGAGATGATGTAAATTCTCCTTTCTCATGATTGTGGGAAGTAAGTATGTTTTCCACACGGACAATGTTAATTATGTCTTATCTCATAAAATCAACCAACACAATTATGTTTTAAAATTTTTTAAGGTGAACTACGTGTACCCTGATCCCCTATTGCACGAAAGGTGGTACGTAGGCACTAAAGAATTGCAACCGCGGCGGGTGCAAAAATTATAAAAAAATCTATAGTTCTTTTCTCACCTCCACCATCTATTTTTCATACAACATTTTATAGCCAAAATATACAGATTTTACAAAGAGGTTCCTACGGAGTACCGTAGATGTTTAGGGTGCTAATACCTTCCCTTTTCATAACCAACCCCCTTACCTAGAATCTTTCTCCCTCTTTTTTGGTTATTCGCTCTTTTCCAATTCCTTTGGAAACAATAAAGCACGGTGGCGATTTTTATTTTGATTTGTGTAAGTCTAGTCAATCCAATGGCTTAGTCTTAAACATTTCTACCGCTACAGAAAAAATGGCGACTTCACTGGGGAAAGATTGACCTCTTGTTGGTCCATCCCTAAATGGGTTGAGCCTCTCTTTGTTTATATTTGTTTATGTGCTATTGTTGTTTATGTGTTATATGTTGTATATATGTTTGTCTGGATTTTCCTGGTTTTCAGGGTGCTTGGTGATTACTTATAAGTCTTATACCCGGACTTGGGCAAACTTTAAGATAGGACGGGCGGTATAGTCATGTTAACTTTGAGGGAGTAATCCCAAAAAAGGAGGCATGAGATCCCCCACTCAGTGGAGGCCCCTTTGACTGTAGTGTCGTTTACCGAGTAATCGGGAAGATGTACTGCTTTCGACCTGGGAGCCTGCTGAAGTTGAGGACAGTAGAATACCTAACCCATCTTGGCCTTTTAGGTGTAATGCCGAAGCTATGATAGAGTAATCTAGAAATAGTTGTCACACGATACTACGCTCAGACAAGTTTTTCTTGAGAATATGACTAATTACTGAGTTAATCGGGAAGTTGGTAATATCCGAAGGAAGGATGTAGACTCTGGGAACCTCTAGAACCTTGTTTGGCAAGTGATAACTTTTATACCAACACCTTATGGGTAGTAACTTCGACCTCGTTCTCGTGACGTTGAACCTATGAACCCTATATGCGTGATCTTGTATGTCATTGTTGCATCATGCATCCATGCACTCATAAGCATCTTTTGAAGAAATCTTATTTCAAGGGACTTAAAAGTTGACCATTTGTGAATATCTCGAGTACTTTTTAACCATGGATTCTGGAAAAAGAAAGACTGGGAAGTACAGTTTCAAGGATCCCAAGATAGATGAGTTGATCAGTCTAATTCCTAAGATCGAGTGTTATGCAGATTTTTGGAAGAAGTATGTGAAGAAGTGAAAAACACAAGAAGGGGGGTTGAATCGAAAACTTGAAATCAAATGCACAATGACAATATTTGTATCCTAGTTCGTTTGATCTCAAACTACTTCAGTCCACCCGTTAAGGTGATTTCGCCTCTCTCCAACGAGGTCTTAATCCACTAATCTCAAAAGGATTACAATCACTACTTTAACAACTGTTAAAGTCTTCTTGAGTACAACCACAATCCGGTTAATCTCAAGGAACACTGTGTTAAAAAAAAGATACAAGAATGTGTGTTGTTGTTTTTCGTTACAAAAACTGTTATCACAACTATGATAATTTACACAAAATTAGAGCTTGGAAAGATGACGAATAATGCTTGCAGCTTTTTGAATTCTCGTAAAATAGTCTTGGCAAATCGTTAACGATTTGAACACAGAGCTTGTTTATATAGGCAATGGATTCCCGTTGATCATTAAGCATGATAAATGACATTAACTCAGTTTCCATTTGGACAAGATCTTGTCTGAAAGAAGCCGTTGTAATTGATGCTCTATTGAATGATTAGTAACGCTTCAGAATCTTTTATCCTTGCTTGCTGCTGATACTTCAGCACATTAATGACTTGGATTATTATGCTCTTGTTCAGAATCAGAGTTTACTTCACTTAAGCGCAGGTTCTGGTCATCAATCTTCAGCGCAAATTTTGATTGCTTCAGCGTGTAGCTTCTATAGCTTATCTTCTGATGCTGCTTTGGTCATAACTTCTGCACACAAAATAACATAATTTTTAAGGTGCATATTTGTTCTTTGTATTTGTTATCATCAAAACTCTAACTAAGGGTTGTAGAATCAAACTATGTTCTAACAATCTCCCCCTTTTTGATGATGACAAAAACTAGAATTTTCAATGAAAAATAAAAAACAAAAGGTTTAAGAGAAACTCCCACTGAGTTGATTACTTCCCTTAAGTTCCTTCTCATCGGAGTTTAGCTGCATCACTTATCAGAATTTGTACCTGTTCAAACTTTTCAGAAGGTAGAGGTTAAGTAATTCAGAATGTTTGAGACTTCTGTCTCGGTAAACCATTATTGAAAATATCTTACTTTCTCCCCCTTTTTGTCATGTATCAAAAAGGAAATATAATCAGAGCCAAAAGAGATGAATTATATTTAAAACATAATGCAATGACACGTTCCAAGAACAAAGAGGTAAACATAAAAGTTACAGATAAACAATTTTAAAAGAAAATCTAAGAAGGAGGGGGAAGATGTGTGAACAACGCTTCCAGCAAGCTCTTGATCTGAGTATTTGACTCTTCTTGCTTTCCCAAAATGCCTCTGATTTCCTTTGTGGCGTCTTCTTGTTTACCCAGAATACTTTTAATATCCTTGTTCGTATCCTCCTGCTTATCCAGCCTTGCATGGATTAAAGCATTTTCTTTCTTCAACTCTTCCAGAGTTTGCATGACTAAGGAGGACGCTGGTGTCTCTTCAGGAGTTGGATGTTGCTCAGAGCATTCTGCAGCTTCTTCTGAGTGAACCATTTCTTCTGCTGTAATCATATTTTCTGGAGCAGTAGTCAGAGAGAGACTTTTTGATTCATGTTCAGTTACATCTGAAGGATGATGCTCTTTCCAGGGAGAATTATCCAGCGAGAGGATATCTTTCTTGAATAGTTGGCTCAGAACTTGGTCTTGGAAAGCCTTCAGCTTATCACTAAAGTTCTGCTGAGCCTTTTCATAACACAATTCCTTTAGCTTCAGCATTTCGTAGTTAAGCCAATTTCTGAAACTTGCCCACATATAATCAGAAGCAACAGGATTAGACATCTCTTAACTTGCATGCTTCAAAGAATTTATCCATTCCTGCACTCCTGTTTCAAAAATCAACAAACTTGTACCAACATCTGATGTGGTTGCAGTTGGTTTAGGTTTGGGAATGGTAGTTTTGTGTGAGATAGAATCTAATCTTTCCAGCACAAGTGGATCAATGACAAGTATTACGTTGTTAGCTGGATTGTTAGTGGGTGAAGGAGTGGGAGATTCAGGAATGATAATTGGTCTGGTAGGGGTGTTTGAAGGTGTGTATTCAAGGGATGGAGGAATTTCTGGAATGTCATGGATGGTGAGAGGCATGCGAATCGCAAGAGGTTCTGTAATTACAGGTATTGGGATTATGGTATCAGAGTCTGAATGAGATTCTTCAGATTGGTTTGTCGAGGTGTGTTGGGTTTCTGATTCAGGAGTATCAGAAGATGGAATTTCAGATGGTTGAGTTTCTGGTTGTGGTATTTCTGGTTGAGGAATTTCTGGTTGTGGAGAGTGTGGTTGTGAAATTTCTTGTTGAGGTGATTGTGGGATTTCTGGTTAAGGAGATTGTGGTGGTTGTTGAGTGTTTGGATTTTCTGGTATGGGAGAGGAAAAATCTTGGTCAAATAATTCAATATCAGACAGAACTTTGGCAAGTTCTGGTTGATGATGTTCTGGATTTGGATTTTGAGTAGGGGAGTTAGGTTCATTCATAAAATTACCTAGAGTTATGGATGGATCAAAATCTATGTCAAAATCTTCAAAGGTTTGGGGTGAAGAATTCTCTGGTTGTGAAGGCATGGCTTCATATGTTGATACATTTATTGATTCTATAACAGAAACAGAGGAGGGATTACCTTTCTTTTTGGTAGCTTTTGGCAGCTTTTGGTGTCCTCTGAGAGGGTCTTTCTCCTGCTGCTTTCCTCTTCTTTGATTTCTTCAGAACAACCTCTGGAGCAGCCTTGTGCAAATCCTGAATGTTGATTTTTGGAGCAGTTCCATCAGCCTTGCACGCTTCAAGATATCTTACTATTATTTCTGGTTTGGAATCTTTCTCAGAAAATAAAGGAAAATTATTCAGAGGTTCATTCTTTAAGTAATGGTCTCATGAGGGGTAATCGTTGGTTCCTTCTTGATATTCTCAATGATCTTCATTTTCTTCATATTTTTAGCAATCAGGGGCTTCCCAGCGGTTGCTTCCAATGTGCTGATTTCCTGAGCCTCCGTCAGATGTTCTATCAGCCTATTCTCTGTTAGAATATCTGATATCAGCCTTCCTAAGGGAATCCAATCCCTCTTAGTCCTTTCGTCTTCTCTTGTTTCCTTCACGCTTGTTCTGAGATGGTTAAACAACAAGTGTGGAAGATTTACCTTTGTCCTCTTAGAAATGAAATAGATCAGAAATTACTGATCAATGTTGATATAATCAGGAGAGCTTGTGGGCTTCCTGTGGTTGATACACCCTAGAATGATTCTGGCCCAAATTTGGTGGTGATCCTTCAAATCTCTGATTTTACTGGAGGGTTGTCCAGAAGTAAAAATTTCCTTTGCAATTGATCTTAGGTCAGAGCATCTCTCAGCCATGTCAATTCATCTGACACCACCACCGTTGTATCCAAGAAGCTTCGCAATAAGGTCTTCTGTAATACAAATTTTCTTCCCCGTGACATAAGAAGTAACCTGGTGATTTGAAGAAGAAGCATGTATCCATAATTCCTTGACAAGAATGGGAAAGGTTGGCCCCAAAAGACGGTAAAAGTACCTGTTCCATCCTTGAGCGGTAACGTCTTCATACAGATTGAAGCCATTTTCTTGCAAGCTTTCAAAATCAATAATCAGTTCAGAGAGAACTTGTAGATTATCAATAGGTGTGAGGAGCGTTCTGAGGGGTTCTTCATATTGTTCCATTGAAGCAGATTCATGAGCACTGACATTTTTGAGACTTGAAGAAGCCATTGTTCACAAGGGTTTTTTGAGGAAGATGAAAAGGGTTTTTGAAAGCAAGAACTTGAAACGAGAGAAAATATTGAGAGTAAAAGTGAATGAATGTAAAAAGTAATTTTGAGTTTAAATAGGTTTCTTGAAAACATAAGCAGTAAGAAAAAGAAAAATTAGTCATGATTATATGCATTAATGACACCTGAAATTAGGGGATTTAGGAAGATACTGAACGGTTACCACTTACAAGTGTCTCAATGCATCCAATCAGCGCCTTGATCCCTTAAAAAATTGGATGCGTGTTTAGCTTCAGAAGGTAGCTGATGAGAGGATGACAATTGTTTGATGATGTGAACTACACGCTTTTATCCTTGAAATGAAACGCTCAGATCTTCATGGATAGATTCTGATGCAATCTGTACTTATAAACTCTGAAGACAGGTTAATCAGTTGTTCACAGAAAATAATAATGTTCTGAGGGTTAAGATATGTAAATAGAACATTTTGTTCTGGGCAAAGCTTCATGCTGAGATGTTTCAGAATGAAGTTGAACCTATCTTCAGAAAGAGGTTTTGTAAAAACATCAGCCCGTTGATGGTCTGTGTCAATAAATTTTAAGGTTAAAATTCCTTTCTGAATATAGTCCCTAATAAAATGATGTTTTATTCATTTTGCTTAGCCCTAGAATGTAAAATAGGATTCTTACTAAGACATATAGTAGAAGTGTTGTCATAGAGGATGGGAATGTTGCTCTCAAATATGTTGAAGTCTTCAAGTTGACTTTTCATCCAGAGCATTTGCGTGCTACATCCAGCAGCTGCTATGTATTCAGCGTCTGATGTTGATAGTGCTATTGTGGACTGTCTCTTGCTGGTCCATGAGATTAGATTTTCTCCCAGAAACTGGCAGCTACTAGAAGTGCTTTTATGTTCTACTCTATCTCCAGCGAAGTCAGCGTCACAATATCCTACTAAACTGTAATCATTTGATTTTCTATAAAACAAACCCAGATCAGTAGTACCTTTCAGATACTTGAAAATTCGCTTAACTGCTGTTAAGTGAGATTCTCTAGGAACTGATTGGAATCTAGCACAAAAGCAAACACTAAATAAAATGTCAGGCCTTGAAGCCGTCAGATAGAGGAGAGAACCAATCATACCTCTGTAGACCTTTTGTTCTACCTTTTTACTTACCTCTTCCTTTTCCCGAATGCACGTGGGATGCATTGGAATCTTTGAGGGCTTACATTCTGAGAGATCAAATTTCTTTAGAAGTTATCTAACATATTTGCTCTGATGAATGTAAGTTCCTTCTGGAGTTTGGTTTATCTGAATGCCCAGAAAGAATTTGTGTTCCCCCATTAAGCTCATCTCAAACTCTGCCTGCATGCATTTAGCAAACTCTCTTCCCAGAGAGGGTTTAGTAGACCCAAATATGATGTCATCAACATAAATCTGACATACTAAAATGTCATTCTTAACTATCTTACAGAATAAGGTTGTGTCCACTTTCCCTCTGGTGAATTCCTTTTCTAACAGGAAGTTACTTAGTCTTTCATACCAAGCTCTGGGAGCTTGTTTCAGACCATAAAGTGACTTCTTTAGTTTGAAAACATATTCTGGGTGTTTGGAATTCTCAAACCCAGGGGGTTGGTGCACATATAACTCTTCATCTATATAGCCATTTAAGAATTCACTTTTGACATCCATCTGAGACAGAGTGATGCCATTGTTTACAGCAAATGATACTCAAAGTCTGATAGATTCTAACCTGGCGACTGGAGCAAAGGTTTCTGCATAGTCTATCCCCTCTTGCTGACTATAACCTTTTGCTACCAGTCGTGCTTTGTTTCTAATGAATTCTCCTTGCTCATTCAGTTTGTTTCTGAACACCCACTTTGTTCCAATGACGTTGAATCCTTTTGGTTTGGGAACCGGATCCCATACATCATTTATGGTGAACTGATTCAATTCCTCCTGCATTTCCAGAATCCAATCATTTTCCAGAAGAGCTTCATCAGTTGTTGTTGGTTCAATCAGAGAGACCAGTCCCATGATGGATTCTTCAGAGTTTCTGAATGTTGATCTTGTTCTGATTGGATCATCCTTCTTTCCCAGTATTTTATCTTTTGGAAGAGCTATGCTGCTTCTGGATAGTCATTTCTGAAGTTGATCAACTGAAGGTGCTGGATTGCTTGCAGTAGCTCTTTCTGATGTTGCGGGAGCGTCTCTATTGAGAACTTTTGACGAGTTGTCTTCAGTACCTATGAGTTCAACTTCCATACCTGCACGAAATTCATTATGCTTTGACTCTTGAGAGTCAAGCTTATCATCAAACCTAACACTGATTGACTCTTCAACAATATGTGTTTTTGTATTGTATACTATGTACCCTCTTGAGCGTTCAGAGTATCCTAACATAATACACTTTTGTGCTTTAGAGTCAAACTTGTTCAGATAATTTTTAATATTCAGAATAAAGCAAGTGCATCCAAATGGATGAAAGTAAGAAATGTTGGGATTTCTGTTCTTCCATAATTCATATGGAGTCTTTTCCAGAATAGGTCTTATAGAGATTCTATTCTGAATGTAACACGTTGTGTTGATTTCCTCTGCCCATAAGATCTTAGCAATGTTAGTCTCATTGATCATGGTTCTGGCCATTTCTTGCAATGTTCTGTTCTTTCGTTCTACAACTCCATTTTTTTGGGGAGTTCTTGGACAAGAGAAGTCATGCAAGATGCCTTTTTCATTAAAAAATAATTCAAAATTTTTATTTTCAAATTCCCCACCATGATCACTTCTGACTTTGACAATTCTAAGATCCTTTTTATTTTGAACTTGGTTGCAGAAGGTAATGAACACAGAGTGTGATTCGTCCTTGTGTCTTAAGAACTTTACCCGTGTCCATCTGCTATAGTCATCTACGATTACTAACCAATACTTCTTACCACTGACAGACGCAGTTTTTACTGGTCCAAATAAGTCAATGTGCAGAAGTTCTAATGGCTTAGAGGTGGAAACAACATTTTTGGATTTGAAAGAAGGTTTTGCAAATTTGCCTTTCTGACATGCTTCACACAGAGCATCTGAGCTGAACTTCAAGTTTGGAAGTCCTCTGACCAGATTGAGTTTATTAATCTGAGATATTCTTCTCATACTAACATGCCTCAATCTTCTGTGCCATATCCATTGCTCATTGTTAACAGAAAGTTGGCATTTTACATTCTAACTCTTTAGTTCAGAAAGTTTTATTTTATAAATGTTGTTTTTCCTCTTTCCATTAAATAGGATATTCCCATCTTTCTGACTAATAGCTTTGCATGAATTTTGATTAAAGATTATATCATAACCATTATCACTTAATAGACTTATGGATAACAGGTTATGCATTAATCCATCAACTAATAACACATTATTTATAGAGGGAAGATTTCCATTACCTACTGTTTTAGAGCCAATGATCTTTCCTCTTTGGTTGCCTCCAAATACCACGTAGCCTCCAGGCTTAAGTTCCAGGCTTTGGAACATATGCCTTCTTCCCTTCATGAGTCGAGAGCAGCCAGAGTCTAGGTACTATGACTGGTGTTTTAGCCTCGTTGCTAAAGATATATGCTACATATATAATTTTATCCTTAGGTACCCATATCTTCTTGGGTCCTGGTTTGTTAGTTTTACCAAAATTCTGATTGAATTTTGGTTTGACAGAATAATCACTACTTGTGTATTTTATGTCATGTGTGTGCCCATATATAAAATGTGATTTGAGAGGTGTGCGTTTATGACTAAGTCCATGGCATGTTTAGGTGTGGATACCTTACCTTGATATCCTATCCCTTTTCTGCCATTTCTGCTAACTCCATAGATCATTGAAGCCATCTTGCTTCTATCTATGTTTTTAGCTAGAAACTTCTGAAAGTTGTGATCATACTCTTTGATGATCTCATCAGCATTACTGGGAGTCTCTAAGATTTTTTCCTTCTGAGAATTTTGCAAATCGTTTTCTAGTTTTGAAATTTTTTCTTTTAACTCAGAATTCTCTAATCTGAGACTCTCAGACTTTTCAGAGTCAGAGGCAAGATCCCTTTTCAGCTTCTTGAATTTGACTCTGATATGCTGATACCTTTCCAAAATTTCATTTAGACTTTCTGCAAGTTCAGCCTTAGTAAAATTAATGGTAAAGTCAGGAAATACCTCTTCAGTGTCTGATTTTGAGTCTGAACCATAAGCTTCACTTTCTTCTGACACGTTTTCCATGAGAGCTATGTTTTCTCTTTCATCATCTGACTCTGAGTCAGCTTCAGAGGTGTCCGAATCATCCCATGTTTCCATGAGGCTTTTCTTATTTTCCTTGAAGAACTTCTTTTTGGGCTTCTCCTTCTGAAGCCTTGGGCAATCGCTTTTGTAGTGCCCTTGCTCGTTACACTCATAGAAGATGATGTCCTTGTTATTTGGCTTTCTGTATCCTGAAGAACCTTCAGATCTTCTGTGTCTAGAGGAAGACTCAGACTTTATGTATCTGGAGGAGGATTCATTCTGATTCTCTAATCTTCTGGGATTTCTAAATTTCCTTTGTCTCTGCTTCCACAGTTGGTTCACCCTTCTGGAGAGGAGAGACAACTCATCTCTTCTGATGAGGATCCATCAGAAGTTTCTTCCATAGCCTGCAAAACCTTAGAGTTAGATTTTCTGTTAGATTTTAAAGCTAGTTGCTTACCTTGCTTTTGAGGCTCATCTTCTTCTAGCTCTATCTTGTGACTTCTGAGGGAGCTGACAAGTTCCTCCAGAGATATTTTATTGAGATCTTTTGCTAGCTTAAGTGTTGTGACCATTGGCCTCCATTGCTTGGGTAAGCTTCTGATGATCTTCTTAACGTGATCAGCAGTAGAATACCCTTTGTCAAGAACCTTCAGTCCAGCAACAAGGATTTGGAATCTTGAAAACATAGCTTCTATGGATTCACTATCTTCCATCTTAAATGCATCATACTTCTGAATGAGCGCAAGGGCCTTGGTTTCTTTGACTTGAATTTTGCCTTCATGCGTCATTCTCAGAGAGTCAAGCATGTTCTTGGCAGTCTCTCTGTTTGAGATTTTCTCATATTCTGAGTATAAGATAGCGCTGAGGAGTATTGTTCTGGCCTTATGGTGATTTCTGAAGTCACGTTTCTGCTGGTCAGACATCATTTTTCTGTCTATCTTCTGACCTCTTCCATCCACTAGATGTGTGTATCCATCAGTTACCATGTCCCACAGATCAGCATCATGGGCCAGAAATAAACTCTCAATTCTATCTTTCCAGTAGTCAAAGTTTTCTCCATCAAAGACTGGAGGTTTGGCACTGAATTTTTCCTTGTCTTCATGGTAGTCATTGCTGATGTTTTGGCTTGGTCCCACCATAGTGTTTTTCTGCAGCTTGAATCTTGTACTGACACGGTTAAGTGTTTAAGCTCAGAACCAGGCGCTTTGATGCCAATTGAAGAAGTGAAAAACACAATAAGGGGGGTTGAATTGAAAACTTGAAATCAAAAGCACAATGACACAATATTTTTATCCTGGTTCGTTTAATCTCAAACTACTCCAGTCCACCCATCAAGGTGATTTCACCTCTCTCCAACGAGGTCTTAATCCACTAATCTCAAAAGAATTACAATCACTACTTTAACAACTGTTAAAGTCTTCTTGAGTACAACCACAATCCGGTTAATCTCAAGGAACAGTGTGTTAAAACAAAGATACAAGAATGTGTATTGTTGTTTTTCGTTACAAAAACTGTTATCACAATTGTGATAATTTACACAAAATTAGAGCTTGGAAAGATGATGAATAATGCTTGCAGCTTTTTGAATACTCTTAAAATAGTCTTGGAAAATCGTTAACGATTTGAACACTGAGATTGTTTATATAGGCAATGGATTCCCGTTGATCATTAAGCATGATAAATGACATTAACTCAGTTTCCATTTGGTGAAGATCCTGTCTGAAAGAAGCCAATGTAATTGATGTTGTATTGAATGATTAGTAACGCGTCAGAATCTTTTATCCTTGCTTGTTGCTGATACTTCAGCACATTGATGACTTGGATTATTATGCTCTTGTTCAGAATCAGAGTTTACTTCACTTAAGCGCAGGTTCTGGTCATCAATCTTCAGCATAAATTTTGATGGCTTCAGCGTGTGGCTTCTATAGCTTATCTTCTGATGCTGCTTTGGTCAGAACTTCTGCACACAAAATAACATAATTTTTAAGGTGCATATTTGTTCTTTGTATTTGTTATCATCAAAACTCTAACTAAGGGTTGTAGAATGAAACTATGTTCTAACAGTATGGATCCATCATTCCGCTTATGAAGCTTAGGATGAAGGAGGGTATTCTCTCAACCTTGGTCCAGTTCTATGATCCGATGTATCATTGCTTTACTTTTCCCGACTTTCAGTTGTTTCCTGCACTGGAGGAGTATTCTTATCTATTCTATTTACATGTTACCAATCGTGTTCCTTTTACTGGTTTAGAGGGTAAGCCAAAACCAAATGAGATTGCTGCTTTGATTCATCTGGGAAAGTCTAAGGTGGAAGCCCATATGACTACTAAAGGAGGGATTAGAGGATTATCGGCCCAGTTCTTATTGGAGAAAGCTCGTTACTTTTCCAGGATGAAGAGTACAATCGCTTTTGAGGCCATCTTTGCTCTACTCGCTTACGGGTTGTTCTTATTTCCTAATGTGGACAAGTTTGTTGACGTTAATGCTATCAGTATCTTCATGATTGGAAACCCAGTTCCTACATTGTTGGGTGATGCTTATTATTCTATTCATCTTCAGAATTCTTATCATGGAGGGATGATTATCTGTTGCACGCCTTTGTTGTACCGGTGGTTTATCTCTCATATGCCTCAGTCTGATGCTTTCTGGGATGTCAGGAAGGAACCTCGTTGGGCTCCTAATATCATGGCACTTTCTCACTCGGATATAGATTGGTATCATCGAGCTTACCAGGATATAGAGATTGTTGACAGTTGTGGTAGTTTCCCCAATGTATCTCTTCTCGGTACAAAGGGAGGAATTAACTATAACCTTGTTCTTGCACGACGACAACTTGGTTATCCAATGAGGGATAAACCAAATAGTATTCATTTGAGTAGTTTCTTTTTAAAGGAGGGAGGAGACCATAAGGAAGCTATGGAGAAGATTGTGAAGGTCTGGCGTCACATCCACAAGAAGAGTAGGAAAGACTTGGGACCTAGGGGTGTTGTTTCTTTGGAGCCATATCTTCAGTGGGTTCAAGCGAGAGCTATTCAGTTGAAGATGTTGTATTCCAAGGAAACGCTTATGCCTGATTTGTTTGTGAAAACCATTCCTCCCTTATTGGATGATCTAGAAGAGCTACAACTTCCTTTGGTCAGGATGCAACAGGAAAAGGATGCTTGGAAGAATAAGTGCCAAACTTTAGAGATTTCCTTTAGAGCAGTTTTGAAGGAGAAAGACGACTTGATTGAGATCCTTGAGAGTCGAGAAGTAGAGACTATGAAGAAGAAAGGGGGTTTATTTTCTCCTAAGCCTCAATCAGATACTGATTACTAACTTCTTAATTCTGGTGATTGGAAGGAAGTTGCCACCAGGTATGCGGAAGAAAACCAAAGGTTGAAGGCTCAGATTGCCATGCTTACGGGGAAGCGCCAGCGTATAGAGTGATCTCCTATAGCTTTACTTCTCAGGGTTTTAGACTTTATTTTCATCTTGAACCTGGGATTGTTGAGAATTGTAACTTATTTTGAAGTTATTATAATAAAAGTTTTCAGTATTTCAAATGCGTTATTACTTTGATATTTGCAATGTATCTCTAAAACTTTAAATCCCTTGAAATATTAAACAACAAAATAAAATCATGTGCATTTCATACCATGCATCATATTACACATATTTCTTGCATTTGTTATGCATATCCAGGTGTCTTACCAAGCTTCTTTACTTTGTTCAGCAAGCTGACTCACCACTACAACACTCGGGCTAATTTCAGAAGGAAGATGGACAACTTAGAACAAGAGAGTCGCGATATGCGCGAGGAGGTTTCTGCTTTGAAGGTTGACATGGCCAATCTTACTGCTCTGATGGAATCTCTGGTGGCTGCTCAGAATTAGCCACCGAGTGTTCAACCGCCACCAACAAGGGCTACTACTGAAGCTCCAACTGTTCTTGTGTCTGCTACCCCAGTTGTTGTTCATAATTGCATGCCTCAAGGTTATCCATGGGGAATTCCAGAGAACTTTGCGCCCGAAGGTTTCAATCTTGGTCCTCAAGAAGTTCCAGTTGTTCAGACTACTGTTACTCCTGCACCTCCTGTGGTGTATGTTCCTGCTGCACCTCCTTCGGTGAATTTGGTTCCATTTGTTAATAATAATGTGTTTCGTACCTTTCCTCCACCAAGTGAAGACTTGGGTCTCTATGACAGAATGGATGATTTTCAAGAGCAGTTTGACAAGATGCAGAGGGAGATGAAGACCCTCAGGGGATAAGAGTTATTCGGGCAGAATGTGAATGAATTATGCTTGGTCCCGAATGTTAAGATACCTGCAAAGTTTAAGGTCCCGGAGTTTGAGAAGTACAAGGGCAACACTTGCCCTCGTTCTCATCTAGTAATGTATGTAAGGAGAATGTCTACCCATACTGATGATCAACGTCTACTGATTCACTTTTTTCAGGATAGTTTGACCGGTGCTACGCTGAAGTTGTATATGAGTTTAGATTGTGTCAATATCCATACTTTCAATGACTTGGGAGAAGCATTTAACAGACAGTACAAATACAACATGGACATGGCGCCTGACCGTGATCAACTCAAGGCCATGGTTCAGAAAGACAGGTAATCATGCAAAGAATATGCACAGAGATGGTGTGAGGTAGCCGCCCAAGTGATTCCTCCCATGGAAGAGAAGGAGATGACTAAGATTTTCTTTAAGACTCTAGGTGCTTTCTACTATGAAAGGATGGTAGCAAGTGCGCCAAGTGATTTTACTGAAATGGTAGGCATGGGTATTCGTTTAGAAGAGGCTGTAAGAGAGGGTCGTTTAATAAAGAGTGAAGGATCTGGAAGTGCGAAGAAGCCATCCTATAGGTTTGCAAAAAAGAAGGAAGGAGATACAAATGCTGTTATTCAAGAAAGGAGGACCAATCCTCCTAGAAGATATTATTAGCGTCATCAGCAAGTCACCTCAGTTACTCCAGTTGTTGGTGTAGCCCCAACCACCGTTGCTTATCAGAGACCGTCCCAGCAGGGGAATCAAGGGTATAATCAGAGAAGGGAGAGTTATGAACCTATTCCTATGAGTTATATGGAGTTACTATCGGCATTGATTTAGAAGAAGTTAGTTCAGACCCGACCACCTCCCGTTGTACCTTTACCATTGCCTTGGTATTACAAGGCAGACCAAACATGTGCTTTTCATCAGGGAGCACCAGGGCATAATGTTGATAATTGTTATACTTTGAAGACTGAGGTGCAGAAATTGGTGAAGTCTGGTATTCTATCTTTCAAGGATGTGGGTCCTAATGTGAAGGACAATCTTCTACCCAATCATGGAGGAGCAAATGTTGTGAATATCGTGGCCGGTTGTCCAGGCGACTTCAGGATTTTTGATATTAATCTGGTTAGAGGAGATTTGGTGAAAATGCATGCGGACCTCTGTGAATTTAGCAACTATACGCATGACCATGTCGGTTGTACTATTTGCAGTACAGACATACATGGTTGTAATAAGATAAAGGCTTATTTGCAGGAGATGATGGATAAGGGCCTCATCCACATAATTAGGCCTAGGGCAGAGTATGAAGAGGAGGTGATCATGGTTTCTGGATGTCCTGGAGAGTTCAGAATTTTTGATGTGGAACACATGAATGATGACCTTGTGCAATTGCATGCTACTTTCTGTCACTTGGCTGGTCAGGTAGAACATCAGTATAGATCTTGCCAAATTTGCTGTCGAGACTCCCGAGGATGTTCTATTGTGAGGAAAGGTGTTCAGTTATTATTAGACAATGGAACTATCAAGGTTACAGGTCAAAGGGATGATTACCATGAAGTTGATATGATTGAGGTCTATTTGACTGAAGAAGATTCGGATGGTGAGTATGCCTCTGTAGATTAGTATTTCTCTTCAGATGAGGATTTGTTTTCCAGAGATGACTCCATTATGACTGATTGTGTTGAAGAAGGGGTAAACATTATTGTGCCTTGTTTTGGTGCACCCGCCCATTATGAAGTTGAGTATTATAGCAAGCCAATTGTTACCCCATTCGTGATTAGTTTGACGGGTCCTATCCCCTACAAGTCAGATAAGGCTGTACCCTACAAATATAATGCTATAATCTTGGAGGATGGTGTGGAAGTTCCCATCCAGCCAATGCCTGATGTTGGAAATATTTTCGAGACTAGAAGAGTGACCCGCAGAGATCGTGTATTTGCAACGGTTGTTCGAGGAGATGTTAGTGCTGGAAAGAAAATTGTTGAGAATGTTGAACCCAAGAAGGTTACAGGTGAGACTAGTGGGGGCTACGTTATAGAAAGAAGTGGATGATATTTTGAAGATAATCAAGATGAGCGACTACAAAATTATAGATTAGCTACTGCAGACTCCTTCAAAAATATCTATCTTGGCATTATTGATGAACTCCTCTGCTCACAGTGAATCTTTGATGAGGGTATTAGACCAAGATTTTGTGGAAAGTGATATGCATGTAGACCAGTCCAGCATCATAGTAGGGAACACTACATCATGTAATAACCTTAGTTTCTGCGACGATGTATTTCCAGATGAAGGAAGGAATCACAACCTGGCCCTCCACATCTCTATGAATTGCAAGAATGATTCACTATCCAATATGTTGATTGATAATGGATCCGCATTGAACATTATACCAAGGTGCACACTTATGAAGTTTAAATATCAAGGAACGCCCATGCGCTCAAGTGGCATTATTGTGAAAGCGTTTGATGGATCAAGGAAATCTGTTATTGGTGAAGTGGACTTGCCTATTCATATAGGCCCACATTTATTTCAGATTACTTTCTAGGTTATGGATATTGTACCTGCTTATATTTGTTTGCTAGGAAGGTCGTGGATACATGGGGTAGGCGTTGTTACTTCAACTTTACACCAGAAACTGAAGTTTGTACGTGAAGGAAAAGTGGTAATCATAAATGGAGAACAGGAATTATTGATATCTCATTTATCCTCTTTTAGTATTATGGAGGCAGATGAATCTTCTGTTGGAACCCATTTCCAAGCCTTATCCATTGATAATATAAGGGAAAATGAGAATTCCATGGTTTCTCTTAAGGATGCGCAACAAGTTGTGCGTAAGGGTCATAGTGAAGTATGGGGATAGATTGTGGACCCACCTGTGAACAAGAATAGAGCTGGCTTGGGGTTCTCTGTGAAGAATGATAAGGATAAGAGCATGAAGTTGAAGCCTGCTGCAGGCAAGTATCAAGACATCTTTCGTAGCGGGGGTTATCTTCATCCAACTGTTTCTGGGATTAATGCCATTATGGAAGATGAAGCAGAGCCAAAAATGCCGAATTATGTCACGTACGGAGTTAGGGTTCAAAATTGGATCACCATTGATGTTCCCTCTTGCATACATGTTTCAAAGTAATTTGTTTTGTTAATCTTTTTGAAAAGCTTTCACTCTGCCCAAGGTGAAAGGATTGTATGGGCTTATCTGTTTGCTTTGACTTTTAAAATCAATAATAAAAGTTGTCTTTGTTTCCCAAATTGTGTTTTTATTTTTTTATTTTTTCTTGGAAAATGGTAATCAGAAAAAACCTTTTAAAATAAATGATAACTGAAATACAATCTGCATGATCACTTGTTATATGTGTCAGTTTCTAAATGCAATCATAAATCATATATGCAGATTAATTAAAAAAACTCGTTGAATACAATGAACCTGCACCCTCTCCCAACTTTGAATGTCATGTGTATGGGGCCGAAGGAGAAGACTATGATGAGATTCCAAAAGAGGTCTCACATTTGCTTGAGCGTGAGGAAAATGCTATTCAGCCATATAAAGAGCCATTGGAAGTGATCAATTTGGGTTCAAAAGAAGATTCGAAAGAAGTCAAGATTAGAGCATTATTGTGTCCTGATGTGAAGAGCAGGTTGATTGAGCTGTTGAAAGAGTATGTGGATATTTTTTCTTGGTCTTATCAAGATATGCTTGGTCTAGATACAGATATTGTAGAGCACCGTTTTCCGTTGAAGCCAGAGTGTCCGCCAATCAAATAGAAGTTGAGAAGAACTCGCCCAAATATGGCAGTAAAGATCAAAGAGGAAGTGCTAAAGCAGATTAATGTCGGTTTTCTTGTGACGTCAGTGTACCCTTAATGGATTGCCAATATTGTCCCAGTACCGAAAAAAGACGGAAAGGTTTGCATGTGCGTAGATTATAGAGATCTAAATAAAGCTAGTCCAAAAGATGATTTTCCATTGCCTCACATCGATATGTTAGTGGATAGCACAACAAAATTCAAAGTATTCTCGTTCATGGACGGGTTTTTCGGGTATAATCAAATAAGAATGGCTCCAGAGGACATGGAAAAAATAATGTTTATCACACCCTGGGGAACATTCTGTTACAGAGTGATGCCCTTCGGGTTGAAGAACGCTGGTGCAACGTACCAGAGGGCTATGACAACCCTATTCCATGATCTGATGCACAAGGAAATCGAAGTATATGTTGGTGATATGATTGATAAATCCCAAACTGAAGAAGGGCACGTAGAAGATTTGTTGAAGTTGTTTCAGCGTTTGAGGAAGTATCGTCTCCGCTTGAATCCAAATAAATGTACCTTCGGTGTTTAGTCGGGGAAATTGTTGGGTTTCATTGTTAGCCAGAAAGGAATTGAAGTTGACCCTAATAAAGTCAAAGAAATTCAAGAGATGCTAGCGCCAAGAACTAAAAAGCAAGTCAAAAGGCGTTTGAATTATATTTCCAGATTCACTTCCCACATGACTATAACATGTGAACCGATCTTAAAGTTGTTAAAGAAAGATCAAGGTTATGTGTAGACGGATGACTGCCAAAGGGAATTTGAACGTATTAAAAATATCTGCTTGAACCTCCTATCTTGCTCCCTCTTGTTGAAGGAATACCATTGATTATGTATCTGACAGTGTTAGATAATTCCATGGGTTGTATTCTGGGACAACAAGATGAAACAGGGAAGAAAGATTATGCCATTTATTATCTCAGCAAAAAGTTTACTGATTGTGAGTCGTAGTATTCCATGCTGGAAAAGACATGTTGTGCTCTGGCCTGGGTGGAAAAATGTTTGCGGCAGTATATGTTGAATCATACCACTTGGTTGATCTCCAAAATGGATCCAATCAAGTACATTTTTGAAAAGCCTGCTCTTACTGGGAGAATTTCCCGTTGGAAGATGCTTTTATCTGAATATGAAATCGATTACTGCACTCAAAAAGCTATTAAAAGAAGCGTGTTGGCAGATTATCTTGCTCACCAAGAAGTTGAGGATCATCAGTCTGTGAAGTTTGAATTTCCCGATGAGGATGTGATGTTTCTGAAAGTGAAAGATTGTGATGAACCATTTCCTGGGGAAGGTCCTAATCCTGAATCTCGTTGGGGTATGATATTTACTAGAGTTGTGAATGCTTATGGTAAAGGAATTGGTGTCGTGATTGTCACTCCACATGGATCGCACATTCCTTTCACTGCAAGGTTGACATTTGATTGTACTAATAATATGGTAGGATATGAGGCTTGCATCATGGGTCTCAAGGAAGCTATTGATCTCAGAATTAAAATTCTAGATGTGTATGGTGATTCAGCTTTGGTAATAAACCAAATTAAAGGAGAATGGGATACTCGTCACCCCGGCTTTATCCCTTACAAAGATTATGCTAGAAGGTTGTTACCCTTCTTTAATAAAGTTGAATTCCATCACATTCCTAGAGATGAAAATCAAATGGCAGACGCTCTGGAAACTCTGGCTTCTATGTATCAAGTGAATACTTGGAATGATATACCTCGAATTATGGTTCAACGACTGGATAGGCCCGCTCATGTGTTTACAACAGAAGAGGTAGCAGATGAGAAACCATGGTATTATGATATCAAGCATTTTCTCTAAACTCAGGAATACCCGATTGGTGCATCGAATAAAGATAGAAGGACATTGAGAAGATTGGCTGGAAGTTTCTTCCTCAGTGAAAATGTGTTGTATAAGAGAAATTATGACATGGTCTTGCTCAGATGCGTGGATAGACACGAAGCAGACATGTTGATGCGTGAGGTTCATGAAGGTTCATTTGGCACTCATGCCAATGGATATTAGATGGATAAAAGGATTCTAAGGGCAGGTTACTATTGGCTAACAATGGAATCTGATTGTTACAAATTTTCAAAGAAGTGTCATAAATGCCAGATTTATGCGGACAAGGTTCATGTGCCTCTGACACTTCTCAATGTGATCTCTTCCTCATGGCCTTTCTCTATGTGGGGTATTGACATGATTGGAATGATAGAACCCAAAGCTTCGAATGGACACTGTTTTATCTTGGTAGCAATTGATTACTTCACCAAGTTGGTGGAGGCTTCTTCATATGCTAATGTTACCAAGCAGGTGGTTGTGTTCTTCATTAAGAATAATCTTATATGTCGGTATGGCGTGCCTAGAAGAATTATCACTGACAATGGTTCGAATCTGAATAACAAGATGATGATAGAACTTTGTGAGGAATTCAAGATTGTCCATCACAATTCATCTTCGTACAGGCCAAAGATGAATGGGGCTGTTGAAGCTCCTAATAAGAATACCAAGAAAATTATCCAAAAAATGGTTTTTACTTATAAGGATTGGCATGAAATGCTCCCTTTTACTTTGCATGGATATCGAACATCTGTCTGCACTTCAACAAGAGCAACCATGTTCTCCCTTGTGTATGTGATGGAAGTTGTGCTCCCAATCGAGGTTGAGATTCCCTCTTTGAATGTGATAATGGAAACCAAGTTGTCAGAAGCTGAATGGTTCCAGAACAGGTTTGACCATTTGAATTTGATTGAAGAGAAGAGAATGACGGCTTTGTTTCATGGCCAGTTATATCAGAAAAGGATGAAGAAAGCTTTTGATAAGAAGGTCAAACCTCGTGAATTCAGAGAAGGCGACCTCGTGCTCGGGAAGATCATGTCTTTTAACACTGATTCTAGGGGCAAGTGGACTCCCAATTTTGAAGGCCCATATGTTGTCAAAAAAGCCTTCTCTGGCGGTGCATTAATTCTTGAAACTATGTATGGCGAGGAATTCCCACGTCCCACGAATGCTGATGTAGTCAAGAAATACTCCTCCTAAAGAAATAAAAGAACGACTCGCTAATTTGAAAACCCAAAAGGGCAGCTTAGGCAAAAAAGAGCGTCTCGGTAGGCTGAAAACCCGAAAGGGCGGTCTAGGCAAAAATTAGAGACATAAACAGAATAAATTTCCCGCTAAGTTGAAAACCCGCAAGGGCAACTTAGGCAAAAGTTAGGGACTTTCTTGGCAAGTAACTACATCAGACAAGACTTGATCATTGGAGCAACAATCTTCTCGGATCCTTATCATACTTCAACAAAAGCTGCTGCTCAGGATTTCAAAAGTTGTTAGAGGGGATAGTGGTCATTGTATCTCAATGTATCTTTTCCATTATATATTACCATTTTCTGAACTTTGTAATTATCCATGGAGTCTCGCCATTCGCAGACTACCATTCTATTAATGAAATTTGAGCTTTTACCCAATTCTTTGTATTTCTTATTTTATTTAGCTTGCAAAGACTCCATTTATTATTGATAATAACTTTCAAAGCGAAAAGATTGAATAACAAAATTTATTTTCAAAAAGAATTTTCAATTTGCCTTTACTTTAAAATCTGTGACGCGTGAGAGAAAAAACAATAGTGGTGATCCCAGGAATGGACGAACTCCAGTTGCTTTTAAGAAGTTTTGTTTCCCGAAGAATTTTTGCTCAAGATGTTTTCGTTGTATTAGGTTTGTGACTCCAGTATCCCTTGTCATGTTTTGGTTCATTTCTCCTCTTTTCTGAGTTTGCATGATATGAAGGTTCAATCCAAGATTTCTCCAGTGAAGATTTTGTTTGTTTAATGGAAGTTCTTTCTTCCCAGAGAAATTGGTACAATGATTATTCTCGAAGAACACAGGCCTCTGTTTTCCCCAGTGAAGAACGTATATTGGTTTTCCCTTTGTTAAGGTGGTGTTGACCTCCCCAATGAAGTCGGCACGAATCCCCCAGTAAATGTTTTGATGATTTGATGTTCGTCTGCTATACTTGAAATTGATTTTTCAAACCCTCAGTAGAGGCATTACTTTTGAAAATATTTGATTCCCCGTTAAAGTCTGATTGCTATTCCCTGGTAAAGCATATGAGAGGATGCTGCATCTCTATATCTTTACTGTTTGGTCACTATGTTTTGTTTACTTCCGAATTATGTTTCTCCCCAATAAAGTTATACCAGGCAGTAGGTTTTGTTTCCTCAGTTGGCGCTTACTTTTTCTTGGATTGTTCATCTTGGATGTAATTTAGCCGAGTGTTGATTATGCCCGAGTTGGTTTTTCCAGTTTACTCCCAGTGTTATATATCTGTTTTGTCAGCATATACGCGATAAACACTCATACATTCATACATACATCATGCATAGCTAAAATTGGCAAATCATCCCTCATTCACATTCGTTAATTTTTTGTTGACATATTACCCTATTTTGCAGATGTTATGTTGTCCTCTCTCCAATAGAGTGTTGGCCTTAAGTAGAAAGCATATATTCTTTCAATTTCCCCACTGAGTTATCCCTTGTGGAAGATTTTTGCTTCAGCCTTCTTGTATAACTCTTTGTCTGGATGATTTGGATCTCCGTCTTGAGTTTATTTCTCAAAGGAAATGTTTCGGACGACTGTCTCATTCCATTTTATTTCTGGTTTGAATCTTTGATCCTCGGTAATATTATTACTTATGATATATGCGGACTTCGATCCTTGGTTTGAGAATGTGCATTTATTTTGCACGAGAAGACCTTTATCTCCTCAAGCATGAATATATTGGCATTTCCCCAGGAAGTCATATTTCTTTTCCTAGGAAGTCATATTTCTTTCCCCAGGAAGTCATATTTCTTTCCCCAGAAAGTCATATTTCTTTACCCAGAAAGTCATTTTTTACAATCCTCCATAACAGCAAATGGCAGGTCTCTTTATTTGAGCAACCCGTACTTCCCTGTAAAAGTTGACATAGCTATTTTTTTTGCTATCTTCTCTACGAGTGGATAGTTTGCAGTCTGTTGCCAAATTACTCCAGTGGATGTCAAGACTTTCAATATCGCAGAGACAGTTCATTGTGAAATCTTTACAAGTGGTAGTCTCTTTATTTGAGACAACTTATATGTCACACTTTCCAGGCAGAATGCTTTGGTTAAAAAAGAAGTTGAGACCCGTTCTAGGTGAAATACCAGAATTTTGGGGAAACTTTTTATCTTTTTGCTACCTTCAGTGAACGTTGGTAGTTCATCGTCAGTGAACGACGGTGCTATGATATATTCTCTTTCTACCATCAGCGAAAGTTGGTAGGCCACCTTCAGTGAAAGTTGGTGATTGTTATCTTTTTTTCTACCTTCAGTGAACGTTGGTAGTTCATCATCAGTGAACAGCGGTGCTATGATACATTCTCTTTCTACCATCAGTGAAAGTTGGTAGGTCACCTTCAGTGAAAGTTGGTGATTGTTATCTTTTTTCTACCTTCAGTGAACGTTGGTAGTTCATCGTTAGTGAACGGCGGTGCTATGATATATTCTCTTTCTACCATCAGTGAAAGTTGGTAGGTCACCTTCAGTGAAAGTTATTGATTGTTATCTTTTTACTACCTTTAGTGAATGTTGGTAGTTCATCTTCAGTGAACGGCGGTGCTATGATATATTCTCTTTCTACCATCATTGAAAGTTGGTAGGTCACCTTCAGTGAAAGTTGGTGATTGTTATCTTTTTGCTACCTTCAGTGAACGTTGGTAGTTCATCATCAGTAAACGGTGGTGCTATAACATATTCTCTTTCTACCATCAGTGAAAGTTGGTAGGTCACCTTCAGTGAAAGTTGGTGATTGTTATCTTTTTGCTACCTTCAGTGAACGTTGATAGTTCATCATCAGTGAACGGAGATGCTATGATATATTCTCTTTCTACCATCAGTGAAAGTTGGTGATTGTTATCTTTTTTCTACCCTCAGTGAACGTTGGTAGTTCATCCTCCGTGAGCAGCGGTGCTGTGATATTTATTTTCCTTCTACCTTAAGTGAACGTTGGTAGCTCACCGTCAGTGAATGTCGGTGTTGTTATTTCTTTCCTCTTTCTACCTTCAGTGAATGTTGGTAGCTTCGCTTTCAGTATAAGTTGGTGTATCCTTTGGCCATTTTATTATCCTCTAAGGTAGGACTTTTGATCCACCAGTGATTTATTTTCCTGGTCGGGTTTCTCTTTTGTTTCTATATTTCATTTGCTACATCCCCGGTGGTGTTTTGTGTTTCTTTAGTTTGTTCATATGCATTCATGCTCATAAGAATTTCATGGCATCTTAGGGCCAAAAATAGGGTTTGTTTTATATTTAAGTATCTTTGATCACGTCGACACGAAGATTTTAAACCTTCGTACCTCCGCATAGAAGAAACTTAAATAAGGGCAGTTGTTGTACCTCAATTTTTTCCCCTAAGATCCCTTCATCATACCATGTTGATTCAATCACAACAAGATCACATTAGGGCTTTTGGTTCTCCCCTTACCTTTAGCTTTGCTCTTTAAGGAATCACCAAGCACCTTGACTTGTTTTCTTTTGTGATCATGAATACTTTTTTCTTGATTTTTTCTTTTAATTAATAAAATGCAATGTTGGTTTGTCTTGCTTTTTACTAATGTAGGTAAAGGCAATGAGATTTAGCAAGTTGCTCCATGTGTTCATGAGTTTATTTCCATGCCCTAGTCAATAAAGCTTGAGAAGTTCAAACCTCACCATTGGATTTGTTTTGAAAGAAATGGCATGGCAAGGTTATTTTGGTTCACTACATTCCAACATATCAAGATTGATCCAAAAGTAGAAGGGGTTGATTGAAGAAGTTGTCAAGCTTGGATAAGGCCTTGTTCCCATTGGTCACAAGTGCATATTTATCTCAATTCTAAAGATATGGAAGTGGTTTTGGTGGCTATGAATTCTCATTTTCATCCTCAACAACTTCTATTTACAAAGCAAGAGTTTTGGTACAAGAAGGTTGTTTAAAATTGTCAAAGTTCCTAAAAGCATTTTCTTGATCTAGGAGCTAGGGTTTTGAACTTAAAAGAAGCATATCTTACTCATATTTTGGTACTTTTAAGTGATTCCAAAAACATCCTTCTCTTCAAAGGTTTTTCAACAAATCACTTCAAAATTTTCAAGGATTTTTCATGTGGAAGAAGCTTGATGATGAAAAAAGTGTACAAATCCTCCATACGAACCCCCAATTTCTCATGTGTGACTTAAAATGATCATTACTTGGTCAATTTTTATCACCTTGAGCCCATTATTTTTCCATAATGATCTTGAGGATGTGAACTTTATGACTTATTTTATGTGTAAAGTGAGAAAATGGATGGAAGATGCCCTAAGGATACAAAAGATTATAGGTCATTTCATGATTTTTTGCCAACTTCAACAATTCATAACTCTCTCAATTTTTGGATATTTTGAATGGTTCAAGTCTCAAGATGTAATTCAAGAGGTCTATTTCATACCATCTTTTTTGGTCAAGAGAAAATTCCAAGGGGAAGGCCATGTTTGGATGCAACACATTATAGGTCACTTTTGAAGAAAATTTTGAAATATTTCTAAGTATGGAAAGTCAACCTTTTTTCCCCAACTTTGACTCAATGCAACTTTTTGCTCAAGCATCCATTTTATTCCATTCTTTTTCCATTTCAAAGATTGTAATCTCATCTTTCTAAAGCATCAAGAATCATGCCCTAAGACCCCTTGAGCTGAGAATGCCACTGATTTGAACTTGGTAACTTGGAACTAAAGTTTCTTCAAATGTCAGAATTTGAAATCACTGGTTTAGCTTCTAAACACTTTGTTTCTACGCATTTTTTCCTCTAAACATGTTTAGTGAACTTCCAGAAGTGATTAGCACAACAAAATGCACGTTTTGGATGAGTTTTGATCAAATTAGAAGTCGCACTTTTCTTGTTTGCAACTTCACACGATTTCCCATCATTTCACACGCTTGGACATTACATTTTATTCCCTATAAATAGAGGTCCATCCCCCATTCATTTCCTCAAGCTTGGATAGCCAGAATCACCCTGCCAAACTTGTTCCATAACTCAAAATTCTGTAACTTTAAAATCTATTTTCAAGCATTTTTCAATCCAATTTTTCTATCAACTTACTTTCCTTGATCTTCCCTGAAGCTAACCATATAATTACATTCAAGAATCGTGCCCTATATTGCTCCACAGAAGTCCAGTTTCAGAGCTCTGCAACTAAACTTCAATAGGTAGATTTCTTCATCAATTCTTTAAAACTTTGATATCATTGTGATGCTCTCATTTCCCTGGTTCTAGTCGCAACACTTACTTTCATCTGAAAACTTATTCTGACCATGAAATTTCAAATCCCTTTTCAAAACTTTCTTTCCAAATTGCTTGAGCTAAAGTTTATATAAATTTATCGCGAATGTGTGGTTGTCTTCCTCTTGAAGAGACGAAGTGAATGGCATAGGTCTCGTGCTTTAATTTTACAGATTGAGCAACCTGGTTTTGGGATTGGTTGGAGGTTGAAGATGACCAACGTGTCATCTTTCAACCAATGAAACAACGCCATTTGGTTTTTTTGAATTTCTGATTTACATTTGATTCAGTGTTTTATACACTAATGATCATAATATGCACAGCGTGCCAAATCCCTTGGATTTGATTACTAACGCGTTTTGACTCTCATCCAATGGTCCACATATTTTTGACTTTTTTTTTATTTTTTTATTTTTATATTTAATTGTTTTAAATTTCAAAAAATCATAGAAAATTCATTTTTAGTCCAAAAAATCTGAAAAAATTATGAAAAATATTTTTGATTTTTCTCTTTCTCATTTTTATTTTTTCACAATTTTATTTTGTGTTTTGATATTTTTTTATAAATTTTCACTTTATTTGATTTGTTTTAAATGTTTAAAAATACTTTTATGTATTTTTTAATTTTGAAAAAATTACGGAATGATCCAATGATATTGTGACAAATATTGGTGAACTCATTCATTTTTTATTTGACTTTGGCATTTTTTATCATTTTTGGTTCATTTTACTCATTTCTTTTAATTTTAAGAATAGTTCATAACTTTAAAAAATTACCAAAAATTTTATAAAATTATTTTAGTTCATTTCTAATTTTTCTATTGTCTTACTTTTTATTTCTTGATTAATTTGAACATAGTTGATATTTTTCTCTTTTATTTCTATTTTAAAACCTTTTTTAATGTATATATTAAATGCAATATTAATTTGTAATTATTTTCTGGCTGATCTTGGGTTGAATTTTTTATTATGAACTTTGTTAACATCATTGGATCCATGGTGTTGAATTTAACTCCATAAAAATAGATGAATGATTTTAGTAATAGTTTAATTAAAGTTTAATTCAAATGTGGTTTGTTTGTCTCATCCCCTCCCCCTTCATCTTATTCCCCTTTCTCATTGTGTTACATGTTATGGGATAATGATCTCTATATCATATATCCAAACATGAAATACATAAATTACTATTGACCGATCTTAAAATAGGTGCAACTTCTATATAAGTCCACTTACGATTGCTTAACATAACGTTAAATTTTGACCCGATTCGAATAAATGATCATTCGTGGCCCAAACCTATATTTTCAAGCCCAAAGATGTTAATTTTATCTCTTTGATCTAATGGATCTACAACACTTTTGGTCAACGCGGATCACTTAAACATCGTTGATCATTAAATGGTTCTTTTGAGGATTCCAAATGGATGATATACTTGACAAAAAACAAATGCAACTTGTTGTGTGGAGGGTTTGGTTTTACCAATCCTTTAATGAGTTCCAAATGCAAGTTTCAAGATGGTCATCCAACTAAACACTAATTATTAAATTGTTTTTACTTGATGCCCTTTTATTTTTTATGCTTTATGTACCATTTACTTTAAGTATTACATTTCATGTCATTTTATTTTGCTCACTTGAGATTTTCTTTTCTCTTCTAAGACACCTAATAATCAACATGAACCATAAAAGCTTTAATGATACTTGGACTATTTGGTTACTATCCTTGGCATTATGGAGCATTGGACTTCTTGGACTTATGATTAGAAACCTTGGCCTATTTTGAAGACCTTGTGACCTTAATTGATATTTTGTCTGGAGTTCTTGAGGTTTACCTCAAGACATTGAGTTGTTTATTTGTTTTGTGTGCAGGTTATTGTGATTACATACTTTGTTTGTAATCTGGAATTCACCTGTATACAGTCGTTACTCTGCCCAATTTTTGTGAATACTTAATACACTTGAAGTTTGGTTCTCTCATAATGTCAAGTATTGTCTTCTTGTTTGTTATATGGTTATTATCCCTAAATTTTACTTTATGCTTTAGGATAGTCCCTTATTCTCCTCTCATCTTCTTTAATTTCAAAAATCTGCTTCCTCCTTTTAAAAAAACTCTTCTTGTTTTGAAGCTTGAACCACTTTCATAATAAACTTGGACTTAGGTCCATGCATTTTCAAAACCTTTTCATAAATAAACTTAAATCAACTTAATAATACCTTGACATTTTTTGTGAGAAGACTAAAAGTTAATCAATCTCATTTCAAACCATTTTTGCCACTTTGGCTTTTTATTTTAAAACCTTTCTCAAAAGATTAGACTCTTGTCAATCCTTGTAGTGATGCAAACAACTATACTTCTACAATATCTAGTGGAGATATTTTTCACTTGGTTGTTGAGTTAGGAATTGTTGATTTTAAAATCCAAGTCATATCCTCCACTTTGAGATGATGTAAATTCACATTTCTCAAGATTGTGGATAGTAAGTATGTTTTCCACACGGACAATGATGATGATGTCTTATCTCATAAAATCAACCAACACAATTATGTTTAAAATATTTTAAGGTGAACTACGTGTACCTTGATCCCCTATTGCATGAAAGGTGGTACTTAGGCACTAAAGATTCGCAACCGCGGCGGGTGCAAAATTATAAAAAAATATATACTTCTTTTCTCACCTCCACCATCTATTTTTCATACAATATTTTATAGCCAAAATATACATATTTTACAAATAGGTTCTGTTGTACCCCAAAATTTGCCCTCCCATATTCTTCAAGATTTGCCAAGATCATGGTTCAAAATCTCTCAAGGGTTGCATAGTCCAATTGCCTCCTAACACAGTCAAAATTAGGGTTTTGGTTCTTGCAAAGAAAATGAGGCTTTCAAGGGTCCAAACAAGTCCCAAATTCCTATATACATTGTCAAGCATCCATATGTCAAGTTTCAAGACTCACAGCATCAAATTGCACAGTCAAAAACCCTAAATTGCTCTACAGTCAACTGCAGGGGCAAAATGGTCATTTGACAGTCAAAAGTCAAAATTTTTGGTCAACATCTTATTTTGAAGCCACAATCATCATTTGATCAATTCTTGATCATGATTCCACAAGAATTGCTCAAAAAGTCTCAAGATGCAAAAGTTTCTATTTTTGGCCAACTAAAAAGGCAACTGCAAATTGACCAAGGCATAACTTCTTCATGGTTTATAAGAAAAATCCCATCCAAATCTCATTTTGAAGAGAATGACATTTCCTACAACTCATCTTCACACTCCAAGTCCCAGAAATGCTCTCACAAAAAGTTATCAATTTCAACATTATAGGTCATTTTCAAAAGTCAACAAAAAGGCACTTTAAGTCAAAGACCATAACTTGAGATTGGTAAATCAAAATGACATGGTACCAAAGGCATTGGTTAAAGGACTTCAAGACCTTTCCAAAATGTCCAAGAACATGATCATAGCTTCAAAATTGAGCAAGATATGCCTTGGAGAAGTTGGGAAATTTTGGGAACTTTCAAAAGTCAACTATGCCTAAAACACTTCAAAATTGCTAATGGGCCTCAAATTTTTCCTTGAATCATTACCCAAAGCCTATGCACGACCCATTGAGCTAAAAATTATTTATTTTCTTATTTTTAATTAATTAATTGAATTTTTATTATTATTATTTCATTTAATTAGTTTTAATTGTAGAAAAAATATCAAATAATGCTTTTCAAATCATTTATGCAGCAAATACACTCATTATATGATAAAGATTTCGTGCATCATCCAAGGGGACAAGATCATCCACATTTGGCAAGATTTCCATGGAAAAAGATTGGAAAATATATGATTGGCAATCAAGGATTCAAGTCATCAATTCATGGACCTATGGGCTTGTTTTCTAACCTAGAATCGTTCACTTACATATGCACAAGAAAACCTAATTGAAAGATACACGAAAAAGCTGCTGAAGCTGCATAACCAAGTTGCCAAAATTCCAAAGAAATTGTGAAACTGATTTCATAGTTGGAGCATGTTTCAAAGCATAAAAAGTATTCCAACACGTTGTTGGACCTTCCAGGAAACTATTGGCATCAAGAACAAGCTTCCATACTCCAAGAAACGGTAGAACTGAGTCACGTTTGTCACAAACATTTCCATAATCGGTTTTTAATTTTCACGCATCATTCATGTGTTTTAAAATAATGATCTTCTGAAGCGATTGGTACCGTTTAATTGGATTAACACTTCTTGTACCAAAATCCACCATTGATGAAACCTAGGGTTTCAGAAGCTTTAAAATAGGTCTTTTCACATATGGTAAAATTGGACCTCAAGACCAATATGGTTGAACTCATTGCAAGAAGCCTGATCCATTGAGATAATCGCGCCTTTTTTATATTAACGCCTCTTCTATTCGCTATTTTTCGTGGCCATGCTTAGTGGGGGTTTAAAACCCCCGCTACTTGTTTTACAATTGCAGGAAAAAGATGGAGAAGAAGCTGAGGTGTCAAGGCGTGACAGGAGCATTCAAATCTGGCGCGTAATTTTTTGTTTATACCACTAACTAATGTTTTTTGTATATTATATTTTCCATCTATTATATTAACAAACGAATGCAATAGATCAATTGGCAAGGGACGTGTACTGCAGGTATTGGGACCTGGGTTCGATTCCCAGGTCCCCCCATTTAATCCATGATTTTTGTTATAACATGTTCCTATGCACCGTTCAACCAAAGGCTTACCATATGCGCTCACGCTTAAGACTGCCACGCGCTCACGTTGATTAATCCAAGGGCCATTGGATGAGATCCATGGTGTGCCTCAGTCAACCAAGGCGCACTCAAGCTGGAAAGTCAAACAAGGCTTTGTTCAATGGGCCAAAATTGCTGCAGTTAACCTCCATTATGGGCCTGATACCCCCCTGGTTTGCATTATTTTTTCAACTTTATTTATAATTCCTTTTAATTGTTTTTAATTGTTTTCATTAATTCACCATAAAAATAATCTTTTCATAATAAAATTAGAAAAATCAAAAATACAAATATGTTTAATTATATTTAATTTCACCATTAAACTATTTTTTGTAAATAAATTTCAATAACAATTAACTTAGTTAAATTAGGTTTTAAACTTTAATCTTTTTCTTAATAAATAAAAAATATCTAGAATTAGGTTTTTTTTGACATTTCATCTTTTTCTTAATTAACTATTTTTCTCGTTATTTATTATTATAATTACTATTTATTTTTGTAAATAAACATGTACATCAATTAATTAGTAAATTAGAGTAACTTTATTATTTCTTTTATTAATAATTAAAATATTTAGAACTAGGGTTTCCTTCTAATTTTAATTCTTTTCTTTCTTTTCATTAAATATAAAAACATAAAAAACTTTCTTTTCTTTCTTTAAATAATTATTAGCTTTTAATTCAATTTAATTTCAAAAGGGCCAAAACCCTCGGACGTCCTAATTTTAATATTCTTTTCGCGCATTTATTTTCTTATCGAATATTATGTAACTGCTCAAGGATTGTAATAGTAATTAGGTCTTTTTACTTTCCGCATTTTATCAAAACGGGTCTTTGTACTTTGGCGATGTATAGACCTGCGCCTTGTAATAGCGTAGCTTTATATTTCCCTCATTTTACTTTCTTCACTCTTAAATTCTAACTTTGCATGAAAGAATGTATGGCCAATTAAAAACAAGTGTAGCTCACCAATGCAAAGATAACTGTTAAACTGAAAACAACACACAAATTCACACACCACTTCCAGGGTACGCCTCACCTGTTGCCTTCGAAACGTGGTCGTCAAGTATAGGACATTTTAGTAAGTCCTTATGCCCATGATCCAATCGCCTCGAAACGGTTGCCTCGGATTAAAAAAGGATCAAGGACATAAGGGTAGCTTCTAAGGTGTCCTGCTGTTGCTTCGGTGACCACACTGTCCCTACAAACGAATTGACCCGAACACCTCCAGCGGTGGTGCTACCTACCTCTCAATGGTGGGATAGCACTACCTTAAGGACATTTACACAGCCTAATTCCTTAGGGTAGGTAGATGACTCATAGATACTTGCTCTATTCAAAAACAACTCAAAGATATTTTCACACCGACACTTTCAAAAAGCTTTCAAAACAATTTTTCAAACACTCTTGAGGACTGATACAAGAGTTATTCCGAAATCTTTCAAAGAAACTTTTTCAAACCCACTCACAATTGAAAAGAAAACATGTTGAAAACATAAAGAGCAAGTATCTAAGAGCCCATGGATAACCATGGATAGAAAGGGTGCTAACACCTTCCCTTTCTATAAATCTACCTCCCGAACCGAGAAACTATCTCATAAGGAATTTTACTGTGCTTTTGTCTTGTCCATGTTGGAGAAAATAAAAGACGGTGGTGACTCTTGCTTACCGCGACATTTTGCGAACCAGCTTTAAACAGTCAGTTCTATTTCCACCGATCACAGAACTGGCGACTCTGCTGGGGATTAATAATAAAAGTGAGGTGTACCTTAGGATTAAGATCACTTGTGTTTTCAATTGTCTGAATTGTTTGCTTTATTATTGTGGGTACTGTCTTGGGAGTTCTATAGATCCTAACCCGGATCTTGGGGATACCTTCTTAGAAAGTAGCGACAAGACTGTGAGGGAACTGTGTGGGGTATACCGACACGGTTGAAGCAGTCTGCTACGTTGATGTGGCACTTTGGTGAGTACCGGTAACCCTTGAGTCAAGTCAAGGAGAGTACGGAGCCGCCGCGTGGTGTCGTGAAGCATCAACTGACCTTAGGAACCTTAATTGAACCATCTTGGCCTCTTTAGGGTAGTGAGATAACTGACTTTGGTGCAGTCCGAGGTTGGTTGATACTCGATACTACACTCAATTGAGGGTTGTTTTCTTGGAATATTTCGGTCGCCAGTTCAGTGGATAAATCGAAACGATGAACACAGAAAGCAATCCAATGATATTGGGACCCTTAGAACCCGGTTACTTCTGATAGGACAGGTTTTGAGCCCACCAACCTCAAGAGGGTAATACCTAGACCCCATGCTGGCCTAAACTCTAAGGGCTGTCTTGTGTGACTTGTGTGCCTTACCATGTCTGCTTTTTGTGGATACTTGTGGTGTGTTTTTATCATAGCATCATAACATCATACAACATCATATGCATTGACTAACCATTTCAAGGGTTCGAATCTTCATCTTTATTCTTGTTTTGTAGGACATGGAAACTATCCGCAGAAAGACAATTCAAATCGGCCTTGTAAGGATCCCTCTTCAGCTTAAGGAACTTATATCCAGGATTCCCGAGAGCTCTTCTTTCAGTGAAAGGCATGGAAGACTCATTAGCTTGGTCAACACCAACATTGAAGAAGATATGATAAAGGTCCTCTTCCAGTTCTTTGACCCTCTGCACCACTGCTTTACCTTCCTGGATTATCAACTGGTGCCTACATTGGAAGAATTCTCCCGGCTTTTGAAGATCCCTATCCTTAGTCAACTACCCTACAACGGTACGGAAAAGGAACCCAAACTTGAAGAGATTGCTAAAGCATTATGCCTACAACCATCTGACATCAAGGGACATTGGGAAGTTAGAAGTGGTATCAAAGGGTTCTTGGCCAGGTTTCTGTTTGAGAAGGCCCAAGAATGTTGGAATTCCCTCGACCTACAAGCCTTTGAAGAAGTTGTGGCTCTCCTTGTCTATGGGTTGGTTTTGTTCCCGAATCTAGATCAGCTTATAGATATCCATGCCGTCAAGATCTTCATGTCCAGGAATCCTATACCTACATTGCTTGGGGACATCCTTCACTCATGTTACACTCGAACCATGAGAAAAAGAGGTGTTCTCATGTGCTGCACTCCTCTCCTGGGAAGGTGGTTTATTTCGCACCTTCCACAATCAGTTTTGAAGAACGAGCGGGGTTTGAGATGGTCACAATGATTGATGACTCTTACGCATGCAGATATACATTGGTGCCCTCGGTCCAGAGAGGATGTCACTATCATTGATCGTTGCGGGGAGTTTCCTAATGTTCCTTTACTTGGAATCAGAGGAGGTATTACTTACAACCCCTGTCTGGCCTGGAGACAGTTTGGATATGCTCGGAGGGATGGCCCTCATGATATGTTAATTCCTGACATAGTTTTTGACTTCGACAATGATGCACAAGGAATTCGCCAGAGATTTATCAGAGCTTGGAGGATGCCCAGCAAGGTAGACAGCAAGACACTGGGGCACAGGAACTCCATCCCGTTGGAGCCTTATCTCAAGTGGGTACGAGCCCGCTCCCAGAAGTTAGTGATGCCATATCCTCATGTTCTCCCTGTGATCAAAGAGCCAGTTTTGGAAGGAGAGGTGTCCTACACCATTCAACATCCTGACATGCCCACATCCTGGGAAGAAATGCAGAAGAGCTGGATCCAGCTTAAAGAAGAACGGAATTCTCTTGAGTCCAGTCTACATGCTAGTGAGAAGAAGGTCTTGGAGCTCACCCGCCTACTGCACGAGGAAAAGACTCTCAACACTTACATTGCTCCAAAGAGGATGCGCAGTGTCTTTTGGGATTGATTTACTTTGTAAATGTTTGCCCACGAGGCTTTGATGTACTGAACAATTATTTTCTTAATGATAACGTGTGTTCCTTTTTGTCTACAACAAATTTGAACTTTCGAACCCTTGAATGCATTGTATAAACAACATATCATGCATCATGTGCATAGCAGGTACTCTTTTTTACAGGTGGTTTAATCTTCTTCGCTGTTTATTTCAGCTCGCCATCATGAATCCTGAATCATCTACTGAGCAATCCATCAAGGCCCTCCAGGCTCAGAACGCCCAATTCCAAGAGCTGATCATGAGTTTAGCTCAAGGACAGGAGGAATTGAAGGCTCTGCTGGTCAAGAAGAAGAAGAAGAGAACTGTACTATTCAACACGGGCCGGAGGTTTGGTAACACACTGCAGAATGAGGTTGATCAAGCTGGTTCTTCTGTAGGGAAAGGCAGTCCCCAAGGGGGAAGGGTTCCTAGTCCGGTGGTCTCTGACAACGAGACTGATTTTAATGAGGAGCAGTATCCTCCAGCAGAAGACAAGTACAAGCAGTTAGAGGATCGCCTGAATGCCATGGAAATTCAACAAGTGCCTGGGTTGGATTTCGGAGACTTGGGTTTATCTTCTGGTGTGGTGATCCCACACAAGTTCAAAGCACCATCTTTCGCAAAGTATGACGAGGCGTCCTGCCCTAAGCTACATCTCAGATCTTATGTGCGGAAGATCCAGCCGTACACTGTGGACAAGAACTTATGGATCCATTTCTTCCAGGAGAGTCTTTCAGGGACTCATCTCGAATGGTTCTATCAGCTGGATGGGATCAAGGTTCGTAACTGGGAGAATTGGCTACTGCTTTTTATAAGCAGTATCAGTATAATGCCAACCTCGCTCCTACACGTACCCAACTCCAGGGTATGTCGCTAGGATCGGGAGAAGGTTTTAAAGAGTATGCGCAGAAGTGGAGGGACCTGGCTGGCAGGGTGCAGCCACCATTAACCGACCGTGAACTAGTGGACATGTTCTTGGGGACCTTATTCGGGCCATTCGTCAATCATCTCATTAGTAATTCGTCTGCAGGGTTTACAGACCTCATTCTGACTGGTGAAAGGATCGAAGCTGGGATGAAATCAGGAAAGATTCAGAAAGGTGCATCCTCAAGTGCTGAGAAAAAGCCTTTCAAAAAGGAAGCCAGTGTTGTGTATGGGCCTAGAAGGCAAAACAAACCAGAACGCCACCAAGCTGTCAATGCGGTGGTGATTGCAAAACCTGCTGCCGCTCCTCGACAACCTAACCAACCAAGGGGTGAGAGACCCAAAAGAGAATACACTTGGCTTAGTATGACCTTGTCACAGATCCTGCCGCAACTGCTATCGACCAACTTGGTAACCGTCATAGAGGCTCCAAAGGTGGTGAACACGACCTCTCCGAAGTATAATCTAAATGCCTGCTGTGCTGATCACTCTGATAGCCCGGGGCATTCTACTGATGATTGTTGGGCCCTAAGAAATAAGGTTCAGGACCTTATTGATGCGAAGGAAATACAGTTTGAGGCGCCCGAGAGGCCCAACGTTGTGAATGCTCCTATGCCCCAGCATGGAGTAAATGCTATTGAGGAAGACTTGTATGCAGTTTCTGTGGATGATGTTGCTACCCCTCTATTGACTGTTAAGAGGAACCTGTTTCTAGCCGGTTTATTTCCGGGTTGTAGCAAGGGTTGCCTTCTGTGTGCCGTTTCCCCTGCTGGCTGTCCGTTGCTGAAGTCAGGCGTCCAAAACCTGATGGATAGCAAAGAAATCTTGTTCAAGAAGACCGTTGTTCCTTTTGTTCCTATTGCAGAAGTATCTGTTGTTACTATCTTCAATAATCCTACCAAGGCTCCCCCGAGGAAGCCAGTCTAAATCATGTCTGTTGCACCTATTATCATTACTGTTCCGGGGCCCCTCCCCTATAAATCTGACAAGGCTGTCCCATGGCACTATGGGGCAGATGTGTATGTACTTGGAGTGAAGCAGGAGTTCAACACCAGTATCGGTATCAGTAACATCACCGGTCCCGCTAAAGTTACTCGCAGTTGCAGGCTCTTCTCGCCTGACATTGCGCCACCAGTTATCCGAAGACCTCTTATCATTACGCCTACAAGTGCGCATGTTTCCCCTTCTGATCAAGTTTCTACCCCTGCTGCCGAGTCATCTGATACTCGGGGAAAAGGGATTGCTGATGTGCCTGCCCAGATGGAGGCACCGAAGACTGTCAATGTTGAAGCCTCCCAACAAGAGATGGAGGAAATCCTTAAGATCATCAAGAAGAGCGATTTCAATGTCGTTGAACAGCTGGGGCACACCCCCTCCAAGATCTCCATGCTATCATTGCTGTTGTGCTCAGAGGCCCATGCCAAGGCCCTGATTTCATTTCTGAAGACGGCTCATGTGCCACAAGAGACATCGGCGGACCAATTTACTGACTGTGTGGCCAATATGACCGCTGACAATGGTTTGGGTTTCTCGGATGCTGATCTTACCGCTAAGGGAAAAAACCACAATGATGCCCTGCATGTCTCCATAGAGTGCAGGGGCACTACTCTTGCACACGTGTTGGTGGACACTGGTTCATCTCTGAATGTATTGCCCAAGAAGGCCTTGGACAGGTTGGATTATGAGGGTCTGGAGTTGAAGCCTAGTAACATCGTGGTCCGAGCCTTTGACGGGTCGAAGAGGATGGTTCATGGTGAAGTGGACATTCCAATTCGTGTTGGTTCTCAAGTCTTTGACTCAACGTTCTATGTGATGGACATTCGTCCATCTTATTCCTGTTTGCTGGGTCGAACTTGGATTCACAAGGTTGGGGCTGTGACCTCCACTCTACACCAGAAACTCAAGTACCCTGTCAGAGGGAAGATTGTTACAATGCAGGGGGAGGAAGGATACATGGTTAGTCATCTGAACTCGTTCCGGTATATTGAGATGGACGGGGAGTTTATTGAAACCCCCTTTCAACATTTTGAAGAGGTACCTCCAACATTAGCGTCAGCAGATACGGTAATTGAAGAAGACTTTCCTTTGAAGATGGCTTCCTTGAAGGACGCCCGGGCTGTAATTGAGAAAGGTGAATGTGCTAACTGGGGAAGGCTCCCTAATTTTACTCCTAAAACTGATAAGTTTGGGCTGGGCTTCACTGCAGAGGCTCAGAGGGCTGTACGCAAAGCAAGGATCGGAAGACCTCCCGTGTTCATCACCAACCCGGGAGTGAATGTTATTGAAGGCGATGCGGAGGAATCAGAGTTTGATAGTTGGATCTACCCGACGATCGATGGTGGACTGAATAATTGGACTGCCAAAGACCACATACCTGTTACTTTTGTTACGCAGTAATGAATTCCTTTATTTTTAATTTGTAATGAACAATAAATTGAAACTTTATGGCCCGGTGTCCTACCCGGGGCACCGTTGGCTTCATTTGTGAGGGCTTATTACTTGTCATTTCCATATATCATGAATAAAGACATTGGACGTTTTTTCGCATTTCAAATCTTGTGCTCCCTTTCTTTCTTTCTTCATATATTGCAAAACAGCTATATTTACACACACTCACTCATACAGGTTTCAATCCACTTTGGATCTCACTGGTAACGACTCTGCTACTGCCAGTTATGACTTCGAAAATCCGATCAACTTAGCCGAAGATGAAGGTGAAGATGATTGCGAAGTGCCTGGCGAGCTTGCAAGACTGTTACTCCATGAAGAGAGGGCCATTCAGCCACATGAAGAGCCAGTGGAAACGGTAAATCTGGGTACTGAGACAGACAGAAAGGAAGTTAAGATTGGTGCCAATCTGGAGCTCAGCGTGAAACAACGGTTGATTCAGATGTTGCATGATTATGTTGAAATCTTTGCCTGGTCTTACGAAGACATGCCTGGGTTGGATACCGACATTGTGGTTCATCATTTGCCTACCAAGGAAGAATGCCCCCCGGTTAAGCAAAAGGTCCGCCGTATGCGTCCAGAGATGTCCGAGAAGATCAAAGCTGAGGTTATGAAACAATTTGATATCGGGTTTCTAGCAGTGACTTCTTACCCTCAGTGGGTTGCCAACGTGGTTCCGGTACCGAAGAAAGATGGTAAGGTCAGAATGTGTGTCGATTACAGGGATCTGAACAGGGCAAGCCCCAAGGATGACTTCCCTCTGCCTCACATCAACGTTCTGGTTTACAATACTGCTCAGCATAAGGTGTTCTCCTTCATGGACGGCTTTTCAGGTTATAATCAAATCAAAATGGCTCCCGAAGACATGGAGAATACTACCTTTGTTACTCAGTGGGGCACCTTCTGCTACAAGGTCATGCCATTTGGGTTGAAAAATGCTGGGGCAACCTACCAACGTGCCATGGTTGCTTTATTTCATGACATGATCCATCATGAGATTGAAGTGTATGTCGATGATATGATTGCAAGGTCTCAAACTGAGGAGGAACACCTTGACCATCTACAGAAACTGTTTGACCGCCTGAAGTTATACAAGCTGAGGTTGAACCCAAACAAGTGCACATTTGGGGTAGATCTGGAAAGTTGCTAGGTTTCGTCGTGAGCGACAAAGGTATTCAAGTGGACCCTGCCAAGGTTAAAGCTATACAAGAGATGCCAGTTCCCAAGACAGAGAAAGAAGTCAGAGGCTTTCTAGGACGTTTGAATTACATTGCCCGATTCATCTCGCACCTAACTGCTACCTGTGAACCAATCTTCAAGCTGCTGAAGAAAGATCAGGTAGTACGTTGGAATGATGAATGTCAGGCCGCTTTTGACAGAATCAAAGAATATCTCCAAGAACCACCCATTCTTATGCCACCGGTTGAAGGGATACCTCTAATACTATACTTGACGGTACTTGACAGCTCAATGGGATGTGTGTTGGGGCAGCATGACGAGTCTGGCCGAAAAGAGCACGCCATTTATTACCTTAGCAAAAAGTTTACCGACTGTGAGACCCGATACTCACTGCTCGAGAAAAATTTATGCGCTTTGGTATGGGTTGCTCTCCGGCTGAGACAATATATGCTGACTCACACTACTCTGTTGATTTCAAAGATGGATCCAATAAAGTACATATTCGAAAAGCCTGCTCTGTCCGGAAGAATAGCAAGATGGCAGATGATCTTGACAGAATACGACATCCAGTACACGACTCAGAAAGCCATCAAAGGAAGTGTATTGGCAGACCACTTGGCACACCAGGCAGTAGACGACTACCAATCAATGAACTTCGAGTTTCTGGACGAGAGCATCATGATAGTGACTGATTGTGAAGTACCTGGACCGGATGAAGGACCTGAGGAAGGATCCCGATGGTCTATGCACTTTGACGGAGCTTCCAACGCTTTGGGTAATGGAATCGGTGCCGTGATCATATCCCCTCAAGGCACTCATACTCCACTCACTGCCCGACTATGTTTCAACTGCACCAACAACATGGCGGAGTATGAGGCGTGCATCATGGGTCAAGCTGCAATTGACTTAAGGATCAAGTTTCTGAGTGTCTTCGGAGATTCCGCTCTCGTGATCAATCAGATCAAAGGCGAGTGGGATACGAAACACCTAAACCTTATTCCTTACAAAGAGTGTGTGTTGACACTGATCCCCCATTTCAGAGATAACTTTTGAACATTTCCCAAGAGAGGAGAATCAGTTAGCGGACGGCTGGCTACGATGTCTTATATGTTCAAAGTCAAGTGGGACAATGAGGCTCCCCGGATCATCATCTGGAAACTAGATGAACCTGCATATTGTTGTGATCTTGAGGCTGAGATAGTAACTGAAAAACCTTGGTACCATGAGGTGAAGAGATATCTGGAAGCTCAAGAATACCCTGAAGGTGCATCCATCAATGACAAAAAGTTTCTGAGAAGGTTCGCTGCAAAGTTCTTCCTCAGCAACGGCATTCTCTACAAGCGGAACCATGATTCAACTTTACTACGTTGTGTGGATAAAACTGAAGCAGAAAAGATCATGGCAGAACTGCATGAAGGTACCTTCGGAACACATTCCAGTGGACATACCATGGCAAAGAAAATCCTCCGGGCAGGATATTTCTGGTCCACAATGGAAGCCGACTGTCACCAACATTCTCGGACATGTCACAAGTGTCAGGTTTATGCAGATAAGGTGCACGTTCCTCCAGTTCCTCTGAATGTCTTGACAGCACCTTGGCCTTTCGCAATGTGGGGCATTGATATGATCGGCGAGATTAAACCTACGGCATCCAACGGGCATCGCTTCATCCTGGTGGCGATCGATTACTTTACAAAGTGGGTTGAAGCAGCTTCCTATGCTACAGTAACCAAGAACGTCGTGGCACGGTTCATTCGGCATAACCTGATTTGTCGCTACGGTGTCCCTGAGAGGATCATTACGGACAATGGTACCAATCTCAACAACAAGATGATCACTGAGCTCTGCGAGCAGTTCAAGATACAGCACCACAACTCTTCTCCTTACCGGCCGAAGATGAATGGGGCTGTAGAAGCAGCTAATAAGAATATCCAAATGATTGTGCAGAAGATGACAATGACCTACAAAGATTGGCACGAGATGTTACCGTTCGCTCTTCATGGGTATCGTACCTCAGCAAGGACGTCAACCGGGGCAACTCCTTTTTCCTTGGTCTATGGCATGGAGGCAGTCTTGCCGATTGAAGTCCAAATACCCTCTCTCCAGATAATGAAGGATGCAGGCTTGAGCGAAGATGACTGGATCCAAACCCGACTTGATCAGTTAAACCTAATTGACGAAAAGAGACTCACTACTATTTGTCATGGTCAAACGTACCAAAAACGGATGATCAGGGCATTTAACAAGAAAGTCAGACCACAAGAGTATCAAGTTGGGGACCTGGTAATCAAGCGCATCATTCTTCCTCAAAGTGATCCTAGGGGAAAATGGACCCCTACATACGAAGGGCCATTTGTGGTTAAACATGTCTTCTCAGGAGGAGCCATGATTCTAACCACCATGGACGGTGACGACCTTCCTCACCCCGCCAATGCAGACATAGTAAAAAGATACTACGCATGAACAAAAGACCCGCTAGGTTGACATACCTAGGAAAAAATTAGGGCTTCCCGGCGAACCAAAAGGGTTCGGGCAAAATGAGGGATGAAATGAAAAAAATCTGTACACCCGGCAAGTTAAAAACCTAAAAAGGCGGCTTGGGCAAAAATGGGTATCCCGGTGGACTGAAAACCCGAAAGGGCGGTCCAGGCAAAAATTAGGGATAAAGCGTAATACTATGTCTCATTGGATCACCTTGCATCCAGAATCCGGTATCAACATCAAGTTCAGACGGCATCGATCAATCAGCTTCATCTTCAACTGAGCAGCCAAGTGATGAGACGCTCGAGGATATAAAGGCGATAGCAGAGTTGGAACCCAGTGGGATTATTATTTTCACATAGCTGTTTTGTTTTCTTTGTACAAATTGTATGAAGCTCTGTTGTTCGGAGGCGTTCCCTTACTAGGACGTCAGCCTCTTGTACATAAACGCCTATTTACAAGAAAATTCAAAAATCAATACAAATTCACTTTTCAAGACCAATTGCCAATTATTTTTCCTTTTTCTGTTTTTTTTTGCGAAGAACGTCCAATGTTCAATTGTGCTATATGCATTTGATAATAATTGCTAACTCATAAATATTTGCATACGAAACAAAGGATTAATTACAGGTAACATCAGAAACAGGGGCAATAATGAGTTGTCTAAGCAATCTAATTGCTCTGTCCACCAAGGTACCAAGGTAAGTTCGGCTGAAGAATGTAACCCAGATACCTTCACTCCCCGTCGAGTAAGACAAGAATCAGCGATTCTCCCAAGCAGTTGACCTCCCATCAGCACTGAAAAAGGCACGATATCCCCTAGCAAGTCAGCGACACTCTCCCCAAGCAGAGTTAGACTACTGTTAGCCTCAAGGAAGTTGGATTATCCCCCGAAGATCTCAACATTCCCCAACGGAGTATACAGATATTCCCCTACAAGCATCCCCGGCAGTCTTGATCTAAGACTGTTCCCCGGCGGAATACCGAACATCTAGCAGAGCCGTTCCCAATACAATCTCAAAAGTTTCCCCAGGAGAGTCCAATCAATCTCCCCAGCAGGTCTTGAAGCTTATCCCCAGTAGATTCTGGAAGCTTGTCACCCGCAGAGTACGAACGTGCTCCCCCGGCTTTATTCAGAAGGTTATTTCCCCACCAGGATATAACTGGGTTATCCTCAGCCATTTGCCACGGAAAGATCATCCTCGGCGAAGTCTTCCTATCCCCAGCAGGGTTCATCAATTCCCTCAACAAAACATATCAATGTTATCCCCAGCGGAGTTATCATCAACCTCAGTAAAGTACCTCTTTCCCCACAGAGCATTCCCCGCAGAGCAATCTACTCGCCAAGTTTATTCCTCGACGGAGTCATCTCCTCCTACCGGTATTCTTGCAACCATCATCCCCAGCGGCTACAAAAAAACTCTATTCTTCAACATCATCCCAGGATTCAACTTCCCGGCATTCGTCAAGGATTTACTTTCCTAGAAAAAAAAACGCTCATAAACATCACATCTTCATACATTATAGCATGCACATACGCATCATGAACATACAATCTCACTTATTTTGAGAACATCACGCACGTCATACATCATAACATCGCATACAACTAACGTTTTATCTTTTCAGGACAAAGGTCAATACAAAGATAATTACTATCAACTGTCGTGATTCCAGATCCGATTCATGTATCTTGCCAGGGTGTATCTGTTGATGAATAATTCCAGACTCGATTCCTGTATCCTGCCAGGGCACGTCTGAAGAGTTCGAAGATCTGATTCCTGTATCTTTCCAGGGTGTATATGTTGACGACTAATTTGGGACTCAATTCTTGTATCCTGCCAGGGCACGTCTGAAGAGTTTGAAGATCCGATTCCTGTATCTTGCCAGGGTGTATCTGTTGACGACTAATTCCAGACTCGATTCCTGTATCCTGCCAGGGCACGTCTGAAGAGTTTGAAGATCCAATTCTTGTATCTCGCCAGGGTGTATCTGTTGACGACTATATTCCAGACTCGATTCCTGTATCCTGCCAGGGCAATTCTGAAGAGTTTGAAGATCCGATTCCTGTATCTTGCCAGGGTGTATCTGTTGACGACTAATTCCAGACTCGATTCCTGTATCCTGCCAGGGCACGTCTGAAGAGTTTGAAGATACGATTCCTGTATCTTGACAGGGTGTATCTGTTGACGACTAATTCCAGACTCGATTCCTGTATCCCTCCAGGGCACGTCTGAAGAGTTTGAAGATCTGATTCCTGTATCTTGTCAGGGTGTATTTGTTGACGACTAATTCCATACTCGATTCCTGTATCCTGCCAGGGCACGTCTGAAGAGTTTGAAGATCTGATTCCTGTATCTTTCCAGGGTGTATCTGTTGACGACTAATTCCAGACTCGATTCCTGTATCCTACCAGGGCACGTCTGAAGAGTTTGAAGATCCGACTCCTCTATCTTGCTAGGGTGTATCTGTTGACGACTATATTCCAGACTCGATTCCTGTATCCTGCCAAGGCACGTTTGAAGAGTTTGAAGATCTGATTCCTGTATCTTGCCAGGGTGTATCTGTTGACGACTAATTCCAGACTCGATTCCTGTATCCTGCCAGGGCACGTCTGAAGAGTTTGAAGATCTGATTCCTGTATCTTGCCAGGGTGTATCTGTTGACGAATAATTCCAGACTCGATTCTTGTATCCTGCTAGGGCACGTCTGAAGAGTTCGAAGATCCGATTCCTTTATCTTGCCAGGGTGTATCTGTTGACGACTAATTCCAGACTCGATTCCTGTATCCTGCCAGGGCACGTCTGAAGAGTTCGAAGATCCGATTCCTGTATCTTGCCAGGGTGTATCTGTTGACGACTAATTCCAGACTCGATTCCTGTATCCTGCCAGGGCACGTCTGAAGAGTTTGAAGATACGATTCCTGTATCTCGCCAGGGTGTATCTGTTGACGACTAATTCCAGACTCGATTCCTGTATCCTGCCAGGGCACGTCTGAAGGGTTTAAAGATCCGATTCATGTATCTTGCCAGGGTGTATCTGTTGACGACTAATTCCAGATTCGATTCCTGTATCCTGCCAGGGCACATCTGAAGAGTTCGAAGATCCGATTCCTGTATCTTGCCAGGGTGTATCTGTTGACGACTAATTCCAGACTCGATTCTTGTATCCTGCCAGGGCACGTCTGAAGAGTTTAAAGATCCGATTCCTGTATCTTGCCAAGGTGTATTTGTTGACGACTAATTCTAGACTCGATTCCTGTATCCTGCCAGGGCACGTCTGAAGAGTTTGAAGATCCGATTCCTGTATCTTGCCAGGGTGTATCTGTTGACGACTAATCCCAAAATCGATTCCTGTATCCTGCCAGGGCACGTCTGAAGAGTTTGAAGATCCGATTCCTGTATCTTGCCAGGGTGTATCTGTTGACGACTAATTCCAGACTCGATTCCTGTATCCTACCAGGGCACGTCTGAAGAGTTTGAAGATCTGATTCCTGTATCTTGCCAGGGTGTATCTGTTGACGACTATATTCCAGACTCGATTCCTGTATCCTGCCAGGGCACGTCTGAAGAATTTGAAGATCTGATTACTGTATCTTGCCAGGGTGTATTTGTTGACGACTAATTCCAAACTCGATTCCTGTATCCTGCCAGGGCACGTCTGAAGAGTTTGAAGATCTGATTCCTGTATCTTGCCATGGTGTATCTGTTGACGACTAATTCCAGACTCGATTCCTGTATCCTGCCAGGGCACGTCTGAAGATTTCGAAGATCTGATTCTTGTATCTTGCCAGGGTGTATCTGTTGACGACTAATTCCAGACTCGATTCCTGTATCCTGCCAGGGCACGTCTGAAGAGTTCGAAGATCCGATTCCTGTATCTTGCCAGGGTGTATCTATTGACGACTAATTCCAAACTCGATTCCTGTATCCTGCCAGGGCACGTCTGAAGAGTTTGAAGATCCGATTCCTGTATCTCGCCAGGGTGTATCTGTTGACGACTAATTCCAGACTCGATTCCTGTATCCTGCCAGGGCACGTCTGAAGGGTTTGAAGATCCGATTCCTGTATCTTACCAGGGTGTATCTGTTGACGACTAATTCCAGACTCGATTCCTATATCCTGCCAGGGCACGTCTGAAGAGTTTGAAGATCCGATTCCTGTATCTTGCCAGGGTGTATCTGTTGACGACTAATTCCAGACTCGATTCCTGTATCCTTCCAGGGCACGTCTGAAGAGTTTGAAGATCTGATTCCTATATCTTCCTAGGGTGTATCTGTTGACGACTAATTCCAGACTCGATTCCTATATCCTGCCACGGCACGTCTGAAGAGTTTGAAGATCCGATTCCTGTATCTTTCCAGGGTGTATCTGTTGACGACTAATTCAAGATTCGATTCCTGTATCTTGCCAGGGCACATCTACATAAAGAGTTTGAAGATTAATCCCGGTAACAAGCCAGGTAATTATTTTTCTTTCTCAGGTACGCAAGTTCTCGGTAAGGAATCTCTTACGCGATCGACAACCTCCCGATGGCATCTATAAGCCCATCCCCGCAACTACCATTACACTTCCAAATGGCGTCTATAAGCCCATTCCCGACAAAGTTCTGTCACATGGCATCTATAAGCCCATTCTCCTATCCATAATCTCTCCAAATGGCATCTGTAAGCCCATTCCCACAGTTGTACCCCAAAATCTGCCCTCCCATTTTCTTCAAGATTTGCTAAGAGCATGCTTCAAAATCTCCTAAAGGTTGCACAGTCCAATGGCCTCCTAACAGTCAAAAATTAGGGTTTTGGTTCTGGCAAAGAAGTTGAAATTTCCAAGGGTCCAAACAAATCCCACATGCCTATAAACATGGTCAAGCATCCATATGCCAAGTTTCAAGACTCACAGCACAAAATTGCGCAGTCAAAAACCCTAATTGCTCAACAGTCAACTGTAGGGGCAAAATGGTCATTTGGCAGTCAAAAGTCAAAATTTTTGGTCAACATCTTATTTTGAAGCCACAAACATCATTTGATCAATTCTTGATCATGATTCTCAAAGCATGGCTCAAAAAGTCTCAAGATGCAAAAGTTTCTATATTTGGACAGTTGAAAAAGTCAACTGCAAATTGACCAAGGCATAACTTCCACATGGTTTATCAGAAAAATTCCATCCAAAGCTCATTTTTAAGAGAATGACATTTCCTACAACTCATCTTCACACTTCAAGTCCAAGAAATGCTCTCACAAAAAGTTATTAATCTCAACATTATAGGTCATTTTTAAAAGTCAACAAAAAGGCACTTTAAGTCAAAGACCATAACTTGAGATTGGTAAATCAAAATGACATGGGACCAAAGGCATTGGTTAGAGGACTTCAATACCTTTCCAAAACGTCCAAGAACATGATCAAAGCTTAAAATTGAGCAAGATATGCCTTGTGGAAGTTGGGAAATTTTTGGGAATTTTGAAAAGTCAACTTTGCTTCAAATGCCTCAAAATTGCTAATGGGCCTCAATTTCTTCCATGAATCATTACCCAAAGGCTATGCACGACCCATTGACCCAAAAGGGAGTTCTTTTCTTATTTTTAATTAATTAATTGAGTTTTTAATCCTATTAATTCATTTAATTAAAATTAAATATAAGAAAAATACTAAAACATGTTTTCCAAATCTTTTTATGCAGCATATTCACTCTTTATGACCTAAATATTTTCGTGCACATGCTCAAGAGACCAAATCTTCCAAAATAGGCAAGTTCCATGGCAAGAAAAGATTGAAAAAGATGCTTGAAAATCACAAATTCAAAAGCATTGAATACAGGGATTTTGGGCCAGTTTTTCTAACCTAAATCATTCCTCATACATATACAAGCAAACCCTAATGCTAAAGAACAAGAATGCTGCACTGAAACCTCAAAACGAAACTTGCATTTTTGACAAAAAAACTCAAAACTGAAAACATAGTTGCCGTGCGTTTCAAGGCCTAAGAAGCATTCCAATAGCTTGCTTACACATCCAGGAAGGGATTGCAATCAAGAACATAGACCCTGACCTCAAGAATTGGTATAACCGAATCATCCTGTTCATAACATTTTGCATATTCGTGTTTGTATTTTCAGGCCATATCAATGCATTTTAATGTTTGATTTGTACTAACGTGATCATTCCAAAGCTAATGGTACCATTCAATTGAAGAATGGCTGCCTGTACAAGAATACACCATTGATGCTTGCTAGGGTTTCAGAAACCTCAAAAGAGGGGTTTATGTATCTGGAAAAATTAGGCCATGAGACCTAGACCAATGCACTCGTGACATTCCAACGAATCCAAATCACTCATCGCTCCCTTTTTATATTCGCGTATGGCCTAATCGCTATTTTTCAGGTTTAGGGTTAGTGGGGGTTTAAAACCCCAGCTATCTGTTTTATAAATGCAGGCAAAACGAAGAAGAAAGGAGACGTGGCTCATGGGGACTGGCGCATTTGAATTTTGGCGCGTTGGATACCACTCAGCACTGCTTTGCATTATATTATTTGCTTGCCAGTTTCCATACAACGTGCGCGCATGGATCAGACGGTTGGACGTACATGGGGTAAACGCTAGGACCTGGGTTCGATTCACAGGTCCCCTTGCATATTTCATAATTTTTTCTCTAACCTGTTCCTATGCAGCGTGCCCTTCAGTGATCCATCATACACCCAACGCTTGTGCTTGCCATGTGTCTCTAATGATCAATCTGAAGGCCATGATATAAATTCCAAGGTACACCCTCAGTCAACCACACGCGCACAAGCATTGGAAAGTCAAAAAGGGCCAGATTTCTTGGGCCAAACTACTTCAATAAGCCTCCAAATTGGGCAGTCACCCCCCAATGTTTGTATATCTTTTAATCTCTTTTCTTTTCTTTCCTATTTTTTAATTCTTTTGATCATTTTTTTATTTAATTTACTTCAAATAATTTTCTTTTCATAATAAAATCAGAAAATCATAAAACAAAAAATATGTTTTATTAATATTAATTTCTATTAATTTTGTAAATAAATTTTCTTAATCAATTTAGTTTAATTTTAGGTTTAACTTTAATGTTTTTTTTCTTAAACAATTAAAATACATAAAAATTAGGGTTTTTAGCATTTTACTCTTTTTCTCAATAATTAAATTTTTCTTCTTATTATTATTAATCATTAACTAATTTTTATAAATAAATATGTCATTTAATTAATTAGGGTAAATTAGGTTAAAACTTAAACATTTTTTTCTTTAATAATTAAAAATAATTTAGACTTAGGGTTTTATTTAACTTTTAATTCCATTTAATTTTCTTTATTTTCATAAATACCAAAAAACACAAAAAAACAAGTTCTTTTCTTTATTTAATCGTTATTTAATTTATAATTTCAATTCAATTTCCTTAAAGGGTCCAACGCCCTCGCATTTTCGATTCCAATGTCCTTTCGCGCGTTTGTCTTTATTTTTCATTTTAAATATTATGTAATTGCCCCAAAGCTTTGTAATAGTAATTAGGACATTTACTTTCCGCATTTTATTTCAAATCGGGTCTTTGTTTAATTTGGCGATGTATAGACCCGCGCCTTGTAATAGCGTAGGACCTTTATTTTTCCGCACTTTAATTTCCGCACCTTTAAACTGTTAATCACATGAAAGAATGTATGCTCAAATAAAAAACAATGCGTAGCTCACCCAATGCATGACAAGACAAATAATAACTGAAAATGACACACAATTCACACACCACTCTTAGGGTACGCCTCACTGTTGCCTTGCCCCTCGAAACGTGGTCGTCGAGTATAGGACGTTTTAGTAAGTCCTCATGTCCATGAACATGGCATGGGGGTAGCTTCTAAGGTGTCCTACTATTGCTCTGGTGACCACACTGTCCCTAATCCTCGAATTGACCCGAACACCTCCAACGGCGGTGCTACCTACCTCTCAATGGTGGGATGGCACTACCTCAAGGACATTTACATAGAATAATTCCTTAGGGTAGGTAGATGACTCGTAGATACTTGCTCTAATTCAAAACAAATCAAAAAAACTTCTTTTCACACCGACACTTTGCAAAAAGCTTTCAAGACAACTTTTCAAACACTCTTGAGGACTGATACAAGAGTCGATCTGAAACTTTAAATGAAACTTTTTCAAACTCACTCACACTTTGAAAAGCAAACAAACATTTTGAAAACACAAATGAGCAAGTATCTAAGAGCCCATGGATAACCATGGATAGAAAGGGTGCTAACACCTTCCCTTTCTATAAATCTACCTCCCGAACCGAGAACATATCTCAATAAGGAATTTTTCTATGCTTTTGTCCTTTCCATATTGGAGAAAATAAAAGACGGTGGCGACTCTTGCTTCCGCGACATTTCGCGAACCAGCGTTAAATAGTCAGTTCCAGATCCACCGATCACAGAACTGGCGACTCTGCTGGGGATATTTTTAAAGTGAGGTGTACCTTAGGATAGTTCATAACTGTGTTTTCAATTGTTTTGACTTGTTTGCTTTAAATTCTGGGTTGCATCGGAGTTACATAGATCCTAACCCGGATCTGGGGATACCCTGTTTAGGTAGCATAAGCTGTGAGGGACCTGTCCGGCGTAGACCGACATGGGTGAAGCAGTGGCTACGTTGGTGTGGCACCTTGGTCTGTACCGATATCCCTTGTGTTGCAACGAGGAGAATATGGGTCTTCTGAGGAGTCATTAAGCACCAACCGACCTTAGAACCTTAAATGACCCAACTTGGCCAATAGAACAGTAGCAGTATGCTACGCCCATTGAGGCTAAATTCTCGTGATTGTTCTGGCTGCAAGAAAAGATTGCTGGAGTTATGACCGATTGAGGGTAGTCAATGATATTGGGATCCTCTAAGAACCCGGTTACCTTTGATAGGACAGGTATGAACCAACAAACTGAAAGAGGGTAATACCTAGACCTCATGCTGGCCTAAACTCTAAGGTCTTGTCTTGTGTGACTTGTGTGCCTTATCATGTTTGCCTTTGTAAATATTTGTGGTGTGCTTTATCATAACATCATGCCATCATGAGCATTGCATGCATCCTACATAAGGACTGACCATTTCAAAGACAAGAGGGTTTCACCTTTGCTCTGTTTTGTAGGACATCATGATGCCTATACGAAGGAATACTATCCGGTTCAACTTTGTTCACCCACCTGAGTTACTTGAAGAATTGGTTAGCAGAATTCCAAACACCACATCCTTCATCCAGAGGCATGGTTCTCTTCTCAGTTTAGTCACTGCAAAGCGGGATCAACAGTTGATGAGTGTCCTGACCCAGTTCTATGACCCTCTGTACCAGTGCTTCACCTTTCAAGACTTCCAGCTGGTCCCTACCCTGGAAGAGTTCTCTGATTTGCTTGGTATCCCTATCTTGGATCAGACTCCTTACATTGGTTGGGAAAAGACCCTCAGGCTTGAGGAGGTTGCTGCAGCTCTTCCCTTGACCCATCAAGAAGTAATGGACAACTGGGTGACTAGAAGCGAAGTTAAGGGTTTCTTGGCCAAGTTTCTAGTTGGTAAGGCTAACAGTTTCTGGAATGACTTGGACTTTAGGGCATATGAAGACATCCTGGCTCTCTTAATTTATGGTCTAGTCTTGTTCCCTAATCCTGATAACTTCATTAACGTCACTGCCATAAGGATCTTCATGTCTCGGAATCCGGTACCCACTCTCTTGGGTGATATCCTGCAACAACTTCATGCTCGTACTGCCCGAAGACGAGGAACTCTGTGGTGTTGTATCCCTTTGTTGGTGAGGTGGTTTATTTCGCACCTCCCTAAGTTCGTGCTGAAGAACCAAGAAGGAAGAGGTTGGGCTCATAGGTTAATGTCTCTCACTGATAAGGACATCATTTGGACTTTCAGAGGTTTGGATGAGATAGCTGTTATTGATCGTTGCGGAGAATACCCTAATGTTCCTTTGATTGGTACTCAAGGAGGAATCTCTTACAATCCATGTCTAGCGCTCCGTCAGTTTGGAAGGGCAAGAAGAGCAGGGCCTCATGAGATGTTGGTTCCTCACATCAGTTTTGAGTTTCAGGTGGATAGTGACGAGCTGCGTCGTAGGTTCATCAAAGCTTGGGACAGAGTTCATAAAGTTGACCCTCAAGAGTTGGGGACAAAGACTTCTCTACCTATGGAAGCCTACTACAAATGGGTTCGCATCCGTTCTCAGAAGTTAGGTATGCCATACGAAGCTTCAGACCCGTCATTCTTGAGTATCCTGACAAAGATGGGGCTCCTCCAACTGTCCTCCCTCCTCAGATACCTATTGATTATGAGACATTAAAGAGGTCTTGGTCGCAACTGTGAGAAGAACGGGATTCTTATCGGGAAAAGTTCAACGAGCAGGAATTGAAGACCCAGAAGCTGCCAAAGCAGTTGGAGAATGAGCGAGCTCTGAATGACTACATCCGTACTGAGAAGAGGAGACCCTGGGATCAATGATGAGCTTTGGATGTTCTTTTACAGTTTTATTTCCCTTTTCAGTATTTCCATTTTATGTAACGCCTGAGGGCAATCTGTTGAACAATTTAAATTTCAAAGTTGAATCTAATGAAGTGTGTTCCTTTTTGTTTACAAAGTTGATTCCCGATTGTCTTTGAAAACATACATCATACGCATTCCATTCATCATGTGCATAGCAGGTACTCTTCTTTTCAGGTTGCTTACTGTTCTTCGCTGTTTATTTCAGCATCATGAACCCTGAATCATCAACCGAGATGTCTATCAAGGCCATTCAGGCACAGAATGCACAATTTCAGGAGTTGATCATGGGTTTGGCTCAAGGTCAAGAGGAGCTGAAGGCTTTGCTCCTGAAGAAGGATAAGAAGAAGAATAGAACTGTTCTTTTCAACTCGGGCCGGAGGTTTGGTAACACTCTGCAGAATGAGGAAGATGGTTCTTCTGTAGGCAAAGACAGTCCCCAAGGGGGAAGGGCTCCAAGTCCGGTAGTCTCTGACAACGAGATTGATTTTAATGAGGAACAGTATCCTCTAGCTGAAGACCGGTACAAGCAGTTGGAAGACCGTCTGAACGCCATGGAGATCCAACAAGTGCCTGGTTTGGATTTCGGAGACTTGGGTTTATCTACTGGTGTGATCATCCCTCACAAGTTTAAGGCACCATCTTTCACCAAGTATGACGGGGCATCTTGCCCTAAGCTACACCTCAGATCCTATGTGCGGAAGATTCAGCCGTATACAGTGGACAATAACTTGTGGATCCACTTCTTCCAGGAGAGTCTTTCAGGGACTCATCTCGAATGGTTCTATCAGCTGGATGGGACCAAGGTTCGTAACTGGGAGGAGTTGGCTACTGCTTTTTACAAGCAGTATCAATATAATGCCGACCTTGCTCCTACACGTACCCAACTCCAGGGTATGTCGCTAGGATCAGGCGAAGGTTTTAAAGAGTATGCACAGAAGTGGAGGGACCTGGCTGGCAGGGTGCAGCCACCATTAACTGACCGTGAGCTGGTAGATATGTTCTTGGGGACCCTTTCCGAGCCATTTTTCAATCATCTTATCGGTAATTCGTCTGCAGGGTTTACTGACCTCATTCTGACTGGGGAAAGGATAGAAGCTGGCATGAAGTCAGGGAAGATTCAGAAAGGTGCGTCTTCGAGTTCTGAGAAGAAACCTTTTAAGAAGGAGGCCAGTGCTGTGTATGGGCCTAGGAGGCAAGACAAACCAGAGCGCCGCCAATCTGTCAACGTGGTGGTGATTGCCAAACCTGTTGCCGCTCCTCGGCAAACCAATCAACAAAGGGCTGAAAGACCCATAAGAGAGTTTACCCGGCTGAGTATGACCTTGTCACAAATCTTGCCGCAGCTGCTATCGACCAACTTGGTGACTGTCATAGAGGCCCCGAAGGTTATGAATACTGCCTCTCCTAAGTATAATCCAAATGCCCGTTGTGCTTATCACTCTGATAGCCCGGGGAATTCTACTGATGACTGCTGGGCCTTGAGGAATAAGGTGCAAGACCTTATTGATGCGAAGGAGATACAATTTGAGGCGCCTGAGAGGCCAAATGTGGTGACTGCTCCTATGCCCCAGCATGGAGTAAATGCTGTTGATGAAGATGTGTATGCCGTTTCTGTGAATGATGTAGCTACTCCTCTGTTGACTGTTAAGAGGAACCTACTGCTGGCCGGTTTATTTCCGGGTTGTAGCGAAGGTTGCCTTTTGTGTGCTGTTTCCCTTACTGGTTGTCCGTTGCTGAAGTTAGGCATCCAAAGCCCGATGGATAGCAAGGAAATTCTGTTCAAGAAGACTGCTGTTCCTTTTGTTCCTGTGGAAGAAATATCCATCGTTAAAATTTTCAACAATCCAATCAAGGCTCCCCCGAGGAAGCCAGTTAAAATCATGACTATCGCACCCATTGTTATTACTGTTCCGGGGCCCCTCCCCTATGAATCTGATAAGGCTGTCCCATGGCACTATGGGGCAGATGTATATGTACATGGTATAAAGCAAGAATTCAACACTGGTACCAGCATCAGCAATATCACTGGCCCAGCAAAAGTAACCCGCAGTGGCAGGCTCTTCTCGCCTGACATTGCGCCACCAACTATTCGAAGACCTCTCATAATAACACCTGCAAGTGCGCCCGTTTCCACTTCTGATCAAGTTGCTTCCCCTGCTGCCAAGTCATCTAATACTCGGGGCAAAGGGATTGAAGATGAGCCTGCCCGGATGGAGTCATCAAAATCTGTGAATGTTGAAGCCTCCCAGCAAGAGATGGAGGAAATTCTTAAGATAATCAAGAAGAGCGACTTCAATGTCGTTGAACAGCTGGGGCATACCCCCTCCAAAATCTCTATGCTCTCCTTGCTGCTGTGCTCAGAGGCCCATGCTAAGGCCCTGATTTCATTTCTAAAGACGGCCCATGTGCCACAAGAGACCTCTGCAGACCAGTTTACTGATTGCGTAGCCAATTTGACAGTTGACAATGGTTTGGGTTTCTCGGATGCTGACCTTACTGCCAAGGGAAAGAACCACAATGATGCCCTGCATGTCTCTATTGAATGCAGAGGCACTACTCTTGCGCACGTGTTGGTGGACACCGGTTCTTCCCTGAATGTGCTACCCAAAAAGGCCTTAGACCGGTTGGACTGTGAGGGCCTGGAGTTGAAACCTAGCAACATCATTGTTCGAGCCTTTGACGGATCGAAGAGGATGGTTCATGGAGAGGTAGACATTCCTATTCGTGTGGGTTCTCAAGTATTCGACTCAACTTTCTATGTGATGGATATCCGTCCATCTTATTCCTGTTTACTGGGTCGACCTTGGATTCACAAAGCTGGGGCAGTAACCTCTACCCTACACCAGAAGCTCAAGTACCCTGTCAGAGGGAAGATCGTCACTGTGCAGGGGGAGGAGGAATATATGGTTAGTCATTTGAATTCCTTCTGGTATATCGAGATGGACGGGGAGTTTATTGAAACCCCCTTTCAGAATTTTGAAGAAGTACCTCCAACATTGGCAGCAGCAGAAACAGTGGTTGAAGAGGACTTTCCCTTGAAGATGGCTTCCTTGAAAGACGCCCGGACCATAATCGAGAAAGGTGAATGTGCTAACTGTGGCAGGCTCCCTGATTTCACTCTTAAAACTGACAAGTTTGGACTGGGTTTTACTGCAGAGGCTCAGAGGGCTGTGTGCAAAGCTAAAACCGGAAGACCTCCTGTGCTCATCACTAATCCAGGAGTGAATGATGTTGGGGATGAAGACGAAGTGGAAGAATCGGAGTTCGATAGCTGGATCTACCCGACAACTGACGGTGGATTGAACAATTGGACCGCCAAAGATCATACACCTGTTACTTTTGTTACGCAGTAATGAATTCCTTTGTTTTTGTTATTTGTAATAAACAATGAATTGAAACTCTATGGCCTAGTGTCTTACCCAGGGCACCGTGGTTTCATTTGTGAGGGCATATTAATTGTCATTTCATATATCATGAATAAAGACCTTGGACGTTTTTTTCGCACTTCAAATCTTATGCTCTTTTTCTTTCTTTCCTTTCTTTATATATTGCAAAACAGGTGTATTTACACACACTCACCCATACAGGTTTCAATCCACTCTGGATCTCACTGGTAACGACTCTGCTACTGCCAGTTATGACTTCGAAAATCCGATCAACTTAGCCGAAGACGAAGGTGAAGATGATTGCGAAGTGCCTGGAGAGCTTGCAAGACTGTTACTCCAGGAAGAGAGGGCAATTCAACCACATGAAGAGTCGGTGGAAACGATAAATCCGGGTACTGAGACGGACAGAAAGGAGGTTAAGATTGGTGCCAATCTGGAGCTCAGCGTGAAGCAACGGTTGACTCAGATGCTACATGATTATGCGGAGATCTTTGCCTGGTCCTACGAAGACATGCCTGGGTTGGATACCGACATTGTGGTCCATCATTTACCTACCAAGGAAGACTGCCCTCCGGTTAAGCAAAAGGTCCGCCGTATGCGTCCAGAAATGTCTGAAAAGATCAAGGCTGAGGTTATGAAACAGTTTGATGCCGGTTTTCTTGCAGTGACTTCTTACCCTCAGTGGGTTGCTAATGTGGTGCCAGTACCGAAGAAGGATGGTAAGGTCAGAATGTGTGTCGATTACAGGGATCTGAACAGGGCCAGCCCCAAAGATGACTTTCCCCTACCTCATATTGACGTCCTGGTTGACAATACTGCTCAGCACAAGGTGTTCTCCTTCATGGATGGTTTTTTAGGGTATAATCAGATCAAGATGGCTCCTGAAGACATGGAGAAAACTACCTTTGTCACTCAGTGGGGCACCTTCTGCTATAAGGTCATGCCATTCGGGTTGAAAAATGCTGGGGCAACCTACCAACATGCCATGGTTGCTTTATTTCATGACATGATCCATCATGAGATAGAAGTGTATTTCGACGACATGATTGCAAGGTCCCAAACTGAGGAGGAACACCTTGACCATCTACAGAAGTTGTTTGACCGTCTGAAACTGTACAAGCTGAGGTTGAACCCGAACAAGTGCACCTTCGGGGTAAGATCTGGAAAGTTGCTAGGCTTCGTCGTAAGTGATAAGGGTATCCAAGTGGACCCTGCCAAGGTTAAAGCCATTCAAGAGATGCCAGTTCCTAAGACAGAGAAAGAGGTCAGAGGTTTTTTAGGACGCCTGAATTACATTGCTCGATTCATCTCGCACCTAACCGCTACCTGTGAACCAATCTTCAAGCTGCTGAAGAAAGATCAGGTAGTACGTTGGAATGATGAATGTCAGACCGCTTTTGACAGAATCAAAGAGTATCTCCAAGAACCACCCATTCTTATGCCACCGGTTGAAGGGAGACCTCTGATACTATACCTGACAGTACTTGACAACTCAATGGGGTGTGTGCTGGGGCAGCATGACGAGTCTGGCCAAAAAGAGCACGCCATTTATTACCTTAGCAAAAAGTTTACCGACTGTGAGACCCGATACTCACTGCTCGAGAAAACTTGTTGCGCTTTGGTATGGGCTGCTCGCCGGCTGAGACAGTATATGCTGACTCACACTACCTTGTTGATCTCAAAGATGGATCCAATAAAGTACATATTTGAAAATCCTGCTCTGTCTGGGAGAATAGCAAGATGGCAAATGATCTTGACGGAATACGACATCCAGTACACGACCCAGAAAGCTATCAAGGGGAGTGTATTGGCAGAACACTTGGCACATCAAGCAGTAGACGACTATCAGTCAATGAACTTCGAGTTTCCAGACGAGAGTATCATGATAGTGACTGATTATGAAGTACTTGGACCGGATGAAGGACCTGAGGAAGGATCCCGATGGTCTATGCACTTTGACGGAGCCTCCAACGCTTTGGGTAACGGTATCGGCGCTGTGATCATATCCCCTCAAGGCACTCATACTCCACTTACTACCCGGCTATGTTTCAACTGCACCAACAACATGGCAGAGTATGAGGCATGCATCATGGGTCTTCAAGCTGCGATTGACTTAAGGATCAAGTTTCTGAGTGTCTTTGGAGATTCCGCTCTCGTGATCAATCAGATCAAAGGCGAGTGGGATACGAAACATCCGAATCTTATTCCTTACAAAGAATGTGTGTTGACCTTGATCCCCCACTTCACAGAGATAACTTTTGAACACTTTCCGAGAGAGGAGAATTAGCTGGCGGACGCGTTAGCTACGATGTCTTCCATGTTCAAAGTCAAATGGGACAATGTGGCTCCCTGGGTCATCATCTGGAAACTGGACGAACGGGCATACTGTTGTGATCTTGAGGCAGAGTTTGTGACTGAAAAACCCTGGTACCATGAGGTGAAGAGATACTTGGAAGCTCAAGAGTATCCTGAAGGTGCATCTGTAAATGATAAGAAGTTTCTGAGAAGGTTCGCAGCAAAGTTCTTCCTCAGCAACGGCATCCTGTACAATCGAAACCATGATTCAACCTTATTGCGTTGTGTGGATAAGACTGAAGCAGAAAGGATCATGGCAGAGCTACATGAAGGTACCTTCGGAACACATTCCAGTGGACACATTATGGCAAAGAAAATCCTTCGGGCAGGGTATTTCTGGTCCACAATGGAAGCCGACTGTTACCAACATTCTCGGACGTGTCATAAATGCCAGATTTACGCAGACAAGGTGCACATTCCTCCTGTCCCTCTGAATGTCCTGACTGCACCTTGGCCTTTTGCAATGTGGGGCATAGATATGATCGGTGAGATTAAACCTACGGCATCCAATGGGAATCGCTTCATCCTGGTAGCGATTGATTACTTTACGAAGTGGGTTGAAGCAGCTTCGTACGCCACAGTAACCAAGAATGTTGTGGCACGGTTCATTCGGCACAATCTGATCTGTCGATACGGCGTCCCAGAAAGGATCATTACAGACAACAGTACCAATCTCAATAACAAGATGATCACTGAGCTCTGCGAGCAATTTAAGATACAGCACCACAACTTTTCTCCTTACCGGCCGAAGATGAATGGGGCTGTAGAAGCAGCTAATAAGAATATCAAGAAAATTGTGCAGAAGATGACAGTGACTTATAAAGATTGGCACGAGATGTTACTGTTTGCTCTACATGGGTACCGTACCTCAGCAAGGACGTCAACCGGGGCAACTCCTTTCTCCTTGGTCTACGGCATGGAGGCAGTCTTACAAATTGAAGTGCAAATACCCTCTCTCCGGATAATGAAGGATGCAGATCTGAGTGAAGATGATTGGATCCAGACACGACTTGATCATCTAAACCTAATTGACGAGAAGAGACTCACTGCTATTTGTCATGGTCAGACGTACCAAAAACGGATGATCAGGGCATTTAACAAGAAGGTCAGACCACAAGAATATCAAGTTGGGGATCAGGTAATCAAACGTATCATCCTTCCTCAGAGTGATCCAAGGGGAAAATGGACCCCCACATACGAAGGGCCATTTGTGGTTAAACATGTGTTCTCAGGAGGAGCCATGATTCTAACCACCATCGATGGTGACGACCTTCCTCACCCCGCCAATGCAGACATAGTAAAAAGATACTACGCATGATAAAAGACCCGCTAGGTTGACATACCTAGGCAAAATTTAGGTCTTCCCGGCGAACCAAAAGGGTTCGGGCAAAATGAGGGATGAAATAAAAAAATTTGTACACCCGGCAAGTCGAAAACCTGAAAAGGCGGCTTGGGCAAAAATGGGTATCCCGGTGGACTGAAAACCCGAAAGGGCGGTCCAGGCAAAAGTTAGGGATGAAGCGTAATACTATGTCTCATTGGATCACCTTGCATTCGGAGTCCGGTATCAACATCAAGATCAGACATCATCAATCAATCAGCTTCATTTTCAACTAGGTCATCAAGTGATGAGACGCTCAAAGATATAAAGGCGATAGCAGAGTTGGAACCCAGTGGGATTATTCTTTTCACACAGTTGTTTTACTTTCCTTTGTACAAATTTGTGTAAACTCTTTTATTCGGCGGCGTTCTCCTACCAGGACGTCAGCCTCTTGTACATAAACGCCTATTTACAGGCAAATTCAAAAATCAATATAAATTCATTTTTCAGATCAATTGCCAATTGTTTTTCCTTTTTCTATTTTGTTTTGCGAAGAACGTCCAAGGTTCAATTTGTGATATATGCATTTGACAATAATTGCTAACTCATAAATATTTGCATACGAAATAAAGGATTAATTACAGGTAACATTAGAAACAGGGGCAATAATGAGTTATCTAAACGGTCTAATGGTTCTGTCCATCAAGGTACCAAGGTAAGTTCAGCCGAAGAACATAACCAGTATATCTTAATTCCCCAGAGAGTGAGTCAGCAAGTCAATGCACTCTCCCCAAGCAAAGTTATACAATCAGCCTTAAGGAAGTTGGGTATCCCCCACAGATCTCAACATTCCCCAGCACAATATACGAATATTCTTAACAAGCATCCCCGGCAGTCTTGGTCTAAGACTGTTCCCCGGCGGTATACCAGGCATTCAGTGGAGTCACTCCCAGTACATCTCAAAACTTCCCCAGGAGAGTCCAGTATAGTTCAAGATTTCCCCAGGAAAGTTTGAATCCATCTCCCCAGCAGGAAGCTTATCCCCAGTAGATTCTGGAAGCTTGCCACCCGCAGAGCACGAACGCGTCCCCCGGCTTTATTCAAAGGTTATTTCCCTACCAGGATATAACTGGGTTATCCTCAGCTAAAAGCCACGGAAAGATTGTCCTCGGCAAAGTCTTCTTATCCCCAGCGGAGTCTATTAACACTTCCAACATAACCACGGTATCCCCAACGAAGTTACCATCAGCATCCCAGCAAAGTACCCCTCTCCCCACAGAGTATTGTTCCCCAGCAAGGTAGCTAGAGTAATTTTCCCCGCAGAGTAATCTTCAAGTTTATTCCCCAACGGAGTCATCTTCTCCTACCGGTTCATTCTTGCAATCTTCACCCCAAGCGGAAACAACCAAGCACTATTCCTCAACATCAGCCCAGGATGTGACTTCTTGGCACCCGTCAAGGATTTATTTTCCTAAGACGAAAACATACATTCAAAAACATCACATACATCATGATACATACATGAACGCATCATATCTTACAATCTCATTTATGTTGAGAACATCATTTCTTGATCCATATCATGCATTGCATATGACTGACCTTTACCTTTCAGGAAAGATCCAGTTAAGTTCTCAGCTATGTCCAAGACTTTCGTCTGGTTCAGTTAAATCGATTCTAAGATTTTTCTGATTCTTATCCAGTCAAAGATATTCCAAGACTTTCGTCTGGTTCAGTTAAATCGACCCTAAGATTTTTCTGATTCTTATCCAGTCAAAGTTAATCCAAGACCTTGCCTGGTTCAGTTAAATCGACTCCTAAAGATTTTTCTGATGCCGATCCAGTCAAAGGCCTTCTCTGGTTCAGTCAGATCGACCCTAAGATCTCCCTGATTCTTATTCCAGTTGAAGTTATTCCAAGACCTTGCCTGGTTCAGTTAAATCGACTCCTAAAGATTTTTCTGATGCCGATCCAGTCAAAGGCCTTCTCTGGTTCAGTCAGATCGACCCTAAGATCTCCCTGATTCTTATTCCAGTTGAAGTTATTCCAAGACCTTGCCTGGTTCAGTTAAATCGACTCCTAAAGATTTTTCTGATGCCGATCCAGCCAAAGACCTTCTCTGGTTCAGTCAGATCGACCCTAAGATCTCCCTGATTCTTATTCCAGTTGAAGATTCCAAGACCTTGCCTGGCTCAGTTAAATCGACTCCTAAAGATTTTTCTGATGCCGATCCAGTCAAAGGCCTTCTCTGGTTCAGTCAGATCGATGCTAAGATCTCCCTGATTCTTATTCCAGTTGAAGATTCCAAGACCTTGCCTGGTTCAGTTAAATCGACTCCTAAAGATTTTTCTGACGCCGATCCAGTCAAAGGCCTTCTCTAGTCCGGTTAAATCGATTCCTAAAGATTTTCCTGATGAAGACTCAGTAGAAGACATCCAAGATTCTCTCATCGTTATTGTTGAGGTAGTAATCGCTCCAGATTCGCTCATCGTTACTGTTGAGGTAGTAATCGCCCCAGATTCTCTCATCGTTACTGTTGAGGTAGTAATCGCCCCAAATTCTCTCATCATTACTGTTGAGGTAGTAATCGCCCCAGATTCTCTCATCGTTACTGTTGAGGTAGTAATCGCCCCAGATTCTCTCATCATTACTGTTGAGGTAGTAATCGCCCCAGGTTCTCTCATCGTTACTGTTGAGGTAGTAATCGCCCCAGATTCGCTCATCGTTACTGTTGAGGTAGTAATCGCCCCAGATTCTCTCATCGTTACTGTTGAGGTAGTAATTGCCCCAGATTCTCTCATCGTTACTGTTGAGGTAGTAATCGCCCCAGATTCTCTCATCGTTACTGTTGAGGTAGTAATCGCCCCAGATTCGCTCATTGTTACTGTTGAGGTAGTAATCACCCCAGGTTCTGTCATCGTTACTGTTGAGGTAGTAATTGCCCCAGATTCTCTCATCGTTACTGTTGAGGTAGTAATCGCCCCAGGTTCTCTCATCGTTACTGTTGAGGAAGTAATCGTCCAAGGTTCTCTCATCGTCCCGTTGAGGTAGTAACCATCCCTGATTCATTCATCACCTTTTGAAGCTCCAGACTCGATTCCTGTATCTCGCCAGGGCACGTCTGAAGAGGTTGAAGATTCGATTCCCGTAACCAACCAGGGTGCGTCTACACAAAGAGTTTGAAGACCAACTCCTGTAACAGGTCAGGTAATCATCTTTCTTTTTTCAGGTACGCAAGTTCTCGCTAAGGAATCTCTTACGCGATCGACACCCAGATGGCATCTATAAGCCCATCCACCTATTCATCACCTCTCAACATGGCATCTGTAAGCCCATCTTCCTATCCATCAATCTCCAAATGGCATCTGTAAGCCCATTCCCATCATCACACTGCTAACATGTGAGCGCAAATTTCTGGGCACTCTAGTGTTCAATCATCTTCCACCTTCTGATTATGAAAGGCACGTCAGCCAATCTACATCCTCAGGTCTAAGAAGATTAAACAGGGGCAACTGTTGTACCCCAAAATCTGCCCTCCCATTTTCTTCAAGATTTGCTAAGAGCATGCTTCAAAATCTCCTAAAGGTTGCACAGTCCAATGGCCTCCTAACAATCAAAAATTAGGGTTTTGGTTCTGGAAAAGAAGTTGAAATTTCCAAGGGTCCAAACAAATCCCACATGCCTATAAACATGGTCAAGCATCCATATGCCAAGTTTCAAGACTCACAGCACAAAATTGCACAGTCAAAAACCCTAATTGCTCAACAGTCAACTGCAGGGGCAAAATGGTCATTTGGCAGTCAAAAGTCAAAAATTTTGGTCAACATCTTATTTTGAAGCCACAAACATCATTTTATCAATTCTTGATCATGATTCTCAAAGCATGGCTCAAAAATTCTCAAGATGCAAAAGTTTCTATATTTGGACAGCTGAAAAAGTCAACTGCAAATTGACCAAGGCATAACTTCCACATGGTTTATCAGAAAAATTCCATCCAAATCTCATTTTGAATAGAATGAAATTTCCTACAACTCATATTCACACTTCAAGTCCAAGAAATGCTCTCACAAAAAGTTATCAATCTCAACATTATAGGTCATTTTCAAAAGTCAACAAAAAGGCACTTTAAGTCAAAGACCATAACTTGAGATTGGTAAATCAAAATGACATGGGACCAAAGGCATTGGTTAGAGTACTTCAAGACCTTTCCAAAACGTCCAAGAACATGATCAAAGCTTAAAAATTGAGCAAGATATGCCTTGTGGAAGTTGGGAAATTTTTGGGAATTTTGAAAAGTCAACTTTGCTTCAAATGCCTCAAAATTGCTAATGGGCCTCAATTTCTTCCATGAATCATTACCCAAAGGCTATGCACGACCCATTGACCCAAAGGGGAGTTCTTTTCTTATTTTTAATTAATTAATTGAGTTTTTAATCCTATTAATTCATTTAATTAAAATTAAATATAAGAAAAATACTAAAACATGTTTTCCAAATCTTTTTATGCAGCATATTCACTCTTTATGACCTAAATATTTTCGTGCACATGCTCAAGAGACCAAATCTTCCAAAATAGGCAAGTTCCATGGCAAGAAAAGATTGAAAAAGATGCTTGAAAATCACAAATTCAAAAGCATTGAATACATGGATTTTGGGCCAGTTTTTCTAACCTAAATCATTCCTCATACATATACAAGCAAACCCTAATGCTAAAGAACAAGAATGCTGCACTGAAACCTCAAAACGAAACTTGCATTTTTGACAAAAAAACTCAAAACTGAAAACATAGCTGTCGTGCGTTTCAAGGCCTAAGAAGCATTCCAATAGCTTGCTTACACATCCAGGAAGGGATTGCAATCAAGAACATAGACCCTGACCTCAAGAATTGGTATAACCGAATCATCCTGTTCATAACATTTTGCATATTCGTGTTTGTATTTTCAGGCCATATCAATGCATTTTAATGTTTGATTTGTACTAACGTGATCATTCCAAAGCTAATGGTACCATTCAATTGAAGAATGGCTGCCTGTACAAGAATACACCATTGATGCTTGCTAGGGTTTTAGAAACCTCAAAAGAGGGGTTTATGTATCTGGAAAAATTAGGCCATGAGACCTAGACCAATGCACTCGTGACATTCCAACGAATCCAAATCACTCATTGCGCCCTTTTTATATTCGTGTATGGCCTAATCGCTATTTTTCAGGTTTAGGGTTAGTGGGGGTTTAAAACCCCCGCTATCTGTTTTATAAATGCAGGCAAAACGAAGAAGAAAGGAGACGTGGCTCATGGGGACTGGCGCATTTGAATTTTGGCGTGTTAGATACCACTCAGCGCTGCTTTGCATTATATTATTTGCTTGCCAGTTTCCATACAACGCGCGCGCATGGCTCAGACGGTTGGACGTACATGGGGTAAACGCTAGGACCTGGGTTCGATTCCCAGGTCCCCTTGCATATTTCATAATTTTTTCTCTAACCTGTTCCTATGCAGCGTGCCCTTCAGTGATCCATCATACACCCAACGCTTGTGCTTGCCATGTGTCTCTAATGATCAATCTGAAGACCATGATATGAATTCCAAGGTACACCCTCAGTCAACCACACGCGCACAAGCATTGGAAAGTCAAAAAGGGCCAGATTTCTTGGGCCAAACTACTTCAATAAGCCTCCAAATTGGGCAGTCACCCCCCAATGTTTGTATATCTTTTAATCTCTTTTCTTTTCTTTCCTATTTTTTAATTCTTTTGATCATTTTTTTATTTAATTTACTTCAAATAATTTTCTTTTCATAATAAAAAAAGAAAATCATAAAACAAAAAATATGTTTTATTAATATTAATTTCTATTAATTTTGTAAATAAATTTTCTTAATCAATTTAGTTTAATTTTAGGTTTAACTTTAATGTTTTTTTTCTTAAACAATTAAAATACATAAAAATTAGGGTTTTTAGCATTTTACTCTTTTTCTCAACAATTAAATTTTTCTTCTTATTATTATTAATCATTAACTAATTTTTATAAATAAATATGTCATTTAATTAATTAGGGTAAATTAGGTTAAAACTTAAACATTTTTTTCTTTAATAATTAAAAACAATTTAGACTTAGGGTTTTATTTAACTTTTAATTCCATTTAATTTTCTTTATTTTCATAAATACCAAAAAACACAAAAAAAAACAAGTTCTTTTCTTTATTTAATCGTTAATTAATTTATAATTTCAATTCAATTTCCTTAAAGGGTCCAACGCCCTCGCATTTTCGATTCCAATGTCCTTTCGCGCGTTTGTCTTTATTTTTCATTTTAAATATTATGTAATTGCCCCAAAGCTTTGTAATAGTAATTAGGACATTTACTTTCCGTATTTTATTTCAAATCGGGTCTTTGTTTAATTTGGCGATGTATAGACCCGCGCCTTGTAATAGCGTAGGACCTTTATTTTTCCGCACTTTAATTTCCGCACCTTTAAACTGTTAATCACATGAAAGAATGTATGCTCAAATAAAAAACAATGCGTAGCTCACCCAATGCATGACAAGACAAATAATAACTGAAAATGACACACAATTCACACACCACTCTTAGGGTACGCCTCACTGTTGCCTTGCCCCTCGAAACGTGGTCGTCGAGTATAGGACGTTTTAGTAAGTCCTCATGTCCATGAACATGGCATGGGGGTAGCTTCTAAGGTGTCCTACTATTGCTCTGGTGACCACACTGTCCCTAATCCTCGAATTGACCCGAACACCTCCAACGGCGGTGCTACCTACCTCTCAATGGTGGGATGGCACTACCTCAAGGACATTTACACAGACTAATTCCTTAGGGTAGGTAGATGACTCGTAGATACTTGCTCTAATTCAAAACAAATCAAAAAAACTTCTTTTCACACCGACACTTTGCAAAAAGCTTTCAAGACAACTTTTCAAACACTCTTGAGGACTGATACAAGAGTCGATCTGAAACTTTAAACGGAACTTTTTCAAACTCACTCACACTTTGAAAAGCAAACAAACATTTTGAAAACACAAATGAGCAAGTATCTAAGAGCCCATGGATAACCATGGGTAGAAAGGGTGCTAACACCTTCCCTTTCTATAAATCTACCTCCCGAACCGAGAACATATCTCAATAAGGAATTTTTCTGTGCTTTTGTCCTTTCCATATTGGAGAAAATAAAAGACGGTGGCGACTCTTGCTTCCGCGAAATTTCGCGAACCAGCGTTAAACAGTCAGTTCCAGATCCACCGATCACACCCACCATCACACTTCTAACACTCTACTAGGTGAGTGCAAATTTCTAGGCACTCTAGTGTTCAATCATCTTCCACCTTTGGATCACGAAAGGCACGCCAGCCAATCTACATCCTCAGGTCTAAGAAGATTGAACAGGGACAACTGTTGTACCCCAAAATTTGCCCTCCCATATTCTTCAAGATTTGCCAAGATCATGGTTCAAAATCTCTCAAGGGTTGCACAGTCCAATTGCCTCCTAACACAGTCAAAATTAGGGTTTTGGTTCTTGCAAAGAAAATGAGGCTTTCAAGGGTCCAAACAAGTCCCAAATGAGTCACGTTTGTCACAAACATTTCCATAATCGGTTTTTAATTTTCACGCATCATTCATGTGTTTTAAAATAATGATCTTCTGAAGCGATTGGTACCGTTTAATTGGATTAACACTGCTTGTACCAAAATCCACCATTGATGAAACCTAGGGTTTCAGAAGCTTCAAAATAGGGCTTTTCACATACGGTAAAATTGGACCTCAAGACCAATATGGTTGAACTCGTTGCAAGAAGCCTGATCCATTGAGATAATCGCGCCTTTTTTATATTAACGCCTCTTCTATTCGCTATTTTTCGTGGCCATGATTAGTGGGGGTTTAAAACCCCCGCTACTTGTTTTACAATTGCAGGAAAAAGATGGAGAAGAAGCTGAGGTGTCAAGGCGTGACAGGAGCATTCAAATCTGGCGCGTAATTTTTTGTTTATACCACTAACTAATGTTTTTTGTATATTATATTTTCCATCTATTATATTAAAAAACGAACGCAATAGATCAATTGGCAAGGGACGTGTACTGCAGGTATTGGGACCTGGGTTCAATTCCCAGGTCCCCCCATTTAATCCATGATTTTTGTTATAACATGTTCCTATGCAGCGTTCAACCAAAGGCTTACCATATGCGCTCACGCTTAAGACTGCCACGCGCTCACGTTGATTAATCCAAGGGCCATTGGATGAGATCCATGGTGTGCCTCAGTCAACCAAGGCGCACTCAAGCTGGAAAGTCAAACAAGGCTTTATTCAATGGGCCAAAATTGCTGCAGTTAACCTCCATTCTGGGCCTGATACCCCCCTGGTTTGCATTATTTTTTCAACTTTATTTATAATTCCTTTTAATTGTTTTTAATTGTTTTCATTAATTCACCATAAAAATAATCTTTTCATAATAAAATCAGAAAAATCAAAAATACAAATATGTTTAATTATATTTAATTTCACCATTAAACTATTTTTTGTAAATAAATTTCAATAACAATTAACTTAGTTAAATTAGGTTTTAAACTTTAATCTTTTTCTTAATAAATAAAAAATATCTAGAATTAGGTTTTTTTTTACATTTCATCTTTTTCTTAATTAACTATTTTTCTCGTTATTTATTATTATAATTACTATTTATTTTTGTAAATAAACATGTACATCAATTAATTAGTAAATTAGAGTAACTTTAATATTTCTTTTATTAATAATTAAAATATTTAGAACTAGGGCTTCCTTCTAATTTTAATTCTTTTATTTCTTTTCATTAAATATAAAAACATAAAAAACTTTCTTTTCTTTCTTTAAATAATTATTAGCTTTTAATTCAATTTAATTTCAAAAGGGTCAAAACCCTCGGACGTCCTAATTTTAATATTCTTTTCGCGCATTTATTTTCTTATCGAATATTATGTAACTGCTCAAGGATTGTAATAGTAATTAGGTCTTTTTACTTTCCGCATTTTATCAAAACGGGTCTTTGTACTTTGGCGATGTATAGACCCACGCCTTGTAATAGCGTAGCTTTATATTTCCGTCATTTTACTTTCCGCACTCTTAAATTCTAACTTTGCATGAAAGAATGTATGGCCAATTAAAAACAAGCGTAGCTCACCAATGCAAAGATAACTGTTAAACTGAAAACAACACACAAATTCACACACCACTTCCAGGGTACGCCTCACCTGTTGCCTTCGAAACGTGGTCGTCAAGTATAGGACGTTTTAGTAAGTCCTTATGTCCATGATCCAGTCGCCTCGAAACGGTTGCCTCAGATTAAAAAAGGATCAAGGATATAAGGGTAGCTTCTAAGGTGTCCTGCTGTTGCTTCGGTGACCACACTGTCCCTACAAACGAATTGACCCAAACATCTCCAACGATGGTGCTACCTACCTCTCAATGGTGGGATAGCACTACCTTAAGGACATTCACACAGCCTAATTCCTTAGGGTAGGTAGATGACTCATAGATACTTGCTCTATTCAAAAACAACTCAAAGATCTTTTCACACCGACACTTTCAAAAAGCTTTCAAAACAATTTTTCAAACACTCTTGAGGACTGATACAAGAGTTATTCCGAAATCTTTCAAAGAAACTTTTTCAAACCCACTCACAATTGAAAAGCAAACATGTTGAAAACATAAAGAGAAAGTATCTAAGAGCCCATGGATAACCATGGATAGAAAGGGTGCTAACACCTTCCCTTTCTATAAATCTACCTCCCGAACCGAGAAACTATCTCATAAGGAATTTTGCTGTGCTTTTGTCCTGTCCATGTTGGAGAAAATAAAAGATGGTGGCGACTCTTGCTTACCGTGACATTTTGCGAACCAGCTTTAAACATTCAGTTCTATTTCCACCGATCACAGGTTCCTATGGAGTACCATAGATGTTTAGGATGATAATACCTTCCCTTTGCATAACCAACCCTCTTACCTAGAATCTTTCCCCCACTTTTTGGGTTATTCGCTCTTTTCCCATTCCTTTAGAAACAATAAAGCGCGGTGGTGATTTTGATTTTGATTTGTGTAAGTCTAGTCAATCCAATGGCTTAGTCTTAAACATTTCTACTGCTACAGTGATCTTGTGTAAAATATGGGCCCGATCCAATAAAAATTGACCGAGTTATGAGTTTTCGAAGTTTCGACCCAGGTGAAATAATATTCAGCATTCAGGACTTTCGGTGCATCACGTGCACTTTGAGCAAAAAAACGAAGTCCTTTTGTATACCGTTCAAACTTGGAATCTTCTGAGGAAATGCAGCTAACTCAATATTTAAAAATTTGGCCCCAAACCCGTTGCGATACGGTTAAAATTGAGTGAGTTATGAATTTTTGAATATCGGAAATCAATTCGACTAAATTCCGGTTCAACTCAAATATCTCTTCAGAAACTCAAAATTCCCTCTACTTTCCTTGTAGAATCAGCTCTCGTCCATAAAAGACGATATCAAGAAGACGTCGAGACAGAATTTTGAGCATCAGAATCACACTCATACGGTGCTCCATCCGGGAGTTATAAATTTTTTAGTGCGCCCGAGACGACGGTTCAACCAGTGTTTTATCTGTATTTTCCAATGTTTAACTCTGACGGATTCACGTATTCGGAGATCTTTCTTTGATAATTAGCCTTCGGCCCAAACATGACATTTGAAAAGAACATCGAGATGGATTCAATGGTGAAAGAAACACCTCAAGACGGTATACCAAATCGGAGTTATAAATTTCTGAATGCCAGAAAAACTGTTGATCGGTAACCCGAAAACTTAGTAACGAAATTATTTGACTGTCTTCAACGTATAATTGGATCCTGGCCCGAACATAAAAAGTGAAGATAATAGGAACACAAACTCAATGATCAAATTTCAGCTCAGAATGATACCCTGGCCTGGAGTTATAAAATTCGACAATTTATCGCGCCGAAATGGTCTTTCAGCTTGAACTGTCCTGAATCAAATGAAACCTCTTATTTCCCTCTACCACTCAAGACATGATAGAATACATGGAAATTAGGAATGGTCAGAAATCACTCATTCACTGATTGGATTACCTGTATAAAGCTTTGAACACCTTTTATAAGCAGTCAATGTCTTATAGAAATGTCTTGATCCCATGATAACATGGTTAATGATATGCATATATGTATGTGATAATGAAACATAAGCCAACATGAAGAGGGTAAATTTTGAGGTATAACATTACTCTATTTAAATCTCTATAATCAACGCACATGCAAACTTTTTCATCTTTCTTTGGTACTGGAACAATATTGACAATCCACTAAGGGTACACTGATGTTACAAGAAAACCAGCATCAATCTGCTTCAAGACCTTTTCTTTAATATTTACTCCCATGTCGAGATGAATTCTTTGTTGCTTCTGCTTGATTGGTGGACATTCTGGCTTTAGCGGCAAATAATGTTCTACAATATTGGTATCTAAACCAGAAATGTCTTGATAAGACAAAGCAAAGATATTCACATACTCTTTCAGCAACTCACTCAACTTGCTCTCCACATCAGGATGAAGCAGTGCCTCAATCTTGACTTCCTTCGAATCTTCCTCTGAACCCAAGTTAATTGTCTTCAACGGCTCTTTATACAGTTGAATGATATTTTCTTAACGCTTAAGCAACCGTGAAACCTCTTCTGGGATTTCATCATATTCTTCTTCTTCAGCCACATACACAAGATATTCAAAGTTGGGAGAGGGTGCAAGGTCATTGCACTCAACAGGTTTTTTAATTAATATGCACATATGATTTATGATTGATTTTAGAAAAACTGACACATGTAATAAGTGATTATACATATTTATTTACAAATATTATTTATTTTCAAAGGTTTTTTCTTATTACCATTTTCCAAGAAAAAACATAAAATAAAGACACAATTTTAGAAATCAAAAATAACTTTTATTAATGATTTTAAAATTCAAAACAACAGACACGCCCATACAACATCATCACTTTCACCTTGGGTAGAGTGAAATATTTTTTAAAAGACAAAAAAAATTACTTTGAAATGTGAATGCAAGAAGGAACATCAATACTGATCCAATTCTAGATTCTGGCTCCATGTATCACAAAGTTCGACATCTCTTACTCTGGCTCATCTTCGAGAATAGTGTTGACCTTTGGAGTAGTCAGATGGAGATATCTTGCACTGTGAAAGATGTCTTGATATTTACCAAAGCGTACTTTGGCTTCACAACTTCATTCTTCATGAAGAAACCCAAACCAGTCTCATTCTTGTTCACAGGTGGATTAATAACCTGCCCCCATACCTTTCTAGGGCCTTTCTGCACTACCTATCGCGCATCCTTTAATGAGATGATAAAATATTCACTCTTCTTTATATTATCAATAGACAAAGATTGGAACTGAGTTTCAACAGCGTCTTCATCGGCTTCTACAATGCTAAAGGAAGAAAAATGAGATATCAACAGAGCTTGCTCACTATTCATAATGACTACCTTTCCTTCACGGACAAATTTCAGTTTCTGATGCAAGGTTGAAGTAACAGCTCCTGCTTCATGGATCCAGGGTCGTCCCAATAAAAATCTATAGTCTAGGACAATATCCATAACCTGAAAGGTGATTTGAAATAAGTACGAACCTATATGAATAGGTAAATCACCTCTCCAATGAAAAAAAAATTCGAACCATCAAAAGTTTTTACTATAATGCCACTAGGGCGCATATGAGTTCCCTGGTTCTTAAGCTTCATGAGAGTTCTTCTTGGTATTACATTGAAAGCAGATCCATTATCTATCAGCACATTGGACAAATAGTCATTCTTACAATTCATAGATATATATAGATCCAGGTTATGGTTCCTCCATTCATCAGGCAATTCGTCATCATAAAAGCTCAGATTGTTACAAAATGTAATATTCCCCGTAACACCGTTGAACTGATCCAGAGACATATCTCTTTCAACAAAGGCCTGATCCAACACTTCCATCAGAGATTCCCGATGAGCAGAAGAATTCATCAACAATTCTAAAATGGAAATCTTAGATGGAGTTTGCAACAACTGATCTAGAATCTTGTAATCACTCATTTTGATGATTTTCAACAAATCATCAACATCCTTTTCCAAGGTGGATCCACTAGATTCTCCTACAACTTTCTTAAGTTCAGCATTTTCAACAGCCTTCTTACAAGGATTACCATCTCTTCGAAAGGTTGGGGAGAAGACACGACCACTACGAGTTACCCGACTAGCTTCAGAAATATTCTCAACATTGGACAAAGGTTGGATAGGAATTTCCACACCATCTTCCAGGATAGTTGCATTGTACTTATAAGGAACAACTTTGTCTAATTCATATGGGATAGGATCGGGTTGACAAATAACTATGGGAGTAATAGCAGACTTACTGTGGTACGCAATCTCTACCAGAGCGACAACACCAAAACATGGCACAATGACATTCACCCATGCTTCTTCAGCTTACTCATGAATCATAGAATCATTATCAGAAAATATACCTTCATCAGAATAAAAGAACTCATCAGCAGAATCATACTCATCATCAGACATGGCCTCATCATAGTAGTCTTCAATCATGTTAACTCCATTATAACCATCTTTGTTTCCTGTGACCCTAATAGTACCATCATCTAGCAGCAATTGAATACCTCTTTTTACAATAGAACAACCACGAGAATCTCTACAGCAAATCTGAAAGGACCCATAATGATGTGCCTCTTGGCCGTCCATGTGACAAAATATGGCGTGCAGCTATACCAGATCATCATTCATGTAATTTACATCAAAAATCTAAAATTTACCAGGACAACCATAAACCATATTTACATCCTCTTCATATTCAGCCCTTGGTCTGATTATGTGGATAAGACCCTCATCCATAATTTCTTGAAGATCAGCTCTCACTCTATCACATCCATCATTTCTTAAAGATCAGCTCTCACTTTATCACATCCATGAACATCCGCATTACAAATACTACAAGTGGTATGGTCATGTGTGTAATAGCTGAACTCACAAAGATCAGCGTGCATCTTCATTAAATCACCTCTGACCAGATTGATATCAAAAATTCGGAAGTCCCCGGGACAACCAACAACCATATTTTTAGCACTTCCACCTCCATGTTTGGGTAGTGGATTATCCTTCATATTGGGACCAACATCTTTAAAAGACAAGAGACCATATCTTACCATCTTCTGCACTTCATACTTCAACGGATAACACTTTTTAATATTGTGCCCAGGGACTCCTTGATGAAAAGCACAAGTCTGATCCGCCTTATAATACCATGGTAAAGTTGAAGGTATAGAAGGAGGAGGCCTAGTTTGCACCAATTTCTTTTGAACTAAAGCCGTAAACAATTCTGCATAACTCATTAGAATAGGATCAAAAGCTTCTCTCTTCTGACCTTGTCCTTGATTACCTTGTGTTATACCCCAATTTCCCCTCTAAGATTTCTCATCATCTCATGTCACAATGCATCAAGACACACACATTAGTGTTGTTTCTCTCTTTATCCTATCTTTAAGTTTTCTCTTGAGAGATCACCAAGCACTTTGATTTATGTATCTTGTGCATGTGTTAACTAACATCAATATGTGTATATATGTTCCTTTGAATGTTCATATTATAGGTGAACACAATTGCATTCATCTCACCATCTAATCTAGGGTTTGAGGGGTGATTCTCAATCAAATGGTTCTCTAACAGATTTCAAGAGTTCAATCTTCAAGGTCATGTCTATAACATTAAAAATTTGTGGTTCAATGAGTTCTATCACTTTATTTAAGTCAAGATCTCCTTAAATTTGGTGATGAAAGTCATCAAGAAGATTCATAGATTCATGTATTTATTTCCATGCCTTCTACAACAAGCTTCATTGACACTTAAGCTCCATCTTTGAGTTTGCTTCAATATAACACCATTTCAAGACCTATTATGGTTCATCATTCTTTATTTTGCCAAGAAAGTTCAAAAAGATTCAAGGTTGACTCAACAAGTTTGACCTAAATGAGCAAATAATAGATTCAGTGATCACAAGTGTATAAATCTATCAATTTTCAACATTTGGAGTTGGTACTTTTTGCTATGGATTCTTATCATCATCTACAACAACCTCTCTTCACATGATAAGATCCAATTGTGCAAGAAAAATCATCAAAAGTTGAAAGGGGTCTCAAATCATTTTGACACTCTCTGAGCTAGAGTTTGTTGACTTCCAAGGGCCATATCTTGCTCATTTTTTGAAATTTTTGAGGGACTCCAAAGCCATGATTTTCTGTAAATATTACAAAGACCGTAAATCTTTGGGATGTCTACTAAAAGTTTAGAAATATTACAAGCCTCCTTGAAGAGCCTTTGAATTTTAGGGTTTGACTTCAAATGATCATAACTTGGTCAATTTTTATCTCCTTGATCCTATTATTTTTCCATAATAATCTTTGGGATGTCTACTATAACTTTGTTTTTATGTGCAAGACTTGATAATGCTTGGAAAGTGGTTGAAGAATTGAAAAGATTATAGGTCTTTTGTGATTTCCCCCAAATTTGTTCATCATCTTCCAAAGACCATAAATCTTTCAATTTGTATGATTTTTGAGTGATCTCAATTCCAAAATTCAATTCAAGAGGTCTACTTTATGTGATCTTCAGATATCAAGACCAAATTTTGAGTGGAAAGTCATTTAATTTTGAAGGACATTATAAGTTATTTTGAAGTTCAACACTTAGAATTTTTCTATGTACAAAACATCAGTGTCTTTTTCATAAATTCAATTGGACATAACTTTTGATCAAGTATCCAAATGATGTCTTTCTTGGAACATTGTAAAGATTATGACCTTGTCATTCAAATGCTCCAAGAATAATGGCACCTTAAAACTGATTTTGTCAAAACAGTCAGATTTCAAATTGGTTAATGTGACCTCTAATCATAAAATTGTTGCGTGTTTTTACTTCTAATCATGCTTAATAATCTTCCAGAAGTGATTAGCACCTTGAAACACAAGTTTTGGCTGAGTTTTGAGCAAATATGAGTCACACTTTTCATGCTTGCAACTTCACACGAATTTTATCAAAATCTCAATATTTCACATGCTTGAGCATCCCATTTGCTTCCCTATAAATAGAGGGTGATATCCCACTTATTTGACAATCTTTAGAGAGCCAAAAAAACCCCAGTTGAACTCTTTCCATACCTCTCAGTTCTGCAACTTTGAATTCAATTCTAAAATGCTTATAGCTCTTATTTCTTGATTGATTCTTCATCCTTGAACTTCACTGAAGCTAACAGAAGAAGAACCAAGCCTTGAGGTGTCCTGAATTGTGCTAGCCAAGTCCAGTTTTAGAGCAAATTCATCTAACTTTGTTCATGTAGTTTAAGGCACCAAATCTTCTAACTCAAATTACTGGAATGATCTATGATGTTCACTGATGCTTGCTATTAACTCAATTTCGGTGAATCAATGCATTTGATGTTTTTGTTTTTTGATTTCAAAATTTTCAAAACATTATGGTTTTTCTCAAATCGACTGAGCTATGGTTTAAATAATTTTTTCGCGGGGGTAAGGTTAGGATTGTCTGGAAGAGAAGAATCCAATGATACCGGTTTGAGCTTCTAATGATTCCGCTTGAAGAATATCATAAGAATCAAACATGCAGAGGTCAGGAGGTTGATGATGACCTACGTGTCACTCTTCAACCAATGATTGCGTGCAATTATTTTATTTTGATTGGCCGGAATTTATTTGATTTTTGTAATGCGCCAGGTCCTTCAGATCTTCTTACTAACGCATTTGACATTGATCAGATGGTCCACATCTTTTTTGGCTTTATTTTATTTGCCGATTTTTATATTTTATTTGTTTTAAACTTCAAAAATTCATAAATAATTCATTTTAACTTCTAAAATTCTGAAAAAATCAACAAAAATACTTTTGATTTTTCTTTTTCTAATTTTTATTTTTTCACAATTATATTTTGTGGTTTGATATTTTTTATGATTTTTTCATTTTATTTGACTTGTTTTAATTGTTTAAAAGAACTTTTATTGACTTTTAAATTCTGGAAAAATTATGGAAGGATCCAATGACCTCTTGACAAATATTGATGACCTCAGTTTATTTTTTATTTTTGATTTTACTATTTTTCACAAATGTTGGCTTATTTTTCTTATTTCTTTAAATTTTAAAAATAGTTTATGACTTTAAAAAATTCTGAAAGTTTTTGTCAACACTTATTGACTCATGTTTGACTTTTGATATTTTTTTAGAATTTTTATTTGTTGTTTTAACATATTTTGTATATTTTACCAATTATTTCCCTTTTATTAATCATTTAAATATTGTTTTATTAAATATATTTTTATTATTTTTGTTTGGTCCTGATTTGGATGTTATTTTGGGACAAGTTCCTCAACATCATTGGATATTGGGTGTTGATATGTTGAAAAACCAAATCCACCAAAATGGATGAATGAAGTTAATGATATTTGAAACTCTAATTTCCTCTGATACATCCCCTCCCTCTTCATCTTATCCCTTTCTTACTTGTGCTACATGTTGTTGGAGAATAATCTACATATGATTTCTCTAACATGTGGTACATAGATTTCTATTGACCGGCCTCAAAATAGGTGGGACTTCTACATAAGTCCATTTACGATTGCTTAACATAGCGCTAAATTTGTCCTAATTCAAAAAATGATCATTCGTGACTCAAACCTATGTTTGCAAGCCCAAGTATGTTTAATTTGAAACATTTGGTCCAATAACCTTGAGGTTCATTGTTATGAGGCTTTGATCTTATCAATCCTCTAATGAACTTTCATGAATTTTGGTCAAAGTTAATCAGTTAAACATCATTGATCATATGTGCTTTCCTTGAGTACTTGAAATGAATTATATACTTGACAAAAAGCAAATGAAACTTATTGTTGAGAAGCTTTGATTTTATCAATCTGCTAATGAGTTTTCAAATGCAAGTTTCAAGATGGTCATTCAACTAACCCCTAACTTCTAATTCATTAACAATTGACTTTACTTTGTGTTTTTACTTTGTATTTTTACTTTGTGCATTTACTTTATGCCCTTTATTTTATGTCTTTACTTTTATGCACCATTTACCTTAGAATTTACATTTCATGCTATTTTCATCTTTGCTCATTTGAGCATTTATATTTATGTAATTTTATTTTTGCTCACTTGAGCATTTATCTTTATGTCATTTTTGTTTTGCTCACTTGAGCTTTCATTTTCTCTTTGAAGATACTTAATAACCAACTTGAACATTAAAAAAGCCTTAAGGTTACTTGGACTATTTGGTTACTATCTTTGGCATAATGGAGTTGTGGAGCTCTTGGACTTAGGATTAGAAGCCTTGATTACCCTTGGAACCTTGTGACTCTGTTGATATTTTGTCTGAAGTTCTTGGGGTTTATCCCAAGACATTGGGTTTATTTTCATTGTGTGCAGGTTATTCTGATTATGTGCTTGGTCCGTGATTGGGAATTCCTCTATATATAGTTGTTACTCTTCCCAATTTTTGTGAAGACTTAATTCATCTGAAGCTTGGTATTCCTAAGAGGTTTAGTATTTTTGCTTGCATGGTTTCAATCTAAATGATGGCAATTCTACATTGACTTTTGATGTCAAGTGTTGGCTTCTTATTGGTTAGATCATTCTTTTCCGTAGCTTTTACCTTATTCTTTAGGATAGTCCCTTCATCTCCTCCCATCTTCTTTAATTTCAAACAATTTCTCCCTTATTTTCAAAACTCCTCTTGTTTTCTAACTTGAACCACTTTCATTATAAACTTGGACTCAGGTCCATGCATTTTTAAAAATCTTTTCTTAATTAAACTTTAATCAATTTAATCATATGTTGATATTTTTTGTGAGAAGACTAAAAGTCAATTAACCTCATTCAAACCATTTTTCCACTTTGGGATTTTTACTTTAAAACTTTTCTCAAAAGATTAGACTCTTGTTGATCCTTGTAGTGATGCAAGCTACTATACTTCTACGATATGTAGTGAAGCGATATATTTTCCACTTGGGTATTGAGTGAGGCTTTGTTGATTTTAAAACCCAAGCTATATCATCCACTTTAAGATGATGCAAATTCTCCTTTCTCATAATCGTGGATAGTAAGTATGTTTTCCACTCGGATATGACGATGATGTCTCTTCTCTTAAAATTAACCAACACACTTGTGTTTTAAAATTTTAAAGGTGAACTATGAGTACCCTGATCCCCTATTGCATGGAAAGTGGTACGTAGGAACTAAAGGTTCCCAACCGTGGCGGGTGCAAAAATTGTAAAAAATACTTCTTTTCTCATCTCCACCATCCATATTTGTATACATCATTTATAGCCAAAATACACAAATTTTCAAAGAGGTTCCTACGGAGTACCATATTTGTTTAGGGTGTTAATAACTTCCATTTGCATAACCAACCCCCGTACCTAGATTATCTCCCCCCTCATTTTTGGGTTTATTCGCTATTTTCTTATTCCTCTAGAAACAATAAAGTGTGGTGGTGATTTTTATTTGATCTGAGTTAAGTCAATCCAATGGCTTAGTTTCAACATTTCTACCAGTACACCTTGTTGAGGAGCTCTCTAATAGGAAACAACAGTCAGAGCCACGTTGACAACCGGAGTTACAGAAGCAACCTGTTGTTGGTGTTGATGACGTCTTCTTGGAGGTCTAACCCTTCTTTCTTCTACAACAACATTTGTTTCACTTTCTTTTTTCTTAGAAAACCCATATGATGATTTCTTTGTTCCACCAGAAGCTTCATCTTTCATCAATTGTCCTTTCCTTGAAAACTTCTTCTAGACGAACGCCTATACTTACCATCTCAGTGAAATCATACGGTGCACTTGCAAACATCCTTTCATAGTAAAATGAACCAAAGGTTTTTAGAAATACCTTAGTCATTTCTTGCTCTCCCATTGGGTGTAACACTTGGGTAATAACCTCGCGCCAACGCTGCATATACTCTTTAAATGTCTCCTTATCTTTTTGAGCCATCGCTCTCAATTGGTCACAGTCAGGTTCCATAAATATGTTGTACTGATATTGCTTCACGAAAGCTTCTCCTAAATCATTGAATGTACAGATTTTGCTACTATCCAATCCCATATACCATTTTAAGGCAACGCCATTAAACTATCCTATAAGAAATGAATAAGCAAGCGTTGGTCATCAGTATGAGGGGACATCCTTCTGATGTACATCACCGGGTGATCACGGGGACAAGAGTTGCCCTTGTACTTCTCAAATTTGGGTACCTTAAACTTTTCTTACACTTTCACATTAGGAGCTAAGCAGAGGTCACTGATATTATGTCTGAATAACTCTTTCCCTTGAAGAGCCTTCACTTATTTCTGCATCTCATTGAGTTGATCCTAAAAGTCATCCATTCGGTCATAAAAGCCCAAACATTCACTTGGTGGAGGAGCAAGATGATAAACTTCATCATTAATAAGAGGCATAGAATTCTTTGTAGGAGGTGCAACATGATAAATCTCATTATTCGGAACAGGAGCAGCATCCACCATAGGAGGTGAAGAAGCAGCAGTAGTTTGAACAAATGGAGCAACTTGAGCAACAGGATTGTAAACTTCGAGCATAAAATTCTCAGGCATTCCCCACAGGTAACCGCGAGACATACGATATTGAGCAGCAGTAGCTGGAGTAACAGAGATGGGAACTGATAGAACCTCCAAAATAACAATCGTCTATTGTGGTTGAGTAACATGAGGAGACAGCGGTGGAGGTGATGATGGCTGATTATGAGCATCCACCAACGATTCTACCAAAGCCGTCAGGTTGGCCATACCAGCTCTCAAAGCGGTAATTTATTTGCACAACTCACGATTCTCTTGTTCAAGGCTTTCCATCTTCTTTCTAGAATTAGCCCGAGTATTGTAGCAATGAGACAACTTGCCGACTGAACGAAGCAGAGAAATAAGTAAGACACATGGGAATGAACAGGAATGCAAAAATATGTGCAAAATGATGCATGATATGCAATGCATATGATTTATTTTGTTTATTCAAGGAACTCAAAGAATCATAAACAATTGCAAATATTAAAGTATTAACATATTTGGAAATATTGAAAAATCTCATTTTAATAATAATTTTGGAATGGATTACAACTTTTGATACAAGTTTCAATAATTCTAAGGACAAGCGAATAAAGATAGAATTTAAAAAAAAATCCTAAGGAGCCAAAGCTGATGAAGATCCCTCAACATACTAACGGTTCCCCTGAGTTTTACAATTTGAGCCCTCAACTGCTTGTAATCTTCTACATATTTGTCGGTGACTTCTTTCCATCACCAGAATCAGAGAATGGGTGACCGGGACCCAACTGAGCTCTAGAGAAAAATAAATCCTCTTGCCTATCGATTATCTCCATAACATGACTCTCAAGGATCTCAATCAAGTCATCCTTCTCTTTCAATTCTATTGAGTAGGACACCTCCAAAGTCTGGTACTTGTTCTTCCATGCTTCCTTCTCTTGTTGCATCCTAACCAAGGCAAGCTGAAGTTCTTCCACGTTATTTAAGATAAGAGGAGTAGTCCTTATAAACATATCATATATAGGTTCCTTACGAGAATAAGGCATCTGCAACTGAATTTCCCTTGCTTGCACCCAACAAAGATGAGGCTCTAAGGAAACATCTCATCTTGGTCCCAAATCTTTTCTACCCTTCCAATGAATATGGCGCCAAGCCTTTTCAATCTCTTCCTTAGTTGCCTTCTGATCTTCTTCTTTTTGAGAAAGAAATCACTCAGATGAATGTTTTTTGGCTTATCTCTCATTAGATATCCAAGTTGACAATGCGCAAGAACGAGATTGTAGTTAATTCCTCCCTTTGTACCAAGAAGAGGCACATTGGGGAAACTACCATAGCTATCAATAATCTCCATATTATAATAAGCTTAATTATACCAATAAATGTCAGAATGAGTGAGATCTATAATCTTCGGGGGCCAATACGGTTCCTTCTTGATATCCCAAAAAGCAACAGACCGAGGTAAGTGAGAAATAAACCACTGATATAAAAACGGTGTGCAACAAATGATCATCCTTCCCTAATAGAAATTCCAAATATGGATGGAATAATAAGTATCTCCTAGAAGCGTAGGAACTAGGTTCCCAATCAGAAATGTCCTAATGGTATTAACATCCACAAACTTGTCGATGTTTGGAAACAAGAATAACCCTAAGCTAGCAAAGAAAAGATAGCCTCAAAAGTAGCGGCACTCTTCATCTTGACTAAGTAACAAGCTTTCTCCAATAGAAACTGAGCAGGTAAACCCCTAATTCCTCCTTTTGTAGTCATGTTAACCTCAACCTCAGAATTCCTTAAGTGAGTTAAGATGGAAATCTCATGATACTTAGGCTCTCCCTCTAAGCCGGCGAAAGGAACACAATCAGTAATAGGTAAACCAAGTAAGTCATAATACTCCTCCAATATGAGCATCAGCTAATAATCAGGAAAAGTAAAACATCGGCACAACGGATCATAGAACTGGACCAAAGTAGAAATAATACCCTCCTTCATCTTGAGCTTTATAAGAGGGACAATAGCTCCATACTTCTTCCAAAAAGCTGTAGAACTCTCAATCTCAGGAATCAAACTCATCAATTTCTCTATCTTAGGATCCTTGAAACTGTACTTTTGAGTCTTTCCCCATCCAAAATCCATGGTCAAAAAAGTATCTGAGATATTTACAAAAGTCAAACTTAAGTTCCTTGAATCAACGACTTAAAGAATCCTCATGGGTGCACGAATGCATGATGCAACAATCACACACAAGATCACAAACATAGGGGGTTAATAGGTTTGGCGTCATAAGCATGAAGTCAAAGGTACTAGCAACAAGGTAAAGACTAATCTTTTATCACATGTCGAACAAGGTTCTAAGCAGTTGATAAGTGGTTTTTCCACTTTTACTTACAGTTTATTTTAGTTATAGTTTCTTTATTTTGTCAAGTGTTTTATTTCATTATTCTATGTTTTATGTGTTGGTTGTGTATTTTATTGTTTTCATGCTCAGAGAAATAAAATCAGGAAAATCAGTGTGAAAAGTGCAACTTCATACTTTTGAAAGAAGTCTCAAAAACCAAGCTACAAGGTGCCTTACACAACTACCCGTGTCACATGACATGAGGTGTGTCAGGAGAGGATGCACAATTGCAATTTGGAAGAAGAGGCAGAGGGTGACACGGGTGCCCGTGTCAACTGAGACGATCCATGTTAGAAGGTATGGGCGAGAGGTTTTATTGTTGTGATGGATAAAGGCCGACACAGGTGCCCGTGTTAAGTGACATGGCCCGTGTTGGCCAGGACGCTGATTTTGAGTGTTTTTATGATTTTTTATGATTTGGGACCCAGAGGGGCGTTTTGGGCATTTCTGACCAAGACAAATGGATTGTGCACTATTTAGATGAGTTTTGAAGAAGAATTAGGGACCTTTTTTTGCATCGAACCAATTCAAGAGTATAGGAGTGAGGATACGAGATTCTTGAAGAATGAAGATCTTTCATGAGTGGGCGTGATTGAAGACCAAAGTTCCTTCATCATCTGTAATGTCTAATTCTTATATTTTTGTAATTCTCATGAATAATATGAACGGCTAAACCCCAAAATGCTAGGGGGTATCTCTGATTTTAATTTGTAATGATTATGAATTCCTAAGTTCTTTAAAAAAGTTTTTTTCTTATTCAATTTAATCGTGCAACGATTTCATGCTTTCCTGATCGGGCCAATTAGGATTGATCTACGATTAACAACCAGCTAGACTGTGGTTGTTAAGGTTTTTGTATGATTAGGCTATAGTAGATATCACCTAGTACTAGGGATACCCTATAGTTACCAGATTTAACCCTTGATAAAATAAAGGCTTGACTCCATCAGATATCTCTAAGGACTTAGGATTTAGGATGGATGGTTAAAAGTTTTCTCACCAAGGACTTAGGGAAAAATAATCTAAAGGGTTGGTAGATGAATGTTATGAACTTGTTGAAGAAATCAGGATTCAAGGTTGATATAGGGCAAATTACAAACCACACCCTAGCATGCTCCTCATATATGTGAAAATCCATTTTATATTTCTGATTTTTGTTAAGTGATAATATCAAAACCAGAACCCATATCAAGTTTTACTTAATTGAACTACGAATTTAATTCGATAATTACACGCAGACTTTGAGATCGACATTTGGGGAATCTCCCTATTATTACAAGTGAAAAATAGTACACTTTCTATTTTTCCTATCAATTTATTGGCGTCATTGTCGGGGACTGTCTAATTATTGAGTGTAATTTGAGTTCAATTAAAATTTTGTTGCTCTGCAACTAAAATTTATTTTCTGTAATTTTTATACTTTTTTGTTATTACTGATTTCTGCTAACCTTTGCATCGAGGAGAACCCTCATCTAATTTTCCTTTTGATGCAGAAATCAAGAGAACATTGCACGCAAGACTCAGACAAGCTAGATTAGAAAGAATGGACTCAAAAGAAGAGAAAATCTCTGTCCATTCAGTTTCAGAGTCAGAGGAAGAAATTATGGCTGAAGATCCACCAAAGAGACTTCTTGGTAATTATGGTGGGGAAAATGCACTGGGTGGAAGGTTGACAATTGTAAACCATCCGGTGAATATGCCAAAATTTTAACTGCATCCGAGCATAATCAATCAGCTTGAGAGGATATCTTTCACTAGAAAGGTCAGTGAAGATGCCAATAAACACTTGCAGAGATTTTTGACTATGAGTACCACGTTGAAGATTGATGGGCATACAGAGGAAGCAAAGAACATATGAATGTTTCCGATACATTATCTGAATATGTTGAAGAGTGGTTTTACTCATTACCTGCTGGAAGTATTAATACTTGGGAAGAGATGGAGAAGACTTTTATTGACCAATACTTTTATGTTTCTGTTCACATTCGCAAAAGATATGACATTGTAATTTTTAAGCAGAAAGACAGAGAGTCGTTGGGTGATGCCTATAAGAGATTCAAGAGGTTGTTGATAGCTTTTCTAACTCATAACATGGACAAAACTGAACAAATGAAGATGTTTGTGAATGACCTTAGAATGAAGACAAAGCAGCTTTTTGATACAGCAACCAGTGGCTCATCCAAATTTATAACAGCCACTGGTGTGAAGAAGATTATTGAAGCCATTTCTACAAATGAGCATCTGGAGATATATGATAGGGTTGTGAGTAAAATAGAGGGGTTGATTGATCTGAAGTTAGAAAGTAATATTCAACTATAAATTGAAGAAGCAATTGCTGCAGAAGTAGAGAAAAGGCTGAAAGCAATGAACATGGGTACTCAATAGGTAGCTCAGGTTCAACAGGTACAAAAGGTTGTTTATGAAATTTGTAGTGGCCTGCATCTTACTATGTGTGATGCGGTGGGAGAACTGAGTTGAGGTTTTGCGTTTCGTTGCAAATGTCGCGGTTAGCAAGAGTCGCCACCGAATTTTCTTTTATCCAAAAAGGAAAGGTAAAAAAGCACAGGAAAGACCTTTGAGATGTTTTCTTGAGTTCGGAGGGTAGATTATGAAAAGCGAAGGTGCTAGCATCCTTTTCATCCATGTTTTTCCATGGGCTCTTAGTTACTTGTTTAGATCACTTGCTTTGTTTTGTTTGAAATGGTGTTTGGTGTGATTTTGAAAGTTTTTTTGTAAAAGAGGCCATTTGTTTAGGCAATCTTTATAATGATTCTCGTTCGTAAGAATGTATAAAAAGATGTTTGTCTTTTGAAAATGTTTTCAATGTTTTGTAAGATGTTTTGAAATGTGTGTGTGTTTGTTTTCGAAAGTAGCAAGGATTGTTTTGAAATGGAGCAAGTAACTTAGAAGCTATCTACCTACTCAAATGTTTTTCTTGTGCATTTTTATTCCTTTGACATTGTTGACTTACCATTGATTTGGTAAGCAACCCTATCTTTGGATGTAAACGGGACGGGTGTGGGTCATCGTATAACCATGATAGCAATGTGGCCAAGTATCTTAGCATTTTTAAGGGACCAAGATCATTTTGTTTTAGGCAACCTTTGAATAGTGTCATCGAGGGACTATGATCTTATATTTGTTTTGTTTTGCCAAGATACTTCGCATGCATAACATGGCCATTTTATTTTGGGCAACCAAGTGGGAGAAACCCTAAGGGTGCTTGTGTGCAAAGTGTATCATTTTCATCCTTTTGTCTTGCATTTAGGGTTTTTCTATTTGTTTTGTTTTTTGTTCTTGTCATGCAAACCCTAATTTACTAAACATGGTATATAAAGCGATAAATTGCGTAAAATAAACAAAGCTATTACAACAATTTTTATGGGAGGGGGGAATACAAGTTTGAAAGGGGATTTGCACATATAAAAAGCTAAATATATTATTACAACCAAATCGAATATGCGCGAATTTAAATAAATATAAGACAAATATTTAAAATGTAATGCAATATGTTTATGTTAGGAAAATGTTTTATGTCTTGTTTTTGTATAAAAGAAATATTTAACTTAAACCTAAAAATAAGGAAAAAAAATAAATAATTCTTTTTTGAAGGGGTGAAACCCTAATTTTCAATTAAAGGAAAATAATGTTTCATATTATTATTTTGTACATTTTTTGCATAAGGAAATAATAAATAATATTATATGTAAGTATTAAAAATTAAATATGTGTAGAAAATAAGTATTTATGAGTATAAAATGTATAATAAAAAATATTAAGTATTTTTAATTATGTTTACAAGTTATTTAAGAAAATAAATTCTATTTGCCAAAATAAACTATTTTCATGTGAGAAAATAATAAAAAAATAAAATAAAAGTGTGAAAATAAATAAATCATTTTTTTAATATTTTTTATCATTAAGAAAAATAAATAAAAGTATTAAATGTAAAAATATGAAAAAAAATATAAAAATATAAAAAGTTCAGCCAGTGGGGTGCAATAGCAAGTTAGGGGGGTGTGATTAGCAAAAATAAAAAGGCCAAAGCTGCCAAAAAGCACAGAACTTCATCCATGTCCTTCATCCATCTCTTCTTCACGCGTTTCCAGCACAACCTGTAACTTGCTTATGCTTGCATAAAAACAAAAACTCATAACATGAAAAATGTTGCATTTGAGCTCACGATTCCAACCATATAAATTATGTAACCTAACTCTTAAAGATCAAAGAGAATTTTAGAATCCCTAATTCGTGACCTAACTTTTTCAGAGTTTTCAATCTTCAAATTCTCTTAGCACAAGTAATATAAATGAAAAGTAATGATATGTACATCTTCGTTATGATGAGAGCTACATTTTTTCTTCACAAATCGTGGCTTGAAGTTGCCTATATACAGAGATAGAGTTTAAGAAAATACCTCCTTCAGCTGGAATCGTGCAGGACAATGTGGGGACTTTAATGGAGGCCTGGTGATTGTTTAAGCTTCCTTGAACTTCCCTGAAGTTATTCCAATGCTTATCTTGCTTTGAGGATGGCTGGAACTCTCTGACCAAGTCCAACTGCAAGCTTCCAAATTGAAAATGGCAGATGCTGAAACAGGGGTTACAGAACCAGGGTAATGGCTTGGATTGACTAGTTATCAAGTGTATAAGATGCTTGAAGTGATTAAACAGAAAATGCACGAGCCAAATGAGAGTTGGCTATGCTTTTACAGAAACTCTGTATTTTTGCAGAAATTTGGTGTTTTTGAGTTTGAGAGAGTTTCAAGTCCAAGAAAAACGTGTAATTCCTTGTACAAAGTTTGCAAATATGTATAGAAGTGATCCAAAGTCAGCCCTTACTAGCTGTGCAAGCTTTGGACCTTTTTGCAACTTTTCTTGCATTTGAAGTAAAGTGATAAGACCCATGCTTCACATACTTGTACCAGCTTGGTTAGGGTTGGTAAGAGTTTGTACAACTTGCTTGAGGCCTATAGAGTTTGTATGCATCAAAGGGACATGTTCAATGCTCAAGATTGACAAAGTTGCAAAAGTTCCCCTTTATGAAAATGGCATTGTAACCTTTTGGCCAAAAATGGAAATACAACTTGTGCAAAGCTTCAAAAGCAAAGATAAAGGCTTTAACTTCTGAGTATGCATTTAATTATGGAGTGTATAGCAAGCTTAGGACCTGTAAAGCAAGATATAACCAGCAAAGATTTGATTTGCAACTTGATGCTATGTGAAAATGGCTTGAACAAAAGTGAGAAAATGCCAACTTCCCTTCTTCGATTCTCCCTACTCAAAAATGATCTTGGAGAGTTCTTGGACATTTAGGAAAGCTTGAAATGTGATCTATAATCCATCTTTGAAATACAATTTGAGATACCTCTTGGAACTAGGTGAAAAATGTCCATGAAGTTGGGTCCAAAACCTGCCTAAATTAGGGCAAAATTTCACTAAGTTATTTAGTTCATGGCCCTATATTCATAAACTCATAACTTGAGATCCAAGCATCTTTAGGGAAACGTTTGTGAAGAAAAGTTGTAGATTCCATGGAGGACTACAAATTTCATGTTGGAAGTTTTTCTTGAATCAAAATGCATCATGGTGAAAAAGTGGTGCAAAGTTGAGAAAAAATAAGAAAATATTTATACTTAGAAAAATTCTAAGTTATGAAAATTTTCAAATTAAAACCCTAATTTTCAAATTTGAGTTTCTTGGTGAACAAGTTTCATATTTTGACATATCTTGATGAATTATGACCCTTGGTACTTGATTTTGACCAAAAAGTCAAAGTTTGACTTTTTAGTATACAGTTGACTTTTGATCAGTTGACTGCAAATTTCATTTGTCAATCCAATGAACTTGAGATCTTTTGAACCATGTAATTAGGTCAAGATGATGCAATTGAATCCTTGAAATCATTCTTGAACTCAATTGGTCATTGGATAGGTAAAAAATCATAAATTTCCCTTTCTCAGTCAAAACCCTAATTTTGACCATTTTTCCCTTTTGATGATTTGATCAAATTTCTTGAGGAGTTGTGATCCAAACTTGATCAAATGGTACATATGAGCCTAAAATATTGATGTGGATCAAAAATTATGAAGTTTGACTATAAATTGGCCATGGTTGACTTTTTCCCCAATACAGCTGATTTTTAGGTCAACTGTCCAATTGACTAATCAAAAATGTGGTTCAAGGCTTGAAACTTAACATGAGCAATCTTAGGGGTCCAAGATAATATATGAAATTCACATGAAGCATTGGTGATCCAAAAATCCTTGTGCAAACTCAAACCCTAATTTTGGGTTATCAGTGCAAGATGAGGTGTCTTGAACTGACCAAACCCTAATCTTGTCTTGAGTCCAAGAAGTCTTGTGAGAAAAGTCTTGATAAATGAGAGGGAAAATTTTGGGGTAGAACACTATGAAATGTCTAGAAACTCTATAAAAAATTGAGGGGATAAAATTCTTGAGGAAAAATAACCCATATTCTGACACCTATAATCCTGGGTGGAAGAATCATCCTAACTTCTCCTGGAAAGATCAGCAACAAAAAACTCCTCAGAAGGCATAGTGGGAGGTGGATATTGAAAAGATGGATTCCCATGTCTCTCAATTTCAATAAGAGACGAGGAGAAATCACAGAAACACCACAACTACAATCAAAATTTTGGATGTTCAAATGGAACAGATGGCACAATAATTATTGCTGCAAGCACAAGGCAGTCAGAAAAGTCATGAGAATGTGAATGCTATCAAAACAAGGACTAAGAAAGTTGCTAGAGAAAAATAAGATGAAGTAAAGTTTGATGAAATTATCATAGAAGTAGAGTTGGAAGTAAGAGAGAACAAGAAAAATGGAAAGAAGTGGTACCTGTGGAGCCAGTTGAAGAGAAAACTAAACCAGAAATCAAGTTGTCGTATCCATCTTGAGTTACAAAGAAGGACACAAAAGAGAAAGAGTTTGTTATTTGTCCCGTTATTCAAAATCTAGAGATCAATATGCCATTCTTTGAAGTACTCGATAAAATTCCTTTGTATCATAAATTCATGAAGGAGTGATCCGCTGTCGCACGCAGATTAAAATGAGTATTTTGTAAAATGGTAGTTTAGTGACAGTGACTCGAGTATCGTATCGCGAGGATTCTTGTATTGTAATTAACCAACAAAAACGATTATAGGGGATTTAATTCAGGATCAATTTTTAAATAACTGAGAAAATAAGCGATTAAAATAAGTGATTATAAAAATAAGTCGATCTACTGTTTTCAAGTACTTGCTAATCATTGGTTTTTACTTTACCAATTCCCTAAGCAGTTTCGACCTTTATTGGATTTCAATACCATTCGACAAGCACAATAGATATAAAACAGATTAAATTCCCATTTTGAATTAAGCAAACGGATTAATACAATAGTGAATTATGCAAACATGATATAGAACACGATTTCAAGACTAAGCGACGTAAACAGTGATTAAAGATTAGGAATACAATCATACGAATTTAATCAAGATATTCCATGAAATAACAGATTAAGTAAATGCAATTTCATAAAATAAAATCGAAAGAGAAAATTAAATTGATAAATTAAAAACCTCAAAGCGTCGGAACGCGATTACAGTAGATCAACTCTGGATGATTAGTTCTTCATCCAAGCGTACAAGAAAAAGTAATTTTTTATCATGAATAGAAGGTGAGAAACTACAGTACAGTGGCTCCTAGTTATAAGGGAAAAACAAGGAATTCGGTTCATAACCCAACTGGGTCAAAAACATAAAAAACTCGGCCCAAAATCGGGCTAAAACTAATTGTTTCTTATGACTGAAATTTCAACGAATTTTCCGAGGTATCTACAGTCTGAATCAGCTTCTGGCTTTAACATGAAAGTTGTACCTCTTTCTCTCAGCTTTCCAACGAATATAACTCGACTATCCGATTCTTGTGCACCATTTATAAATTTTTCATTGAAAGCTGCTAATGCTTAAAATAAAATACGAAAATCAATTAAAGGTAAAAATAAAATAAAATATGAAAAAACATTAAAATAGAAAAACTAAAGAAATAAACTAAAGAAATGCCTAAGTATAACAGTAGAAGAATGTGGATGAAGATGCACTGATCGAATTCCCTCACACTTAAACTTTTGCACTCCGAGCAAAATTAAAAATTAAAAATAGAAAACTTCAAAACAAAATGAAACAGAGCATGCAATAATATGACATTAGTGAGTAAATCTTTTGTGACATTTAAAGTAAGTATGAAAAATAGATTACCAAAAAGTACATCAAAAGCATCAAGATCCTCACAAGATAAACTGTTTCAACTCAATTCTCAAGTGTTTAGGTTACTGTTTACACTCAAAGCACAACATGAAAGTTAGTACTATCATAAGCTTAAAAAGACTATAACATTCACAATTTGAAATACATTGCACACAAAGATCAAAGAACTTTTATTATAGTTATAATTTGACCAAGGTCAGGGTGAGATACATCATAAAGGGTACTAGGCTAAAATTCAAAGAGTTAAATGATAATTGAAAGAATTGCGAGACTTGAACTACATAATATCTCAATTGCTTTTTAACAACAACCTCAACTTATTTCTCTTTTCCTTTTATTCTTCTCTTTCTTCTCTCTCTTTTTTTTTTCAGAAGGGCTAATATTGACATCCTTCTCTATTTATTTTTTTCATTTTTCCTTTTATTTTCTTTTTGTTTTCTTTATTTTTTTATTTTCTGCCAACATCAAAACAACATCATAACAATAATGTTCAATCCCATATAACTCCATACAAACATCTTTCAATCCTTTGAATAGGGTAATAACATTGTTTTTTACTTTTCGGCTTGTAATGAGTTTCAAACACAAAAAAGGGATAATAGGCTCAAAGGGGCTTCCAAACAAGGGGTAATATTATAAAGGTTGACTTTTTGGCTAACTGGTTAAAAAAATAAATCAAAACAACATGCCTTTATCATTTCAGTGTGCACAAGTAAACAAAAAGCTTCAACAAAAGTCAATTCAAGTTCTAGAGACTAACAAACATGAGTGAAATCACACAAGAAAGAAAAAGATGGATTTTTTGTGTTTTCCATTATTAGGCTAAAAATCTCACAAGGGTTAGTGATCTATTACTAGTGATGTACAATTTATAGTTTAGTCAGCATACATACCAAGAATGCACAAAAAGCATCAATCACATCACACCATAAGTCTTCCGATAAAGAACAGAGATAATACTCACATTTGTAGCAAAATAACCAACGAAAAAGCATGTAAATTTCATTTGTTATTTATTCAAGAAAACAAACAAAAATAACCCCCCCCCCCCCTCTCCCCCCACACACACTTAAGACATACATTGTCCTCAATGAAAGAAACAAATATAAGATAAGAGAGACAAGAGAGAGGAAAGAACACACCTGGGTAGTCAAGGAGGATGGATGGCTACATAAGTAGCCTTTCCCAATGAGAGCCCTTCTATAATTTCCTCTTTCAATATGGGGCACTCATGGAATAGCTTAATAAACTTTCTATTTAATTTGCAATTTTGATTAATGTCTTCACTTTTATTCCAGGATCAATGAATTTTCTTCTAAAATTAAAAGTGTTGAATGGGCACGTGAACATATCTCATCTTTCACAACATCAAGGATCAAAAGGTTATAGGGCTACCTCACTGCTTTTGCTACATCTTCAAGTGAGATCCTATGCATACACACGAACGGACTAATATCATAAATATCATCCAAGATCCATCCAACTCCTTTCTTATGCTTCTTCAAAACCTGCAAAAATTTACTTTCTTGATCAAAATAAAGTTTAGAAGAAATTATAACCAGAAGTTTTTCAATGATCTCTAAATAAGCATATTTATGATTTTCAGGAATTGGTTTCAGCTCTCGAGAAGATGGTTGTTTGATGGATGGTTTGTTTTGGGAAATCAGGGTGTCGAGGGCTTCATCTACATGAAAAAATTCATATGCAACCTCATGTGCAGTAAGAATATCAACTTGCAAGGCAATCTCAATTTCAGCACAAACAGAGCAAATTTTAGTGTCAGTACAAATATCACAAGAGTGAACATCATCAAAATTAGACAATGATGGAAAATCATATGCAAACAAATCAGTACAAGTATCATCAACAGTCTCAAAAAGAAACTCTATTAGAAAAATAGAATTCTCTTCCAAGGGTTGTTGGTTGGATCCTTGAGCTTGTTGCATGTCATTCATCGAAGAGGCAAGCTGTTCAATCTGTGTTTGCAAAGTCTGGAGAGTAGAATCTATTTGTTGTTGAAACTGGAGATTATTTGCATCCATTTGTTTGACAATGTCCTCTAGTGAAGACCCGGAAGGTGCAGAGCACACAACCTGAAATTCCTTCATATGCTTATACGAATCCTCACCTACAAGACCATTAAACTTTGGCAACAATTGTATTTAATCAGATTCAAATTCAATAGGTGCATCAGCTACAGGATAGTCAATACATACACCATTATAGTTCACATCAAAGGCAGTCAAATGCCTCAAAGTTCTTTGTTCAGTCATGTTATCAACAAACACATAAATATCAATTATGTCTCAAACAGGCAGAAACAAAAAGAAAGAAGGGAAACGATTAAAAAAAATTCAAAAAAATATAAATACACCAAATTTAATCTAATAAACTGAAATAAGAATTTTGAGATTTTTTTTTTTTTGGATTTTTTCAACACTATGAAAACAGTAAACAATTAATTAAAAATAGAAAAAAGAGGAATTTGCGATTTTGAGGGCCGAAATCCTTTAGAATAACTGTTCGTCAATTTTTTTTTTATTTACACAAAAAAATTTGGATCAATTCGAAACAATAGCTTACAAATTTACCTAACAGACTGAAATAGTTACCACTATACTGCAAGCAGTATTGCAACCCTGAAAATTAATAAACACAACAAAAAACAAGGAAAAACTAGCAAGAGCACTATACCTATGACTATAATATCAGTTAATAAAAAAAATAATCCCCGGTAATAACGATAATTTGATCCATTGTCGTGCGCAGATCAAAACGAGTATTTTGTAAAACGGTAGTTTAGCGACATTGACTTGAGTATCGTATCGCGAGGATTCTTGTATTGTTATTAACCAACAGAAATGATTATGAGGGATTTAATTCACGATCAATTTTTAAAGAGCTGAGCAAATAAACAATTAAAATAAGTGATTATAAAAATAAGTTGATCTATTGTTTTCAAGTTCCTACTAATCATTGGTTTTTACCTTACCAATTCCCTAAGCGGCTTCGACCTCTATTTGATTTCAATACCAATTTACAAGCGCAATAGATATAAAACAGATTGAATTCACATTCTGAATTAAGCAAATGGATTAACACAATCGTGAATTAAGCAAACACGATATAGAACGTGATTTAACGACTAAGCGGCGTAAACAGCGATTAAAAATTAGGAATAAAATCATACGAATTTTATCAAGACATTCCATTAAATAACAGATTAAGAAAATGCAATTTCATAAAATATAATTGAAAGAGAAACCAAATTGAATTGATAATTTAAAAACCTCAAAGCGTCGGAACGCGATTACAGTATATCAACTCTGGATGATTAGTTCTTTATCCAATCGTACAAGCAAAAGTAATTTTTTATTGTGAATAAAAGGTGAAAAACTACAGTACAACGACTCCTAGGTATAAGGGAAAAACAAGGAATTCAGGTCATAATCCAACTGGGTCAAAAACATAAAAAACCCAGGACAAAACTAATTGTTTCTTATGACTGAAACTTCAACAAATTTTCTGAGGTATCTACAGTCTGAATCAACTTCTGGATTTAACATGAAAGTTGGACCTCTTTCTCTCAACTTTCCAACGAGTATTAGAACTTTTCAATCCTATTCTTGTAGCACCGGTTATGAATTTTTCATTGAAAGTTGCTAATGCTGAAAATAAAATATGAAAATCAATTAAAGGTAAAAATAAACTAAAATATGAAAACACATTAAAATGGAATAAACTAAAGAAATAAAGTAAATAAATGCCTAAGTATAACATTATAAGAATGTGCATGAAGATGCACTGATCAAGGAGGTATTATCAAAGAATAGATCAATAGGAGAGGGATCATTACCTTGCGATGAGAAATTATGTGTAATTGCACCCGAGAGGAAAATACCTGTCAAGCAGAAGGATTTGGGGTCAGTTGAAATATCGTGCACCATAAGAGAGATAAAATTCAAGAGGGTTCTAATTGATTCTAGCTCTAGTGTGAGTTTAATGCCATTATCAATTTTCAAGAAGCTCGGTATTGAGAAGATAAGCGGGAGTGGGACAAAATTGGAATTTGCTTACCACACCATCAAGCAGTCATATGGGATAGCTGAAGATGTATTAGTAAAAATTGATAATTTTATTTTCCCAGTTGATTTTCAGATCATGGACATACCTGGAGATGAAGAGACTTCTATCATTCTTGGGCGACCATTTATGCTAACTAGTCGATACAATTTTGTTATCGAGATAGGTAATCTGACACTGAAATCATTTGATGAGGAGATAACTTTGAAGGTGTTGGAGATTAAAAAGTAGGGTGCATGTAAAAAGAATCAAGTTTCAGCTGGTATTATCAAATTAGCAGGAGATAACAGAAGTTTAAAATCACCCCTAGAGAAAGTCTCCAGCATAAGCTCTCATATGGCATCAACAAAAATTTATAAGTTCAGCCCAAAAGTCAAAAAGAGAAAGAAAAGGAAACTCAAAGGTGAGAAGACGAAAGTTGGAAGGAACTGGAAGCACAAAGTGGTAAATGCTTTTGATCTAGATGAGTTTTGAGTTACGGAAAGGACAAACATTAAGGTGTGGAAGAGGAAGTACCCCCATAAGGGGAAGAACTGTCGAGCCATGCGATGTTAAACGGAGTTCTCCTTGGGAGGAAACCCATACTTCCAATAACTTAGTTTTTCTTTTTGTTTTGGTTGTAGGTAATAAAAAGGGAGCCTTACTAGTGAGAGTTAGGAGGTATCATTTGGTGTTGTAGTAGTCTTTGTGAGTCACCTTTCTCGAGCTTATTCTAAAACATTGGGGTCAATGTTTAGTTCAAGTTTGGGGGGGTTACTGCTTGGCGGTTTATTTTGCTTCTATCTTTTGACTTATTTGTTATGTTAATTGCTGTGTAAATCCATGAGTTGAAGTTCTTCCCAAATTTTCCCAAAAAATTTTGTTTTGTTCAAGAACGTGTTTCTCATAGAGTTCGAGAATAGTATATAGAGACAAAGGGATGATTGTTTGATGGTAGGAAGTTTGGAATAATGAGACTGTGATACGAGTCTAACATGTAGGTTTGTACCATAGTGCTTGAATCTTGAGAAGAACTCCTTGAGTAGTTTATCTTTACAGTTTGGCATAATATAGATTCACATGCAGGTATGATTGGTTGAGAAATAAATAAAGTTGGCACCAAATGATGAAAAGGCGGTAAAAGGCAACTGGCTTGCTAAGTTGGGTAGCCTTCACCAAGTTATTCAGCCCAAAGGGGGTTGATCTTCAAACGTTATCCATAAAGGACAATATATAAATAGAAAACTTTTGAAAACATCATCTGAAATTAAAAGGGAGCAAAAGCTCTTATTTGGTGCCTGAACAAATATTTTCTTGATTAGTCTTGTTCGTGTGATGATTATAAAAAATTCTCATTGCTTTAATTTGAGTGTCCGGATGAAAAAGGAGGAAAATAAGAAAAAGACTTAAGTACAAAGCATAGTTAGAGAGGTATCTGAAGAGGAAGCTCGAGATTTAAAGGTTCTTACACAAACTCTTCATGTTATGTGAACATCGGACATACTACTTTTTGATCAATTTGAACAGATTTCTCATGTATGAGTTCCGGGTTGCTGTGATTTTCATGAGTTCTTGTAATGGTCGCTTGAGGTCAAGTAAAGGTTTAAGTTTGGGAGAGTTTGATCAGTGGTTTTTCCACCTTTATTTACAATTGATTTTTGTTATAATTTATTTATTTTGTCAAGTTTTTTATTTCATTCTTATATGTTTTATGTGTTGGTTCTGTATTTTGTTATTTTTAGGCTCGGAGAAATAAAACCAGGAAAATCAATGTGACAAGTTTAAATTCGGAGTTTTGGAGGAAGTCTCAAAGACCAAGCTACATGGTGTCTGACACGGCCACCCGTATCACCTGACACGGGCCGTGTCAGGAGAGGATGTACCACTTCAATTTGGGAGAAGAGACAGAGGCTAACACGGATGCCCGTGTCAGCTGACACAGCCCGTGTCAGAAGTTCTTGGCGAGAGGTTTTGTTGGAGCGATGGGCAGAGACCGACACGGGTGCCCGTATTAGGTACACGACCCATGTTGGCTAAGACGCTGATTTTGAGTGTTTTTAAGATTTTTTATAATTTGGGACCCATAGGGGCGTTTTGGGCATTTCCGTCCGAGACAAATGAATTATGCACTATTGAGATGAGTTTTGAAGAAGAATTAGGGACCTTTTTTGCATATAACAAAATCTATAGTCTAGGAGTGAGGATATGAGATTCTTAAAGAACATAGATCTTTCATGAGTGGACGTGATTCAAGATTAAAGTTCCTTCATCATTTGTAATGTCTAATTCTTATATTTTTATAATTCTCGTGAACAATATGAACGGATAAACCCCCCAATGCTAGGGGGTGCCCCTGATTTGAATCTGTAATGATTATGAATTCTTGAGTTCTTTAATAAAGTTGTTTTCTTATTCAATTTAATCCTGTAACATTTTCATGCTTTTCTGATTGGACCAATTAGGATTGATCTATGGTTAACTACCAATTGGACTGCGGTTGTTAAGGTTTATGTACGATTAGTCTATAGTAGATATCACTTAGGACTATGGATACCATATAGTTACCAGATTTAACCTTTGATAATATAAAGTCTTGACTCCATCAGATATCTCTAAGGACTTAGGATTTAGGATGTATGGTTAAAGGTTTTCTCACTAAGGACTTAGGGGAAAATAATCTAACGGGATGGTAGTTGAATGTTATGAACTTGTTGAAGAAATCAGGATTCAAGGTCGTTATAGATAAAATTACACACCACACCCTATCATGCTTCTCATATTTGTGAAAAAAGTCATTTTATATTTTTGCTTTTTGTTAAGTGACAATATCAAAACCAAAACCCATATCAAGTTTTATTTAATTGAACTACGAATTTAACTCGATAATTGCATGCAATCCTTGGGATCGATTGGGGAATCTCCCTATTATTTAAAGAGGCAAAAATAATACACTTTCTATTTTTCCTATCAGCATTTCTCAGAGTTTACATTCTTCCTTTAGATATTACAAACATCCCGATTAGCTTGAGAATTAGCAATATTCTCAGGAAAAACTCGTCTGAGTGTAGCATCATGTGACAACCACTTCCGGATTGCTCCATCATAGTCTCTGCACTACACCTAAAAGGCCAAGATGGGTTAAGGGTTCTACGATCCTCAGCTTCTCAGGCTCCCAGGTCGAAAGCAACACGTCTTCCAAATTGCTTGGTAAACAAATACTACAGTCAAAGGGGCATCCACTGAGTGGGGGATCTCGTGTCTCCTTTTTTGGGATTCCTCCCTCAAAGTTAACATGATTATACCGCCCGTCCTATCTTAAGTTTGCCCAAGTTCGGGTAGAGGATATATGAGAAATCACCAAGCACCCTGAAAAATAAAAATAAAAATCCAGACATACATATATACAAATATACAGCAAATATATCACATACGCAAGTAAACAAATATAGGCTCAACCCACTTAGAGATGAATCCCTAGCAGATTCACCATTTTTCTGTAGTGGTAGAAATTTTAAGACTAAACTATTGGATTGACTTAACTTGTACAAATCAAATAAAAATTGCCATTGTGCTTTATTGCTTCCAAATAAAATGGGAAAAGAGCGAATAAACCCAAAAAGAGGGGGAGAGAATCTAGGTACGAGGGTTGGTTATGCAAAGGGAAGGTATTAGCACCCTAGATATCTATGATACTCCACATGAACCTCTTTGAAATTTTGTTTATTTTGGCAATAAAAGGTGTATACAAAATAAATGGCGGAGATGAGAAAAGAAGTTTTTTTTACAATTTTTGCACTTGCCACGGTTGTGAACCTTTAGTTCCTATGTACCACCTTTCATGCAATAGGAGATCAGGGTACTCGTAGTTTACCTCAAAAATTTTAACACACATGTGTGTTGGTTAACTTTAAGAGAATAGACATCATCGTCATATTCGAGTGGAAGACATACTTACTACCCACAATTATGAGAAGGGAGAATTTGCATCATCTTAAAGATGAGGATATAGCCTAGATTTTAAAATCAACAAAGCCTCACTCAACACCCAAGTGGAAAATATCTCAATTTACTATATATTATAGAAGTATAGTAGCTCGCATCACTATAAGAATTGATAAGAGTCTAATCTTTTGAGAAAAGTTTAAAGTAAAAAGCCAAAGTGGCAAAATGGTTTGAATGAGGTTAATTGACGTTTAGTATTTTTTTTAAATTTCAAAGTATTCTTAAGTTGATTAAAGTTTGATTTAATAAAAGATTTTGAAAATGCATGGACCTAAGTCCAAGTTTATTATGAAAGTGGTTCGAGTTAGAAAACAAGAAGAGTTTTGAAAAGGAAGGAGAAGATTTTTGAAGTTAAAAAGATAGGAGGAGATGAAGGGACTATCCTAAAGCATAAGGTAAAAGCTAAGGAAAAGAATGGTCTAACCAACAAGAAGCCAATGTTTGACATAAGAGGTCAATATAGAATTTCCATCCTTTGGATTGAAACCAATCAAGCAAAAATACTAAACCTCTGAGGAATACCAAGCTTCAGATAAATTAAGTCTTCACAAAAATTGGACAGAGTAACGGTTGTATACAGAGGCATTCTCAATCACAAACAAAGCATATAATCAGGATACATTGCATACAAAGAAAGTTAACCCAATGCCTTAGAGTAAACCCCAAGAACTTCAAACAGAATAACAAAAGAGTCACAAGGTCTCAAAGAATCAAGGCTTCTAATACTAAGTCTGAGAGATCCACAACTCCACAATGCCAAGGATAGTAACCAAATAGTCCAAGTAACCTTAAAGTTTCTTTAATGTTCAAGTTGATTATTAAGTGTTTTAACAAAAGAAATAAAAGCTCAAATGAGCAAAGATAAAATGACATAAAGATAAATGCTCAAGTGAGCAAAGATAAAAATGACATGGAATGCAAATGCTAAAATAAATGATACATGAAAGTAATGGCATAAAATAAAGGCATAAAGTAAAGTAAAATGTTAGAGAATTATAAGTTAGAGGTTAGTTGAATGACCATCTTGAAGCTTTCATTTGAGAAATCATTAGAAGATTGATAAAATCAAAGCTTCTCAATAACAAGTCTCATTTGCTTTTTTTCAAGTATATCATTCATTTTAAATACTAAAAGCGACCACATATGATCAACGGTGTTCAAATGATTCACTTAGACCAAAGTTCATGAAGTTCATTAGAGGATTGATAAGATCAAAGCCTCCTAACAATGAACTTCAAATTTATTAGATTAAAGGTCTCAAATTAAACATTCTTGGGCTTGGAAACATAGGTTTGGGCCACGAATGATCATTTTTTCGAATCGCGACAAATTTAATGTTATGTTAAGAAATCATAAGTGGACTTATGTAGAAGTCACACCTATTTTGGGGCTGGTCAGTAGCAATATATGTACCACATGTTAGAGAAATGATATGTAAATCATTCTCCAACAACATATGGCATAAGTAAAAGCAAGAAATGGATAAATGAATAGGGAGGGGATGTATCAGATACAATTAGGGTCTCAAATATCATCAACATCATTCGTCCATTTTGGTGGATTTGGTTTTTTCAACCTATCAACACCCAATGTCCAATGAGGTTGAGGAACTTGTCCTAAAATAATACTCAAATCAGGACCAAGAAAAAACAATAAAATGTATTTAATAAAACAATATTTAAATGATTAATAAAAGGAAAGTAATTGGTAAAATACATAAAATGTATTAAAACACCAAATAAATTTTTTAAAAAAATATCAGAAGTCAAACATGAGTCAATAAGTGTTGGCAAAATTTTTCAGAATTTTTTAAAGTTGGAAACTATTTTTGAAATGTAAAGAAATAAGCAAAATAAACCAAAATTTGTAAAAAATAGTAAAATTAGAAATAAAAATAAAATGAGGTTACCAATATTTGTCAAGAGGTCATTGGATCCTTCCATAATTTTTTCACAATTTAAAAATTAAGAAAAGTATTTTTAAACAATTAAAACAAATCAAATAAAGTGAAAAATCATTATAAAAAATATCAAATCACAAAATAAAATTGTGAAAAAATAAAAATCAGAAAGAGAAAAATTAAAAGTATTTTTGATAATTTTTTTTAGAATTTTAGAAGTTGAAATGAATCTTTTATGAATTTTTGAAGTTTAAAACAATTAAATAAAAAAACAGAAAATAAAAATAATATCAAAATAATGTCACGCGTTAGATTCAGCTCACTTTTACACGCTGGAAAATCCAAGGGTGCTGAAACTAGGACGTATGGTGATCATCACTGTAACGTGCACGGGCAACACAAAAAAATCCAACCAATCAAATTATAACGTATGGATGTGTATCATTGGTTGAAGAACGACACATAGGTCGTCTTTAACCTCCAGCATCCTGCAAATAGGTCAAACATATATCCTTAAATTTTTTAGTATACGCAATCATAGTGGTACCATTAGATGCGCCTACTTGAGACGATCACGATCATATGCTCGCGAAAAATTTATTTAAAGTGTAGCTCACTTGATTTGGAAAAAACCAGAGAGTTTTTGAAGAATTTGAATTCGCAAATAGATGCATCAATTGATCAAAATTAAACCATCAACAAGCATTATTGAACATCATAGATCATTCCAGTAATTTGAGTTAGAAGAATTAATTCCTTAAATTACCTGAACGAAGTATGAAGAAATTGCTCTGAAAGTTGACTTGGCTTGCGCAATTTAGAGCACCTCAAGACTTAATTCTTATTCTGTTAGCTTCAATGAAGTTCAAGGAAGAAGAATGATTAATGAAATTGCAGCTGGAAGGGAGGAAATTGTGATTTTGAAATCTCAGATATGTGAGCTATGGAGAGAGTTTGGTAGAGTGATCATGGTTGTCCAAGCTTGCAAAAATGAGTGGAATGTAGTCTGTACTTATAGGATAAGTGAATGGAATCAAGAGGAGAGGTGAATGATGCAATTTGAGTGGAAATCATGCACACATGTGTCATGAGGAAAAAGTGATCACATGTGCATCAAAACTCATCCAAATGATGTGTTTAACACTCTAAATGATTCAAACATCTTTACTAATCATGTTTAAATGAAAATAACATGGTAATTTGGTGATTATAAGCCATATTTCATAAACTTGCTTCTGACTTCAAGTGATTTTTTAGTTTCAAAGCACCAACTTTGGATCCATGGTGTACACAGCTTATGAGGCTTTATCACATGATTCTTGAAGCATTTGAAAGATAAGGTTACATAATTTTTACAATGTACCAAGAAAGACATCATTGTGGATCTGAGAAAAAACTTATGTCCTCTTGAAATCGTGGAAAAAAATCTGACTTTTGTACTTAGAAATATTTTTAAGTATGGGATCTCAAAATGACCTATAATGTTCTTCAAAATTACATGACCTTCCACTCAAAATTTGATCTTGATATCTGAAGATGAGATGGAGTAGACCTCTTTAATTGAATTGTGGAATTTAGATCACTCAAAAATCATAAAAATTGAAATAGTTAAGGTCTTTGGAAGATGATGAACAAATTTGGGAAAATTCACAAAAGACCTATAATCTTTTCAAATCTTAAACATCTTTCCAACCATTTTCAAGTCTTGCACATTGTAACAAAATTGTAATAGACATCCAAAATATTATTATGGAAAAATAATTGGCTCAAAGAGATAAAAATTGACCAAGTTATGATCATTTGAAGTCAAACCCTAAAATTCAAAGGCTTTTCAAAGAGACTTGTAATCTTTCTCATTCATAAGTGACCTTCCATTCAAAATTAGCCTTAGAGATATGAAGAGAGCTAGTTAAGGACCATTTGTATAGAATTATGTTTTTAGAATCAATCATAAATCTCAAAAAATGAGCAAGTTATGGTCCTTGGAAGTCAACAAACCCTAGCTCAGAGTGTGTCAAAATAACTTGAAACCCTTTTCAACTTTTGATGATTTTTCTTGCACAATTGGATCTTGTCATGTGAAGATAGATTATTGTAGATGATGATAAGAGTCTATATCAAAAAGAAACAACTCAAAATATTTAAAATTTATAGAGTTATGAACTTGTGATCACTGAATCAAGCACTTGCTCAATTAGGTCAAACTGGTTGAACCAACCTTTAATATTTATAACTTTCTTGGCAAAAGAAAGAATGATGAATCACAATAGGACTTGAGATGATATTGTCTTGAAGTACACTCAAATGTGGAACTAAAGTCTCAATGAAACTTGTTGAAGAAGGCATGGAAATAAACACATGAACCTATGAATCTTCTTGATGAATTCCACCACAAACTTTGAGTAAAGTTTGACCTAAATAAAGTGAGGGAACTCTTTGAACCACAAATGTTTTATATCATAGACATAGCCTCGGAGCTTGAACTCTTGTAATCCATTAAAGAACCATTTTATTGAGAAACACCCCTCAAACCCTAGGTTAGATAGTGAGATGAATGCAATTGTGATCACCTACAATATGAACATTCAAAGAAACATATATACATATCTTGATGTTAGTCTAAGAAAACATGTATAAGATATACAATTCAAGGTGTTTGGTGATCCTTCACAGTCAAACTTAAAGATAGGATGAAGTAGAAAGAGAGAACCAACCCTAATGTGTGATCTTAATGTATTGATAATATGAGATGATGAGGGATATTAGGGGGGAAATTTGGGGTATAACACCGAAGTATCTCAATTTTTCATTTTCAGGGATTTTCAGATATGCATATCCCAAGTATTATATATTTGTATCAATTAGAATCAAGATGTATCAATTATATGAATTGATATATTTTATAACAAAATAAAATGTAATTAAATAATCTCGGTGTTCTAGATCTTACGTTCCTGCGTCTCTGGTCGTTATGCGACCTAATATAAAAGACTCGGTTTTCTGGAAAATCGACTCTGAATTGAAATTTTACCATGTCAATTTTTCCGAAAAAATTAGGGATCCCACCCGAAAAACCCAAAATTCCTTGTTTTTCTATTTTATTTGACTTATTTTCCGTTTTCATATTTTCAAAAAAATATGAAAAAATTTGTAGACGCTTAATTTTATTTTATTTTATTTTTAGGGAAAAATGCTAATTTTTGTCCCTTAACTATAGGTCATGGTTCACTTTGGTCCCTGTGATACGGTGGGAGAACTGACTTGGGATATTTTGCGTTTGATTGCAAATGTTGCGGTTAGCAAGAGTCACCACCAACTTTTCCTTTATCCAAAAGGAAAGGCTGAAAAGAACAGGAAAGACCTTTGAGATTATTTCTTGAGTTCGGGGGGTAGATTATGAAAAGGGAAGGTGTTAGCACCCTTTTCATCCATAGTTATTTATGGGCTCTTAGTTGCTTGCTAGATCACTTGCTTTTGTTTGAAAATATGCTTTGTGTGGTTTTTGAAAGTATTTTGAAAAGGTGTCTTCGTTTAGGCAAACTTTGTAATTGTTCTCGTTCGTAAGAACGTATACAAAGTGTTGGGATTTTGAAAATATATCATGTTTGGAAAATGTTTGAAAGTGTTTTTGAAAGTGTTTGGTGTTTGCTTTGAAAATAAGCAAGGATGTTTGATTTGAAAATGAGCAAGCAACTAGGAACAATCTACCTACTCAAAAGTCTTTGTTCATTTCTTCCTTTCTTTTGATATTGCTATCTTACCATTGATTGGTAAGAAGCCTTATCTTTGGATGTAAAGGGATGGGTGTGGGTCATCGTATAGCCATGATAGCAATGTTGTGAGATATCTTAGCATTTTTCTTTGAGGGACTAAGATCATTTTGAAAGGCAAAATTTAATAGCGTCATCGAGGGACTATGATCTTGTATTTTTAATTGCTTTTTGCTAAGATATCCCACATGCATAACATGGCCATTTTTGTAAGGAAACAAGGTGGAATTACCCTAAGGGTGCAAGTGTGCAAGTGTGCAAGTATGTTTGATTCACATGTATTGTTTATCTTGAATTTACGGTTTGCTACTTGTTGGTTTTAGTCTTTCCATACAAACCTTAATTACTAGTATTTATATGAAGCGATAAATTGTGGGAAGTAAAATTAATACGCTATTACATCATTAGGAGAGGGGGTATACAAATTTACAAATGGGGATTGCAAGAAAATTAAACCTAATTAACTATTACAACCATATTGAATAATGTACAAGAATTGAAAAATATAATATACAAATGCAAATGGAAAAAGAAATGATTTTGTTTGGTTTTTATGAAGGGTTTTAACCTAATGATTAAAAGGGGAAAAATTAATTAAAGATAAATAAAATTAAACTCAAATTAATTAAGAAAAGAAATTAGGTTTAAAATATTTTTTAGGGTTTTTTTATGAAAGGTTTTAAGTTGAATGATAATAATATGAAAATTAAAAGAAAACCTAAATTCTAAGTTAATTTTAAATAAAAAAAGAAAAATAATAATTATACCTAAATCTAAATATTAATTAATTAAGAAAAAGAAATTAATTTGTTAAGAAAATGTTTTTAGTCTTTTTGTTTTATAAAGAAAATAAAATAAATAAGTGTAAAAATAATAAATAAAATATTTTTGGATTCTTTATTATTATTAATAATAATAATAATAATAATAATAATAATAATAATAATAATAATAATAATAATAATAATAATAATAATAATAATAATAATAATAATAATAATAATAATAATATAATAAAGAAAAAAATGAAACAAAATAAAACAAAAATAAGAATGAAATAATAAAGAACATAATTGGGTCAGGTGTGTGAAGCAGGCAGGGGGGTTAAGAGTCAGCAAAAATGAAAGGCCCAAAACTGAAAGCCCAAGCGCTACTGGCTGGAACAAAAAAGAGAGAAAATGTGAGAAAAATGCACAAAAGGTAGCGCTGGGTGTTGAACCCCTGACTCTCAGCATACACACGCGCTACCTTTGTCACTGGGGTGGCTATACGTCCGTTAACTTGTATCAAACCATAAATATATATTACAAATCAAGTCCATGGCCTGAACTTCCTCTTCAACCTCACACCCAGCCAGACAACCTATATCTTGCTCATTTCTCAATGAAAATTAAAATTGCAACATGAAAGTTGTTCCATTTTTTCTCACGAATCCAACCATGTAAATAATTAAAACTATAAATCAAAGATGAATTAGAATTTCGTTGGCCCTAATTTGAACCCTAAATTTTCCAGAAATTTCAATCTTAAAATTCTCTAAGCTCAAGCCATATAAATGAAATCTATGGATATGTACAGTTTCAGGGAAATGATATCTACATTTTGTCTTTGAAAATGCAAGTCTAACATAATGAGATGAAAAGTCAGAAAACTCACCTTGCAGCTGGAGATCGTGTTTTGAGTTAGAGCTTGATTCAAGTTGTTGAGATGATCAGGTTAGCTTCCTCAAGCTCCCAGGAAGCTAATGCAATGATTAGCTTGATTGGAAAGTGGCTGAAATGGTCTGGAGAAGTCCACTTGCAATGCTCTATTTTTGGTTATGGAAGATGCAAAAGATGGTGTTACAATTGGGAAACAAGTACAAGGATGAGTTGTATTTGATTTAAGGAAGCTTTGAAAATTATTTTGAGGGAAAACGCACGATGGAAATAGAAGATATAAGTTCAAGGTCAGAACCTCCACAAAAATGGAGTTTGTGTGCAATTTCTGGCTAGAGGGAGTTTAGGAGAACTTCCAGGCTTGCAAAATTGTGTCCTAAGTTGCATAATAGTGTCTCAATTTATAGGAAAAGGTTTTGAGAGCTTGGGGTGATCAGAAGTACAAGTTCACATGTTATGGCTCTTTGGCTTGTTTTTGAAGCAAGCTTGATACACATTGTCCCAATGCATAGTACAAGGCTATCTAGAGTTGTTACAAGATTTAAACATGTTTATCTGACTTTGTATGTTGAGTGTGTGCTGAACAAACAAGTTAGAAGCTCAAGACAAGTTGACTTTGTGATTAAAGAAACTTTTCAAGAATGGAATTGTAACTTTGTGCCATAAATGGAAATGCAACTTGGATAATAGCTCAAATGCTTGGACAACGGCTCTACCAGTTGTGTAAACATTCAAATATTGAGTGATTAGCAAGTTTGAAGCCTGCAAATCAAGATTTGTACAGCATGCTTGAATATTGGATAAAGTGTTCTTCACAAATTTGCCTTGTAAAACAAGAATGAAACCCTAACTTCTTGCCTTCGATTCTCCTTACTCAAGTATGATCTCAATGACTTCTTGGACATTTTATAAAGCTTATAACATCCTATACAACCTCTATGTTGGACATTTTTTAAGATTCATATTGGAACTATGTGAAAAATTGCCATAAAGTTAGGTTAAAACCCTGCCTAAACTAGGGCAAAATTTCACTAAGCTTTCAAGTTTCATGAACATGTTTTCTTAAAATCATAACTTGAAATCCATGCATTTCTATAAAAAGTTGTATTCTACAATTTTTTAGATCTCATTGAGATATAAAACTTTCATTTTGTAGGTTTCATTTGAATAATCTTGCATCATGGTGAAAACTCGGCTCAAAGTTATGGAAAAAATATGAATTTCCAACACTTAGAAAAATTCTAAGTCTCGAAAATTTTGACTTTTCAAAATAAAATCTTGACTTTTTGATTTCTTGATGAAAAAGTTTCATATTTTGACATGTTTTTATGAATTGTGATCTTTGATACTTGATTTTGACCAATAAGTCAAAGTTTGACTTTTCAGTGTACAATTGACTTTTCATCGGTTGACTGAAATTCATTTGTCAACCAATTGATCTTGAGGAATGTTTTGAACCATTCCATTAGGTGAAAATGAAGTATTTTAAACCTTGAGATCATGTCTCAAACCAATAAGTCATTTGCTAGGTCAAAAATCAGAAATTGCACCTTCTTAGTCAAAACCCTAATTTTGACCATTTTGCCCTTTTGATGATCTGATCAAATTTCTTGAGGAATTGTGATCCAAACTTGATCAAATGACATATATGAATTCATGATGTTGATATGGATCAAAAATCATGAAGTTTGACTGTAAATTGACCACGGTTGACTTTTTCCTTAATACAACTGATTTTTAGGTTATTTGATCAATTGACTGAGCAAAAATGTGATCCAAGACTTGAAACTTGACATGAGAAATATTGAGGGTCCAAAATGATCCATGAAAGTCATATGAGGCATTAAAGGTCCATTTGTCCTTGTGCAAACTCAAACCCTAATTTTCAGTCATCAATGCTTGAGGAGGTGTCTTGAGCTGATCAACCCTTCTGCATTCTTGAACAAAAGGAGATCTTGTGAGAGATTATTTGGGAAAATGAGAGTGCAAATTTTGGGGTACAACAGTCCCTTATCTTTTTTTGTGCCAAAATTGTACCTTAAGTTTCAAAACGCAACCACATTAGTCCTTTCGTTAGTGAAACGTTAGTGAAATTCAAAAAGCAAACTCCAGGTGGTAGTTGTCATGCTTAAAGTGGCTTGTTAGAGGCAACGTGGCAGAGAATAAGGACAGAAAATATCCTAAAGTTGAAGATGGCATATGCATGTTCTGTTTACCCAAAACGAAAGCCAAAGGAAAGAAGAAGAGGCTTGCGAAGAGGCTTGCGAAGGTGATTCCTTAGGTGATTCCAGGTATGTTAATCTTGTTTTGTATTTGTTTCTAGATATTTGAAATGGGATTCTGAATATTTGTTATGGGGTTTCTGGAATTTAGGTTTAATGGATGAATTTCTGAAACTCGTAATCCACCACAGTGGTGAGTTCGTTGATCAAGAACTTAGTATCTATAAAGGAGGCCTGGTATCTGAATTGTCAATAGATGTTGATAAGTGGAGTTACTTTGAGTTAGTTGGTGTGTTGAAAGACTTAGGTTATATGGATAATGTAGAGAAAATGTATTACAAAGACTCACAATTTGAGATGAATGAACTAGTTGATGACAAAGGTGCCCTAGAAATTGCAGACCTATACAGGGTGCATCATGTTGTTCATGTTTACATTCAACATAGTTTGTCTCAACCTGAGTATTTTGATGGTCATGTTGAGAAGCCTGAGAACATTGCAAATGAGATGGAGGAGTTACTTAGCAAGCTGCATGATGACATTGATGGAAAGTTAAAGGAGACTGTTGTTGGTGTGGATGAAGTTAATGATGGATTGAATGATCCAAGTGTTGTTGTGGAACAAAGAAATGCTGGATTAAATGATGCAAATATAGGGGTGGAAGCAACAAATGTTGAAGTGGAGCCAAATACTGATGGTCAGGTGCACGATGAATCCAATTCTGATGACAGTGAGGATGAGAGTTACCAGTATGATAGTGCCCTAGAAGTAGCCTTTGAAGATGAATCTGATGGTTATGAGGACATTGATGAAAATGAAATTGCAGACCTGACTTTGTATGACAGTATTGAAATATCAAAAGGAAAAGGAAAAGGAAAGTGCAACAAAGTTACAGAGGAATATAAGGGGAGTGACAGTGACAGTGAGGATCTTAAAAGTGGTCATGACAGTGATGACAATAGTGGGGTTAAAAGGAATAAATACCCAATTTTCAAAGAGATAAAAGATATGGCCAATTACAAATGGGAATTAGGAATATATTTTACTTCAAAGGATGACATTAAGGAAGATGTTGCCTCATATGCTGTTCAAAATGGAAGAGCCCTCAAGATCATAAAAAATGATAAGAAAAGGGTGAGGGTGAGATGTAAGGAAGGTTGTGAGTGGGAGGTTTATTTTGCCAAGTTATTAAATGAGGAAACTTGGCGAATAAGGAAACTAATTGGAAATCATAACTACAGCAGGGAGTATAATGTGAGGATGTTAAGCACAAAGTGGTTGAGCAAGAGGATTCAAAATGCATTGAAAAACAACCCTAGGTGGAAGATCCAGGATATTAAAGAAAAGGCATTGAGGAAGTGGAATGTAGGTGTAAACAAGACTAAAGTGTTAGAACATAATTTGGTTATACATCCCTATAAGAGTTTTGATCATAACAAACACATGATATATGTATGTATGTATATATATATATATATATATATATATATATATATATATATATATATATATATATATATATATATATATATATATATATATATATATATATATATATATATATATATATATAAAGAACAAATATGCTCGCTAATAAAGTATCTTTATATGGAGGAAGTTCTGATATGAAAAAGATCTACTAGAACGAGAAGTTCTGATACAACGAGCATAAAAGATGAGTCTATTATGATATAATTAGACACATCCTTCTTAGAAGAAAATCTGTGTGACACGCTTATTTGAAGAATATGTTACAGCTTATGAATGCACCAAAACTGTGAAACATGATCTCTGATACTCTGATCTGTAAAGTTCTGATACAAGCAGTAAGGGACTCCCAACGGTAACATTCATCCTCTAATGTGATAAGTTCTGAAGCGTTACAGTTTATAAATGCATATAAAAAGTAACGGCTATAAAGAGACAAGAATCTCCTGTTTTGGAAAGATCATTAATTTGTGTTACATTCCAAAAGAATCTTCTTATGTCACTGTTGCATGGCCTGTATAAAGAAGACGAAAAGAAGAATTCAAGCGATGAACACTTGCGCGTGAAAAATAAAATCAATTATCCAGTTCTACCTAGCAATCTTAACTTGTGTAAAACATCACTGTCTTGTGATACTATTTTATTAGAAACTCTATTGTACACATTTATTCATATATTATTTTGTAATTCTTTGAGAAAATCGGGTTGTGGTTTTAGACTCAAGAAGACATTGACAGTTGTCAAAGTAGATTTGTAATCAAGATTGGTTAGTGGATTAAGACCTCGTTGGAGAGAGGCGAAATCACCTTGGCGGATGGACTGTAGTAGTTTGAGTTCAAATGAACCAGGATAAAAACCAACGTGTTCTTTTCATTATGTTTTAAAGATCTCAATTCACCCCCCCTTCTTGTGTTTTTCCCTTCTTCAATTGGTATCAGAGCACCTGGATCTGGGTGCAAACACTTAACCGTGTCAGAAAAAGATCCAAGGTGGAAAAACACAATGGTGGGACCAAGTCAGAACATCAGCAATGATCATCATGATGATAAAGACATAATCAACAGCAAACCCCCAATATTTGATGGTGAAAAGTTTGATTACTGGAAAGATATAATCAGAAGTTTCTTTCTAGCTTATGACGTTGATATTTGGGTTATGGTGACTGATGGGTACATACATCCTGTTGATGAAAGCGGTCAGAAGATTGACAGAAAAATAATGACAGACCATCAAAAGAGAGACTTTAGAAATCATCACAAGGCCAGAACTATCCTCTTGAGTGCCATCTCATACTCAGAGTATGAGAAGATCACAAATAGAGAGACAACAAAGCACATGTTTGATTCCTTGAGAATGACGCATGAAGGCAACACGCAAGTCAAGGAAACCAAAGCCCTTGCGCTCATTCGGAAGTATGAAGCCTTCAAAATGGAAGAAGATGAAACCATTGAAACAATGTTCTCAAGATTTCAAATTCTGGTTGCTGGGTTAAAAGTTCTGGACAAAGGGTACTCAACTGCTGATCATGTAAAGAAGATCATCATAAGTTTACCCAAGAAATGGAGACCCATGGTCACAGCATTAAAAATAGCCAAAGATCTGGATAAAATTTCTCTTGAAGAGCTTGTCAGCTCCCTGAAAAGTCATGAGATAGAATTAGAACAAGATGAGCCTCAGAAGCAAGGTAAGTCTCTCGATCTGAAATCTAATAAATATGAAACCAAATTTTTGCAGGCAAAAGCAGAAGTAGAAAACTCTGATGTATCCTCCTCATAAGAAGACGAGTTGTTCCTTCTATCTAGAAGAATCAATCAGCTGTGGAAGCACAGGCAGAGGAAATTCAAAAATTACAGAAGAACAGTAAATCACTCTAAACAATCTTCTGGATACAAAAAACCTAGTAACAAAAACCTTACCTGCTACGAATGCAATGAACAAGGTCACTACATGAGCGATTGTACAAATCTTCAAGTAGAGAAACCTAAAAAGAAGCTCTATATGTAAAAGAAGAAAAGTCTTATGGCAACTTGGGATGACCCTGAATCCTCTGAAGATGGAACAAAATCAGAAGATGAATGAGCCAATATAGCATAAACGGACAACTTATCAGATGTCTCTGAATCTGAATCAGACTCAGAGTCAGAAGAGGTATTTTCTAACTTTTCTAGATCTCAATTAGAAGATAGTCTGTCAGAAATTCTAGAAAGGTATCAGAAGCTTCGAGTCATAAACAAGAACCTGAAAAAGGATCTAGTTTCTGACTCTGAAGAAAATAAGAATCTAAGATTGGAAAACTCTGAGCTAAAAGAAAAAATTTCAAAACTTGAAAATGATTTATAAAATACTCAGAAGGAAACTATCTCAGAACTTCCTAGTAACCCTGATAAGATCATAAAGGAATATGATCACAGCTTTCAGAAGTTCCTCGCTAAAAACATAGATAGAAGCAAGATGGCTTCAATGACCTATGGAGTTAGCAGAAAAGGTATAAGATACAAAGGTAAAGTATCCCAACCTAAGAAAGTTAAGGATTTAGTTATTAAACGCACTCCTCTTTATTCTCACTTCACTTCTGGGCAAACACATGATATAAAACATACTAGTAAGTCGTTTTATGCTAAACCAAAATTCAAACAGAATCTTGGAAACTCTAACAATCATGGACCCAAAAAGATATGGGTACCAAAGGATAAAATCATTTATGTTGTAGATATTTTAACAGCAAGGTTGAAACACCAGTCTTAACACCTGGATTCTGGATGCTCTCTACACATGACAGGAAGAAATCATATGTTCCAAAGCCTGGAATTTAAAGGATTCGCAGGTTTCTTAGGCAATTAGAAACAAAAGGTTATTGGCTCTGGAAATATTGGGAACGGTAATGAGAATACAGCATCAGAAGCTCTCTAAAGAATCTCAGCTGAATCCAGAAGAGGATGTCACATATTTTCAAGCAACTTCTATCAAAGCAAGATAAATAGAGTTTTTCCAACTTTTTTATTCTTGACAAAAAGGGGGAGAAGGAAAGATATTTTGACTCGTATCAGAAGCTATATCAGAAGATCTTTAGGGAAGTATTTTATTTTCTCGTTATCTGAGTATTCTACTCAGGGGGGGTTTTTTATTTCTTTGTTCTTTATCTTCCATCAAAATATACAAGTTTTTGTCATCATCAAAAACGGGGAGATTGTTAGAACATAATTTGGTTCTACATTCCTGTAAGAGTTTTGATGATAACAAACACATGATATATATATATATATATATATATATATATATATATATATATATATATATATATATATATATATATATATATATATATAAGAACAAATATGCTCGCTAATAAATTATCTTTATATGCAGGAAGTTCTGATATGAAAAAGATCTACTAGAACGATAATTTCTAATACAACAAGCATAGAAGATGAGTGTATTATGATATAATCAGACACATCCTTCTTAGAAGCAAATCTGCATGACACGTTTATTTGAAGAAGTTTTGTTACAACTTCTGAATGCACCAATGCTGTGAAACAGGACTTTTGATACTCTGATATGTAAAGTTCTTATACAAGCAGTAAGGGACTCCCAACGGTAACATTTATCCTCTGATGTGAGAAGTTCTAAAGCGTTACAGTTTATCAATACATATCAAAAGTAACGGCTATAAATAGACCAGAATCTCCTATTTTGGAAAGATCATTAATTCGTTTTATGAACATTCCAAAAGCATCTTCTTATGTCACTGTTGCATGGCTTATATAAAGAAGACGAAAAGAAGAATTCAAGTGACGAACATTTGTGCACGAAAAAGAAAATCAATTATCCAGTTCTACCTAAAAATCTTAACTTATGTAAAGCATCACTGTCTTGTGATACTGTTTTATTATAAAGTCTATTGTACACATTTATTCATATATTATTTTGTAATTCCTTGAGAAAACCGGGTTGTCGTTTTAGACTCAAGAAGACATTGACAGTTGTCAAAGTAGGTTTGTAATCAAGATTGATTAGTGGATTAAGACCTTGTTGGAGAGAGGCGAAATCACCTTGGCGGTTGGGCTGGATTAGTTTGAGTTCAAACGAACCAGGATAAAAACCAACGTGTTCTTTTCATTATGTTTTAAAGATATCAATTCAACCCCCCCCGCCTTCTTGTGTTTTCCCCTTCTTCATAAAGCAATAAGAGCAAGAGTGGCTACAAGGAATAGGGTTCATGGTTCCTTTTTGGGTGATTACACTAGGATATATTACTATGTCATGAACTGCTAAGAGCCAATCCAAGGTCAACAGTTAAGATGAATGTAGAACCTGTTAGAACAATGTTTGAATCTAGTACCCTATATTTAAGTTTTGATGATAACAAAGTGAAAAGATATAGTATTTGTATGTTTCATGTTTGAACTATATGCTGCCTAAAATTACTATGCTCTGACTTGCAGATACGCTGATTAAAATAAGCAAGATCACTTCTTCAGCATCAGAATTTGATTTCATACACCAGCATCAGAAGTTGCTGAATCAGAACGTGAAGATCAGATGATCAACGCTCATACATGCTGAAGCTTGATGAACAGAACTGCGCGTAAACACTCTGATACAGAAACAATAGTTCATCAGCAGCGAAGCAGAATCAGAATGAGCCAAGCCAGAACATGCATTGAAGAAGCAACGGTACTGTGCATTGAACGCTAATTAATTTCAACGGCATCATTCTAGACAAGATCTGCTCAAAAAGGAAAGCTTGTTATTAGCATTGAATCAAGAATATTTGCTTTCAACGTTCATCTTCTCAAGTGCTATATAAACAAAGCTTCGAAGATTATAATGGCTAATGCTCTCCAATTCTCTACACGCACAAAGCTGAACAATAATCTTCATCTACCAGTTTTGCTAAACAACAAACTCTGATACTCCATTAGTGTTTAGCATTCTAAGTTTCTAAGCTTAATTTGTGTATACATCACAGTTGTGATAAAGTTTTGTAGAAAACATTCACACACATTTGTTTTATACCTTTGTAAGAAAGTGTTGCCTTGACAAACCGGATTGTGGTTTGAATCAAGAAGGCTTTAGCAGTTGTTAAAGTAGATTTGTATTCAGTTGAATATAGTGAATTAAGACCTCGTTGGAGAGAGGCGAAATCACCTTGACGGGTGGACTGGAGTAGTTTGAGATCAAACGAACCAGGATAAAAATATCTTGTCAATTGCTTTAAGATTCCAGTTTTACAATTCAACCCCCCCTTCTTGTGTTTTTCACCCCTTCAATTGGCATCAGAGCGCCTGGTTCTGAGCTAAAACACTTAACCGTGTCAGTACAAGATCCAGCGTCAGAAAAACACAATGGCAGGAAACAACTCTCATTTCAGCAATGACAACAATGAGGATAGAGACAGATTCAGCGGCAAACCTCCAGTCTTTGATGGAGAAAACTTTGATTACTGGAAAGACAGAATTGAAAGCTTCTTTCTAGCACATGATGCTGATCTGTGGGATATGGTGACAGATGGATACACGCACCCTGTGAATGCAACTGGTCAGAAGATTGATAGAAAATCAATGACTGATCAACAAAAGCGTGATTTCAAGAATCACCATAAGGCCAGAACCATCCTCCTCAGTGCCATCTCCTATACTGAGTATGAAAAGATCTCCAACAGAGACACAACTAAGAACATCTTTGATTCTCTCAGAATGACGCATGAGGGCAACGTTCAAGTCAAAGAAACAAAAGCTCTGGCGCTCATTCAGAAGTATGAGGCGTTCAAAATGGAAGAATCTGAATCCATTGAAGCTATGTTCTCTAGATTCCAGATTCTGGTAGCTGGTCTCAAAGTTCTGGACAAAGGATACTCTACTGCTGACCATGTCAAGAAGATAATCAGAAGTTTACCCAAGCAGTGGAGGCCTATGGTTACTGCTCTGAAGCTAGCGAAAGATCTCAACAAAATCACTCTGGAGGAACTTATAAGCTCCCTCAGAAGTCATGAGATAGAGCTAGAAGCTGATGAGCCTCAGAAGCAAGGTAAGCCTTTAGCTTTAAAATCTAACAGAAAATCTGAATCTAAAGTTTTGCAGGCAGTTGAAGAAACATCTGATGGATCCTCATCAGAAGAAGACGAACTTTCCCTTCTCTCTAGAAGAGTAAATCAACTGTGGAAGCAAAGACAAAGGAAGTTCAGGAATCCCAGAAGATCTGATCAGAACGAGTCTTCCTCCAGATACAGAAGGACAGATTCTTCCTCTGGATACAGAAGATCTGAAGGCTCCTCCGGTAGCAAGAAGCCAAACACAAAAGACATCATCTGCTACGAGTGCAATGAGCAAGGACACTACAAGAGTGACTGCCCAAAGCTTCAGAGGGAAAAGCCCAAAAAGAAGTTTGGAAGAGAGAAGAAGAAAAGTCTCATGGCCACATGGGATGACTCTGACTCGTCTGAAGCTGACTCAGAATCAGATGATGAAAGGGCAAACATAGCGCTCATGGCTAACATTCCAGATGACAGTGAAGCTTCTGAATCAGACTCAGAATCAGACACAGAAGAGGTATTCCCTAACTTCGCTGTTAATTTTACAAAGGCTGAACTTGCTGAAAGCCTCAATGAAATTCTGGAACGTTATCAGCAGATTAGAGCTAAATTCAGAGACCTGAAAAGGAATCTTGAATCTGACTCTAATAAGTCTGAGAGTCTCAAATTGGAAAACTCTGAGCTGAGAGATAAAATTTTAAAATTAGAAAACTCTTTACAAAACTCTCAGAAGGAACCAATTTCTGAAACTCCCAGCAACGCTGATGAGATCATCAAGGAGTATGATCATAGTTTCCAGAAGTTCCTTGCTAAAAGCATAGATAGAAGCAGAATGGCTTCGATGATCTATGGAGTTAGCAGAAACGGCAGGAAAGGAATAGGATACCAAGGTAAGGTTCCTACACCTAAGAATGTCATGGATTTAACCATTAAACACACTCCTCTAAATTCACACTTTGTGTATGGTCACACACATGACATCAAATATACTAGCAGTAAGCACTCTATGAAACCAAAATTCAACCAGAGTTTTGGTAAAACTAACAAATCAGGACCCAAGAAGATCTGGGTACCTAAGGATAAAATAATACATGTTGCAGATATCTTTAGCAGCAAGTCAGAAACACCAGTCATGGTACCTGGACTCTGGCTGCTCACGACACATGACGGGAAGAAGGCATATGTTCCAAAGCCTGGAACTTAAGCCTGGAGGCCACGTTGGCTTTGGAGGCAATCAGAGGGGAAAGATAATTGGCTCTGGAACTGTAGGTAATGGAAATCTTCCCTCTATTAATAATGTTCTGCTAGTTGATGGATTGATGCATAATCTGTTATCCATAAGTCAATTAAGTGATAACGGTTATGATATAATCTTTAATCAAAAATCATGTAAAGCTGTTAGTCAGAAAGATGGGACTATCCTATTTAATGGTAAGAGGAAAAACAACATTTACAAAATCAAACTTTCTGAACTAAAGAGTCAGAACGTAAAATGTCTTCTGTCTGTTAACAACGAGCAGTGGATCTGGCACAGAAGATTGGGGCATGTTAGTATGAGAAGAATATCTCAGATTAACAAACTCAATCTGGTCAGAGGGCTTCCAAATTTGAAGTTCAATTCAGATGCTCTGTGTGAAGCATGTCAGAAAGGCAAATTTGCAAAACCTTCTTTTAAATCCAAAAATGTTGTTTCTACCTCTAAGCCATTAGAACTTCTGCACATTGACTTATTTGGACCAGTTAAAACTGCTTCAGTCAGTGGTAAGAAGTATGGGTTAGTAATCGTAGATGACTATAGCAGATGGACATGGGTAAAGTTCTTAAGACACAAGGACGAGTCACACTCTGTGTTTGTTACCTTCTGTAACCAAGTTCAGAATGAAAAAGATCTTAGAATCGTTAAAGTCAGAAGTGATCATGGTGGAGAATTTGAAAATAAAGAGTTTGAGTCATTCTTTAATGACAAAGGCATTCTGCATGATTTCTCTTGTCCTAGAACTCCCCAACAAAATGGAGTTGTAGAACGAAAGAACAGAACATTGCAAGAAATGGCCAGAACCATGATCAATGAGACAAACGTTGCTAAGACTTTCTGGGCAGAGGCAATAAACACAGCGTGCTACATTCAGAATAGAATCTCAATAAGACCTATTCTGGAAAAGACTCCATATGAATTGTGGAAGAACAGAAAGCCCAACATTTCGTATTTTCATCCATTTGGATGTACTTGCTTTATATTGAATACAAAGAATTATTTGAACAAGTTTGATTCTAAGGCACAGAAGTGTATTATGTTAGGATACTCTGAACGCTCAAGAGGGTACAGAGTATACAATACAGAAACACAGATTGTGGAAGAATCAATCAGTGTTCGTTTTGATGACAAGCTTGACTCTGAAAAGTCAAAGCAGAATGAAAATCTTGCAGGTATAGAAATTGAATTTGCAGGTTCTGAAGACAAGTCATCAGAAGCTCTCAACACAGACATTCCTTCAACGTCTGAAAGAAGCAATGCTAGAAATCCTACAACTGCTGCTGATCAACCTCAGAAGAGATTACCCAGAAGCAGTTTGGATCACCCAGAAGAGACTATCCTAGGAAGAAAGGAAGATCCAATCAGAACAAGAGCAAGCTTCAGAAACTCTGAAGAAACTCTTATGGGACTTGTGTCTCTGATTGAACCTTCTTCTATTGATGAAGCACTTCTGGACAACGACTAGATTCTGGCAATGCAAGAAGAGCTGAATCAATTCACCAGAAACGACGTATGGGATCTCGTTCCCAGACCAAAAGGATTCAACGTCATTGGAACAAGATGGGTGTTCAGAAATAAGCTAAATGAACAAGGTGAAGTCATCAGAAACAAGGCATGACTGGTTGCACAAGGTTATAGTCAGCAAGAGGGGATAGACTATACAGAAACCTTTGCCCCAGTCGCCAGGTTAGAATCTATCAGACTTTTAATTTCATTTGCTGTTAATAGAGGCATCACTCTGTATCAGATGGATGTCAAAAGTGCATTCTTAAATGGTTATATAGAAGAAGAAGTTTATGTTCACCAACCCCCAGGTTTTGAAAATACAAAACATCCAGAACATGTTTTCAAACTGAAAAAGTCACTGTACGGTCTGAAACAAGCTCCCAGAGCTTGGTATGAAAGGCTAAGTAACTTTCTGCTTGAAAATGAATTCACCAGAGGGAAAGTGGACACTACTCTATTCTGTAAAACAGTTAAGAGTGACACTTTAGTCTGTCAAATTTACGTTGATGATATTATTTTTGGTTCTACTAATCCTTCTCTTGGAAGAAAATTTGCTAAGTGTATGCAGGCAGAATTTGAGATGAGCCTCATGGGGGAACTGAAATTCTTTCTAGGAATTCAGATTAATCAAACTCCAGAGGGAACTTACATTCATCAGAGCAAATACATCAGAGATCTTCTGAAGAAATTTGACCTCTCAGAATGTAAGCCATCAAAGATTCCAATGCATCCCACGTGCATTCTGGAAAGAGAAGAGGTAAGCAAAAGTGTAGAACAGAAGGTCTACAGAGGTATGATTGGTTCTCTCCTCTATCTGACAGCTTCAAGACCTGATATCTTATTCAGCGTATGTATTTGTGCTAGATTCCAATCAGATCCTAGAGAATCTCACTTAACAGCTGTTAAGCGAATTTTCAAGTATCTGAAAGGTACTACTAATCTGGGTTTGTTTTATAGAAAATCTAGTGATTACAGCTTAGTAGGCTACTGTGATGCTGATTTTGCTGGAGACAGAGTGGAACGTAAAAGTACTTCTGGAAGCTGCCAGTTTCTGGGAGAAAATCTGATCTCGTGGTCCAGCAAAAGGCAATCAACAATTGCTCTGTCAACAGCAGAAGCTGAGTACATAGCAGCAGCAGGATGTAGCACACAAATGCTCTGGATGAAAAGTCAGCTTGAAGACTTCCAGATTTTTGAGAGTAACATTCCTATTCTTTGTGATAATACTTCTGCTATTTGCTTAAGTAAGAATCCTATTTTACATTCTAGAGCTAAGCATATAGAAATAAAACATCATTTCATTAGGGACTATATTCAGAAAGGTATTTTAAACTTGAAATTTATAGATACAGACCATCAATGGGCTGATATCTTTACTAAACCCCTTTCAGAAGATAGGTTTAATTTCATTCTGAAACATCTCAGCATGAAAGTATGCCCAGAATGAAAATGTTTTAATTCTATGTATTTACCTTCAGAATGTAATTATATTACTGTGAACTTCTGATCAATCTCCTTTCAGAAAGATAGAACATGCAGATTGTATCAGATGCAAGTCTAAAGATCTGAGAGTCTAATCTCAAAAACAGACGTGCTGATCACTACATCAAACAAGTGTCATCCAATCATCAGCAAATCCCTGAAGCAGAACGCGTGCACGCTTCTGAGAAAGGAAAGCGCTGATTGGGTGCATTGAGACACATGTCTGGTAACCGTTTTTAAGTATCTTTCTCAAATCCCCCAAAATCAGCAAGCATTTAATGCAGAGTAATCACGCTTGTTAATGGCAATCATTATTTTTTTCTCTCTCTTAAAAACGTTTAATTTTTCAAAATAATTTTTGAAAATTCTATTTAAACACATTAATCCTTCACTTTTATTCTTTACGCTTTCTCATAATCATTCAAATATTCTCTGCATATTTCTGAGTTTATCTCCTTCAAACCTTTTTCTCTCAAATCATTCTCAAGCTTTTTTAGTGAGAACAATGGCATCCTCCAGCATTTCTGCAGGAAATCAGAAGAAAGAAACCTCTGAACAATATCAGGTGCCTATCAGAACTCTTCTCACACCGGTAAAGAATCTTGAGGTTCTCTCTGAGTTAATCGTCGACTTCGAAAGTTTGAAGGAAAATGGATTTGACCTAACTGAAGAGATTAGGGCTCAAAAGTGGGAGAGGTATTTCGATAGGTTGGTTGGACCAACCTTCCCAGAGCTTGTCAAGGAATTTTGGATTCACGCCAAGATTCATAAACATCTAGTCATCTCTTCTGTCATGGGAAAGAAGATAGTAATTTCTGAAGACCTCATTGCTAGGTTAATTGGTCAAAGTGGTGGTGGAGTCCGTTGTGTGGACATGGCTGATAGATGCCCTGATATAGGTGTGGTAGCCAACTGCATTTTCACTCTTGGATTTCCCAGCAGCAAAATTAAGGATCTGAAGGATCACTGCAGAGTATGGGCCAAGATTGTTCTTGGATGCTTCAATCACAGGAAACCAACAAGTTCTCCTGATTATATAAATGTGGATCAGCAATTTCTGATCTACTTTATTGATCAGAGGGTGAAGATCAATCTGGCACATTTCTTGTTCAACCATCTCAAGACCAGTGTCAAAGAAACAAGAGAAGAAGAAAGGACCAAAAGGGACTGGATACCGTTTGGAAGGCTCATATCAGATATTCTGACAGAGAATAAGCTGATAGATTATCTGAGCGAAGCTCAAGTGCTGAGCACACTTGAACCAACTGTTGGAAAACCGCTGAACGCTAAGAACCTGAAAAAGATGAAGCTGATAGAAAATATTAGGAAGGAACCCAGAGCTACTTCAACTTCTGACATCTCCAGCAGAAGAGTGCCTCTGAATGATTTCCCAAAATTTTCTGAAATGGAATCCCAACCGGATATGTTTCTCAAGTATCCAGATTCATACAAGGAAGAAGATACAGGTTCAAAGCTGAAGATCAAAGATCTGAGTCAACCCCAACCTGAAGTGACTCAGAAGAAGACAAAGAAGAGGAAAGCAGAAGGACCATCTCATCAGACTCCAAAGAAAAGAGGTAATTCATCTGCTGCCCCTATTTCAATTTCATCTACTATTCCAACATCTACTGCCCCTCCTAAAACCTCTCACAGAATATCAATCCCAATCCCTACTATTGATGAAACCATACCAGAAGACCCTTCTGAGGCCTTACTACTCAGAAGAACCAGAATCAAAATTACCAAACAACCAACTGTTTCAACAACACCAACACTTGATAGAGTGCTAGCTGATATTGAGCGTGAACATGCTTCTGCTCAACCAAGTTCTGAACCACCAAATATTCCTCCTCTACAACCAGAACCACAACCTGAACCAGAAATACAACCAGAACCAGAATCAGAACCACAACAACAACCACTCACAGAAGAACCTCTGATCCCTGAGCAATCAGAGATTCCACCTCCTCAACCAGAAAATAATCCACCTTCACCACAAACAGAGTTTCACCGCTATGAAACCCCTTCTCCTCATCATTCTGACCCCCACTCACCTCAACCTTCACCGCTGGCAATCCAGTTGCCATGTGGAACCACTATTGTCAGGCCCCAGTTGCCATCTTCAGAGGAATCAACACCTCCAAAAACTCCAACCACTCCAATAGAAATATCTGACTCTGATTCTGATAACCCTCCTCCAAAACAAACAGCCCCTCAGCAAACATCTGAAAACCCCAGTAGAACTTTCATTGACTTAACAAGTCTTGAACGTCTTGCTGATCTAAGACACAAAATTGCCATACCCAAACCAAAGCAACCAGATGTTGGCTCTGGTATTTTGAATTTTGAAACAGGTATGCTGCAATGGATTGCTTCTTTGAAGCAAGTCTGTCCGGGGATGATCGACCCAGCTGCTTCTGATCAGCTCTGGTCACAGTTCAGAGTATGGGTACGTGCTGAAGCCCTCAAGCTGCAGGACGTCAACTATGAGCAGGCTCAACAGAACTTTAGCAAGCTGCTGAAGGAAGTTGAGAATCAGCTGCCTTAAGAAGTTGTGCTCCCTCTGGACAGTGAATCTTGGTCTGAGAAAGAGCAAGCTGCACAGGTGCAACCATCAGAAGAAGACAAGACCCTTCAGGAAGAAAATCCAGCAGAAGATGTAGCTGAAAGTTCTGAGAAGCTTCCTCCTTCTGAAAGTTCTCAAGCTGCCTTGGACAGGCAGGCTCTGGAAGAATTAAGGCTGAATGACTTGCGTCTCCAGCAGCGGATGGAAGAGAATGATCAGAAAATGAAAGCAAGAATGGATGTACAGGACAGCAAGATTGACACTGTTGTCAACATGGTTCAGAAGCAGAATGAAACTTCTGAAAAGATTCAAGCAATGCTGGAAAGCCTGTTCTCACGCATGCCCCCACAACCTTAAATTTTTTTTTTCATGCATGACATTCTCTATGTTTTCTTCATTTTCTGATGTACTGTTTTGACTATGTTTTGTAATGCTATTTTGCTCTGATTATGAACTACTTTAATATAATTTGTTTTTCTGATCTAAATTGTTTTAGCACATCACCAACACTTTTTGATTGCTGACAAAAAGGGGGAGAATAAGAATGATATTTAAAATCAATAACGGCTAACTAGACAGAAATTCTCAAACATTCTAACTCTATTACTTGAAATGTTTTTCTGTTTTGTTTTTAAGTCTACAGGCACAAGGAAGCTCCTGAAACACTATGAAGACTAGAAGCTAGAAGCTCTGATCAAAATGTATAAGCTCATGTTGCTCTGATCAAATATGAAGTTCTGATCGACCTAACACTCTGATCCGAAGCAAAGCTCTGACAGCAAAAGCTCTGAAGCTCTGCTCTCTGATAAGTCAAAGACCTATAATCTGATGCTCAAAGATAGAAAAAGATCTGATCCTGAAGAACACGTATATCAAAGGGAAGTAACAAACTCAGGGGGAGTATCTCTTAACTCTGATTTCTCCTTACTTCTTAACTCTGAAACATTTCCTAGATACCTTTTCACGTTATTTTTTATTTAAAATATCTAGTTTTTGTCATCATCAAAAAGGGGGAGATTGTTAGAACAATGTTTGAATCTAGTACCCTATATTTAAGTTTTGATGATAACAAAGTGAAAAGATATAGTATTTGTATGTTTCATGTTTGAACTATATGCTGCCTAAAATTACTATGCTCTGACTTGCAGATACGCTGATTAAAATAAGCAAGATCACTTCTTCAGCATCAGAATTTGATTTCATACACCAGCATCAGAAGTTGCTGAATCAGAACGTGAAGATCAGATGATCAACGCTCATACATGCTGAAGCTTGATGAACAGAACTGCGCGTAAACACTCTGATACAGAAACAATAGTTCATCAGCAGCGAAGCAGAATCAGAATGAGCCAAGCCAGAACATGCATTGAAGAAGCAACGGTACTGTGCATTGAACGCTAATTAATTTCAACGGCATCATTCTAGACAAGATCTGCTCAAAAAGGAAAGCTTGTTATTAGCATTGAATCAAGAATATTTGCTTTCAACGTTCATCTTCTCAAGTTCTATATAAACAAAGCTTCGAAGATTATAATGGCTAATGCTCTCCAATTCTCTACACGCACAAAGCTGAACAATAATCTTCATCTACCAGTTTTGCTAAACAACAAACTCTGATACTCCATTAGTGTTTAGCATTCTAAGTTTCTAAGCTTAATTTGTGTATACATCACAGTTGTGATAAAGTTTTGTAGAAAACATTCACACACATTTGTTTTATACCTTTGTAAGAAAGTGTTGCCTTGACAAACCGGATTGTGGTTTGAATCAAGAAGGCTTTAGCAGTTGTTAAAGCAGATTTGTATTCAGTTGAATATAGTGAATTAAGACCTCGTTGGAGAGAGGCGAAATCACCTTGACGGGTGGACTGGAGTAGTTTGAGATCAAACGAACCAGGATAAAAATATCTTGTCAATTGCTTTAAGATTCCAGTTTTACAATTCAACCCCCCCTTCTTGTGTTTTTCACCCCTTCAGAACCTGCTCTAGAAGGTGTTGATGATCAGAGACCCTTTATTAAAAGGCTTTACATATGCTATGAAGGATGCAAGGAAAGTTTCAAATTATTTAGGCATGTGAAAGGATTGGATGGTTGCTTTTTGAAGGGGCTTTGTGGAGGTGGAATTTTGGAAGCTATAGGAAGGGATCCTAATGATCAGGTGCTTCCCATAGCACTTGTGGTTGTTGAAGGTGAAAATAGAGATAGTTGGACATGGTTTTTGAAGCTACTGATTGATGATCTAGGGGGTGGACAAGAGTGTCACTCATACACTTTCATTTCAGACCAACAGAAGGTACACTAAATACTTCACTGAATCTTTACATTTATATGATTGTTTTCTTGATAATTCACCATTAGTTATGAATCTATTTTACAGGGACTTTTACCTTCAATGGAAGATTTGTTGCCTAATGTTGAACATCGATTTTGTGTTAGGCATCTGTATATCAATTTCAGGAAGAAGTATCCTGGAAAAACATTCAAGGATCTTATCTGGAAGGCTGCTAAATCTACATACTCACAGGCTTGGGAAAGAGAAATGAGGGTAATGAGAATGATCAGTGGAGAGACATATCTCCATATGATCAAGAATCCACCAAGATATTGGTCTAGATCATATTTTAGGACTACCAACAAGTGTGATGATGTGCGGAACAATATGTCAGAGGCATTTAATAGTGTTATTGTTGAAACTAGGGCTAAACCACTAGTAATAATGCTAGAGGAGATCAGAACTTACATGATGGAGAGATGGTCAAAAAACATAATGAGGTTCCAAGATATATTTGGTAATTATATTTTGCCCAACATTAGAAAGAAGATGGGCATAACAAGTGCCTACACAAACTTATGGTTTGTCAGGTATGGTCAGTTGTTATTAACTGTTAATTGTTAAACGTTAATTGCAGACTGTTAAATGTTAATTGTTAAATGTTAATTGTTAAATTTTAATTGTAGATTGTTAAATGTTAATTGCAGACTGTTAAGTGTTAATTGTTAAATGTTAATTGTAGAATGTCAGATGAGCATATGTTTGAAGTAATGCATGTCGAAAACCCAACTGAAACATTCACTGTGAACTTGAAGGATTACATGTGCTCCTGCAGAAGGTGGGAACTCATAGGACTTCCATGTGTCCATGCCATGTCAACCATGAAGAGTAGGAATTTTAAAGTTGATAATTACATTCCAGATTATTATAGGGTATCTAGGTACAAGGCAGTATATAAGTTTATGCTTTATCTTGTGAATGGATCTAATTTGTGGGCTAAAACTCCATATCCTGATGTGTAACCACCTAAGTTTGGAAAGATGCCTAGTAGACCAAAGAAAAAGAGAAACCTTGAGCAAGGGGAGATTGATGGAACTGACATAAAATTGAGAAGAACTAGTTTTATTGTAAAGTGTTCTTTGTGAAATAAAACTGGACATAACAAGAAAACCTGCAAAGTAAATACAACTCATGGCACTGCATCTCAAACCACTGCAGCTCAAGGCAATGAAAGTCAAGCCAATTCTACACAAGGCAATGAATCGCAAACCACTGCAGCTCAAGGCAATGCAAGGCAAGGCAACACAAGGTAGTGCATCACAAAACAATCCAACTTAGGCAAGGCAAGGCAAGGAAAGGCAACACAAGGCAATGCAACACAAAGCAATCCAACTCAAGGCAAGGCAAGGCAAGTCAAGGATCTGCAAGGCAACTCAATGTAAGTCACGTTGGGACCAATGCAAGTCAGATTGGGACAATAAAAGTTTCTGCATCTCAAACCACTGCAAGTCAGGTTGTAGCAACACAAGCATCAGTTGCACAGGGTTAAATGAATGAAACTCAGTCTTCACAAGGAAAGTCAGTACCAGGGTAAGGCACAAAGGAGAAAGTTAGAGGAATTAGAAAGCTGCAAAAACTAGGTGTGAGAAGGCCCTTTGTACCCCCTAGACCAACAACAAGACTCACAGCAGCCAGGAATGCAACTGGTCCTACCACCAGGAAATCTACTCCAACCAAGAGAAGCACATCAAAGAGGACCATCTAGTTATCATTTTAGGGTTTATGCATTTTCGAACATGTCTATGTAACGTGTCATTCTGTCCAACTTTTGGAACACTTTGTAAGTGTTTAGTTATTGGCATGTATTTTTGGTTAAACCAGGTGTGTTAATGTCATGACTGATGTCATAACATTCTGGTTTATTAGGTACTTTATGCAGAAAAATTATGGCATACAGTAGCTACTGTGTATGAGTGTGTATCTGAGCATTTTGCAAAAGATCACATTTATTGCCTTCTACCAAAATCAGGAAACAGGAATTATGATGTCATAACAAATGTTAAGACATCCTGTACGGATCTAACAGTAGTGCAGTTTGGTTAATTCTGAGTTTTTTTAGGAAGTTGGCTCATTCCTTCCAGAACAGAATCTCCCGTTGTCCTTGGGTTAACCTAGCTCAACCCTAAACTGGTTGATAAAGTCTTGTGACCAAGTCTTATGGTTAAACCTAATTAACCCTAGCTTTTTGTGGAAACCCTAACTGAAGAAACAACTGCTATATATTCAACAGGATTGCTGTTTGGAAAATATCTCTTTGGACTGAAGATCAATTAGAAACTGTATAGTTTTAACTACTGTAATCCAAGCAATTATCATTGTGATAAGTGACTTGGAATAGGTTTTGTTTGTAAGGGTTTTTGTACCACTCAAAGCTTTGAAGCAAGAGTGTTTTGTGTCTCTTGACTAAAGCTTTGAAGCAAAGTCAAGTTAGGTTTATGTATCACTCAAAGCTGTGAAGCAAGAGTGTTTGTGTTACTTGATTAAAAAGCTGTGAAGCACAATCAAGTGTATGTTCTGAAGAGTGTCTCCATTAATTCATTAGTCAATTATTTTAAGTATCACTGCTGTGATTGAGGGGGAGTGAGTAGGAACTCAGGTTTAAGTAGAACTTAGATTGAAGTTGCATTGGGTAGGTCTTAAGTGAAGGAGATAAACCGGTTGGTTTATTCCTGAATTAATATCTCTTATAGTGGATTTCCTCCCTGGCTTGGTAGCCCCCAGAGTAGGTGTTGTTTCACACTGAACTGGGTAAACAATTGACTGTGTTCTTTACTGTTTTTATTTACTGTCTTATAGAAAGTCAGATACGGTGTCATAACATTCACTGTGACATTGAGTATCTGCTCCAGAATTTTCAATTGGCATCAGAGCAGGCACCCTACCTGTATTACTGGGTGAGATCTAGGGATATCACTTTCTGGCACTATGGACAAAGAAGGAGTTTTTGGAAATACACCACCCATTCTGGATGGAACAAATTATGACTACTGGAAACCTCGTATGATTGCCTTCTTAAAATCTCTGGACAAAAAGGCTTGGAGAGCTGCTGACAAAGGATGGAACCATCCCACCATAACTGAGAAAGATGGGACAATCAGTCTGAAGCCTGAGGAAGAATAGAGCAAAGAAGAAAATGAGTTAGCCCTGGGAAATTCCAAAGCTTTAAATGCCTTGTTCAATGGAATTGATAGAAACATTTTCAGACTAGTACATCAATGTGAACTGGCCAAGGAAGTGTGGGACACTCTCAAAACTACCCATGAAGGCACATCCAAAGTAAAAATGTCAAGGCTTCAGATGCTGACTACAAAGTTTGAGAACCTAAGGATGAAGGAAGATGAAACCATTCATGAGTTTCACATGAACATCTTGGAGATTGCCAACACCTCAGGAGCATTGGGTGAAAAGATGTCTGAAGAAAAACTGGTGAGAAAGATTCTCAGATCCCTGCCTAAAAGATTTGCAATGAAGGTAACTGCTATAGAGGAAGCCCAGGACATCAGAAACTTAAAAGTGGATGAACTCATTGGGTCTCTTCAGACTTTTAAGATGGGGATTAGTGACAATGTTGACAAGAAAAACAAGAGCATAGCACTTGTATCCAACACTGAAGATGAAAACAAGGAGGATGAAGAAGAAAATATTTCAGAAGCTATTGCCATGCTTGGAAGACAATTCAACAAACTCATCAAGAGAATGGATCCAAAGTCAAGGTCAAATGTTGATAACATTCCCCCTGACATTAACAGATCTTATGACTCCAGCAGAAGACCAAGGTCTGAAGAGAAGGGAAATCAAGGCAGAGGAATTCAATGCCATGGTTGTGAAGGATATGGGCATATTCGAGCTGAATGCCCTACCTTTCTTAAGAAACAAAAGAAAGGAATGATTGTTACCTGGTCTGACTATGATTCAGAAAGTAATTCTGAAGAAGAATCTGCCAAACTAGTTACTGCTCTAACTGGTGTTTGTACCTCTGAAAGTGACACCAGTGATGAGGAAGTGACATTTGAAGAACTGGATGATACTTACAAGAAATTGTATATCAGAAGTGCTGAAGTCTGTGTGCAAAATGAGAGACAAACAAAGCTCATCATAAAGTTGGAGGCTGAAAAAAGGGCAGACCTTGATACTATAAGTCATCTAGAAGGGGAAGTTCAATTGTTGAACTCACAACTGAACCAGATGACCAAATCTGTCAAGATGCTGACAAATGGAACTGACAAATTGGAAGAAATCCTTCAGGTTGGACAAAATGTGGGAAACAAGTCTGGACTAGGATTTGTGGAAGCAAAGAAATCTGGTGCAGACAAGAAGATCAGGTCTGATAAACAAATGTCAAAGCAGATGTCACAACATAACACTCAACATCGGGAACAGAGAAATATGAAGAAAAAGTACCAAAGATGGAGATGTCACCATTGTGGGAGGTTTGGTCACATAAAGCCTTTCTGCTTCAGATTGTATGGATACCCTAATCAGAACCCAGGTGTCAAACCTAAGGCTAACAGGGTACCACATACTCCTCAATGGAAGAAAAAGGCTACTGCCCTGATAGCCCACACTTCCTTGAGAGTCTCTGCAAAGGAAGACTGGTACTTTGACAGTGGTTGTTCTAAGCACATGACTGGAATCAAGAACATTCTCAATCATGTTAAACCTCACACCACTAGTTATGTGACCTTTGGAGATGGTGCTAAAGGTGAAATCAAAGGAGTTGGTAATTTGGACTGCCCTGGAGTTCCAAATCTGAATGAAGTACTATTGGTAAAAGGCCTGACTGCTAATCTCATTAGTATCAGTCAATTATGTGATCTAGGATTCAAGGTCAACTTCTCAAAATCTGAATGTCTTGTAATTAATGAAAAACAAGAAGTTGTAATGAAAGGAGTCAGATCTAAAGACAACTGTTACTTGTGGCAGCCTGAGAACACTAATAACTCCACTGTGTGTTCTATTGCCAAAGAAGAAAAAGAGGTGAAACTGTGGCACCAAAAACTTGGCCATCTTCATCTAAGAGGAATGAAAAGGATTATCTCCATGGAAGCAGTCAGAAGGATTCCAAGACTGCAAATTGATAAAGGGAGAGTTTGTAGTGAATATCAGGTGGAAAGTCTTGGTGAAAAGAGATATGTGTATGTTGTGGTGAATAACTTTGAAGTTTTTAAAGAACTGTGCAAAAGAACTCAAAAAGAAGGGTGTATTGTCAGAATCAGAAGTGATCATGACAAAGAATTTGGAAACAGCAAGTTTAATAAGTTCTGTTTCTCAGAAGGAATTAGTCATGAATTCTCTTCTCCTATAACTCCTTAACAAAATGGAGTTGACAAAAGGAAAAATAGGATCATACAGGAATCTGCCAGAGCTATGATTCATGTCAAAAGAATTCCTTTTCAACTTTGTGCTGAAATAGTTGCAGCTGGTAGTAGCTGTTCTCAAATTATCTGGACAAAACAGATGCTCACTAAGTATAATGTCTCACAAGATGTTGTGACATTGTACTGTGATAATCTGAGTACAATCAATATTTCCAAGAACCCTATTCAGCATAGCAGAACCAAGCACATTGACCTTAAAAATTACTTTATCAGAGACCTTGTAGAGGAGAAGACAATTAAACTGGAACATGTTGCCATTAAGCTACAGCTGGCTGACATTTTTACCAAGGCTCTTGATGCAAATCAATTTGAAAACTTGAGGGGCAAGTTGGGTATTTGCCATCATGAGAAATTATAGCAATTAATTTTGCTCAAAACAAGGGTTGAAGGAGTTATTTTTGTTAAGTCTATTTTAAGTGGGTTAATCATATATTTCCCCAATTCTTTCAAAATTATTAAGAAGTTGAATAGACACACATTTGCCTCCTTCCACTCTCGTCTTTGCAACATCTCTTTTTCTCTCAATCAAAGTTTTCTCCCTAGTTGCTACTCGTTTTCCAAGTCAATCAAAATGTCTCAAACTTCATCCTCATCCAAGACAACCGTTTCATCTTCATCATCTGATCAAGATTCTCGAGCAATCACCTCATGCATGGATTTTGAAGTCCTGGAGATTACTCCTCTCAGAGAAATAGCAACTAACCCTTCCAAGGTCAAAAAGCTGAGAATAAGGCATGCAGGAAGGTCTCAGGCTACGTCATCCGGTAATCCCTCTCAACCTTCATCTTCTGTACCTAATAGGGAAGGATCAGCTTATGTACATCAAGCAATAGCTAGGCTTGTTACAAGAATCCTGAGTGAGAACCACTCTGTACCGGGGATTTCTGTTCCATTAAATCAAGAATCAGCAAGCCCAAATGTTGAAGCAAATCCAGATGTCTCTGAGAATGTTGAGACACCAAATGACAACATTCAAAAACCATCTGAAAACCTGGATGATATTCAGAACCCTTCAGAGAAGAATGTTGAACCACCTGTTATTGATGTGGATGAGGAATACTCAGACAATGACCTGATTGCAAATATCAACCCTAGCATAGCTAGGAGAATGATGAACAGGAAGGGTAATCAAGATGTTGCAAAATGTCTGAACAAAGAGAAACCTGCTGATAAGAAAACCAAGTCTGAAGGGAAGACTGGTACTGTGAAGACTGGACTGTCCAAAGGGAAGGTGAAAGCCCAAGTGCATGCTGGGAGTCTCTCAAAACCTGCAAGGCAACCAATAACAAAGAAGAGAAAAGAACCTGAGCCTACTGATTCTGATGAGGAGTCAGATTTTGAAATTGATACTAAAGACATTCCCCTCAGAAGGAAACTCCCTTCCAGCAAAATGGCTAGAGTTCCTGAAGTCCCCACTGATAACATTTCATTTCACCACCCTGAAAATGACAACAGATGGAAGTATGTTTGCTTGAAGAGAATAGCCTTGGAAAGAGAACTAAACAATGGTGCCATGGATTGCAAGGAAATCATGGACCTGATAAAAGCTGCTGAACTAATGAAGACTGTGGTAAAATTTACCAAATGCTATGAAAATCTGGTCAAGGAATTCATAGTGAATTTGTCTGATGAATGTGCTGATGGAAGGTCAGCTGACTTTGAATGTGTATATGTGAGAGGAAGAAGGGTTAATTTCTCTCCATCTGAAATTAACAAATTTCTTGGAAAATCAAATGAGGCCTGCCCTGAACTGGAAGTTACTGACAATGAAGTTTGCCAAACCATCACAGCAAGACAAGTCAAGTGCTGGCCCTCAAAAGGCAAGCTAAATGCTAGCAAGCTAAGCATAAAATTTGCCATCCTGCACAAGATTGGTGCAGCCAACTGGGTCCCTACAAACCATAAATCAACCATCTCTACAGGATTGGGGAGATTCATTTATGCTGTTGGTACCAGGACTGAATTTGACTATGGCAGGTACATTTTTGATCAAACCTTAAAACATGCTGGTAGCTATGCTGTTAAAGGCCCAATTGCCTTTCCCTCCCTCCTATGTGGAATCATTCTTGCTCAGTACCCTGATATCCTGGTGGAAAGAGACATTGCTTGCAAAAGAGCTCCTGCTCTTGGGTTACACTACAAGTTGTTTCAGGGATCTCATGTTCCTGACATTGTCATAACATCAGCTGAGACATCATCTGCAAAAACTCAGTCCAAGACATCTGATGTTATAGCTGTATTGAAAGAGACCTGCAAAGAGCTGGAGACCAGGAAAAAGACTCTAGAAAACCTAATTGCCAAATTAGAACAGGAGGAGACTGAAGGAAACATAAGGGAAGAGGGTGCTGCTGAAGATCAGCTCAATGCTGGAGAAAGTAGCTCCTCTGAAGGTGACAGTGCTTAAAGTTTGGTGGAATTGTCAAGCCTGATGCTGATGCTGTTGATGCAAGTGTCTTCAGATTTTATTTGTTGTTTTTATTACCTATTTTTGGATAACTGTATAACATTTAAGTACATGTTTCTTTGGCCCATTTGTGGCTAAAGAGGGGGAGATAATTTCTGTGTTAATCACTTGGTAGACCTCATATTTTTTCTGCAGTCATATTCATTCTGCTGCTCTATATTCTCTGATTGCTTAGGGGCTTTAGCCAAAAATCTGCCAAAGGGGGAGTTTGTAAGTGTTTAGTTATTGGCATTTATTTTTGGTAAAACCAGGTGTGTGAATGTCATGACTGATGTCATAACATTCTGGTTTATTAGGTACTTTATGCAGAAAAATTATGGCATACAGTAGCTACTGTGTATGAGTGTGAATCTGAGCATTTTGCAAAAGATCACATTTATTGCCTTCTACCAAAATCAGGAAACAGGAATTCTGATGTCATAACAAATGTTAAGACATCCTGTACTAATCTAACAGTAGTGCAGTTTGGTTAATTCTGAGTTTTTTCAGGAAGTTGGCTCATTCCTTCCAGAACAGAATCTCTCGTTGTCCTTGGGTTAACCTAGCTCAACCCTAAACTGGTTGATAAAGTCTTGTGACCAAGTCTTATGATTAAACCTAATTAACCCTAGCTTTTTGTGGAAACCCTAACTGAAGAAACAGCTGCTATATATTCAACAAGATTGTTGTTTGGAAAATATCTCTTTGGACTGAAGATCAATTAGAAACTGTATAGTTTTAACTATTGTAATCCAAGCAATTATCATTGTGATAAGTGACTTGGAATAGGTTTTGTTTGTAAGGGTTTTTGTACCACTCAAAGCTTTGAAGCAAGAGTGTTTTGTGTCTCTTGACTAAAGCTTTAAAGCAAAGTCAAGTTAGGTTTATGTATCACTCAAAGCTGTGAAGCAAGAGTGTTTGTGTTACTTGATTAAAAAGCTGTGAAGCACAATCAAGTGTATGTTCTGAAGAGTGTCTTCATTAATTCATTAGTCAATTGTTTTAAGTATCACTGTTGTGATTGAGGGGGAGTGAGTAGGAACTCAGGTTTATGGAGAACTTAGATTGAAGTTGCATTGGGTAGGTCTTAAGTGAAGGAGATAAACTGGTTGGTTTATTCCTGAATTAATATCTCTTATAGTGGATTTCCTCCCTGGCTTGGTAGCCCCCAGAGTAGGTGTTGTTTCACACTGAACTGGGTAAACAATTGACTGTGTTCTTTACTGTTTTTATTTACTGTCTTATAGAAAGTCAGATATGGTGTCATAACATTCACTGTGACATTGAGTATCTGCTGCCAGAATTTTCACACTTCATTCTGTCAAGCTTTTGAAAAATGTCTATGTAACATGTCAGTATTTTGGAACATACTTATGTAACATGCCAACTACCTATTTTCAGTTTAACTAATCTGTTGTGTTCATTTACTGACAAAATGTACCCAAAATTATGTTGCTACAATTAACAATATGCCAAACTGATCTGCTTTGATTAATGATATTCCAAATAAAATAATTCTTATTAAACTGATAGCATATGTTAAAATTACACATAAGCTTGAACATTAATTTCCCAAACAGATAAAATTACACACAAACTTCTACATACTCCTACTTCTAATACAACTTAACAACAAATACACATAACACTACAAAACACATAATCTTCAATCTTTTTTTCCACTTCAACATCTTGTTGAGTTGAATTTGAAGTTCTAACACAACATCCCCTAATTCTTCATTTCTAAACCTCAAATTTTCATACTGATTCTTGGTTTCATCTAAATCCTTTTCTATGTTTTCCGATCTATTACTCAAGACTTGGTTTATGTCTTCTGCCAATTCCTCTTCCAATTCCTCGTGAAACCAATGGAAGAAGCCACATCCTCTTTGCAAGGAGCCCTACAAATTTCACAAGCTACTCAAACTCTATTTACATATTCTAACATACTGTTGGCTGGGAATTTCGACCAGGATAATAAAGGAATCATTCATTTAAATTTCCACAACATGGCTTGAAAAAGCTATAGTCGAAGTATGTTGTTACTGGATCTGAGTCGAAGAAGACAGTTTGAAAGGTCAATCTGAGTCGAAGAAGACAATTTGAAAGGAGAAGTGTTTTTGTTTTGTCAAAAATGCGTGTTTCGACGGCCACGTGAGAAAGTTATTGCTGAAGGCTTGAGCGGGAATGTTTGAAATTCAAAATAGTTTCGTTGGATAAGAAAGACGTGTGGAAGCCTTAGAATGTCGAAAGACATGCAAGAAGCGGCGTGGCTTTTCATTAGAATAATACTGTTATGGTTAGAACATTATAAATAGTTCCTTAGTGTTAGGGAGAAAGCATGATCATAATTCGTACAAAATTACTCATAAAATACTCAAGTACCAAGTTACATAGAAAGAGTTCATTGAGAATGTACGTATGACATCACACATTTTATCTTTGAAATGCATTTATCAATATAATTTCTTTTGAACCATTCTTTTACGTACTCCTACAATTGTTCTTAATTTCTGTATGTTCTGTCGAATTGCTTCATTCTCCTGCAAAGCTTTATGTATCAAGTTTCTTTTAAAAGGCTCTTTCCTTTACAATCAAGTCCTTTAATTCCAGTTTTAAGTCTTTTCATTGTCAAGTATTTACATTCAAACCTTTTTTGACTAAGACGTTTTGTCCAAACCTTTACATTTGAATTTAATCCCAGAAGTCTTTGTATTTTAAGCCTTTACACAAACACATGCACAAGCACTACGTCGTGTTTAACATAAACTGTCAAGTAAGTGTTACAATTAATGTTAAGACACATGTCCTAGGACCAATCTAGTCGATCCTGTGAGTAACCATACATATCAAATTTGTTTGGAAGACTAGCGGTTGTTTCGCCAGAAATCACTGCGAACAAATTGGCACGCCCAGTGGGACTGTGTCATAATGTTTTAAGAAAAAACCAGTTGTAATCATAACAGAAGGTTTAAAAGACTATTTTCTGGTAAAATACGCAAAAGCGTTGTATGAACCTTAGGAGTGGCAGAATTATTAGTGAATCTCAACCAATACCTAAGAAAAAACATACCAGAAGAATGGTTAACACAACTAATGATCAAGGAGGACAAAATCCTCCACAAGGATCAGGAACGGTCGGTACAAATTCGACAACTAGTTCCCAGGCCATTCCAACATCAATAGGATCAATGGCCGCAACTAATTCGAATCCACCTTACATAGGAACAACTTCTGTGGCTATTGTGACCAACGTGCACCCCTTTGGGGGTACATCAGAGTCTCTTTAGAATACTCAAAATGGCCCAATTTTGACATATGGCGGAGGCCAAGTACCTCCTTCGACACCCCCCAGGCCACCAGGATTCGAAAATCTTAGGCCTTGGACAGAACAATCATATGGAGGGCCCTCATAATCATTCATGTGTGGTTTACATAATGGCACTTCCGCATATATGCAACCTAACGTAAGTACTTTTTCACCGATTCAAAATGTTGGTTCAATTGGTCGAAGCGCCCAAAACCAAGGCCTATCAGCCCAGATGCCTGCTTTAACAACAAATACCCAGGCAGCACTTAGACAACAAATGGATGCTAGTAACCATGATATGGTTGGAATATTGGCGAGGGAAATGAATATTATTTTTTCTCCCCTAATCCAGAATATAAACAGAACCAATCAAGAAAACACCCAATCATACCAACAGTTGTCAGCGTATATGGCGCAAATAGCAGATTTCTTTGGGAACCCCCAACCACCTGTTCGACGCAGGCAGAATATCATAGGAGTTATAGAAGAACCAACCATAAACCAGGTTCAATAACCTAGACAAAATATTATCGAAGAACCAAGAGTTGAAGCAGTAGGTATTCGACAGCCAAATCCTGAGGAACCACCCAAGAGAATAGCCATGGTCAATAGAGGCCAAGATGCAGATGAAGTTGTTCATGGAATGAGACAAGACAACCTGTTGGTCGAAAATAATATAACAAATATATTCGAAAGAATCATGGCTAATAATGGTTTAAACACAGGGTTTCGACGCCCTAAATATACTTCCCCTATAGGGGAATTTATTCTGCAAACAGAATTGCCAAGGGGTCACAAGATCCTGAAATTCACTAATTTTTCAGGGGATACAAATGAATCCACTATCGAGCACATAGCCAGATATTTGACAGAGTTAGGAAACTTGGCAAATAATGAAGACCTAAGAATAAAATATTTCCCTAGTTCACTAACCAAAAATGCTTTTACATGGTTCACCATATTACCTCCTAGTTCCATAGATACGTGGTCTTACTTAGAGAAACTGTTCCATGAACAGTTTTACGTGGGACAAACGAAGATAAGTTTGAAGGAATTGGCAAGCGTGAAGAGGAAATTCACAGAACTCATAGATGACTACCTGAATAGGTTCCGTCTTCTGAAATCTAGATGCTTTACTGTGGTGGATGAGCATGAGTTAGTCGAAATGGCTGTAGGTGGATTAGATTATTCCATTAGAAAGAAGTTAGATACTCAACACTTGAGAGATATGGCCCAGTTGGCAGATAGAGTTCGACAGGTCGAACGATTGAAAACTGAAAAGGCCAGGGTAAGTAAAAATCATAAAAAAATAAAGGGTAGCCTATATCGAAGCCGAAAATGAAGAATATGAGCCGCATAACAACCCTTATGATGTTGAAGAAGTAGAAATAGATTTGGCCGAATTAAAAGAGGCACCCCCTTACTCTTGTAAAATGTTAACACCTTCGAATAGGAAGAACCCCTTCGAAGAGGAAAAGAGTGATAAATATCCTAAAAGAACTTACACTTTTGATGTCACTAAATGTGACGAAATATTTGATTTACTGGTAAAGGATGGCCAAATGATAGTGCCTCCTAACACTAAAGTTCCTTCGTTAGAACAACGGAAGAAAAGATGTTATTGCAAATACCATGGTTTTCTTGGCCATAAAACATCAGCTTGTTTTCTTTTCAGGGATTTAACTCAGAATGCTATCAAGGATGGATGTCTGAAATTCGCTGATAAAGGAAAAGGTCCTATGAAGGTGGATGTTGATCCTTTGAATGTGGTAGCCACCAACTACGCTGAACCTTTGGATATCAATATGGTGGACATAGTCAACACTGACTAAGAAAAGATCGTGGAAGATGGAAAGCAGGCTACTGATAGCCTAAACACTAGAGGATCCTTCGACATTGACGTTGACGACCCCCAGGCTGGACAAATCAAATTTAGGACTACTGAGGGTTCTTTGAAAACCACTAATGAGACTACTGAAGGTCTCAAAGTTAAGTTCGAAGAAATGGAAATCTTTGAAGTACCCATGGGAGTCAACATGGTCAATCTGGACCAACCCGCTTCAGAGATGGAAGAATTGGAAAACTGCCTGTTGATGCAACAGAAGAAGAAGAGTTTTGGCTACCCAAAGGCAAATGAGAGTCTGCGTGAATACTTGTAGAGATGCCATGAGAGGAATGCCCACAAGATGTTGATGTGCCCAAGGTGCTCCATTATGTTGAGCCGAAGAGTGGCTGAAAATTATGAGAGGGTCCACATCAACACCCAAGGAAATTGGCGCCAAGAAAGTCAACTGATGGGAGGATACCCAAGGCCAGGCGAAACGCTTTTGGTTTTCATACTCCAATGTTACAAAGCAGAATCAGAAATCCTGATGTGCCCATGTGGCGCAGTATATGACAAGGAGATTACTGAAATGTTTGAACGAATCCCTTTCCATGGTAGCTGGGAGCCAAGGGAAGCAAACCCAAGGATGTACGTGTTTGACAAAAGGGGAACGTCGAAAAGGCCAAATAGCCCATATCCCAAGGCAAGAAGAGTCTCGTTCAAATTACCTGCTGAGATACCAACTGACCGATGGATGCATGTTAATGATGAGAAATAAAAGTGGAGGAGTTTCGACAGGGGAGGCAGAACAACTTTCGCCTATAGAAGGCAATTCCAGGCATCAACAAGGGAGGCTCACAGGCTAGATAATTACAAAGGAAAAAACCCCATGTCAAGATCCCAGTGGCGTAGACACCAGAGAGCAAGGAAAACAGAAAGGGAATCAAAGCAGAAAGAGGTAGGTGAATCAAGCAATACCAAAGCAATATCTGGAACATCGACATCCGTCAAACTGTCGGTAGGATGAAGGTTGTTCACTGAATAACAGCAGAAAACGAAAGAAGTGACTCAAGAAAATCCAATAAAATCTGAAGATATGTTGACAGATGATTTCGACACTGATGGCGTGTCGTCTTTGAACATGAATTGCAACATGGTATCCATTATCCCCCATGAGTACTATCAGGAAACTGAAGTTGAAGACTGCGAAGAAGCTGATGAAGAGGAGATGGCGAAACACAGACCAGTGTGTTACTACGTCCTCAATAATGGAGCAGTCGAAGAGCAAAATGCCTTCTTCGAAAGGCCTGATGGAGCTATGAGAAACCATCTGAAACCTTTGTATATAAGGGCTAAGATCTAAAACACTGGTATTAAGAAAGTACTGGTGGATGGAGGGGTTGCAGTTAACTTGATGCCTCATTATATGTTGAAAAGAATTGGGATGTTCGACACGGACATTAAACCTCACAATATGGTGTTGTCTAACTATGAAGGGAAAATAGGTCACACAATGGGGGTAATTCAAGTAAACTTGACAGTTGGGTCTGTGACAAGACCAACTATGTTCATGGTGATTCCTGCAAAAGCGAATTATAATTTTCTGCTAGGGAAAGAGTGGATACACGGGTTGGGGGCAGTGCCATCGACCATGCGTCAAAGATTAACCATATGGAGAGAGGATGGAATTGTAGAAAACATAGAAGGAGATCAAGGTTACTACATGTCGGAGGTAAACACGGTAGACAGAACCAGCTTTGACAAAAATCTAGAAAACATTGGACCATATGGAGTGGTAGGAGATTGCTACTTACCAAACAAGAATGTGTTGTATTATATAACTTTGCTCCCAAATGGATTTCGTTGGGACAGAGAAATTATGGGAGAACTGGACGACCAGGAGAATATCGAAAGAATTTCTCCAATATGGCCAATTGGCTGGGACGCAGACATTGACCATGTCTGAACCCTCTTTCTTTGAAAGACTTTCGGCTTATGTAGCCGTGAATAAAATACAGGCGGTTGTTGAAGCTGCAACAGCAAATGTGGCTGGTGAAGCCACTACCAAGGAAATCAAAGTGGCATAATCTGGAGCAAACCTCAACTCAAAACCAACTAATGAACATGTTCAAGGTGAGCAGGTAATTCAAAGATTAGACGCCATCTATGACGAAGAACCCTTGGGGTTCGAAAAAGATCCGACAGCGTCAAGTCCTAAGATGTTTTCTCAAGATCCCCTTGAAGAGATTGATCTTGGAGATGGGAGTTCAGAAAGAATCACTTACATCAGTGCTAAACTGAAACCCAGTTTAAAGGCAAAAGTCACTTCGCTCCTTAAAGAAAATAAAGACTGTTTTGCTTGGGATTATGATGAAATGCCTGGTTTGGAAAGGGAACTGGTCGAACTAAGACTGCCTATAAAGGATGGCAAGAAGCCCATCAAGCAGGCTCCAAGGAGATTCACCCCAGAAATCCTTTCAAAAATCAAGACAGAGGTCGAAAGACTCCTGCGTTGCAATTTCATCAGGACCACAAGGTATGTCGAATGGATTGCTAACATAGTACCTGTTATTAAGAAAAACAGTTCTTTGAGGGTATGCATAAATTTTCATGATTTAAATGCTGCTACCCCCAAGGATGAATACCCGATGCCAGTGGCAGAAATGCTGGTTGATTCAGCTGTAGGCTTTGAATACCTTAGTATGTTAGATGGGTATTCAGGTTATAATCAGATCTTTATTGCTGAGGAAGATGTGCCTAAAACAACCTTTAGATGCCCTGGGGCAATTGTCACTTATGAATGGATTGTTATGCCTTTCGGCCTAAAGAATGCTGGGGCAACGTACCAAAGAGCAATGAACTCTATATTTCATGATTATATTGAAACATTTATGCAGGTGTATATAGATGACATTGTAGTGAAGTCTGGATCAGACGAAAGCCATCTGAATCATCTTCGCCAATCATTCGAAAGAATGAAAAAACATGGTTTAAAGATGAACCCTCTTAAGTGTGCTTTCTTTGTGCAGGCAGGAGACTTTCTGGGATTTGTGATCCATAAGAAGGGGATAGAAATCAATTAGAATAAAACGAAGGTTATCATGGAAACAAAGGCACCTTCGACAAAAAAAGAATTGCAGTCACTATTGGGGAAGGTAAATTTCCTAAGAAGATTTATCTCTAATCTCAGTGGTCGAACGCAAGCTTTTTCCCCCCTCCTACGCCTAAAGCAATGAAATTTTGAATGGAACAAGGAACATCAAGAAGATTTTGACAAGATCAAGCAATACTTGGTGCAATCGCCCATTCTGTCACCCCCAAATGGGAAGAAGTCTATGAGACTCTACATATCAGCCTCTAACACTACTTTAGGTAGTATGTTAGCCCAAGAAGGTGAAAATGGCGTCGAAAGAGCCATATATTATCTTAGTAGAGTTTTAAATGATGCATAAACGAGACATACTGCAATAGAAAAGTTATGTCTGTGTTTATATTTCTCCTGTACAAAACTCAAGCATTATATAAAACCAGTAGATGTTTTCGTTTCGTCTCATTGTGATGTTATAAAACATATGCTGTCAAAGCCAATCATGCATGGTAGAATTGGCAAATGGGCTTTGGCCCTCATAGAACATTCTTTAACTTCCATGCCTTTAAAGGCAATGAAAGGTCAAATAGTATCATACTTTATAGTAGACCATGCAGTGGTCGAAAGCCAACTTTATGTTGAGCTGAAACCTTGGAGATTATTCTTCGACGGTTCAACACACTGGAGTGGTAGCGGAGTTGGAATACTTTTAATTTCTCCTGAAGGAATTCCAATAAAGCGTAAGTATAAGATTGAAGGCCCTCTTTGTTCAAACAATGAAGCTGAGTATGAAGCGTTGCTTGCTGGACTCGAAGCTTTATTGGAATTGGGGGCAACCAGAGTCGAAATTAAAGGTGACTCTGAATTGGTAATAAAGCAACTAACAAAAGAATACAAATGCATAAAAGAGAACTTGATTATGTATTTAGTCTTGGTTAATAGATTGCTCAAGAAATTTGAATATGTGGATATAAAACATGTCCCTAGAATAAAAAACCAAGAAACAAATGACTTGGCACAAATAGCCTCAGGGTACAAAGTGTCAAAAGAAAGATTAGAAGGATTGATTGAGATAAGAGGGAAAGCATTGGCTATGAGGTTATCCCTAATTGACTTAGAAACTACTAGGCAAGGGTTTTCCAACCCAGAAGAGTTTGAGGTACTAAATATAGGTACTCTGGCAGATACAGATTGGAGAAGCCCAATTATTAACTACCTAAAAGACCCTTCGATCAACACAGATAGAAAGGTTAGATACAGAGCTTTATCTTATTTCTTTATGGGAAACGAATTATTCAAAAAATCTACTGAGGGAATTTTGTTAAAATGCTTGGGAGAAAATGAAGCATATTTGGCATTATCAAGCGTTCACAGTGGAGCATGTGGAGCCCATCAAGCAGGACATAAGATGAAATGGTTGTTGTTTCGATATGGAATGTATTGGCCAACTATGTTGAAAGACTGTATAGACTTTGCCAAGGGTTGTCAAGAATGTCAGATGCATGCAAGCATTCAACATACCCCTGCAAGTGAATTACATTCAATCATTAAACAATGGCCTTTTAGAGGATGGGCATTGGATTTAATAGGAGAGATTCGACCCACTTTGTCCAAAGGACAAAGATATATATTGGTAGGAATAGATTATTTCACCAAATGGGTAGAAGCTATTCCTTTGGCGAATGTAGACCAAGAAACAGTCATTGAATTTATCCAAAAACAGATACTATATAGGTTTGGAATCCCAGAAAGTATAACTACGGACCAAGGGTCAGTTTTTACTAGTCGAAAGATGCAAGAATTCGCGAAAGAAACGGGGTTTAAATTGTTAACATCTACACCATATTATGCTCAAGCAAATGGTCAAGTCGAAGCGGCCAACAAAGTCATAATAGGCTTAGTCAAGAAGCACGTCAGAAAGAAGCCACTGGCATAAAACATTAGATCAAGCACTTTGGGCTTGTCGAACGTCACCTAAAGAAGCAACCAATACTACACCATTCCAACTTACCTTCGGGCATGATGCAGTATTACCAGTCGAAATCTTTTTGCAGTCAGTTCGCATTCAAAAACAAGAAGAGATAGCTCCAAACATTTATTGGGAAATGATGTTGAATGAATTGATAGATTTAGACGAAAAAAGGTTGCACGCCTTAGAAGTGTTAATAAGGCAGAAGGAAAAAGTAGCTAGAGCCTACAACAAAAGGGTGAAAGGTAAAACTTTCGTTGCCAATGATTTAGTTTGGAAAGTTATTCTACCTATGATAAAAAGAACCAAGCTTTAGGCAAGTGGCCTCCCCATTGGGAAGGTCCTTTTCGAATCTTAAAAGTATTTTCGAATTATGCGTATGAGGTGGAAGAACTAACAGAGTATCGAAGGATCCTAAGGGTAAATGGGAAATATTTAAAGAAGTATGATAACGAGAAAACATATCGTATAATTACCATGCTTTTTACCGATTTTTATATTTCATTAAGTCGTCTAACCCCCGATTATTCTGAGATTATGTGTCTTTTTACAGGTATAACATTTGTCGACTCAAACCGATGGAAAAGGACAACATGAAGAAGGCTAGCAAATAAACAAAGAGAAAAAGAATAAAAAAAATACAAAGTTTGGATTTTTTTGGAACAGTGACGGTCGTCACATCGTTGTGACCGGCGTAACACCCCACAACATGAAGAAACGCTCGTCACACACCACTGACGAGCGTAAGGCACTACTTCAGCGCGTTACAACCGTCACCCACCTGTGACGACCGTCACGCGCGTGAAGGTGGACGTTATACATGGATTGAGACGTGGGCATTAAGGGCAGACTCGTTCTCCCTTGTTCTGTTGAGTCTCCTATTTTCCTGCCACCACTATTAGTGCTCCTATATTTTCTCCACGGAAGACTTCATCAAGAATTCAAAAACTGCTGATTTTTCCTATGCTATATATATGTGTACCAGTGCACAGTTCAAGGGTCGAAGAATTTTCCTCAGAACAAATATTATTTTCCTTTTGCAGTTATTTTCCATTTCCCTTGTTTTGGAATTTTGTTTTCACGTTCCTGTAATTTTCATTCAAAGTCTTAGTTTTTAGTTTTAAGTGTTAATTCTTCTTTCAAGAATTAACACCAATTATTTACTGCAAATCAAGCTCGAAGATTTGATTATTGTAATACTTCAAGATTACCATAGCAACTTTGATTCCAGGTTTTTATATTGCAATTATTATTCATTCAGTTTTTATAATATGCCGATTATTGCCATGAATTATATTTTGAACTGTATTGCTGTTAAGTTAATTATGTCCGGCTAAATTATTAATACCGGTATGTGACCGTAAGAACTGAAAGAATTCAGTGATACCTTGGCCAAAAATATTTATAAAACAATTTCTGGTTTCCAATTTCCAAGATTAATTTAACTATCCTTGTCACGAGAGTGAGAGGTTAATTAATACGATTTTGCCACGAGAGTGGGAAATTAATTAAGGCAAGAACCTGCATGCGAGAGCTGGGGTTCAACCCAGATAGTGGTAACGAAACATTGATTTTTAAATACACGAGAGTGTTTTAATAAATTAATTAAATTCAAATTGTTTTCAAAAAGTGTTATTAAATTTAAAATGCATCCACTAGGTTTAGTAGCATGACTTATTTCATAAACACGAGAGTGTATGTCTCAGGTTTTTAAACAATTAGCTTTTACCGAAATACTTTATAGGCCAAGAGATTCACCGAATTCCCTAAGTCTGATTATCACATACCGGTATAATTAGTACTATTATTTTTAATTAACCTGTTTCCCCCAAAAATCGAATATTCATCGCTTAGTTAGACAAACTGTAGCATTAGATCGTATGCGATTGATCCTCATTCTCTGTGGGTTCGATAATCTTTTAAAACTAGAACGACTGAACTGTATACTTGCAGTTAGTATCCCGACAGACTTATAAAGTCACAATCAAGTTTTTGGCGCCGTTGCCGGGGACTGGTAGTCAATTAATTATGATTCTTCTGTTGCGCGTTTAGATTAGGCAACAGACACGCCCTTTGTCTATTTGTATGCCAAGGACTCGCTCACAAGGCGAACCACTTGACAAATCGAAGGACGAACCTGAACGCATTCTTTCCGTAAGACGTGCAGTCAGGGATTACTATTTAAATCACGCTATTCCTTTACCTAAACCCGAAATCAAGATTGATTCTGAAACAAATTCTAATTTTTCCTCTAAAACCGAAACCAATCCAGAATTAGACATGGCCGAAGAACAAAGGACCCATCCACTGAAGGAGTACGCAGCTCCATCACAACAAGAACCCCATAATAGCATTGCTGCTCCAGCAATAAACCGAAACGATTTCGAGTTGAAACCGTCATTGATATCAGTTATCCAACAACGCCAATTCTCTGGAGATCCTTCTGAGGATCCGAATGAACATCTTACAAAATTCGTTCAATTTGCCGACACAGTTATAGCAAACAGTGTTAGTAAAGATGTGATAAGATTACGTCTTTTCCCTTTCTCACTAAGAGATAGAGCTTGGGCTTGGTTGCAATCCTTGCCATCAAATTTTGTCACTATGTGGGAAGGACTGAAGATTGTATTCTTGGCACGATACTTTCCCCCAAGAAAGACCGCTGCACTAAGAGCCCAAATCAACGGATTTAGGCAGAAGGATACTGAATCGCTATTCGATGCATGGGAGCGCTACAAAGATATGATGCAAATGTGCCCACATCACGGATTAGAAAAATGGTTGATAATCCACACATTTTATAATGGACTCTTGTACAACACAAGACTATCTATAGATGCCGCCGCAGGTGGTACACTGATGGACAAGCCTTATGACGAAGCTAACCAACTCATTGAAAACATGGCTCAAAACCACTATCAGTGGGGAGGAGAAAGAACATCTGTGGAGAAAACTCAAGCCAAAGGCGGGATGTACGAGGTTAGTAGCCTAGATAAAGTTAATGCTAAGGTAGATGCTCTTATCCAAAAGATAGAAAGCTTGACCTTGCCTCCTGCAGCTACCGTGGCTGCAGTTACCCCAAGCTACGAAGTTTGTGGAGTTCCTGGTCATGTTGGAACCGAATGTCAAATCTTAGCAGGAATATCAGCTGATCAGGTAAATTACGCTCAAGGAAATCCTTATGCCAATACCTATAATCCTGGTTGGAAGAACCATCCTAACTTCTCGTACAAGAGCAATAACGCTTTATATGCACCTGGACAAGCACCTGCTGTACCTCCAGGGTATCAAAAACCCGCTGTCAATGTTCCTAACATTCCTAAGAAATCTAACCTTGAAATCCTAATGGAAAATTTTATCGCTAATCAAGCCCAACAAAACAAGGAATTTCTCAATCAAAACGTTCACACCGGTGAACAGTTAAAGCTATTAGCAAACAAGGTAGATTCCCTAGCAACTCACAACAAAATGTTAGAAACCCAAATCTCCCAAGTAGTACAACACCAAGCTAGTTCTCCCACACCTACTGGTACATTTCCTGGACAGCCACAGCCCAATCCTAAAGGACATGCAAATGCTATTACATTACGAAGTGGGACAATCCTTGATGGACCGGTAGATCCTAGACTCCAAAACCCGACCATGTATCAAAAACCTGAAAAAGAAATAGAGAAGTCGAAAGATCAATCTAAAAATGTAGAGGAAGACGCGAATGAGAACAGAGAGGCTTCAGAAAAACCTTATGTGCCTCCACAACATACAAACCACCAATTTTATACCCCCAAAGACTTGCAAAATCCAAGAACGAGGGACAATTCAAGAAATTTGTAAAACTTCTGAAACAACTAAACGTCACTATTCCGTTTACAGAAGCTATAACCCAAATGCCGTCATATGCTAAATTCCTAAAACAGATATTGGCTAATAAGAAAAAAAATTGTTGAAAATGAAACTGTCATGCTAACTGCCGAATGTAGCGCCATAATTCAAAACAACATGCCTCCAAAGCTAAAAGATCCTGGTAGTTTCTCCATACCATGCGTAATTGGAAAATCTGTCATAGACAAAGCTCTATGCGATTTAGGAGCCAGTGTCAGTCTAATGCCCTTATCTATTTGCGAGAAGCTCAAATTAGGCGACATGAGACCTACCAAGATGTCCCTACAACTAGCCGACAGGTCAGTCAAATTTCCTGTTGGTATGCTAGAGAACATTCTTGTCCGAATAGGACAATTTTACATACCGACCGACTTTATAATAATGGACATCAAGGAAGGTTCAAACATTCCCATCATACTAGGAAGACCATTTTTAGCTACTGCAGGAGCCATCATAGACGTTAAGAAAGGAAAACTTACCTTCGAGGTAGGAGAAGAAAAAGTAGAATTCATTCTTTCCCAATTCTTTAAAGCCCCTGCTATAGATGACTTATGTTGTCTCCTAGACATCACTGATGAATGTGTCAAAGAACTCAAATGCCAAGAGGACACCTATTCTGAGATGCTGAAAATTCAGACACCAACGATCCTCAAGAACGAAGACTGGAAACAAGAACACTTAGATGCCAACCTAAGCGAATGTTTAGCCTTAACGCCCGATCCTGACCCAACTAATAAGAAACCTGTTATAGAACTTAAAACATTACCTGAAGATCTTAGGTATGAATTCTTAGATAAAGAACTCAAACGACCAGTTATAGTCAATGCCAAATTAGGAGAGATCGAAACCGAAAAACTTCTTAGTGTGTTAAGGAAATATCCAGCCGCATTAGGGTATAATATATCAGATCTAAAAGGAATAAGCCCTTCTCTCTGTATGCACCGCATTATGCTGGAGGAGGACTGCAAGACTTCTAGAGAACATCAAAGATGAATAAATCCTATCCTAAGTGAAGTCGTTATGAAGGAAGTGCAGAAATTACTAGAAGCAGGCATCATATACCCAATATCAGATAGCAACTGGGTCAGTCCAGTTCACGTAGTGCCTAAGAAAGGAGGCGTTACGGTTATAACGAACACAAAAGGCGAATCGGTAGCACAACGTACTCAAATAGGATGGAGAATGTGTATCGATTATAGAAAATTAAACAAAGCTACGCGCAAAGACCATTTCCCATTACCATTCATTGATCAAATGCTCGAGCGTTTAGCCAAACATTCCCATTTCTGCTACCTTGATGGATACTCAGGATTCTTTCAAATTCCCATTCATCCTGATGATCAAGAGAAAACTACGTTCACATGTCCCTATGGTACCTTTGCATACCGGAGAATGCCATTTGGACTATGTAATGCACCTGCAACTTTCCAACGATGCATGATGGCGATTTTCGCAGATTTTTTAGACGGAATCATGGAAGTATTCATGGACGATTTCTCTGTCTGTGGAGAGAGTTTCGACGGATGTTTATCAAATCTTGAATTAGTATTGAAACGTTGTGTCAATGTCAACCTAGTGCTCAACTGGGAAAAATGTCACTTCATGGTAAGACAAGGAATTGTGTTGGGTCACATCGTATCAAACAGAGGGATTGAAGTCGACAAAGCAAAGATCGAAATTATCAAAAACCTTCAACCACCCAAAACAGTTAGAGAAATACGAAGTTTTCTAGGACACGCGGGTTTTTACCGACGTTTTATAAAATATTTCTCTAAAATCACCAAGCCACTAACCGAATTATTAATGAAAGAGGCTGAGTTTATTTTCGACGATAAATGCTTGAACGCATTCGAGACACTTAAAGAGGCCTTAATCTCAACACCTATTATGCAACCTCCTGATTGGAATTTACCATTTGAAATAATGTGCGATGCGAGTGACTATGCTGTAGGCGCAGTCCTAGGACAACGCAAAGAAAAAAAGCTTCACGCTATCTACTACGCAAGCAGAACGCTCGATCCCGCACAGATGAATTATGCCACTACGAAGAAGGAACTCTTAGCTGTGGTATTCGCGTTGGATAAATTTCGCTCCTACTTAGTAGGCGCTAAAATCATTATCTATACGGATCATGCTGCGATCCGATACTTACTAAGCAAGAAGGATGCCAAACCACGACTGCTCAGATGGATCTTACTCCTACAAGAGTTTGACTTAGAAATAAAAGACAAGAGAGGAACTGAAAACGTGGTAGCAGACCATTTATCGAGATTAGATGGAATCCAAACCGAGAGTGTTCCCATAAACGAAGATTTCCCTTATGAACGCCTTATTCCCAAGCTAGAGATAAACCCTACCGATAGTTTAGATCAACATAATGAACCTTTAACAACTGCGGTAGTAAAAGCCATTTGTACTAACACCACACTGCCATGGTACGCTGACTTCATCAACTATTTAGCTGCCGACGTTTTACCACCTGATTTGACGTACCAACAGCGGAAGAAATTTTTCCATGACCTTAAACACTACTTTTGGGATGAACCATTACTCTTTAAAAGAGGCGCCGATGGTATCTATCATCGCTGCGTTCCCAATGATGAAATAGACGACGTCATTTCCCATTGCCACTCCGCCCCTTATGGTGGACATGCTAGTACGTCAAAAACCTGTGCAAAAATACTTCAAGCAGGCTTCTTTTAGCCTACCTTATGGAAAGACGTCCGCGTAGCAATTATGAACTGTGATAGATGTCAACGCACAGGAAATATATCTAGACGCGATGAAATGCCGCAAAAAGGAATCCTCGAAGTAGAAGTTTTCGATGTATGGGGAATTGATTTCATGGGACCTTTCCCCGCATCTTTTGGAAATAAATATATTTTGGTAGCCGTCGACTATGTATCAAAATGGATTGAAGCCATCACCGCGCCCACAAACGATACACATGTGGTACTAAAACTATTCAAGAATATTATCTTCCCACGATTCGGCGTACCAAGACTAGTGATCAGCGATGGTGGCTCCCATTTTATCTCTAGAATCTTCGAAAAGTTACTTTTTAAATATGGCGTTAAACATCGCATAGCCACACCATACCATCCTCAAACGAGCGGACAAGTGGAAGTGTCAAATAGGGAGATCAAACAAATACTTGAAAAAACCGTAGCCACATCCAGAAAGGACTGGTCCTCCAAGCTAAACGATGCTCTTTGGGCATATCGGACAGCTTTTAAAACCCCTATCGGAACAACGCCATTCAAGTTAGTTTATGGAAAATCTTGTCATTTGCCAGTAGAATTAGAGCATAAATCTTATTGGGCCATAAAAACCCTTAACTTAAATTATAAGAGTGCTGGCGAGAAACGAGTGTTAGATATCCATGAACTAGAAGAATTGCGTTTAGACGCTTATGAAAATGCTAAAATCTATAAAGAACGAACAAAAAAATGGCACGATAAGCGTATCTCGCGGAAAGACTTTAAGGAAGGAGACATCGTACTCCTATTCAACTCTAGACTGAAACTTTTCCCGGGAAAACTACTTTCCAGATGGTCCGGACCGTTCAAAATTAACAAGGTTTTCCCAAGTGGTGCGATAGAAATTAAAGGAAGTTCTGTCGAACCATTCATAGTTAATGGCCAGCGCCTAAAGCACTACTTTAACGTCGGAAATATCGACTATTCGGCTTATCTTCAGTTAAGTGAGCCGCCTACCCCAAATACCTAACTGAATAGGTGTTAACTGTCGAGCCGTCGACATAAAATAAAGGCGCTTCGTGGGAGGCAACCCATGTTTTACTTTAATTATTTTTTCTGCTTTAAAATGCTTTTATTTTTCTTTTCTTTTTCTTAATCCTTAAAACATTTTCATTATTGCATCTCTTACTCCTTTCTATTTTTCTTTTGCTTTTATTTTTCCCTTTCATCTTTCTTTTTCATTTTAATTTAACTTTGGCAAATTTCCTAACCCGAAAATACTTACTTAATTTCTCTTTTTTCAAACATTTATCAAATATTTTCAGGGGGGTAATTCTTTTACTTTCATATTTTGCGCTATGGATTGTGCAAACTTCATGAATGCAAATTGCGAAGCAGACACCAAAGAAGACGGTTTGCAGACCTGGGTGAACGGGAGATGTGCCCTACTATCTATGCAGATGATCATGCTATGACCGCTCTTGGCATTCGTGAGAGTGTCATGTACTTGCTGCATCAGATTGGTTGGGACACTGCTCCTATCCGTCGACGGTTCTGTACCTACAAAAGGCTGACTCTTGAGTTCCTAAGCACCCTGAGTTTCATTCCAAATCATGGGATGGGATTCAACCGTGGGTTGATCACATTCAGGATGTTTAACATGGATTACACTTATAACCTATGGGAGTTTAGCCAGCTGCTTGGGTTCCCTTTTGGACCCGATGTTATCAGTATGACGCAGGAGAACCTCTTGCCTGAATCTGATCTTGATTATTTCTGGGGAAGCATCGCTGGTAATAACCATCCTGAGCCATCTGATCTTTACTCTGAATGCATCCATAACCCGGCTATCAGGTATTTCCACAAGATCATAGCCCACACTATCTTTGGAAAACAGCAGAATGTCACATTTGTATCTCGCGATGAGCTGTTTATTATGTATTGTGCATCCCAGAATCGTCTGGTGAACGGTGCAGCTTATATGCTCACTAATATGGAGCGTATCATCCAGACTCCGAATGCACCGATCTTGTTGGGTGGGTTAGTTACCATGCTATCTAATGCAATTGGACTCCGCCGGCCTATGCTCGGATCTTCCCTGCTCCATGGAATAAAGCCGATGGACATTGCATTCTGTTTCAACACTAGCATGATCGGAAACCTTGGACCAGATCAATTTGACCTGCTAGTTAATCATCAGATTGTCCACCAGTTTAAGCTTCCGGACCCTATCACCAGTGTGCACAACCGAGTTAACTGGCTGTTTGACCTTCACCATCCTGCTTCACCACCCTCCTCACCATCTACGGTTGACATTAATGAGGTTCCAAACACTACTAATGCTGATGAAGATCCTGCTACACCGCCAGGATACCATGAGTTCCCTGATCCTTGGGAACAGCAGGCTACTTCCGCTGAGACCGCGACCCAGGATCCTGAGACTACTCCACCTCCACCTACTGTTACCCTGGACTCCCTACATGAGGCTATTACCGATATGCGGGGCGAGCTGACTTCTCTCAGGGTGGACTTCATAACCTTCATGGACTTGGTGACTGATCAGTTGGACTACATGCATCAGCATATGTTTCCGCCTCCCCGTGGCTAGAGTTGCCATTGTTATTCATTTTCTTCTCTCTCGCATTTGTACGTACAGTGGGGACACTGTTTAGTTTTAGTGTGGGAGGGATTTTTGGTTATTATTTCAGCATTATCATTTTTTTATTCCTAGTTACTTTGAAACAATTTGTCATGAATTTATTCAATTAAAGTTTATTTTAATTTTCATTTCTTTTCATTTCCAGTTTACTGTTTTATTTACTGTCTATGTTTATACGCAATATTTCTATTTTGTTATGTAATGGTAACAAATATTACAAACTTTAAATTATTAGATTACCTCTATATTTAAAACTCTTATTAATTAAAATATTTCAAAAATTGAAAAAAATTATATATACTCCAAACCTTATTTCCAAGAAATTAATAAAATATAAAATTATAAACACCCCAACGGTCCTGTAACGGTCGTCTTATTAATGACGCTGCCCGCGTTACGACCATCACGCCCTTGTGACGAGCGTAACACGCCTTTTTGCCTCATGACGAGCGTCACACCCTCGTGACGACCGTCACGCAAACAGTGTATCAGAACGGCTATTACAGGGAACCGTTCCAACTTTCAACCATCCCCTTCATAAACCCACTTCCTTCCTCCATTGTTACCACATCACACGAAAAACTACCCACTCACTCCATTCTTCTTCTAATTTCTAAACTTCCAACACCAAATTACCATCCATACAGTACCCCATTTTCATATTCCCAAATCAAATCCTACCTACACCATGGCAAACAACCCACACGTTCCAGCCATCAATTTCAGAATCGGCGAACAGGGAGAGAATCAACGAGCAAAGTTTCAGAAATTTCAACGTCGAGGTCTCCAACCCACAAGGTACGTTGACATCGACTGCCTAAGGAGTTTGGGACTGCTTGACAGTGTCCGCCGTTTATTGCAGAGTGTGGATTTGTGGAACCTGTGCCGCGAACCAAGACCAATCTACGAAACTCTTACTCTTGAGTTCTTGACTTCATTTGTTTACCTCACTCCGCCGGGTGTCACAAACCAACTGTCGGGCCTGGAAAAATTCTGCATGTTTGGCGTTGAGCACGAGTTGCCTCAATCCGACATCGCGAGGCTTCTAGGATTTTGTTCGAACGAAGGTGCTCATTTTCGGGTACCGGATAGTTTTGGTGAGGAGGCTTTCAACTTGTGGCACAGTCTAAAGAATATCCGTGCTGGATCCTACGACCACCTGAATGCCACCCACATTCACAATCCGGCCATCCGCTACTTTCATCGCATACTTAGCAACACGATCTTCGCCCGCGACAGCAACCATAAGCTCAACTCCAAGGAGCTCTTCTTTTTACACTACGCGTTCACTGGGCAAAAGATCAATGCCGCCCCGTTCCTACTTGCTCACATCCACTCTATTTGTGCTAGAGGTGGAAAACCATTCTATTTTAGAGGGCTGGTTACTTCAATTGCCATTGGTCTAAACTACGGTGCTGCTCTCGCAACCTTGCCTTCTATGGCACCAGCTTTGCTAACCTTGGATCACTGCAAATCCGCACACCTCATCTACGAGCGGGAAGACGGCAGATTCCACCCTGTAATCAGGAACACCGTCTATCAGAATATCATTTTACCGAACAGGGACCGAATCGATCCAAGTAACCGAGCAAACTTATTGTTTGATCTTGAAATTCCCGCAGAGCGTGCACCTGCCCATGATGACCAACCTGCAGCCGCTGCAGACAAAGTACAAGAAGAGTTGGATAGTGCTCCTCCTGTCCACGACATTCCAGGATCCTCATCTGCACCTCCTCCTATTAATCTTGAAGACATCCTCCGCGCCCTCCACATGCAAAACCAAATGAATGCGACGCTTGAAAGGAGGCAAGCCGAGAAATTTGAGTCTCTGTGCGCCCAAAACGCTCAGATCTTGACTGGGCAGTGCAACATCAATGAGAGGTTAGATGAGGCCCTGTCAGAGCTCAACACCTTGAGGATAGATATGACCACCCTTGGTTTCCAAGACACCGACATTGAAGCCACTCCTACCAGACGCTCTCGCACCAGGAGTGGAGGACGTGGTCACCAGTAGTCTTTCTTTAATTTCTATGTAATTTGTTATTTTTCTGTTTCATTTCTTTTTCGTTTGTTTTTGTAATTGTACTTCCCCGCATATATACCGCAACATTGAGGACAATGTCAGATTTCGTGTGGGAGAGGTACCTTTCAATCTTTTATAAACTACTAAATTCTTACGATATGTCTCGATTCAAATTCTTCGCTTTATTTAGCCATACCGAAAAAAATTTATTTTCGCATTAGCCCGACATACCTATTTTAACGAAATCCCGGTTGAGGAAGCCGAAAACGACATAACAAGATCGATACGGTTCTGACACCGTAGACTTCCTACTTACGCGATCCGTTTCAATAACCATTATACCGATATCTGGAGTTTCAAGTTCTAGAAGTAACCCCTAGTAGTTTATACTAGCAGTCAGCACTGTCTTGACATAAACCACATGGAGAATCGATGAATATAAGTGTTTGATGCCCGATTCTAAAAATATCCTTCTTATCTCGCTGCTAAAAGAAAAGAAAATTTGTGTACCAAAATAGACGGGCACATATAAGAGCCGAGCAAATAATGAAGGAATCCAGTGTTGGTTGGTTCAGAGGTATCTGGTTCTGAACTCGGTAGGGCGTGCTACGGCCCGATCCCCCACAACCTCCAATTTGGATAACATATGTAGGGTTGCCACATTCATGTACCAGACCCCGTGCTAAAGGATCAAAGTCACTAACCGGTTACTCCACTACGTACGTGCTAAGACAAAGGGCTTAATGTGATTGCTCCAGAACGAAACCGGGTGAAATAGATACGAGGAACTCCGGACAGAGTTATAACGGAACTGTTGGATAGCTCGTTTAAAATGGAAGTCAATGGCTAAGCTTATTGCTTGTGTCATTAGCGTATCTTTAGTGTTTTACTCAAGTATCGGCCGAACCAACGAGGATTTCCCGAAACTACTTTAAAAATCCAAGGTATGTCATGCTTATGCGCTTGACAAAACTTGTCCGACCTTTCGAATGACTATTTGCTTGAGGACAAGCAAAGGTTTAAGTATGGGGGAATTTGATAACGAGAAAACATATCGTATAATTACCATGCTTTTTACCGATTTTTATATTTCATTAAGTCGTCTAACCCCTGATTATTCCGAGATTATGTGTCTTTTTACAGGTATAACATTTGTCGACTCAAACCGATGGAAAAGGACAACATGAAGAAGGCTAGCAAATAAACAAAGAGAAAAAGAATAAAAAAATACAAAGTTTGGATTTTTTTGGAACAGTGACGGTCGTCACATCCTTGTGACGGGCGTAACACCCCCCAACATGAAGAAACGCTCGTCACACACCACTAACGAGCGTAAGGCACTACTTCAGCGCGTTACGACCGTCACCCACCTGTGACGACCGTCACACACGTGAAGGTGGACGTTATACATGGATTGAGACGTGGGCATTAAGGGCAGACTCGTTCTCCCTTGTTCTGTTGAGTCTCCTATTTTCCTGCCACCACTATTAGTTCTCCTATATTTTCTCCACGGAAGACTTCATCAAGAATTCAAAAACTACTGATTTTTCCTATGCTATATATATATGTGTACCAGTGCACAGTTCAAGGGTCGAAGAATTTTCCTCAGAACAAATATTATTTTCCTTTTGCAGTTATTTTCCATTTCCCTTGTTTTGGAATTTTGTTTTCACGTTCCTGTAATTTTCATTCAAAGTCTTAGTTTTTAGTTTTAAGTGTTAATTCTTCTTTCAAGAATTAACACCAATTATTTACTGCAAATCAAGCTCGAAGACTGGATTATTGTAATACTTCAAGATTACCATAGCAACTTTGATTCCAGTTTTTATATTGCAATTATTATTCATTCAGTTTTTATAATATGTCGATTATTGCCATGAATTATATTTTGAACTGTATTGCTGTTAAGTTAATTATGTCCGACTAAATTATTAATACCGGTATGTGACCGTAAGAACTGAAAGAATTCAATGATACCTTGGCCAAAAATATTTATAAAACAATTTCTGGTTTCCAATTTCCAAGATTAATTTAACTATCCTTGTCACGAGAGTGAGAGGTTAATTAACACGATTTTGCCACGAGAGTGGGAAATTAATTAAGGCAAGAACCTGCATGCGAGAGCTAGGGTTCAACCCAGATAGTGGTAACGAAACATTGATTTTTAAATACACGAGAGTGTTTTAATAAATTAATTAAATTCAAATTGTTTTCAAAAAGTGTTATTAAATTTAAAGTGCATCCACTAGGTTGTTAGAACAATGTTTGAATCTACTACCCTATATTTAAGTTTTGATGATAACAAAGTGAAAAGATATAGTATTTATATGTTTCATGTTTGAACTATATGCTGCCTAAAATTACTATGCTCTGACTTGCAGATACGCTGATTAAAATAAGCAAGATCACTTCTTCAGCATCAGAATTTGATTTCATACACCAGCATCAGAAGTTGCTGAATCAGAACATCAAGATCAGATGATCAACTCACGTACATGCTGAAGCTTGATGAACAGAACTGCGCGTAAACACTCTGATACAAAAACAATAGTTCATCAGCAGCGAAGCAGAATCAGAATGAGCCAAGCCAGAACGTGCATTGAAGAAGCAACGGTACTGTGCATTGAACGCTAATTAATTCCAACGGCATCATTCTAGACAAGATCTGCTCAAAAAGGAAAGCTTGTTATTAGCATTGAATCAAGAATATTTGCATTCAACGTTCATCTTCCCAAGTGCTATATAAACAAGGCTTCGAAGATTATAATGGCTAATGCTCTCCAATTCTCTACACGCACAAAGCTGAACAATAATCTTCATCTACCAGTTTTGCTAAACCACAAACTCTGATACTCCATTAGTGTTTAGCAATCTAAGTTTCTAAGCTTCATTTGTGTATACATCACAGTTGTGATAAAGTTTTATAGAAAACATTCACACACATTTGTTTTATACCTTTGTAAGAAAGTGTTGCCTTGACAAACCGGATTGTGGTTTGAATCAAGAAGGCTTTAGCAGTTGTTAAAGCAGTCTGTAATATTCAGTTGAATATAGTGAATTAAGACCTCGTTGGAGAGAGGCGAAATCACCTTGACGGGTGGACTGGAGTAGTTTGAGATCAAACGAACCAGGATAAAAATATCTTGTCAATTGCTTTAAGATTTCAGTTTTACAATTCAACCCCCCCTTCTTGTGTGTTTCACCCCTTCAATTGGCATCAGAGCGCCTGGTTCTGAGCTAAAACACTTAACCGTGTCAGTACAAGATCCAGCGTCAGAAAAACACAATGGCAGGAAACAACTCTCATTTCAGCAATGACAACAATGAGGACAGAGACAGATTCAGCGGCAAACCTCCAGTCTTTGATGGAGAAAACTTTGATTACTGGAAGGACAGAATTGAAAGCTTCTTTCTAGCACATGATGCTGATCTGTGGGATATGGTGACAGATGGATACACGCACCCTGTGAATGCAACTGGTCAGAAGATTGATAGAAAATCAATGACTGATCAACAAAAGCGTGATTTCAAGAATCACCATAAGGCCAGAACCATCCTCCTCAGTGCCATCTCCTATACTGAGTATGAAAAGATCTCCAACAGAGACACAGCTAAGAACATCTTTGATTCTCTCAGAATGACGCATGAGGGCAACGTTCAAGTCAAAGAAACAAAAGCTCTGGCGCTCATTCAGAAGTATGAGGCGTTCAAAATGGAAGAATCTGAATCCATTGAAACTATGTTCTCTAGATTCCAGATTCTGGTAGCTGGTCTCAAAGTTCTGGACAAAGGATACTCTACTGCTGACCATGTCAAGAAGATAATCAGAAGTTTACCCAAGCAGTGGAGGCCTATGGTTACTGCTCTGAAGCTAGCGAAAGATCTCAACAAAATCACTCTGGAGGAACTTATAAACTCCCTCAGAAGTCATGAGATAGAGCTAGAAGCTGATGAGCCTCAGAAGCAAGGTAAGCCTTTAGCTTTAAAATCTAACAGAAAATCTGAATCTAAAGTTTTGCAGGCAGTTGAAGAAACATCTGATGGATCCTCATCAGAAGAAGACGAACTTTCCCTTCTCTCCAGAAGAGTAAATCAACTGTGGAAGAAAAGACAAAGGAAGTTCAGGAATCCCAGAAGATCTGATCAGAACGAGTCTTCCTCCAGATACAGAAGGACAGATTCTTCCTCTGGATACAGAAGATCTGAAGGCTCCTCCGGTAGCAAGAAGCCAAATACAAAAGATATCATCTGCTACGAGTGCAATGAGCAAGGACACTACAAGAGTGACTGCCCAAAGCTTCAGAGGGAAAAGCCCAAAAAGAAGTTTGGAAGAGAGAAGAAGAAAAGTCTCATGGCCACATGGGATGACTCTGACTCGTCTGAAGCTGACTCAGAATCAGATGATGAAAGGGCAAACATAGCGCTCATGGCTAACATTCCAGATGATAGTGAAGCTTCTGAATCAGACTCAGAATCAGACACAGAAGAGGTATTCCCTAACTTCGCTGTTAATTTTACAAAGGCTGAACTTGCTGAAAGCCTCAATGAAATTCTGGAACGTTATCAGCAGATTAGAGCTAAATTCAGAGACCTGAAAAGGAATCTTGAATCTGACTCTAATAAGTCTGAGAGTCTCAAATTGGAAAACTCTGAGCTGAGAGATAAAATTTTAAAATTAGAAAACTCTTTACAAAACTCTCAGAAGGAACCAATTTCTGAAACTCCCAGCAACGCTGATGAGATCATCAAGGAGTATGATCATAGTTTCCAGAAGTTCCTTGCTAAAAGCATAGATAGAAGCAGAATGGCTTCAATGATCTATGGAGTTAGCAGAAACGGCAGGAAAGGAATAGGATACCAAGGTAAGGTTCCTACACCTAAGAATGTCATGGATTTAACCATTAAACACACTCCTCTAAATTCACACTTTGTGTATGGTCACACACATGACATCAAATATACTAGCAGTAAGCACTCTGTGAAACCAAAATTCAACCAGAGTTTTGGTAAAACTAACAAATCAGGACCCAAGAAGATCTGGGTACCTAAGGATAAAATAATACATGTTGCAGATATCTTTAGCAGCAAGTCAGAAACACCAGTCATGGTACCTGGACTCTGGCTGCTCAAGACACATGACGGGAAGAAGGCATATGTTCCAAAGCCTGGAACTTAAGCCTGGAGGCCACGTTGGCTTTGGAGGCAATCAGAGGGGAAAGATAATTGGCTCTGGAACTGTAGGTAATGGAAATCTTCCCTCTATTAATAATGTTCTGCTTGTAGATGGATTGATGCATAATCTGTTATCCATAAGTCAATTAAGTGATAACGGTTATGATATAATCTTTAATCAAAAATCATGTAAAGCTGTTAGTCAGAAAGATGGGACTATCCTGTTTAATGGAAAGAGGAAAAACAACATTTACAAAATCAAACTTTCTGAACTAAAGAGTCAGAACGTAAAATGTCTTCTGTCTGTTAACAACGAGCAGTGGATCTGGCACAGAAGATTGGGGCATGTTAGTATGAGAAGAATATCTCAGATTAACAAACTCAATCTGGTCAGAGGACTTCCTAATTTGAAGTTCAATTCAGATGCTCTGTGTGAAGCATGTCAGAAAGGCAAATTTGCAAAACCTTCTTTTAAATCCAAAAATGTTGTTTCTACCTCTAAGCCATTAGAACTTCTGCACATTGACTTATTTGGACCAGTTAAAACTGCTTCAGTCAGTGGTAAGAAGTATGGGTTAGTAATCGTAGATGACTATAGCAGATAGACATGGGTAAAGTTCTTAAGACACAAGGACGAGTCACACTCTGTGTTTGTTACCTTCTGTAACCAAGTTCAGAATGAAAAAGATCTTAGAATCGTTAAAGTCAGAAGTGATCATGGTGGAGAATTTGAAAATAAAGATTTTGAGTCATTCTTTAATGACAAAGGCATTCTGCATGATTTCTCTTGTCCTAGAACTCCCCAACAAAATGGAGTTGTAGAACGAAAGAACAGAACATTGCAAGAAATGGCCAGAACCATGATCAATGAGACAAACGTTGCTAAGACTTTCTGGGCAGAGGCAATAAACACAGCGTGCTACATTCAGAATAGAATCTCAATAAGACCCATTCTGGAAAAGACTCCATATGAATTGTGGAAGAACAGAAAGCCCAACATTTCGTATTTTCATCCATTTGGATGTACTTGCTTTATATTGAATACGAAGAATTATTTGAACAAGTTTGATTCTAAGGCACAGAAGTGTATTATGTTAGGATACTCTGAACGCTCAAGAGGGTACAGAGTATACAATACAGAAACACAGATTGTGGAAGAATCAATCAGTGTTCGTTTTGATGACAAGCTTGACTCTGAAAAGTCAAAGCAGAATGAAAATCTTGCAGGTATAGAAATTGAATTTGCAGGTTCTGAAGACAAGTCATCAGAAGCTCTCAACACAGACATTCCTTCAACGTCTGAAAGAAGCAATGCTAGAAATCCTACAACTGCTGCTGATCAACCTCAGAAGAGACTACCCAGAAGCAGTTTGGATCACCCAGAAGAGACTATCCTAGGAAGAAAGGAAGATCCAATCAGAACAAGAGCAAGCTTCAGAAACTCTGAAGAAACTCTTATGGGACTTGTGTCTCTGATTGAACCTTCTTCTATTGATGAAGCACTTCTGGACAACGACTGGATTCTGGCAATGCAAGAAGAGCTGAATCAATTCACCAGAAACGACGTATGGGATCTCGTTCCCAGACCAAAAGGATTCAACGTCATTGGAACAAGATGGGTGTTCAGAAACAAGCTAAATGAACAAGGTGAAGTCATCAGAAACAAGGCACGACTGGTTGCACAAGGTTATAGTCAGCAAGAGGGGATAGACTATACAGAAACCTTTGCCCCAGTCGCCAGGTTAGAATCTATCAGACTTTTAATTTCATTTGCTGTTAATAGAGGCATCACTCTGTATCAGATGGATGTCAAAAGTGCATTCTTAAATGGTTATATAGAAGAAGAAGTTTATGTTCACCAACCCCCAGGTTTTGAAAATACAAAACATCCAGAACATGTTTTCAAACTGAAAAAGTCACTGTATGGTCTGAAACAAGCTCCCAGAGCTTGGTATGAAAGGCTAAGTAACTTTCTGCTTGAAAATGAATTCACCAGAGGGAAAGTGGACACTACTCTATTCTGTAAAACAGTTAAGAGTGACATTTTAATCTGTCAAATTTATGTTGATGATATTATTTTTGGTTCTACTAATCCTTCTCTTGGAAGAAAATTTGCTAAGTGTATGCAGGCAGAATTTGAGATGAGCCTCATGGGGGAACTGAAATTCTTTCTAGGAATTCAGATTAATCAAACTCCAGAGGGAACTTACATTCATCAGAGCAAATACATCAGAGATCTTCTGAAGAAATTTGACCTCTCAGAATGTAAGCCATCAAAGATTCCAATGCATCCCACGTGCATTCTGGAAAGAGAAGAGGTAAGCAAAAGTGTAGAACAGAAGGTCTACAGAGGTATGATTGGTTCTCTCCTTTATCTGACAGCTTCAAGACCTGATATCTTATTCAGCGTATGTATTTGTGCTAGATTCCAATCAGATCCTAGAGAATCTCACTTAACAGCTGTTAAGCGAATTTTCAAGTATCTGAAAGGTACTACTAATCTGGGTTTGTTTTATAGAAAATCTAGTGATTACAGCTTAGTAGGCTACTGTGATGCTGATTTTGCTGGAGACAGAGTGGAACGTAAAAGTACTTCTGGAAGCTGCCAGTTTCTGGGAGAAAATCTGATCTCGTGGTCCAGCAAAAGGCAATCAACAATTGCTCTGTCAACAGCAGAAGCTGAGTACATAGCAGCAGCAGGATGTAGCACACAAATGCTCTGGATGAAAAGTCAGCTTGAAGACTTCCAGATTTTTGAGAGTAACATTCCTATTCTTTGTGATAATACTTCTGCTATTTGCTTAAGTAAGAATCCTATTTTACATTCTAGAGCTAAGCATATAGAAATAAAACATCATTTCATTAGGGACTATATTCAGAAAGGTATTTTAAACTTGAAATTTATAGATACAGACCATCAATGGGCTGATATCTTTACTAAACCCCTTTCAGAAGATAGGTTCAATTTCATTCTGAAACATCTCAGCATGAAAGTATGCCCAGAATGAAAATGTTTTAATTCCATGTATTTATCTTCAGAATGTAATTATTTCCCTGTGAACTTCTGATCAATCTTCTTTCAGAAAGATAGAACATGCAGATTGTATCAGATGCAAGTCTAAAGATCTGAGAGTCTAATCTCAAATACAGACGTGCTGATCACTACATCAAACAAGTGTCATCCAATCATCAGCAAATCTCTGAAGCAGAACGCGTGCACGCTTCTGAGAAGGCAAAGCGCTGATTGGGTGCATTGAGACACATGTCTGGTAACCGTTTTTAAGTATCTTTCTCAAATCCCCCAAAATCAGCAAGCATTTAATGAAAAGTAATCACGCTTGTTAAATGGCAATCATTATTTTTTTCTCTCTCTTAAAAACGTTTAATTTTTCAAAATAATTTTTGAAAACTCTATTTAAACACATTAATCCTTCATTCTTATTCTTTACGCTTTCTCATAATCATTCAACTATTTTCTGCATATTTCTGAGTTTATCTCCCAAACCTTTTTTCTCAAATCATTCTCAAAGCTTTGTTGTGTGAGAACAATGGCATCCTCCAGCATTTCTGCAGGCAATCAGAAGAAAGAAACCTCTGAACAATATCAGGTGCCCCTCAGAACTCTTCTCACACCGGTAAAGAATCTTGAGGTTCTCTCTGAGTTAATCATCGACTTTGAAAGTTTGAAGGAAAATGGATTTGACCTAACTGAAGAAATTAGGGCTCAAAAGTGGGAGAGGTATTTCGATAGGTTGGTTGGACCAACATTCCCAGAGCTTGTCAAGGAATTTTGGATTCACGCCAAGATTCATAAACATCTAGTCATCTCTTCTGTCATGGGAAAGAAGATAGTAATTTCTGAAGACCTCATTGCTAGGTTAATCGGTCAAAGTGGTGGTGGAGTCCGTTGTGTGGACATGGCTGATAGATGCCCTGATATAGGTGTGGTAGCCAACAGCATTTTCACTCTTGGATTTCCCAGCAGCAAAATTAAGGATCTGAAGGACCACTGCAGAGTATGGGCCAAGATTGTTCTTGGATGCTTCAACCACAGGAAACCAACAAGTTCTCCTGATTATATAAACGTGGATCAGCAATTTCTGATCTACTTTATTGATCAGAGGGTGAAGATCAATCTGGCACACTTTCTGTTCAACCATCTCAAGACCAGTGTGAAAGAAACAAGAGAAGAAGAAAGGACCAAAAGGGACTGGATACCGTTTGGAAGGCTCATATCAGATATTCTGACAGAGAATAAGCTGATAGATTATCTGAGCGAAGCTCAAGTGCTGAGCACCCTTGAACCAACTATTGGAAAACCGCTGAACGCTAAGAACCTGAAAAAGATGAAGCTGATAGAAAATATTAAGAAGGAACCCTGAGCTACTTCAACTGCTGACATCTCCAGCAGAAGAGTGCCTCTGAGTGATTTCCCAAAATTTTCTGAAATGGAATCCAAACCGGATATGTTTCTCAAGTATCCAGATTCATACAAGGAAGAAGATACAGGTTCAAAGCTGAAGATCAAAGATCTGAGTCAAGTCCAACCAGAAGTGACTCAGAAGAAGACAAAGAAGAGGAAAGCGCCAACAGCAGGATCATCTCATCAGACTCCAAAGAAAAGAGGTATTTCATCTGCTGCCCCTATTTCAATTTCATCTACTATTCCAACATCTGCTGCCCCTCCTCAAACCTCTCACAGAATATCAATCCCAATCCCTACTATTGATGAAACCATACCAGAAGACCCTTCTGAGGCCTTACTACTCAGAAGACCCAGAACTAAGATTCCCAAACAACCAACTGTTTCAACAACACCAGCACTTGATAGAGTGCTAGCTGATATTGAGCGTGAACATGCTTCTGCTCAACCAAATTCTGAACCACCAAATATTCCTCCTCCACAACCAGAACCACAACCTGAACCATAAATACAACATCAACCAGAACCAGAACCACAATCACAACAACCACTCACAGAAGAACCTCTGATCCCTGAGCAATCAGAGATTCCACCTCCTCAACCAGAAAATAATCCACCTTCACCACAAACAAAGTTTCACCGCTATGAAACCCCCTCTCCTCATCATTCTGACCCTCACTCACCTCAACCTTCACCGCTGGCAATCCAGTTGCCATGTGGAACCACTATTGTCAGGCCCCAGTTGCCATCTTCAGAGGAATCAACACCTCCAAAAACTCCAACCACTCCAATAGAAATATCTGACTCTGATTCTGATAACCCTCCTCCAAAACAAACAACCTCTCAGAAAACCGCTGAAAACCCCAGCAGAACTTTCATTGACTTGACAAGTCTTGAACGTCTTGCTGATCTAAGACACAAAATTGCCATACCCAAACCAAAGCAACCAGATGTTGGCTCTGGTATTTTGAATTTTGAAACAGGTATGCTGCAATGGATTGCTTCTTTGAAGCAAGTCTGTCCGGGGATGATCGACCCAGCTGCTTCTGATCAGCTCTGGTCACAGTTCAGACTATGGGTACGTGCTGAAGCCCTCAAGCTGCAGGACGTCAACTATGAGCAGGCTCAACAGAACTTCAGCAAGCTGCTGAAGGAAGTTGAAAGTCAGCTGCCTCAAGAAGTTGTGCTCCTTCTGGACAGTGAATCTTGGTCTGAGAAAGAGCAAGCTGCACAGGTGCAACCATCAGAAGACAAGACCATTCAGGCTGAAGAAAATCCAGCAGAAGATGTAGCTGAAAGTTCTGAGAAGCTTCCTCCTTCTGACACTTCTCAAGCTGCCTTGGATAGGCAGGCTCTGGAAGAATTAAGGCTGAATGACTTGCGTCTACAGCAGCGGATGGAAGAGAATGATCAGAAGATGAAAGCAAGAATGGATGTACAGGACAGCAAAATTGACACTGTTGTCACCATGGTTCAGAAGCAGAATGAAACTTCTGAAAAGATTCAAGCAATGCTGGAAAGCCTGTTCTCACGCATGCCCCCTCAACTTTAAAATTTTTTTCATGCATGACATTCTCTATGTTTTCTTCATTTTCTGATGTACTGTTTTGACTATGTTTTGTAATGTTCTTTTGCTCTGATTATGAACTATTTTAATATAATTTGTTTTTCTGATCTAAATTGTTTTAGCACATCATCAACACTTTTTGATTGCTGACAAAAAGGGGGAGAACAAGAATGATATTTAAAATCAATAACGGCTAACTAGACAGAAATTCTCAAACATTCTAACTCTATTACTTGAAATGTTTTTCTGTTTTTGTTTAAAGTCTACAGGCACAAGGAAACTCCTGAACACTATGAAGACTAGAAGCTAGAAGCTCTGATCAAAATGTAGAAGCTCATGTTGCTCTGATCAAATATGAAGTTCTAATCGACCTAACACTCTGATCCGAAGCAAAGCTCTGACAGGAAAAGCTCTGAAGCTCTGCTCTCTGATAAGTCAAAGACCTTAATCTGATGTTCAAAGAAAGACAAAGATCTGATCCTGAAGAACACGTATCATCAAAGGGAAGTAATCAACTCAGGGGGAGTATCTCTTAACTCTGATTTCTCCTTACTTCTTAACTCTGAAACATTTCCTAGATACCTTTTCACGTTATTTTTTATTTAAAATATCTAGTTTTTGTCATCATCAAAAAGGGGGAGATTGTTAGAACAATGTTTGAATCTACTACCCAATATTTAAGTTTTGATGATAACAAAGTGAAAAGATATAGTATTTATATGTTTCATGTTTGAACTATATGCTGCCTAAAATTACTATGCTCTGACTTGCAGATACGCTGATTAAAATAAGCAAGATCACTTCTTCAGCATCAGAATTTGATTTCATACACCAGCATCAGAAGTTGCTGAATCAGAACATCAAGATCAGATGATCAACTCACGTACATGCTGAAGCTTGATGAACAGAACTGCGCGTAAACACTCTGATACAAAAACAATAGTTCATCAGCAGCGAAGCAGAATCAGAATGAGCCAAGCCAGAACGTGCATTGAAGAAGCAACGGTACTGTGCATTGAACGCTAATTAATTCCAACGGCATCATTCTAGACAAGATCTGCTCAAAAAGGAAAGCTTGTTATTAGCATTGAATCAAGAATATTTGCATTCAACGTTCATCTTCCCAAGTGCTATATAAACAAGGCTTCGAAGATTATAATGGCTAATGCTCTCCAATTCTCTACACGCACAAAGCTGAACAATAATCTTCATCTACCAGTTTTGCTAAACCACAAACTCTGATACTCCATTAGTGTTTAGCAATCTAAGTTTCTAAGCTTCATTTGTGTATACATCACAGTTGTGATAAAGTTTTGTAGAAAACATTCACACACATTTGTTTTATACCTTTGTAAGAAAGTGTTGCCTTGACAAACCGGATTGTGGTTTGAATCAAGAAGGCTTTAGCAGTTGTTAAAGCAGTCTGTAATATTCAGTTGAATATAGTGAATTAAGACCTCGTTGGAGAGAGGCGAAATCACCTTGACGGGTGGACTGGAGTAGTTTGAGATCAAACGAACCAGGATAAAAATATCTTGTCAATTGCTTTAAGATTTCAGTTTTACAATTCAACCCCCCCTTCTTGTGTTTTTCACCCCTTCATAGGTTTAGTAGCATGACTTATTTCATAAACACGAGAGTGTATGTCTCAGGTTTTTAAACAATTAGCTTTTACCGAAATACTTTATAGGCCAAGCGATTCACCGAATTCCCTAAGTCCGATTATCACATACCGGTATAATTAGTACTATTATTTTTAATTAAACTGTTTCCCCCAAAAATCGAATATTCATCGCTTAGTTAGACAAACTGTAGCATTAGATCGTATGCGATTGATCCTCAGTCTCTGTGGGTTAGATAATCTTTTAAAACTAGAACGACTGAACTGTATACTTGCAGTTAGTATCCCGACAGACTTATAAAGTCACGATCAAAGTACAAACCATTTCTGCAGGAAATTAGAATAAGAAAAGAGTAGTAACAAATAAGTAAAACGAAGCCAAGATGGAAATACTAAAATGGCTATTGTAGCATATCATAGATTTCCAAAAGTTAATTAAAAGTGCCAGAGAATGGCATTTGTCCGAATATTACAATTAAAGGGCAATACAACAAGAAAGTTAAGGCGCACAGCTAAAAGCTAGAAAGGAAGATTGTTCTTTATCCTTGCATATTTAATCTTCAACAAACTGAGTTTATACTGGATAGCCTCTTTGGACTCTTGGATCTTAGCTATTTCTTTGTCCATGTTGGTAGCCGCTTCTACGTGAGCAACACTTTCCTTCGCTAGGAGATCAGCTTGAGGGTCATTCAAGCCTTGAATGGCAGCCTATCTCTCTTTCGCCTCAGCAATCCTCGCCTGTAACTCTAAAATTTGAGTTTCCCAAACTTGGATAGAAGATGCATAGGTATTGTATTCCTCTTGAGCCTTCTTCTTCGACTGCATGAGAGTTTCAGAGGCAGTGTAGGCGTCGTAAGCTTTTTCATATTCAAGAGATTGTGCCTTTTCTGCCGCTTGAAGTTTCGTCTGGGCATTGAAATCTCTATTGAACTCAGAACTCACTTGATCAATCAACTCCTGTATATCAACTAAAGCTTCGCCCACATCAGGTGGACACGCTGTGATGGGTATCTGAGAAATCAGTGTCTTTATCCGACAACCAGCAGCGCAATCCTCCTTTAGGTTGGTAAAAAGTCAGCATCGAAGACAGCTTGCTTCACTTGTTGCAAGAGGGCATCAAAAGAAGTTTCTTTGGTACCAACACCAGCTTGGGCAGAGACACCAGGAAATTTTTTGGCAGGAGATGAATCCTTTAAAGCCATCATTAGTTTGACATACTTTAAGGGATCCATTTCTTTGAGGGTAATTCTTTCCTCTTCTGAGAGAGTGGCAATGATGGGCTGAATTGAAGAAGGTTGGTTGTGCGTCAAAACAGGGTTAGACTCTCTAGTGGCGTGAGCAGAATCCAAGTCTTTGTTACTGAGAGTTTGTTTTGAATCTACGACAGTTCCTTCGTCATCTCCCATCCCTTTGTTACCATTGAAGAATCCTTCTATGTCAGAGGAACATTTTGTGTCCTCATTCGTTTCAATTACCTCAGACGCGCCAGTCTTAGGAGGAGTGTTTCTTTTTTGAGCATCTGCCTCAGGAGAAGAATTCTCCTGATCCTCTGTGTCTTTTGACTCATGTTGAGGGTTTCCAGTCGCGGACCCTTTGTTTTGTGCAATTCCAGCATTGGGAGGGGGTGAGGGAGTTCCTTCGACAACCGGATTTCTGAGAGGATCAGAAGGTTTGGAGACTTGTCAGATTTTTCCTGCAAGAGTGAATGTCAATGTTTGTTCAAGAAATGTAATATGTCAATGTGCAACGAAATAAAAAGAAGAGTCTAAAATAAATACCTTATCAGCAGTGGAGGTATTGCTTCCAATACGCTCTGAAATTTTGGCTCTAGAGGGTGGAGGCCCAGATTCTTTTGCAGAAGTAGGGAGAGTTGCAGTTTCGATTTCCTTTTGGGCAGTGCCCTGGGACGAAGTAACCTTCGACACATTTCTCCTTTGCTTCTTCAGAGGAGGAGGAGAGCCATCAATGCTGCTACCTTCGATTGTAATTGCTTCTTTTTCAGAAGCATTTTTTCTCTTCTTCGCCTTGGCGATTGGAGAATTTCCATCCTGCAGAAGACATAAAATTTTGATAAGTAAGCAAAATAAGAAGAAATTCCAGAAAGGAAAGTTTAGTATGAAGACCTTAGAAGCTTTGGCAGTATTTTTTGAAGAAGTGGGTTTTGAAGTTCCAGTTGGAATGGTCTTTGAAGTGGGTTTTCCTTTTTTAGGGGTTTTTCTTTCGAAAACTGAAAATTCAGAGTTAGAAGGAAATATGTTAAGATGAGAAAGTTAAGGTACATTTTTATGGCACCTTGAAGTGTTGGAAAAATGATTTTCACAGCAGACAAGTCATAGTGTAGGAAACCGTCGAAACTGTCCAGAGTGAGCTTAGTCGAAACAACCCTTTTTGCACGTTTTTTACTATCATTATGTAAGTCATGGAAAATGTTCCCACAGACGAACCAGTCTGGATAAGGTGGAAAAAATGCCAGAGCAAAGTCCGCTGTGGGTAATTTTGGAAATTTAGGTGGTTGCAGTTCGAAGGCTAAATCATACTTGAATTCAGGTTTTACAGATTTGGGAAGTTTTAATTTTGGAAGAGTTTTTGTAAATTTTTCTTTCAAAATGAGTGACGCTTGATAGACTGTTCGACTAAGCTGCGTAGGGTCATAGACAGTTTCAAAATAATCCTGAAAAGCTTTTATTTCTTCGCAATGAGTAGTTTTACCTTTGGGTCCATGATCCTGCAAAGATGAAAAGGCTTGGGTCTGTTGATCTTTTATTTCAGTGCTATCGAACATGTTGTTAGAATAAAACTCTGTCCACCAAGTGTAAAAGCCTTTAGTCATATAAGTCGCAGGGTCGAAAGGGGAAAGTTTGAAGACGGCAAAATCGGTATGATATTCTTGAAGCTTCGCCATGTCCCTCATAACATAGTCTATTCCGGCATAGCAGATTTACTTCTTACGATTAAAAAGAGATATGGGGACAAGTTGATTTAACCCAAATTGTCGAGAGACAAAGTTTGGTTGATAGGCTAACATGCATACATAACTCTTCACAGGCAGAATCCTGTAAATAAGGAGTCTGGATAGGAGAAATGCACGCCAGACATCTTCGACTTCAGTATTGGCATCCTTTATGGCTCCCTCAATCGAAGCAGTAAACCAGAAGGGGCCATGGGTTCGTTTGGCGAAGGGAGTCATGGCAGAAGTAAAGGCATGGCGTTTTGAGAACATCAGAATATATTTGGTGAGGCTGGATTGAAGATTCATGTCTTCACTGGGAGTCAGTAGCAGAAGCCCAGTTCCTTCAATACTTCTTGCTGCTATCATGGGGTCTTCTTCACTCACATTTCCAGAAGTTTGAAGAGATGGTTCGAAGGTGGAATTCAGCCACAGTTGAAGAAGCCAGTAAGGTTCGGCTAAAAGGAGGTTACTGCCAACTTCATGTTCTTTGAGCTTGGTTACAGCAGAGCCTAGACTTTCGTACAAACTTACTAGTAATAATTCACTAAGGCAAACCTCTCGACCAAAATGCAGTTGGTTAGCCAAAGTTAAAAATCTTCTGGCTACTTGGAGGGATTTGCAACAGAAAACAAATTTGGACAACCATAAGGCTAAGAAAGCTATATGTTCAATGTCGGAAACGTCTTCGCCGTTCGTGTGATAAAAATTCATATAGGCGTTGAAAGAAGCAGTTTTTATGTTGAAATCTATTGTGTTGTCGGAATTGAGAAAAGGGTCAAATGTTTCTCCAATAGGAGAAAGTTATGTGATGGCTGCTACGTCGAATAGCGTAGGGGTTATCATCCCACAAGAAAGATGGAAGGTGTTATAAGTGGTATCCCAAAAGTAGTGAGACGCAAGAAGTAAAGGTTGGCAATAACTAAAACCTAATTTCGACGTCTGGATCAGGTCAAAAATACCTAAATCTTTCCAAAATTGGCTTTTCTTTTTCTCTACTTTACCTAGCCAATTCAAATAAGACTTGTGCAAAGTGGGACAAGATCTAAAAGGTCTGAAACTCTCAGTAATATAATTCATTTGGAAAGGTTCCCTATTCGTTGCTTCAGGACTTTTTGTAGATGTATTTTTGGGGGATTTGGAAGAATCATCAGAAATATTTCCCTTATTAGCTATGGGTCTAACAACATGATAAGTTGGGAAAAAGTTTTTACATTCTTCCAAATGTTCAGTAGAAACTAAAGGACCTAGGAATCCTAGGGTTTTACCAGATAACGAAGAGGAGATTAATACCTGGGAAGCGTAAATGGCTTTTTGTTCTTTGGATAGCTTCGGAGGTGTAATAAATTCCTTGTTCTCATGCGTGATTATTTTGCTAGTTGGAATGGATTGAGAAGTTGAACGTGTAGAAGCTCCATGGTTTTTGATTTTGATTTTCATATGTTGTTTATCAGAGGCCATTGTTGAGATTCTTTTAGGTTTTTCCTGGAGATTTTTGAGTTTTTTTGGAAAGGAAAGGGTTTTACGGAAACTGAAAGGGTTTTGGCTAAGAGAAGTTTGTAAAAGTAGGAGAGAGGAAGGAGAACAACCTTTTTATAGTGAAGAGTGATTGTCCATCAAAAGGACACGTATTCGCATCCTGAAGGAGAAGGTGAGAAGTTTGTCAAGTTACTTGACATTGGGAATGGTTATTCATCATTGTAACTGTTACACGCACGTCTTGAAGAGACATTTTTTGGGAAGAGGTGTCATGATGATATCATTAAAATACGAAAAGATTCTCTTTGCTGGTCGAAATAACGTAAATCACAAGAAATGCCTATTTATGCACATATTCGAAACAGACATTTATTGGGGGCAATTTGTTGGCTGGGAATTTCGACCAGGATAATAAAGGAATCATTCATTTAAATTTCCACAACATGGCTTGAAAAAGCTATAGTTGAAGTATGTTGTTACTGGATCTGAGTCGAAGAAGACAGTTTGAAAGGTCAATCTGAGTCGAAGAAGACAATTTGAAAGGATAAGTGTTTTTGTTTTGTCAAAAACGCGCGTTTCGACGGCCACGTGAGAAAGTTGTTGCTAAAGACTTGAGCGGGAATGTTTGAAATTTGAAATAGTTTTGTTGGATAATAAATACGCGTGGAAGCCTTAGAGTGTCGAAAGACATGCAAAAAGCGACGTGGCTTTTCATTATAATAATACCGTTATGATTAGAACATTATAAATAGTTCCTTAGTGTTAGGGAGAAAGCATGATCATAATTCGTACAAAATTACTCATAAAATACTCAAGTACCAAGTTACAGAGAAAGAGTTCATTGAGAATGTACGTATGACATCACACATTTTATCTTTGAAATGCATTTATCAATATAATTTCTTTTGAACCATTCTTTTACATACTCCTGCAATTGTTCTTAATTTCTGTATGTTCTGTCGAATTGCTTCATTCTCCTGCAAAGCTTTATGTATCAAGTTTCTTTTAAAGGGCTCTTTCCTTTACAATCAAGTCCTTTAATTCCAATTTTAAGTCTTTTCATTTCAAGTATTTACATCCAAACCTTTTTTGACTGAGATGTTTCGTCCAAACCTTTACATTTGAATTTAATCTCAGAAGTCTTTGTATTTTAAGCCTTTACACAAACACATGCACAAGCACTACGTCGTGTTTAACATAAACCGTCAAGTAAGTGTTACAATTAATGTTAAGACACATGTCCTAGGATCAATCTAGTCGATCCTGCGAGTAACCATACATATCAAATTTGTTTGGAAGACTAGCGGTTGTTTCGCCAGAAATCACTGTGAACACATACCCAAACCAAAATTAGGGCTTACCTTGTAATTGTGACAACCCCAAAATTTCCTTCCATAATTCTTCTCAATCGTTGCCCTACGTAGAACAACATTGTCTCTGCAATAGCAAAGTGGTGCAATCCGTGAGCTACTATATATACTTGACTCAACACTTTCTGATTGGCAGAGCTTCGTTGGGGAAGATGAATGCTTCGTATTCATGGAGAAAGGGAAGAAGATGAAGAAAATACAATAATTTTTGGGAAGGAGAACGTTAACAAAATTTTGTGAAGGAGATTTTGAACCAATGTCAAATACGCTATCTACATATAAAGAAGAAGAAGAAAACTGCCAACTCACTTGCCACCTCACGCAAATAAGCGGATGTTGGAGGCCAATTAACGGAAGGACTAACGTGGTTGCGTTTTGAAACTTAAGGGACCATTTTGGCACAAAAAAAAGATAAGAGACCAAAGTGAACCATGACCTATAGTTAAGGGACCAAAATGATATTTTGCCTATTTTTAGTTGTATTTTTAAATTTTTATAACTGAGTAAAATTCGAAAATGCATATGTAAAACCACTTTTTTGTAAGAAAATAAGGTTTATTCGGATATGCATATCCAAAAATACCTTTTTCATAAATTTTTGTGGAATAAGAATCCGTTCGGAGATGCAAATCCAAAAATATGGGCATTTTTGGAATTTCGTCAAAGGCTTCCAAGAAAACATAGAGGTGGGGAAAGAAATTCTCATTGCTTAAGGCACCCTATATATTGCTACCACGCCCTTGTCAAAAATCTAAAATACTCCTTAGTTCTAGAGATATATCTCTGGACACACCCCAAACACACAAAATCTTGTATTATTTCAAGACACACTCTAGATTTTTATTTAATTTGCTTTTGGAAATATATCTTCGTAAATCTGACGATGGTGTATTTTTGAATCATACTGAAGTAGAAACAATCACAAAACTAAAAATAAGAAGAATGAAAAATAAATTAGTATTGATAACATAAAAAACGAAATAATACATAGGTAATCCTTAATATAAATTGAACATTACATTTCAAAATCTAGGTGGACATTCCAACATCTTAATAATATCTTCGATCAATCTAGAAATCATCGCATCCACCTTAATCAGAACTTTTGTTTCGTAACGAAAAAATGTATTTCACATAGCCCTTAAGTCTGCACCCGTCTTCAGCTCAAAGTTGATGAATTCAATCTTCCCTCCATTGTTAATCGTGGATGAACGATACTCGAGCTTCACATTTTTTTATTGTCAGAGTATAGTAGGATATTCTCCAGTATGTATTTCAAACATGCAAGAGGCATGCACTCATTGAACTTAAATTCAATTGAGGGTTTCGTGTCATTAAGGTAGACATGTGCGACATGCCAATTGATGTACATTCGAGTATAATGTGATTTGGTAAGAAACATGAGATAAGAGCTCCATACTTATAGTAGTTCTAAACAAATATGGACCTTAGAAATTATATCTTGTACCAAGACACATTCGACAGACACATCTTTGTTACTACCTTATTCTGTTATTCTAGAGATGCATTTTTGAAATCACTCATAACAGAATAAAATTCTGAAACATACAGAAACAGAACCCGTATTAAAATATGGAAATTTCTTAGAAACTTAAACATGTATTAAAATATTTGAAAATGTATATATTATACATTATTAATATTAATACAATATTACATATAAAATACATCTAACCACATAAATACATTGTTGAATAAAAACTAAAATGAATCGAAACACGTGTCCACGGCTAAATCTATATCTAAGGGTGATACCGCCTTTGACTTTTGTTTATTTGATTCTCTTTCAATCTTACTCTACTTGGTAAATTCTTGCATCCTATACAAGAAATGACCCAACAAAGTTTCAGCTTCCTTTGTTGAATGAGTTATCCACTCTGATGATCTCGGTGGTATAGGGTATCCCAGTTTCAAATAAACTTGAACAAAATGCAGTGACTTAGAAAGTCACCCAACACACATAATTTGATCAGTTAGATTTTGAGGTGGGGCACTCCGAAGTGGAAAAAATATTTTTGAAAAACTGTATCTTGTCATATCAATACACACCCTATTATATACACTTTCTATAAGATGACTCATTTAAGGGAATCACGTCCATTTTTTCCTCCGGTGTCGAATAGCTAACACAAGGAATAAGAGATTCTTGAATTGCATCAAAATGTCCTTTTTTTCCCGCATAGCATTATATATGATTATTTATGCACCTTTAAATCCTTGATAACTCGTTGGTCTACAAATGTACGATTTTCTTCTTCTTTACCAAACAAAGCAGAAAAAGCTTGATAATCGCAGTTATCGTCGCCCTTAACATTAACAGTTTGTTTAATGTATTTATGCATAAAAATCGACATCTCTTCGTTGTATTTGATTTTCGGCAAAGGTGTTGTAGGAGATTGTTTGATAATGCGAACACCTTTGAAAATGTTTTTCGAGGTTTTGAAGTTGGAGAATCCACTCATCCATTACTCTTTCCAATATCACACTAGCTTTGATCATCTTCTCATCCATTGATCACCTTTATTTTTTTGGTCCATATTGCATGCTTAAGTATACTTTTCACATTCTTTGTGATGTGATACCTACAAAGTAATGCATAATATATAGAAAACACCTTTGTAACTGAATTCATCAATGTGGTATCGCGACCGGTGACAATGACCTTCAACATGTTTTCATTGTCCTTCAACATTGTTTGACACATTTCTAAAGTCCAAGTAACATTGCCCTCTTTTTTGCTTTCCAAAAATGAAAACCCAATAGAAAAAGTATTTTCCGTATAAGTAACACCAATAATTTCTAATAGTGGAAGCTTGTACTTGTTGGTATTATAGGTTGAATCAATAATGAGTATAGTGTAAAATATGTTGAACAACTTTATAGAATCAGGATAAGTCCAAAATATATCTCAAACAATTTCTCCATCCTCGCACACTCGGTACCTAGACACATAATGGTTATCATCTAAAAGCTTCAACAATGTTACCTTTTAGATATATCCCCTCTTATTACCTTGTTGTTTTTAGACTTCAAGCATAAGGTAACATGCAATGAGATGATCGGATAAGTTGTGATACATGTCATGATTATGTGTATCACAAACCACATTAAATATTTATTTATTATTTGTCAAAAGGTATCCACGCAACTTAATAGGACACTCACATTTCCTCGAACCAGTGTCATCTCGTTTCAACTTCCGGATAGGAACTGTGTACTTGCCACTTCTTTCACATCTCAATGTCATAAATTCAAGTCTTCTGTCTAAACCATTATATGACCTTCCGATTACAACACCAAAATCCAATTTGACAGCCTATATCTTGATCCATTGAGCATATGATCACGAACAACAAACTCTTATTCATTTATAAATTGGTTGTCAATATCTACCTTGATATCAATTGGGTTGACATCCATAGACACAATAGGTTTGGGGAAAACATCAGGGTGCACCATATCTAAGGCCAATCATAACATAAAATTTTCAAAATTGTCCAAATTCAACTCTGAACTAATTCGGAAATACACTTAGGGACGATATTCAACTAAAATTCGAAAATATATTTCTGGACACATCGTTCGTTTTTTCATATCAAAAACCAAATTAATGTAGGTAATGAGGAAGGAAATACATGTACATTACCTTAAATTCCATCTTCTTTTGCTCTTTTTGATGTGAAAACACAAACAAATATTGTTTTGAAGTAGAAAAGTTGATTGAGCACGAAAGGAGGTTTTAGTAGGGTTTGAACAAGAATGGTGTTTTTGATCATGAGTGAAGCAAATATGCAATGTGGTGTTTTATTAAATTTCCCGATTGACATTTTCATAACTGCATTTATGGAATTGTCACTGACATGCAAAGATGACATTTTTTCAAATCTTCGATTGACAAATCTGAAAGTACACTTCTGTATTTGACATTTGTTACTGAGTTGTTAAATGAACAAAATCATTGGAGTAGTGTGTCTGGAGATACACATCCTAACTAGTTTTTAAGAAAAATAGGAGTGTGTCTCACTAAAGACGTATTTTTAGTTGAAATGGATGTGTCAAAAAATATATTTTCTAATTGATAGAGACATCTTCGAATTTTCATAGGGTACTTCTCCACAACTTAGAGTGAGAAAAATAATCCTCATATTTTTAAATTTAAAATTGGACTTAGTCCAAATATAAATATTTGTATAGCATTTATTAGTTATTAATTTATTAATTTTTTTTTAATTATTAATTTATAAATATTAATTTATTTATATTAATACATAAATATAAATAATTATCAATTTATTAACATATTTTACTTTAACTTTAATAGTTAGTTCTAAATTTACACATACAATTATTATGATTTTTTACGGTATAAAATATTTTATAATAATATTGTATTACTATTAAAATCTTTAAAGTTTTGATAATTTTAAAAACAAAAGATAAATATGTTGAAAAGATGTGGGAGATGAAAATTGTTGTTAATTATCTTTTCACAAGCATAGGAATGTAACACTTTTCTATTTGTCTCAAGCATATATATAAAATCATTTTTTTAATAAAAATGTTTCGTAAGACATTTAAAACAAATATAAGAATGTAAAGTTGTTTCTATTTTTATGAAATAAATATTTTTAAATGTATACTAGTTTTAAAGTGCTAAGAAGAAGATAACATAATCTTTGCAATGATGGAAATCTTGAAGCTTTTGACATGTTATGGAAAATTCAAGTCCCGTATCGTATCAAAGCTTTTAGATAGAGGTTTTTCCTCAATAGGCTACCTAGCAAGGACCAATTAGAAAATGGAAGCTTAGGGTTGTGTGGATGGCGGTACTTGGTGTGTTTGGAATCTAAGGACGAGATTTTGTTCCAATGAACGATTTTCAATGTATCTGATTTAGTTTGGTCCATAAAACTGTTGGTGTAGGGATGGTCAATCATAGGAAATATTCTTTATCCTAACTATAATTTTTATGATATTTGTAGGGAACCAATTGCTTGGTTAGTTTAAATTTATGTTGGTTGGGAATTTTTCTGGATTCCCGACTTTTGTAATCGGGCAAGGGTACTCCTGGTATTCTTTTATTAAAATCATTGCTTAAAAAAATAGTTGTTGTCGTATTGTAAAGAGAGATATTTTTGCTAAAGGCCTTTTATTTTAATTGCTATTGATCTTTGTTCTCACACATCAAATTTCTTTGTGTGATTAAACTTTTCAATTTCACAATTGTTTCAATATGCAAATCTATAACTAGTTTTTATTGTTATCTACATTGATTCTACAAATTCTCTAGATGGAAGAAAATCATAAAGCGGAAATAAAATTGAATAAATATAAGAAAAAGTTTGTTTGTATAAAGAAAACTAAGTAGATAAATAATGAGAATATTTTGATTTAGACCATTCTGATTGTATAGGCTGGAATGTTTAATTACATTAATTTAAAATGATTGGATCTGATTGAATTCATAATTAGAATATTTGGCAGCTTTATTATATGACTAATCATAGGGATTTGTTAGCACAATTTTAAAAAAACAAATTGTATATTTACTGGTTGTTATGCAGAGAAATAAAATGACAAACGAGTGTGTTCCTGAGAAAACACAACTCTTTATGGTATAAGAGCTCTGATCACCAGAGTGAAGGTTGAAAAATATCAGATTCTGAGATGCACTTGAATCTGACAGAAAAAAGAAACAAGGAAGAGAAAGTCTCTTCGAGTCAAGGAAGCAAAAAGGCATCTCCTTATGACTTGAACAACAACAAAAACCTAGGAAACATGATAACCCAAGTTCATATTCGAGGCGAAAACTATGACGAATAGGCACGTGCCATGAAAACGTCTTTGCATGCATGAAGAAAGTGGGGATTCATCGAAGGAACTGCTACATTACCAGCTGAAAACTTGCGTGAAATGGAAGATTGGTGTATAGTACAGTCCATGATTGTTTCGTGGATACTTAACACGGTTGAACCCATATTGTGATCCACCATATCCTATACAGAAACTGGGAAAGAAATGTGGGAAGACATAAAGGAAATAATTTTGGTTGTGAATGGACCCAAAATACAGCAGCTAAAGTCTGATCTGGCTGGTTGCAAGCAAGGTGTAATGACGGTGGTGACGTATTATAGAAAGTTGAAAATCTTGTGGGATGAATTGGGCAATCACGAGAAAATTCCCGCTTGTAGTTGTGGTGGATGAAAATGTAATATTGCATCAAAATTAGAGAAGCAGGGAGAAGAAGAAAAGCTACATCAATTCCTCATGGGATTGGATGATGCAACTTATAGCGTTGTATGGTCGAATCTCTTAGCAACAGATCTGTTGCCCTCTCTAAATCCTATTTACTCGACTCTGATTCAAGAAGAAAGGGTGAGAATAATCACTAGAGGAATAAAAGATAAAGGTGAAGTGATGGGGTTATTACTTTAAACTGTTGGAAGAGGAGTGAGAGGTCGAGGAAGTCCCATAAATAAGTCTGCAATGTCTTATACACATTGCAATCAACCAGGTCATGATGTTGGAGGTTGCTTTCAGCTTGTAGGATACTCTAAATGGTGGGGACAAAGACCAAGAATTGATGAAAAAATGGATTACATGGCAAACCACCACATGGCCGCAGAACTAGTCGAGGCAGAGGCATAATAACACGTGCAAATACTGTTCAAAGTTGCGGAACATGACATGGATCGACCATCTTTGAAAGAGATAATTCAAGGTTGAGTGGTATATCAAATGAGGAATGAATGATGCTGCGAACTTTGTTGAACAATTAGAGTAATATTGCCAATGAAAAGATGACGGGTGAGTGGATTATTGACACCAGGGCCTCTAACCACATGACAGGGAACTTAAAAGTTATGCATGATGTGCATAGTATTGAAAGTTGTCCAATGGGGCTTCCAAATGGAAAACATGTACTGTCAACAAAAGAAGGAAGTGTTGTATTAGATGGAGACTTGAAATCACCAATGTTCTTTATGTTCCTAGATTGAATTTCAGTTTGATATCAATCTCTCAATTGTTAGACGAATTAAACTGCACTATTATGTTCACAAATAAATTACGTGTTATGTAGGACCTCACTTCGAGGATGTTGATTGGAGCGGGTAAACGCAAGGATGGGCTTTATTACTTCCAAGGGATCCGAAAGGAGAAGGCTTTCAAGGCTGATGGAGTGAACATAGTGGAATTGTGGCACAAAAGAATGGGACACCCCTCCATGAAGATTACTCAATTGATTCCTGGAATTAATAGACATAGAAGTGGTATTGACATTAATAAAGCATGTGATATTTTTTTTAGAGCAAAACAAACTAGAGAGAAATTTCTTTTGAGTGAATATAATGCTAGTCGTGTTTTTGAAATAATTCATTGTGATTTGTGGGAACCATATAGAACTCCTTCAACTTGTGGTGCTTATTATTTTTTAACAATTGTTGATGATTACTCTTGTGCCATGTGGATATATTTGTCGATGGATAAAAGAGAAGTGTCACAAAACCTTAAAGATTATTTCTCTTTAGTTGAAAGACAGTTTAACAAGCAAGTAAAAATCTTTAGAAGTGATAACGGGACTGAGTTTACATGCATGAAAAAATATTTTTTTTGAACAAGGAGTTATTTTTCAAATGTTGTGTACGCCATGCCCCAACAAAATGGGAGAGTAGAAAGAAAACATAGGCATATATTTAATGTGGCACAAGTGTTGTACCCCAAAATTTTCCCTCCCATTTTTCGCTCAAGATATTATCTCAGGGTTTCTCATTTGGCTCAAAAGTTGATCAAACAGATTCTCTTCCTAGGCAACAAGTCAGCAATTAGGGTTTTGCACTTCTCAAAGGAAATTGAGTCGTAAAGGTTTCAAATAAGTCATCATGTCTCCTCAAAGTTGTTTAAGTCAATTTTCAAACCTTGCATTGCACGTTTGCCCAATCCATGGCCCAGTTAACAGAAAACGGCTACATTGACTTGAAAATCGCTCTTGTGCGAGAACAAATTCAAACGATCGTAACTTCTTATTATTCAATATTTTTGAGTGGTTTTCCTTGCGTTTGATTCTTCTTGATGACCTCTCAAATTTCTCTTCACATATCAAGAGCTGATTACGCGCAGAAGATCACCAAAATTCAAATGCGTTAAAAGTCGCATCATGAATTTTGACCTAATTTCAAACAACAGACGTCTGATCTCTAAGAATTGTGATTTTTTCCAAATTACAAGACCTTGACACGTTTATTTATGGTCATGGTCATATGTGATACCATTCATGGGTTTATCTTCAAAGAGTTGAAGGAAAATTGGGCTTGGAAGATTTTAAAGCTATTGAATCATTGCAAGGCATTTGTGTGATTTTAAATTTTTCTTAACCACAATTTTCTGAGGATTGATGTTATTCTTGGGAGCATGTTATGTTTAGATAAGATATAAAGATTAATACTATCATTTTAAACAATCGTGATTGTGGATTCAATTAATCAATTGGGTTTGAGCTCTTAAACATTTATTTTGTTTAAGAGTGCAAAATACATGATTTATCCTATCATATTGTGTTTGCTTAAAATGCAAGTTATCAAGCAAGACTTTTATCCAAAGTATTCAATCAAAGTTTGCAAGTTTTTGTACAACAAATTCTACTACACCAAATTGTATTCAAGTGTTTGATTATTTTTTACATTACAAATGAATTTACAATTTGTTTGTCTTGTTTACAAAGAATCTCAAGATTATAAAGAGAATTTCTTGTTTGCTTCTTCGGGTCTTCATCTTCATCTTCAAATGATCAATCCAATCTTCGTTGGCATCCAAGTCTTGCTTGCCGTTCATGAAACAAATCAAAGGAAAAGAAGATATAATTAGCATATAATAATGAAGATAAACAAGGGAGTTTCAAACAAATTTTCTCCTAATTCATCACTAGGGTTTGCTTTTAGGAATCAGAATTTTGGTCTATCATCATCTCTCTCCCCAATTGCAAATCACAAAAAAAGATCACCTTTCTTGGTTCACAAAAGAAAAAGAGAAAAAAAAGAGAAAATTGCCAAGGCTGCAAACAGCAAACAAACGGCCAAAACAGGAAAGTCAAAAACTGCTAAACAGCATCAACAGGAGGTAGACCTGCATTAAAACAGGCTAGTAGCAACTACAAGCAAAGCAGCCCCAAAACTGCAACAAAACAAAACAACAGTGCCAGCAACAAAACAGGCAGCAAACAGCAAAATAACAGCATAACAGGCCTACAGCAGATACACGAAAGGGGCAAACAGCAGTAACATAACCCAAAGCAATTCATAAAAAAATATTAGCATCAAATGTAACAAGGCAAGCCAGCAAAACGATGTATCATCATTTTCCCTATTATCACAAACCCTTTAGGATGTATTAAGCCAAATACGGCTTTTGGTTCATAGAAAAATGAAAGAGGAAAGAAGTTGGGTTAGGAGGATATCACTAAGGCCACATAACCAGTCCCGAAATTGTGCAAAATTGTTGTGCACATAACAAACAAACTGGCAGCCTTGCAAAGCAAACCAACCTGCAAAAACAAAACATGCCAAAGTTCTACTCCACATACTATCAAGCCTGCATTACAGTCCAAAACATGTAGCCCAGCATTTGCACACAAATAGCAAGATGGAAACTACACTCAAAAGGTTCAAGGTCAGCATACCATAATGGTTCAAAATCCTCAAACTTTCCCTCCAATTCTTACTTCTCAGCTATTATATTACAAAGAACAAGCAGCATATCAAGGAGGGGCGAGGATATCACAAAAAAAAAGGGCAACCAATATTAGAGCAAAAACCTCAATGTAAATCAAAAGTCAAGAAACCAGAACCAACAAAAACCAGCAAAGAAATATCCAAACCAAAAATAACCCTCACTGTAAACCAGAAACCATTTTCTTGCAGTAACCAACAAAACACTACAACATGCAGAAATCAAAGGAAACATAAAAAAAATCTCACCCCAAAATCTTTGGTAAAACTTCACCACTACAGCTCAAAACCGCATCACCCTCATTCATCTCCATCACTGAGTCCGCAAGAACATCAATAACTCAAGCAATTATAATTGTACCTGTGAGTTCCAGATCCGAACAGTAACAACACTCAAACACACAATTTTCTGAGAGAGTAGAAGAAAGAGACAAAAATAAAGCACATAGGATAAGAAATCATATACCTTAGAAGACCCATTGGAGAATCCCCGACTCGGTACTCTCGCTCATTCCTTTTTCTATTTCTGTTGTTATCATTTGTTTAAATGTTGTGCATGTATGCTACTGTGATTTGGCTTGTTATTGTTGTATCTTGAATATTGTTGTTGTTGTTGTTTACCACATCGAAACTGAACCGAAAAAGTTATTGTTCGGTTAACAAACATAGATAATAAAGGATTGAACCGAGAGAAGAGGATGAATTTGTTGTCGTTATTTTGGTATGAGTTGAGAAAGAGAGATGGTAAGAAATAGAGAACGATGAAGCCATGGAACAGGGAGAAAGATTTGAAGTTAGCTGTTGTTTGGGTTTTCTCTTCAAGAACAGAGGAAAACGAGAAGCGAGAGAGAGAGAGAGAAAGTTTGTCTTTTGGGTAATTAGGAAATAATTAAGAAAATTAATTACTGACTCTTCCCCAAGGCCAAATGCGGCGCCTCTTTGGTGCCTAGGGTTTTCACAACCCTTCCATGTTCTGTATCTTCAATCGGGTCGGCCCAGTGGGCATTTTGGCCCAGTCCTATTACCAGTATTTCACCTTACCTTTTAATCAAAGCTTAGTTATAACAGACAAGTGGCTTTAGTTCAATGGCAAAGCATAGCTTAAGTGACTCGGGTTCAACACCTTGCCAGGACTTTTCTTCATTTTTGTTTCTAATTATTTATCCTTATGACAAGATTAGTTTAGTTTTAGTTTTATTTTAATTTTAAGATTCAATTAATTTTAAATACAACCTTTTTTAAATTAATTAATTTTTTTAGTTAGTTTAAAATAGAAACTTGTGAACAGTTTTATTAGTTAATTTTTTATCATTTAGTTAACCTTTTCTTTTTTCAATTTATTTAGTTTCTATACTATAAAAAATGATAAAAGATAAAAAACATACATCTTGATTTATTTTAGTTAGATGTCCTTTTTAATATAATAGAATTTTGCTTTTCTTTCCAAGCTTTTCAGACAAATACTTAAAATTCCATTTTCATATTTTTACTTTGATTAATTAAATTTTACTTCATAAATCTGTTATAATTTTAATTAATTGTTAAAATTTGATTTGGTTGTATTGTTTGTTATTTGAGCTTTTAATCATACTCGACTCATCCCCATTTGTAAAAATTGTACCCCCATTCCCGAAAGCTCTGTAATAGCGTAGAATTTCAATTTTCGCAATTTACTATTTTCTTTATACTGTATAGTAATTAGGCGTGTATGGCAAGATTCAAAAACAATCGCTAAATAACCTAATTTCAAAGACAAAATAACTTGAAACAAACACACTTTTTCACACACGCACCTTTAGGGTAGCCTCGCTCGTTGCCTCGGAAACACAGTCATGTCCCTCGAATATGGGACGCTTTAGCAATGACCCTTCGATAAAAATGATCGTAGTCCCTCGATGACTCTCGATGTTGCCTTCGATAAAACGATCTAGTCCCTTACGAAAATTGCTAAAGCGTCTCATAAGTTGCTTTCGATGACTGTAAAATTGACCCGCGCATGTCCCTTCACATCCAACGACGTGGCTTCTTACCAAATCAATGGTAAGATAGCAATATCTAAAGGGGGAAGAAAATAACATTTGAGACCTTTCGAGTAGGTAGATTCGCTCCTAGTTACTCGCTTGCTCACGACAAAAACATTTTTACACCAACACTTTCATCTCAAAACATTTTTCAAAAGACAAAACATTTTGTATACGTTCTTATAGAGACGAGAACCATTACAAAACATCTTTTCAAAACCATTTTCAAAAACACATTTCCATAAACACATCTTTGAACTATTTTTCGAAACAACACTTTGTACGCGTTCTTATAGAAACGAGAACCATTACAAAGGCATTTTCAAAATACTTTCAAATAACACATTTCCACAAACACATCTTTGAACTATTTTTCGAAACAACACTTTGTACGCGTTCTTATAGAAACGAGAACCATTACAAAGGCAATACTTTCAAAAAATACACCACAAGCATACTGTCAAACAAAATTAAGTGATCTAAGCGAGTAACTAAGAGCCCGTAGATAACTACGGGTGAAAAGGGTGCTAATACCTTCCCTCTTCATAATCTACCCCCCGAACCCGAGAAATAATCTCGAAAGGTCTTTCCTGTGCTTTTTTACCTTTCCTTTTGGATAAAAGAAAAGTCGGTGGTGACTCTTGCTATCCGCACAAATGCGATCAAAACGCAAAACCTCAAGTCAGTTCTCCCACTGTATCACAACAAGCATTTAGATTCCAAGGAAATCTCCCTATTGATTTTTGGGGAGAGTGTACTTTGACGGCTGGGTATCTTATTAACCGAACTCCCTCCTCGGTACTAAATGGAAAGTCTCCCTATGAGATGTTACATGGAAAAAACACCTGTCTATGAACACTTAAGGGTGTTAGGATCACTGTGTTATGTGCATAATAAAAGAAGAAAAGGAGATAAGTTTGCTAGCCGAAGCAAAAGTGTGCTTTCATCGGATATCCTTATGGAAAGAAAGGATGGAAGTTACTTGATTTAAAGACAGAATATATTTTTGTGTCTAGATATGTTGAGTTTATTGAGTCTGTGTATCCGTTTGCTGAAAGTAATAATGCATCCACAAATCATACCAATAAAAGTAATAAGGTTTTTGAGGAAACATTAGAAGAGGAGATGCATGATGAACCCCATCAAAGTCACGTTGAAATTCAGAACAACGAGAATGAAATAAAGGGTACAACAAGTGAAGAACTCAGTGTTGTCCCATTTCCTAGTGTGATACGGTGGGAAGAACTGACTGTTTTTTGGAATGCTGGTTTGTGTTTTGCGTTTGTTTTTGCAAAATGTCGCGGTAAGCAAGAGTCGCCACCGACTTTTATTTTATCCAACAAGGAAAGGAAAAAAGCACAGAAAAATTCCTTTTTTGAGATATTTCTGAGTACGGGGGATAGATTATAGAAAGGGAAGGTATTAGCACCCTTTCTATCCGTAGTTATCTACGGGCTCTTAGGTACTTGCTCATTATTTTCAAAATTGTTTTCTTTGTGTTTGTGGGTTTGAAAAGTTTATGTTTCAACTTCTATTTAACTCTTGCTTTTGTCCTCAAGAGTGTAATGAAGTGTTTTTGAAAACTTGATTGTAAAAGAGTGTAAGTGTGAAAAATTTGTTTGGAATGAGCAAGTACTTAAGAACTAATCTACCTACTCGAAAAAGGAATCGTTTTATGTTTGTTTCCTTTAGACAATTCTATCCCACTATTAGTGAGTAGGTAGCACAGTCGTTGGAGTTTGAGGGTCAAATCGAAAGGGACATACAGTCACTAAAGCAACGTTAGGACGTCTTAGTGGTAACCCTAATGTCTTAGATCATTTATCTGAGGCAACAATATCTGAGGCAACCTTTCCGAGGCAACTATGATCTTTTAGACAAGAGGACGACCTCTTTTGTTTCCTTTAGACAATGCTATCCCACTATAAGTGAGTAGGTAGCACAGTCGTTGGAGTTTGAGGGTCAATTCGAAAGGGACATACAGTCACTAAAGCAACGTTAGGACGTCTTAGTGGTAACCCTAATGTCTTAGATCATTTATCCGAGGCAACAATATCTGAGGCAATCTTTCCGAGGCAACTATGATCTTTTAGACAAGAGGACGACCTCTAAACAACCTATACTCAATGACCGTTTACGAAGGCAACCAAGTTGGAGTGTACCCTAGGAGTGCGCATGTGCGAATGATTCAATTTAAGTTTATTTATCTTTGCACATTTAGGGTGATCTAATTTTATTTTAGGATTAAACATTCAGTCTTGTCATGCAAACCCTATTATCAAACATCTAACAGTTATAATTTGCAGAAATTAAACGTGCGGAAATTAAATTACAAGGTGTCGGGTATTTACATCGCCAAAAGCAACCCTTGGAAAATAAAATAAAGCGGTAAAAATAATTAAATGTCCTATTTAATTATTACAATTCGTAAGCAGATACATAATTGGATCAAAATAAATAAAGCGCGCGGGAAATTAAATCGAATGCGAATTAGGGTTTTGACCCTTTTGAAAGAAAATGGTTTTTGTATTTTTATTTTAAGAAAAGAAATTAATTCCTAAATTAAATAACTAAATTAAATTAATAAATTAATTAAATGGAAAATAAATTATTTTTGGAGTTTTTTTATTATTTAAGAAATAAATTAAAAATAAATAATTTAGTAGTTAAGACCTAACTAAATCTAATTAATTTTATTTATTTACAAAATAGGTTAAATTTATTCTAGAATTAAAACCTAAATTAATTAATTAGTGTTTATTAATAAAAATAAAAGTTTTAAAATTTGATTGGATAAAAAAAATATTTTTGTGATTTTATTTGATAAAAGGAAGAAGAAAAAAGATTGGTTAGTAATTAATTGAAATTAAATAAAATAACTAAATTAAAAAGAGAAAATATAATGAAAAGAAAGAGATGGGCCTGATTTTGAAGGGTGTTGGTAGCAATTTTGTAGGCCCAACAATGCTGATCCGTGTGGACTTTTTAGATCCAGTGCAGGCATGTTGACTTGGCCTTTGGTGGACTTCCAACGTGGATCATCAGATCTGGCCCTTGGCCATCTGGCACTTGGATTGATGAGGGCGTATGGTATGGATCAAGCCTGAGCATGCATGCAATCACCTGAAAAATATGAAGAAAATACAACTTGCTGGAGTCAGGGATCGAACCCCTGACCTCCAGCCACTAATGCCTTGGACGCTGATGTGTTGACCACCGGGGCGTGTTGTTGTCTTTGTTATAACAATACAAATAATACATATTATATAAACAACAAAACAATTGCCAGAAAGAAGAAAAACGCGCGTAATATTTGAATTGGCTAATGGATGGACGACACGTTTTCATCCCTGTCCTCCCAACGCTGTAACTTTACCTGCGGATTTTTATCCGCAGCAAAGGACGCAACTTCATCCTAAAATCGTCCTCAGGCAATAAAAATGATTTTCAAGGGCATGGTCGTGTTCGTCTCAACCTCCTGGATACAACCATGTCCATCATGTGTCTCAATTTCACCTGAAACAAAAACCCCTAAAAACAGAAACAAAACCCTAGCCATGGCGTTTCATGATACAGAGAGTATAAATCAAATTGGTTATTGCCAATAGTTTGCAAATGATGTGAATGTCAAGAATATGCAGTTATTTCATTCAATGGATGCAAGAATAGTGATTTGTGATTTCAAGAAGGAAGTGGATCTGTGATATACTTACAGTGCTTTAGGACGCTTGAAAACGCGTGGTTAGGATCGTAATAGCTTCTGGAGATGGCCAGCAATTGATTGAGACAACTCTCGCGTCCTGAAACTGCCTCTAACCTGGATTTTGATCTCCAACTTTTTTGTGATTTTTTGCAAAGTTGTTCTGCCTCTACAAGTAATTACCAACCCTGATTCTCGTGTGCTTTGCTTGCTTATGTATTGTACATTGGATTAGGGTAAAAAACTTGGTCCAAATCTTCTCACAATGATGATTGCATATTTGATTTGATTCTCCATGAAAACCTTTCAAAATTTGATCCAAATCATATCTTCTTGTAACCAATGCCTTTGATACGGATTTGATTCAAATAATAGCTGTATTTGGAGCCTGAAATAGCCAAAAAAAATCATGTGTTATCAATGCTTTAGATTTTATGTGATTTTATTTGATTTAAAATGAATTAATTCAAATAAAAATCAAACTAAATAATAAAAATGTGATATGGACACATGGCTGAAGCTAGGGAACATGGGCAATAATGCAAACTCAAATCAAGTGAAAAAGAATGGGCCTATTTGGCAAAATTTGAAGTTTTGGGGATAGTAGACTTTTGGCAATTTTGCAAAAAAGTCCAACTTCAACAATGCATAACTTCTTTAATTTTGAACTTTTGGAGGTGTTATTGGACTTTTTAGAACGCTTAAGATGTACTCTAATCAACCCTTTTGGTCTCATCTCATTTTGATATTCCATGCTCAAGTTAGAAGCTTTGGAAAAAAATGTGTTTTTGTTGACTTTCAAAAATGACCTATAATGTCCAAATTCATAACTTCTTGTGAGTGCATTTTTTGATCTTGGGATATGAATATGGATTGTAGGGAATTGCATCCTCTTAAAAATGAGATTTGGATTGGTCATTTATCATAAAGTATGAGAAAGTTATGTTTGGTCAAAGTTGAGTTGAGTTTTCCTACAAAACCCTAATTTAGCAACTTTTGAATCTTGATGAATCTTGAGCAATCCTTGATGAATCATGATCAAACCTTGATAAAATGATGAAATATCTTTAAAAATTATAATTTTGACAAAAAATCTTGAAGTTTGACTGTTTGTAGGTCACAATTGACTTTTGTCCTAGCACAATCGACTTTTGGACCTTTGAGCAATTGACTGAGCAAACTTCCTCTGCAAGGCTTGAAACTTGACATGGATGATCTTGAGAATATATTAGGACATTGGGGAGTACTTGAGGTCATTTGTACTTAAGGATCTTGAAGCAATGTGAAACCCTAATTTGGGGTAGACTGCCTTAGGAGATAGCTTGTCTGGTTAATCCTTGAGCAACCTTGAGCAACTTGGAGATTTTTCTTGCAATGTTTTGAGAAATATGGGAGGGAAAATTTTGGGGTACAACAGCTGCCCCTGTTCAATCTTCTTAAACCTGAGGAGGTAGATTGGCTTTCATGCCTTTCGTGATCCGAAGGTGGAAGATGATTGAACACTAGAGTGCCCAGAAATTTGCACTCGCATGAAGTGGTATCAGCCTTGTGGTGTCAGGAATGGGATTATAGATTCCATTTGGAGGTTGCTGACGGGAGGATGGGCTTAAAGATGCCATCTGAAGGAGTGTCGATCACATAAGAGATTCCTTAGCGAGAGCTTGTATACCTGTTGTTGTGGAAGATTTTGCTGGGGAAGTCTGATCTTTGTTGAGATTTAGGAATTCAACTGAGGTGTCGAGATTTAGGAACTTGCCCGTAATTCAACTGAGGGGAAACATCTTCATCGAGATTTAAGAACTCGCCCGTAATTCAACTGAGAAAACTTCTCTGCTGAGATTTAGGAACCTGCCTGTAATTCAACGGAGGAACTTTGTCGAGATTTAGGACCATGTCTGTAATTCAACTGAGAAAAATATCTTTGTAATTCGACGGAGGACTTTGTCGAGATTTAGGACCTTGTCTGTAATTCAACTGAGAATAATTCTGTTGAGATTTAAGAACTGGTCAGTACTTCGACTAAGGGAAACATCTCCATCGAGATTTAAGAACTCGCCCGTAATTCAACTGAGAAAACTCTGCTGAGATTTAGGAATTGTCTGTAATTCGACGGAGGAATTTTGTCGAGATTTAGGACCTTGTCTGTAATTCAACTGAGAAAAACTCTGTTGAGATTTAAGAACTGGTCAGTACTTCGACTGAGGTAAAAGCTTCATAACTGAGAATTTAACTGCATCCTTCCTGAAATGTAAAGATTAGCTGTATGTAATGCATGATATGTATCAAACAATGATGTTCTCAAAATAAATGAGATTGTGTTGTACATGCGTATATGCATATGTCATGATGTATGGAAATGTAATGTTTTAGTTGGGGAAAATAAATCCCGGATGGCCGCTGGAGAAAAGAGTTGAATTCTTCGTTTCCGCTGGGGATAGTGAACGAAGATGATTGTGAGAATAAACATGCAGGAGAGGATAACTCCGTTGGGGAATAAACTGATGAGGAGATTACTCTGTGGGGAAGAGATGCTCTACTGAGGATTCTGCTGATAAATTCCGTTGGGGATGCATTACCGTTGCTGGTGATACTGAATCCTGTTGGGGATTGACTTCTCGTTTGTGAAAGGAAAGAACTCCGTTGGGGATGATCTTTCAGTTGCGACTTCACTGGGGATGACCTTTTAAACTCTACTGGGGATAATCCTTTAAGCTCTGCTGGGGACAATTCTCCAAAGTCTACTGGGGATGATTCTCCAAACTCCACTGGGGAAGCTTTTTCAGACTGCACTGGGAAAAATTTCAAACTCCACTGGGGATATTTTGTATTCTGCTGGGGAATATTCTTATCTCCGCTGGGGAATATTGAGACCTTTCAGTGCTGATGGTAAATAAACTCTGCTTGGGGAGAATACTACCGATTCATTTACAATTGCAGGTCTCAGCTGGGGAGAGCTATCATTACTGTCTTTTCTTACTCTGCGGGGAGTGAAAGTACCTTGGCCACATTCTTCAGCTGAATCTACCTTTGTACCTGGTGGACAGAACAACTGTAAAGCTTGGACATTTCTCATTTGCCCCTGTTTCTGATATTACCAGTAATCGTCTTTTGTTTCGCATGTAAATTTTTATGAGCAGCAATTAATGTCAAATGCATATATCAAAAATGAACATTGGACGTTCTTTTCAAAACAAGACAGAAAAAGGAAAAACAGTTTGAAATTTCTTTGAAGATGAATTGTATTGATTTTGAAGTTTGGCCTATAAATAGGCGTTTTTGTACAAGAGGCTGACGTCCTAGTAAGAGAACGCCGCTGAACAATAGAATTTACACAATTTGTGAAAAATTAAACAAAACAGTTATGTGAATAATCCCATTGGGTTCTAACTCTGCTATTGCCTTTATGTCTTCGAGCATCTCATCACTTTGCTACTTGGTTGAAGGTAAATCAGATTGATTGGCGCCGTCCGAGCTTGATAGTTGATACCGAAGTCTGGTTGCAAGGTGATCCAATGAGACATAATGTTACGCTTTGATCCCTAATTTTTGCATGGACCGCCCTTTATGGTTTTCAGTCCACCGGGATACCTTTTTTTGCCCAAGACGCCTTTTCAGGTTTTCGACTTGCCGGGTGTACAAATTTTTTCATTTTCATCCCTTATTTTTGCCTAGGCCAGTCAACCTAGCGAGTCTTTGATTATGCGTAGTATCTTTTCACTATGTCTGTATTGACGGGGTGAGGAAGGTCGTCACCATCCATGGTAGTTAGAACCATAGCTCCTCCTGAGAAAATGTTCTTAACCACAAATGGCCCTTCGTAAGTAGGGGTCCATTTTCCCCTGGGATCACCTTGAGGTAAGATAATGCGCTTGATCACTAGGTCCCCAACTTGATACTCTTGTCGTCTAACTTTCTTGTTAAATGCTTTGATAATCCGCTTTTGATACGTTTGACCATGACAAATAGCAGTAAGTCTATTTTCGTCGATTAAATTCAGCTGATCAAGCCGGGTCTGAATCCAGTCATCTTCGCTCAAACCTGCATCCTTCATAATCCGAAGAGAGGGTATCTGTACTTCAATGGGCAAGACGGCCTCCATACCATATACCAAGGAATAAGGGGTTGCCCCTGTTGACGTCCTCGCTGAGGTACGGTACCCATGAAGAGCGAACGGTAACATCTCGTGCCAGTCTTTGTATGTCACTGTCATCTTCTGCACAATCTTCTTAATGTTCTTATTAGCCGCTTCAACAGCCCCATTCATCTTCGGCCGGTAGGGAGAAGAGTTGTGATGTTGTATCCTGAACTGCTTGCAGAGCTCAGTGATCATCTTATTGTTGAGATTTGTACCATTGTCCGTAATGATCCTCTCTGGTACACCATATCGACAGATCAGATTGTGCCGAATAAACCGTGCCACGATGTTCTTGGTTACAGTAGCAAAGAAGCTGCTTCAACCCACTTCGTAAAGTAATCAATTGCTACCAGGATGAAACGATGTCCGTTGGATGTTGTAGGTCTGATCTCGCCGATCATGTCAATGCCCCACATTGCGAAAGGCCACGGAGCTGTCAAGATGTTCAGAGGAACTGGAGGTATGTGCACTTTATCAGCATAAACTTGGCACTTGTGACAGGTCCAAGAATATTAATAACAGTCGGCTTCCATTGTAGACCAATAATATCATGCCCGAAGGATTTTCTTTGCCATGGTGGGTCCACTGGAGTGAGTCCCGAAAGCACCTTCATGTAACTTTGCCATGATCCTTTCTGCTTCGTTCTTATCCACACATCGCAGTAAGGTTGAATCATGCTTACGCTTGTAGAGGATGTCATTACTGATGAAGAATTTTGCCGTGAACCTACTCAGAAACTTCTTGTCATTGACAGATGCACCCTCGGGATATTCCTGAGCTTTAAGATACCTCTTCACCTCGTGAAACCAGGATTTATCAGTTGCCTCTTCAGTCTCAATATCACACCAATATGCGGGTTCGTCCAACCTTTCAATGATAATCCGGGGAGCTTCATTGTCCCAATTGACTTTGAACATAGAAGACATCGTAGCCAGCGCGTCCACCAACTAATTCTCCTCTCTAGGGAAATGTTCAAAGGTTATCTCCTCAAAGTGGGGAAGCAATGTCAATACATACTCCTTATAAGGGATAAGATTCGGGTGTTTCGTATCCCACTCGCCTTTGATTTGACTGATCACGAGAGCGGAATCTCCGAACACACTCAAGAACTTAATCCTTAGGTCAATTGCTGCTCGAAGACCCATGATGCACGCTTCATACTCCGCCATATTGTTGTTGCAGTTGAAACATAGTCGGCAGTGAACGGAGTATGAGAGCCTTTAGGAGATATGATCATGGCGCCAATGCCATTACCCAAAGAGTTTGAAGCTCCATCAAAGTACATAGACCATCGGGATCCCTCCTCAGGTCCTTCATCCGGTCCAGGTTCTTCACAGTCGGTTACTATCATGATATTCTTATCCGGAAATTCAAAGTTCATAGACTGGTAATCATCCACTACCTGATGTGCCAAATGGTCTGCCAACACACTTCCCTTGATTGCCTTTTGGGTCGTGTATTGGATGTCATACTCAGTCAAGATCATCTTTCATCTTGCTATTCTTCCGGATAAGGTAGGCTTCTCGAAGATATACTTGATGGGATCCATCTTTGATATCAATAAAGTGGTGTGAGTCAGCATATACTGTCTCAACCGGCGAGTAGCCCATGCCAAAGTGCAGCAAGTTTTCTCGAGCAACGAGTATCGGGTCTCTCAGTCGGTAAGCTTTTTGCTAAGGTAATAAATAGCATGCTCTTTTCGGCCAGACTCGTCATACTGCTCCAGCACACACCCCATTGAATTGTCGAGTACTGTCAAGTATAAGATCAAAGGTCTCCCTTCAACCGGAGGCATCATAATGGGTGGCTCTTGGAGATATTCTTTGATCCTTTCGAAAGCGACCTGACATTTATCGTTCCACCTTACCACTTGATCTTTCTTCAGTAGCTTGAAGATTGGCTAACAAGTAGCAGTCAGGTGTGAGATGAATCGAGCAATATAATTCAACCGTCCCAAAAAGCCTCTGACTTCTTTTTCTGTTCGAGGAGCTGGCATTTCCTGTATAGCCTTCACCTTTGCAAGATCCACCTGAATAGCTTTATCACTTACGACGAAACCCAGCAATTTACCAGATCTCACCCCGAAGGTGCACTTGTTCGGGTTTAACCTCAGCTTGTACAACCTTAACCTGTCAAATAGCTTCTGAAGGTGGTTAAGATGCTCTTCCTCAGTTTGTGATCTTGCAATCATGTCGTCAACGTATACCTCAATCTCATGATGGATCATGTCGTGGAACAAGGCGACCATGGCGCGCTGATATGTTGCCCCAACATTTTTCAATCCAAAATGCATGACCTTGTAGCAAAAGGTACCCCATTGAGTAACAAAGGTTGTCTTCTCCATGTCTTCGGGAGCCATTTTAATCTGATTATAACCGGAGAAACCATCCATAAAGGAGAAGACCTTATGCTAAGCGGTGTTGTCAACCAGAACATCGATATGAGGTAGAGGGAAATCATCCTTGGGGCTTGCCCTGTTCAGATCCCTATAGTCAACACACATTCGAACCTTACCATCCTTCTTAGGCATTGGAACCACGTTGGCCACCCATTGTGGGTAAGAAGTAACTGCTAGAAAACCGGAGTCAAACTACTTCATTACTTCAGCCTTGATTTTCTCAAACATCTCCAGGCGCATTTGGTAAACTTTCTGTTTCACTGGAGGACAGTCTTCCTTGGTAGGCAAGCGGTGAACCACAATATTAGTATCCAACCCATGCATATCTTCATAAGACCATGCAAAGATCTCGACATAATCACGCAACATCTGAATCAAATGTTGCTTAACACTAGACTCCAGATTTGCACCGATCTTAACCTCTTTCTTGTTTACCTCTGTATCCAGATTTACTGTTTCCACGGGCTCCTCATGTGGTTGTATGGCCCTCTCTTCTTGAAGTAGCAGTCTAGCAAGTTCACCAGGCACTTCGCAATCATCTTCACCTTCGTCTTTGGCTAAGTTGATCGGACTTTCGAAGTCATAACTGGCAGTAGCAGAGTCGTTACCAGTAGGATCCAGAGTGGATGTAGACCTGTATATGTGAGTGTGTGTAAAATAGCTGTTTTGCAATATATAATAAAAGAAAAACAAGGAGCGCAAAATTTGAAATGCAAAAAACGTCCAATGCTTTTATTAATGATATATGTAGATGACACACATAAAGCCCTCACAAATGAAGCCACGGTGTCCCGGGTAAGACACCGGGCCGTAAAGTTTAAAATTGTCTGTTACAAATTCAAAACAAAAGTCTCATTACTGGGTAATAAAAGAAATTGGGACGAAGTCCTTTGCTGTCCAATTGCTTAATCCACCATCGGCAGTGGGGTAGATCCAACTGTCAAACTCAGACTCTTCAACATCATCTTCAATGGCATTCACTCCTGAATTGTTGATAAAGAGGGGAGGTCTTCCGATCCGTGCACTCCGAACAGCCCTTTGAGCTTCTACAGTGAAACCCAAACCAAACTTGTTAGTCTTATGCGCAAAATCAGGGAGTTGGCCCTAATTTGCACACCCATCTTTCTCAACAACAGCTCGGGCATCCTTTAGGGAAGCCATCTTCATTGGAGGATCTTCAGTAACAGTTTCAGATGACGCCAACGTCTGGGGAACCTCTTCAAAATGTTGAAACGGGGCCTTGATGAACTCCCCCTCCATCTCTACATATCGGAAAGAGTTGAGGTGACTCAGCATGTACTCCTCTTCTCCTCGTACTGTAACAATTTTCCCCTTCACTGGGTATTTCAGCATCTGGTGGAGCGTAGACGTTACTGCCCCAACTTTGTGGATCCATGGGCGACCCAGCAAACAAGAATAAGATGGCCGAATGTCCATCACATAGAATGTAGATGCGAAAAATTGAGAACTAACCTTAATCGGAATATCCACTTCTCCGCGTACCATCCTCTTGGACCCGTCAAAGGCCATGACCACAATGTTGCTTGGTTTCAGCTCCAACCCTTCACAGTCTAACCGGTCTAGAGCTTTCTTAGGTAAAACATTCAGCGATGACCCAGTATCCACCAATACATGAGCAAGAGTAGTGCCCCTGCATTCAATGGAGACATGTAGGGCGTCATTGTGATTCTTCCCCTTAACAGTCAAGTCGGCGTCGGAGAAACCCAACCCATTATCTGCTGTCAGACTAGCCACGCAATCTTTAAACTGATCAGCTGATGTTTCTTGCGGTACGTGTGCAGTTTTTAGGAAAGCAATCAGAGCCTTGGCATGGGCTTCTGAGCAAAGCAACAGAGACAACATAGAGATTTTTGATGGGCTTTGCCCCAGCTGCTCGACTACATTGTAGTCGCTCTTTTTGATGATCTTCAGAATTTCCTCCATCTCTTGTCTAGAGGCTTCAACAGTAATCGTCTTTGGTGCCTCCGTCTGGGCAGGCTCACCGGTGGTCCCTTTGCCCCGAGTATCATATGACTCAGCAACAGGGGTAAGAATTAGAACTTGAACAGGCTTCCGAATAGTTGGTGGAGAGATCTCAGGGGAGAAAAGTCTTTCGCTGCGGGTGACTTTACTAGATCCAACAATATTGTTGACGTCAGTATCAGCATTCAAATCTTGTTTAACTCCGTGATAATACATGTCATCCCCGTAGTTCCATGGGACAACTTTATTTGATGTATAGGGGATAGGCCCAGGAATGGTGATGATCAATGGTGCAATTCTTAGAACATATGTAATTATAACTGGATTTCTCGAGGAAGCCTTGGAAGAATTGTCGAAAATGGTGATTATAGCAACTTCTTCAGTAGGAACCAAAGGAACAAAAGTCTTCTCAAACAGAACTTCTTTATTATCCATTAGGCGTTGGACACCTGACTTCAAACGATGGCAACCGGTAGGTAGGACGGAACACATACGGCAACCTTCGTCATAACCCGGAAAAAAACCAGCTAACAGAAGGTTCTTCTTCACATTCATCAATGGAGTAACAATGTCTTTCACAGAAACCACAAACGAGTCTTCATCTACAACATTTACTCCATGCTTGGGCATAGCAGCAGTCACAACATTAGGTCTTTCAGGTGCTTCGAACTCAATCTCCTTAGCATCAATCAAGTTATGTACTTTATTCTTCAAAACCCAACAATCATTCATATCGTGCCCCGGGCTATCGAAGTGAAAAGCACAGTGGGCGTTTGGATTGTACATCGGTGATGTTGTGTTGGGATTCTTTGGGGCCTCCTTCAGAATCACCAAGTTGGTCTTCAATAACTGCGGAAGAATTTGGGATAAAGTCATGTTGAGATGAGTGAATTGTCTTTGAGGCCTCTCGGCCCTTGGCTGATTGTTGCGCTGAGGAACAATAGCAGGTCTTGATATAACCACCGCATTGACTGCTTGGCGGCGTTCAGGTCTATTATGGCTCTTTGCACTGTAAACTGCACTTGACTCCTTCTTAAAAGGCTTCTTTTCGGTGCTAGACGAAGCACCCTTCTGTATCTTGCCAGATTTGATACTGACCTCAATTCTTTCCCCGGTTATAATCAGCTCTGTAAATCCGGACGATGAACTTCCAATCAGATGGTTGAAATACGGACCAGACAAGGTCCCCAGAAACATTTCCACTAGCTCCCTATCAGCCAAGGGTGGTTGCACTCTTCCAGCAAGGTCTCTCCACTTCTGAGCGTAGTCTTTGAAACCTTCACCTGCACCCATAGACATACCCTGGAGTTGGGTATGCGTGGGAGCGAGGTCGGCATTGTATTGGTACTACTTGTAGAAAGAAGCAGCCAAATCCTCCCAATTACAGATACTAGCTCCTTCCAGCTGGTAAAACCATTCAAGCTGAGTCCCTGAAAGACTGTGTTGAAAGAAGTGGACCCAGAGGTTCTTGTCAGCAGTGTATGGCTGGATCTTTCTAACATACGAGCGGAGGTACAATTTTAGGCAAGAAACCCCATCGTATTTAGAAAAGATTGGTGCTTTAAACTTATGGGGAATCACCACCCCAGATGACAAACCCAAGTCTCCAAAGTCCAGACCAGGCACTTTCTGAACTTCCATCGCGCTCAACCGGTCTTCCAGTTGCTTATATCTATCCTCGGCCAGAGGATACTGGTCTTCGTCAAAGTCAGTCTCGTTGTCGGAAACCACAGGGCTAGGAGCCCTCCTTTCTTCCTGATTATCTCCCCCTCCAGATGAGTGAGTCAAATCAACCTCTTCTCGCAAATTGTTTCCAAATCTGTGACCCATATTCAGTAGGATCGTCTTCTTCTTCTTCTTCTTATCTTTCAGGATAAGGGTCTTCAGATCTTGCTGACCCTTGGCCAAACTCATGAAAAATTCCTGGAACTGGGAATTTTGAGCTTGCAGAGCCTTGATGGCTTGTTCAGTTGATGTTTCAGAAGACATGATGCTGAAATAAACAGCAAAGAAGATGAGAAAACTTGTAAGGGTACCTGTTATGAGGTGCATCAGAATGATATGCGCATGATATGATTTCAAAGACTTTAGAGATTCAAATTCGTAAACCAAAACGAAACACACTTTTATTAGATAAACTTGAAATTCAATTGTTCAACAGATGCCTTTAAGGCATTACAAGAAAGAAAAACTGAAAAGTAAATCAAAACTAGAAATAACAAAAGACAATCGGCGCTCCCATGGTCGTTTCCCGTCGGTGCAGACATAGTCGTTGAGGATCTTCTCATTCTCCAATTGCCTTGTCAACTTTTGAATCTTCTGCTCTTGCTCGTGATACTTTTATCTGTAAGTATCCCGCTCTTCTCTCAGCTACATCCAAGATCTCTTTAATGCCCCAATGTCAGTAGGCATGTATGGATGGAGGATGGTAGGAGGAACCCCTTCTTCATCAGCAACCTCAATAATTATAGGCAAGACGGCTTCGTACGACATTCCCATCTTTTGGGCACGGATTCGAACCCATCGGAGATATGGCTCCATCGAAAGAGAAGTCTTCGCACCTAGCTCGTGCGGATCAGACCTGTGTACCCTATCCCAGGCTCGTATGAACCTGCGGAGTTGCTTGTCACTATCCCCTTGGAAGTCAAAGACAATGCTTGGCATCAGCAACTCATGAGGTCCTTCCCTCCTAGCTCGCCCAAACTGGCGTAAGGCCAAACAATGGTTATAGGTGATCCCTCCATTGATTCCTAGCAGTGGAACATTGGGGTATTCCCCACAGCAATCAATAATAGCCACGTCTTCCATGCCTTTAGTAGTCCAGATGATGTCAGTGTGAGCTAGGGACATAATCCTGTAGGCCCAACCCATTCCTTCCTTGTTCTTCAAAACTGATTTGGGGAGGTGAGAAATAAACCACCTCGCCAGCAATGGTGCACAGCACATAAGGGTTCCCCATTTCCGAGCAGTACGGGCATAAAGAGAGTGCAACATGTCACCCAAGAGAGTGGGCACAGGGTTACCAGACATGAAAATCTTCACTGCATTCACGTCGACGAAAGAATCTGAGTTAGGAAACAACACCAAACCATATATGAGAAGAGCCAGAATGTCTTCAAATGCCTGGAAGTCTAGACTGTCCCAGAACTGATTAGCCCGACCAACCAAGAACTTAGTCAAGAAGCCTTTTGTCCCACTTCGAGTCTCCCAGTTAGACATTACCTCAGCCTTTGTCCGATGGATGGCTGAAGCAATCTCTTCCGGCCTAAGGATTTTCTCCCAACCTGTGAACGGGGTCTGCTCCAGAATAGAGATACCAAGTAGATCAGAGAACTCTTCCAAGATGGGGACCAACTGGTAGTCCGGAAAAGTAAAGCAATGGTACAGTGGATCAAAGAGCTGGACTAAAACACTCATCATTTGTTCATCCATCTTGGAGGTGACCAAACCAAGGAGGTGCCCATGTCTTCTGATGAAGGAGGAAGTATCTAGAACCTTTGCAACCAACTCCTTAAGATGAGTGGGAATCTGGACAAAGTTGATCCGAATAATGTTTCTACGCATGGGTGCCATGACCTACAAAACAGAACAAAGATGAATCTCCTCTGTCTTTGAAATGGGTTAGTCCAATGCAAGATGCATGCAATGTCATGATGCATGATGTCATGATAGAAAACACACCACAAGTATTCACAGATAGCAAACATGGTAAGGGCAAACAAGTCACACAGATAGCCCTTAGATTTCAGGATGGCAAGGAGTTTAGGTACTATCCTCTTTCAGTTCAGTTGGTTCAAACCTGTCCTAGAAATAGTAACCGGGTTCTAGAGGATCACAATATCACTGACCACCCTCGATCGGTCATAATTCCAGTTTAGCAACCTGTTCTTGCGGCCGGAATCATCACGAAAGTTTGGTCTCAATGAGTGTAGTATATTGCTATTGTTCTATGGCCAAGTTGGTCAATTATAGGTTCTAAGGTCAGTTGGTGCTTAATGACCCCTTAGAAGACCCATATTCTCCTCGTTGCGCAACAAGGGATATCTGTACAAACTAGAGTGCCACACCAACGTAGCTACTGCTTCAACTATATCGGTCTATGCCGTACAGTTCCCTCACAGTTTATTGCTACTTACCTAAAGGGTATGCCCTAGATCCGGGTTAGGATCTATAGTAACTCCGATTCAAGCCCACAAAGATAGAGCATACAAGTCAAGCAATTGAAAACAACATGAACTATTCCTAAGGTACACCCCACATATAAGCATCCCCAGCAGAGTCGCCAGTTCTGTGATACGGTGGGAAGAACTGACTGTTTTTTGGAATGTTGGTTTGCGTTTTGCGTTTGTTTTTGCAAAATGTCGCGGTAAGTAAGAGTCACCACCGACTTTTATTTTATCCAACAAGGAAAGGAAAAAAGCACAGAAAAATTCCTTTTTCGAGATATTTCTGAGTACGGGGGGTAGATTATAGAAAAGGAAGGTATTAGCACCCTTTCTATCCGTAGTTATCTATGGGCTCTTAGGTACTTGCTCATTGTTTTCAAAATTGTTTTCTTTGTGTTTGATGGTTTGAAAAGTTTCTGTTTCAACTTCGATTTAACTCTTGCTTCTGTCCTCAAGAGTGTAATGAAGTGTTTTTGAAAACTTGTTTGTAAAAGAGTGTAAGTGTGAAAAATTTGTTTGGAATGAGCAAGTACTTAAGAACTAATCTACCTACTCGAAAAAGGAATCGTTCTATATTTGTTTCCTTTAGACAATGTTATCCCACTATTAGTGAGTAGGTAGCATCGTCGTTGGAGTTTGAGGGTCAATTCGAAAGGGACATACAGTCACTAAAGCAACGTTATGACGTCTTAGTGGTAACCTTAATGTCTTAGATCATTTATCCGAGGCAACAATATCCGAGGCAACCTTTCCGAGGCAACTATGATCTTTTATACAAGAGGACGACCTCTAAAATAACCTATACTCAATAACCGTTTACGAAGGCAACCAAGTGGGAGTGTACCCTAGGAGTGCGCATGTGCGGATGATTCAATTTCAGTTTATTTATCTTTGCACATTTAAGGTGATCTAATTTGATTTTAGGATTAAATGTTCAGTCTTGTCATGCAAACCCTATTATCAAACATCTAACAGTTATAATTTTTAGAAATTAAAAGTGTGGAAATTAAATTACAAGGCGTCGGGTATTTACATTGCCAAAAGAAACCCTTGGAAAATAAAATAAAGCGGTAAACATAATTAAATGTCCTATTTAACTATTACAATCTGTAAGCAGATACATAATTGGATCAAAATAAATAAAGTGCGCGGGAAATTAAATCGAATGCGAATTAGGGTTTTGACCCTTTTGAAAGAAAATGGTTTTTGTATTTTTATTTTAAGAAAAGAAATTAATTCCTAAATTAAATAACTAAATTAAATTAATAAATTAATTAAATGGAAAATAAATTATTTTTGGAGTTTTTTGATTATTTAAGAAATAAATTAAAAATAAATAAATTAGTAGTTAAGACCTAACTAAATCTAATTAATTTTATTTATTTACAAAATAGGTTAAAGTTATTCTAGAATTAAAACCTAAATTAATTAATTAGTGTTTATTAATAAAAATAAAAGTTTTAAAATTTGATTGGATAAAAAAAAGTATTTTTGTGATTTTATTTGATAAAAGGAAGAAAAAAAAGATTGGTTAGTAATTAATTGAAATTAAATAAGATAACTAAATTAAAAAGAGAAAATATAATGAAAAGAAAGAGATGGGCCTAATTTTGAAGGGTGTTGGTAGCAATTTTGAAGGCCCAACAATGCTGATCCGTGTGGACTTTTTGGATCCAGTGCAGACATGTTGACTTGGCCTTTGGTGGACTTTCAACGTGGATCATCAGATCTGGCCCTTGGCCATCTGGCGCTTGGATTGATGAGGGCGTATGGTATGGATCAAGCCCGAGCATGCATGCAATCACCTGAAAAATATGAAGAAAATACAAATTGCTGGAGGCAGGGATCGAACCCCTGACCTCCAGCCACTAATGCCTTGGACGCTGATGTGTTGACCACCGGGGCGTGTTGTTGTCTTTGTTATAACAATACAAATAATACATATTATATAAAAAACAAAACTATTGCCAGAAAGAAGAAAAACGCGCGTAATATTTGAATTGGCTAATGGATGGACGACACGTTTTCATCCCTGTCCTCCCAACGCTGTAACTTTACCTGCGGATTTTTATCCGCAGCAAAGGACGCAACTTCATCCTAAAATCGTCCTCAGGCAATAAAAATGATTTTCAAGGGCATGGTCGTGTTCGTCTCAACCTCCTGGATACAACCATGTCCATCATGTGTCTCAATTTCACCTGAAACAAAAACCCCTAAAAACAAACAAAACCCTAGCCATGGAGTTTCATGATACAGAGAGTATAAATCAAATTGGTTATTGCCAATAGTTTGCAAATGATGTGAATGTCAAGAATATGCAGTTATTTCATTCAATGGATGCAAGAATAGTGATTTTCAATTTCAAGAAGGAAGCAGATCCGTGATGTACTTACAGTGCTTTAGGATGCTTGAAAACGCGTGGTTAGGATCGTAATAGCTTCTGGAGATGGCCAGCAATTGATTGAGACAACTCTCGCATCCTGAAACTGCCTCTAACCTGGATTTTGATCTCCAACTTTTTTATGAATTTTTGCAAAGTTGTTCTGCCTCTACAAGTAATTGCCAACCCTAATTCTCGTGTGCTTTGCTTGCTTATGTATTGTACATTGGATTAGGGTAAAAAACTAGGTCCAAATCTTCTCACAATGATGATTGCATATTTGATTTTATTCTCCATGAAAACCTTTCCAAATTTGATCCAAATCATATCTTCTTGTAACCAATGCCTTTGATACGAATTTGATTCAAATAATAGCTATATTTGGAGCCTGAAATAGCCAAAAACTCATGTGTTATCAATGCTTTAGATTTTATGTGATTTTATTTGATTTAAAATGAATTAATTCAAATAAAAATCAAATTAATAATAAAAATGTGATATGGACACATGGCTGAAGCTAGGGCACGTGGGAAATAATGCAAACTCAAATCAAGTGAAAAAGAATGGGCCCATTTGGCAACATTTGAAGTTTTGGGGATAGTTGACTTTTGACAATTTTGCAAAAAAGTCCAACTTCAACAATGCATAACTTCTTCAATTTTGAACTTTTGGAGGTGTTCTTGGACTTTTTAGAAATCTTGAGATGTCCTCTAATCAACCCTTTTGGTATTATCTCATTTTTATATTCCATGCTCAAGTTAGAAGCTTTGGCAAAAAAAGCTATTTTTGTTGACTTTCAAAAATGACCTATAATGTCCAAATTCATAACTTCTTATGAGTGAATTTTGTGATCTTGGGATATGAATATGGATTGTAGGGAATTTCATCCTCTTAAAAATGATTTTTGGATGGGTCATTTCTCATAAAGTATGAGAAAGTTATGTTTGGTCAAAGTTGAGTTGACTTTTCATACAAAACCCTAATTTAGCAACTTTTGAATCTTGATGAATCTTGAGCAATCCTTGATGAATCATGATCAACCCTTGATCAAATGATGAAATATCTTTCAAAATGAGAATTTCGACAAAAAATCTTGAAGTTTGACTGTTTGTAGGTCACAGTTGACTTTTGCCCTAGCACAGTCGATGTTTGGACCTTTGAGCAATTGATTGAGCAAACTTCCTCTGCAAGGCTTGAAACTTGACATGGATGATCTTGAGAACATATTAGGAAATTGGGGAGTACTTTACATCATTTGGACTCAAGGATCTTGATGCAATGTGAAACCCTAATTTGGGGTAGACTGCCTTAGGAGATAGCTTGTCTGGTCAATCCTTGAGCAACCTTGAGCAACTTGGAGATTTTTCTTGCAATGTTTTGAGAAATATGGGAGGGAAATTTTTGGGGTACAACACCTAGTGACACGATAAATGAGTCACCAATCTCATTGATTTCATCTAATGAAGAACATGTTGTTGTACAAAGGGCTATTGACACGACAAGTGAGTCATTAAGTTCATCAACTACATTAGATGGGCCTTTATTGGGGAAAGGGCGACAAGTGAAACAATCGTATGCATGTCTACGAGACTTTGTGACTAATACTACTATGAGAATAAGCCCATCCAAGCTTTCCCCCTCTTCAATAGTATGCTCAGGTGATCCTTACCCCCATAACTTATTATGTGAATCTTGATCAATTTTCTCTAGAACACTGTGTATTTCTTGCCTCAATTTCACAGGAAAGAGAGTCGGTCACCTATACTGAAGCAGAAAAAAATCACAGGTGGAGAAAAGCTATGAAAGATGAGATACAAGCACTTCAAAATAACGAAACTTGGACCTTAACAGATCTACCACCTGAGAAGAAAGCATTGGGATGTAAGTGGATCTACAAAATCAAGCATAAATCTGATGGGAGCATAGAAAGATACAAAGCGCGACTGGTCATTTTTGGGAATCACCAAGTGGAGGGGATTGACTACACAAAAACGTTTGCACCAGTTGTGAAAATGGTAACTATATGTACCGTGTTAGCAATAGCAACTGCAAAAGATTGGGAATTGCATCAAATGGATGTTCATAATTCATTCCTTAATGGTGAGTTAGAGGAGGAAATATTTATGAAACCATCACCCGGTTTCAGTGTTTAGAAAACCTGGGATGGTATGCAAGCTCAAAATGTCTCTCTATGGACTCAAACAGTCCCCTCGATGTTGGTTTGCCAAACTGTCCACAACACTGAAACATTTTGGATTCACACAATCGCGATCAGACTACTCTCTCTTTGTTCTGCAAAAACAAAAGGTGCATATTATAGTCTTGGTGTATGTAGGTGACCGGGTTATCGGTGGTAATGGTCACGCAACTATTAATGGCTTTAAGGATTATTTGCACTCATGTTTTCACATGAAAGATCTTGGTAAACTCAAATATTTCTTAGGCATTGCAGTGGCTCGCTCAAATAGTGGAATTTTTCTCTGTCAAAGGAAATATGCGTTGGACATCATAAAAGACATGGGTCTCTTAGGATCGAAACCAGCAAGTACTCCCATGGAACAAAATCATCGGTTGGCTCTTGTAGAAGGTCAAGAATTGTCTCATCCTGGTCAGTTTAGACGATTGGTTGGTCGTCTAATCTACCTTTGCTTTACAAGGCCATAATTGACATATTCTATTCATATACTCTCTCAATTTATGCACCAGCCTAGACAAGAACATTGGAAAGCCTCATTGCGGATTGTTCGCTACTTGAAAGGGAAACCCAAACAGGGCATTCTCCTAAGTAAAAATTGTGATTTAAAACTGACTGGTTGGTGTGATTCAGATTGGACAAGTTGTCTTCTTACTCGTAAATCTTTCACAGGCTAGATTATTCATCTAGGGGTTCTCCTATTTCGTGAAAGACAAAGAAGCAGCAGACAATCTCTCATTTCTTTATTAAGACAAGGTATCGTTCCATAGCAATTACTGTACTAGCCATTCATCTTTAGGAGATTCATGATTATTACACTAAAAAAAATTAAACTAACGATTAGAATGATTCTATAATGATGACATTCATTTTTCTCATAAAAAATTTAGATCCATAACAATCTAAACACATTTTACATTATATAGAAAATATTCTAAAAATGTAAAATTGCGTCGCTATTTTGAAATTTTGTTGACTTGAAAGTTTGCAAATGTGAAAATTGCATCACTTCATATTTGCGAAGTGCCATTATGGTAACCGCTAACTCAACATCGCCCCACTTTGACTTCTAGAATGCCGCCATTGTGGTCTTTATGCATTTTCTCCTCTTTTTCTTCTGATTCTCGTGTGCTAGACCTCTCTTTGCAGCACCAAAAGCATCCCACAGTGATCTTTGTCATCGGATCCGACATCTTTTGTTCCAATACGAGATAATTAATCTATTTATATTTTATTATAATATTTTTTATAACCCTAATTTATGTTTATAAGTTATCTTATTCATGTTATTAAGACATTAACTTCTTCATCTTTTTCTACTTTATTATCTCTACTAATAACAATGATAATATGAAGTTAAGTGTAATTATTTAAATATTATCCGGACCGCTCTTATCCCTTTTGAAAAGATAATGAAATGGTAACTAGTGTAATTAAGTTTTTATTTAATGTATACATAAAATAATTTTATACTTAACTTAAAAAAATCATTCTAATTATTATTTCAAAAATCATTTCTTTTACAATATATCTCAAATTTCAAGATACATAAAATTTAATTCTTTTTACATTATACCTCAAATTTCAAGAAAATAAATTTGAGTAATGTCTCAGCTTGTATATATAATTTTATATGCATAGAAAGAAAGAAAAATAATAATAAATTAATTCAAATTATAGTTGAATTTTTTAAGTAGTAAAAAAACTCACCTTAGTTATACATCCTGATATTCAACTAAGAATAATCACTTTTGATCTTGCTGATTGATTAGAATTTGAAATGGGTCAAAGATTTCGATTTCAATATTAGAATGCAAGAGAAAGGGATGTATCTGTAAGACACTCTGATGTTAAAGTCAGTAGTGTGAGGGCAAGATTCATGTTTCCAAGATGTCAAAATCTCTCATACCCTCAATGACATGTGTGGTACATTAAATATACTTGGGACAAAGTATGATATGCAAGCTTGGATGAAAATAACCTTTTTGGCAAGAAAAATAAAGACTACATCGACGCAAACTAGCTCTGATCGACTCAAATCTTTGTGCTTCTCCCTGATTGTGTTGCGCCGACCCCTTGGTCGACTCAACCTGGTAGTCAAGAAAATTGAAGGTTGCGTCGACGCAACCCCCTGGTGCAGTCGACGCATTCAATCTGTTTGGTTCATCTCCTTGGCGCGGGTTGTGTTGCGCCAACCCAAGGCTCTGGTGCGGTCGACACATTCAATATGTTTGGCTCATCTCCTTGGCGCGGGTTATGTTGCGCCGACCCAAAGCTCTGGAGCGGTCGACCGCTCACTTAACACACTCAAAATTATTTTTGTCTTATTTTCCTTCTTTCTCAGATATTATTGATTTTTCACTAACACATATAAATAGAGCTTAGATTCCTTTTGAGCAGTTAACAAGAACTAGTGAAAGATACACATAGTACTCATCATCTTCATCTTCTCTTTTCAAAAATCAACATCTACACATAATCATGGTTGTTGATTCAAGAAAAGTGTTGTAGTGATAACGTTCAAATCAAGGATTCAATTCAAATTTAGGTTGAGCAATTGTGGGTTGTTCTTGAATAAAAACGTTTGAATTTTCTCCTTTAAGATTCCAATTGGTGTGGGGGTTTTTGCACAAGTCTTTGCCTCATTGAATTCAGCCGAGTGAAAGGATTATGAAACGGTGGGTTTTCTTAATCAAGTAGCGGTAACCAGAGGATTGTGAAGATATATTTGGGGCCAAATTGCTTGTGATCGAAATCATCCGAGTGAAAGGATTAAGAAACGGTGGGTTTGCTTAATCAAGTAGCGGTAACTGGAGGTTTGTTCCAAGAATTTGGCATTTAGTTTGGCTCAAACCAAGGAAATAGAAGAAGACAGTTACATCGACAACATTGGTTTGTTTGTATTGTGAACTATCTCTTCTCTTGTAACATTTGCAACTTAATATCAAATATCTCAATTCTAGATTCTAGAATTGGGGGCAGACATACCCTACGCGAGGACGAAAAGGGAAACTGCCTTAACAAATTGTGTTTTCTTCTTCTTTTTCTTTATTTCCATACTTGACTACTATAATTTGTGGAAATTAACTTGTTAAATTTGATTGTACTGAAATTGTAGTGTGTTGAGATCATTTCACAACATTGGTAACAATCCATTTGATTGATACCTAAGAAAACTCACCACTACAATTTAGTAAAACCAAGCCTAAGGTGTTTTGCACTTAAGGTGTTTGACAAATTGACTCATCCACAAATTATTCATTGTGTTTAGCTTTATCTTAATAAACTCATTGGAAGTAAATTCTTACGCATTAAGGGTGTATAAGTGATTGACCAATTGAGTAAAACGTATTGATTCTTACTTTTTCATCTTATCCCATACGGTTACACATATCCAATCTTTTCAATAGAGGATCGTTTAGACGATTGGAGATTTCTGGAGCTTTCGCATATATTTCTGAAAAACAATATTAAAAATCACAAATTATTTTAAATAATCTATTCAACCCCCTTTCTAGATAGATCACATCGTCTAACAAGTGGTATCAGACCGGTTTATCTGGTGCTTCACATATTACTTTGTAGAATGTGGAGAACGATCCAAAAGGGGCTTATACCAGAGCTCATCTTTTCACCGGTAAAATTATAGCTATTGGAAAGATTGTATGTGTGTGCGTATTAACTCTGTTAATAGAAAGAAATGGAAAGTTATCGAAGATAGTCCTATGCAAATAACCATGACTAATGAGGATAAGATCACCATACCCAAACCGGAAGCACTATGAAATGAGGAAGACAAGAAAAAGTATAGATATGATTGGAAATGTAGAAATATGCTTATTGCTTCTTTAGGTGTTGATGAATATTTTAGAGTTTCACATTGTGCTACTGATAAAGCAATGTAGGATGCTCTACAAATTGCCCATGAGGGTACAAATGATGTTAAACTTTCTAGAATCAATACATTAACTCAAGAGTTTGATCTCTTTCACATGAAGCATGGTGAAACCATTGCTGATATGCAAAAGAGATTTTCTCATATAATCAATCGCTCACACACTCTTGGTCATGTTACTCCCAATTCTGTTGCTACTAACAAAATTTTGAGATGTCTTAATAGGGGATGGCAACCTAAAATTACAGCAATCAAGGAAGCCAACAATCTAGCTACACTCGACATAACAACATTGTTTGGGAAGCTTCAAGAGAATGAGAAAGAGCTCATAAATCTCAATAAACACGAGAAAAAGGAAAAGAAAGAAAAACCAAAAGATACGGAAAAGAAGTTTATTGCATTAAAGGCTTCAAGCTCAAAATCCTCCACCAATAACTCATGTGTGAGTGATTATAGTGATGATGATGAAATCTCAAGTAAAGACATGGGGTTGTTTGTGAGAAAATATCATAGATATATCTGAAAGAATGAAGTCCAACACTCGGACAAAAATCTCATCAATTATAGAAGCCAATCAAAAACTTCAAGACAAGATGAAGGTAAGAAATCTAAATCAAGAGGATCATGTTTCAACTGCAGAAAACCTGGTCACTACAAACCGGATTGCCCATTACTCAAGAAAGACAAAGGAAAAGACAAATTCCAAAAGAGACTTAACAAAGCTAGAAGAGCATACATTGCTTGGGATAGTGATATTGAAGCTTCAAGAATAAGTGATACTAGTGACGAAGAAGAAATGGTCAACCTTTGTCTCATGGCTCGTCAAAATAAGAAAAGCAATGTAAGTCACTCTAAATATGATCATGTTGATAAAATATCTCACATAGAATTACAAAGAGTTTTTGATACTCTACAAAATGAGGCTAAAGAAGCTTTTAAAAAATTAGCCTCAAATAAGAAAATCTTTTCATATCTTGAGCAAAAAGTATCCAATTCCCAAAAAGAGTTGGAAGCTCTCAAGGCATCCATGGTAGAGAAAATCAAAACTGACAGCAAAAATGACAATTTTTCTTAGCATGATTGGGCTAGATGTGAAACTTGTTATATTTGGCAAAGAGAGGTAAAAACTCTTAAAGCCAAACTTGACAAGGCTTTACAATTCAAAATTACTTTTAGCATTGATAGATCAATTTTTAGAAGTAGTATGATTAATCCTTATAAAAAATATACTTATGAAATAAGAGATCCTCCAAGCAAAAGTAACTTACCCAAAACTCTAACTTGTTTATATTATTGCAAAAGGGGGCACACCATTGGAAAATGTTGATTTAGGAGGTTTTTGGTTCCTCAAGGCATCTTCAAATAGTTGCCAAAATGCAACTCAAGTATAACTCACACACAAGGACCCAATAAAAATTGGGTACCTATTTCCCTTGTTTAAATTTGTAGGTGGAATGTCTTGAGACTATAGAGAAAAGATGGTTTCTCGGTAGTGGCTGCTCAAGACATATGACGGGCGATATCTCCCTATTTTTTTTACTTTGAGGCGAAAAAGAAAGGATTTGTCACCTATGGCTACCATAACAAGGGAGCAATACTCGGTAAAGGTGTTGTAGGTAATCTCTCTTCTACTACTATCTCTGATGTCCTATTAGTTGATGGTCTTAAACATAGTCTTATTAGCATTAATCAATTATGCGACAAAGGATACAATGTCTCTTTTTCAAAATATTGTTGCATAATTGAACACAATGATAAGAAAGATGATGTGTTCAAAGGATTGAGGGTAAACAATGTATACATGCTTGACTTGAATAATGCACCTCTAATTGGAGCGAAATGTCTAGTCACTTTAAAAGAGGACTTATGGCTTTGGCATAGACGTCTAGCTTACTTGAATTTTGATTTGTTAAACAAAATATTTAGTAGACGGTTTACCAAAACTAAAATTTTCCAAGGATCACTTATGTGATGCTTACCAAATGGGGAAGCAAACAAGAATCTTATTTAAATCTAAAAACTGTTTCTACAACGAGACCTCTTGAACTTCTCCATATGGACCTTTTTGGACCATCTAGAATTAAAAGTCTAGGTGGTAACTACTACGGATTTCTTATTGTAGATGACTACTCGAGATTTTTTTGGACAATTTTCTTAGCAAATAAAAGTGACACCTTTCCGGAATTTAAAATTTTTGCCAAGTTTTCTCAAAACAAATTGAACACTAGCATAGTTATTATTCAAAGCGATCACGGTGGTGAATTTGAGAATGATCTCTTTGATAAATTTTGTGAAAAATACGGCATTGATCATAATTTTTCCACCCCACGTACTCCACAACAAAATGGAGTGGTGGAACATAAAAACTGTGTTTTAGAAGAACTCAGAAGAACTATGATCAATGAACACCATCTTCCAAAATACTTTTGGGCTGATGCCATTAACACGACATATTATGTGTTGAATAGAATTATAATACGTTCTATTCTAAACAAAACTCCCTATGAACTTTTAAAAGGAAGAAAACCAAATATTTCTTGTCTTCACGTTTTCGGATGTAAATGATTTGTTTTAAATAACGGCAAGGAGAATCTAGGTAAATTTGACTCAAAAGACGACGAAGGTATCTTTCTCAGATACTCTCAATAAAGTAAAGCTTATATAGTATTTAATAAAAGGTTACAGATAGTTGAAGAGTCTGTGCATGTCTCCTTTGATGAATTCGATCTGAAATTAGTCTGAAAGGGTAGTGCTTATGATGGTGCATGTGTATCTTCAGAAACCATACTATAAGATCCAAAGAAAAGGACTCGGAATCTACTAAAATTAAAGAAGAGTTGGATCAAGTATTCAAAGAAAGAGAGGAAGATCATCCAAGTAATAAAAATGATCTTCCTTTGGAATGGAAAACCTCTAAGGATCATCCCATCGATAACATCCTAGGAGATATATCAAAGGGAGTCACCACTCGCTCTAAGTTAAGTAACTTTTGTTATCATTTTTCTTTCGTCTCTCAAATTGAACCTAAAAACTCTAAAGGCTCCTTACTCGATGAACATTGGTTTTTTTCCATGCAAGAGGAACTAAATCAGTTTAAAGGAAATGAGTTTTGGGACCTTGTCCCTCCTTTGCGAGATCATTGAGTTATTGGAACTAAATGGGTTTTTAGGAACAAACTAGACGAAAACAGAATAATAACTCGCAACAAGGCTCATCTTGTTTCCCAAGGGTATAACCAATAGGAAGGCATCGATTATGAGGAAACTTATGCTCCAGTGGCTCGACTCGAGGCTATACGCCTTTTTCTTGCAGATGCATGCTCACAAAACTTAAAATTATTTCAAATAGATGTAAAGAGTGCTTTCTTAAATGGATACATTAATGAAGAGGTTTATATGTCCCAACCTCCCGGTTTTGAGAATTTTGAGAATCCTAACTATGTTTACAAACTTAAGTGTGCGTTATACGGTCTTAAACAAGCCCCTAGGGCTTGGTACGAACGTCTTAGCAAATTCTTACTAGATCATGGATTCTCAAGAGGAAAGGTTGACATAATCCTTTTTATTAAGCATGAAGGGAAAAAAATTTATTTTAGTTTAAGTTTATGTAGATGACATAAACTTTCTTTTGAGGAGTCTTTCTATCTCCTCTTTGATTTTTGACATTATGGCTAGGGCGAAATTCCTAGGAGTTTGCTTTATTGGCCTTTTTCCAGTTTTTTTGGCAGTTTCAACTATACCAAGTCCATGCTTAAACCAGCAATTTCATTATAGTCCCAAGATTCACTTATTCTAATGGGTCATGTGGCTGCATCTTTTCTGGCGCCATTGGATCCTTCTCGAAACCTAGGGGCTCGTCGTCATAAATGTAGTCTAGACGCTGCTTGTCGAAGTTATCCTCATCCATTTTTGGCTTGTCTGGTGATTTTGGTTCAATAGCCAAAATGATTCCTTCTCTTGGCATCTGAGATTTATTGGCTTCAATAGTCATATCTTCTTCAGCTTCTAAAGCCGAATTCAACTTGTTTTCGGCAATATATACCGAAATCTTATTTAGAGCTTCTAGCTCAGACATCATCATATGTGATGTCTTCTCAGCCTGTCGGTCGGATTCCTCCATAGTATGTTTCTTCTAAGGGCTCTACATCCCAAATGAAACCATGATTTTCATGTAACTGTTAGCTGGAAATTTCGACTAAAGATTGTCTAAGTTAAAATGTGCTTCAGAATATTCCACTATTTTATTTATGTGAAGACATAAAGGTTGAGATTCGAATTGGGTAAAATTCGTTGGGAAAGCTTACCAATTCGAAATTATCGAACAAAAATTGTATTCGAAATATGGCTAAGGTTTCAAACATGTTCGACCATCTTCAGATTAGCGCTCAGGATAAGAAGGAGATTCGAATTCAAATAATTTGGTTTTATCTGAAAGGACGCGTGTCGAATTCAAATAATTTTGTTTTATCCGAAAGGATGCGTGGAAGGCTCTGGATTCATCGAAGCCATGCAAACAGAAGCGTGGCATTGATTCGTGTATAAGACCGTTAGGGTCGAACTAGTATAAATATTGACCTAAGTATTCCGATAGAGTGTGTGAACATCTTTGTACAAATTACTCAGAAATTACTCAAAGTACCAAGTGTTAAATAGAAACGAGTTTATTGAGAATGTACGTATGTTACACCCATTTAATATAAATGCATTTACTTTCTGCAGAATTTCCAGTAGCATTTACTTAAATATTTTACCATTTCAAGTTTAGAAGTAATTTTACTTTCACTTTATATGAATTTTAACTCGACATTGAAGCCGTTTTTCTTCATATACAAAACATGTTAAATACAATAATCAAGTTAAAAGATTAATAAAGAAACTCGTGTCCTGAGATCAATCTGATCGATCTTGCAAGTAACTGGATCCGTGAAAGGATTTGGAAGATCAGCGGTTGTTTACCAAAATTCGAGGGTAAACAAATTGGCACACCTGGTGGGACCTGTATCTTTATTCGTCTTGTTTTTTTACTCATTTATTGCATGAGATTGAGAAGTGGGAAACTAGCCAACAATATAAATCCTAAACCGAAAGGGAAACATATTAGGGGAATGGCTAACCCACCCACTAGTGAGGTGCAACAAGTTTATCCTCATGTGGGAGGAAACATCATCGCCTCAAATACAAACGAAGTGGCGACGACAAGTCAAGGGACCGCAACGATCCCTTCGACAGCAAGCGCTGTAGTTATACCCCAAAATACAAACGCTTCAACTATTTCTTCAAACCACCATAAAAAACATATTGTTGCGTCTATAGCCAATCAAAATCCACCATCAACACCCAGGATTTCGATAGGTATGTCTAGAACTTTTCCACCAGGATTTACAATCCCAACGTCAGATCATATATACGGCATGCCAACTTCGTTCATGACGGGATTTCAAAATAATATGGCAACATACACCCGTCCAGTAACATCTACTTTATCACCACTGCAAGGATCAGGATCTGGGATAAACCATATGGCTAGAAACAATTCGCAGTCAACCCAAATACCTGCTATCACCACAAATACACAAACAGTCATAAGGCAACAAATGGATGATAGCAACCACGAGATGTTGGGCGTATTGGCCCAAAGGATGGGTACGATTTTCAACCCTTTGATCCAAAATACTACACAAACTAACTTGCAAAATTCCCAAGCAAACCAACAGATGGCAGCGCAAATGGGGCTTCTTGCAGATTTCTTTGGTGCGCCCAGAGAAGAAGTTCTACAGCCACCCCCACAGCCCACATGGGTAAGGGAGAATCAAGGCATCATATTCTAAGAAGAGCCAACCATAAACCAGGCCCAACCTTTGATTCACCCTAAAGTCGAAGTCCAACAACCAATTCGAGGGGAGGGACCACCCAGACCCTAACAGGCTATCCCCAAGGATGAACTAGGGAGAAGGGTAGTTTTGGTGAATCAAAACCAAGATGCTGATGAAATCCTTCAGGGTTATCGACATAATGATATGGTGGGAAAGAATAACCTAGCAGCCTTAGTCGAAAGGATTATGGTGTGAAATGGGTAAGCCTAGGCATGTGTAGACCAAATTACACATCCCCTTTGTCAGAATATATTCAACAAACTGAATTGCCGAGGGGATGGAAAGTACCCAAATTCACCAAGTTTTCTGGAGACACTAGCGAATCTACCATAGAACATATCGCCAGATGCCTTACAGAGGTGGAGGATACAACAAATAATGAAAATCTAAGGGTTAAATACTTCCTTTCTTCGCTGACGAAAAATGCTTTTACCTGGTTCACCACCATCGCAACAACTTCCATCCATGATTGGACTCGTTTAGAGAGATTGTTTCATGAACAATTTTATGTAGGACAAACCAAGACTAGTCTAAGCGAATTAGCAAATGTCAAGCAAAAATTTAATGAGCCCATAGACGATTACCTCAACAAATTCCGTTTGTTGAAAGTAAGATGTTTCACGCAAGTGCCAGAACACGAGTTGGTCGAAATGGAAGCAAGAGGTTTGGACTTTTCTATCAGGAAAAAGTTAGATCCCCATTATTTGAGGGACGTGGCGCAATTGGCTGATAGGGTTCGTCAAGTTGAGCGTTTGAAGATCGAAAAGGCTAGGGCGAAACAAAGTCATAGAAAAGAAAGAGTGGCTTATATTGAAGCTTGCTCAGACGAAAGAGAAGTCGGAGAGGATTTCTCAGAAGTCGAAGAGCACGAAATAGATCTTGCAGAGTTGAAACAAGGACCACCGTATCCTTGCAAAATATTGACTCCTGCGAATGGAAAAAATCCCGTCGAACCAGAAAGGAGCGACAAATTTCCAAGAAAATCTTATACGTTTGACATCACCAAGTGTGATGAAATTTTTGACTTACTAGTTAAAGATGGCCAGATGATAGTGCCCCGTGGTGCTAAAATTCCTCCGTTAGAACAACGGAAGAAAAGGGGTTTCTGTAAGTATCATAATTTTCTAGGCCACAAAACCTCACAATGATTTCTTTTCAGGGATCTGATATAAAAAGCAATTCAGGATGGAAGGCTGAAGTTTGGGGAAAAACCCAAACCTCAAATGAGGATTGATGTTAACCCTATGTAGGTTGCAGAGACCAATTATACTGAGCCTGCTGCCATCAACATGGTGGACATTGCTGAAGTCGAAGGGTTGCAACCAGAACAAAACCAAGGGTCTGACAAGGCCTCAACGCCAGAAGTTGATGAAGAACTCGTGGCAAAAAAGGGAACAAGCGTTACTGATGGCGCAATGAAGAGTGCAATAAAGACCAGGACTATTGATGGTCTTAGGGTCAAGTTCGAAGGAATGAAACTTGCTAAGGGTCCAAAATTTAAAGTGAACATGGTGGGCCTGAACCAACTCTCCCCAGAAATGGAGGAGATAGAAAAAAGACTCAAAATGGAGAATGAAAAGATAAAGGCAGGAGACCAAAAGGTGAGTTTGGTGGATTACTTATTCTATTGTAACTCTAAGAACCCAAAGGGGCTTGTGTGCCCAAGGTGCAGCATCATGAATAATCAAGGAGCGGCTGCTACCTACCAAAGGGTCTATCAAGAAAAGGCCAGAAACAACTGGAAAAGGGAGAAGGAACTCTTACCTTAACCCCAGATGGGAGAGAGTCTCATGGGATTCTTAGTTCGTTGTCACAAAATGGGTTCAGAAGTTCTTATGTGCCCATGGTGCAGTGCGTTATATGACGGAAAGACTGCTGAAGCCTACAAAAGGATTCCATACTCCCAGTGTCGGAACAATCAAAGCTGGATTAGGGAACACTATGTCAATAATACAAGGGGAATCCCCAAAAGGGTAGATAGCCCACACCCTGGGGCACGTAAACAGGCAACATTCAAGCCCCCGGAAAACATGCCAACGAGAAAATGGTTGAAAGCAGGACATAACAGAACTGAGGCCAAAGGAAAGTCAAAGTGGAGAAGCTTCGAAGAAGGTGGACGTACTGCATGGGCCTTCAGGAGGCAGTTTCGCTCCAACAAGAAACAATCTCACGTGTTGGAGAACTACAAGGGGAAGAACCCCATGTCTAGATCCCAGTGGAGGCGACACCAAAGAAACAAGAAAGCCCAAAGAGAGTTTACAAACAAGGAAGTTGGCGAGTCAAGCACCAACCAAACTTCGATTATCCCAACAATGGAAAAGAAGTCCCCAATAGGGAGGAAATATTTCCCTCCTACCAAGATGAAGGTCCCTGACAAAGGGGACAGTAACGAGCTGGCCAACAATGGGCTAGTAGATGATGAAGATATGTCAACAGACTGTTTCAATTTAGATGACAAATCTTCTTTGCAAATAAATTGCAATGTGGTTTCTGTCTTACCACATGAGTACGACCAGGTTACTGAGGTCCAAGACTCCGAAGAGGCTAACGAATTGGAAATGACAAAACACAAACTTGTATGTTACAATGTCATGAATAATGGCGTCGTTGAAGAGCTGGACGCCTTCTTTGAAAGGCCGGATGCAGGTATGAAAAACCACCTTAAGCCTTTATTTATTAGGGCTAAAATTGAACAGGTGGGCATCAACAAAGTTATGGTGGATGGTGGAGCAGCAGTAAAATTGATGCCTCAATTCCTACTGAAGAGGATTAGGATGTTCGACACCGACACCAAACCACACAACATGGTGATGTCAAACTATGAAGGCAAAATAGGGCAAACTCTAGGAGTGGTCCAAGTAGAATTAACTGTAGGCACCATAACAAGACCCATCATGTTCATGGTAATCGCGACGAAGACAAATTACAATCTTCTACTAGGACGTGAATGGATACATGGAATTGGGGAAGTTTCATCCTCAATGCACCAAAGGGTGGCAATATGGAGGGATGATGGGATTTTCGAAAACATAGAAGCAGACCAAAGTTATTTCATGGTTGAGGTTAATCATGTTGATATGAGGAATTTCGACAGGAACTTAGCCAACATTGGGCCATACACTGCAGCGAAAGGTGCATCGGCACCAAGTAATAATGCAATGTATTTCCTTACTCTTCACCCAACACACGGATTTTATTGGGACAAGGAACACATAGGACCTGATGAAAACGAAGACTATGTCCATGTCTAAGTCTTCTTACTTCAAGAAGATTTCGGCCTATCTGGCTGAAAATAGGATGAAAACGGCTTTGGAAGCCGAAGTTAAAATCATGGCTGTTGAAGCCAAGGCTGAAGGGGTTCACAACAAGGGGCCAGGAATTTTCTTCAAACCTGAACCACCTGACGAAGACATACTTGTCGAAGACAAAAACCAAAGGCTCGATGCCATCTATGACGACGAGCCTTTGGGGTTCGAGAAGGATCCTGCAGCATCCAACGCAAAGATGTTAGTGCAAGACCCTCTCGAAGAAGTGGATCTAGGAGACGGAACTCAAAAGAGGGCAACATACGTCAGCGCGAAACTAAACCCAGAGTTAAGAGCAGAAGTGATCCAGTTGCTCAAGGAGTATAAAGATTGTTTCGCTTGGAACTATGACTAAATGCCTAGTTTAAGCAGGGAACTGGTCGAATTGAAGCTGCCAATAAAGGATGGCAAGAAGCCCATCAAGCAGAGCCCAAGGAGATTCGCGCCAAAAATCCTGTCCAAAATAAAAGAGGAAGTCGAAAGACTCCTACGTTGCAAGTTCATCAGGACCACAAGGTATGTCGAATGTAGAGCTAATATAGTTCCTGTAATTAAAAAATGGTTCTCTTAGAGTATGGATAGATTTTCGTGATTTAAATTCAGCTACTCCTAAAGATGAATACCCAATGCCTGTGGCTGAAATGTTAGTAGATTCTGCTGCTGGTTATGAATACCTTAGTATGTTAGATGGTTATTCAGGATACAACCAGATTTTCATTGCAGAAGAAGATGTGCCAAAGACAGCATTTCGATGCCCTGGGCAATAGGAACCTATGAATGGGTGGTTATGCCCTTTGGCCTGAAAAATGCTGGGTCAACCTATCAAAGGGAAATGAATTCAATATTCCACGATTTCATCGAGACCTTTATGTAGGAAGGTGATTTTCTGGGCTTTGTGGTCCATAAGAAGGGTATAGAAATCAACCAAAACAAGACAAAGGAAATTTTGGAGGCAAAGGCGCCATCGACAAAGAAAGAGTTGCAGTCACTCTTAGGAAAAATAAATTTCTTGCGAAGGTTTATATCCAACCTAAGTGGGAGAACTCAAGCCTTTTCCCCACTCTTACGATTAAAACAAGAGGCCTTTGTCTGGAACGAAGAACATCAGGAGGCATTCGAAAGGATCAAGCAATACTTGGTGCATCCACCAATTCTTTCGCCTCCAAGGAGAAACAAGTGCATGAGATTGTACATTTCAGCGTCGACAGAACGATTGGAAGCATGTTGGCCCAAGAAGATGATAATGGTGCCGAAAGAGCCATTTACTACTTAAGTAGGGTCTTAAATGATGCAGAAACTAGATATAACGACATAGAAAAAATATGTCTTTGTCTATACTTCTCATGTACAAAATTAAAATATTATATAAAGCCAGTTGATGTTTTTGTTTCTTCACACTTTGATGTTATTAAGCATATGTTGTCCAAACCAATTTTGCATAGTCGAATTGGTAAATGGGCGTTGGCTTTAACAGATTACTCTTTAACTTTCATGCCTTTGAAAGCAATGAAGGGGCAAGTAGTCTCTGATTTCATTGTCGACCATGAAATGGTCAGAATATCCCAAAACTTTATGGAACCAGAACCGTGGAAATTATTTTTTGATGGCTCTGTACATAAAAATGGAACTGTGATTGGAATCTTGATTATTTCTCAAAATCAAATTCCAACAAAGCTCGAGTATCAGATAGCTGGTCCTCGTTGCTCAAACAATGAAGCAGAATATGAAGCACTCATAGCAGGACTTAAGACTTTACTGGAATTGGGGGCAACTAGAGTCAAAATAATGGGAGATTTTGAGTTAGTAATCAAGAAAATTACCAAAGAATACAAGTGCATAAAAGAAAACTTGATGTTCTACTTTGTGATGGCAAATAGGCTGCTCCGAAAATTTGAATACATAGACATCAAGCACATCCCCAGACTAAAGAATCAGGAAGCAAATGATCTGGCTCAGATAGCTTCAGGATATAAATTATCGAAGGAAAGACTAGAAAGCCTAATCAAAGTACGTGGTAAGGTACTAGCAACTAAACTTTCTCCGGAAGACTTAAAGACTTCAAGGCTAGGTTATATGAATGATGCATATTTCGAGGTTTTAGCCATATATAGTTTAGCAGATACGGATTGGAAGAATCCAATAATAAACTATTTGAAGGATCCAACAGTAGATACAGAAAGAAAAATACAATATAGAGCCTTGAGTTATGTGTTAATAGGCAACGGATTGTTTAAGAAAACCCCAGAGGGGATTTTATTAAAATGTTTTGGGGAAAGTGAGGCTTACATAGCACTATCTAGTGTGCACAGTGGGGCATGTGGAGCACATCAAGCGGATCACAAGATGAAGTGGCTGTTATTCTGATATGGTATGTATTGGCCTACAATCTTGAAAGATTGTATAGACTTCGCCAAGGGATACCAAGAATGCCAGGTTCATGTAGGAATTCAACATGCTCCTGCGAGTGAACTTCATTAAATTATTAAGCCATGGCCTTTTAGGGGTTGGACGCTGGATCTGATTGGCAAAATAAAACCACCATCGTCAAAAAATCAGAAATACATTTTGGTAGGAATAGATTATTTCACAAAATGGATATAAGCAATACCTCTGGTGAATATCGACCAAGAAGTTGTTATCGAATTCATACAGAAGCATATTGTGTATAGATTTGGAATCCCAGAAACCATCACAACTGATCAAGGATCAGTGTTTACTGGTCGAAAGATGCAGGAGTTTGCTAAAGAAATGGGTTTCAAATTGTTAACATCGACACCCTATTATGCACAAGCCAACGGGCAAGTTGAAGCAACTAATATGGTAATCATAGGGCTAATTAAAAAACATGTGGGAAGAAATCCAAAAAATTGGCACAAAACTCTAGATCAAGCTTTATGGGCTTGTCGAACATCTCACAAAGAAGCAACAAATACAACTCTATTTCGTCTAACATTTGGGCATGATGCAGTATTGCCAGTAAAAATCTATTTACAATCAGTCAGAATTCAAAGGCAAAATGAGATTCCTTCAGATCTCTATTGGGAAGCAATGATGAATGACTTAGTAGATTTGGAAGAAGAAAGACGGTATGCTCTAGAAGTCTTGAGAAGACAAAAAGAAAGGGTGGCCAGAGCATACAACAAAAGGATTAAAGGTAAAATCTTTTTGAGCAACGATTTGGTTTGGAAAGTAATTTTTCCAATGGATAGAAAAAATAAGTCATTAGGGAAATGGTCCCCACATTGGGAAGGCCCCTTCCGAATCATCAGAACCTTTACTAATAACGCCTATGAAATTGAGGAACTGGCAGAAGACAAGAGGATCTTAAGAATAAATGGTAAGTATTTGAAAAATTATAAACCTTCCATTCAAGATCTAAAGATTTCGACAGAATAACAAAGATAAAATACCAAGTAATAGGGCCAAGCATGGTATTCGAATACCAAACTGGTTTTGTTCGAAATTACAGCATAAGGCTTGTTGGCCTATATATAATTAAAAAACAACAAGAGTCGAATTAATCATAACACAAGTTATCAGAAAGGAAGGTTGGTCTTCATCTTGTCATATTTGGCCCTGGAAAAGCCTAGCCTGCAGACAATGGAAGCTTTTGCAGTTCGAAGGGAAGTTACTTCTCCTTCTAAGCTCCTAGCCTCATCAATGCACTGAATGCTTTGGTTCAGCTCTTCGTTGGCCCCGTCATCTTTCTCTACTTCGAGGGCCTGATAACGTTTTTCAGCCTCAGATTTTCTTTTGCAACTCTTCAATCTGCTTTCTCCAGAGGAAAATAGAGGAAGAAATCTTGTCTTGCTCCTTTTGGGCAAGTTCTTTGGCTTTCTCGCGCTTCTCAACCTTATCTGATAACTCAAAATCTTGCGCCCACTTCAAGTCTTGAAGTTTTTTCTTCTCCGTAAGCATGGAATCCACATCTTTCTCTCTAAGAAAGTCAGATTCCAAGTTAGTGATAAGCATGGTCAAATCAATCAGGACCTCAATAATCTCAGGGGTACATTTCCCGAAATCGACTTTATGGATCAGATTCCGCATAACGATACCTGCAGTTGCATTTGTCTTCACCAGGTCAAATAAATCCGCCCCAAAGACGGTGTCTTTGATCTTTTGAAGCAATGCTTCATTAGATTCATCAGTTAGAGTCTCACTTGAAGTAGTGATTAGGCTGGGGCAAGGACTTGTTGCCATTAAGTCCTTTCTGGATCTAAAAAGTCGGATATACTGCATAGGGTTTGTTTTCTTCAAAATCTCTATTTCTTCGATGGAAGGAAGAGCATCTTCAGTAACTTTGGAGTTGGGAGATTTTGCTGTAGGATCCTCAGTTACAGATGAAGTTGGAATATTTTGGACTTGTTGACCTTGGTCCTCAGCGTCATCCATGTTGGTATCTTCATGTGGAATGATGTCATCTTCTTCAGCGCACTCATTGGCATCACTATTGGATTCTTCTTCATCAGATTTTCCCCTATTAGCCTTCGAGGAAGCATCAGCAGATGGAGTATCATTTGAACTGGCTTGAATAGGTTCCCCTTGAGCAACAGTATCAGTTTGTTCATCGTTTCGATTTCCGTAGTGTTTGAGGAGAATCAGGGTCCTCTGTTTGGAAATCTTTCTGGTGCACATCAGTGGTTGAGCCTTTGTTTTAGACTTTCGCTGAGGAAAGTGGCATAGATGGTGTGCTAGCGCTATGAGGAACCCCATGCTGAACCGAAGATTCACTAAGGTTGATTGGTTGTTCCTGCAAAATAAAGCATGGGTTAAATGTTGACTAATTTGAAAATCGACTTAAAGAAAAGAATTTATATAAAAGTCATTACCTCCGTTCCCTCAGCCCCAGGGCTGGAGTTATCACTTTCAATTTCTTCAAGTACTCGGGCTACAAGTGTGGCCACATTATCTTCTTTCTTCTTTGGACTTGAAAGTGATTGTTTTTTGGTACAAGTTTCCTTCGAAGGAGAACCTGCAGTGGAGGATTTTATTTTTTTCGTTTTCTTTTTGGTTTTGGTGGGATCTGCAGTTGGCTTGTTGTCGATGTTTTTGGGTGTCGAGGTAGACTCACTTATTTGTTTTCTCTTTTTTGGAGTCAATGGAGGTTTCCCGGTATCCTGAAACAAAAAATGAAAAAACCAGAAATCAAGGCATGATTCAACAAGTTGGTAAAAAATATATAATAAATAAAAAGTATAAGCTTACCTTGTGGGTCTTGCTAACTTCTCTAGTTGCTTCAGAAATGCTAGTTGTTGAAGGCTTTGGTATTGAGGCTGCTTGCGCAGACTCCGTTGATGTAGTAGCCTTCATCACTTTGGTGTGTTTTCTCTCAATAGCTGTAAAAGGAATAAGGGTTAAATATTATTTCGAAGAAAAGAATTGAATTCGAAGCAACCAGGGAGTCCATGGTTTCCAAACCTTCACTTTCTGGAGTGTCCATCCTAACATGTTTTAAATCCAGTTGAAGGAATCCTTTGAAACTATACAAACTATGCTTGGTCGCAACCACTCGTTTTTCAAGCTTAAGTGCATCTTGCCTCATGACTTTAAAATCCTATTTCACCAATAACCATGGTGGATAAGGTGGATACCAGGCCAAAGCGAAGTCCGTTGTAGGCAATCTAGGAAATTTTGGAGGCTCTAATTGAAAAGCCAAGTCATATTTGTCCTCAGGTTTGACGCACGAAGGTATGTGCAAACGAGGGAGTTTCGCTGTAAATTTTTCTTTTAAGGTCACAGATGAATCTCGAATGGTTCGACCAAGAACAGTGGGATTGTAAAAAGTTTCAAAGTATTTTTGGAATGCCTGGATCTCCTTGATGTGTCATTGCGTACCTTTCTTCGTTTTTTCCTGCACAGAAGCAAAGGCTTTCGTTAGATGTTGTTGGAAGTCTTTGATGTTGCACATGCTGAAGGAATAATATTCTTGCCACTAGTCTTCGAAGTCTTTAGTGCAGTAGTATGAAGGAGTAAAGTGCACAAGAGTGATATGGAAAAGGCCTGTGAATTTGTTAATGATTCTTTGGACTTCGACATTATTAAAGTTCATACCCCTATGGCAAATACCACTCTTGTTATGATATAATGGTTCCGGTAGAATCTGGAAAAGGCCAAATTGTCTTGCTACGAAGTTTGGTTGGTAGGTGAGCAGGATATTCTGGGTTTTCTTAGGCATAATATTGGTGAGGAGAAGTATAGGAGTAAGAAAGGCTTCCCAGATTTGAAGGGATTCTACCTGTTGCTCAGTTGAAAGATTCAATAATGATCTAGTAGACCATTTTGGGCCATGACTTCTCGCAGCAAAGGGAGCCATCGAAGGAGTGTATTTGTGCCTCTTCGCAAACATCATAAGGTGTCTGGTGAAGCACTCTTTCAAATTTTTCCCTCCTTCATGAGGGGTCGGTCGAACTAGTCTAGTTCCTTCAATAGTCCTACTTTCGACTTCAGGATCAGCTTCGTTAATGGTGTTGTAGGTTGAAAGAGAAGGTTCGAATGTAACATTCAACCACAATTGCAACAGCCAATAAGGTCCAGCTAGAAGGATATTGGTTTGAGGTTCGAATTCTTTCAGTCTCGAAGAAGCCTCTCTAAGACTTTCGTAGAGTCCAGTAAGAATCAATTCGCTCAAGCAAATGTTTCGACCAACATGCAATTGATTAGTAAGGGTCAAGAACCTCCTAGAAACTAGGAGAGACTTACAGCAAAAAACACACCTTGAGAGCCACAACTCAAGGAAAGCAATGTGCTCTTGATCATTAACTTCATCTGTAGTTCCTATGTAATGATCCATGTAATTGTTATATGTGGGAGAAGTTTTGCTGAAATCAATAGTATCCTCACTATCAATTGTTGGATTGAAAGTCTCTCCAGTGGGTCGAAGCCCGGTGATGGAAGCAATGTCAAAAAGGGTTGGGGTAACCATACCACAAGGAAGGTGGAATGTGTTAAAATTAATGTCCCAGAAGTACAACGAAGCCGTCAACATTAATTGATAATATTCAGGACCAAATTTCGAAAAATGAATCAAGTCAAAAATCCCTAATTCCTTCCAGGTAGTTAGCTTTACTTTTTCTACCCTAGCTAACCAACCCAAATATTTTTGATCATCTTTCGACGGACCTGATCTAAAGGGGCGTGATACTTCAGTAACAAAGTCTAAATTTAAAGGGATTTTTATTAGTCTTTCTAGCAATGGGTTTAGTGGAATGGTGAGTTGGAAAAAACTTTTTTAGTTTAGGTGATTTCTCTGTATCAAGGACTGGACCCATAAACCCTAATGTCTTAGAGGCAAGAGTAAAAGGAATTAATACTTGTGAAGAATATATGGTTATTTGTTCTTTCTTCAAAGATGGTGTTGGGATGACTTCCTGGTTCCAAATCATTAATGGTGTTGATATTTGAAGAAGGGGTTGAGAGGCAGCATTGTATTTGTTTCGTTTACCCTTTTCAGATTTAGTTTTGCTTTGCGACGCCATTGATGCATATAAGAAATATTTTGTTGAGAAAGTTTTGCTGAAGGTTTGAGGAAGAAGAAGCTTGAAAGTTGAATAATATTAAAGGAAGAAAGGAAGAAGAGATTGAAAATTACTTATATGGAAGAAAATGAACCGTTTTGATGAAAGAGAAAATTAAAAATTCTCAGATTGGTGGGACATGTGTAGCATGATCCTGCATGCTGATGGACGGTTTTGTGAGTTCCAAGACAGGAACTAGTTATTATAGCTAATGATGGGATTTATAGATACCCATGCTGTGATTTGATATTTTGAGATTAAAGATTATCATGAGGGTGACGTCAGGATAGTTGAGAGATTGACAGCATATTCAGGGAGTCGAAATTTTGAAGAGGTTGCAAAAAATATGCATTTCTTGTTTCGAAACGAATATTTCTTGGGGGCAATTTGTTAGCTGGAAATTTTGACTAAAGATTGTCTAATTTAAAATGTACTTCAGAATATTCCACTATTTTATTTATGTGAAGACATAAAGGTTGAGATTCGAATTGGGTAAAATTCGTTGGGAAAGCTTACCAATTCGAAATTCTCGAACAAAAATTGTATTCGAAATATGGCTAAGGTTTTAAACATGTTCGACCATCTTCAGATTAGCGCTCAGGATAAGAAGGAGATTCGAATTCAAATAATTTGGTTTTATACGAAAGGACGCGTGACGAATTCAAATAATTTGGTTTTATCCGAAAGGACGCGTGGAAGGCTCTGGATTTGTCGAAGCCATGCAAACAGAAGCGTGGCATTGATTTGTGCAGAAGACCGTTAGGGTCGAAGTAGTATAAATATTGACCTTAGTATTCCGATAGAGTGTGTGACATCTTTGTACAAATTACTCAAAAATTACTCAAAGTACCAAGTGTTAAAGAGAAACGAGTTTATTGAGAATGTACGTATGATACACCCATTTAATATAAATGCATTTACTTTCTGCAGAATTTCCAGTAGCATTTACTTAAATCTTTTACCATTTCAAGTTTAGAAGTAATTTTACTTTCACTTTATATGAATTTTAACTCGACATTGAAGCCATTTGTCTTCATATACAAAACATGTTAAATACAATAATCAAGTTAAAAGATTAATAAAGACAGTCGTGTCCTGAGATCCATTTGATCGATATGGCAAGTAACTGGATCCGTGAAAGGATTTGGAAGATCAGCAGTTGTTTACCAAAATTCGAGGGTAAACAGTAACTTCAAAGAAACAAATTCCTTATCCAAATTAGAATTGACATCTTCAGCTGGGTTGCAAGGGCAGATGTTAGCTAACCTTATCTCAAATTGCCTTTTGCCAACATTATTTACATCAACCATGAAATAGCCTTGATCCGATTTGATATTTTCTAGTATTCCATCTTCCCTCCAGATCACCAGACGCTGGTACATAGAAGATGGCACAACCCCTACGCCATGTAGCCATTTTCTTCCCACCAGAAGGTTGTAGCTTGGTTTTGCGTTGATTACCATTAATATAGTCGGCCTGGTAATGGTGCCGACAGTTATGTCTACTTGGATTACACCTATGGTGCCTCCAGTTTTACCCCCGTAGTCTGATAAGACCATGTTGTGAGATCTTATATTGGTGTCATACTTTCTGATTTTCTTCAGCAGGTGGTGTGGCATAATATTTACCGTAGCACCACAATCTATCAACACTTTGTTGATAGCTATCCCTTCAACCTTAGCTAGGATTAAAAGAGTTTTTAGATGGCTTTTTATAGCCATACTTGGTTTTTCAAAAAAACACATCTTGGTTCTCTGCAGAACCATTATTCATCAAAAAATAACATGTAGGCTTATGTAGAGCCATTTCCTCAGTGTCAACATCTGCAGAATCTTCTACTTCAGTAAGACAATCATATTCAACTAGCAAGATTGACACCATATTAACCAAGATGTTCAGACTCTCCTTAAAATCTGTTTTGAAGTCATTAGTGGCTTCCTCTGAGCATTTAACATTTGTTCCGCTGATGAACTCTCTCACCTGTTCCTTTATAGTGGTATCAACTTTCACCACATATTTCTTTCCAACACCTGCTTTGTTTGCAGCATTCTGCTCAGTAGCTTCCTCAGCAGCTTACCTTTCAGCCTGCCTTCAATGTTGGAAATCCCTCCATTGAGTCCTAGTCATGGGATTCTTACCCATGTAGTTTTTAGATACATGACTCTTTTTCTCAGACCTGAGTTCGCGCCTATAATGGACAGTCGACTTTCCTTTATCTCTAGTATTGGCAACACTTTTTTGTGTCTCCATTTTTCCTTGAGGCTTAATCCACGTGCCTCTAGGGGCACCGACAGATGGAACGAAACTCCTTGGTTTGGATTGGAAGTTTCTCACATCATTTCTTGAAGTCCCCTCTTTCTTCTGATAAAACCTTTTGTTAGAGAATTTGTTTTTGGTTTTCTCTAGTTGTAGTCTCTGGAAGTTTTCAGCTGCAATCTTGTCAGTAAGAGCACCATATCTAGGGCACAAGCAAGCTTGTGAGACCTTGTTCTTGCATCGATACAAAAATTCCAGAAGATCTTCTTCTGGCTTGGGTTACACTTTAGCCAAGCCTATGTCAGGACTTTCATCAGTTCCTTCGACCATGTCTGCATCCGCAAATTCAATGATTTCTACCATATGGATAACGAAAGGATCTACAAATAACGCCTCTTCTTGTTGGACAGGATCAACATTAATTTTCATTTTTCTGCCAGCAAATTTCAATCTTCCCTCAAGCAGTGATTTCTGCACAAGATCCCTGAAAAGAAAACATTCAGAGGTTGTATGACCCAGATAATTATGATATTTGAAAAAACATCTTTTTTATCGTTGTTCTGATGATGGTAGCTTATCACCTGGAGGTAATAAAATATGACCATCTTTGACCAGAAAATAAAAAATTTCTTCACATTTAGTGACATCAAAAGTATTAAGTTTTTGCCGGAAATTTTAGATTATTCTCGACAATATTTTTTCCTTTAGAGGGGAATAATAATTTACATTCATAAGAAGGTCCTGGCTTCATCTCAGCCACATCGACCTCTACTTCAGTCAGTGAAATATAATTAGCTTCATAAATAGGATTTGTATCATCAAAGTTTATAAAGGCCACTTTTTCTTTTTTAGCCTTGGTATGTCTGACTTTTTCTAATCTCAGGCGTTTAAGATGTCGAACTCTATCAGCTAATTGCGACATACTTTTTACAAAGGTTGAGTCTATTTTCTTTCTAATGGAATAGTCCAAACTCTCAGCTGCCATTTGAACAAGTTCATGTTCAGGCACCTGCGTAAAGCACCTTGCCTTCAACGCATGAAACCTATTTAAATAGTCGTCAATACTTTCAACAAACCTTCTTTTTATGTTTGATAATTCTACCAAACTAATTTTTGAATGTCCCTCATAAAATTATTCATGAAAAAGTTTTTCCAATTTAGTCCATGACTCAATCGAAGGGGTAAGGTAGTAAACCATGTGAATGTTGCCTTTGTAAGGGATGAAGGAAAATTATTTACCCTTAGGTTTTCATTATTTTCTATATCCCCTGACTCGGTTAGATATCTAGCAATGTGTTCCACCGTTGGCTCACCTGATTCACCTCAAAACTTTGTGTATTTAGGGATTTTCCATCCTCTAGGTAATTCGGTTTGCAAAATGTATTCAGGAAAAGAAGAAGAATATGTTGGCCTCTGCGGTGTGGTATTCATACCATTCCTAGCCATAATTCTTTCAACAATAGTTGTTAGGTTATTTTATACTGCTAAATCATCTTGTCCATATTGATCAACAATTTGATCAGCATCTTGTTATCGATTAACCAATATCATTGGATGGCGTTTGAAACAACCCGGCCGGAACCCGTCATCTGGATGTAATGAAACATCAATGAATTCTCCACCAAACGTCTTTTATCCCGCCGAAAGGGAAAGGTAAACATCGAGAAAACCTGAAAAGGGAGAAATCACGGTCTTTCGACCGAGAGATCGGGTAAGGGAGTCTATTATGCAAGGGGAAGGTATTAGCACCCCACACGCCCATAGTACTCTACAGTATCCACTCTTGTTGTCTAATCTAATGGGTGCGCTCAAATCCTATGTTTATGGCTTAAAACTGAAAAGGGAATGCATGCGAAAGAAAAAAAAGAAAACAATGTAAGGAAAATAAAAAGTTATGCTCGATCGGGCCCTACCCAATGCCTACGTATCCCTTTTAAGGAATCAGAGCAGCCGTAGTTTGGCTCATATATTTTGGTTGGTTTGTGTTTTTTAGTTAAGACAACAAAAACAGTCAAGATGGCAAAACATCAAATAAAACATCAAACAGATGAGATGATAAAGCATCGATTAAACAATAACAAAGTAACATGTCACAGATGGCGAAACATCAAATGATAAAACATCACACCTAACAATGACATTGGGGGTCAAAGTAGGGTAACAAACATGTGCGATGGTGAAACATCAGCTTCAAACAAGTATGCGATGGCGAAACATCGACTTTAAAGGTAATAAGGTAATCATGGCAATGATAGCGAAACATTAATAAATTGGATGACAATACATCACACCTAACAATGATATTGAGAATCAAAGTAGGATAACATACATGTGCGATGATGAAACATCGGCTTCAAACAAATGTGCGATGGCAAAACATCGGCTATAAGATGATAAGGAATCATGGCAAAGATGGAAAAACATCAATAAAATGGATGACAAAGCATCACACCTAACAATGATATTGAGAATCAAAGTAGGATAACAAACATGTGCGATGGCGAAACATCGGCTTCAAACAAATGTGCGATGGCGAAACATCGGCTATAAGATGATAAGGAATCATGGCAAAGATGGAAAAACATCAATAAAATGGATGACAAAGCATCACACCAAACAATAACATTAAGAATCAAAGTAGGATAACAAACATGTGCGATGGCGAAACATCGGCTTCAAACAAATGTGTGATGGCAAAACATCGGCTAAAAGGTTTAAAAGCAAAGCCTAGAGGCGCACAAACAAATAAGATTGATTTGTATCTTTTACCTTGAAGAAGGGTTTAAATTTATTAGAGGTGTTTTATGATTTGCCAAGAAAACAATTTTTGTTTTAAGATGCAAAATGCAAAGGAAGGAAAAAACAACTAAGGGAAACTAGCCTAGATATATCCCTAGTGTTATCATATAATGATTGACCCTAAGGTTGAGGATAAAGGAAATTCCTATCTTATGTTAGCATGCTAAAGGAAGCTTAACAAAACTATCCTATGGGGAACATGCAATGAGAGCAAAGTCGTGATCTCAATTTCTAAATTGAGTGACTCATCGATCAACAATCAAAGAAGAAAAGCAATAAACATCCTATAAGGAACATGCACTGAGAGCGAAGTCGTGATCTCAATTTCTAAATTGAGTGACTCATCGATCAACAATTAAAGAAGAAAAGCAATAAACATCCTATAGGGAACATGCACCGAGAGCGAAGTCATGATCTCAATTTCTAAATTGAGTGACTCATTGATCAAAAGCAAACACAACACATGTATCAGACAAAAAAAACAGAGGGCCTCCTGACATATATCAGCAACAGAGGTCCCATCATGCAACATGGAACTATGAAAATAGAAGAAAGGAAATAGTGCAATACCAAACGGATAACTATCCGTAGCAACTGAGCAAGAATAAAAGAAACACAGAGAACTTCATGCAAGCTGGCATCAGTAGACAAATTAAGTCAGAAATTACGCCATTAGGATGTAAGTAATGAGATTATCAGATATGAACAGATCCTATGAGCAATATATGGCATTCATAATCATATATATAAATATATATATATATATATATATATATATATATATATATATATATTTATCCTGCATAAACTATCAAACATGCCAAACACAATAGCAGTGTCAATATAATAAGTTGTGTTCCACAAATAAAGTGAAACACAGTAGCCCCAAGCCAAAAATGGAAACTTTCCCCAAAGTACCTCGCACATTCAACAACCAAGTTAGTATTCCCATAAATAGAAAGATGATTCACATAAGGGATGGATGATGACACCATGATGAAGTGAGGAAACATGATAGAAAATATCAAACATTAGTCATGATATGCAAAAGGAAACAGGCATATGCACAATTTGGTCAAGAGAATCAAAGGAATGTTGCTCCTTTCTATCACCATTTTGAGTTAACAATTGAATATCAAATCAAGGATCACGGGAGCTTGAGAATAATACAATCAAAGACCATTAAGGTCAGTACCAACCACAATTCAATAATGCATAATTAATTCATCACAACTCACAAACATAATAGAAGAGGAATCCTACACAATGCATCAAAAGGTTCAATCATTCAAACATGGGGCATTAAGTGAAATGACTTGAGTTTATATGGATAATCAGAACCAACATGATCGTTAGGTTCCCAATTATAGGCCTCACTCAAGTTCATTAGAATTCAAACAAATTGCAACAAGATATGCAACATTAATTGGGTACCTTCACTTTAAAAATACATCAAAAATAGAAAATGATTTCAATAATTCAAGCCAAAAAATTCTTAGCATCTTTGAAGTGTGTAGAAGTTAGAAAGCAAGCCTTAAGTTCATGAATGATTGAGGAGGAGATCAAATGAGGCCCAAAGTTCAAAACTAGTTGGCCAAACTAACAAAACAAAACAAGTTTTCAAAATAATTCATGGAAAAATATCAAACCAAGTCAAATAATTCAATAAAAACGGTTTTCAGATCCTCAATGTAGTTCATAATCAAGACCTAAGTTCCATTGAAAATCCAGGGAATAATGGTTTTGAAAAAGAAACTTGCACAATAAGCAACAAAACCCTAATTTTTGACTTTTAATCTTAAATATTGATTAGATAAGATCAAAATTCAAACAATTCAAACCAAGATCATGCAAATCACAAGGAAACCCTAAATGTCAGAATACATATTTTTCACATTTTCTGAATTAAGAAAAAGTCAAAAATAAAAATCTTATTCAAACAATTAATAAAATAAACAAAAACTCACATCTCAAAATAAAACTCTAATAAAAAATCAGAAAAATATCCAACCAAAATTATATTCAAATATTAGAATTAAAAAACACACATCCCTGATTTTTTTATGGAATTTTTGAATTAAAGGAAGTATTGAAATAAAAATCAAACAAACAATTAACAATTAAACTATTATTTAAAGGCAAAAATGCAAACCCTAGCCAAAAGTCATGAAAAGATCAAAATAAAATTGTATTCAGATTCTATGATTAAAAACAAGCTTGCATGATTTTTTTTGAGGATTTTTGTATTAATGGAAGTATTAAAACCAAAATTATGAAACAAATATTTCAAATAAACTTCTCAAATTAAATTTCTAATCAAAAATAGAAAAAATGTTAAACAACAATTGGAATCAATTTCTGATTAATTTTTTGAGTCAAAGATAATTTTTGTGGAATTTTTCAAATCAAAGAAATATTAAAATAAAATAAACACTAAACAAATAATTAAATAATAACACAAATTTTTAAACCAACCAAAACATTTTCAAAAATTATCAAAAAAAAAGTACAAGGTCAGGAATATTATTTTTAAGTTTCATGGATTTTTTCATAATTTTTCATCAAGTTTTGATCAAGAAAATAAAATCAGAGAATCAATGAAAATTTAAATAACAAAAACAAGAACAAGGCCAATGAGATGATGCCACGCATCATCTTCTACCTCCAGCCAAGGCAAAACACTCGCTTCCATTAGTTCCAACATGCTCACTTCAGATCCATCAAACAACCACGATTCTTAACCAAAATCCATGAGATTAAGCTCAAATTAAAGCTAGCATATCATACTACATGATGCAATTTGAATCAATCTCAAAGATCAAGCATAGATCAAATAATCAAATCTCAAAAACTGGAGAAAAAAACACTGCAAACATCAAAACCAGAAACACGATTTCACCAAATCTGCTTGAATCAGAGCTCAAATATACATCAATCCTAATGATTGGCCAGCTATAAACACAATGCACACCACAAAACACTTCAATTCATGCTCAAATCAAGGTTCAGATTCAGTGAGCATACCTGCAAAGGTAAAAAATAAATTCACTTGGTGCCTCTGAAATCTAACAAGAAACCCTTCTAAATAGCTTCCTTGTGCTCCAATGAAGGTGTTTGAGTAGAGAAATGAGGACTGGATCAAGAGAATTGAGCTGCTCAATTTAAGTTGCAGAGCAAGAAAAATGAGAAAATTCTGAGGAGCTTCTTCCAATGCAGTGCGTCCCCCTGTGAAAGGAGAGCTTGAGCAGCTTATATAGAGTGTTTGGAGTGAGGTTAGAATGGTAATTCAAGCTGAGAGTCGTTGGATGGAAAAAATGAATTCTATCAAACCAAAACAAGTGTGATGACCATTTGTGTTTTGCTTGGTATTCAGCCCATGCTTGCAGTCATTTTGAGCAACAAAAGAAGAGTGTGAGTGAGTGAAAAATAGCGTGATGAGGTGAGCTGTCCTATCTTGCACATGGGACAGATTTTCTTGAGTGAGAAGTTTCCCATTTTGTCAAAAATGTGAAAATGAGAGAGGCACGAGGTATGCACCTGGTTTGGCCTTTTTTGGCAAGCACATGAGGTGTCCAATTCATGCCAAGCATGTGCAAGTGGACTCTGAAATGATTTAATCAAAACTGAACCAAAACTTGAAAATTTCCATGGCGAAGCATACACCAAAAATCCACTGACTTCCAACTGAGGCCATTTCAAATTGGCTCGTGAATTTTCCACATTTCTTTGAGCCAATTAAAATTCATATGATGAGCTTCACAATGATCTTTGATTCATCAAAAATGGTGGATAAATGAAAGAGATGTGGACATTAGGATTCCTGGGCAAGTCAAGCCAACTTGCCCAAGACTGCGCGCGCGCTGGCCTGCCCATGTGCCTCCAAAAATCCGGTTTTGCCACCCAACTTCCTCAAACCACAACTTCCTCAATTTTAATCCAATTTGAGTGATTCCAAGTCTAGTGAGAAGCTTTCATGGAAAACAAAAAAATGCTCTTTTAATTTTTCAAATTGAGGCTTGCGTCACAAGAAAATGATTCTACAAAATGGCATGCCAAGTGTTAGATGAAATTACGCGCGTGGCTTGCCCAAGAGAAGTCATCTTGGCACTTAGAATTTTTTTTTAAAATTTAAGTTACTTCTTGAACAAGTTACACTCAAATTCACCTTTTCTCATGATTCAAAGATGAATTTGGGTATTGAATATGAAAAGAGGATGCTTGAATTGATGGTTGATCAAAAGTCCACTTGGTCAACTCCTGATTTTACTGACTTTGGTCAAAATAACCAATTTGCCCCTTTTGATCAATTGAATCATTTCCAATCCAAATTGAACCTCAATTTTTCAATCCTAAATGCTTAATAATATGTGGTGAATCATGGAAACAAGTTTGGGTGAAAAAGTCAAAGAAATCCTGATTAAATCCAAAACCCTAGTTTTGTACCATGTACTAGGAGATAGCTGATCAAGCTTCAAAACCCTAATTCCATTGGGCATCATAACAGACTCTTTGATTAAATTTGATTCTAATGATGATAAGATAGTGATGATTCATGAATTGGCTCATCTAGACCCCAATTACTTCAACTTGGACCAAACCCTAAATTTGGTTAACATCTTAGGAGACTGATGAACCATCTTCAAAACTTCAAATCTTCTGGGCATCCTGGCTAATTTCTTGTACTAAGACCTTCCAAATACCAATGAGATGTTGTAGCTTCCAAATCAAGACTTGAACATGTATCAATAGCTTTGATCAAACAAAACCCTAATTTGACTGGTGAATCAAAGGAGAGATTCCTCTTATAATCAAACGCAAACTTCAATCCTCTGATGATCCAAAGGGATGGATAAAACATCTTGAGATATGCAATAACTTTTGAGATTGAAAGATCCAGAGGTTTAGATGATAAGGTTCAATCTTGAGCAACTTGTGAATGCAATCAACCTTCAAAGCTTGAGGAAAACTTGATAACCAAAGTACTTTGATCCCATCACCAAGTATGAATGCAATACAATATGATATTCATAATGAACATAAGCCTAAATCAAGAGGGTAAATTTTGGGGTGCAACAGCTGCCCCTATTCAAATATCTTCAACATGATAAGTGAGAAAAGTGATAACTTTCGAGCGTTCTTAGTTGAAGATGATTGAATACAAAAGAACCCAAAAATTTACACTCTTGAAGAGGAGAGAAAAAGAAGCAGAAAACCCCCAAGACATGCGTCAGAATGAAGCTGTAACACAGGTTGAAGCAGAACAAAAATAAAAGAAGAGTAGACGCAACCAAACTTCTAGACAGATGTGCCAGGGCAAAACTGGGATTCAAAAAGAATGTGAGATAAAACTCAAACCATAGAGTATAGGCGAAACTAAGCTCTGGAAAAGAAAACGTACGCGGGCGAGGAGGTGAAACTCTGAGCTCGACCCAAAGCAAAAGTGGCTAGAGTGTGTGATTCTAGGAGCACTTGCTAATCTCAACTAAGATAGACAGTATGAAGGAACTGAAAGAATCCCAGAAATGAGGAACAAAAGTGAGACGAGACTCTACCCAATAACCAATTAGACAAAACTAGACTAGATGAGTACTAGGACGAAACTGGATTTCACGCACGGATAACGAGGCGAAACTCGACCTATAGCAAAATGATGAGAGTGCATGTTTCTTAGAGCACCTGCTGGTCTTAGGTCAATGGATAAACAGTGACAAAAACTGATAGAGGAATCCAATGAATAGAAGAGACAGATTTCAAACCAAGGACGCAGTATGAACACTGCACTCGGTAAACGAACACCGTCAAAGGGTCCAAGGTATGAAAGCAAAAACGAGACGAAACTCGACCCAATAACTAGTTAGGCGAAACTAAGCTAGATGAGTTCCAGGACGAAACTGGATTTCATGCACAGGCGACAAGGAAAAACTTAACCCAAAGCGAGAGTGATGAGAGCGCATGTTTCTCAAAGCACCTGCTGGTCTCAGGTCAATGGATAAACAGTGACGAAAACTGATAGAAGAATCCAATGAATAGAAGAGACAGATTTCAAACCAGGGACGCAGTACGAACACTGCACTCGGTAAACAAACACCGTCAAAGGGTCCAAGGTATGAAAGCAAAAATGAGATGTAACTCGACCCAATAACTAGTTAGGTGAAACTAAACTAGATGAGTACCAGGACGAAACTGAATTTCATGTGCAAGGTGAGGAGACGAAACTCTGAGCTCAACCCAAAGCAAGGAGATTAGGGTGTACACCTAGAAATCTGCTGAAAGCGAATATCAGGACGAAACTGGTATTTGAAAGGTGCATCAATAGTCATTGGAATGAACTGGAGAGGGTAGTGAAGACTAAACCCAAGAAGACCGCGCCAGGGCGAAACTAAACTACAGTCAAGAGTAGACACTCAAACAAACAAATGATTGATATCAAAAGATATTGGTATGGGGAGGAAACCGGGATAATGAGGACGAAGACCTCGCTGGGGATTTAATCTGAAGTATTAGTAAACCCTACTGAGGACAACAGAAACAATAATGGCTTATATTCCGATGCATGTTTTGAATTCTTTTTATATAGAACCATGCTCCATATAATGGAAATGCTACACGTTTTGGAAGATGCAATGTAATGATGCATGTTTAAAAGTTTCACTGGGGAATGGCCAATTGAGAAGCCAATAACCAAGAACTCAGAATCTGACATGACTTGCAAAAATAAATTGCAAAATCCAAATGAGAGGAGAAAATACGGGAAACTGCTAGAGAGGGAACCTCAAAGAGATGAAATTTTGCGGGGAATAACAACTGAGCAACCAGTAGAAACGTGCCACAAAAATTGAGAGAAGCTGCAAAAATAAATTGCAAACTCCTAGAGAAGATCAGATTGACATTGTAGCTTCTGGAGAAGTTTAGACACTGAGGGAGAAGATCAGGGAAAGACTGTAATCTCTAGAAAAGACAGCACGCGGCCATGTTGAGGATGATACCAAGACAACAAACCCGACGTGAGAGGTGAAAACCTTTGCTGGGGAAAAAAAGCTCTACTGAGGAAACGGGACTTCAACGGGGAGACAGAACTCCGTTGAAGATTTTTGCTGGAGAGATATTTCTCGGAATGCAACCAAGGGATGGATCATGCAGATAGTCGCACAGTATCGAACTTACTAGGGATAAGGAAAGATCTTAACAAAAGGATGCCCCAGTCCGCATACTGGATGGGAAATGACAGGTCAAGGCGAGGGATCTCTGTTTGCAATTTTGTTGGGGAGTTAAAACTTCTTCAGAATGTGAGTTCCCATTTAAACAACTCCACTGGGGATGTGTGACATATCCAAACTTGAAGTCTCAGAATGAAGCCTTTAAAAGAAGATTCCTGGGGCAACAAAACTTTGCTGCAGAAAAGAAACTTTATTGGGGATAGGTAAAGTCCTATTCATACATGGGCTCTGTCTAACAGAAGAAGAACCAAATATTCCCTTCCTGACAATCATTAAGCTCTTTACAGGTGTTCAACGTGTAAACTCTTTTTTGATGTCAAACAAATGTTTTGCATGCAGAAAGATGTTTATTTTGGGAATGACATACCTGATGCGACGATTATTTAAGCCTTGAAGTTTGAAAAACTTAACAAAGTGTCTCATCTCTGTTGTGAATGAATCACTGGCTAGAGTGCAAAAGTTTCAAAACTTTTCTTCCCCTCTTTTTTATAGAGAAAAACGAGTCAAGATGCGGGTGATAAGATACCAACAAGAATATGCAACACAGATTTGGGAGTTTAGGAAACATTATCCTGTTGTAGTATGCTTTCGAGTTAAACCCATGTTTCAGTTAGGACTTTTAAAGGTTGTAACGTGGCCTGGTTCGAGGTTTCTTAGAAAAAAGTTTTTCAAGGCTCAAGTTATTTGGTGCCCACCCCCTTCGTGATATTCTCCTGTCCTAAGTTCAGCTGACCTATCACAAGCATTCATCTTTCAAAAGGATTTGTAATGGTTGAGTGATCATGACAAATTCTCCAACATAATTGTCACTTAACTTCTGCTGCTTTTGTTTTTGATATTACTGTTCCTCTTCTTTTGATGAAAATCTTATTGAATAATCCATTTTTTTTGCCTTTTAGGCTCTCTTTTCCTTAACTTTTGCCTGGACAAAATCTTTTGAATTTAAATTTTGGGAGTCCAGCGGGATGCCCTAACTTTTGCCTAAGCGACTTGTTTTCAAGTTTAGACTTAGCGGGGCTTTTTGTTTCTTTCTTTCTTCTCTTTTTTTAAGAAAACAAATGCCTCATTTCTTTGTCGGCGAGGGATAGCCATTCCTGTATCGATTCGATCTCGACCTCAGGACTTTGTGAGGAAATGAACATCGTGTTTTAGACATTTTTCCTGATCTCATGATGCGAAAGATAAAATGTGATGATCCTCAGATGGGACATTCCTTCTGAAATTTGAATGCTTGGTCCAATCAACTGAACATCTACCCTGCCCCTAGTTAAAAAACAAGGGTTTTTTTTTGAACGGAAAAGAAACTACTACTTCGAAGGCTCAGAGGGGTTACGAGGGTCTAACTCCCTTATATCTCCGGTGTTTGGGGATTGAAACAATGTTTGTACATCATCAACAGGGTTCTACTCAAAAGTATACCATTACAGTCATCGTTTTTTTTTGCTAAACTCCTTCCTCCAAACTTTTGGATAAGCAAAATAATTGGCACAATTGGTATCAAAATGCCCGAAAAATGATTAAAGAGTGATACTGGATGGATTAAGTAAAAATGAAACAAATTTTTTTAAGGCAAAAATATTCAACGCATCAAGACTGAAATTCGGCTATAAACAAAATCCTATATGCAGACAATGCTAAAACAATCAATCAAGATAACACATGAAAGTGCGGCAAAGAAATGTAATAAAAGCCATTATGTGGAAGAAATATCTCCAACTAGATTCGTCGATCTCGTGGGCCTGCCGTAATCTTGATATTACCCTGTGTGATACGGTGGGAGAACTAACTTGTGATTTTGCGTTTGTGTTTGCAAATGTTTCGATTTAGCAAGAGTCGCCACCGACTTTTTATTTTATCCTAAGGAAAGGTCAAAAAGCACAGGAAAGACCTTTGAGATGTTTTCTTGAGTTCGGGGAGTAGATTATAGAAAGGGAAGGTATTAGCACCCTTTCTATCCATGGTTATCCATGGGCTCTTAGTTACTTGCTTAGATCACTTGTTTGCTTTTCAATTGTTTGAAATGGTGCTCTTCAATTGCTTGAAATGGTGCTTTGTGTGTGATTTTGAAAGATGTTTTGAAAAGAGGCCATCGTTGTGGCAACCTTTGTAACGATTCTTGTTTGAATGTATACAAAGGTGTTTTTGTCTTTTAAAAAGTTTTCAATGTTTGAAAGTAGGGTTTTGAAATTGTGTTGTGAAGTGTGTTTTGAAAAAATAGCAAGGATGTTTTCTTTGCAAGCTTGATCAAGTAACTAAGAGCTATCTACCCTATTTTACTCAAAGATCTTTCTTATGTTTTTAACCCTTTTGATAGTGTTGTTTCACCATTGCATTTGGTGAACAACCTTGTGTTAGGATGTTAAACGGGACAGGCGCGGGTCATCGTATAGACCATGATAGCAATTGTGTCAAGTATTTTTGGAAATTTTCTTGAGGGACTTGATCATTATGTTTAGGCAACTCAGATAGCGTCATCGAGGGACTATGATCTTTTGTTTTGTTTTTGTTTTGCCAAAGTACTTGACATGCAACCATGGTCCATTTTTGAAGGCAACAAGTGGATTGAAACCCTAGGGGGTGCAAGTGTGCATTGTGTTTGTGTTTCATGCATGTTTATCTTGGATTAGGTCAAACTAGTTGTTGATTTTATTTGGCATACAAACCCTAGGTCTAACCATGGCATAATTGAAAGCATTTAAGGGTGCGAGAATTTAAAGCCTACACTATTACAACATGATATAGGGAGGGGGTACAAATTTGAATTGGGGGGTATTTGACAAGAAATTAAATTCTAAATTATTACAATCAAATCGAATGTATAAGACAATATTTAAATGTGCAATAATTAAATAAAATACAACAAATAAATGTTAAATAAAATGTATTATGCAAAAAGTTTTTATGTATGTAAAAAGTATTTTTTTAATGTAAATAATAACAAAAGGGGTCAATTTTAATTATTTTATTATTTAGGGCAAAAACCCTAATTTTTAAATAAATAGTATTATTTATTATTTATATGCAATAATGTATTGATTTGTAAAAAAAAATAAAAGTATATTGTAAAAATGATATTTTTAGTGTAAAATATTAATAAAAATGAAAATGTAATATTTTTGTCCTAATTATTTAATAAAATAAAGCATATAAGTACACATATATATATTAAACATATTAAATATATAAAATAAAAATTAATTATTTACAAAAAATGTGTACATTCAAGAAAATATTTTTAAGTGTGCATAAAAATAACAAATAAAAATAAACATATTTTTTTACATTATTGTTTGAGTTTTAATAAAAAGAAAATAAATTATTTATATATTTATACTAGTAATAATTAAAATAAATTCCAAATAAATACAAAAATTTATGAAAATAATTTTTAAGTATTTTTTATATTAGAAAATGAAATATCAAAATCAGAAATGAAACAAAAATGCAAAAATAACAAATGTACAAGAAATGGGCCAGGGAGTGTAAAAAGAAAAGAGGAGGGTGCCAAAAGCAAGCCTGTACAGGCCCAGCCCAAACCAACTTCATCTTCTTCCTTTGAACAGACCTGCGCGCGCATGCTATGTACAAAACTGTAACTCCTGATTCCTTGATTTTTTGACAAAACTCATAACATGAAACTTGTAGAGCATCAAACAACAAATCTAACCATATAAAAAACTTAAGCTAACTCTCAAAGACCAGAGAGAATTTCTCTAGCCCTAATTTCTAACCTAGTTTTTTCAGAAAGTTCATGGATGAAATTCTCCTAGCACGATTAATATAAATGAAAACTAAGCATATGTATGGCTTCAGGGCTATGAATACAACATCTTTCATTCACAAACCTAAGTCTAACTATTCCTAAATATAGAGATAGAAGTTCATGAAATACCTGTTTCAGTTGACTTCGAGCTGGACAATGCGGCAACTTCCAAGGGTGCCTGAGCTTCTTTTGAGCTTGCCTGATGTCCAATGAAGTTTTCCCAATGCTTGGCTTGTTTTAAAGTAGCCTGAATCGTGCTACAGAATTCAACCTGCAAAGCTTTGAAACAAAAATGGCAATGTGTGTTAAAGGTGTTACAGCTAGCAATGGATGATCTGGATAGCTTAGGTATGTTGGTTGGAAGGTGTTTGAAGTATCTTTGGGCAAAACGTACGATGGAATTTGAAGATGGCTTGCAAAATGCAGAACTGGCCATGTTTTGCAAGAAAATGGGGAATTTGTGCACTAGGAGTTTTGAGAGACAAAGGGGTCGTGTTTCTGTCTTGTTAGGAGGTATCAAACTTGTTTGCAATGTTTGTGTAAGTAGGTTTTTAACAGATGTGAGAGATGGCTTGTGTATTGCAAGTTTTCTTCTACTTGAAGCCAAAGAGTGGAAGTGAGATTATAGCTTTTTTACAGGCCCTACCATCACCCTGCACACAACCCTCTTGGCCCCTCTGATTCATGGATTTGGTTTTCAGTATCAGATTTTGTTGAAGGCTCAAGGCTTAGTGTTTTGACATAAAGTAACCTTTTGCAAAAATGCCAATATACCTTTTACCATTTAGGGCTTAATTTTGTATGCAATGTCCAAATGACCAAGATAATACCTTAGCTCAATGGTTATGCATTAAATTATGGAGTACAAACTGGTTTTGAGGCCTGAAAGCTAGTACCAAACACGCTGATTTGAAAATACAAGTTTGTATGAACATGTATTGGCCATGGATCAATGTGAGTTTTTGCCAACTTCAAGCATTCGATTCTCTCTAACCACAAGGGTGTTTGAGGAGTTCTTGGACAATTTGGAAATCTTGAAACATTTACTATAATCCATCTTTGAAATGAAACTTGAAACTCCAAGTGGAACTATGTGAAAAATGGCCAAGAAGATGGGTCAAAATCCTGCCTAAACTAGGGTAAAATTTCTCTAAGTTGAAAGTTTTAGGTACCCTTGTTCCAAAAATCATAACTTGATATACAAGCTTCTTTTGAGAAAACTTTGTGAATCAAAGTTGTATACTTTGTGACGGACTACAACTTTAATGTTGCAAGTTTTGTTTGAATCCATTTGCATCTTGGTGAAAAAATGGGACAAAGTTAGGAAAAAATAAGAAAATTTCATAACTTAGAAAATTTCTAAGTTATGAAATTTTTCCATTTTAAACCCTAATTTGCATTTTTGGTTTTCTTGATGAACAAGTTTCATAATTTGACATGTCTTGGTGAAAAATGACTCTTGGCACTTGATTTTGACCAAAAAGTCAAAGTTTTACTTTTCAGTGTACAGTCAAATTTTGATCAGTTGACTGAAAAATTCATTTGTCAATCCTATGCAATTGAGATCTTTTGAACTTGTTGAATGGGTCAAGACAATGTAATTGAGTCCTTGAGTCCATATGAGAGCTTGATTTGCCATTGGCTAGGTCAAACAGTCAAAAATTGCCTTTGTACAGTCAAAACCCTAAAAATGACCATTTTGCCTTTTGGTGATCTGATCAAATTTCTTGTGGAATTGTGATCCAAACTTGATCAAATGACTCATATGAGTTCATTATGTTGATGTGGGTCAAAATTCATGAGGTTTGACTGTCAATTGGCCACAGTTGTCTTTTTCCCCAATACAGTTGATTTCTAGGTCAACTGTCCAATTGACTGGGCAAAAATTTGAATCAAGGCTTGAAACTTGGTATGGTCAAACGTGTGGGTCCAACATGGAGTATGAAAGTCACTTTGGGCATTGTAGGTCAAAATGTCCCTGTGCAAACTCAAACCCTAATTTAGGTCAATAGTGCAAGGAGGTGTCTTGAGCAGAGCAAACCCTAGCTTGATCTTGAGTTCCAAGAGCCTTGTGATGAGAAATGTTGATGAATATGGGAGGGAAAATTTTGGGGTACAACAATTGCCCCTGTTCAATCTTCTTGAACCTAAAGAGTTAGATTGGCAAGTTTGCCTTTCATGACTCGAAGGTAAAAGAGGATTGGACACTAGAGTCCCCGTAAATTTGCACTCATCAAAATATAGCTGAAGAAATGGGCTTAAAGATGCCATTTGGAGATGGTAGAATCTTGCTGGAGATGGGCTTAAAGATGCCATCCAAGAATGTTTGTTGATTTTCAATGTTGTAGGTTAGAAGAATGAGCATCAAAATGGTATCCGTGTCTGGAATGCCATTGAACTGTATCTGGAGACTGAGTTTGTATGAGAAAAAGAATGGAGTCCGTGTCTGGCGCGTATCTGAGCTGTAACTGTATTTGGATTTTGAATGAATATCAGAATGACTTCCGTGTCTAGAGCGTATCTGTATTGTATCCGGGTAATAGAGAAACATCTGTGCATGGAGCAACTGTGTGCTGGGGATAAACTATGAATGAGTGACAAAATGGCAACCGTGTCTGGAGCATATCTGGACTGTATCTGAAGTTGAGATCTGTATGAGTAGTGGAATGACCGCCGTGTCTGGGGTGTATCCGTACTGTAACTGGGATCTGAATAAGTGACAGAATGACTTTCGTGGCGACTGCACTTGAGGAAAATCAAACTTCTGGTGTAAAGGCCAGAATGGCATCCGTGTTTGGAGCGTATCTGAACTCGTAGTTGGTAGTTGAATATGAATGAGAGATAGAATGGCTGCCGTGTCTGGAGCATATCTAGTCTGTATCGGATTGCTGATGTCTGAATGAGTAGTGGAATGACCGCCGTGTCTGGGGTGTATCTGTACTGTATTTTGACTTGAAATTCTGAATGAGTAATAGAATGACCATCGTGTCTGGGGTGTATCCATACTGTATCTGAATAATTGTTAACAATAGCCTTTTAATCTTATCCTGAAAAGGGTAAAATGTTAGCTAAAACACAAAGTTATGTTGCATGATATGTATGATGCAATGAATTGTGTTTCATCAATGTTTATGATATATGAATGTAATGGTTGCGCATGTAAGCTGAGTAACTGTCTTGCTGAGGAAAATAAATCCTTGACAACTGGAGATAATGAAATCTTTGATTGCTGTCGAGGAAAGTAAATCTTTGATCGGTGTTGGGGATTCCAAAAATCTTTGATTACTGAAGATGAGAAATCCTTGCTGACTGCTTGGGGATTAAAAATCCTTAGCGACTAATGCTGGGGATTGAAAATCCTTAGTGACTTGTAGGGGTTCACAAGGGTCTTGACAACTTCTGCAGGGAAGGAGGATCCTTTAAGACTTTCCCGGGAAAATCTCTATTGGGGAGTTAAGACCTGGGAGATTTCTGCTTAGAGAAACGGGATCGAGAATCTTCGATCTGCTGGGAGATAACTCTGTGGGGAGAATTTTTACTTGGCCGGTGGAAACAGGAGCTTTGGGTTGTATGCCAATCTACTGGGGAATCATCCTAGCTGCTGGGGAAATTGAGGGAGTTTGACCAGTTGGAAATTTGACTTCGCTGGGGAAGGAGGTTTAGATTATTCTGGCTCCACTGGGAATCGGGAGTTTGAACTCTGATGGGAACTTTGAAACTTAACTCGGCTGAGGAATCCAGTTTGGAATGTACTGGCTCCGCCGAGGGATCTTGAAGCTTAACTCCGCTGGGGACATGTACTCCGAGGTTTTAGCTTTGTAGAGGATCTGAACGAAGTAATGCAGGGGATTTCTTCTTGAATGGCATAAATATATCTTCCTACACCTTCAACCTATCAATGATTATCCTTTCCCAATTTCGTTTTATTGGTAAGCAGTGATTATATTCAAATGCATATGCCTATTTAACGAAACATTGGATGTTTTCAAATAAAACGTAAGTGTAAAAAAAGAAAAAGGAAGGCAAGCAAATTTTTGTACTTTGAAGTATATTTGTATTAATTTTTGTAAGTATCTTTGTACAAGGGAGACAGACATCCTAGTAGGAAAATGCTGCCGTAAAAATTGAGAAAAAATTTATACAAAAAGATGGCTAGGTGTAACAATTCCATGGGGTTCCCATTCTGCTATAGCCTTCACAACTCTGAGTATCTGTCCATTCGTTGCTTCGTCCATAGATGATTGGATTGATCAGAAGCTTGGAGCTTGTTGGTGAAAATATTGTTCTTAAAGTGATCCGATGAGACATAGTCATACGCTTTAATTCCCTAACTTTTGCCTAGACCGCCATTTCGGGTTTTCGATCCAACGGGAAACCCTTTTTTTCCCAAGTCGCCCTTTCGGGTTTTCAACTTGCCGGGTGTACATATTTTTTTGCTTTATCCCTATTTTTTTCCTGAACCGCCCTTTCGGGTTTTCGATTCACCGGGATGCCCAAGTCGCCCTTCCGGGTTTTCAACCTTTCGGGTCGTTTTATGCGTAGTATCTTTTGACTATGTCTGCATTCGCAGGGTGCGGCAAATCGTCGCTGTCCATGGTGGTCAGAATCATTGCCCCACCAGAAAAGATGCTCTTGATTACAAACGGTCCTTCGTAAGTAGGAGTCCACTTGCCCCTGGGATCACTTTGCGGTAAGATGATCCGCTTGATTACAAGATCTCCGACTTGATATACTTGACGCCTGACTTTGTTGTTGAAAGCCTTGATCATCCGTTTTTGATACGTCTGACCATGAAAAACAGCAGTAAGTCGCTTCTCGTCGATCAAATTAAGTTGATCAAGCCGGGTCTGAATCCAATCGTCTTCACTCAAACCAGCGTCCTTCATAATCCTTAAGGAAGGAATCTGAACTTCCATGGGTAGAACAACTTCCATGCCATATACCAAAGAAAATGGGGTTGCCCCTGTTGAAGTACGTGCCTTGGTACGATATCCATGCAGAGCAAATGGTAACATCTCGTGCTAATCCTTGTAGGTGACTGTCATCTTTTGAATGATCTTCTTAATATTTTTGTTTGCGGCTTCAACAACACCGTTCATCTTCGGCCGGTAGGGAGATGAATTGTGATGATAAATCTTGAACTGTTCGCATAGAGCGGTGATCATAGTGTTGTTCAAATTCGTATCGTTGTCTGTGATGATCCTGTCAGGGACACCATACCGGCATATGAGGTTCTGCTTGATAAAGCGAGCAACCACATTCTTCGTAACTGAGGCAAAGGAAGCTTCTTCGACCCACTTGGTAAAATAGTCAATAGCGACCAGGATGAAGCGATGTCCATTGGATTTCGTGGGCTTGATCTCTCCAATCATGTCAATGCCCCACATTGCGAATGGCCAAGGAGCTGTCAGAATGTTGAGAGGAACGGGAAGAATATGTACCTTATCGGCGTAGACTTGGCACTTGTGGCAAGTACGGGAATGTTGGTGACAATCAGCTTCCATGGTAGACCAATAGTAGCCTGCCCTTAGAATCTTTTTAGCCATCGTATGTCCGCTCAAGTGGGTGCCAAATGTGCCACTGTGTATTTCAGCCATGATCAACTCTGCTTCAGCTTTGTCCATACAACGAAATAGAACACAATCATGGCTGCGCTTATAAAGGATGCCATTGCTTAGGAAGAACTTGGCGGCAAATCTCCTTAAGAACTTTTTGTCATTGACGGAAGCTCCTTCAGGGTATTCTCTAGTCTGGAGATACCTTTTGATTTCATGAAACCAGGGTTGTTCCACTACTTCTTCGGTATTAATCTCATGACAGTGCGCGGGTTCGTCCATTCGCTCGATGGTAATTTGAGGAGCCTCGCTATCCCATTTGAGTTTAAACATGGAGGACATTGTAGCCAGGGCATCTGCCAGCTGATTTTCTTCTCGCGGGAAATGCTCGAAGGTAATCTGCTCGAAATGAGGCAACAATGTTAAGACATGTTCTTTGTATGGGATAAGATTAGGATGTTTAGTGTCCCACTCTCCTTTGACTTGACTAATAACCAAAGCCGAGTCCCCAAATATGACCAAAGATTTGATTCCCAGTTCTATAGCAGCCTTGAGACCAAAGATGCAAGCTTCATATTCAGCCATGTTGTTGGTACAACTGAAACAAAGTCGGGCAATGAAGGGTGTATGGCAACCATCCAGAGAAATGAGTACTGCACCGATACCGTTGCCAAGTGCATTTGAAGAACCATAAAAGTATAGCGTCCATAGGGATCCTTGTTCAGGTCCGTCATACGGTCTGTTACCTTCAATGTTGTCCAATGTCATGATGTCCTCGTTAGGGAAGTCGAATCCCATAGACTGATAATCTTCGACGGCTTGATGAGCTAGATGATCATCTAGTACACTCCCCTTTATAGCTTTTTGGGTAGTATATTGGATGTCATATTCAGTCAGGATCATTTTCCATCTAGCGATTCTTCTAGATAAAGTTGGCTTCTCGAAGATATATTTGATCGAATCCATCTTGGAAATCAGCAAAGTGGTATGAGTCAACATATACTGCCTTAGCCGGCGAGCAGCCCATACCAAAGTGCAGCAAGTTTTCTCGAGCAGTGAATAGCGAGTCTCACAGTCGGTAAACTTTCTGCTAAGGTAATAAATGGCATGCTCTTTTCGGCCAGACTCGTCATGTTGGCCCAGTATGCACCCCATTGAGTTATCCAAAACAGTCAGATACATGATCAATGGCCTTCCTTCGACGGGTGGCATCAAAATAGGAGGTTCTAGTAAATACTCCTTGATTTTATCAAAAGCAACTTGACAATCATTGTTCCATTCAACTACCTAATCTTTCTTTAGCAGTTTGAAGATTAGCTCACAGGTAGATGTCAGGTGAGAGATAAACCTCGCGATATAGTTTAAGCGTCCCAAGAATCCTCTAACCTCCTTTTCAGTACGGGGGGCGGGCATTTCTTGTATAGCCTTTACTTTAGCTGGATCAACCTTAATGCCTTTGTTGCTGACAATAAATCCCATAAGTTTGCCAGACCTAACTCCAAAAGTGCACTTGCTTGGGTTCAATCGGAGCTTATACTCCTTCAACCTGGAAAACAGCTTTTGCAAATGACCAAGGTATTCTTCTTCTGTCTGTGATCGAGCTATCATGTCGTCTACGTAAACTTCGATCTCATGATGTATCATATCATGAAACAAAGCTACCATGGCGCGTTGATAAGTTGCCCCTGTGTTCTTCAGTCCGAACAACATCACTTTGTAGCAGAAGGTACCCCATTGCGTGACGAAAGTAGTTTTCTCCATGTCCTCGGGGGCCATTTTGATCTGGTTATATCCTGAGAATACATCCATGAAGGAAAATACCTTGTGATGAGCTGTGTTGTCAACCAAGATGTCGATATGCGGTAGCAGGAAATCATCTTTGGGGCTAGCCCTGTTCAAATCCCGATAGTCCACCCACATTCGAACTTTGCCGTCCTTCTTAGGCACGGGCACAATGTTAGCAACCCATTATGGATAGGAAGTAACGGCCAGAAAGCCAGTGTTGAATTGCTTCATTACCTCATCCTTAATCTTCTCAGACATGTCAGGCCTCATTCGGCGAACCTTTTGCTTGATCGGTGGACAGTCTTCTCTTGTAGGGAGACGGTGAACCACAATATCTATGTCTAACCCTAGCATGTCTTCATAAGACCAGGCGAAGATTTCAACATATTCTTTCAACAATTGTACTAAGCGTTCCTTGACATTTGGTTCCAGGTTGGCACCCACTTTTACTTCCTTCCTGTCTTCCTTTGTCCCCAAGTTGATGGTTTCTAGAAACTCTTCATGAGGCAGAATAGCCCGCTCTTCTTATTGCAAAAGTATGGCTAACTCTCCCGGCACTTCACAATCTTCGTCAACTTCGTACTTAGCGTGATTGACCAAATCCTCAGAGTTATCGAAGGTTGAAACAGAACAATTGCCCATGGAATCCGGAATGGATGGGTACCTGCATTTGTGAGTGTGGGTGTGTGTAAGGGATAGCCATCCTTAAACAAACAAAAATGCAAAAAGAAAGAAAATGAACACAACAGTTTATAGATGAAAAATGTCCAATGATTCATTAAAACATGGCATATGATCATGAAGAAAATCAAGCCCTTACAAATGGACCTACATACCCCGGGCAAGGCATGAGGTGAAAATAGTGTGTGAATTGTTTTAGTTATTACAGACCATAAAAAATGGGAAATTGTTCAAAAGATAAAATTACTGGTTGATAAAGGTGATGGGAACAAAATCCTTTGCTTCCCAGTTGCTCAAACCCCCTTTGACAGTCGGAAAGATCCAATCTTCAAAGTGGCTCTCTTCATCTTCATCTTCTACAACATTGATTCCATGGTGTGAGATCTTGACGGGTGGTCCTCCAACCTTGGAGCGACACATAGCCTTTTGTCCTGCAGCAGTAAACCCTAACCCAAACTTGTCTGTCTTATGGGGAAAGTCAGGCAATTGTCCCCATATTGTACTCTTCCCTTCTTTGATCACCGCCTCTGCGTCCTTGAGAGATGCCATCCTAGATACATGCTTGGGAACGATAGGCACCTCAACCATTGTCCTCGCAACTGCTACCTCAGGACACACTTCCTCGAAATGCTGGAAAGGCGTTTCGATGAACTCGCCATCCAACTCCACATAGCGAAAGAAATTGAGATGACTTATCATGTATTCTTCTTCTCCGTGCACTGTTATAATCTTACCCTTAACAGGATATTTCAGCATTTGGTGCAAAGAGGAGGTAACTGCCCCGGCATAATGGATCCACGGTCTTCCTAACAAACACGAATATGACGGACGGATGTCCATCACGTAGAAGGTGGAGTTGAAAACCTCTGTGCCTACTTTGATAGGAATATCAACCTCTCCATGAACCATTCTTTTGGAACCATCAATGGCCCTAACAACGATGTTACTAGGTTTGAGAATCAGCCCTTCATAGTCCAAACGATCTAAGGCTTTCTTCGGCAGCACATTCAAGGAAGAACCAGTATCAACTAAGACATGGGCGAGGGTGGTTCCCCTGCATTCAACTGAGACATGTAGTGTGTCATTGTGTTTTCTTCCTTTGGGAGTTAAGTCAGCGTCGGAAAAGCCAAGGCCATTAGCAGCAGTAAGACTGGCCACACATTCTTGGAACTGGTCAGCCGAAGTCTCTTGGGGTACATGTGCCGCTTTTAAGAATTTGATTAGGGCCTTAGCATGGGCCTCAGAACAGAGCAGGAGAGCTAACATTGAAATTTTAGAAGGGGTCTTCCCTAACTGTTCCACAATGTCGTAGTCACTTTTTCTGATTATTTTCAAGATTTCATCCATTTCTTTCTGAGTGGTTTCGGGGATAACCACAGCATGAGCCTTCATCCTGACAGGCACTTCCAGTATCCCCTTACCCTTGTCGGCAGTATCAGCATATGGTCTTATTTCAGGAGTATCCAATTCTTCAATCACTGGGCCTTGCACAGATGGTCCAAGAGGTACAGAAGCTTTCAAGGGTCCGAAAACTGCTCGAGGGGGAGCAATCTCCGGAGAAAAGATCCGGCCACTGCGGGTTATCTTGCTTGTACCCGCAATGTTCCCTATATCAGGGCTTTCTTCTTTAGAAATCTCTTGGACTGTTTCGATTTGTTTAATACCATGGTAGAAGATTTCTCCCCCATAGTTCCATGGTATCGTTTTGCTGGATTGGTACGAGACAGATCCCGACATGGTGATCTTCAATGGTACACATTCAGAGTTGGGTGTAATCCTAACAGGCCTTTTGCAAGCCTTGGGAGGATTGTCGGAAATGGTTATAATTGCAATATCGTTGGTTGAAGTAGCAAAAGTATCAGGAGTAACAGGATTGAAGGTATCAACAGGGGTTTTCTGGAAAAGTATCTCTTGGGTATCCATCAGGCGTTGGACACCTGACTTCAACATTGGGCAATCACCTCGTATGTTCAAACAAAAATAGCAGTCTTTACCACAACCAGGAAAGATCCCGGCTCTCAACAAATTTTCTTTAATCACAAATAACGGCGTCAGCAGGTCAATAACATCAGTAACATGAGTGTCCTCCATAAGAGCATGAATATTATGGTTGTGCTTGGGCATCGGAGCAGATATAACATTGGGATTCTCAGGAGCATCAAACTCTACTTCCTTAGCATCAATCAGATCCTGGATTTTGTTCTTAAGCGCCCAACAATTATTGGTATCGTGCCCAGCACTATCGGAATGGTAAGCACACTTGGCATTGGAGTGGTAGTATGGAGAGGAGGTGTTAGGGCTCTTTGGCGCTTCCTTCAAACTGGTCAGATTCAGCTTCAACAAATGAGGAAGTACCTGAGCGGGCGTCATGTTGATGCGGGTGAACGGCCGTTGTGGCCTTTCCACCCGTTGTTGATTAGGTCTCGACTGATTGTTACGAGGTTGATCATTTGACGAGTTTTGAATCATCACAGCCCCTACAGTCGGTCGGCGCTCAGTTCTTCCCTGTCCCTTCTGAGAATACATAGCAGATGCTTCCTTCTTAGTTGGGAAGGGTTTCTTAACAGTCGTGGATGCGGAAGCATCCTTTTGAATCTTTCCACTCTTAATATCGGCCTCAACCCTTTCACCGGTCAAAATCAGTTCAGTAAATCCCGCGGAAGAACTCCCGATTAGATGGTTGAAGAAAGGGCCAGACAGGGTCCCCAAAAACATGTCAACTAACTCCCTATCTGACAGAGGTGGCTGCATCCTTCCCGCCAGATCATGCCACTTCTGGGCGTACTCTTTAAACCCTTCATTGGAAGCCATCCCCATACTTTGTAACTGAGTACGAATGGGCCCCAAATCAGCATTGTATTGATACTGACGATAAAAAGCAGCTTCCAAGTCTTCCCAATTGTGAACCTCTGATCTCTCGAGTTGATAAAACCAGTCTAACTGCGTGCCAGACAAGCTGTCTTGGAAAAAGTGTACCCAAAGGTCTTTATCGGACGAGTGGGGTTGTATTTTTCTGACATACGACCTCAGGTGCATCTTTGGGCATGATAGATCGTCATACTTTGCAAATGTTGGCACCTTGAACTTGGGAGGGATAACAATCCCAGCTACCAGCCCTAGTTCTTCGAAATCTAATCCGGTCACCCTCTGCAACTCCATCGCTGCCAGTCTATCTTCAAGGTTCTTATATTTATCATCCGATGGTGGATACTGTTGTTCGGAGTAGTCTTCGTCTTCTTCCTCTTCCTCCTCCTCAACCTCGGATTCAGAAGGCACAACAGTCCCTTTCCCTTTACCGGCCCCTTCGTCAGACGTTGAGGGGAACTCAAGAACCTTCCTAGCATTACTCTCAAACCTTCTTCCAAAAGTGGCCACCCCATGTCTCTTTTTCTTTTTCTCTTTATTCTTCTCCAACAAAACTTTGAGGTCCTCCTGACCCTTTGCCAAGGTCATGAGGAGTTGCTGGAACTGTGAATTTTGTGCATGCAGATCCTTTACCGTCTGCTCCAAATCCATCTTGCTGTTATAAACAGCAGAAAGATAAGGAAACCTGGCATGAAGACCTGTTTATGCATATGATGAATGGTATGTTATTCATGTAATTCATTCAAGGGTTCAGAAATTCAAATTTGTTGCAAACAAAAAGAACGCACGTCATATTAAGAAGAAATTTGTTAGTACATAAGTGCCCCATGGGCGAAATATTACAAAATTCTTAATGTAAAAAGACATTGCGCATCCTCTTTGGCGTGATGTAAGTGTTGAGAGTTTCTTCGTCGTGAAGTCGGCGGGTAAGCTCAAAAACCTTTTTCTCACTGGCATAGAAGCTGGCTTCAAAAGTATCGCGTTCTTCCTTGAGTTGGATCCAACTCTTTTGCATTTCTTCCAATGATGTTGGCATGTCAGGATGTAGGATGGTGTATGGAACTTCTCCTTCCGTAACAGGCTCTTTGATCAAGGGGAGAATGTGAGGGTATGGCATCATAAGATTCTGGGAGCGGGTTCGTACCCACTTGAGGTAAGGCTCAAGGGGGATGGAATTATTGTGCCCCAGTGTCTTACTATCCACTTTGTTGGGCATCCTTCAAGCTCTAATGAACCTTTACCGAAGTCCTTGCGCATCGTTATCGAAGTCAAAAACTAGGTCCGGAATCAGCATGTCGTGAGGGCCATCCCTCCGAGCATATCCAAACTGTCTCAAAGCTAGACAGGGGTTGTAGGTGATGCCTCCCCTAATGCCAAGTAGTGGGACATTAGGGAATTCCCCACAACGATCAATGATGATGACATTTTCTCTGGACCGAGAACACCAATGTACATCAGAATGTGTGAGGGTCATCAACCGTTGTGACCACCTTAAACCCTGCTCATTCTTCAGAACTGATTGTGAAAGGTGAGAAATAAACCACCTTTCTAGGACAGGAGTACAACACATGAGAACACCTCTTTTCCTCATTGTTCGTGTGTAAAATGAGTGTAGGATATCCCCAAGCAATGTAGGTATAGGATTCCTGGATATGAAAATCTTGACAGCATTCACATCTATAAGCTGATCAGGGTTTGGGAACAAGACCAACCCATAGATGAGGAGTGCCACAATCTCTTCAAAGGCTTGTAGATCAAGATAATTCCAGCAGTCTTATGCCTTCTCGAACAGAAACTTTACCAAGAAACCCTTGACACCACTTCTGGTTTCCCAATGCCCCTTGATGTCAGATGGTTGCAAGTATAATGCTTGAGCAACATCTTCAAGCTATGGTTCTTTTTCCGTACCGTTGTAGGGTAGTTGATTAAGAATAGGAATTCTAAAGAGTTGAGAAAATTCCTCCAAAGTAGGCACCAACTGGTAATCAGGGAATGTGAAACAGTGGTGTAGGGGGTCAAAAAACTAGAAGAGAACTTTCACCATGTCTTCTTCAATGTTGGTGTTGACCAAGTTGAGGAGTCTACCATGTCTTTCACTAAAGAGAGAATTCTCTAGAATCCTGGAAGTAAGCTCCTTGAGTTGAGGAGGGATTCTCACAAGGTTGACTTGAATTATTTTCCTGCGAAGAGATTCCATGACCTACAAAACAAGAACAAAGATGAAGATCCAAACCCTTGAAATGGTTAGTGGATGCATATGATGCTTTATGATGTTTATCATGTATGCACAAGCACATGTACAAGAAAGTCACACAAGACCCTAGTTTCAGGCTTGCATGAGGTTTCATAGGCAAGTACCCTCTTAAGTTTAGTTGGCTCAAACCTGTCCTATAAATAGTAACCGGGTTCTAAGGAGCTCAATATCACTGGATTGTTTTCTATGTTCATTGTTTTGGTTTAGACACTTAACTAGCGACCAAAATATTCCAAGAAAACAATCCTCAATGAGTGTAGTATCGAGTATCTACCAACTTCGGACTGCACCAAAGCCGGTCATCTCACTACCCCTAATAAAAGGCCAAGATGGTCAAGTAAGGTTCTAAGAGTTTATTAGTGCTTCATGACATCACTCAGCGGCCCCGTATTCTCTTTGATTGACTCAAAGGCTACCGGTACTCACAAATATGTCGAACTAATATAGCTATTGCTTCAACCGTGTCGGTATACCCCGCACAGTTTCCACAATGTATTGCTATTTACCTATGAATGTTTCCTAAATCCGGGTGGAGGATCTCAAGCCCAAAACCAGAGAGCCAAAATGTAAAGCAAGCAAAGAAAACAATAATCATGAAAAGGGTGATCTAAGCCCTAAGGTTACTCCACTTTTAAAGGTTTCCCCAGCAGAGTCGCCAGTTCTGTGATACGGTGGGAGAACTGACTTGGGATTTTGTGTTTGTGTTTGCAAATGTTTTGGTTTAGCAAGAGTCGCCACCGACTTTTTATTTTATCCTAAGGAAAGGTCAAAAAGCACAGGAAAGACCTTTGAGATGTTTTCTTGAGTTCGGGGAGTAGATTATAGAAAGGGAAGGTATTAGCATCCTTTCTATCCATGGTTATCCATGGGCTCTTAATTACTTGCCTAAATCACTTGCTTTGCTTTTCAATTGTTTGAAATGGTGCTCTTCAATTGTTTGAAATGGTGCTTTGTGTGTGATTTTGAAAGATGTTTTGAAAAGAGGCCATCATTGTGGCGACCTTTGTAATGATTCTTGTTTGAATGTATACAAAGGTGTTTTTGTCTTTTAAAAAGTTTTCAATGTTTGAAAGTAGGGTTTTGAAATTGTGTTGTGAAGTGCGTTTTGAAAAAATAGCAAGGATGTTTTCTTTGCAAGCTTGATCAAGTAACTAAGAGCTATCTACCCTATTTTACTCAAAGATCTTTCTTATGTTTTTAACCCTTTTGACAATGTTGTTTCACCATTGCATTTGGTGAACAACCTTGTGTTAGGATGTTAAACGGGACAGGTGCGGGTCATCGTATAGACCATGATAGCAATTGTGTCAAGTATTTTTGGAAATTTTCTTGAGGGACTTGATCATTTTGTTTAGGCAACTCAGATAGCGTCATCGAGGGACTATGATCTTTTGTTTTGTTTTTGTTTTTCCAAAGTACTTGACATGCAACAATGACCCATTTTTGAAGGCAACAAGTGGATTGAAACCCTAGGGGGTGCAAATGTGCATTATGTTTGTGTTTCATGCATGTTTATCTTGGATTAGGTCAAGCTAGTTGTTGATTTTATTTGGCATACAAACCCTAGGTCTAACCATGGCATAATTGAAAGCATTTAAGGGTGCGAGAATTTAAAGCCTACACTATTACAACATGATATAGGGAGGGGGTACAAATTTGAATTGGGGGGTATTTGACAAGAAATTAAATTCTAAATTATTACAACCAAATCGAATGTATAAGACAATATTTAAATGTGCAATAATTAAATAAAATACAACAAATAAATGTTAAATAAAATGTATTATGCAAAAAGTTTTTATGTATGTAAAAAGTATTTTTTTTAATATAAACAATAACAAAAGGGGTCAATTTTAATTATTTTATTATTTAGGGCAAAAACCCCAATTTTTAAATAAATAGTATTATTTATTATTTATATGCAATAATGTATTGATTTGTAAAAAAAAAAAAAAGTATATTGTAAAAATGATATTTTTAGTGTAAAATATTAATAAAAATGAAAATTTAATATTTTTGTATTTTTGTCCTAATTATTTAATAAAATAAAGCATATAAGTATATATATATATATATATATATATATATATATATATATATATATATATATATATATATATATATATATATATATATATATATATATATATATATATATATATATATATATATATATATATATATATATATATATATATATATATATATATATATATATATATATATATATATATATATATATATATATATATATATATATATATATATATATATATATATATATATATATATATATATATATATATATATATATATATATATATATATATATATATATATATATATATATATATATATATATATATATATATATATATATATATTAAACATATTAAATATATAAAATAAAAATTAATTATTTACAAAAATGTGTACATTCAAGAAAATGTTTTTAAATGTGTATAAAAATAACAAATAAAAATAGACATATTTTTTTACATTATTCTTTGAGTTTTAATAAAAAGAAAATAAATTATTTATATATTTATACTAGTAATAATTAAAATAAATTCCAAATAAATACAAAAATTTATGAAAATAATTTTGAAGTATTTTTTATATTAGAAAATAAAATATCAAAATCAGAAACGAAACAAAAATGCAAAAATAACAAATGTACAAGAAATGGGCCAGGGGGTGTAAAAAGAAAAAGAGGAGGGTGCCAAAAGCAAGCCTGTACAGGCCCAACCCAAACCAACTTCATCTTCTTCCTTTGAACTGGCCTGCGCGCGCGTGCTATGTACAAAACTGTAACTCCTGATTCCTTGATTTTTTGACAAAACTCATAACATGAAACTTGTAGAGCATCAAACAACGAATCTAACCATATAAAAAGTTAAGCTAACTCTCAAAGACCAGAGAGAATTTCTTTGGCCCTAATTTCTAACCTAGTTTTTTCAGAAAGTTCATGGATGAAATTCTCCTAGCACGATTAATATAAATGAAAACTAAGCATATGTATGGCTTTAGGGCTATGAATACAACATCTTTCATTCACAAACCTAAGTCTAACTATTCCTAAATATAGAGATAGAAGTTCATGAAATACCTGTTCCAGTTGACTTCGAGCTGGACAATGCAGCAACTTCCAAGGGTGCCTGAGCTTCTTTTGAGCTTGCCAGATGTCCAATGAAGCTTTCCCAATGCTTGGCTTGTTTTAAAGTAGACTGAATCGTGCTACAGAACTCAACCTGCAAAGCTTTGAAACAAAAATGGCAATGTGTGTTAAAGGTGTTAAAGCTAGCAATGGATGATCTGGATAGCTTAGGTATGTTGGTTGGAAGGTGTTTGAAGTATCTTTGGGCAAAACGCACGATGGAATTTGAAGATGGCTTGTAAAATGCAGAACTGGCCCTGTTTTGCAAGAAAATGGGGAATTTGTGAACTAGGAGTTTTGAGAGTCAAAGGGGTCGTGTTTCTGGCTTGTTTGGAGGTATCAAACTTGTTTGCAATGTTTGTGTAAGTTTGTCTTTAACAGATGTGGGAGATGGCTTGTGTTTTGCAAGTTTTCTTCTACTTGAAGCCAAAGAGTGGAAGTGAGATTATAGCTTTTTTACAGGCCCTACCATCACCCTGTACACAACCCTCTTGGCCCCTCTGATTCATGGATTTGGTTTGCAGTATCAGATTTTGTTCAAGGCTCAAGGCTTAGTGTTTTGACATAAAGTAACCTTTTGCAAAAATGGCAATATACCTTTTACCATTTAGGGCTTAATTTTGTATGCAATATCCAAATGACCAAGATAATACCTTAGCTAAATGGTTATGCATTAAATTATGGAGTACAAACTGTTTTTGAGGCCTGCAAGCTAGTACCAAACATGCTGATTTGAGAATGCAAGTTTGTATGAACATGTATTGGCCATGGATCAAAGTGGGTTTTTGCCAACTTCAAGCATTCGATTCTATCTAACCACAAGGGTGTTTGAGGAGTTCTTGGACAATTTGGAAAGCTTGAAACATGTACTATAATCCATATTTGAAATGAAACTTGAAACTCCAAGTGGAACTATGTGAAAAATGGTCAAGAAGATGGGTCAAAATCCTGCCTAAACTAGGGCAAAAATTCTCTTCAAGCATTCGATTCTCTCTAACCACAAGGGTGTTTGAGGAGTTCCTTGACAATTTGGAAAGCTCGCAACATGTACTATAATCCATATTTGAAATGAAACTTGAAACTCCAAGTGGAACTATGTGAAAAATGGCCAAGAAGATGGGTCAAAATCCTGCCTAAACTAGGGCAAAATTTCTCTAAGTTGAAAGTTTTAGGTACCCTTGTTCCAAAAATCATAACTTGAGATACAAGCTTCTTTTCAGAAAACTTTGTGAATCAAAGTTGTAGACTTTGTGATGTACTACAACTTTCATGTTACAAGTTTTGTTTGAATCCATTTTCATCTTGGTGAAAAAATGGGACAAAGTTAGGAAAAAATAAGAAAATTTCATAACTTAGAAAATTTCTAAGTTATGAAATTTTTCCATTTTAAACCCTAATTTGCATTTTTGGGTTTCTTGATGAACAAGTTTCATAATTTGACATGTCTTGGTGAAAAATGACTCTTGGCACTTGATTTTGACCAAAAAGTCAAAGTTTGACTTTTCAGTGTACAGTCAAATTTTGATCAGTTGACTGAAAAATTCATCTGTCAATCCTATGCAATTGAGATATTTTGAACTTGTTGAATGGGTCAAGACAATTTAATTGAGTCCTTGAGTCCATATGAGAGCTTGATTTGCCATTGGCTAGGTCAAACAGTCAAAAATTGCCTTTGTACAGTCAAAACCCTAAAAATGACTTTTTGTGATCTGATCAAATTTCTTGTGGAATTATGATCCAAACTTGATCAAATGAGTCATATGAGTTCATTATGTTGATGTGGGTCAATATTCATGAGGTTTGACTGTCAATTGGCCACAGTTGACTTTTTCTCCAATACAACTGATTTCTAGGTCAATTGTCCAATTGACTGGGCAAAAATTTGAATCAAGGCTTGAAACTTGGTATGGTCAAAATTGTGGGTCCAACATGGAGTATGAAAGTCACTTTGGGCATTGTAGGTCAAAATGTCCCTGTGCAAACTCAAACCCTAATTTAGGTCAACAATGCAAGGAGGTATCTTGAGCAGAGCAAACCCTAGCTTGATCTTGAGTTCCAAGAGCCTTGTGATGAGAAATGTTGATGAATATGGGAGGGCAAATTTTAGGGCAAATTTTGGGGTACAACACCCAAAGACCTTTACCAACAACATGGAACTGTGAAACAAAATGGCAAGGCTTCCACCAGTAAAGTGAATGAGAATCCTATCAATCAGAGAAACAAACATGCTCCTTGCACAGGTAGTAGTTGTGTTCGTTATCTGTATTTCAAGCGATCAACCAACCATGAATTAGATTACCATTTCTGTGTAAGGACCACGAAGTTTATATGCACATGCTTATCAAAAAAATACTGGACGTTTTTGCAAACAAAATAGTAAAACGGGAGAAAAGAGAAGTATATGTATACTTGAAAGAAGATATTCTATTGATTTTGAGAAATCAGCCTGTGAAAAAGGCATTTACATTTGGAAGCAAGTAATTACAAAATCAAAACAAAATAGTGTTTACAAATGGAAATGTGAATGTGAACATCCATCAAGTCTTGATTCTGCTATGACTCTTATGACTCTCACGCTTTCATCTCCCAGCTTTCAGACAGATCATTCTTGGATTAGCTTCGAGCTTATGCCAGGTGACGGGACAAAGGAAAGAAACAAAGGATCTCATGTGAGCATAGTCATTTGCTTTAAGTCCCTAATTTTTGCCTGAATCGCCCTTTCGAGTTTTCGATTCACCAGGACACCCTCTTTTTTCCTAAACCGCCCTTTCGGGTTTTCAGTTTAGCGGGTTTTTTTTTTTGTTTTTTTATACAAAGTATTTTTTAACTACGTCAGCATTCACAGGGAGAGGGAAATACTCTCTATCCATAGTCGTGAGCATCATCACTCCTCTAGATAAAACTTTCCTGACCACGAAAGGACCTTCATAAGTCGGAACCCACTTGCCCCTGGGATCTCCCTAGGGAAGAATTATCCTCTTTAGCACAAGGTCACCTGGCTTGTAACAATGAGGCCGTACCCTCTTATCAAAAGCTTTCCTCATCCTTTGCTGATATACCTGACCATGACATACAGCCGTCAACTTCTTCTTGTCGATAAGTTCCAACTGATCCAGCCGATTCTGTATCCATTCACTTTCATCCAGCTCAACATCTCTCATGATCCTAAGAGAAGGAATCTAGACTTCTATCGGCAATACTGCTTCCATGTCGTACACCAATGAAAATGGGGTTGCCCTAGTCGAAGTATGCACAGTGGTGTGATAACCATGCAAAGCGAAAGGCAGCATCTCATGCCAATCTTTATAGGTTACCACCATCTTCTGCACGATTTTCTTGATATTCTTATTGGCCGCTTCGACAGCGCCATTCATCTTTGGTCGGTATGGGGAAGAGTTATGATGCTTGATTTTGAAGGACTCACAAAGCTCCTTCGTCATTTTGTTGTTCAAATTAGACCCATTATCGGTAATGATCTTCTCAGGCACTCCGTAGCGACAGATAATATTGTGCTTAATGAACCGAGTTACCACTTGCTTGGTGACATTGGCATAGGATGCAGCTTCGACCCATTTTGTAAAATAATCGATGGCAACCAGAATGAAACGGTGCCCGTTGGATGCAGTCGGTTCAATTTTGCCGATCATATCAATTCCCCACATCGCAAACAGCCAAGGGGAAGTCAAGACATTCAAAGGTACTAGCGGCACATGCACTTTATCAATATAGACTTGACATTTGTGACAAACTCGTGCATGATTGTAGAAGTCAGTCTCCATGGTGGACCAATAATAACCTGCTCGCAAAATCTTTTTAGCCATGGTGTGCCCGTTGGAATGGGTCCCGAAATCACCTTCATGTATCTCCTCGATGATTCTAGCTGCTTCTTTCTTGTCAACACATCTGAGCAGTAAATTGTCATGATGCCTTCTATACAACACACCACCATTGAGAAAGAACTTGGCTGAAAATCTTCTCAAGAACTTCTTATCTGTGACGGATGCCTCTTCAGGGTACTCTTGTGTTTTGAGATATCGTTTAATATCACAAAACCAAGGATTACCATCTGATTCCAAACTAGCCTCAAAACAGAAAGCTGGCTCACTCAAACTTCTGATGGTAATGGAAGGTGCCTCATTAGCCCACTTAACCTTGAACATGGAGGACAAAGTTGCCAGTGCATCAGCTAGATTGTTTTTTTCTCTGGGAATGTTCCCAAACATGATCTCTTCGAAGTACGGAATCAGCTTCATAACATGCTCACGATATGGAATCAGGTTCTGATGGCGAGTCTCCCAATCTCCATTAATCTGGCTGATAATAAGATTGGAATCCCCGTAAACTTTCAAAAATTTGAAGCGCACGTCGATTGCCGCTTCAATGCCATAAATGCAAGCCTCGTATTCGGCCATGTTATTAGTGCAATCGAAACAAATACGAGCTGTGAAAGGAATGTGGTACCCCTCAGGGGAAGTGATAATAGCTCCGACATCGTTGCCCATGGAATTAGAGGCACCATCAAAAACAATCGTCCAACATGATCCCGGTTCGGGTCCTTCGTCTGTGTCTGGCATATTACAATCTCGAATATACACAATTTCCTCATCTGGAAAATCAAACTTCATCGGTTCATAATCGTTCATGGGCTGATGAGCAAGATGGTCGTCCAGTACACTACCCTTAATTGCTTTCTGAGTAGTGTATTGGATATCATATTCAGTGAGAATCATCTGCCAACGGGCTACCCTGCCTGTAAGAGCTGGATTCTCAAAGATGTACTTGATTGGATCCATTTTGGATATCAAGTAGGTGGTGTGAGTTAACATGTATTACCTCAAACATTTGGCGGCCCAGACCAGCGCACAACAAGTCTTTTCCAGCAATGAGTACCTCGACTCGCATTCCGTAAACTTCTTAGTCAGGTAGTAAATAGCCTGCTCTTTCTTCCCTGTCTCATCGTGCTGACCGAGGACACAACCCATTGAGCTCTCCAACACAGTTAGATACATGATTAGTGGCCTTCCTTCCACTGGCAGCATGAGTATCGGAGGTTCCTGCAAATACTCCTTCATTTTGTCAATGGCCTTCTGGCAATCCTCGTTCCATTTCATTGTCTGACTTTTCTTCAACAACTTGAACAAAGGTTCACAGGTGGCTATGAGATGAGAAATAAATCTAGAAATATAGTTTAACCTTCCCAAGAAACCACGTACTTCCCCCTCTCTGTCCTTGGTTCAGGCATTTCCTGTATCGCTTTTACCTTGGTCGGGTCTACCTCGATACCTTTTTCACTTACAATAAAACCCAACAACTTGCCGGATCTCACCTCGAAGGTGCACTTATTCGGATTCAACCTTAGCAAGAACTGCCTCAGTCTCTCGAACAGCTTTTCCAGATGAACAAGATGTTCCTCTTCCGCGCCAGACTTAGCAATCATATCGTCCACATAAACCTCAATCTCTTTGTGAATCAAATCATGAAAGAGAGTGACCATGGCGCGCTGATATGTTGCCCCGACATTTTTTAAACCAAACGGCATCACTTTATAGCAGAAAGTTCCCCAAGGCGTGATAAATGTCGTCTTCTCCATATCCTCCGGAGCCATCTTAATTTGATTGTAACCCGAAAAACCATCCATGAACGAAAATACTTTGCAATGAGCAGTATTATCGACCAACACATCAATATGCGGAAGAGCGAAATCATCTTTAGGGCTGGCCCTGTTCAAATCCCTATAATCCATGCACATCCTGACCTTACCATCCTTCTTGGGCACAAGCACGATATTTGCAATCCATGGCGGATAATTGATAACCTTTAAGAAATTCGCATCCAACTGCTTCTAGACCTCCTCTTTGATCTTCTTGGACATCTCAGGATGAGTTCTTCAGAGCTTTTGCTTGACAGGGGAACAACCTTCTTTGAGCGGTAGTCGATGAACCACTATGTCTGTATCCAACCTAGGCATATCCTCATAAGACCAAGCAAAGATATCAGAATACTCACGGAGTAGCTCAATCAATCTGGCCTTTATATTTTCTTCGAGATCTGCCCCTATCTTGACTTCTCTTCTTACCTATTTTGTGCCAATATTCACCACCTCAATCGAATCCTGATTCGGCTGGATAACCTTCTCCTCTTGTTTTAACAATCTTGTTAATTCCTCAGGAAGATCACAATCTTCATATGCTTCTTCTTCAACTTGATAAATGGGAGTATCAAAGTCATAATGAGCCATAGCAGAGTCGTTATCAATATGATCGGTGGTGGAAGTGCACCTGCATGAATGACATTTTTGCATTTTTTAGTGACAGTGTGTGAAAAGAGAAACATTGCCAAAAAATAAAAATAAAAGAAATGGAACGAAATTTTGAATACTAAAACGTCCTTTATTTCATGATAAACTTTTGAAAATAAACATGGTGTCCCTATATAAATGATCCACTACGCCTTGGGCAGAGCGTAGGAATTATGATATGATAATAAAAGAAACAAGAAAATTACTCCTCAACGCTTGAAACTTGGATAACATCCATAAAATTCCAATTGTTGAGTGTCTATCCTGGAATACTCGGACGAATCCAATCTTTGATATTGTAGCCATCAACCCGATCGTCACCAACTGCATTGATGTGTCCTTCTTGAGTAGCACAAGGACGAGAAAACTTCATAGGAGTAGATAAACTAGATGCTCTGGGAGTTGTACTCTGATGACCTGGGCTAAAACCGAGACCAAATTTATCAAATTTTGGGGTAACATCCAGCACCTGACCCCAACCTTCAGGGTTACCATTTTCCACCACAGCTCTCGCATCTTTGAGAGAAGACATAACAGTTTCGGGCTTCCTTTTCTGCTTTGGAGGAGGAAAATTGACAGCATGAACTGTTTCAAACGCCTAAAACAGAGTCTCATGTATCTCGCATTCAACTTCAACATAGCGGAATGATGTCAAATGACTCACGATGTACTCTTCCTCGCCGCACACAGTTATCACCTTTCCTTCTGCAGGATACTTGAGTTTCTGATGAAGAGTAGAAGTGACTGCCCCTGCTCTATGAATCCACGGCCGCCCCAACAAACAACAATGCGTTGGCTGTATATCCATCACAAAAAATGTAGCCGTGAAGGTGCAAGGACCAACCTTGATTGGTAACTCCACTTCCCCAAACACTTACCTTCTATACCCATCAAACGCCTTCACCATCAAATCACTAGGGCGCAGCTCCAGTCTAGAATAATCAATTTTCATCAAAGCTGACTAGGGCAATACATTCAAAGATGACCTTGTGTCCACCAAAACCCGGGATAAAGTAGTTCCCCTGCACTCCATTGAAATATGAAACGCTTTGTTACGGTCTGGCCCCTCCGGAGGAAGATCAAAATCTGTGAAGCCCAGACCATTCCCGACAGATATATTAGCACAAACATTCTCAAACTGATTGACTGTTATCTCATGTGGCACGAACGCATTCTTTAATAACTGTATTAAAGCATTTTTGTGAGGTTCTGAATAAATCAACAGAGACAAGATAAACATCTTGGAAGGAGTATGGCTCAGATGATCAATTATGCTATAATCACTCTTTCTGATAATTCGCATCAACTCTTCAACCTCATCAGGAACTGAAGAAGCTTCTGGTATCGGAATTGGTTGAGTCACGTTAGCTGGCGTAACCCTTGGATTACCAATCATCTCTTGTTGTTTTCCTTTTTCTCTTGCCGAAGCATCTGCCGCATCTTGCACATTGGAAGGACCGAATACTCTCCCGCTTCTAGTCATTCGATCCACACTAGAAAAGTTATGAACTTCCTCTTCATTACCTTCAACACGTTCTTCCTCAGACAAACGGGTACTTACTTCCTACTTCACCCCATGGTAATAAACATCAGCACCGTAATGCCATGGAATGGCCTTCTCACGGGTATACGGCATGGGACCAGGTACCGTAATCTTCAGAGGAGGCGCCCTAGATGGGGTAGGAATGCGCACAGGGGTGTAAGGAATAGATACCACAGCAACATCTTCTTCGGTAACCTTACGGTATCTCGGTTTTCTATTGAACTGCAGGGAACCCTCCTTTATCAACAACTGGATACCAGCTTTTAAATCACCACAGCTCTTCGGCTGCTCTCTACACTTGGCACACTCTGAAGTACAACCTGGGAAAATAGAATTGTCAAGCAAATACCTCTTAACATAGCATAACGAAGTAGTTACTTGTTCCACATTCATGATCAAATTCAACATTTCACCATTATCATCAATCGTATTAACAACACCCCCTTCATGCCTAGGCATCAAGTTTTGAGTAACATTCGAACCAGTCACTGGAGTAAACTCAATTGCCTTAGCATCCAACAAGTATTGTATTTTGCACTTCAACACAAAGCAATTATCAGTAGAATGGCCAACTCCTCCTGAATGGAATTCACATCTTGCGTTAGCATCATAATTAGGAGGAAGTCTTGCGGGTGGTGGTGGCATATTTCTCAAACCGATCAACTTCAAATCGAGCAAATGACGGAGTGATTCAGTGAGAGATACCGGCAAGGGATCGAATATTCTGGGCTGTCTCTGCTATTGATTATTATACTGACGGGGAACATCTTGCTGTCTTTGTTGTTGAGGCACTGTATTCGGTCTCTGCTGCGGAGGAGCATTAACAGGAATAGAAATAACATTGATTTGTTGGTGCTGACGACCCTCTCTTCTTCCTCTATGAGAGTAAACCGCACTTGCGTCGCCTTCCCTTTTCTTAGGGTAAGTGTTGAATGGTTTCTTACTGCCCCCTGATGAGCCACTACAACCTCCCACCTGAATTTTCCCCAATTTCAAACCTACCTCAATCCTCTCACCAGCCATTACCAAATCTGCAAATCCTACCGAAGTACTTCCTATCATGTGTTCATAGAATGGTCCTTGCAGGGTACTCATAAACATATCGATGAGTTCTCTCTCCATGAGTGGAGGTTGAACCCTCGTAGCCAACTCACGCCACTTTTGAGCGTATTCCTTGAAGAATTCCCTTGGTCCCTGTGACAAATTCTGTAACTGAGTGCGATTAGGCGCCATATCCACATTGTACTGATAATGTTTGACAAAAGCCCGAGCAAGATCATTCCAGCAACGAATATAGATTTTCTCCAACTTCATGTACCACTCCATGGATTCCCCAGATAGGCTATCCTGGAAAAAGTGAATCAAAAGCCCCTGATCCTCAGTATGCACCGACATCTTTCGGAAATAAGCAGTTGCAAGAGTAACAGGACATGACGTTCCGTTGTACTTTTCAAATACAGGAGGCTTGAACTTTGGAGGAACTTTCACTCCAGACACCAACCCGAGATTATTAGCATCCATACCAAGGACTCTTTTCCCTTCCACAGCCTTCAAACGTTTCTCCAACAACCGATACTTCATATCCTCAACCTGAACTTCCGGCTCTAAACGCCGAATAGAAAACTGATCTTCATCCTGGTCAAAGTCATAATCCTGCTCCTGATAGCCCTTACACCACCCTGATTATCTCTTCTATTCCCCACAAGACGAGGTCCCAGAGACGGGGGAAACTGCCCTACGTTGCGCATAAAAGGGTTTCCAGGCATTCCGTGAAAATTTCCAGCAGGCTGATCTTGCACATCCCCCAATCCTACAGAAATGTCCTGATAGAGCCCTTGATTTCCACCATCCCCTGGATAGCGGCGCTGGTTGTTGACAATGGCAGCCAATTCCTCCTGTCGGCGATTCACATTGGTGAGGACCTCCATGAACTGAGTCATCTGAGTAGCCATTGGGGCCCTTATTTCAGCGAGTTCAGCTTGAACTTATTCCATCTGTCTTGGAAAATTGTTTCTGGTGGAATACCGATGAGTAGTCATCTTGAATTCTGAATAAGAAAAGCAGAAGAATAAGAATACCGTCTTGAGATAACCTGTAATGTTATGAAATGCAAGATGTGCATGATATGTTTGTCATTTCCCGGTATTCAAGAGTCCTTTTATTCATCAGTCACGGTGCGCAACCAATAATCAAGTATACAATCAAAGGAAAAAAGGACAATAAGACAAACACTTCAATTATTTACAAACAAATGAGACGATGTTCGAGTGATTTCGGACATTTAAGAGTGTAATGAACAAATCCCGAGGGTGACCAAATACACCAAAAGTAAGTAACAAAAACTAAATCTCCGGAACGAGACACGCTTCGAGGTGTTGACAGTACTCTTCAAGCCTGGCTTTCTACTTCAGAAGTTGTGATGCGACTACCTTACTTTCTCGAAACGATCCTCTATGACATGCCTCTGGGCTACTTCCTCCTTAAGCTGAGCATCTTTGTCTTTGAGTTGTTTCTCCAAGTTCTGAATCTTCTTCCTGTAGCTATTCTCAGATGCCTGAAGCTTCTGGCACTCTTGTTGGGTTTTACTCAATTCTTCTTCTATTTCAGCATGAGACCTCTTCCTAAAACCGGTTGCATTAGAAGTTTCTCCTTGAGCGTCTTTGAGTTTGCGAGCTAAGTCGGCCCTTTCTTGATCTACCCAATAAATTTTCATCCCTGCCTCACGATCTTTTGCACGAAGTTGAATGTTCTCCACATGAACCAGGGTGAACATCTCAGTAGGCGCCGTGTTACTCAGAACAGTGGGAGGTTGCTCACATATAGGATCTGACCTTGCAAATGGTAACCGTAAAATCTTAACCCTGGCTCTAATCCAATCCAAATAAGGAACCCTAGCAATAAGAACCTTCTTGCCCAAAGTAGTTCTATCCTTCTTGTGAATTCCCTTCCAAGCACTTGTCACTCTTTTCAACATCACAAGATCACTTCCTCTAACGAAATACACTGATTCAGACACCTCCTCAACCTTTGGCGGTCCATCCATTGCATATCCCAATTGACGATAAGCAAGCACAGGATTATAGTTGATACACCCCTTAGTTCCTATGAGGGGAACATTAGGGAAATCTCTGCATCTAGTGATAATACTTTGTACTTACCCCATGTCATAATTCCACCGGATATCAAATGAAGTAAGGTTGACAAGTCTTGATGACCATCAAAGAGAATGCCTGATATCCACGAAAGGGCCACTTACCAGTAGGTGTAACTTAAACCATTGATACAACATTGAATGACATAAGCTTACATTACCTCCTTTTCCATGCCTGGAATGAATGGTGTAAAGAGTATCTGCCAAGAGTGTCGGTACCGGGTTCTTATTTCTAAAAAATACAAATAGCCGCCAAATCCATAAAATTTCTCTTGCAAGGGAAGAGAACGATCCCGTATATCATGAGAGCAAACAAAGTGCTAAAGCCATTCAAATTCCATTTCTTTGCCCAGTCTTCAGCTTTCTTCACTAAGAAATCCAAATAAAATCTTGTAGGATCCTCACTTGATTTCCAATTGTCTTTCACCTCTTTCCAACTCAAATGAAGAATTTCAGCAATAACTTCGAACTTCAGCTTCTCCGGAACTTGGACAAAAGGAACTTCATCGGGCGACTTGATATTAAGTAGGTACGCGTACTCTTCTAGTGTGGGAACCAGTTGATAATCTTGAAAAGTAAAACACCGTAATTCCTTGTCATAGAACTGGAAGAGGGTGATCAAAGCCATTGGGTCAACTGGAGTGTTAATGATTAGTAACAAATTGCCATAATTCTTGTTGAAATTATTCAGAACATCACCCTTTAGATAAGAACTCAACCTCTTCAATTCAGAGACATCAATTGTAGGAATCTGATAAGCGAATGTATGCCTGGTGGGCTCTTTAACACGAACTGAATCAAACTCATCTGACGGGAGGCCAGCCATTTCTGATGGAAAGAAGACTCTCGAATGTCCCTGGAAGATGACATGCGCATGCTAATTATTTTTTATACATCATTTTTTAGAAATAAATATGCTATGATGCAACATGACAGGATCAAAGTTTCACACTGGATCATGGTTGGACCATTACAGATCAACACCACTCAAGATCAAAAGAAAATCCCAAAGCTTTGAAACTATCATGGGAACCTGAGTCATCTTTGCAACACAAAGTCACCAACAGTACTTGTACCTGTAAGAAAAGTTTTCCCGCCCCTCTCACGGGTGTAGTCTAGGTCAAGGTAAGGTTAAAAGCCAAATCAGAGTACAAGAGCTCGAATGTCGGTATCATCATATGATAACACCTATCCGAACTACCTCCGAAGTCATGGGTCTCATGGTAAGATCTACAAAGCATCCGCCTCATAGCTGCCATGACCACTCTATTCCTAGTTCCTATGGAATTCACTCATACCCTGGATATGAGGTCTTTTACCTCATGGAACAACCCACCCAACAAGAAAACCAGAATCCAAACAGTCCAGCCAAATTCAGTATGCAGAAAGTAAAACGCATATAGGATGCAATGCAAACAGATAAATATGCAAAGAGGTAAAATAAACACCAAAAAAGAAAACAAACAAGATCTAGGATCGACTCCGGGATGGACCAGTAAGAGGTTAATCTGTCCCCAGTGAAGTCTCCAACTGAAACAACCCGGCCAGAACCCGTCATCTGGATGTAATGAAACATCAATGAGAAGGGAGAAATCATGGTCTTTCGACCGAGAGATCGGGTAAGGGAGTCTGTTATGCAAGGGGAAGGTATTAGCACCCCACACGCCCGTAGTACTCTATGGTATCCACTCTTGTTGTCTAATCTAATGGGTGCGGTCAAATCCTATGTATATGGCTTAAAACTGAAAAGGGAATGCATGCAAAAGAAAAAAAAGAAAACAATGTAGGGAAAATAAAAAGTTATGCTCGATCGGGCCCTACCCCAATGCCTACGTATCCCTTTAAGGAATCAGAGTAGCCGTAGTTCGGCTCATATATTTTGGTTGGTTTGTATTTTTTAGTTAAGACAACAATAACAGTCAAGATGGAAAAACATCAAATAAAACATCAAACATATGAGATGATAAAGCATCGATTAAACAATAACAAAGTAACATGTCACAGATGGCAAAACATCAAATGATAAAACATCACACCTAACAATGACATTGGGGGTCAAAGTAGGGTAACAAACATGTGCGATGGCGAAACATCGGCTTCAAACAAGTATGTGATGGCGAAACATCGGCTTTAAAGGTAACAAGGTAATCATGGCAATGATAGCGAAACATCAATAAATCAGATGACAATACATCACACTTAACAATGATACTGAGAATCAAAGTAGGATAACATACATGTGCAATGGCGAAACATCAGCTTCAAACAAATGTGCGATGGCGAAACATCGGCTATAAGATGATAAGGAATCATGGCAAAGATGGCAAAACATCAATAAAATGGATGATAAATCATCACACCTAACAATGATATTGAGAATCAAAGTAGGATAACAAACATGTGCGATGGCGAAACATCGGCTATAAGATGATAAGGAATCATGGCAAAGATGGAAAAACATCAATAAAATGGATGACAAAGCATCACACCTAACAATGATATTGAGAATCAAAGTAGGATAACAAACATGTGTGATGGCGAAACATCGGCTTCAAACAAATGTGCGATGGCGAAACATCGGCTAAAAGGTTTACAAGAAAAGCCTAGATGCGCACAAACAAATAAGATTGATTTGTATCTTTTACCTTGAAGAAGGGTTTAAATTTATTAGAGGTGTTTTATGATTTGCCAAGTAAACAATTTTTGTTTTAAGATGCAAAATGCAAAGGAAGGAAAAAACAACTAAGGGAAACTAGCCTAGATCTATCCCTAGTGTTATCATATAATGATTGACCCTAAGGTTGAGGATAAAGGAAAATCCTATCTTATGTTAGCATGCTAAACGAAGCTTAACAAAACTATCCTATGGGGAATATGCAATGAGAGCGAAGTCGTGATCTCAATTTCTAAATTGAGTGACTCAGATCAACAATCAAAGAAGAAAAGAAATAAACATCCTATAGGGAACAAGCACTGAGAGCGAAGTCGTGATCTCAATTTCTAAATTGAGTGACTCATCGATCAACAATTAAATAAGAAAAGCAATAAACATCCTATAGGGAACATGCACTGAGAGCGAAGTTGTGATCTCAATTTCTAAATTGAGTGACTCAGCGATCAAAAGCAAACACAACACATGTATCAGACAAAAAAAAACAGAGGGCCTCCTGACATATATCAGCAACAGAGGTCCCATCATGCAACATGGAACTATGAAAATAGAAGAAAGGAAATAGTGCAATACCAAATAGATAACTATCCGTAGAAACTGAGCAAGAATAAAAGAAACCCAGAGAACTTCATGCAAGCTGGCATTAGTAGACAAATCAAGTCAGCAGTTATGCCATTAGGATGTAAGTAATGAGATTATCAGATATGAATAGATCCCATGGGCAATGTATGACACTCATAATCACACACACACACACACACACACACACACACACACACACACATATATATATATATATATATATATATATATATATATATATATATATATATATATATATATATATATATATATATATATATATATATATCCTGCATAAACTATCAAACATGCCAAACACAATAGCAGTTCCAATATAATAGGTTGTGTTCCACAAATAAAGTGAAAAACAGTAGCCTCAAGCCAAAAATGGAAACTTTCCCCAAAGTACCTCGCACATTCAACAACCAAGTTATTATTCCCATAAATAGAAAGATGATTCACATAAGGGATGGATGATGACACCATGATGAAGTGAGGAAACATGATAGAAAATATCAAACATTAGTCATGATAGACAAAAGGAAACAAGCATATGCACAATTTGGTCAAGAGAATCAAAGGAATGTTGCTCCTTTCTATCACCATGTTGAGTTGAAAATTGAATATCAAATCAAGGATCATGGGAGCTTGAGAATAATACAATCAAAGACCATGAAGGTCAGTAGCAACCACAATTCAATCATGCACAATTAATTCATCACAACTCACAAACATAATAGAAGAGGAATCCCACACAATGCATCAAAAGGTTCAATCATTTAAACACGGGGCATTAAGTGAAATGACTTAAGTTTATGTGGATAATCAAAACCAACATGATCATTAGATGCCCAATTATAGGCCTCACTCAAGTTCATTGGCCATCAAACAAATTGCAACAAGATATGCAGCATTAATTGGGTACCTTCACTTCAAAAATACATCAAAAATAGAAAATGATTTCAATAATTCAAGCCAAAAAATTCTTAGCATCTTTGAAGTGTGTAGAAGTTAGAAAGCAAGTCGTAAGTTCATGAATGATTGAGGAGGAGATCAAACGAGGCCCAAAGTTTAAAACTAGTTGGCCAAACTAACAAAACTAGACAAGTTTTCAAAATAATTCATGGAAAAATATCAAACCAAGTCAAATAATTCAAGAAAAATGGTTTTCAGATCCTCAATGCATTCATGAACCATAATCAAGACCTAAGTTCCATTGAAAATCCAGGGCATAATGGTTTTGAAAAAGAAACTTGCACAATAAGCAACAAAACCCTAATTTTTGACTTTTAATCTTAAATATTGATTAGATAAGATCAAAATTCAAACAATTCAAACCAAGATCATGCAAATCACAAGGAAACCCTAAATGTCAGAATATATATTTTTTCACATTTTTTGAATTAAGAAAAAGTCAAAAATAAAAATCAAATTCAAACAATTAATCAAATAAACAAAAATTCACATCTCAAAAATAAAACTCTAATCAAAAATCAGAAAAATATCCAAACAAAATTATATTCAAATATTAGAATTAAAAAACACACAACCCTGATTTTTTTTGTGGAATTTTTGAATTAAAGGAAGTATTGAAATAAAAATCAAACAAACAATTAACAATTAAACTATTATTTAAAGGCAAAAATGAAAACCCTAGACAAAAGTCATGAAAAGGTCAAAATAAAATTATATTCAAATTCTATTATTAAAAACAAGCTTGCATGATTTTTTTTGAGGATTTTTGTATTAATGAAAGTATTAAAACCAAAATTATGAAACAAATATTTCAAATAAACTTCTCAAATTAAATTTCTAATCAAAAATAGAAAAAATGTTAAACAAAAATCAGAATCAATTTCTGATTAATTTTTTGAGTCAGAGATAATTTATGTGGAATTTTTCAAATCAAAGAAATATTAAAATAAAATAAACACTAAACAAATAATTAAATAATAACACAAATTTTTAAACCAATCAAAACATTTTCAAAAATTATCAAAAAAATGAACAAGGTTAGGAATATTATTTTTAAGTTTCATGGATTTTTTCATAATTTTTCATCAAGTTTTGATCAAGAAAATAAAATCAGAGAATCAATGAAAATTTAAATAACAAAAACAAGAACAAGGCCAATGAGATGATGCCACACATCATCTTCTACCTCCAGCCAAAGCAAAACACTCGCTTCCATCAGTTCCAGCATGCTCACTTCAGATCCATCAAACAAGCACGATTCTCAACCAAAATCCATGAGATTAAGCTCAAATTAAAGCTAGCATATCATACTACATGATGCAATTTGAATCAATCTCAAAGATCAAGCATAGATCAAGAAATCAAATCTCAAAAACTGGAAAAACACACTGCAAACATCAAAACTAGAAACACGATTTCCCCAAATCTGCTTGAATCAGAGCTCAAATATACATCAATCCTAATGATTGGACAACTATAAACACAATACACACCACAAAACACTTCAATTCATGCTCAAATCAAGGTTCAGATTCAGTGAGCATACCTGCAAAGGTGAAAAATAAATTCACTTGGTGCCTCTGAAATCTAATAAGAAACCCTTCTAAATAGCTTCCTTGTGCTCCAATGAAGGTGTTTGAGTAGAGAAATGAGGACTAGATCAAGAGAATTGAGCTGCTCAATTCAAGTTGCAGAGCAAGAAAAATGAGAAAATTCTGAGGAGCTTCTTCCAATGTAGTGCGTCCCCCTGTGAAAGGAGAGCTTGAGCAGCTTATATAGAGTGTTTGGAGTGAGGTTAGAGTGGTAATTCAAGCTGAGAGTCGTTGGATGGAAAAAAATGAATTCTATCAAACCAAAACAAGTGTGATGGCCATTTGCGTTTTGCTTGGTATTCAGCCCATGCTTGCAGTCATTTTGAGCAACAAAAGAAGAGTGTGAGTGAGTGAAAAAAAGCGTGATGAGGTGAGTTGTCCTCTCTTGCATATGGGACTGATTTTCTTGAGTGAGAAGTTTCCCATTTTGTCAAAAATGTGAAACTGAGAGAGGCACGAGGTATGCACCTGGATTGTCCTTTTTTGGCAAGCACATGAGGTGTCCAATTCGTGCCAAGCATGTGCAAGTGGACTATGAAATGATTTAATCAAAACTGAACCAAAACTTGAAAATTGCCATGGCCAAGCATACACCAAAAATCAGCGGACTTCCAACTGAGGCCATTTCAAATTGGCTCGTGAATTTTCCAAATTTCTTTGAGCCAATTAAAATTCATATGATGAGCTTCACAATGATCTTTGATTCATCAAAAATGGTGGAGAAATGAAAGAGATGTGAATATTAGGATTCCTGGGCAAGTCAAGCCAACTTGCCCAAGACTGCGTGCATGCTGGCCTGCCCATGTGCCTTCAAAAATCCAGTTTTGCCACCCAACTTCCTCAAACCACAACTTCCTCAGTTTTAATCCAATTTGAGTGATTCCAAGTCTAATGAGAAGCTTTCATGGAAAACAACAAAATGCTATTTTTAATTTTTCAAATTGAGGCTTGAGTCACAAGAAAATGATTCCACAAAATGGCATGCCAAGTGTTTGATGAAATTACGCGCGTGGCTTGCCCAAGAGAAGTCATCTTGGCACTTAGAATTTTTTTTCAAATTTAAGTTACTTCTTGAACAAGTTACACTCAAATTCACCTTTTATCATGATTCAAAGATGAATTTGGGTATGGAATATGAAAAGAGGATGCTTGAATTGATGGTTGATCAAAAGTCCACTTGGTCAACTCCTGATTTTACTGACTTTGGTCAAAATGACCAATTTGCCCCTTTTGATCAATTGAATCATTTCCAATCCAAATTGAACCTCAATTTTTCAATCCTAAATTCTTAATAAAATGTGGTGAATCATGGAAACAAGTTTGGGTGAAAAAGTCAAAGAAATCCTGATTAAATCCAAAACTCTAGTTTTATACCATGTACTAGGAGATAGCTGATCAAGCTTCAAAACCCTAATTCCATTGGGCATCATAAGATACTCTTTGATCAAATTTGATTCTAATGATGATAAGATAGTGATTCTTCATGAATTGGCTCATCTAGACTCCAATTACTTCAACTTGGACCAAACCCTAAATTTGGTTAACATCTTAGGAGACTGATGAACCATCTTCAAAACTTCAAATCTTCTGGGCATCCTGGCTAATTTCTTGTACTAAGACCTTCCAAATACCAATGAGATGTTGTAGCTTCCAAATCAAGACTTGAACATGCATCAATAGCTTTGATCAAATAAAACCCTAATTTGACTGGTGAATCAAAGGAGATATTCCTCTTATAATCAAACATAAACTTCAATCCTCTGATGATCCAAAGGGATGGATAATACATCTTGAGATATGAAATAACTTTTGAGCTTGAAAGATCCAGAGGTTTAGATGATAAGGTTCAATCTTGAGCAACTTGTCAATGCAATCAACCTTCAAAGCTTGAGGAAGACTTGATAACCAAAGTACTTTGATCCCATCACCAAGTATGAATGCAATGTAATATGATATTCATGATGAAACATAAGCCTAAATCAAGAGGGTAAATTTTGGGGTGCAACAGCGTTCTACCACTCTTGGTTCAACAACTTGATTTTTCTGTACTTGTGGTCTAGGCACTTGCCCCTGGTAGACTGTTTTATCTTCCACTGCCCCCATTTTCACTTGGGCGGGGACGACTGGTCTAACAACATGTGGTACCTGTCGAATAGGCACTTGGTGCACCCCCAGGAAATTACACAAGCGTGTCAATTGAGTGACTACCTGCCTATTTGTTTCAGTGGACTATCTATTAGTCTCAACCGACTCATGTATTACAAAGTTAATCACAGAACCCATTTGATTGGTTAATAAAATTACCAACTCATGGTTACTATCATCTATTTGCTGCCTTAAAACCGTTACCGATGTATTAGTTAAAGGCGACACTGGAGGAGGCCCCACTCTATTTTGGTTATTCCAATTTAAGGTGTTTCTTCCCGGTGCATACCCTTGCAACGGGTAATTCATATTTTGAGCGTTATCAGCCAATAACGTTGGGTTTGATATCGACTTATATCATGGCATTAAGGAATACGGCATTCCACAAAGAGGATCTGCAGTTCCGAAATGAGGTATATTACTAACGGTCGTGGCCATCACTGGTCTTGGACTCACCGAAAGAGCCTGAGAAATTGGCACTGGAATTGCGCCTACAGTCGACATTGTTGCTGTTGTGTTTGCCAACAAGGGAAAAGACACGACTTGAGACACTATAGTGTCTATGGAAGCTATTGTTCTTTGTGGCACTACATCCATATTAGGGTTATTAGAATTAGTCATCCTTGGTGTACGTTTTTTAACTTGTGGTCTATCGTACTTTTTGGTTAGATTCCCACTTCTAAGTTTCATACATTTACTAATACCCAAAAATAAAACTTGAAAACCACTACACTAGCACTCGTCCCACCAGGTGTGCCAATTTTTTTACTGTGGAAAATGGTAAACAACCACTAGTCTTCCCAAAGTATAAAAACTAAGGGTTACTTGCAGGATCGACTAGTTGATCCTAAGACATGTGCTAATATATCTAAGTATGACTTTTTCAACTGACATAAGACTTTGTTTTTTGAGAAACAGTTATCTCTGAAGGAAAGAACAAGTATGCGCTTCCACAATGTAATTTTTTGACCGACTAAAGGTGACTCGTGACCGACAGTAGGTTGTAACTTGTTTAAATGAAATAAATATTGAGTGACTCTTTAGTAAATTCTAGTATAGAGATAGAATGAGTTTCAAAAGCGTAGAATATAATATAAAAGGATTGTTCAAAAGTAAGTAAAGCAAAGCAAAAGATTTAAAAGGAACAACTGAAAAGAAAGGAATTTGCATTGACATAAAGATGGTGATCCACGTACATTCACACCTTCGAAACCCTCTGCTTCCTTACGCTTGGAATGTGGAGTTTGTTAAGTGATTCTAGTACGAAGTGAACACCCCTGAATCCTACATTGGACTCTCTTATTTATAGTAGTTACAAATCTAACTGCCTACGTACTAGAACACGCTATACACTTGACACGTATTTGGCCTAAGGTAACTGCTTATCTATGCTTTCACTGCGTACTTGGCGCTTGATTTAGAAAACTATCTTGCAACTGTTGGTATTTTCAAATTTCAAAATTATCCCGCTCCAGCGCTTACTTTGGCGCCATTCTTTAGAGTAGATGGATGATCCAAATTTCTCTAAGTCTCAGATTTCAATTTGGTCGACAAGACCAAACTTCAATTGATGTCAACTTGGTTAATAAGACCAAACTTCGACTGATGACAACTTGGTCGACAAGACCAAACTTCGACTAGCTTGTTTGTCAATTGTGTCGACTCTCCGTTGCCAACGATTTCTCATTCTTGAGCTTGATTTCCTTACAACCTTTATTTATAGGATACTTTCTCCTTAACTCGTCGGATTACCCTTATTAATTACACAATATATACCTTAAAGATTTTTTAAGGTAACACCATCTCAAAATCAGAAAAGGGTATGCAGACCTTGAAATCCTCTAAAACCCCAACATAGAAATAGAAGAACTCCTCATCAAAACCCTTGAGGAAAAGTATATACACCTGTTCTCTGGAGGCACAAGACTCTAGGATGGCATCATCTTCATCCCCGGTCGATGGAACATTCATCAGAGACCGGAGTTTTGCGACCTCTTCATCGTCGAGCAAGCTATTCTTGTAGCCCATGACTTTGAGGTCGAAAGGGGCATACATTTCCATCAGAATTTCTATAGAACCTGAGGAGGAAGAATCAGAGTCAAAATCACTTTAAAAGGTGAAGTTACAACCGTAAACTTCTCTTGTGATTCTATCAAACTCCTCCTGACCTAGGGAACCCTTAACCTCCTGCATGCACTGGTCCCACAACTCCCTTCTCTCCCCATCATTTGAGGGTTTCACAATATTTACCTCATCATCACATTCTCTTATGATAACCATTTTCTAAAAGTAAAGGCAAATAAAAAATAAAAATAAGGCGAGGAAAAGGAAAATACCTGGAAATGATGTATACCTGGATAATGTGTAAAGCTTCACTAGAAACGAAATATCGCTAAATGTTGAGATGAAAAAGGAAAGAAAGAAGTAAGATTTAAATAAGGGCCCAATGAACAGCGTATTGGGGAAGGAAATGCCACCAAATAAACAAGTCCCTATGAAAAGTCATCATTGTGCTATGAGAGAGAATATACGCGACTTTTCAGTCTATGACACGCGCGCAAAGGTAAGGTTGAGATATAACCCGGTATTGACCTTAATACATCCCGTGATTTCCGTGACCGAACACTTCATTCTTAACAGAATTTGTATTTGGGGGCTTACGTACATCCCAGAAATATTAGCTTTGACCGGGTCATAGAGTCATGTAGAAGGAGAACAAAGTAAGTATATAGTCTGTAAAGATGAAGAGTGTTCGGGACGAGGTGTAACTCGACTAAAGGTCAAGGACGACGATCAATGTATCCGAGTAGCAACCCATCTACGCTACTAACTCGAATATTACATGTATCCAGAATCCATATGCTCAGAGCCGACTGACAACCCGACCTATTAATGAGTGTAACGGTTGTTGGCGAATTTAATCCAGCGTTACGCAGCCTTGAAACACACACATTCATCGTGACAGCGACAATTATGTCGTTAGGAAGTCAAAGTGTCACCTCTTGAATGAGGCTCTTAATGACGCAAAAGAAAGACTATATAAAAGGGCTCCCGTCAGAGAGATAAATAAGACACTCGTCTTAGGTCAATACACAACATCAATGTAGCACCTAAATCTCCACAAATACTACAGAAATCTACTCATTGAGACTCTCCTTATTCCTACAAAAAAGTCACTTGTTTATTGTTTTTACACAAAAACAACTATAGATAAAATATTTCTTGCCACAACATAACCTTCTTTACACAATATGTCTAATATATATTGAGCACACAAACCATCTCTACCACAAAACATCCTCTTGAAAAATGAGTTAATGCAGTTGAATATAGTATCTGCATATTACTTTGCCATTGAGACAAGTCCTAATAAATGAAAAAATATAGTACAATCTAGGTGTTTCTACGGTAAGATTGGATTAATCTTATAAGTGTATGAACCATTCTAGGGAGTATAAGAATGAGTTTGACTACTCTCCAACGAGTAATTATGCTTACTACTAAGTATTTGATCATTATGTTTATGGTATAGTGGTGGATAAATTATACGTTATCAGAGTTTGATATTTTTTCCATTAGGATTCTAATTGATGTAGTAGAATCCACAATAAATGACTGTGAAGAAGAATCTTCAATCTATATTTAATACCAATCATATGAGCATGTCTCAGAGACAACTCACTTCACAATGTTTTTGAGAATTAAAATAAATAATATTATAAGTCAGATATTACAAATTGATCTACATTTAATATCAATTAGATGAGTGGATTTCCGAGACATATCACCTCAGAATATCCTTGATAATTAAAATAAATTCAACTATTATTGTGATACAGATTTATATATACTTTGTCCATTGAATATGAATTATTATAATTGTAATGACGATCAATTGTTTTAAAAAAATTCACAGACTTTAGTAACCATTAAGGGTTTAGTAAAGAACTCACCAGAAAAAGTAGATCTCATCAAATATACATGTAGACAAGAATAAGAATATTGTAGAATAATTGAAGCATGAAAAACTTTATTGTTGTCTTATTAATTATGTTTAAGACTCTCTCTTGATTAGTTACTAACAATTAGTTACTAACAATTTGTGATTAGAAAACGAATATTAATCACTTTTAATGGGATTATAACTTTGTAAAATAACAAAAACATGAAGCTTATAAACATAATAACATGAACAGATAGTGTAATTATTAGATTTCGTACAAGGCCTCCATTACCAAATTATTGACAATGCATGTACCAACATTAGAACCGACAAGGTATCCAATGCAAAGAGAATCATCTGGTCATCACCCTATGAACAAAACAGAAAACATAATAGGCAGTACTATATCTTTTTTTTGACAAGGCAGTATTATATCTTATAATCATACAAAATTGCATTTTGAAGAAAAAAAGTACTTCTCATTTGGAATTATTGTGCAGTTTATAATGAATCAAATCTTGATTCCCTTAGATTTTGGATTTTACTGGAGGCAATACTGATACATGTCTCAACCTCAAAACATATATACATGAGTCAGAGAGTTAATTAAACACCAGGCATTATAATAAAATATGGACTTACGAGTATTCACCTGAACTCATATTGAAATTGATGGAAAAGATCTATTTTGATTGAATTTGAATTCATATTTTTTTAATTATAAAATATGATAATAGACAAATAATAGAAACATTAATATCCACCTTGATCTTATCTCGTTTATTTTATTTATATATAATTATTTATTTTTAATAATTTAAAATACTAAATATGTGACTAATATTTTAATAATTTAAATATCTCGTTTATATATATATATATATATATATATATATATATATATATATATATATATATATATATATATATATATATATATATATATATATACACACGGAAGTTTTTGAGTTTTTTTATTTTATTTTATTTATAATATAATTTGATTTTAGAAAAAAATAAATATTTTTATTAAAAAATTAATTTTATTAAATAAATAATGATGAGATGAAGATATTCAAATCCAATTCTTTTAGAACGAGTTTGAGTTTTAATTCTCTATTTTTATTTGAGTTTAGGGTTAAAAATAGAGATTATTTAAATATTTGAGTTTGAATTTGGAAGTGATACAAACGATCTCCAATCTATCTGTTTGTCATGTCCATTAAATGAATTTTTTTCAACAATGCCACACTTCTAAAATAATTTTTCAATAATGTCACATCTTGAAATAAATTTCTCAGAATATCACACATAAGGGGGTTCACGCCATTTCAAATGGCATAAACGTGAGACTCAACTGACAGATAGCGTAAATTATATACTCGCAAATAGCGTGGGATCCACGTTCACACCATTTGAAATGACATAAACCTCCTTATACGTAGCATTCTCGAAAATTTGTTTCGAAATGTGACATTGTTAAAAAATTATTTCAAGAATGTGGTATTGTTAGAAAAAATTCCCATTAAACACTAACAAATCTAAATTCAGAAAGGAAGAGAGAGAAAACAAGGCATAAGAAACTAAATGTTGGAGTATCAACGAGACATATTGAATGTGCATGACCACATGTATGGGAGGATATGTGATTGTGTTTCTCATTCCTTCACATGGGTACCAACAAACGAGCATGACATGTCTACTCATATGGGAAGTGAGAAATCATAACTATTAAGACTAGGACTTAACTCTGTATATAAGTTAAACATATAAGTAGGGGTAGAAATCAAATTGGTTTCGATATTATTTACAAGTTTAAATCAGATTAAAAATTTTTAATTAAAAAAGTTTAGACTTTTCTATATATTTATTTAAACCTACCAATATCTACTATTAGTATTAATTATTTTAATCTTGCACTTGTGCCACAAATGAAACTTCTCTATAAGGAATAGATATGTATAAAAGAATAACAAAGAAAAACAAGAAACTGAAAGGAGAGTTACGTGACATGACCTGTCGGCGTTACACCATGTGGCGGTGACTATCAGTTAACCTCGAAAAAGCCACAACACAAGGTCGCATGTGGCAAAGATCTAATATCGTAATACTGTTTTTGTCACTAAAGTATTCCGAATGTTATGTGACCTTTAGGTAAGACAAACCATCTTTTTCACAAACACTTCATTTTTTAGAAAGAAAATTAAAATAAGTAAGCATATAATAGGATAAATTATATTTTCGTTCTTTATTAAATTTTTAAAAAAAATTTAATCATCAAATTGTTCTTTTATATTTAATTTATTATGTTTTTACATATGTTTTTTTTGCATATCTTTTTTTTTTTGTAAATATTAAAAACATTAATGATTAAAATAATCTACTTAAAACAAAAAATATATATTAAAACATTATTATACAAAACATAAAAGACGATGAATAATATTTAATAATAAATTTAAAATTCAATTGAACTCACATATTGTATAAAAATAAGAAATATGAAGATTTTTATAGAATTATTTTTTATTAATGATATGTGAAAAATTTATTTACATAAAAAATAATAAATATTTAAAAATATAATAGAAAAATATTACTAATTATTTATTAAAATTATAAAATGATTTATATCATGGTACCGATTTATTTTCCACAACAAATTATAATAAAAAACAGATGGAGTATTGAATAGCTGAATACAATATTAAAATGGCACTTTTAAATATAGAATTTTGGTGTGAATTATATCCAACTATATTATGACAAACCCTAACTGTCTAATTGAATTAGTTATAAAATTAAATATGGGTAGCCTACTAACCTTAAACTAACTTATTCCTAAATTATAACTAACTTAGTATATACTTCATTTTAAATGAATTAAAATGACACGTCTGTTCCATGATAAATAAATAAAAACTTGATTATGTTTTTTCTTAGAAACACGTGGATTGAGATTTTGAATTAATTAAGTATATTAAGTGCTTTTAACTAATTATATTTTTGTATGTGAATTTTATGTTGTTATATAATGTAAGTTAAGTTGTGTAGTTCAAATTTAAAGTTAATTAGAATTTATTTGATATTTAGTATATAAATTAGTTGTATATAAATAAATGTATTATAAATATGTTTTCTATTCAATATTGTTAATCATTATCTCTTTATTCTTTTTTTTTTTTTTATCACTAAAATTGACTGAGACATTAATAAATTAGTATCCAGAGTTTTTGGCTCGTGTTCTTGATCATGTTTTCAAAAATTTTACGTTGGTAGTCGTGTTTTCAGGGAATGTGAAATGAATCGCTGCAAAGATGAATGACACCAATGACATTATGAATTCTCTTCCGGTTCTTGACGACAAAAATTGAAATCGATGGAGCAAGCAGATTAAGTCCTTGTTCGGTTTTCATAAAACCCTAAAAGTGGTTGAAAACAGTGTTTCTGATCTTGCTCAGGATGCAACCGACGTGCAAAAAACTACACACAAGGAGTCGAAGAAGAAGGATTGAAAGGTTGTGTATCGCATTCAATTGGCGGTAGATTCAGAGAATTTCGACAAGACCTCTCATGTTGAATCGGTGAGGGAGGCATGGGATATTCTTGTCAAGTACTATGAAAGAGGTGAGAAAGTGAAAGTCTTTAAATTGCGACTTTATGACGGTAGTATGAATTGTTGCAAATGGGAGAATATGAAAAGATTGCAGGCTATGTGTCGAAGGCACAAAATATCATTCATCTCATGAAGGGTTGTGGTGAAACCCTAACTGATAAGATGATCTTTAAAGGTAATGCATACGTTAACCTATCACTTCGATCACATTATCGTTGCTATTCAAGAATCCAACAATCTTGAAACCCTAAAATTAGAAGAATTGAGTGGTTCGTTGGAGGCACATGAGATTAGGATTGTCGAAAGGAAAGGGGTTCAAGATTCGATACAAGTTCTGGAGGCTCATGCATGGAAGAAACACAGTGGTTCCAACAAATTCAAAGTCATAGGAGACAAGAGTGAGACCAAGAAGTCTTGGTCGAACCCTCAAAAGCAGAAGTTTGGTGATAAGGCTTCTGAATCCTCGAAAAGAAGAGAAGGAAAATCCTATCAGAAAGACAAATAAGAGAAAAAGTATGCAGTGCTATAATTGGGAAAAATGGGGTCACTTGGCTAAGAATTGTTGGTATGGGAAAGACAAGGCATCGACAAAAGGCAAGGATGAAAGAGCAAACCTTGCATTCCAATATTTAGATGATTTTGAAGATATGGTGGTTATGGCTGCAGTTAGAGATAACCATGTCAAATTCAGGATCTGGTGCCTTGACTCATGTTGTTCGAATCACATGACTGGTCGAAAAGTATGGTTATTAGATTTTAAAGAGTCGAAGAAAATCAAGGTCAAACTTACTGATAATAGCTCGTTGCAAGCAGAAGGTACTGGCAACATAGTTATGAAAAGGAGTAATGGAGCAAAAGCTATGATCAAAGATGTACTATATATACCTGGAATGAAGTGCAATCTGTTAAGTGTTGGACAAATGGTCGAAAAAGGATTTCCAATGGTCATGAAAGATGGAGCATTATAATTGTTCGATAATTAAAATAATTTGGTATTGAAACCTCCTATGTCGAAGAATAAGACATTTAAGACCATGATTAACTCGACTGAGGTACAATGTCTGAAAATAGTTGTCGACCACAAGAATAGTTGGTTGTGGAATTTGATGTTTGTCCATCTGAATATTAGGTCACTCAATCAACTGAACACTCAAGATATGGTAACATGTATACCAAGTCTTGAGATGCTCGATAAACTCTGTGAAGGTTGCTTAGTAGGGAAGCAATCCAAAAAATTGTTTGTTTCGACTAAGCCAATGAGATCCTTATGCATACTTGAAGTCGTACATTCAGATGTATGTGGCTCTTTTGAGGAGTATACCATTGGTGGAAACATGTATTTTGTTTTTTTTCTGACGAGTATAGTCAAAAGCTCTGGATCTATGCGATCAAGCAAAAGGACTAAGTATTCAAAATCTTTAAGAGATTCAAGATACGGGTCGAAAACCAAAGTGAGAAGAACATCAAAGTTATGCGAACATATGGAGGTGGTGAATACACATCTAAGATGTTTGAGGAGTTCTGTGCAAAACATGGTGTTATCATGAGGCAACTGCTTCCTATACACCTTAACATAACAGAATTTCATAAAGAAGAAACATAACCATATTGGATATGGCGAGATACATGCTGAAGCAGAAATATTTGTTGAAATCCTTATAGGGTGAAGCAGTCACCACTATTGTTTATATTCTAAACATGTTCCCTACCAGGAAGTTGAAGAACAAGATTTCTGAAGAAGTGTGTAGTGAAAAACGACCATCAGTGAGTCATCTGAAGGTGTTTGGCTCTATTTGTTACAAGCATGTTGTTGGTGCAAGAAAAATGAAGCTTGATGACAAGAGTGAACCTAGGATTTCTGTAGGACATCATATAACTGGAGCATACAGAATGTTCAATCCAATTAATGATAAAATTGTGATGGGTCGAGATATTAAGATTGATGAAAAATCTTACTGGGATTGGAATTCTTGTGATGCAATTAACAAGACTTTGATCTGCTACGAATTCAACGAAGAAACTGATGAAGTCAAAGTTAAAGAAATTATCGATATTATAGTTGAAGTCGAAGCAGTTATTGGCATTCCAGAAATTGTCGAAGTCAAAGAAGGAGTGACTAGCACAAGCTAAAGACCTCAAAGAACTAAAGTTCATCCAGAAAGACTTTAAGACTATGAAGTGACTAGTGTGATGCGGTGGGAGAACTGACTTGAGGTTTTGCATTTGTGTTCACAAATGTCGCGGTTAGCAAGAGTCGTCACCGACTTTTCTTTTATCCAAAAGGAAAGGTAAAAAAGCACAGGAAAGACCTTTGAGATGTTTTCTTGAGTTCGGGGGGTAGATTATGAAAAGGGAAGGTGCTAGCACCCTTTTCATCCATGGTTTTCCATGGGCTCTTGGTTACTTGTTTAGATCACTTGCTTTGCTTTGAAATTGTTTGAAATGGTTCTTTGTGTGGTTTTGAAAGTATTTTGAAAAGAGGCCATCGTTTAGACAATCTTTGTAATGATTCTCGTTCATAAGGATGTATACAAAGATGTTTGTCTTTTGAAAAATGTTCCAATGTTTTGAAAGTTGTTTTGAAATGTTTTGAAATGTGTGTATTTGTTTTTGAAAATAGCAAGGATTGTTTTGAAATTGATCAAGTAACTAGAAGCTATCTACCTACTCAAAAGTCTTTCTTGTGCATTTTTATTCCTTTGACATTGTTGCCTTACCATTGATTTGGTAAGCAACCCTATCTTTGGATGTAAACGGGACCGGCGTGGGTCATCGTATAACCATGATTAGCAATGTTGAAAAGTATCTTGGCATTTTGAGGGACCAAGATCATTTTGTAAGGCAACTTTTTGAATAGTGTCATCGATGGACCATGATCTTTTGATTTTTTTTTGTTTTACTAAGATACTTTGCATGCATAACATGGCTATTTTTGTATAAGGAAACCAAGTGGAGGAACCCTAAGGGTGTTTGTGTGCAAGTGTGTTTTATTGCATGCATGACTTTATCTTGAATTAGGATTTTCTATTTTGTTTTGTTTTGTTCTTGTCATACAAACCTAATTACTATACAGTATAAGTAAAACAGTAAATTGCGGAAAATAAAATTCTACGCTATTACAATATTTCAGGGGATGGGGGTACATATGTACGAATGGGAATTGCAAGTAAAAATAAGTCCTAAATTACTATTACAACCATATTGAAATGTATAAGAATGTACAAGGAATATGTGAAACGAAACTTATTTTGTTTTAAGAAAATATTTTTGTTCTTTTGTTTTAAGAAATCAAAATAAAGTGTGAAGGAAATATTTTTTTGATGCTGGCTGATTAATGGAATGGAGAGTGATAGCAAAAATAAAAAAAATAAAGAAAAAGAATCAGCGTGTTGCTGATAAGGATGAAGTCAAAAGTTCTGACCCTGGCACACTGCAAAACAGAAACCTGTTAGTGAAAACGTATGAGGTCAGAAGTTCTGAACCTACTGGGAACACAGTAGTTTTCAGAAGTTCTGATACCATTGGCAACAAAAACAAGCTTCAGAAGTTCTGATACCACTGGCAACAAAACAGACTTCCGAAGTTCTGAGACCACTGGCAGAACTTGGTTTCTCTCTCTATGCTAGTCAGAACATCTGTAATTTGGTTATTTCTCCATAAAACAGAAGACATGCACAGAACAATTAAAGCAGGTGTCATAGCGTTTCAGAAGATAAGAAATATCAGAACTATAAATCAGAGACAATCATGCATTTGCCAATCCTAACTCTGAGTTCTAGTTTCTTCAAGACGCTCTGAACTGATTCGTTCTCCACTTAAGCATGCAGAGGCGTAAAAATATTAGAGCGTAAACAACATCAGAAGCATGATATTTACATTGTGTTTATTGAGCATGCAAATCTGATGATGCTTAGCAGCATGGTGAGAGTCAGCAGGTGCTTACCTCACTGTTGGAAGAAGATCTGTGAATTGGAGCTAGCTTTAGCTCTGATGGTGTTCTGGACAGATTCTTTTTTGAATGGGTGGATGGAGAGTATATATATATATATGGTTAGAAACGGTATGGGCGTTTTCTAGTAAAGAAGCAAATTATGTACAAATGAAGTTTGGAGGCTGGAGGTTCAAAGTTATGAAACACTAGGAATTTTGGCAGAGTTTCACAATGTTTTCTTGCTAGAATTTTTTGTTCCTCTTCTAGAAATTTTTTCTGGGTTTTAGACCGGCTTTTTCAGTGGACAATGGTGCTCTATTTATAGGCAAGGGTTTGTGAATTTTTTAAACGTTTAAGTGGCGCCAATACCATGCAATAGGTGTTGACTTACTCTTGAAGGAAGTTCATGAAAAGTTGTGATGATGGACATCTTTTTAGCCTAGGCTGGAACAATAAGCGAGGATTAAGGAAAAGTGACACCCATAGGCGAAAAGTGGCGCATAGATTCATGCCTAAACCTGCACGAGAGTGTTACTATGCCACACGTGGAGAGACCCCTTGGATGAATGCTCAAAAGTGGTTGTGAGCATTAATGAGCATTAAATGGTGATGAGATTTGTAAAAAATCAGAAATCTTGTAATAGGGGATTTTGCATCATTACCTAAAACCTGAGCCAACAGTTCTGCTTCACCAGAAAACAACGCAAACCAAGCTCTGACCTTGGCCTCTTGCTGCCTCAGCAAATTCTGAGGGTTTTCTAGACTTTCCAGCATGCTCTTTTGATCTGCCTCTGAAAACTCTGGGCTTAGAGATTCTGCTTTAGTGTTACACCCAATCTTCTGATCCCATTACCTTCTGATCCCAGTATGTTCTGAAGGAGTTTCAGGCTTTGTTGCCTTCTTTGCATTTCTCTAGCAAACTCTGGCTGAACTTGCGTAACTGCTGAAAGAGCCATGTTCTGTTTAAAGATTACATGCTGAACCACGTTTACAACCCCTAAATGAGTTGGTGTAGCTGTTGAAGAGCCACCTTCTAACTGAATGTTATGTGCTGAGCCAAGTTTGCAACTTCTGACCATTTCTGCCTGGAGGTTGGTTCAGAAGTTCCGAAGTGCCATTTTTTTTCTTAAACACTTTAGAAAAATTCTAAGTATTTAGAATTTAACTTTTTCAAGGTAAAATTTGACTTTTGAGCTTGCAAATGACCACTTTGCTCTTGTAAATGGTTCACTTGGAAATAAATGATAATTCAGGGCTTGGATTTGTTTAAGAGAAACTCTGAGAATCCAGGATGATTTCCTAAAGAATGAGAGGGAAAATTTTGGGGTACAACAACTAGTAATGATAAAGTCACACCAGATAGAGAATTAGTTCATTTTTCTTTACTTACAAGTGTTGAACCAATCAACTATAGCAAGGATTTAAAAAATAATGGAAGTGTGTTATGGTCAAAGAGTTAAAAACAATCGAAAGAAACAACACATGGGAGTTAGTCGAATTGCCAACACATATAAAATCTACCAAAGTGAAGTAAGTGTTCAAGTTAAAGCACAATTTTGATGGGTCGATAGTAAGACATAAGACGAGATTGGTAGCTCGAGGATTTCTTTAGAGAGAAGAACTCGACTACTCTGGAGTAATTACATTTTTCGCAAGATTTAAGACTGTCTAATTAGTTATCGCCTTAGCATGCAAGCAAGGTTAGTCGACACTTCACTTATATGTGAAGTCAATACTTATGAATGGTCCCTTAGACAAAGAGGTCTATGTCACACAACCTCCTGAGTTTGTGATTCAGGAGGAAGCGAATAAGGTGTATAAGTTGCACAAAGCACTCTATGGCCTCAAACAGGCACCTAAGGCATGGAACAAGAAGATTAACTCACACTTAGTCGAATAGCGATTCATAAAATACAAATCTAAGCATGATGTCTATGTTTAGGTTGTGGCATAAAATATAATAATCATCTGTTTATATGTCGATGACTTGCTGGTAACTACAAATAGCATGGAGAACTTGTCGAAGTTCAAAGAGATGATGATAAGGGAATTTAAAATTTTGGGTCTGGGAAACTTGTCTTATTTCCTAGGAATGGAATTTAAAATGTCTAAGTAAGGTATGGTGCTACATAAAAGGAAATATGTTAAAGAGATACTCAAGAGATTCATAATGGATGAGTCAAATCCTGCATCCACACCTGTTGAACCAAAATTGAAACTAAAGAAACATGGAGAAAAGGAAAAGGTCGATGCTACTTTGTTCAAACAAATTATGGGATCTATGATATATATGTGCAAGATTCGACCTAATATAGTGAGCATATATATGAGTGAACCAAGGGTATCACACATGAAGGCTGCAAGAAGAATCCAAAGATATTTAAAAGGATCGATAAACTATGGAATTCTTTTTCGACGTGATTCTGAAAGCAAGGAAGCTATGGTTACTTGCTATTTAGATGATGATTAGTGTGGAGATAAGAAAGATCGAAGAAGAACCTCTATTTATTTCTTTCAATTATTTGGTGCCACAATCTCATGGTGCTCAAGAAAGCAACATGTAGTGGCATTCTCATCGTGTGAGGCTGAATATATAGCAAGATCCTATGTTGCGTGTCAAGAAATTTGGATCAGATCTATTCTAGAAGAGATTAAGGTTGAAGTGAAGAAACCTCTGGTGCTGCAGATCGACAACAAGTCTGCCATTAATCTTGCAAAGAATCCAATTCTGCATGGAAGTAGTAAGCACATCAAAGCTACATTTCACTTCTTAAGAGAAAAGGTAAATCAAGGTGAACTTGAAGTAAGGCATTGCTCAAGTGAAACACAGTTGGCCGAAATTTTCACCAAAGGATTGAAGATCAACATATTCCTGAATTTGAGAAAGAAATTAGGAATAGTTTAGATAGACTATGGTTAGCGTATGTTCGATAACTTGGACAATAGGGGAGTATATTGTGATATGATCCAAGTTAAGTTGTGTAGCCCAAGCCCAAAGTTAATTATGTTTTGTTTGTTACTTAGTATACAAGTTAGTTTCATATGAATATACATATTATAAATCAGTTTTCATTATTCTATAATATCAATCCTTATTTCCTTGTTCTCTCTCTTTCTTTCCTCACTAAAAGTGCCTCACACACTAACATTTTATCACAAACAGATAACCAAATGCACCATTATTTTTTTAGATGACAAAACCAATCATCTTAAAAATTATATTTATTGTCTAAGAAACACAACATTGTTATACATGAGTTGTCAATCTCTTAGTAAAAGATCTATTGTTATGGTACTAGGAAATCAAAAGTGTTAAAGTTAAATGGTATAAAAATACTTTGATTGTTGTGGTAATTGGATTGAACTCTAGTCTTGACAAGGGTATATTCTTGGTTTGATAGATATTAAGCATGTTATCAAAGTTTGTTCACATGCTGACGTCGAAGTTCTGCATGTTTTAGTCGAAGTAGGCTTAAGCATGAAGTAGTCAAAATGCTAAGATTGTTAGCATATCAAATTGTGCTTGTTTGTTTAGATAAATTATTTAGCTTAAATTAGCTTAGAAGTTTATAAAAAGTATGTTTCTCTCAGGTTGTTGAGAGAGGTTAATTGTTGTTATTCACTTGTAATATTTGAACCCTTATTGAGTTAGTGAATAGTAAAACAATTATAAAAATCCTGGTTTTCTTCTTCACTTCTTCTCTCTTCTCTCTCATTCGTGAAAATCTAATAGGGTTTATTGTGTTTGTTCAAGAAACTCAATCTTTCTCATAGTTTTTGTTTATTCTTGATGGCACTCTGTTACAACAAACTGGTGCGATAAGCGTGGAAAAGACGTCGTCACAAATTTTGAGATTGAGAAATTCACCGGAGTGAATGATTACAGCTTATAGAACTTAAAGATGCGATCTCTTCTTGTTCAACAGGGTTTGCTAGAAGCGTTGAAGGGAGTCGAAGCCATGGATGTTTCCATAACGGAGAAGGAGAAGACGATAATGATCGAGAAATCCCATAGAGCTTTGAGATGTGTGTTCATGGGGTACCCTGAAGGAGTCAAAGCTTATAGGTTGTAGTTCCTAGTGCTTGGTCACAAGAGGTGTATCAAAAGTCGAGATATAGTTTTCAATAAAGCAAAAATGGAATTCAAGAAAACTGATGATGTTGGTCGAAATGCAGAAACATCTGAAGAAGAGCTAGAATAAGAAGAGATTCATGTTGGGGTGGAGCATAGTAATGCTGAATTGCATAACCCAGATGAAGTCAAAGAAGAAGCAGAAGTTGTTGATGAAAATGAGGAAAAAGAAAATGACTACTTGCTGGTAAGAGACAGGTAGAGGAGAGTCATCAAGCATCCTCAGAGTCTCTCTGAGAAACCTGCAGGGGCCAGGTTAGTCAGTTGTACGTGGATTTTCAAGGTCAAGGAATGAATCAAATGAATGATTGTGCCCCAAAATCTGTCCTCTTCATTTTAATTCGAGCTGACTTATATTTCATTACCATATGCATCCATTCATATCATAGGTTTATACTCATGGAATCGAGGTATCTCTCTGCAAACAAGAGTTGCGAAAATTGACTGTTCCGTTAAGCAACACTATGAAGCAGAACTCAAGGTTTTCCATATTTTAATGTGATTGGCATGTTTTCCAAGCTATCTAATCAACAACCAGGAAAGTCATCATCGTATCAAGCTCTTATGTGTGTCAACACGCTCTTGATTGTGCAGAAAGTCAAGCATTTTAGTCGATTTGAAAGGGTGCTGACAGAAATTAAGTAGAGTGCGTTTCAAGCTAAAAATTTCACAACTCGACTTCAGAAAGTGGTTTGGGATTGATTCTTCAGTCGTTAGAACCGTCTTGAGGTCTTCTTTGTTTCATTTGTTCATGTCAAAGGCTAATTTTGTGAGGATAATTTTCTAAAACAGAAAATACTTGAATTGCAGTATGTAGTGGATTTACCGTTTCTCTGGTTTCCAGATGCTTAAAAATTAATAAATTCTGACTGGAGTATCATCTTTGAGTGCCTCTTGGACCAATTGATCTGTCTTGTTATTTCCTCCAACTTTCATGTTTGGCTCGAAAGCCGGTTCTTTGAGGAAGATCTCCGAATGCGCAAGTATTTTGAAGTTAAATGGTGAAAAAGTGAAACTATTATGCTGAACCATTATTTTGAGGACGTTAAAAAATTTATAACTTTCTCCTGGATTGATGTTTTGAGCCGTTCTTTGGGCGAAAATTCCATCTTGATTTTATCTTCAATTCGTATGTTCGGACCAAGAGTTGATTCTTTGAGGGAAGTCCCCAAAGTTATGGATTACTAGAGAAATTTACTGTGCCGAATCTGAGTTTTAATACACCGTTTTCCGATATTATAAAAATTGTAACTTCTTTGATTTTTAACGTATCAAGACGATTCTTTCGGAACAATCTCACAAATGATGCCAGCTATAAATTTTCTCCAGACCCCGAGTTCGGATTTTGATCGGAGGATTTTCGTCTGTGGCGTTCTTTCAAAACTGAACGGTGAAATTAACTGAAAAAATTTTCATTAGCTAACTCTGTTTTGTTTCAGTGCGCCTTAAAATTCATAACTTTCTCGTTGTTTATCCTATTGAGTCCGTTCTTTCGGCATCGTGCTACAAGTTTTGTAAGCTTCAATTTTGATGATGAGCTCGAGTCGAGATTCTGCATCGATGATGATGTGGCATTTCATACTTGCATTGTGTATTAAATTTGTTGACACTGAAAAAACAAGGCCCAACCCAAATTCAAATCCAAGGCCCAATTGGAGAGAGTTTATATTTAAAAAATCAGAATTTCTCTCATAACTTCTCTCACTCCCAAAAACACCTCATAACTTTCTCTCTATCCTCTCAAGTATCAAACTCCACTTTTCTCTCTACTTTCTCAAGGCCACCATCAATCTTTATCCACAAATTTCAATAAAATTCATAAAATTTTAACTCAATTCTAATTATACGATCAACTTTCTCTCTTCCACCAATTTCGACCATCGTTCGGCGGTCACCTCTGGCTCCAATTTGCGTTTTCGATTTGATTTCAGCTAGCTTCTCAAATTCTCCTCTTCGATGATTTAATTCCGGTAAATTTCCAATTCTTGAATTAAGTGTTTTTTCATATAATTGATTTTTTGTGATAATTGATTATTTGAACTTTATGTGTTGATTTGGATAAGTCTTGAATAATTGATGATGATGATTGTGATACGGTGGGAGAACTGACTTGAGGTTTTGCGTTTGTTTTTGCAAATGTTTCGGTTGAGCAAGAGTCGCCACCGACTTTTTATTTTATCCTAAGGAAAGGTTAAAAAGCACAGCAAAAACCTTTTTGAGATGTTTTTCTTGGGTTCGGGGAGTAGATTATAGAAAGGGAAGGTATTAGCACCCTTTCTATCCATGGTTATCCATGGGCTCTTAGTTACTTGCTTAGATCACTTGCCTTTTGTTTCCAATTGTTTTAAATGGTGCTTGAGTGTGTGGGTTTTGAAAATGTTTTGAAAAGAGGCCAATGTTGTGGCAACCTTTGTAATGATCCATGTGGGGATGTATACAAAGATGTATGTCTTTTGAAAAGGTTTTCATTTGTTTTTGAAAGTTGTTTTGAAAGTGTAGTGTTGTGTGGTTTTGAATTTAGGCAAGCGTTTTGTTTTGCAAGTTTGATTCAAGTAACTAAGAGGTTATCTACTCCTAAATTTCTCAAAAGATTATTGCTATGTTTTAACCCTTTTAACAAGTTTGTTCCACCATTGTATTTGGTGGACAATCTTGTGTTAGGATGTGAGAGGGACAGGTGCGGGTCATCGTTTAGACCATAATTGCAACGGCGTTAAATGTCTTTGGGCAATTTTCTTTTAAGGGACTTGATCATCCAAATTGTTTGTTTTGAAAAGTTTTGTCGAGGGACTATGATCATTCAAATTGTTTGTTTTGCCCAAAGAAGTTCAACATACAACATGGTCCATTTATTTGAAGGCAACAAAGTGGAGTACCCTAGGGGTGCAAGTGTGATTTGTGTGTCCATTTTCATGCTTGTTTATCTTGAGATTAGGTCATAACTATTTTTTATCGTTTTTTCGCATACAAACCCTAATTCTAACATGTTATCATTAGAAAGCAATAAAATGCGAAATTAAATTTACTAGGCTATTACAAAACCAAATATGGGAAGGGGGGTACAAATGTTCAAATGGGGATATTGACAAGAATTTAAATCTAAATTATTACATCAATTTGAATATTTGCAATGTAAATAATGTACAAAAAGTAAATAAGAATGCAAGATGCAAAAGAAATGTTTTGTATATGTATGAAAAAAATATTATTTATGTAAAAGAGAAAAGAAAATAAAAATTATATTATTTTTTTGGAGTATTTTGAATTTAGGGCAAAAACCCTAATTTTAAAGAAAATGCATTATTATCTAATTTAATACAACTATTTATTTATTATTTATAAAAATAAAATAAAATGAAGTATATTGTGGAAAAAGTATTTTTGTATCAAATATTAATAAAAATGAAAAATTCAAGTATTTTTATATTTTTACTTAAATATATTGATAAACATATATATATATATATATATATATATATATATATATATATATATATATATATATATATATATATATATATATATATATATATATATATATATATATATATATATATATATATATATATATATATATATATATATATATATATATATATATATATATATATATATATATATATATATATATATATATATATATATATATATATATATATATATATATATATATATATATATATATATATATATATTAAATCTTAAATATGTATTATACACAAAATAAATATTTATTTAGTATTTTAAATAAATAAAAAGAGTATTTTTATGTGAAATATTTTCAGAAGGTAAATAAAAATAAAAATGTATTTACACTATTTTTCTATTTATTCTAATAATAGTATATATATAATGTTTATGTATAAACAAAGGAAATAAACAAATAAATATGCAATAAATACAAAAAATGATGGAAAAAATATTTTCAAAATTTTAATGTGCTGGGAAAAAATAAACAAGTCAAACAAAAAAGAAAAAAGTCAAAAATGTTAAAAAATGAACAAATGGGCTCAGGGGGTGTGAATCAAAAAAAGTGGTGCAAATAAGAAAAATTTCCAGGCCCAGCCCAGAAGACCTGTCTTCTTCAACCTCTGAACAATATCCTTCAAGCAAACACGCGTTTTTTATCTCTGGATTCCTGGACTTTCAAGCAAAACTCATAACATGAAAAGTGTAGAGCATTAAGAGACGGTTTCAACCATGTAAAGAACTTGACCTAACTCTCTAAGATGAGGGAGAATTTCTCCTCCCCCAATTTCTGACCTAACTTTTCATCAATGTTCAGACATAAAATTCTCTAAGCACACGAAATATAAATGAAATCTAATCATATGAGCATGTTCAGGGCTATGATTGTGACATGTTTTCTTCACAAACCTAAAGCTAACAATGCCTAATAAGGGAGATAGAACTTCATGAATGTACCTGTTCAGTTGGAATCGAACTTTGCAATGGAGGATGTTTCAGAGTGAAATGATGACTTGTATAGCTTCCTTGAAGTGTAAGGATGCTTTTCCAAGTCCTACTTTGTCTTGAAACTCCCTGAATCGAGCTAGTGAACTCCAACTGCAAAACAGAAATTTAAAAATGGTGAAGTGGCTTGGAGGTGTTACAGGTCAGGTTTCAAGTCATGGTTAGCTTGCATAGGTTGTAAGGAAGGTAGAGGAACAGGTTTGGGCAAGAATGCTTGAAGGGATTGAGAGATAGCACTCAATCTGCAGGGGTTGCCCTGTTTGAGCAGTTTCAAGGTGATTCTGAGATGGAGGGTGCTTGAGAGGTTAAGGACTCGTGCCAAAGCTTGGATGTGTTATGTGTAAGGTGTTTGATAACTTCTTTCTTGTGTTTGTAAGCTGAGATGAGATATGGCACAAGTTATGCAATGTTACTTGAATTTGAAGCAAGCAATGGTCACTTTGTGTTTTAGGTTAGTAGGGGGCCTCTAATCCTGCTGCATAAGCCTCTCTTGATCAGAGCAATTTGCCCATAATCTTGTGCCAAAAGGATTTTGCTTGTACCTTCTTAGATTTCAATTTGACATAAAGCTAGCTTTTTACAAAAATGGATAAAGCACTTTATCTAGTTTAGGATTAATCCACTATGCAATGTTAGAACACAAAGAACATGGTCTTAACACATTGAATATGCATTAAATTATTGAGTATGGAATGGTTCAAGGACCTGTAATCAAGCATAAAGCAAGCTGAGTTAAAATTTGCAAGATTATGAACATGTCTTGATGAAGAACAAAAGTGAATTTTTGCCAACTTGTGAAATTCGAATCTCTCAAGTTATGAGGTTGTTTGATGAGTTCTTGGACATTTTGGAAAGCTTGGAATGTGTACTACAATCCATCTTTGAAATGCAAATTAAAATTCCAAGTGGAAGGGTATGAAAAGTGGCCTTGAAGTGGGGTAGAAAACCTTGTCAAAATAGGTTAAAATTTCACTAAGTTAAAAATGGTTTAGTGCCCTTATTCAAAAAATTGTAACTTGAGATACAAGCTTCAAATGAGAAAACTTTGTGAATCAAAGTTGTAGATTATGCAACAAGCTACAACTTTCATGTTTTGACTTTTGTTTTAATCCAAATGGATCTTGGTGAAAAGATGGGGCAAAGTTGGGAAAAAATTAGGGTTTTTCATAACTTAGAAAAATTCTAAGTTATGAAAAATTCCATTTTCTAACCCTAATTTGCATTTTGTGATTTCTTGGTGAAAAAGTTTCATGATTTGGCAAGTTTTGATGAAAAGTGAACCTTGACTCTTGATTTTGACCAAAAAGTCAAAGTTTGACTTTTCAGTATACAGTCAAAATTGATCAATTGACTGGGAAATTCAACTGTCAATCTTGTGTACTTGGGATCTTTTGAGTTTGTTGAGCATGTCAAGATAATTCCATGGGGTCCTTGAGTCCATATGTGAGCTTGGTTTGCCATTGGTTAGGTCAGACAGTCAAAAATTGCCTTTGTGCAGTCAAAACCCTAAAAATGACCATTTTGCCCTTTTGGTGATCTGATCAAATTTCTTGGAGAATTGTGATCCAAACTTGATCAAATGGTCCATATGAGTTCAATATGTTGATGTGGGTCAATTTTCATGAGGTTTGACTGTCAATTGGCCACATTTGACTTTTTCCCAATACAGTTGATTGCTAGGTCAACTGTCTAATTGACTGGGCAAAACTTGGAATCAAGACTTGAAACTTGGTGAGGATAAACTTGGGAGTCCAACATGAAGCATGAAAGTCATCTTAAACATTTTAGGTCAAAACATCCTTGGGCAATCACAAACCCTAATTTGAGTCCACAGTGCAAGGAGAAGTCTTGGGCAGAGGAAACCCTAACTGGATCTTGATCTTCAAAGGTCTTGTGATGAGAAAATGTTGAGGAAATGGGAGGGCAAATTTTGGGGTACAACAGTTGCCCCTGTTCAATCTTCTTGAACCTGAAGAGTTAGATTGGCAAGTTTGCCTTTCGCGACTCGAGGGTAAAAGAAGATTGGACACTAGAGTGCCCGGAAATTTGCACTCGCATGTTGAAGTGTCAATAATGTGGTGTCGGGAATGGGCTTATAGATGCCATTTGGAGAGATGGTGGATAGGGAGATGGGCTTATAGATGCCATCTAGAGACGTGACAGAACCTTGTCGGGAATGGGCTTATAGATGCCATTTGGAAGTGTCGATCGCATAAGAGATTCCTTAGCGAGAACTTGTGTATTTGAGAAAGACGGATGTTTTCCTGGCTTGTTACAGGTGTTTGATCTTCAATCTCCTTATGCAGATATGCCCTGGCTAGATACAGGTATCGAATCTACAATCGGTTTGCTCACAGATGTGCCCTGGCTGGATACAGGAGTCGAATCTGGAAATAGTCGTTAATAGATGTGCCCTGGCTGGATACAGGAATCGAATCTTCGAACTCTTCAGACATGCCCTGGCTAGATACAGGAGTCGAGTCTGGAAATGTTGTTAACAGATATGCCCTGGCTGGATACAGGAATCGAATCTGGCGTTGCGATAGTTGCTAGATATGCCCTGGCTGGATACAGGAATCGAATCTTTGAACACTTCAGATGTGCCCTGGCTAAATACAGGAATCGAGTCTGGAAACTGATCACTCTCAGATGTGCCCTGGCTAGATACAGGTATCGAATTTGGAATTGTGACAGTTGAAGGTAGTTGTTTTTGGGATTGTCTTTTTCCTGAAAAGGCAAAAAACGTAAGTTGTATGCAATGTCATGATGTATGATATGCATGATATCATGATGTTCAACATGAGATGGTGTTGTATGCGCTTTATAATATATGTAAGCAAGATGCATGAAAATGTGAAATGTTTATGGGTGTAATTTCGCCTTAGGAAAATAAATCCTTGACGATCGGCCGGAGAATTGCTCTGTGGATGAGATACTTGGCCGAAGTTTTGATGCGAGGCCTGTTGAGGACTCTTAATGATGGATTCCGCTGGGGATAATGATGATAAACTCCGCTGGGGATTGAAGGAACTTTGCCGAGGGCGGTCTTCCGTGGTTTTTAGCTGAGGATAACCCAGTTATAAGTCCTTGTGAGGAAATAACTCTAAATAAAACTCGGGAGAGACGTCCGTACTCTGCAGGGGATAAGCTTCCAGAATCTACTGGGGATGAGCTTTAAGACCTGCCGGGGAATGTTGTGTCCTTTCAGGATTGTCGGGGAGTCAACTCCGCTTGGGGAAAGTATTGCTGAATTTTGTTTTACTCTGCGGGGAGTTGAGATGATTTGGCCACATTCTTCAGTTGAATTTACCTTGGTACCTTGGCGGACAAAACAACCAGACTGCATTAGACAACTTCATATTGCCCCTGTCTCTGACGTCACCTGTAATCAATCTCTTATTTTATGTGTGAATATTTACGAATCAGCAATTTAATGTCAAATGCATATATCAAAAATGAACATTGGACGTTCTTCGCAAGACAAAACAGAAAAAGGAAAATAATGGTAATTTGTATGGACAAGTAAATTTGTATTGATTTAAACTTTGCCTGTGAATAGGCGTCTTTGTACAAGAGGCTGACATCCTAGTAAGAGGACGCCGCCAAATAACAGAGAGTTTACAATTTGAAAAAAGAAACAAAACAGCTATGTGAACAATCCCACTGGGTTCCAACTCTGCTATCGCCTTTATGTCTTCGAACATCTCATCGCTTTGCTGCCTAGTTGAAGATGAAGCTGATTGGTCGATGCCGAAATTTGGAGCCAGATAGTTGATGCCGAATTCCGGATGCAAAGTGATCAATGAGACATAGTGTTACGCTTTATCCCTAACTTTTGCCTGGACCGCCCTTTCGGGTTTTCAGTCCACCGGGATACCGGGATACCCATTTTTGCCCAAGCCGCCTTTTCAGGTTTTCGACTTGCCGGGTGTACAGATTTGTATTCATTTCATCCCTTATTTTTGCCCGAACCCTTTTGGTTCGCCGGGAAGCCCTTATTTTTGCCTAGGTATGTCAACCTAGCGGGTCTTTTATTCATGCGTAGTATTTTTTCACTATGTCTGCATTGGCGGGGTGAGGAAGGTCGTCACCATCCATGGTGGTTAGGATCATGGCTCCTCCTGAGAACACACGTTTAACCACAAATGGCCCTTCGTATGTAGGGGTCCATTTTCCCCGAGGATCACTTTGAGGAAGGATGATGCGTTTGATTACCAGGTCCCCAACTTGATATTCTTGTGGTCTGACTCTCTTGTTAAATGCCCTGATCATCCGTTTTTGATACGTTTGACCATGACAGATAGCAGTGAGCCTCTTTTAGTCAATCAGATTTAATTGATCAAGTCGAGTCTGGATCCAATCATCTTCATTCAGGTCTGCATCCTTCATTATCCGGAGAGAGGGTATCTGGATTTCAATTGGCAAGACTGCCTCCATGCCGTAGACCAAGGAGAAAGGAGTTGCCCCGGTTGACGTTCTTGCTGAGGTACGGTACCCATGAAGAGCGAATGGTAACATCTTGTGCCAATCTTTATAGGTCACTGTCATCTTCTGCACAATTTTCTTGATATTTTTATTGGCTGCCTCTACAGCCCCATTCATCTTCGGCCGGTAGGGAGAAGAATTGTGGTGCTGTATCTTGAATTGTTCACAGAGTTCAGTGATCATTTTGTTGTTGAGATTGGTACCATTGTCCGTAATGATTCTTTCTGGGACGCCGTACCGACAGATCAGATTATGCCGGATGAAACGCGCCACGACGCTCTTGGTTACTGTGGCGTAGGAAGTTGCCTCAACCCACTTCGTGAAGTAATCGATCGCCACCAAGATGAAGCGATGCCCATTGGATGCCGTCGGTCGGATCTCGCCGATCATATCGATGCCCCACATTGCGAAAGGCCATGGTGCCGTCAGGACATTCAAAGGGACCAGAGGGATATGCACCTTGTCAACATAGATCTGGCATTTATGACAAGTTCAGGAGTGTTGGTAACAATCGGCTTCCATTGTGGACCAGAAATACCCTGCCCGAAGGATTTTCTTAGCCATGGTGTGTCCACTGGAATGTGTTCCAAATGTACCTTCATGCAGTTCTATCATAATTTTCTCTGCTTCAGTTTTATCCACACAACGTAACAGAGTTGAATCATGATTCCGCTTGTAGAGAATGCCGTTGCTGAGGAAGAATTTTGCAGCAAACCTCCTCATGAACTTCTTATCATTGACAGATGCACCTTCAGGGTATTCCTGAGCTTCCAAGTACCTCTTCACCTCATGGTACCAGGGTTTTTCAATCACCTTCTCAGCCTCCAGTTCACAGCAGTATGCCGGTTCGTCCAACTTCCAGATAATGATTCGGGGAGCCTCATTGTCCCATTTAACTTTGAACATTGAAGACATCGTAGCTAGGGCGTCCGCTAGCTGATTCTCCTCTCTAGGGAAGTGCTCAAAAGTTATCTCTTCAAAGTGGGGAAGCAAGGTCGACACATACTCCTTGTAAGGAATAAGATTCGGGTGTTTCGTATCCCACTCGCCTTTGATCTGATTGATCACAAGAGCGGAATCTCCTAAGACACTTAGAAATCTTATCCTCAGGTCGATTGCAGCTTGTAAACCCATGATACATGCCTCATATTCTGCCATGTTGTTGGTGCAGTTGAAACATAATCGGGCGGTGAGGGGAGTATGAGTTCCTTTGGGAGATATGATTACAGCGCCGACGCTGTTACCCAAAGCATTAGAGGCTCCATCAAAATGCATAGACCATCGGGATCCTTCCTCAGGTCCTTCATCCGGTCCAGGTACTTCACAGTCAGTTACCACCATGATGTCTTCGTCCGGAAAATCAAAGTTCAATGATTGGTAATCGTCCACAGGTTGGTGTGCCAAATGATCTGCCAGTACACTTCCCTTAATTGCTTTCTGAGTTGTATACTGGATGTCATATTCTGTCAAGATCATTTGCCATCTCGCTATTCTTCCAGACAGAGCGGGCTTTTCAAATATGTACTTGATGGGATCCATCTTTGAAATTAATAAAGTAGTGTGAGTCAGCATATACTGTCTCAGCCGACGAGCAGCCCATACAAGAGCGCAGCAAGTTTTCTCAAGCAGTGAGTAACGAGACTCACAGTCGGTAAAATTTTTGCTCAAGTAATAAATAGCGTGCTCTTTTCGGCCAGACTCGTCATGCTGCCCCAGCACACACCCCATTGAATTATCAAGCACTGTCAAGTATAGTATCAGAGGTCTTCCTTCCACCGGTGGCATAAGAATGGGTGGCTCTTGGAGATATTCCTTTATCCTTTCAAAGGCGGCCTGACATTCATCATTCCAGCATACTACTTGATCTTTCTTCAGCAATTTGAAGATTGGCTCACAAGTAGCAGTCAGATGTGAGATGAATCGGGCAATGTAATTCAGTCGTCCCAGGAAGCCTCTGACTTCTTTCTCTGTCCTTGGAGTCGGCATCTCTTGTATGGCTTTTACCTTGGCAGGGTCCACCTGAATACCCTTATCACTTACAATGAAACCTAGCAATTTTCCGGATCTTACCCCAAAGGTGCATTTGTTGGGATTCAATCTCAGCTTGTACAACTTGAGTCGGTCAAATAACTTCCTCAGATGGTCAAGGTGCTCCTCCTCAGTTTGAGACCTGGCAATCATGTCATCAACGTATACCTCAATCTCATGATGGATCATATCATGAAATAAAGCAACCATGGCACGTTGGTAGGTTGCCCCAGCATTTTTCAATCCGAATGGCATGACCTTATAACAGAAGGTGCCCCACTGAGTCACAAAGGTAGTCTTCTCCATATCCTCTGGAGCCATCTTGATTTGATTATACCCTGAAAAACCATCCATGAAGGAGAACACCTTGTGTTGAGCTGTATTGTCAACAAGGACATCAATGTGAGGTAGGGGGAAGTCATCCTTGGGGCTGGCCCTGTTCAGATCCCTGTAGTCAACACACATTCTGACTTTACCGTCCTTCTTCGGCACTGGCACCACATTGGCAACCCACTGAGGGTAAGAAGTCACTGCAAGGAACCCGGCATCAAACTGCTTCATAACCTCGGCCTTGATCTTTTCAGACATCTCTGGACGCATCTGTCGGACTTTTTGCTTTACCGGAGGGCAATCTTCCTTGGTTGGTAGGTGGTGAACTACAATGTCGGCATCCAAACCAGGCATATCTTCATAGGACCAAGCAAAAATCTCCATGTAATCCTGTAGCATCTGGATCAATCGTTGCTTCACGCTGAGCTCTAGATTGGCACCAATCTTGACCTCTTTCCTATCTGTCTCAGTACACAGGTTAATTGTCTCCACCGGCTCTTCATGTGGTTGAATAGCTCTCTCTTCCTGGAGTAGCAGTCTTGCGAGTTCACCAGGCACTTCGCAATCATCTTCACCTTCGTCTTCGGCCAAGTTAATCGGATTCTCAAAGTCATAACTGGCGGTAGCAGAGCTGTTACCAGTGAGATCCAGAGTGGATTGAAACCTGTATAAGTGAGTGTGTGTAAATATAGATGTTTTGCAATATATATAACACAGAAAGGAAAAGAGCACAAGATTTGAAATGCAACAAACGTCCAATGTTTTGATTGATGATATATGAAAATGTCATACAAAAAAGCCCTCACAAATGGAGCTACGATGCCCCGGGTAGGGCACCGAGCCAACAAAGTTTTAACATATTGTTTGTTACAAATTGGAAATCAAAAGAAATTAATTACTGCGTGACAAATGTGATAGGGATAAAATCCTTTGCCGTCCAGTTGCTTGGTCCGTCGCTGGTAGTCGGGTAGATCCAACTGTCAAACTCTGCTTCCTCTACATCCTCCTCAATAGCATTCACCCTTGAGCTGGAGATAAACACCGGAGCCTTTCTGACCTTCTCCTTGCGCACAGTCCTCTGAGCCTCTGCAGTAAAGCCCAGCCCAAACTTGTCGTTCTTCTGAGTGAAGTCAGGAAGCTGACCCCAGTTTGCACAATTGCCTTTCTGAACCACAGCCCGGGCATCCCTTAGGGAAGCCATCTTCAAGGAATCATTCTCTTCGACTATTGTTTCTGCTGCTGCTGAAATTGGATGTACCTCCTCGAAATGCTGAAAGGGGGTTTTAATAAACTCCCCGTCCATCTCAATGTATCTGAAGGAATTCAAATGGCTCACCATATACTCCTCTTCTCCTTGCACAGTGACGATCTTCCCCCTGACGGGATACTTCAGCTTCTGGTGCAAGGTGGAGGTCACTGCCCCAGCTTTATGGATCCAAGGTCGACCCAGTAGACAAGAGTACGATGGACGTATATCCATCACATAAAAAGTAGAGTCGAATACTTGAGAGCCCACACGAATAGGGATGTTAACCTCTCCATGAACCATTCTTTTGGAACCGTCAAAGGCCCTGACGATGATATTGCTGGGCTTTAGTTCCAGGCCTTCATAATCTAGACGGTCTAAAGCCTTTTTCGGTAGAACATTCAAGGAGGAACCAGTATCCACCAATACATGCGCCAGAGTAGTGCCCCTGCATTCAATAGAGACATGCAGAGCATCGTTGTGGTCTCTTCCTTTCGCGGTCAGGTCAGCATCTGAAAAACCCAAGCCATTGTCTGCTGTCAGATTTGCTATGCAATCAGTGAACTGGACTGCAGACGTCTCCTGCGGCACATGGGCCGTCTTGAGAAATGAGATCAAGGCCTTAGCATGGGCCTCGGAGCATAGCAATAAGGAGAGCATGGAGATCTTGGAGGGCGTATGCCCCAACTGCTCGACAACATTGAAATCACTTTTCTTTATTATTTTCAAGATCTCCTCCATTTCTTGTTGGGAGGCCTCAGCATTTATGGGTATTGGTGCCTCCATCCGGGCAAGCTCTTCTTCAATCTCTTTGCCCCGAGCATTAGATGACTCGGCGGCAGGGGAAACAACTTGATCAGTAGCAGGAACAGGTACACTTGTAGGTGTTATAAGGAGGGGTCTTCGAATAGCGGGCGGTGCAATGTCAGGCGAGAAGAGCCTGCCACTGCGGGTGACCTTGGCTGGACCAGTGATATCGCAGATAGTGGCGCCAGTGTCGAATTCTTGTTTGATTCCATTTACATATATGTCTGCCCCATAATGCCAAGGGACAGCTCTATCAGATACGTAGGGGAGAGGCCCCAGAACAGTAATAATCACAGGTGCAACAGTCATGATTTGAACAGGCTTCTTCGGGGGAGCCTTGATTGGATTATTGAAGATGGTAACCACAGAAACTTCTTTTATCGGAACCAACTGAACAACAAACTTTTTAAACAGAATCTCCTTTCTATCCATTAGGCTTTGGACGCCTAACCTCAGCAAAGGGCAACCAGACAGGGAAACAGCACAGAACAGGCAACCTTCACTGCAACCCGGAAATAAACCGGCCCGCAGTAGGTTCTTCTTAACGGTCTTCAGAGGGGTGACAACTTCATTTACCGAAACAGCATACAATTCTTCCTCAATGGCATTTACTCTATGCTGGGGCATATGAGCAGTTACAACATTTGGTCTCTCCGGCGCTTCAAACTGAATTTCCTTTGCGTCGATCAGATCTTGCACTTTGTTTCTCAAGGCCCAGCAATCATCAGTAGTGTGCCCGGGACTATCAGAATGATAAGCACACCGGGCATTTGGGTTATACTTAGGAGACGCAGTGTTGACGACCTTAGGAGCTTCTTTGAGGGTCACCAGGTTGGTGGATAACAGTTGGGGTAAAATTTGAGATAAGGTCATACTCAGTCGGGTATACTGCCTCTTGGGCCTTTCGCTTCTTTGTTGATTGTACTGCTGAGGAGCAGCAACAGGTTTTGAGATGACCAAAGCATTGACGGCTTGGCGGCTTTCGGGCTTGACTGGTCTTCTAGGACCATAGACGACACTTGCTTCTTTCTTAAACGGCCTCTTCTCAGCACTTGTGGAGGCAGCCTTTTGTATCTTGCCTGACCTGATGCCAACTTCAATTCTTTCTCCAGTTAATATCAAATCTGTAAACCCGGCGGAGGAGTTACCAACCAAATGATTGAAAAACGGACCAGACAACGTCCCTAGAAACATATCAACTAGCTCTCGATCAGTCAATGGAGGCTGCACTCTGCCAGCCAAATCTCTCCATTTTTGAGCGTACTCTTTGAATCCTTCACCCGTTCCTAGAGACATACCCTGAAGTTGGGTACGCGTAGGAGCGAGATCAGAATTGTATTGGTATTGTCTGTAGAATGCGGTTGCCAAATCTTCCCAGTGTCGGATGCTAGCTCCATCTAATTGGTAGAACCATTCAAGCTGTGACCCTGAGAGGCTATCTTGGAAGAAGTGAATCCAGAGGTTCTTATCCGCCGTGTAAGGTTGGATTTTCCTTACATACGACCTCAGATGCAGCTTTGGGCAGGAGACCCCATCATACTTGGCGAAGGCAGGCGCCTTAAACTTGTGTGGAATTACTACCCCAGAAGATAACCCCAAATCTCCGAAATCCAGTCCCGGCACATTCTGAATTTCCATGGCGCTTAAGCGGTCCTCCAATTGCTTGTATCTGTCAGCAGCAGGTGGGTATTGTTCGTCGTTATAGTCCGTCTCGTTGTCGGAGACTGCGGGACTAGGAGCTCCTCCCCCTTGGGGACTATTCTTCTCAGCAGAGGAAGTAGTTGGATCAGCTTCATTATGGAGTGTGTTCCCAAATCTGCGTCCGGTGTTGAACAACGCAATCCTCTTTTTCTTCTTCTTCTTCAGGAGTAGAGTCTTCAACTCTTGCTGACCTTGGGCTAGGCTTAGGACCATCTCTTGAAACTGTGCATTTTGTGCCTGAAGGGCCTTGATTGCTTGCTCACTGGAGGAGTCTGGATTCATGATGACTGTTCACACAAACAGCGAAGAAAATTAAGCAACCTGTGAAATAGGGTACCTGCTATGCATATGGTGCAATGGAATGCGTATGTATGCAATGCATTCAAGGATTTAGAATATTCAAAATTTGTTGTAGACAAAAAGGAACGCACATCATATTAATAAGGAGAAATTCGTTAGTACATAAATGCCCCATGGGCCAAATATTACAAAATGACTCCTCAAGGTAAAAAAACATTGCGCATCCTCTTTGGTGCGATGTAGGTGTTGAGATTCCTCTCCTCGTGCAGTAGGCGGGTGAGTTCCAGGACCTTCTTTTTGCTAGCATGTAGACTGGTCTCAAGAGAATTCCGTTCTTCCTTAAGTTGGACCCAGCTCTTCTGCATTTCTTCCCAGGAGGTGGGCATGTCGGGATGTTGAATGGTGTAGGACGCCTCTCCTTCCAAGACTGGTTCTTTGATCACAGGGAGCATATGAGGATAAGGCATCACTAACTTCTGGGAGCGGGCTCGTACCCACTTGAGATAAGGTTCCAACGGGATGGAGTTCCTGTGCCCCAGTGTCTTGCTGTCGATCCTACTTGGCATCCTCCAAGCTCTGATAAATCTCTGACGAAGTTCTTGAGTATCGTTGTCGAAGTCAAAAACTATGTTAGGAATTAGCATGTCATGAGGGCCATCCCTCCGAGCATAACCAAACTGTCTCCAAGCCAGGCATGGGTTGTAAGTAATACCTCCTTTGATTCCAAATAAAGGAACATTAGGGTACTCCCCGCAACGATCAATGATAGTGACGTCTTCCCTGGACCTAGGGCACCAATGTATATCTGCATGCGTAAGAGTCATTAACCGTTGTGACCATCTCAAACCCTGCTCGTTCTTCAAAACTGATTGTGGAAGGTGCGAAATAAACCACCTTCCCAGGAGAGGATTGCAACACAAAAGGACACCCCTTCTTCTCATGGTTCGAGTGTAACATGAGTGAAGGATGTCCCCCAGCAGCGTAGGTATAGGATTCCTGGTCATGAAGATCTGGACAACACTGATATCAATAAGCTGATCTGGGTTAGGGAATAACACCAAACCATAGACAAGGAGGGCCATAATTTCTTCAAAAGCTTGTAGGTCAAGGGAGTTCCAACATTCTTGGGCCTTCTCGAACAGAAACCTGGCTAAGAACCCCTTGATACCACTTCTAACTTCCCAATGTCCCTTGAGGTCAGATGATTGTAGGTGCAAGGCTTTAGCAATCTCTTCAAGCTTGGGTTCCTCTTCCGTACCGTTGTAGGGTAGTTGATCAAGGATAGGGACCTTCAGAAGTCAGGAGAACTCTTCCAATGTAGGCACCAATTGATAATCCGGAAAAGTGAAACAGTGATGCAGAGGGTCAAAGAACTGGAACAGGACCTTTATCAAATCCTCCTCAATGTTGGTGTTAACCAGGCTGATGAGTCTTCCATGTCTCTCATTGAATGAAGAACCCTCGGGAATCCTGGACATAAGTTCCTTAAGCTGAGGAGGGATCTTTACAAGGCTGATCTGAATTGTCTTTCTGCGAGCAGTTTCCATGTCCTATAAAACAAGAACAAAGATGAAGATCCGAAACCCTTGAAATGGTTAGTCAATGCTCATGATGTTGTATGATGTCATGATGTTATGATTAAATACACCACAAATATTCACAGAGGCAAACATGGTAAGGCACACAAGACAAACCCTTAGAGTTTGGGCCTGCATGAGGTCTGGGTATTACCCTCTTGAAGTTTGGTGGGCTCAACCTGTCCTATTAGAAGTAACCGGGTTCTAAGGATCCCAATATCACTGGGTTACTTTCATTGTTCATCGTTTCGATTTAGCCACTGAACTGGCGACCTAAATATCCCAGGAAAGCAACCCTCAATTGAGTGTAGTATCGAGTATCAACCAACCTCGGACTACACCAAAGTCAGTTATCTCACTACCCTAAAAAGGCCAAGATGGTTCAATTAAGGTTCCTAAGGTCAGTTGATGCTTCACGACACCACACGGCGGCCCCGTACTCTCCTTGACTGAACTCAAGGGTTACCGGTACACACCAAAGTGCCACATCAACGTAGCAGACTGCTTCAACCATGTCGGTATACCCCGCACAGTTCCCTCACAGCCTTGTTGCTACCTAAACAGGGTTTCCCCAGATCCGGGTTAGGATCTATAAAACTCCGATACAAAAGCCCACCAATGTAAAGAAAACAAAGCAATCAATTGAAAATAAAGGTGATCTAAACCCTAAGGTTACTTCCACTTTTAAAATTTTCCCCAGCAGAGTCGCCAGTTCTGTGATACGGTGGGAGAACTGACTTGAGGTTTTGCGTTTGTTTTCGCAAATGTTTCGGTTGAGCAAGAGTCGCCACCGACTTTTTATTTTATCCTAAGGAAAGGTTAAAAAGCACAGCAAAAACCTTTTTGAGATGTTTTTCTTGGGTTCGGGGAGTAGATTATAGAAAGGGAAGGTATTAGCACCCTTTCTATCCATGGTTATCCATGGGCTCTTAGTTACTTGCTTAGATCACTTGCCTTTTGTTTCCAATTGTTTTAAATGGTGCTTGAGTGTGTGGGTTTTGAAAATGTTTTGAAAAGAGGCCAATGTTGTGGCAACCTTTGTAATGATCCATGTGGGGATGTATACAAAGATGTATGTCTTTTGAAAAGGTTTTCATTTGTTTTTGAAAGTTGTTTTGAAAGTGTAGTGTTGTGTGGTTTTGAATTTAGGCAAGCGTTTTGTTTTGCAAGTTTGATTCAAGTAACTAAGAGGTTATCTACTCCTAAATTTCTCAAAAGATTATTGCTATGTTTTAACCCTTTTAACAAGTTTGTTCCACCATTGTATTTGGTGGACAATCTTGTGTTAGGATGTGAGAGGGACAGGTGCGGGTCATCGTTTAGACCATAATTGCAACGGCGTTAAATGTCTTTGGGCAATTTTCTTTTAAGGGACTTGATCATCCAAATTGTTTGTTTTGAAAAGTTTTGTCGAGGGACTATGATCATTCAAATTGTTTGTTTTGCCCAAAGAAGTTCAACATACAACATGGTCCATTTATTTGAAGGCAACAAAGTGGAGTACCCTAGGGGTGCAAGTGTGATTTGTGTGTCCATTTTCATGCTTGTTTATCTTGAGATTAGGTCATAACTATTTTTTATCGTTTTTTCGCATACAAATCCTAATTCTAACATGTTATCATTAGAAAGCAATAAAATGCGAAATTAAATTTACTAGGCTATTACAAAACCAAATATGGGAAGGGGGGTACAAATGTTCAAATGGGGATATTGACAAGAATTTAAATCTAAATTATTACATCAATTTGAATATTTGCAATGTAAATAATGTACAAAAATTAAATAAGAATGCAAGATGCAAAAGAAATGTTTTGTATATGTATGAAAAAAATATTATTTATGTAAAAGAGAAAAGAAAATAAAAATTATATTATTTTTTTGGAGTATTTTGAATTTAGGGCAAAAACCCTAATTTTAAAGAAAATGCATTATTATCTAATTTAATACAACTATTTATTTATTATTTATAAAAATAAAATAAAATGAAGTATATTGTGGAAAAAGTATTTTTGTATCAAATATTAATAAAAATGAAAAATTCAAGTATTTTTATATTTTTACTTAAATATATTGATAAACATATATATATACAAAATAAATATTTATTTAGTATTTTAAATAAATAAAAAGAGTATTTTTATGTGAAATATTTTCAGAAGGTAAATAAAAATAAAAATGTATTTACACTATTTTTCTATTTATTCTAATAATAGTATATATATAATGTTTATGTATAAACAAAGGAAATAAACAAATAAATATGCAATAAATACAAAAAATGATGGAAAAAATATTTTCAAAATTTTAATGTGCTGGGAAAAAATAAACAAGTCAAACAAAAAAGAAAAAAGTCAAAAATGTTAAAAAATGAACAAATGGGCTCAGGGGGTGTGAATCAAAAAAAGTGGTGCAAATAAGAAAAATTTCCATGCCCAGCCCAGAAGACCTGTCTTCTTCAACCTCTGAACAATATCCTTCAAGCAAACACGCGTTTTTTATCTCTGGATTCCTGGACTTTCAAGCAAAACTCATAACATGAAAAGTGTAGAGCATTAAGAGACGGTTTCAACCATGTAAAGAACTTGACCTAACTCTCTAAGATGAGGGAGAATTTCTCCTCCCCCAATTTCTGACCTAACTTTTCATCAATGTTCAGACATAAAATTCTCTAAGCACACGAAATATAAATGAAATCTAATCATATGAGCATGTTCAGGGCTATGATTGTGACATGTTTTCTTCACAAACCTAAAGCTAACAATGCCTAATAAGGGAGATAGAACTTCATGAATGTACCTGTTCAGTTGGAATCGAACTTTGCAATGGAGGATGTTTCAGAGTGAAATGATGACTTGTATAGCTTCCTTGAAGTGTAAGGATGCTTTTCCAAGTCCTACTTTGTCTTGAAACTCCCTGAATCGAGCTAGTGAACTCCAACTGCAAAACAGAAATTTAAAAATGGTGAAGTGGCTTGGAGGTGTTACAGGTCAGGTTTCAAGTCATGGTTAGCTTGCATAGGTTGTAAGGAAGGTAGAGGAACAGGTTTGGGCAAGAATGCTTGAAGGGATTGAGAGATAGCACTCAATCTGCAGGGGTTGCCCTGTTTGAGCAGTTTCAAGGTGATTCTGAGATGGAGGGTGCTTGAGAGGTTAAGGACTCGTGCCAAAGCTTGGATGTGTTATGTGTAAGGTGTTTGATAACTTCTTTCTTGTGTTTGTAAGCTGAGATGAGATATGGCACAAGTTATGCAATGTTACTTGAATTTGAAGCAAGCAATGGTCACTTTGTGTTTTAGGTTAGTATGGGGCCTCTAATCCTGCTGCATAAGCCTCTCTTGATCAGAGCAATTTGCCCATAATCTTGTGCCAAAAGGATTTTGCTTGTACCTTCTTAGATTTCAATTTGACATAAAGCTAGCTTTTTACAAAAATGGATAAAGCACTTTATCTAGTTTAGGATTAATCCACTATGCAATGTTAGAACACAAAGAACATGGTCTTAACACATTGAATATGCATTAAATTATTGAGTATGGAATGGTTCAAGGACCTGTAATCAAGCATAAAGCAAGCTGAGTTAAAATTTGCAAGATTATGAACATGTCTTGATGAAGAACAAAAGTGAATTTTTGCCAACTTGTGAAATTCGAATCTCTCAAGTTATGAGGTTGTTTGATGAGTTCTTGGACATTTTGGAAAGCTTGGAATGTGTACTACAATCCATCTTTGAAATGAAAATTAAAATTCCAAGTGGAAGGGTATGAAAAGTGGCCTTGAAGTGGGGTAGAAAACCTTGTCAAAATAGGTTAAAATTTCACTAAGTTAAAAATGGTTTAGTGCCCTTATTCAAAAAATTGTAACTTGAGATACAAGCTTCAAATGAGAAAACTTTGTGAATCAAAGTTGTAGATTATGCAACAAGCTACAACTTTCATGTTTTGACTTTTGTTTGAATCCAAATGGATCTTGGTGAAAAGATGGGGCAAAGTTGGGAAAAAATTAGGGTTTTTCATAACTTAGAAAAATTCTAAGTTATGAAAAATTCCATTTTCTAACCCTAATTTGCATTTTGTGATTTCTTGGTGAACAAGTTTCATTATTTGGCAAGTTTTGATGAAAAGTGAACCTTGACTCTTGATTTTGACCAAAAAGTTAAAGTTTGACTTTTCAGTATACAGTCAAAATTGATCAATTGACTGGGAAATTCAACTGTCAATCTTGTGTACTTGGGATCTTTTGAGTTTGTTGAGCATGTCAAGATAATTCCATGGGGTCCTTGAGTCCATATGTGAGCTTGGTTTGCCATTGGTTAGGTCAGACAGTCAAAAATTGCCTTTGTGCAGTCAAAACCCTAAAAATGACCATTTTGCCCTTTTGGTGATCTGATCAAATTTCTTGGAGAATTGTGATCCAAACTTGATCAAATGGTCCATATGAGTTCAATATGTTGATGTGGGTCAATTTTCATGAGGTTTGACTGTCAATTGGCCACAGTTGACTTTTTCCCAATACAGTTGATTGTTAGGTCAACTGTCTAATTGACTGGGCAAAACTTGGAATCAAGACTTGAAACTTGGTGAGGATAAACTTGGGAGTCCAACATGAAGCATGAAAGTCATCTTAAACATTTTAGGTCAAAACATCCTTGGGCAATCACAAACCCTAATTTGAGTCCACAGTGCAAGGAGAAGTCTTGGGCAGAGGAAACCCTAACTGGATCTTGATCTTCAAAGGTCTTGTGATGAGAAAATGTTGAGGAAATGGGAGGGCAAATTTTGGGGTACAACAATGATTAAGTGTGGTATAGGATAGATATCCTTTGAATTGATGTTGGTTATGTGAATTAAGATCACTCTTGAGTTGAATAATTTCTTGAAGATTTTGTGTTTGATGAAATGCTTAAACCATAGTTGATTAAATTTTAAGCATAATTTCATGAGTTGAGTTATTGTGTGAATTCAATTCTCTAATTGTTTAATATGCTTAAACCTTGAGTTGTTGAATTTTATTGAAATGTTGAAAAGAGGCATAGGTTGAGCAATTACATGATTTATGTAAATTTTGTTTTCAATTCGGTAAAAATTGGTGTGATCTTAAATAACGAATTATAAGTTCACATGTCAATTATGGAATTGTTGTGGAATTTTGTGGAGTAATCATGTGTTGATATAACTTGTAGTTCATTTTTATGGACAAACTCTCATTATCAATGTAAAAGTTGCGAATACGAAAATTAAATCAACATTTGATTTGTAGTTTAATTCCACTTTTTGTATATAATTTTGAGCATGAGGTTGCACTTGGTTAATGGTTAATGCTCAAGGCACTTGGTTTTGATGTTTTGATTACATTTATGCTAAGTTTCCTCAGTTTCGGATTGGAATTCTGCTCGGTTTAAGTTTTTACTGTGTGGCTGCCCAGAATAGTAAGTAGTACTTGCACTTGGACTTAATTCTCGATTTTTATTTCTTTGAGCTTGTTGATACGTTTGAAGCTACCGGTGCAATTTTGAGCCGACTCCGTTCTGACATTTCAGGCACCTCATTTTTGAACATAGTGCTATTCGGTTCGTCATAACATGTATATTGAGCTTTGAGCTTCATTTGATGCATGTGTGAACTTTATTGTTTGTTCATGAACCATTGTGTTTGATTATCCTTGATTTCAGTGTGTAATGGTATGTTGTTCTTCCGGTGTGATTTAATCTACGTTACACACTTTTGTGAGCTTCTTGGTAAGTTTGGAGACTACCGTGCGATTTTGAGCCGATTCCGTTTCGATATTTTGGGCACTCATTTTTGTAATGCAATATTGTTAGAAGTTTGTGTTTATACTTCCAATGTTCATTTAATTTCTACTTCTTCATGATTTAATCGTAAAATGAATTATATTGAGAATGCATAACTCTTATTGCGGTTTCGAGTTATCACTAATGTGTTTGTTGACTTGTGCAAGGTACATTGTGAGAGCTTTCAATCATGTAACTAAAGTGTTGATTATGTGATTGAAAAGAATTTGATGTGTGGATTCGCTTCCGACCAAATTTTATCTTGATTCTCATTTCATGAGAAATATGCATTATTTGCATTTTTCTAGATGTAAATTTGTATGCAGGTGTTTTGTTTATTATGGAGGTGTATGCCACAAATACTTATTGAGCTTTATTGATCGATGCATATTCTGACTATTATGTTGTTGATACTAACTTGCGTGAAGTTTTCCGGAGTATTTCTGCTTTTGCTTGCTGCATAACGAACATTTTATCCGTTTGGTATTACACTGTTATCAGTTTATTTTTCCGCGCTTTATTGTTTTCTAGATATCATGAGAAGTATGATATCAAAGAGTGTGCGCTCAAAGTCGTAATTCAAAGTCCTTTATAAGGCATTTTGCACTTGTTTTCTAATTGTGTTTGTGGTTGCTTAAAGATCTACCTCGAAGTAGGCATTTCGCATGTTTACATTTGTGCCTAAAGACCTTAAAGAGGCGTCCCTTTCCCATTCCCCATTTATAAGTCCTCAAAAGGAGGCCAAGTGGAGTAGGGTTCGAAATCAACCCCCACAATTTCAGTCTGTGTCATCCTTAGCTCGCAATGTGTGCCGATTCTTTGGAGTGTGCTGCTCTTGTTATCGACCCGGTTAGATGGAAAAGGGATTTGCAATCAATCCCCCACATTTTGTCTTGAGCTCACGTCGGGCGATGTTGATGCTCTGTAATTATTCATACTGTCTTCTATCTTCTACCTCGATTCTCGATATCCTAGTTAGGTTCTTAGTCGCCTTGAACATTCACTTCCCCCTCTCTATAATTCTTGCCTTGGTAATATAATATATTGGTTAAGAGTAGTTTTGATGACCCCTTTTTGCCTAGATAATATCTATGGTCAGGTACTTCCCCCTTTTACCTACCCCGATCTTTCAATATCTTGGTTAGGCCTTTTGACTTTAGCTAGCATGATCTACTCATGACATGTGTGTGCTCTCTTGAGCTTATTGATTGCTTGTTTTCTTTTCATCCTTGTATATACCATGTTCCCTTAGATTTTGAACCATTTTATGCACCCTTAGAATTCACTTGTTTCGTTCCCGATGCAAGTTAGACATTAGGATTGTTATCCTTGCATGCTAACATAGGTAGAAATTTCTCTTTCAAACTCAACCTTAGGACCATCATTGTATGATAACATCAGGGATAGAGCTAGGTAGTTTCCCTTAGTTATTTTCTTTCCCTTTGCATCATTGAAACTAAAACTCTTTTTCTTGGCAAATTCATAAAACACCTAACAATTTTCAAATCCTTTTTCAATGTAAAAAATATCAACCAATGCAAAAAACATACAACAAACAAAAACATGTGAGCTAAACTACAACGTTATGATTCCTTAAAAAGGATACGTAGGCATCTGGTCGCGCGGCTCAACTGAGCTAAAGTTTGTAAACATTTCTTTATTTTCCCCGTGTTTTCTTTGCATGCATTCCCTCTTTGCATTTTCCTTTTAGATCGTAAGCTATAGATTTGAACACATCCTTTGATTAGAACAACAAGAGTGAATCTCATAGAGTACTACGGACTTGTAGGGTGCTAATACCTTCCCCTTACATAATCGACTCCCTTACCTGTATCTCTCAGTCGTTTGATTGTGATTTCATCCTTCTCAAGTTTACTCGATATTTACATTTCCCTTCCTATGGGATACAAAACATTTGATGGAGATTTCATTGATTTCATCTTGATGATTTGTTCAACCGGTTGTTTCAGCTGGCGACTTCACTAGGGAGGGATTGAAATGCTAGTCCATCCTGGAGTCTCTCCTAGATCTTATTTTTTTCTTTGGGTGTTTATTTTTATGCTTTAGTTTATTCATTTGTACATGATTATCTGAGCATATGTTTGCATTGCATATTTATTGCTTTTCATATATTGCTGATGTGTTGGATTTGTTGGCTTTTCAGGTTGGGTGGGATGTTACTATTGAGGTAAAAGGCCCAATACTCAGGTGAAGTGACAAACAATAGGAACACTAGGAATAGATTGGAACACGAAAGATAGGGGATGTAGATTACCCTAGATGGTTGTGTCGTCCATACTCAGATGAGGTATCATTATCACGTAGGTGTACGATGATAACATTCTCAATCGGACCCATGATTTTGAGTTACCATTGACCTACTCTGACCTAGTCTTTACCCGTGAGTAGGAAGGGAATATTATTTACAGGTACAGGTGGTGACTTTGTTCTGTTGGTGACCTGTTCCGTTGGTGACTTGTTTTTCTGTGGTTGATGTTCCGAACTATTGCTCTTGGTATTTTTGGCACATTTAGAAATAGTACAATAGATTTTGAATGTTGGAAACTTTGATTCCATGAGTTATTGCACCTTGCGTCATGGCATATTTACTTTTACAAAAGTAATGTATAAAAAAATGTAAGCATGCATGTTTCTTGAAAATGATTGAACATGGCATTGCATGCACTCATTCACCTCCTGTATCTTCATGCATTCATAACAGGTACTCAGAGTGGGAATTCTTATTCAGGCCTGGTATTCATTTCAAAACTGCAACTCTTGACTTCTCACCGCTCCGTGATCTGAAAAAGCCATGGAATAACTTCGTCAGGAATTGGATGAGATGAAAGGACAGATGAGGCTGCATGTGGTGGACATGCAAGCAATGGCATGTATTCAGAAATCCTTAAGGGGAAAAAATAACCAGTTGGAGACTCAATTGAGTCGGGTATGGAAGTTCTGAAGGCAGTGTCAGCAAAGGAAAGTGATCTTATATATGCTGTTGCAACAAAAACTGTCAGTCACCCCCATCCTATGGGACCTTTTTCAAATCATAAAATACTTTGTGGGTCTCATCCAGAACTTTGTATTCCCAGATTTTCTCGTCAATAACTAGTTTCTGGTTTCCAAGTGAACCCATGGAGCAAAGATTATCAGCAGAGACAAAATAAAATTGAAAAGCATGTTGATGTAAGCCCAATGCCTTACATCCAGTTACTTCCCCATCTGTTGGAAATCCAGCTGATTAAGCTTCGTGCTTTGGGTACTCACAAACCTCTCTCTTAATTGCGATGCAAATGCCAAGTGTGTCTCCCATTTTAGGGAACGTGGTTATGATATTGAAGACTGCAAGAGGTTCAAGTATAAAGTTCGACACTTGTCAGGATTCTTTTCCCAATACCAGTCCCTGTTTGGAAAACTGTTTCAGACTCTTTCTCTTCAGCTAAGTGTTTCTTATGTGTAGTAGAAGACAAGGTGATGTTTCTCTGATGAACAAGTATAAGATGTCTAGTTCTTGGACATCTACTGCTGTGTAGAAAAAAAAACCTCAAAGGTCGAGTTCTACATTCAGAGTTTATTTTCTACTATGTAGCAGAAGATCATTTGGTACAGTTTCTGGATTTTGCTTCTGTGTAGTAGAAGACGAAGATTCTTTTGTGAAGAAGGAGATTTCGTGGAATTCAGTTACTAAAACTTCTCTTTTGTGAAGTAGGAGATGAAGTTTTTTCTTCTTCTGTGTAGTAGAAGATCCTTTGTCACGGTTTCTGGATATTGCTTATGTGTAGTAGAAGACAATGCTTCTCTTTTGTGTAGTAAGAGATTCTCTGTAATTCAGTTGCTGATTTTCTCTTATGTGTAGTAGAAGATGATTGGCATTTCTTCTATGTAATAGAAGAAACTTTGTGATGCAGTTTATGCAGACTCGTTGATAAAGCATTCATCACATCTTTTGAGGGAATCCTTTGTGATTACCATGCTGGGGAACCTGGCCATTCAATTGAAGGTTGTAAATCATTCAAAGATGAAATGTAAGACTTACTTAGTGCAAAGGTCATCAATTTCACATCAGATGATCGAATTTGGGTTCTCTTTTGATTCAATGTGTGTCAAGACTACAAAGTGCATCTTCTGAAGCAACAAGTCCATACGGAGTCTAGTCTCCTCAATATGGCAATTTTCTAGTTTCATTTGCATTCTCATTTGTAATCTTTCTTTTTTTGTTCAGTACTTTCTTGTATGCAAACTTGCTTATCTTTGAATGTTAATCTTAATGCATTGAATATATTTGTCTTGAATTAATCCATTCGTATTCACTCTTAAATATTTATATTTTCTTTTTGATACTTAACTAATGTTAAATAAAGCAAAATACCTCTGGAGGGAGGATGATGAGAAGTATACCAAGAATCTCAAAACGATATATTTTTGAGTAAAACCCTCTTGACGACGTACAAGCATTGTTTCAGCTTCCTAAATACCATAGATATAAGGGAGATAGACCCTCATTAACCCATTTGAGCCTTGAAGTAGGAGTTTCTTTTCTTGTTAGAGAAACCCTCACATTTATCCTAGGGCAGGGTAGATTTCAGTTAATCTGATCGAGTATTCAAATTTCAAAAAGGATTGAACATACGAGGATCACCACACCTTATCCATCACCCATGAGGAGGAAAAGTAATGATGATACAACAATGGTTATCCCTCACCGACCAAAGAACGAACCAGCCACAATTCTTCCAATAAGTCAAAAATGACTCGAAGTTACACCATGTGTGCAAAAGAAAAAGGAAAAAGAATGAATCAAAGAAAAGAAATAAATCTCGCTAATTCAAAAATAAAAAACTTGAAAATAAGTGACTTAGGCAAAAATTAGGGCATCCTACTGGACTTTAAAATCAAAATAAAAAAGAACTGTCTAGGAAAAAGTTAGGGAAAGTGAATGAAAGAAAAATGAAAAGTCTGAAAGTTAAGAAAGGATTACAAAATAAAGATCCTCAGCAAAGAAGAAAGTTGTGTGACCAGAAACACAAAAGAAGCAAAGGTGAGTGACTTTCATGTCCAAGAAACCTCAGTGGTACCTCAACCATCATAAACTCCTCTCGAGAGATGAGTGCTCGTATTGGGTTAACTGAATATAGGACTCAAGAACATCATGGAGAATGGGTGGGAACCAAATAACTTTTAGCCTTAAAATCCTTTTTTCTGAAACTGTGAACCAGGCCACGTTACAACCCTGGAAAGTCCTAACTGAAGCATGGGTTAATTTAAAAGCAAATTGTAACGAGAGTGTGGTGATCTGACTCTTATGAGGCTTACTAAAACTTTTGATTTGATATCACTCCATCTTTTTACTTTCTTTTGTACAGAAAAAATCGATGTTTAGACATCTTTTTCAATAAAAGTTTTTAACTTCAATACAAGCATATGATTTGCATTAGAATTATCATTCTTAGAATAAACATTCTTTGTATATTAATAAGTGCTTAAACATCAAGTGAGCTTGCACAATGAGCATCACATGAAAGTTTAATTATCTCAAGGGACAAATTGCTTCAAAAGTATGTTAAAGAGAAAATCATTTTTGAGAATGATCCTAAACTGGGGCAGACCTTCTGTTGACTCCGTTGAGTAAAAGAAGTCCAGTTTGAGAAATGATCCAAAGCAGATTGTGTGGAAGCTTTGATTGCCTGGGAGTCTCCATTGAGCAAGGGTGTATCACTTTCAGTTTGGTTATAAAGGACATATTGCTTCAAGTATACGTGAGAACATGAGGCAATTCATGTTAAGAAGTACAGTCGTGTACTAGCCTACTTTCAAGACGTAAGTCAGTTACCATAAAAAGGAAAAGCTCGAGAATCTGTTGGGTATGATCGAGTTTGTTTTCCCAACATAGTTTGTTATCGAACATAGCCAGCCTAGGGAAATCAAAGTCGAGAGGAGACATCTCAAAATTATCCAATCTAGGGCATTCAAGCCGGGATTCGATCCCTCAAAGTGTAGTCAAACTGTGACAGTTATGTCGAGATTTGAAAATTCTCTCCGAGAATCTGATTGATCAGAGAAAAACTGTTTTAGAAGTTGAAGATGCAGGGGTATTCACTCAAGCACGACTGAAACCATTTCCAACTCTGGTCAGTCAGGGGAAATGTGCTGAAGTTCATAATACTGGGGCAGGTTATCTTGACGGTACAAATTTCAGAAAAGTCCTCTTGAGGCAATTATCTTCAAAGGCCTTACATACTGGAGAAATTTATTATGCAAGGACATCCCTCTACTTTAGAGTCTGAGAAAGATAAGCCCATACGTAGACTAAACAACTCGTGAAGAACGAGAAGTGGGGTTTGATTACCCTCGACTCATCGAAGGCTTAAGTCTGGGTTATTGGCGTTCTTCCATCAGAAGTCAAGATTATGATATCCAATTGAAGTTTGGATTTTTATCCTCAGCAGAGTACGTGCAAGAGAGAAGGAAGTGTGTGAGGTTGTTATCCTTACAAGGTTCATGATGGAAACATTGTTTCCTAGTAGGACTCCTTTCCCCATTAAAGGATCCATTGCTACTTGACAAAGGTTTGTCTGTTAAGAGGTTTCTCTTCAAAGATCTTTACTCCCCAACGAAGCATTCCCAATTTCTCTACAGTAGGAGAATGGATCTTCTCCCCAGAATTTAGGAATTTGTTTAAAGTCAAGATGATTTCTCTTCGGTGGATTGCAAATTATTTTTGCAATGTCCTCTCCAATGTCCACTTTTCAGTGGCATTCCTCCTCGAAGTTGACATGTTGGAGTTGAAATCTTGCATCTTAGTTTTTACCTAGTGGTTGGTAGTTCAGACTGCTTATTCCTCGGTGAAGTTCAGTTTCCAAGGATCTTCCAAGACACTCCTGTTTCCCTTAGCGGGTACAGTTGTTCTTTTACAACAAGAAGTGTACCATCAAATGAACCAAGGAAGGTCTGTATGCGACCAACATAAGGGTCTTGAAGGATGAAGATTTTTGTAGAATGGAATCCATTTTTCCTAGTGAATGCTCACCTCTGCTCGAGATAAAATCCTTTATCCCCAGTGAAGGTGTACTCTCGCCTGAGTATACTCCTTCTCAACACAGTCTGTACCTTTCGAAGTTTCTCAGAAGGATCTGTTTTATTTACCAATCAGAGATTCTTGATATACTCCCCTTGAAGTTGGCATTGTGCTTCCTCAATGAGATTGGCACTCGTTCTCCCCATGAGGTGTTCATTCTCCTCCTCAGTGAAGTTTGCACCTTTCCTCCCCAATGCAGTTTATTATTATCAAAGTTTTCTTGAGGAAATTCCTGATTACCCATGGGATATTCTGGTTGGTTTCCCATGAAGATAGTTTGTATCCCCAATGGAGTGATTTATTCTCCCCAGTACATGGCCTTGTTGGCATGGATCTTACAAAGATGGTTACTGCCAGTGCAACTGGTATTATTGATACAACCATATAAAGCTCCTTTGCTTCCCAGTGGAAGAGGTAGTTCTTATCCCTAGTCGAAGTCAAATTTCAAAGACCTTTTGGATTAACTTACCTATTATTCCCCGGTGGAGCAAACTATGTTTCCCAAGCAAGTGTCATGTTTCCCCAGTGTGGTACGCATGGGAGCGCCAACCATAACTCTTTTCATCCCCAATGATAGAAAATTTTGTTGAGATATTCTCAGTGGAGTTCATGTCCCATGATACTTGTTTCTTTCCCAAGTGAAGATTTTTACCCCCCGACGGTGTTATCCTCAGTATGGTTTGGGTAGAATTTTTTTTATTTAAGAATTTCTATGGTCCCCAGTAGAAGTTATCTTCATCAAGAAATTCTACGCGAGAAAGTTTCATCCCCAGTGAAGCTCTCCTCTTTTTAACAGAAGACAGAGAGATGTTCCCAGGAAGTCGAAGAGTTGGATCAGAGTTCAACATTTTCTATGAACTGCAATTTATTTTTTTCAGTATTGCTCCTCAGTAAGTGACTTCCCCAGTGACATCGATCTTTAGAAGTTGATGGTTCTGAATCTCGCTTCCCCATTGAAGTTCAGATTGATTATTCTTTACAAAGGATCAGATGTACAAAGGTAGTTCTTCGGAAGTTCCTTGTCTTATCAGCAATCGATTATTGCCATGTTTTCCTCAGTTCACCACTAAACATGCATCATTACATTACATCTACAGAAACATAAAATAAATTTCAAACTTGCATAAGTATAAGAAAATTATGTTTAATTGCAATAACCAGATTATTATGCGCTCAGATTTGAATTACTTCCGCAACAAGCCCATAGGGTGATTCTACCTTGTTTCCCCAGCGGAGTTTATAATTGGTTTACCACCAGTCGGGTCTTTGGTATTTCCCTTTTCCCAATGAGTAGTATACTTTTCCTTTCCCATGCAAGTGTCCTCAGTTATTTTACCCATGTTCACTTTGTTGTTGGAGTGCGAGTAAGAGTCGGTGTATAACCTTTCTTATATCTCAACTATTTGAGTATCCATACTTGGTGTTGGCAATTAAGATAATTGTCACTCTTGGAGAATTATACCCCGCCTTTGGCCTGAGGGTTATTGTAGTTCTTTTGCCTCGTGCACGTACCTTGTCTTTTCGCTTACCGTGTGTAAGTTAGTCCCCTTACTACATTTTGTATAAAGGATGTTCTTGTCCCTACAAGTCTTCGGTTATTTTACCCGTGTTTTCCTTACCGTTAGAGTGCGAGTAAGAGTCCGTGTATAACCTTTCTTACTTCTCAATTATTTGGGTATCCATATTGTGTGTGGTAATTCAGATAATTGTCACTCTTGAAGAATTACACCCCGCTTCTGGCCTGAGGAATATTGTAGTTCTTGCGTATTTGCAATCGCTCAAAGTCCAATATGTTTTGGAAACCCTTGTCTAGAGTCTTACAATAGGTCTCTTTTTCTATTTGCAAGTTTGCCTTCGATCGACGTTCTATTCGGGTTAATCCTCAGTAAGTTCAATGTTTACTAATGTTCTTTTCTCAAGAGTCTACCTTCAGTTAGTCTCCCAATCTTTATAGGTTTGCTTTTGTCCAAGTATCCTTTGTTAGAGTCAACTTTGGTCGGTCTCTTTCTTATATGTGTCTAATTCTGACCAGACATGTATATTTTTATCCTCAATAAGTTCGCCTTCTCTTGATGTACTTTCCATTTGATAAATTTCACCTTCACCCAGTGACCTTTTCCATTGTTAAATTTGCCTTCTCCCATCATTCTTTTTGTTTGTTAAGTTTGCCTTCTCCTGGTGTACTTTCCATTGGTTAGGTTTTACCTTCACTCGATGATCTTTTCCATTATAAAATTTGCCTTCTCCCGACATTTTTTCTGTTTGTTAAGTTTGCCTTCTCTCGGTGTACTTTTCATTGGTTAAGTTTCACCTTCACCCAGTGATCTTTCTATTTGTTAAGTTTGCCTTCTCCCGACATTCTTTCTGTTTGGTAAGTCCCCCTTCTCCTGGTGTACTTTCCATTGGTTAAGTTTCACTTTCATCCAATGATCTTTCCATTTGTTAAGTTTGCATTCTCCCAGCATTCTTTCTATTTGTTAAGTCCTCCTTCTCCCGGTGTACTTTCCATTGGTTAGGTTCCACCTTCACCCGATGATCTTTCTGTTTGTTAAGTTTTCCTTCTCCTAGAATTATTTCTGTTTGGTAAGTCCTCCTTCTCCCGGTGTACTCTCCGTTGGTTAAGTTTCACCTTCACTCGGTGATCTTTCCATTTGTTAAGTTTTCCTTCTCCTGGCATTCTTTCTATTTGGTAAGTCCACCTTCTCCCGGTATACTTTCCATTGATTAAGTTTAACCTTCATTCAGTGATCTTTCCATTTTTCAAGTCTGCCTTCTTCTGGCATTCTTTCTATTTGTTAGGTTTTCCTTCTCCCAACATTCTTTCTGTTTGTTAAGTTTTCCTTCTCCCGACACTCTTTCCTTTGTTAAGTCTACCTTTTCCCGACATTCTTTCTGTTTGATAAGTCCACCTTCTCATGGTGTACTCTTTGTTGGTTAAGTTTCAACTTCACTCGGTGATCTTTCCGCTTGTTAAGTTTGCCTTCTCCCGACATTCTTTTCGCTTGTTAAGTTTGCCTTCTCCCAACATTATTTTCGCTTGTTAAGCTTTCCTTCTCTTGGCATTCTTTTCGTTTGTTAAGTTTTCCTTCTCTCAACATTCTTTCCTCTGTTAAGTTTTCCTTCACCCGATGATCTTTTCGCTTGTTAAGTTTGACTTCTCCCGACATTCTTTCCGTTTGTGAGTTTTCCTTCACTCGTCGTACTTTTTGTCTGATAAAGTTCGTCTAGAATTCATGTAGCTTGTAAGGTCTGCCTTCACCCGGTGTCCTTTTGGTTTGTTGAAGTCCGCCTTCACCTGATGTTCTTCTGTTTGTTAAGTCTCGCCTTCACCTGGAAATCTTTTTGTTGTTTGGGTTCTCCTTCATCCGACGTCCCTTCCATTTGTTGAAGTTTCTCCTTCACCTAAAATTTCTTCTTGATTGTTGAATGTGTCTGCGCCTTGCATTCTTTCCGCTGCTAAGGTTCGCTTTTGCTTGGCGCTCCTTTCCAATGTTAATTGTTAGAGGTTGTGTTAACTGGGCCTCTTATTGAATGTGTCCAAAATTTGACTAAGCACACATCTACCCCTGATAACCATTACCCAAAAAAAAAACAAAAAAAAAAAATTACCCGACTGCCTTCAGAGTGAAAATTTTACAGTTCTATTAAGTATTCAATCCTCTTTCACCCTGATTGTTCGAAAGACTTGCACCAATCTCACTCTCTTGTTAAAGAAAATTGAATAGGGGCAACTATTGTGCCCCAAAATTAGCCCTCTTCATTTTAATTCTAAATGACTTATATTTCATTACCATATGCATCCATTCATATCATAGATTTATACTCATGGAATCGAGGTATCTCTCTGCAAGTAAGAGTTGCAAAAACTGACTGTTCCGTTAAGCAACATTGTGAAGTAGAACTCAGGGTTTTCCACATTTTAATATGATCCGCATGTTTTCCAAGCTATCTAATCAACAACCAGGCAAGTCATCATCGTATCAAGCTCTTATGTGTGTCAACACGCTCTTGATTATGCAGAAAGACAAGCGTTTCAGTCGATTTGAGACGATGCAGACAGAAATTAAGTACAATGTGTTTCAAGCTTAAAATTTCACAACTCGAGTTCTGAAAGTGGTTTAGGATTGATTCTTCAATCTTTAGAACCGTCTTGAGGTCTTCTTCATTTAATTTGTTCATGTCAAAGGCTAATTTTGTGAGGAAGATTTTCTAAAGCGCAAAATACTTGAATTGCGGTATACAGTGGATTTACCGTTTATCTGGTTTTCAGACGCTTAATTCATAACTTCTGACTGGATTATTATCTTTGAGTGCCTCTAAGAGCATTTGAACTGTCTTGTTATTTCCTCCAACTTTCATGTTTGGCTCGAAAGTCGATTCTTTGAGGAAGATCTCCGAACGCGTAAGTATTTTGAAGCTAACCGGTGAAAAAATAGTGAAAATAGTGTGTTGAACCGTTATTTTACGGACGTTCAAAAATTCACAACTTTCACATGGAATGATGTTTTTGAGTCATTCTTTGGGAGAAAAATCTGTCTTAACTTTATCTTCGATTCATATGTTTGGGCTGAGAGCTGATTCTTTGAGGAAAATCCCTGTAATTATGGATTACTAGAGAAATTTACTCTGCTGAACCGGAGTTTTAATTCACTGTTTTCTGATATTGTAAAAATCGTAACTTCTCCAATTTTTATTATATCAAGATGATTCTTTCGGCACATTTTCACAAATGGTGTCAGCTATAAATTTGCTTCAGACCCCGAGTTCGAGTTTTGATTGGAGGATTTTCTTTCGTGGCGTTCTTTCAAAACTGAACGGTGAAATTAACTGAAAAAATCTGCATTAGCTAACTCTGCTGTGTTAGTGCGCCTTCAAAAATTCATAACTTTCTCATCGTTTAATCGATTGATTCTGTTCTTTCGGCATCGTGTCACAAACTTCGAAAGCTTCAATTTAGATGTTGAGCTCGAGTTGAGATTCCGCACCGATGATGATGTGGCATTTTGTACTTGCATTGTGTATTATATTTACTGACAGTGGTAAAATAAGACCCAACCCAAATTCAAATCCAAGGCCTAATTGGAGAGAGTTTAGTTTATATTCAAAAAATCATAATTTCTCTCATAACTTCTCTCACTGCCAAAAATACCTCACAACTTTCTCTCTATTCTCTCAAGGATCAAACTCCATTTTCTCTCTACTTTCTCAAAAACACCATCAATCTTCATCCACAAATTTCAAGCAAATTCATAAAAGTTCTACTCAATTAAAATTATCTTGATCAACTTTCTCTCTTCCACCGATTCTGACCACCTTCCGCGAGCTCCCCTACTGCCACTGAAATCCGACGAATTCCTCTGGGCCGCCATGCAAGCGCGGACTCCCTCCCTCCGGCTCCGATTCGCGTTTTCGATTCGATTTCGACTAGCTTAATCAAATTCTCCTATTTAATTATTTGATTCCGGTAAATTTCCAATTCTTGAATTAAGTTCTTTTTCATATAATTGATTTTTTATGATAATTGACTATTTGAACTTTATGTGTTGAGTTGGATAAGTCTTGAATAATTGATGATGATTAAGTGTGACATAGGATAAATATCCTTTGAATTGATGTTGGTTATGTGAATTAAGGTCACTCTTGGTTGAATAATTTCTTGAAGATTTTGTGTTTGATGAAATGCTTGAACCATAGTTGATTAAATTTTGAGCAAAATTTTATGATTTGAGTTGTTGTGTGAATTCAATTCTTTAATTGTTGAATATGCTTAAACCTTGAATTTTTGAATTTTTTTGAAATGTTGAAAAGAGGCATAGGTTGAGCAATTACATAATTGATGCGAATTTTGTTTTCAATTCGGTAAAAATTATTGAAATCTTAAATACCGAATTATAAGTTCACATGTCAATTATGGAATTGTTGTGGAGTTTTGTGGAGTAATCATGTGTTGATATAATTTCCAATTCATTTTTGTGGACAAACTTTCATTTTCAATGTAAAAGTTATGAATACGGAAATTAAATCAACATTTGATTTATGGTTTAATTCCACTTTTTGGACATAATTTTGAGCATGAGGTTGCACTTGGTTAATGGTTAATGCTCAAGGCACTTGGTTTTGATGTTTGGACACATTTATGCCAAGTTTCCTCGGTTTCGGATTGGAATTCCACTTGGTTTGAGTTTTTACGGTGTGGCTTCCCAGAATAGTAAGTAGTACTTGCACTTGGATTTAATTCTCAACTTTGATTTCTTTGAGCTTGTTGATACGTTTGTAGCTACTGGTGCAATTTTGAGCCGATTCCGTCTGACATTTCATGCACCTAATTTTTGAATATAGTGCTATTCGGTTCGCTATAACATGTATATTGAGCTTTGACCTTCATTTGATGCATGTGTGAACTTTATTGTTTGTTCATGAACCATTGTGTTTGATTATCCTTGATTCCAGTGTGTTTTACGAAACGATTCATGTTATAACCATGATGCTGCCCCGTAATGGTAAGTTGTGCTTTCAGTATGATTTAATCCCCGATACAGACTTTTGGGAGCTTCTTGGTAATTTTGGAGACTACCGTGTGATTTTGAGTCGATTCCGTTTCGAAATTTTGGGCACTCATTTTTGTAATGCAATATTGTCCAAAGTTTGTGTTTATACTTCCAATGTGCATTTAATTTCTACTTCTTCATGATTTAATCATAAATTAAATTGTATTGAGAACGCATAACTCCGATTGTGGTTTCTTGTTATCACTAATGTGTTTGTTGACTTGTGCAAGGTACATTGTGAGAGCTTTCAATCATGTAACTAAAGTGTTGGTTATGTGATTGAAAAGCATTTGATTTGTGAATTCACTTCCTGAGCGATTTTATCTTGATTCTCATTTCATGAGAAATATGCATTATTTGTGTTTTGTCTGGATGTGAATTTATGTGCAGGTGTTATGTTTATTGCGGAGGTGTATGCCACACATTCTCATTGAAATTTATTGGTCGACGCATATTCTTACTATTGTGTTGTTGATGCTAGCTTGCGTGAAGTTTTCTACTTTTGCTTTTACTTTGATGGCCTGAAACAATCTCCTCGACAATGGAATATGAGATTTGACAAGTTCATGGCATACATAGTTTTCACTATGAGACAATTCAACCATTGTGTTTACTTCATATTTCAGCTTGAAAGTTCATTTGTTATTTTGTTACTTTATGTGGGTGACTGTCGCACTATAGCAAAAATGTAGTGGTAAAAGTTTGATACTAAGCTATTAATTGACTTAACTCATATCAGTAAAAGTTGTCACCGTATTTTATTGTTTCCAAAGGAAAAATGGGAAAAAAGCGAATAAAACGAATAAAACTCAAATTGAAATAGAATAGAGATCAAGGTACAGGGGTCAGTTATGCAAAGGTAAGGTATTAACACTTTAAGCATCCACGGTACTCCGCAGGATCCACTTTGTTTATTCTAAATCAAAGAGTCTATTATCTAAAGCTTAAACTTTCTAATGGGAATGAAAGAGAGAGTATTTACAAAAGAAAGAAGTGTTTTTTATTATTGCTCTCACCACGATTGCGAACCTTTGTGCCTACGTACCCCTTCGTGCAATAAAGGATACATACACTCGTAGTTCTTCTAAAAAAGGACAAAACTTGGGGTTGGTTATTTTTTAAAATGAAGAGACAAGTCATCATTTTTAGAAGAGAAATCTCAACTAATCGCCCATAAGGTGTGAGAAAGATGGACCGTGCATCAATATGAGGAGGGTTTGAAAATGCCTCTGACACTCAAGTGAAAAAATTGACACCTTTATAATCATGGAGATAGGAGGATGATATCTCGACTATAAATAAAACATGTCTAATCTTGGAAAAAGGTTATAAAGGAGAAAAGGTGCTCGAGTGCACAAAAAGGTTTGAATAAGTTAAAGTATTTTTAGTTTTGAAAGGTTTTTGTGATTTGAACCATATTAAAGACTATGACATGAGAGACGTTGGATGGTCGAATCAGACACCTCGTATCCAGAGCGCTCCACACACGTTTAAGACTTGTGACACATGGTTCTTCTCTTTATTGTTAAATGTTTTAGGTTTGATTAAGAAAAAGAAGAAGTTTGAAAAGACACTTGACAAAGTCAAGGTTTATTATGAAAGTGGTTAAAGTTAGAAAACAAGAAGGTTTTGAAAAAGATGTGAAGATTTTTGAAAATTGAAGAAGAATGAGAGGAGATGAAGAGAGTATCCCATGTACATGAGGATAAAAGATAAGGTAAAGAAGGTCTAACCAAACAAAAGCTAATACTTGATATAAAGAAATCAATATAGCATTTCCATCCCTTTGGATTTAAAGCCACAAGCAAATAAAAAAAGCTAAGCGTATACCAAACCTCAGGTGAAAATAAATCACAAGCAAACAACATCAAAGAAACCCAAGACATCAGATAAAACTCAAAGCAAAGAATAAAGCGCATCAGGTGAAAATAATCACAAGTCAGAAAAGTGCACCAAGAAAGCTTAGGGTGTCATATAAAGCTCAAAGTATCATTAAGATATCAGATAAAAAATCCTTGCATCAGATGAAAAACTCCAACAAACAAACAGGATAGAAAAAGAATAATCTAAACATCCCATATGAAATAAGAAATCCAAGTCCGAGCGGATTAGAAACCTGTATCAAAGCTAAAATGAAACAAAATGAAATATAAAAATGGATGCTTAATTAATTAACTTAAAAGTTGATTAAGTTAATTAATTAAGTTAAGAAAAATTAATTAGCCGAAACTAATTAATTATTAATTATGAAATTAAATAACTAAATGGAATTTTAGTTAATTAACTAAAAGCAACAAAGTAACATTAAGATGAAATGAAAGTTTAATCGATTAATCAAGAGTTAATTAACTTAATTAATCGAGTAAAGAAAAATAAATTAATAAACTAATCCATTTTTAATAACAAAATCAAGTAAATAAATCAAAATTTGATTAATCAATCAAAAGCGAATAAAAAGGTGTGAAGAGGAAATGACTACTTAACCCGTCTTGAGAAACTTGCACAAACCAACAAACAAGTTAGTAATCACAAGTGAACTGAAAATCAAATGAAACTCAAACCGAAATGCATGAACAAATGAATATTTTTTTCAATCAAGAACCAAGAAACAAGTGTTTATTCAAGATAAATGCCAAAAATCAGCATTGCATACATTGTTTCAAGCATGTTCAAAGTCAAGTAAACACAACGCTAACCATTGTTTTCCCACAAGAATCAATAACTCATGCTATTATCAAATGTAAAGTTCAAAAACCGGCAAAAAAGCATACATTATTCAAACATGTTCCACTTTAAACAATTTAAAGATTATCATGATTCTCAATTCACAAACGAAAACGGAAAGAAAAAACTCATGTTCTTACTCAATTCAAGTTCCATATATGAAAAATCAAGCTCATAACAAGCTCTAAGCCTTTAAAACGAAATTCAGGAAGAAACTACGTAAACCTAAAGAGATTCACTAATTCCACCTTAAATAGGCTCAAAGCGCATGGACATAGCATGACATCACAATTAAATTCCATCTTTGAAAAATAACTCAAATGAAGCTAACATGTCATCAACGAATCTTTCACGTTAACTCAAACAACAAGACAAGACACAATCACTAAACTTCACTCAAAGTTAAAACCAACAAAGCGATGCCGTGAAGCCGACACGGATCAGATCGAAAGCTTCGAATATATGTGCCTATACGGTTCAAAAGTTAAACGAGGCTAAACTTCGAAATCGCAACGCAATAAAAATGGAAACATAATATGCACATCAATCATCGCAGCTTCAATCAAGAGTAAAAACGAAAACATACTAACATGGTGTCGATTTCGATCGAGTTCAAACAAATCATAAGGTGGTGTTGTGAGAATTGATCGAAGATGAAGAGTGATTGTGTCGCAATTGTTGTGTTGTTCGATGGGTATTTTGTGAGGCTAGCGGCGAATTTGAAGGTTGAGGACGGTAAGTTATGAAGGGTTTGGTGGTGATAACAGAAAGCGGATGAGGCTTGTGTGGAGAGTGAGGTTCCGGCGGAGAGAGTAGGTTCTCAATGAGCAGATGAAAAGATCGTGATATCGGTTGAAGAAGCCGTTTTTGTTTCTGTTGGTTCAATCCCTCCCTCTTTTGATACAGCAAACAAAACTTATAACATTTAGTGCTAGGTTTTTCCACAAGACCAAAAAAGCCCTTCTATAAGATATTTTGAGAATTTAACAATAAACAATAATTTTGTTTTACATACAAATTTCTTTATAACTAAAACTAAATCTAAACTAAAAACATAATTAAATAAAACACATATTTTTATATTTTCATTAAATGATAATAATAAAATAAAATAAATAAAAATCAAATTATCATTTATCTAAAGACAAAAAGAAAATATATACATATTGATAAAAATTAAAAATTAAAAACATATGTAAATGCGCATAAAAATGCAAATATGTGAACGGAACTAATTTGATATATGAATGCGAATGAGTAATCTCAGCGTAAAATTTGGGTTACAACAGCTGCCTCTATTTAAATATCTTCAACCAGATGATATGAAGATGATCGAGCTCCATATGATCGTTGTGGGAGATAATTAAATATTAAAGAATCCGAAATTTTGTCCTAAGATGCAATGAGTATGAGGTGAATGAAGTGTGGCGAGAATGCAATGGATGCATGACTCTTTTTTGACATATTTTTTAATGATGTATGCTATGAGACAGACTTTGCGGGAATATATAAAAGACTCAAAACTTGAAATTTGTGGGAGATTGAATGATATGACGTGAGAAGACACGCTAGGGAAACACAAGATACTTCTGGAGATCTGTCAAGGTGACGCAGAATGTCCATGAATACTTGGAACAAAAGGTTAAACCCAGGAAAAATGATAGGGACATCCAAGAATAGCATTGGATGTGGGATTGTTGGGAAAGTTTTAGACAAGGTTTACTGGGGAGGATGTTGCAGGAATTTGATTAAGGAATCCACTGTGGGGATCTTTTAAAAAGTGCATATTGTTGAGGTTTACTGAATAATCTACTGATGAGATCAAACCGAGAATCTACTGGCGTGATTCAATCAAAGTAACACCATCTGACGAGGTTTGTTGAATAATCTACTAATGAGATCAAACAGGAAATCTATTGTCGTGATTCAATCAAATAAACACCATATGTCGAGGTTTAATGAGTAATCTACTATCGAGATCAAACAGGGAATCTACTATCGTGATTCAATTAAAGAAACACCATTTACCGTGGTTTACTGAATAATCTACCGCCGTGATCAAACAAGGAATCTACTACCGAGATCCAATCAAAGAAACACCATCTACCATGGTTTAATGAGTAATCTATTGATGAGATCCAACATGAAATCTATTCAAAAGGAGCTTGTTGGCGAGTCTACTACCGAGACTTGCTAAGAAATACCTATTGTCGAGGTCTACTAGGAAATCTATTGTCGAGATTAATAAGGGGAATCTGCTGCCGAGATTCATAGAAAAATGGATACCTTCTGTCAAGGTCTTCTGAATAATCTATTATCGTGATTATCCCAAAGAATATATTCAAAAGAAACTTGTTGGCGAGTCTACTACCGAGACTTGCTGAGAAATACCTAATGTCGAGGTCTATTGGGAAATCAACTGTCATGATCAACCAGGGGAATCTGCTGCCGAGATTCACTAAAGAAGAATGTAGGATGCGTGTATGATGATTGTGATACAAATGCATGTGAAACGTAGTTCAAACTATGCATTATGATTCAATATGTTGACTGATGAAATGTTATGGTTACATGACATAGTGCTCCACACCTATGGATATACTACGCATGAAATGATGCATGACATGTTATGATCTATCAATGCATGTATTCCAATGAGTGTTTTACTTTACGGATAAACAGAGATTGGTTTTCTTTGATTGAAAGGTTATGGGATGTGTCTCCAGCTCCATTTCCCAACACTCGCTACAAACTCAGTGAAGCATTACAGGATATTCTGAAGCAACTTGAAGTATGGAGAAGACCTGACCATATGGAGCTTTTTCTTGCCCCAGTTTGCTGGATCTCTGAAGGAAATTTCCTCAAAAGAAGTTGAGAATAAACTGATCATGACTTCAGTTTTTAAAATGGTTGACGGAAGGCTTGCCCCAATATGAATCTTGAAAATGATCTTTTGGTTGACCAATTCTAAGAATAACTTGCATTGAGCAATAAATCTTTAACTGATTCATAACAAGATCTGGAAGATATTTGCCTTTGATAGGATCACTGACCAAGTTTCTCAACTGTTTGAACTTCCTAGATAAAGGAAAGCTTGTTTGCAAGAAAAAATTGTTGATTCAAATATGGTAATTTTAATGCAAAGTTCATGCAAAAGTTTTGAAATCAAAATCATTTTTGGAATGATGTTATATAGAAAAATGAATCACTGGTTAAAACACGACGATTTAGACATTATAAGTGAAAGCAAAGGTATGATACCAAGACAAATAATTTTCAAAAGATCTTAGGAGTCAGTTTACACAACCTTGTTGTAGTATGCTTTCAAAAGAAACTTGGTTTCAATTAGGACTTTTGAGAGTTGTAACATGGTCCGGTTCACGGTTTTTGAAACAAAGGATAAAGGCTCAAAGTTTATTTGTATCCAACCCAATCTTCGTGATGTTCTTCAGTCCTACGTCCAGTTAACTCAGACTATGCATTCAGGTTCAAAGAGATTTTGGAATTGTACTGATGATAGTAATGATGATGGCTCAGAAACCTAGGGATTTTTTGAGAAGGCAGACACTTCTTCTTACAACATTTTCTGTTTTTATTGAGGACATTTGTCAACTCTGGTTTTTGTTATTCCTAACTTTTGCTTGAACTGTTTAATTTGAGATTACAGTCAGCGGGATGCCCTAGTTTTTTTCTTAAGTCTCCTTTATAGGTTTTGACTTAGCGGGCTTTTCTTTTGATTTTTCATTCTTTTCTTTTTGGAAAGATATTAACTACTTTGCTTAATGATTACAGTGAATCATCACTGGATTTTAACTTGAAGGACATCTTGGACACTTTTTTTTATATGTGTGAAGGAAAGCTTGTACTGTAACCTTTATTTAAAGGTGTCTTGAATGATTTCTATTGTATTTGAATGCACAACTGAATTAACTGAAAACTACCCATCCCCGAGTTAAAATTGCGTATTTTTTGTATAAAAAGAAAATCCAACTTTTAGGCTCAAAGGGGTTGGCAAGGGATTAACTTCCTTATTTCTCCAGTGTTTTGGAATTGAAACAATGTCTTACATCGTCAATAAATTTTTATTTTAAAGCATACCAACAACAGTTATGGGTATTTTGTTTTCATCATCCTCCCTCCAATATTTTCTTAAACCAAAGCTTGATAAAGAAACTAAAAAAGAGATATATTTTTTTTAAAGGAAGCAGTAAATGAAAGTGAATTAAATCAAAATAATGCAATGCGCATTTCATTAAAATTACCATGAAAGTACAAACAAAGTTCGAAACTAAGAGTCAATGCAATTAAAGGAAAATGCAAACAGAAAGAAACATGTACTAGTGGTTGATCTACCAAGGATGAGCTCTCCAACAACTTGTGATCTTTCAGGATTCACCACCAGGCTTGACTTTGGGAATTTAGCACGGGGAAAAATATCAATGATACTCAGCAACATCATGAGAAGAGGTATGACCATCCTAGACAGAGATATGATCTTGTATGGCAAGATTCTCAGCTGGGATCTGAATAAGTCGAGGTTGAGCAAGACTGTTGACTTAAGATAAAGTGATGTTCTCTAAAGCCACAAACTATTGTGGGTTGTCCTACTCTTTTCTAGAACTAACACAACCTCTACGAGTTGATCTACCTTATTATTCAACAAGTCAAAGTCTCCTCTTAATGCAAACAGGTTTTGTTCCAACTGGTCCATGATCCTTTGAGAGATGCTTCGATTCATTTGTGAATGTCAGGAAATCAGCTAGCTTGTTAATGACAAAATATGGATTGGGATCTTGGAAAACCTAGATGTATGAATGAATAATGCAAAGGATGCAAGTGATATGAAATGTGTATGCAATGCACAGTACTGTAACAGGATCACAGGTTCAAAGGTTCGACACCAAATCAGAATACAAAGGAACCAAGTACCATGAGGATCAGCAATTGTACCTGTAAGAATAATTTCTTCCCCACTCACGGATGAAGTCTAGGTAAGGGTAAGGTCAAAAGGTAAACACTATGCCATATAAGGGAATAGACAATGTTTTTTTCCCATAGACAGCGCTTTACAACACTGCCTATTCCTGCGTTGCTGTAAGTAAAGACAACACTCTTTGTCAATGTAAAAGTGCTGATTAATGTAGCCTTTAGGCGACACTTTATTCAATGAGTGCTCTATAAAGGCCCCTATAGGCAATGCTTTTTACATCAGAAGCGCTTTCTACAGCACCCCTTTAGACAACCCTTTCACTTTAGACAACGCTTTTAAAAGCACTGTGTAATATATATTTTTGTTCACTTTTTTTCTATTTTAGGCAGCGCTTTCTTTAGAAGCGCTCTGTAAAGTCCCTTTTTGGCAGCGGTTTTTACTTTAGAAGCGTTTTCTAATTCACCCCTTTATGCAACACTTTCTTTAAAAGCGCTTCCTATTCCCCACTATAGGCAGTGGTTTTTTGTTTAAAGCATTGTCTAATGTTCACAGATTTTTAATATATACAGCTTATATTTAAAGCACTCTCTACAAATAATCACTTAAAATAAGCATTGTGTTTCAAATTTTCACCAGATTTCATAAATTTGCAGCTTCAATCCAATAAGTATGCAGCAAATTTACATATTTATATATACAACTTTAATCCAATAAACCAGATTTCATAAATTTGCAGCTTCAATCCAATAAGTATGCAGCAAATTTACATATTTATATATACAACTTTAATCCAATAATATATATACATAAATTTGGTACAACTTGAATATATATATATATATATATATATATATATATATATATATATATATATATATATATATATATATATATATATATATATATATATATATATATATATATATATATATATATATATATATATATATATATATATATATATATATATATATGCAAATGTACATATAACTATCTTCTAGAGCTGTTATCTTCTCTACTATCTTATCTACAAACAACAACAATGAAGAATCCTAAATGAACTTGTTATGTCTATATCTTCTATATATGCACCTAACTGAAACAAAACCAACAAAGGCATATCAGAACCAAACTATATAATACTTAAATCTTATAACTATTATAATTTAACTTAAACTAATGTAACAAAAGCAAATCAAGAATCAGTTATAACCCATCATTAAAAATTCCCCAAGTCATACCATGATACAATCAAAACTTTATTTGAATTTAAATCTAATACCATCATAACTAACCTTCCATATAACAACAACAACATTGCAACATAATTTACCATACTAATGACGACATAATATCTCATCAAAACTCAAATTTATATATACTCAAAATGCTCATCAATGAAAGTGTCACAATACCTTATAAAATTCTCATCTCAATAATATTGACACCAATCCTCCTTAATTTCGTCCAATTGATCTTTCGAGTAAGTAGAAGACTTGTATTCATCAAAGTACTACATAATATAACATAATACTATTTAGTTAAAACTAATTAATTAGATGAAATGTGTTAAATATTAAAATCAATCATAAGTTAGAAACCCATACCATGGTTGGAATCTCTATTTGATTCAAAAGAATAATTTCTTTCATAAACCTCAACATGAAATAACCGTAAGCTGTACCATTACGCTGACAAGGACACTACACATGGAAAAAAATGAATATATATATATATATATATATATATATATATATATATATATATATATATATATATATATATATATATATATATATATATATATATATATATATATATATATATAGTTTAACTTGTTTTATTAAGTAGTATCACTAATATAATCAAAATTATGAAAATATACCTGCACTCTGAGGCATTTCTACAACCCATAAAATATGCAAACAAAACCGCGAACTACGAAATGGGACTTTGATTCCTCCTAAGAGGATAAGTAGGCATGCGATTATAATCGTGGCGAGTCCCCCTAACTAAAATTAAAACCTTATTTCCTAAGAACACACTTCTAAACCTAGTATCCTTGCAAACAAGGTAGATGAGGGGTGCCTAACACCTTCCTCTCATCTAGAACCGAGTCAAAATCTAGAATCTCTGAATTTTAGGGTTATTCCTTTATACTCCCTTCCTTTAGGATAAAAATTAAGGGTGGCGACTCTGATTTAAAAACCAGTTGTAACACTATCCAAAGCTTCATCTGCGGTCTTATGTTCGGAAGATCCAACCCCATACTGCTAATAGAAAGTTATGGGTTCACTTCTTTCAAGAAAGTTTATTCGGGGCACAACTTGAATGGTTCTATCAGCTGGAGGGAACAAACATCCTCACTTGGGAAGACCTAGTTGCACCTTTTTACAAGCAGTATCAATATAATGCTGATCTTGCACCAACTCGTGTGCAACTAAAAAGTATGACTATGGGTTCGAATGAAGGGTTTAAAGAGTATGCCCAAAAGTGGAGAGATCTGGTTGGAAGAGTGCAACCTCCTTTATCTGACAGGGAGCTGGTTGATATGTCCATGGGTACGTTAATAAGGCCTTTCTTTAATCATCTGATCAGAAGTGTCTCATCTGGTTTGACCAAGCCGATTCTAACTGGGGGAATGTGTCGAAAGTGGTATTAAGTGTGGAAAGATTCAAGTGGCTACATCGTCGACTGCTCCAAAGAAGACATTTAGCATAAAGAAAGAAGTTAATGTTGTTTATGGCCAGTATGGTCGTGTTAGAAGTGACCGCAATCAGTCTGTAGGAGCGGTGCTAATCTCTAATCCTGTGCATGTTCAACAATAAAAACAACAGGGTAATCAACGTAGCTCAGACGCACCAAGAAGATATCTTACCAAGATCAGTATGCCATTGTCTCAAGCATTACAATATTTACTGAAAGCGGAGCTGATTACATTAAGGGATCCTCCTCAGAATTCCAACACCTTTTCACCTCTCTATAATCCAAATGTGAAATGTGCCTACCATTCCAATAGTCTTGGGTATAACACCAATAACTATGGGGCCTTGAAGAAAAAAATTCAAGACATGATTGACAACAAAGAGACTGAGTTTGACCCTCCAGAGACTCCGAATGTAATTACCGCACCAATGTCGGAGCATGAAAAAGGAATAAATGCTATTGATGATGTTATTTATGTTGCTACTGTAAGTGAATTGGTTACTCCCATCCCAATTATCAAGAAGAATCTATCGTAGGTCGGTTTATTTCGGAGTTGCATTGAAAGATGTTACTGCTGCACAACCCAACCCCATGGCTGCAAGTTACTGAAGAAAGGAGTTCAACATCTAATAGACAATCACCTAATTCTGGTTGAGAAGATTCCGTATGTTGTAAATTTTTTGCAATACTTGGAGCTGGAAGAGGTGTCCGCAACTTCTGGCACTCCTATCAGGATCACTTCCAAGGATCTTGTAAGGATCTCTGCCAAACCCAAAGTTGCTCTTCTAATAATCACTGCACCTGGACCTATTCCTTATTCTTCGGATAAATCCATCCCGTGGAACTATGGATCTGACGTCTACTACCATGGAATCAAGCAAGAACTATCGACTACTGAAGATGAAGGTACTGAAGTTGTTGATTCCGAAATTGACAGTATTGCTGGAACCAGTAAGGTTACTAGAAGAAGAAGGGGTTTCTCCACAGAAATATCTTCGAAGACTGTTGTTACACCAATTAGAGTTACGACTATCGAGTCAAATATTGAGGCTCAGGGCAAAGAGATAATAATAGAGCCTGCCCAGTCAGAGGCGACTAAAGAAGTTGCAGTTGAAGATACCTCTAGGCAAGAGTTGGAAGAGGTTTTGAAAATTATCTTCAAGAGTGATTACAAAATTGTTGAACAGCTGGAGCAGACCCCATCTAAGATCTCTATGTTATCCCTGTTACTGTGTTCTGAAGCTCATGCACAAGCTTTGGTGAAATTCTTGAAGTCCGCTCATGTGCCACCAGAGATTTCTACCAATCAATTTGAGAACTATGTTGCTAGCTTAAAGATCGACAGTGGGTTAGGTTTTTATGATGTTAACCTGACCCCGAAGGAAGGAACCACAATAAGGCCCTGTATGTCTCCATTAAATACATGGGCACTACTCTAGATCACGTATTGGTTGATACTGGTTCTTCGTTGAATATTCTACCAAAAGGTGCTCTTGGCAGACTGGATCACGAATGGGTTATACTGAAACCTAGTGATATTATAGTCAGAGCCTTTGACGGTTCAAAAAGAATGGTACATGGAGAGGTGAGTCTTCTGATCAAGGTAGCTTCGCAGGTCTTCAAATCTACTTTCTACGTAATGGATATTCTACCAACTTATTCTTGCTTACTAGGATGCCCCTGGATCCATGGGACATGAGCTATTACTTCCACCCTACACCAGAAGCTGAAGTATCCCGTGAAGGGAATGGTTGTTACAGTCTACAGTGAAGAAGAATATATGGTTAGTCACCTGAACTCATTCAGATATGTTGAGATGAAAGATGAATTCATCGAGACTCCCCGTCAGACTTTTGAAGTTATCCCTCCAACCGCTACTGAAGACATTTCTGCCATTCCCAAGGTTACCAAGGTTCCTCCCAGAATGGCTTCTTTGAAGGATGCTAGAGTTGTCGTAGAAGAAAGTGGTTGTACTACTTGGGGTCAGCTTCCTAACATTTCGTACAAATCTAACAAATTTGGTTTGGGTTTCACTGTAGAGGCTTAAAAGGCTGTTCATCATGCTCGGGCTGGAAGACCATCATTCTGCATTAGTAATAATGGAATCAAGGCCATAGAATATGCTAACAATGATTATGACCTTGACAGTTGGATCTTTCCCACCATCGGCGACGAGCTCAGCAACTGGAAGACCGAAGACATTATCTCAATCTCCTTTAGTCAGGAGTAATAGTTACTTTCTATTTTATTTCTTACAAAGATTTGGTTATGTAATTTATTTAAACAATGACTTTAAGTGTTGTTCCTTATTTGGGGCACAATGGTCGATTTGTTAAGAGTTGTCATTTTATAAACATATCTTCACTTAATAAAGTATTGGACGTTTTGCATTCAAATTATGTGCTCTTTATCTTTCTTTTACTTTTATTATTTTCAAATATATACGTGTTCTTACACACACCCACACAATAAATTGCAGGTCCACATCCACTCTGGACCGCATTGATAATAATTCTGCTATTACCACTTATGAATTTGAAAATATAATCTACCAAGCCGAGGACGAAGGCGAGGAAGATTATGAAATACCTGGAGAGCTTTCTAGACTGTTAGTGCAAGAGGAAAAGTCTATACACCTTGTGATACAATGGGAGAAATGACTTGGTTGTTTGTGTTTTATCGCAAATGTTATGGATAGCAAGAGTCACCACCAACTTTTCTTTTATTCAATAAAGGAAAGGGTGAAAAGAACAGGAAAGACCTTTTTGAGAATTTTCTTAAGTTCGGGGGGTAGGTTATGAAAATGGAAGGTATTAGCCCCCTTTTCATCCATAGTTATCTACGGGCTCTTAATTACTTGATCACTTTGAAATGCTTTTGTGTTTGTGTAAGTTTGAAAATATTTTGAAAATGCCTAAGTTTGGCAAACTTTGCAATGATTCTCGTATCGTCGAGGATGTATACAAAATGTTGGTTTTGAAAATATTTGTTGAAAGGGAGTATTCGGTAATGTGTTTTGAAGATGCTAATGTAAGGCCATTTTGTAATAAGTCTCGTATCATTGAAAATATATACAAAATGTTTGTTTGAAAAGTGTTTTTGAAAGTCTGAAGTATGGAAATTATTTTGTTTGTGAGCAAGCAATTACGATCAATCTACCTATTCAAAAAGTATTTATTCTTTTCCTTCTCCTTAAGATAGTGCTATTTTACCATTTACTGGTAGAGAGCCATATCATTGGATGTGAGGGACAAGCGTGGGTCATCGTACAATCGTAAAAGGCAACTTGTAAGATGTTTTAGCAATTGTCGTAAGGGACTAAGATCGTTTACCGAAGGCAACATTGAAGGGTCATCGAGGGACTATGATCTTTTAATTTAGGGTCTTTTGCTAAAACATCTCACATTCGAGGGATATGACTATTTAAATCCGAGGAAGTAAGTGTGGGTTACCCTAGAGGTGTATGTGTGTAAAGTGTTTTAATTTCAAGTATATTATCTTTGAATTAGGGTTTTCTATGATTTGATTTTAAGTCTTGTCATGCAAACCCTAATTACTAACAAATAAGAAAAGCGGTAAATTATGGAATTTAAATGTCTTACGCTATTACAACACTTTGTGAATGGGGGGTACAATTTGTGAATAGGGGGAGAAAAGCAATAAAACTCTAATTACTATTACAAACCATTGAATATAAATTACAACAATAATTATGCACAAAATATAAAGATGAAGAAGAAATTGCTTTTAGGGTTTTTTGATAGGAAAAGTTTAATGTTAACCTACTTCAATTAATTAAATTTTATTACAAGAAAAATTAATTAATTATTTAATCAAAACCTAAAATCTAAGTTAATTAAAAATAAAACCTAAGTCTAATTTAATTTGTTTAGAAAATTATTTTTGGTTAGTGTTAATAAAGAAAATGTTTTTACAATGTAAGGGAAATAATAAGATTTAATTTAATTAGCAAAAATAAGATAAAGTGTTAAAAATATTTTAATATAATTACTTAAGAAAAATATTTTTTTTTGTATTTTGGTTTAAATAAAATAGATAGATAAATAAAAATAATGAAAAGAAATAAAATAAAAGGATTGGGTGTTAAAAAAGAAAAATGGTGGTTAAAAAGCAAAATGGGTCTGTGGGCCCAAAAACAGTTTTTTGTTGGAAATCAGAAAAAATAATTTAAAAAAATGGTATGGACTTGGTTGCTGAAAGTAGTATGAGGGGTGTATGATGTAACGCCCGTAATTTAATTAATTATTTAATTAAATTATTTTTGGATTATTTGTGAAGTTGTGTTATGATGAAAGTTGATGTGTTATTGTTATTGGATTTAATTAATCTATTAAGTTGTGGAATAATATTAGAATAATAATATTATTTGATGTGGGCTTATTTTAAGGAATAAAAGTAGTAGAAAGAGGGTGTAGGAGTTTTAAGCCCATTAAGGCATAATAAGAATTATAAGATTATTATATTAGTTTTTAGAAATAATAAGGAAAAAGAAGAAGAAGCAGTAAGAAGAGAAAGAAATAAGGATTGGAGGAGAACGTAAAAGTTGCAGAAAAGAAGGAAAAGAGGCAGAACGGAATTCAACCGGAAAACTTATAGAGCAGCCTTCAATCCAAGGTAAGGGTGGGGTTCTGACTCTATAATAGGATTTATGATGAGTAGTATGTGGGATTAGATGTGAAAAGTTGTCTTGTTTATGATTGGAATATATATATATATATATTGTTGTATGATGAAAATCAATGATTTAAGGATGAATAACGATGCCCTAATGATGTATAATTGATGTAGAAATATAATATTATTATAATTTATGATTACCTATGATTAGAGGATGTTTTTAGGGCCTAAGGCAGGGAGATCGTAGTGAAAATGTAGTGAAATCGCAGAAAATATTCATGACAGAACAATATGGGTCGACCTCAAAAGCCACGCGTCGATACATGCAGGTTTTTGGACTCAGGATGAGTCGATACGAAGGAGCATGCATCAATACATGTGGTGTTGCAGACTCAGTATGAATCTATACAAAGGGATTACGCGTCGACTCATGCAGGATGTTAGCCCAGTACACGTCGACTCAAAGCATTATGCGTCGACTCATGTAGTCTGATTTTTGGCAGATTCATTTCCAAAGGCTGTAACTTGAGTTTCCGGACTCCGTTTGAGGTGTCGTTTGAAGCCTTGGATAACTAACACGATGAACTCCATTATTAAGGATTAAAATAAAGGATAAGAAGAATACTCCTAGTAACCCAATTTAGGACTAGAGTTTGTTTCTCGCGTTAATCGCTATGATGATTTTGTGAAGTATGATGAGGATAAAATGGTTATAGATTATTGTTTGGTTCATAACAGTAAGATTAATGATGATAATTGTGATACGGTGGGAGAACTGACTTGAGGTTTGCGTTTGTATTCGCAAATGTTGCGGTTAGCAAGAGTCGCCACCGACTTTTTATTTTATCCTAAGGAAAGGTTAAAAAGCACAGCAAAAACCTTTTGAGATGTTTCGTGGGTTCGGGGGGTAGATTATGAAAAGGGAAGGTATTAGCACCCTTTTCATCCATGGTTATCCATGGGCTCTTAGTTACTTGGTTTTTTAGATCACTTGCCTTGTTTTTCGATTGCTTTGAAAATGGTGTGTGTGTGGGTGCTTTTTGAAAATGTTTTTAGAAAAAGATGCCTTGTTTTAGGCAACTAATGTATTTGACTCGTGTTTGAGTGTTTTACAAAAGTGTGAATCTTTTCGAAAAGATGTTTTCAAATTTGTTTGAAAGTGTTGTGGATTGTGGTTTTTGAAAAGAAGGCAAGTGTTTTTGCAAGTTTGATCTCAAGTAACTAAGAGTTTTTTGTCTACCCTATTGTACTCAAAGGTTTTTGTCATGTTTTAACCCCTTTTAACAATTTTGTTCCACCATTGAAATTGATGGGCAATCTTGCGTTTAGGAAGTTTATTCGGGACGGGCGCGGGTCATCGTATAGACCATGAATGCAATGATGCCAAGTGTCTTTGGCAATTTATTTTGAAAGGACTATGATCATTCCGTTTAGGCAACACTTTGAGGGACTTATGATCATTTGATTGTTTTGCCAAAGACATTCGACGTGCAAGCATGGCCCATTTTGGAAGGCAACATGTGGGATTACCCTAGGGGGTGCAAGTGTGATTGTGTATTGATTACATGCATTTGTCTTGTATTAGGTTGTCTAGCGTTTTGATTTTATGTACATACAAACCCTAGGTCTAAACATGGTATATTTAGAAAACTGTAAATTGCGGAATGTAAATCTACGCTATTACAAAATAATGTCCGGGAGTGGGGGTATAAATGTACAAGGGGATGAGACTTATAGTACCCAATAATTTACAACCAAATCGAATGTCGCAATCAAAATGAATATCAAATATAAATGTAAGATAAACATATGTATAGGGTAATGTGAATGTATTTGTGTAAGTGTACAAATGTATATGTATGTGTAAGTGTAAGTGTAAGTATGTACAGGTGCGAATTGTGAAGTTGAATCGCATTAGGGTTTTGACCTAGATATACGTTTTAATCTGCATTTTGATTTATATGTTTATGAATTTCAATATTAAAAGATGTATTGAATTGTTATGTATATAAAAAAAAAGAATGTTAATTAATTAAAAAAAGTTTTAATTTTAATTATGTATAAAAGTGTATAATATGTACAAAAGGAAAAGTTTTAATTAGAACGTATCTTTAATTATGTACAAAAAGTATTTGGTTATTTTATATGCAAATGTGTATTAAGAAAATATTTTCAAGTTTAACTTATATGATATGTACAAATATATTTCAAAAAAATGTTTTTTAGTTAATTGTGTATAAAAGTATTTTGATTATTGTTATGTACAAAAACTATAAATGTATAAAATATCTATCTAAAAATTGTCTTAATTTTGTGATAAAAAGTATTTTTAATTAAGATAAAGAAAGAATAAACATTGTTTTGTAAAATAAAAAAAGATTAGTGTTTTATATATAAAAGAAGAATAAGTATTGTTTAAAACAAAGTTAGTTTTTTTTTTATGAAAATGTTTTTGTAAGAAAATGAAATGATTTGCGTTGGGCCTGGAGGAATTAGGAACGGGTTAAGCCCAAGCTGATCCAAAAACGAAATTTAGGGTTTGGCATTGGTTCAGAGTGGAGACGAGGGTTTGTGAGGTGACGACGGCGCCATTCACTTGAAATTCGTCTTCTTCGTTCAAGCTTCCCTGAGTGCTCATCTCCGGCCACCAACGCAACCCATACCCTCTTCCCTCCAAGGCAATGGATACGTTGCTCCAGGTTTGTTTCAGTATTCCCTTTTTCCTTCTATGACTGATACGCGTGGAATTTGTTCTGAGCTCTTCATTTGTTTCGTTTTTTATGAGGTGAAGGGAAAGATATAGCAAATTCGTTACCTGATTCCTGGAGATGGAGGAGAGAAAAGGGATGCGTTGAGGAGGTCGGAGCGGCGTGAGGAACTTTGAGCTTGCTTTGCTTTGGGTATTTTCGTTCCTTTACCTTCTTGCTTAGGTTTTTGATGATGATATTCACTGAGAAATCCTAAACCCTCGCGTCTTTACCTCTTCTTCTTTATGCTTATGATTTAGAACATTGCTTCCTTCTGATGAAGCTTCTGAGTTCACTTTGAATTGCTTCTTTCTTCCTCTTCTTCCACTGTGATGCCTTGATTCGTTGGTTTAAACTCTTGCTTGATGTATTGTGATTGCTTATGTGTGCTTGCTTGCCCAAGGATGAACCTAGGGTTCTGAGGGCCTATGTTGCCTTGAGTGTTTGAACAAATATTGCCTTGATGTTGCCTTCTGAGATGCCTATGATGAAGTTAGCTTCTGAGGCTTGGGTTATGTTTCGTGAATGATGCTTGGCTTTAGACTGGTTTACCAGGTTTTTGACAGGGAGTTTTGGATGATGGTTTGGGTTCTTGATATCAGTTTTGGTAAGTATGGTTTGAAAGTTGAGGCTTGAGTTTTTGATATCAGTTTTGTATCTTATGAACTGCTATCTTTTTTTTTCACTATGCAGAATTGGTTATCAGGTTCTGGGGGGGGTTTTTGGCCAAGTTCAGGTTTTGATAGTTTCTGGTTATCTTTGCTTCTGAACTGTCTATGTTGAACTCAGTTTTTTTGATTATCTCTTTTCTATCTTATGAACTGCTGTGGTGCTCTCTTCTGAACTGCTGTGGTGCTCTCTTCTGAACTGATCTCCTTTAACTGTGTTGGCCTGCTGCTTCATTCTGAACTGAGTTTGCTTTTGTACTGGCTGCCTGCTATGCTGAACTGTCTTGAACTGTTTTATTGTTTTCTGACTTGCATAATCTCTTTCTTCTGTCTGCTGTTTGCTGTACTGAGCTTGTGGACTTGTGGACTTGTAGATTTTCTTTTTCTACTGTCTCCTTCTACTGTCTGCTGTATATATGATATCTTGAACTGTTTCATTGGCCTTTGTATCTCCTTTTTGTCTTGCTGTCTATTCTGAACTATGCCTAACCTGAACTGCTTTATCTCTCTTTTTATCTCTCTTAAAGTACAGTTTAAGATTTTTATATGATATTTATCTGTACTGTTCTGAAGGGGCTGACTAGGGAAATGATGAAAGAGATAGTTTTGCTTGCATAATACATCTTGCATCCCTTTTTGACAGTTTGTGTAGATTTTCTGCTTTTTGATATCTTGGCAAAAGTCTTTCCATGACAGCTTGTAGGCTTGTGACAACAAATGTACTTTTGAAATCTTTCTTTGAGTAAACTTTGTTTTGGATTTGAAAGTTTGGATTGAACTTTTTCAGTTTAGATTGGATTTTGAATCTTGAACTTCTATGCAGCTTGCAATTTCATAACTTATGCATTTTTGACATTTGCATTTCATGAGATAAAATAATCTTCCCTCTCTGTGAACCGGGAGAAATCCCGTGATTTGCAGAGAGGGCAACTGATCCCAGTCAGTGGCCCCTAATGATGAGCATTTTTATCCGTCTCTGCTAATTTTAATTCTTTCTGACTTTCTTATTTCTTTTTGCAGATGAAAGATGGAATGCCGGAGCGGAGTGAAGAATGAAGAGTATTTAGAAAATAAGATATTTTTTCATTCTATTGTAATATTTAAATTAAATGTAAATTATTGTTTGTAATAAACAACAATTTGTAAATAATTTAAATATCAATAAAAATTCAAATTATCCGATTAATTCTAATTTCTTTATTGTTTATTTATTTATTTAAAATTCTTAGAATTAACAATTGAAAAATAAATTCAATCATTTAATTTCAGAATAATAAATAACTTAAATAAAACAACATTGACCAATTAAGTCTGTCTAATCCAAAATCCAAAGCAAAGCAGCAATTAACCCAGATAGACTGATCAAACACATGAACACTGTGAATTCAAAACTGCATCTTGTATCTGACTGGCCCAATCAAAACGTACTGAACTCAAACCACCGTCTCTTTTACTGATTAAACCAAGATAACGCGAATTTTAATCCGAATCTTGAAATAAACCGCAAAGTGTTGTGGAATTCAAATTCTTCTGAGAACATGCCCATAAAACCCTAATTCCTGATTAAATGCCAAATCACGCTCGCTTGATCAAGATTGAACCGAAAATCAATCAAACCCTAAGCCCACTGTATGAAACAATTCAGAGCTCTGAAGAACAGTGAAAACCCTAAGTTTGCTTGACTGTCAAGAAAAATCCGTTTGTACGATTCTTGAGCCAGTTTGGGAAGTCAGGAAATGTTTGAAGTTGAGATTTCTCGTGGAAAAGCGCGAGGGCAAATTTTGGGGTACAACAGTTGCCCCTGTTCAATCTTCTTTGACCTGAAGAGTTAGATTGGCAAGTTTGCCTTTCGCGACTTGAAGGTAAAAGGAGATTGGACACTAGTGTGCCCAGAAAATTTGCGCTCGTCGATGTGACGGCGGAGGTGAATGGGCTTAAAGATGCCATTTGGTGATGGGCTTAAAGATGCCACCTGGTGCGAAAGAATTTGTCGGGGGATGGGCTTAGAGATGCCATCTGAGAATGGGCTTGCAGATGCCATTCGGCGACTGCTGGTAGGAGGATGGGCTTATAGATGCCATATGGTGATGTTGAACTGTGCGTCAATGGTGAGTGGACAAGTATCAGAAGGGCATCCCTGTTTTGAAATATCTCTGAATTGGGGTCTGAACAAGCAACAGATTGATGTCCGTGTCTGGAGAATCTGTAAACTATTTTCAGGAGTTGGGACTGAACAAGCAATGGAGTAGCATCCGTTGTTGGGAAGCGTCCGTAACCTATTTTCAAAAATTGAGAAGAGTCTGAATCAGTCGGTAGATTGACATCCGTTGTAGGGAAGAATCCGTAAACTGTTTTCAAAAATTGAGAAGAGTCTGAACAAATCGGTAGATTGACATCCGTTGTAGGGAAGAATCCGTAAACTTGTTTCAGAAATCTTGAAGTTGAAGAGGAACCGGTGTAGGGTTTCTGCTGATGCGTCTGAATGAACCTGGAATAAGTATCAGAATGTTGCCGTGTCCGAGTCACATCTGAACTATTTTGGATAAATCTCAGGAGATGATTTGTGTCTGTCGACTGATCTTACCTGAAAAGGTAGAGGGTTAGTTGTATGCAATGCTATGATGCACGATGTAATGCATGCGACATTTAATGTTTATGATATGAATGTAATGAGTGCACATGTAAGCTGATGAGCTAATCTTGCCAAGGATACATGATTCCGAGATGGCCGAAGATAAAAGCGTCTTGACTGCTGCCGGGGAAAATAAATCCTTGACTGTCGCTGGGGGAAGAGAATTCCTGACGACCTCTACTGGGGAGCTCCAACTAGTAGCTTCATGCCGGGGAGACCAGATTGAGAATCTTTGGCTTGATGGGAGGTAACCCTGGAGACTTCACTGGGGAACTCAAAATTGCTTCCTAAAACTCTGTGGGGAGAAAGTTTGAAAGTCTGACTCCGCTGGGGATTGAAGGAACCTCGCTGGGGATAGGGAGAATCTGGCGAGTGCGATCTTCCGTGGTGGTTATCTTTGAGAAGAATCTGTACAAGCGACAGGTTAACATCCGTTTACTTGGAGAACCCGTAAACTGTTTTCAGAAATCTTGAGGTTGAATCAGCAATAGAACGACATCCGTTGTTGGGAAGCGTCCGTAAACTGAATTCAAAGGTTGCATCTGAACAAGTTGATAGATTAACATCCGTTGTTGGGATGAATCCATGAACTGTTTTCAGAAGTCTTGATAAGAATCTGAACAAGTTGATAAATTAACATCCGTTGTTGGGATGAATCCATGAACTGTTTTCAGAAGTCTTGATAAGAATCTGAACAAGTCGGTAGATTGGCGTCCGTTGTTGGGAAGAATCCGTAAACTGTTTCAGAAGTTGAGAAGTTGAATTAGCAATAGAACAACATCCGTTGTTGGGAAGAGTCCGTAAACTAAATTCAAAGGTTGCATCTGAACAAGTTGATAGATTAACATCCGTTGTTGGGATGAATCCATGAACTGTTTTCAGAAGTCTTGATAAGAATCTGAACAAGTCGGTAGATTGGCGTCCGTTGTTGGGAAGAATCCGTAAACTGTTTCAGAAGTCTTGAAGGGGAACCGGTGTAGGGTTTCCTGATGATGAGCTCGTGTAAAACTGCATCGGGTTTTGAACACTTTTGACATTCGAATGCCCCAAGTGGTGATGTAGATAAAATCCTGGTTTATTACAGGTGTTGGTCTACAATCGGTCGTTCACAGATGTTTCCTGGGTTGTTGCAGGTGTTGATCTGGAATTCTTCAGACATGCCCTGGCTGGATACAGGAGTCGAATCTGGAAAGGTGATAGTTGATAGATATGCCCTGGCAGGATACAAGAGTCGAATCTTCAAACTCTTCAGACATGCCCTGGCTGGATACAGGAGTCGAGTCTGGAAATGGAGTCAACAGATATGCCCTGGCTGGATACAGGAATCGAATCTGGAAATGTTGTAGTTGATTTGTTGAACACTTTTGACATTCGAATGCCCCAAGTGGTGATGAAGGAATCTTGAATCAGATTACTCTGCATATTGAGAGATTTCTTGAAGTCTTGACTGGACTGCCCCAGGTTAACTGAACTTTGAAAGATCTGCTGGATCTTGACTGGACTGCCTCAGGTTAATTGAACTTTGAAAGATCTGTTGGATCTTGACTGGACTGCCCCAGGTTAATTGAATTGCGATATGTCATGCCCCTTGTTGATAGGAGATTTGATGGAAGTTTTATCCTCTTGAGGTGATTTCGACTTACTGAGAGAGTTTTCGTTCCTCCGAACATTCGCTGTATGAATTTCTTTGCTGTCAAGCAAAAGGGTTAGATGCGGACAGTGATATTCAAGCAATGCAAAGTTTATGTTTGTCTCGAAGTTTTGAAAAAATGCGTTTTTTAGCAGAAAACTTTTCATAAGACAAGTTAACACGAGATTTAGAGCAAAGCCCTACAGGAGTCAGGATACCTTTTGAAACAGTATGCTTTCGAACTAACCCAAGCTTCAATTAGGACTTTTGAAGGGTTGTAACGTGGCCTGGTTCACGGTTTAAGAAACAAAGGACAAAGGCTCAAAGCATATTTGTACCCACCCGCTCTTCGTGATGTTCTTCAACCTAAACTCAGTTAATTGTGCGTCGCACTCTGTTTTGAGTTTGGAACGACTTTCGGGCGATGGTTTACCAGTTTGAATTTGGGGAGACAGTCATCTTCTCCTTTTTCTTTTTCAACACTTTTCATGTTGTTGAGGGTTTTGTACTGACCTCACTATTTTGATTTTGATTTGTTATCCCTAACTTCTGCCTGACTGTTACCGTTTTCGGGATTACTGTCAGCGGGATGCCCCAGCCTCCTTTATAGGTTTTGGCTTAGTGGGCTTTTGTCTTTTGAGAGATTGACTGTCTATGTGATAAGGAACCACCCTTGTCTTTTGATTCCGAAGGAATGCTTTCTTTCTTGACGTCGTTCGTTGTATTACGAACTGAGAGTTTGCGACTTCAGTGCGCGTTCTCTTTTGAATTAACTGAGAGACTACCCTGCCCCAGGTTTATATCAAAGGTTTTGATTGTTTAGAACAGGAAACTCCTACTTCTTTGGCTCGAAGGGGTTGACTAGGGATTAACTTCCTTATAACTCCAGTGTTTGGGAATTGAAAGAAATGCCTGTACATCATCAGCAAGGTCTGTTCAAAAGCATACTGTATAAGATCATGGTATTGTTTCGTCATCCTCCCTTTAAAGGCTTGCAGCTTTTTATCAAGAGTCAAATATCATAAAGAAAAGCATAAGAGTAGTGAAACGAATGGATGAATTCAAGACAAACATATGCAATGCATTAATGAAAACAGAGTTTAACATCAACAGATAATTGTTTGACAGCAAAAGAAATTACAACTTTGAAAAATTCAAAAAGAAGCAAAAGTCTTTCAATTCGAGCTTCGTCACTTCAAGCGGAGAACCCCTTTAACGGAATATCTTCATCTCGCCGTCTGGCATGAACCTCAGCACCCCAATGTCAATCAGATCTTGAATCTTGTTCTTCAAGGCCCAACAGCTATCGGTGTCATGTCCTGGGCTATAGGAATGGTAAACACAAAATGCATCGGGATGATAGTCAGGAGCGGAGGTATTAGGATTCCGGATAGGATCCCTCAAAGCAGTCAGATTAACCTCCAACAAGCGCTCCAGAATTAGGGATGACGGTATGTCAGTCTCTGTGAACTGCCTTCCCGACGTTTCTTGTCTACGCCGATTGCCCCGCTGACGCCGGCGAGGTTGTTGATGGGTTTGTGACCCTGAAGCTAGCAGAGGAGCTTTCCCCTTGTCCTCTTGAGTGGGTGGAGGCTGAGCGGTGACTTGCTCTTTGACCTCAGATGTTTGCCCCAGTTGGTTGTTTTGAAGCAGTTGGCGGACCAGAACTCCGAGTTCCTCTTGTCTTTGAGATAGGTCTTGGATGAGAGCCATCTGGCCCACCAAATATCCCATCATTTGGGTCCTCAGTGTTGTCAGATCAAACTGCAGCTCCGCAATCTGATCATTCCTGGCATTGTTGGAATTCCCCAAGCCGTTGGTGAGGAGAGCTTTCATCTCTTCTTGCCCCAAGGACAAGTTCAGGAACATCTCCTGTAGCTGAGCAGTCTGGTCTTGGATGTCTTTGACAGACCGTTCTAGAGCCATCTCTTGCTGAAATAAACAGCAGGAGAGTAAGGAAACCTGAAAAAGGAAAGATTGTCAAAATGCAATGCATGATATGTGAATGCGATGCTTTCAAGGATCTCTTGGGGTAAACACAAGAAAATGTTAGAGGTTAAACTCTGCTCTTGGACTGGAGATCTCCGCATCGGTGGACGTCCTTCCACGAGAATCAAGCTCACCATGTCGAGTGGGTCATAGCCACTGATTCAAGTTGTTGTTCTTGATTGTTGACTGGAGAGCTTTGTGTCGGTGGATGTCTTTCCACGAGAATCGAGCTCACCATGTCGAGTGGGTCATAGCCACTGATTCAAGTTGTTGTACTTGAACTTTGATTGGAGAACTTTGTATCGGCGAATGTCTTTCCACTAGAATCAAGCTCACCATGTCAAGTGGGTCATAGCCACTGATTCAAGTTGTTGTACTTGAACTTTGACTGGATTGGTTAGAGGAGAGACCTCTTGCCCCTTGACAGATGTCTGGTTCAACGTAACCCTGCATCCACAGAACCCTCGAGATCCTTGAAATGGTTATTGAAAATGCTAAAATGCTATGGTATGATGTTATGATGTTATGTGCATGTATGCACAGGCAAGTAAGTGTATATACAGGCAAACAATATTCACACAAAGCACACAAAGCCTTAGGTTTAGGCTTGCATGAGGTTCAGGTACTACCCTCTTTCAGTTTGTTGGTTAAAACCTGTCCTATCAAAAGTAACCGGGTTCTAGAGGATCTCATATCATGGGCTACCCTCAATCGGTCATAACTCCAGCATCGCAACCTTTTCTCGCGGCCGGAACCATCTCGAGAGTTTAGCCTCAATGAGTGTAGCATACTGCTACTGTTCTAATGGCCAAGTTGGTCAATTAGGGTTCTAAGGTCGGTTGATGCTTAATGACTCCTTGGAAGACCCATATTCTCCCCGTCTGACGCGAGGGATATCGGTACAGACCAAGACGCCACACCAACGTAGCCACTGCTTCACCCATGTCGGTATACCCCGGACAGGTCCCTCGCAGATTATGCTACCTAAAAAAGGTTTCCCCAGATCCGGGTTAGGATCTATAGAACTCCGATACAAAGCCCATAAATGTAAAGCAAACAAAGCAATCGATTGAAAGTAAAGGTGATCTAAGTCCTAAGGTAACCCCACTTTTAAACTTTCCCCAGCAGAGTCGCCAGTTCTGTGATACGGTGGGAGAACTGACTTGAGGTTTGCGTTTGTATTCGCAAATGTTGCGGTTAGCAAGAGTCGCCACCGACTTTTTATTTTATCCTAAGGAAAGGTTAAAAAGCACAGCAAAAACCTTTTGAGATGTTTCGTGGGTTCGGGGGGTAGATTATGAAAAGGGAAGGTATTAGCACCCTTTTCATCCATGGTTATCCATGGGCTCTTAGTTACTTGGTTTTTTAGATCACTTGCCTTGTTTTTCGATTGCTTTGAAAATGGTGTGTGTGTGGGTGCTTTTTGAAAATGTTTTTAGAAAAAGATGCCTTGTTTTAGGCAACTAATGTATTTGACTCGTGTTTGAGTGTTTTACAAAAGTGTGAATCTTTTCGAAAAGATGTTTTCAAATTTGTTTGAAAGTGTTGTGGATTGTGGTTTTTGAAAAGAAGGCAAGTGTTTTTGCAAGTTTGATCTCAAGTAACTAAGAGTTTTTTGTCTACCCTATTGTACTCAAAGGTTTTTGTCATGTTTTAACCCCTTTTAACAATTTTGTTCCACCATTGAAATTGATGGGCAATCTTGCGTTTAGGAAGTTTATTCGGGACGGGCGCGGGTCATCGTATAGACCATGAATGCAATGATGCCAAGTGTCTTTGGCAATTTATTTTGAAAGGACTATGATCATTCCGTTTAGGCAACACTTTGAGGGACTTATGATCATTTGATTGTTTTGCCAAAGACATTCGACGTGCAAGCATGGCCCATTTTGGAAGGCAACATGTGGGATTACCCTAGGGGGTGCAAGTGTGATTGTGTATTGATTACATGCATTTGTCTTGTATTAGGTTGTCTAGCGTTTTGATTTTATGTACATACAAACCCTAGGTCTAAACATGGTATATTTAGAAAACTGTAAATTGCGGAATGTAAATCTACGCTATTACAAAATAATGTCCGGGAGTGGGGGTATAAATGTACAAGGGGATGAGACTTATAGTACCCAATAATTTACAACCAAATCGAATGTCGCAATCAAAATGAATATCAAATATAAATGTAAGATAAACATATGTATAGGGTAATGTGAATGTATTTGTGTAAGTGTACAAATGTATATGTATGTGTAAGTGTAAGTGTAAGTATGTACAGGTGCGAATTGTGAAGTTGAATCGCATTAGGGTTTTGACCTAGATATACGTTTTAATCTGCATTTTGATTTATATGTTTATGAATTTCAATATTAAAAGATGTATTGAATTGTTATGTATATAAAAAAAAAGAATGTTAATTAATTAAAAAAAGTTTTAATTTTAATTATGTATAAAAGTGTATAATATGTACAAAAGGAAAAGTTTTAATTAGAACGTATCTTTAATTATGTACAAAAAGTATTTGGTTATTTTATATGCAAATGTGTATTAAGAAAATATTTTCAAGTTTAACTTATATGATATGTACAAATATATTTCAAAAAAATGTTTTTTAGTTAATTGTGTATAAAAGTATTTTGATTATTGTTATGTACAAAAACTATAAATGTATAAAATATCTATCTAAAAATTGTCTTAATTTTGTGATAAAAAGTATTTTTAATTAAGATAAAGAAAGAATAAACATTGTTTTGTAAAATAAAAAAAGATTAGTGTTTTATATATAAAAGAAGAATAAGTATTGTTTAAAACAAAGTTAGTTTTTTTTTTATGAAAATGTTTTTGTAAGAAAATGAAATGATTTGCGTTGGGCCTGGAGGAATTAGGAACGGGTTAAGCCCAAGCTGATCCAAAAACGAAATTTAGGGTTTGGCATTGGTTCAGAGTGGAGACGAGGGTTTGTGAGGTGACGACGGCGCCGTTCACTTGAAATTCGTCTTCTTCGTTCAAGCTTCCCTGAGTGCTCATCTCCGGCCACCAACGCAACCCATACCCTCTTCCCTCCAAGGCAATGGATACGTTGCTCCAGGTTTGTTTCAGTATTCCCTTTTTCCTTCTATGACTGATACGCGTGGAATTTGTTCTGAGCTCTTCATTTGTTTCGTTTTTTATGAGGTGAAGGGAAAGATATAGCAAATTCGTTACCTGATTCCTGGAGATGGAGGAGAGAAAAGGGATGCGTTGAGGAGGTCGGAGCGGCGTGAGGAACTTTGAGCTTGCTTTGCTTTGGGTATTTTCGTTCCTTTACCTTCTTGCTTAGGTTTTTGATGATGATATTCACTGAGAAATCCTAAACCCTCGCGTCTTTACCTCTTCTTCTTTATGCTTATGATTTAGAACATTGCTTCCTTCTGATGAAGCTTCTGAGTTCACTTTGAATTGCTTCTTTCTTCCTCTTCTTCCACTGTGATGCCTTGATTCGTTGGTTTAAACTCTTGCTTGATGTATTGTGATTGCTTATGTGTGCTTGCTTGCCCAAGGATGAACCTAGGGTTCTGAGGGCCTATGTTGCCTTGAGTGTTTGAACAAATATTGCCTTGATGTTGCCTTCTGAGATGCCTATGATGAAGTTAGCTTCTGAGGCTTGGGTTATGTTTCGTGAATGATGCTTGGCTTTAGACTGGTTTACCAGGTTTTTGACAGGGAGTTTTGGATGATGGTTTGGGTTCTTGATATCAGTTTTGGTAAGTATGGTTTGAAAGTTGAGGCTTGAGTTTTTGATATCAGTTTTGTATCTTATGAACTGCTATCTTTTTTTTTCACTATGCAGAATTGGTTATCAGGTTCTGGGGGGGGTTTTTGGCCAAGTTCAGGTTTTGATAGTTTCTGGTTATCTTTGCTTCTGAACTGTCTATGTTGAACTCAGTTTTTTTGATTATCTCTTTTCTATCTTATGAACTGCTGTGGTGCTCTCTTCTGAACTGATCTCCTTTAACTGTGTTGGCCTGCTGCTTCATTCTGAACTGAGTTTGCTTTTGTACTGGCTGCCTGCTATGCTGAACTGTCTTGAACTGTTTTATTGTTTTCTGACTTGCATAATCTCTTTCTTCTGTCTGCTGTTTGCTGTACTGAGCTTGTGGACTTGTGGACTTGTAGATTTTCTTTTTCTACTGTCTCCTTCTACTGTCTGCTGTATATATGATATCTTGAACTGTTTCATTGGCCTTTGTATCTCCTTTTTGTCTTGCTGTCTATTCTGAACTATGCCTAACCTGAACTGCTTTATCTCTCTTTTTATCTCTCTTAAAGTACAGTTTAAGATTTTTATATGATATTTATCTGTACTGTTCTGAAGGGGCTGACTAGGGAAATGATGAAAGAGATAGTTTTGCTTGCATAATACATCTTGCATCCCTTTTTGACAGTTTGTGTAGATTTTCTGCTTTTTGATATCTTGGCAAAAGTCTTTCCATGACAGCTTGTAGGCTTGTGACAACAAATGTACTTTTGAAATCTTTCTTTGAGTAAACTTTGTTTTGGATTTGAAAGTTTGGATTGAACTTTTTCAGTTTAGATTGGATTTTGAATCTTGAACTTCTATGCAGCTTGCAATTTCATAACTTATGCATTTTTGACATTTGCATTTCATGAGATAAAATAATCTTCCCTCTCTGTGAACCGGGAGAAATCCCGTGATTTGCAGAGAGGGCAACTGATCCCAGTCAGTGGCCCCTAATGATGAGCATTTTTATCCGTCTCTGCTAATTTTAATTCTTTCTGACTTTCTTATTTCTTTTTGCAGATGAAAGATGGAATGCCGGAGCGGAGTGAAGAATGAAGAGTATTTAGAAAATAGGATATTTTTTCATTCTATTGTAATATTTAAATTAAATGTAAATTATTGTTTGTAATAAACAACAATTTGTAAATAATTTAAATATCAATAAAAATTCAAATTATCCGATTAATTCTAATTTCTTTATTGTTTATTTATTTATTTAAAATTCTTAGAATTAACAATTGAAAAATAAATTCAATCATTTAATTTCAGAATAATAAATAACTTAAATAAAACAACATTGACCAATTAAGTCTGTCTAATCCAAAATCCAAAGCAAAGCAGCAATTAACCCAGATAGACTGATCAAACACATGAACACTGTGAATTCAAAACTGCATCTTGTATCTGACTGGCCCAATCAAAACGTACTGAACTCAAACCACCGTCTCTTTTACTGATTAAACCAAGATAACGCGAATTTTAATCCGAATCTTGAAATAAACCGCAAAGTGTTGTGGAATTCAAATTCTTCTGAGAACATGCCCATAAAACCCTAATTCCTGATTAAATGCCAAATCACGCTCGCTTGATCAAGATTGAACCGAAAATCAATCAAACCCTAAGCCCACTGTATGAAACAATTCAGAGCTCTGAAGAACAGTGAAAACCCTAAGTTTGCTTGACTGTCAAGAAAAATCCGTTTGTACGATTCTTGAGCCAGTTTGGGAAGTCAGGAAATGTTTGAAGTTGAGATTTCTCGTGGAAAAGCGCGAGGGCAAATTTTGGGGTACAACAGTTGCCCCTGTTCAATCTTCTTTGACCTGAAGAGTTAGATTGGCAAGTTTGCCTTTCGCGACTTGAAGGTAAAAGGAGATTGGACACTAGTGTGCCCAGAAAATTTGCGCTCGTCGATGTGACGGCGGAGGTGAATGGGCTTAAAGATGCCATTTGGTGATGGGCTTAAAGATGCCACCTGGTGCGAAAGAATTTGTCGGGGGATGGGCTTAGAGATGCCATCTGAGAATGGGCTTGCAGATGCCATTCGGCGACTGCTGGTAGGAGGATGGGCTTATAGATGCCATATGGTGATGTTGAACTGTGCGTCAATGGTGAGTGGACAAGTATCAGAAGGGCATCCCTGTTTTGAAATATCTCTGAATTGGGGTCTGAACAAGCAACAGATTGATGTCCGTGTCTGGAGAATCTGTAAACTATTTTCAGGAGTTGGGACTGAACAAGCAATGGAGTAGCATCCGTTGTTGGGAAGCGTCCGTAACCTATTTTCAAAAATTGAGAAGAGTCTGAATCAGTCGGTAGATTGACATCCGTTGTAGGGAAGAATCCGTAAACTGTTTTCAAAAATTGAGAAGAGTCTGAACAAATCGGTAGATTGACATCCGTTGTAGGGAAGAATCCGTAAACTTGTTTCAGAAATCTTGAAGTTGAAGAGGAACCGGTGTAGGGTTTCTGCTGATGCGTCTGAATGAACCTGGAATAAGTATCAGAATGTTGCCGTGTCCGAGTCACATCTGAACTATTTTGGATAAATCTCAGGAGATGATTTGTGTCTGTCGACTGATCTTACCTGAAAAGGTAGAGGGTTAGTTGTATGCAATGCTATGATGCACGATGTAATGCATGCGACATTTAATGTTTATGATATGAATGTAATGAGTGCACATGTAAGCTGATGAGCTAATCTTGCCAAGGATACATGATTCCGAGATGGCCGAAGATAAAAGCGTCTTGACTGCTGCCGGGGAAAATAAATCCTTGACTGTCGCTGGGGGAAGAGAATTCCTGACGACCTCTACTGGGGAGCTCCAACTAGTAGCTTCATGCCGGGGAGACCAGATTGAGAATCTTTGGCTTGATGGGAGGTAACCCTGGAGACTTCACTGGGGAACTCAAAATTGCTTCCTAAAACTCTGTGGGGAGAAAGTTTGAAAGTCTGACTCCGCTGGGGATTGAAGGAACCTCGCTGGGGATAGGGAGAATCTGGCGAGTGCGATCTTCCGTGGTGGTTATCTTTGAGAAGAATCTGTACAAGCGACAGGTTAACATCCGTTTACTTGGAGAACCCGTAAACTGTTTTCAGAAATCTTGAGGTTGAATCAGCAATAGAACGACATCCGTTGTTGGGAAGCGTCCGTAAACTGAATTCAAAGGTTGCATCTAAACAAGTTGATAGATTAACATCCGTTGTTGGGATGAATCCATGAACTGTTTTCAGAAGTCTTGATAAGAATCTGAACAAGTTGATAAATTAACATCCGTTGTTGGGATGAATCCATGAACTGTTTTCAGAAGTCTTGATAAGAATCTGAACAAGTCGGTAGATTGGCGTCCGTTGTTGGGAAGAATCCGTAAACTGTTTCAGAAGTTGAGAAGTTGAATTAGCAATAGAACAACATCCGTTGTTGGGAAGAGTCCGTAAACTAAATTCAAAGGTTGCATCTGAACAAGTTGATAGATTAACATCCGTTGTTGGGATGAATCCATGAACTGTTTTCAGAAGTCTTGATAAGAATCTGAACAAGTCGGTAGATTGGCGTCCGTTGTTGGGAAGAATCCGTAAACTGTTTCAGAAGTCTTGAAGGGGAACCGGTGTAGGGTTTCCTGATGATGAGCTCGTGTAAAACTGCATCGGGTTTTGAACACTTTTGACATTCGAATGCCCCAAGTGGTGATGTAGATAAAATCCTGGTTTATTACAGGTGTTGGTCTACAATCGGTCGTTCACAGATGTTTCCTGGGTTGTTGCAGGTGTTGATCTGGAATTCTTCAGACATGCCCTGGCTGGATACAGGAGTCGAATCTGGAAAGGTGATAGTTGATAGATATGCCCTGGCAGGATACAAGAGTCGAATCTTCAAACTCTTCAGACATGCCCTGGCTGGATACAGGAGTCGAGTCTGGAAATGGAGTCAACAGATATGCCCTGGCTGGATACAGGAATCGAATCTGGAAATGTTGTAGTTGATTTGTTGAACACTTTTGACATTCGAATGCCCCAAGTGGTGATGAAGGAATCTTGAATCAGATTACTCTGCATATTGAGAGATTTCTTGAAGTCTTGACTGGACTGCCCCAGGTTAACTGAACTTTGAAAGATCTGCTGGATCTTGACTGGACTGCCTCAGGTTAATTGAACTTTGAAAGATCTGTTGGATCTTGACTGGACTGCCCCAGGTTAATTGAATTGCGATATGTCATGCCCCTTGTTGATAGGAGATTTGATGGAAGTTTTATCCTCTTGAGGTGATTTCGACTTACTGAGAGAGTTTTCGTTCCTCCGAACATTCGCTGTATGAATTTCTTTGCTGTCAAGCAAAAGGGTTAGATGCGGACAGTGATATTCAAGCAATGCAAAGTTTATGTTTGTCTCGAAGTTTTGAAAAAATGCGTTTTTTAGCAGAAAACTTTTCATAAGACAAGTTAACACGAGATTTAGAGCAAAGCCCTACAGGAGTCAGGATACCTTTTGAAACAGTATGCTTTCGAACTAACCCAAGCTTCAATTAGGACTTTTGAAGGGTTGTAACGTGGCCTGGTTCACGGTTTAAGAAACAAAGGACAAAGGCTCAAAGCATATTTGTACCCACCCGCTCTTCGTGATGTTCTTCAACCTAAACTCAGTTAATTGTGCGTCGCACTCTGTTTTGAGTTTGGAACGACTTTCGGGCGATGGTTTACCAGTTTGAATTTGGGGAGACAGTCATCTTCTCCTTTTTCTTTTTCAACACTTTTCATGTTGTTGAGGGTTTTGTACTGACCTCACTATTTTGATTTTGATTTGTTATCCCTAACTTCTGCCTGACTGTTACCGTTTTCGGGATTACTGTCAGCGGGATGCCCCAGCCTCCTTTATAGGTTTTGGCTTAGTGGGCTTTTGTCTTTTGAGAGATTGACTGTCTATGTGATAAGGAACCACCCTTGTCTTTTGATTCCGAAGGAATGCTTTCTTTCTTGACGTCGTTCGTTGTATTACGAACTGAGAGTTTGCGACTTCAGTGCGCGTTCTCTTTTGAATTAACTGAGAGACTACCCTGCCCCAGGTTTATATCAAAGGTTTTGATTGTTTAGAACAGGAAACTCCTACTTCTTTGGCTCGAAGGGGTTGACTAGGGATTAACTTCCTTATAACTCCAGTGTTTGGGAATTGAAAGAAATGCCTGTACATCATCAGCAAGGTCTGTTCAAAAGCATACTGTATAAGATCATGGTATTGTTTCGTCATCCTCCCTTTAAAGGCTTGCAGCTTTTTATCAAGAGTCAAATATCATAAAGAAAAGCATAAGAGTAGTGAAACGAATGGATGAATTCAAGACAAACATATGCAATGCATTAATGAAAACAGAGTTTAACATCAACAGATAATTGTTTGACAGCAAAAGAAATTACAACTTTGAAAAATTCAAAAAGAAGCAAAAGTCTTTCAATTCGAGCTTCGTCACTTCAAGCGGAGAACCCCTTTAACGGAATATCTTCATCTCGCCGTCTGGCATGAACCTCAGCACCCCAATGTCAATCAGATCTTGAATCTTGTTCTTCAAGGCCCAACAGCTATCGGTGTCATGTCCTGGGCTATAGGAATGGTAAACACAAAATGCATCGGGATGATAGTCAGGAGCGGAGGTATTAGGATTCCGGATAGGATCCCTCAAAGCAGTCAGATTAACCTCCAACAAGCGCTCCAGAATTAGGGATGACGGTATGTCAGTCTCTGTGAACTGCCTTCCCGACGTTTCTTGTCTACGCCGATTGCCCCGCTGACGCCGGCGAGGTTGTTGATGGGTTTGTGACCCTGAAGCTAGCAGAGGAGCTTTCCCCTTGTCCTCTTGAGTGGGTGGAGGCTGAGCGGTGACTTGCTCTTTGACCTCAGATGTTTGCCCCAGTTGGTTGTTTTGAAGCAGTTGGCGGACCAGAACTCCGAGTTCCTCTTGTCTTTGAGATAGGTCTTGGATGAGAGCCATCTGGCCCACCAAATATCCCATCATTTGGGTCCTCAGTGTTGTCAGATCAAACTGCAGCTCCGCAATCTGATCATTCCTGGCATTGTTGGAATTCCCCAAGCCGTTGGTGAGGAGAGCTTTCATCTCTTCTTGCCCCAAGGACAAGTTCAGGAACATCTCCTGTAGCTGAGCAGTCTGGTCTTGGATGTCTTTGACAGACCGTTCTAGAGCCATCTCTTGCTGAAATAAACAGCAGGAGAGTAAGGAAACCTGAAAAAGGAAAGATTGTCAAAATGCAATGCATGATATGTGAATGCGATGCTTTCAAGGATCTCTTGGGGTAAACACAAGAAAATGTTAGAGGTTAAACTCTGCTCTTGGACTGGAGATCTCCGCATCGGTGGACGTCCTTCCACGAGAATCAAGCTCACCATGTCGAGTGGGTCATAGCCACTGATTCAAGTTGTTGTTCTTGATTGTTGACTGGAGAGCTTTGTGTCGGTGGATGTCTTTCCACGAGAATCGAGCTCACCATGTCGAGTGGGTCATAGCCACTGATTCAAGTTGTTGTACTTGAACTTTGATTGGAGAACTTTGTATCGGCGAATGTCTTTCCACTAGAATCAAGCTCACCATGTCAAGTGGGTCATAGCCACTGATTCAAGTTGTTGTACTTGAACTTTGACTGGATTGGTTAGAGGAGAGACCTCTTGCCCCTTGACAGATGTCTGGTTCAACGTAACCCTGCATCCACAGAACCCTCGAGATCCTTGAAATGGTTATTGAAAATGCTAAAATGCTATGGTATGATGTTATGATGTTATGTGCATGTATGCACAGGCAAGTAAGTGTATATACAGGCAAACAATATTCACACAAAGCACACAAAGCCTTAGGTTTAGGCTTGCATGAGGTTCAGGTACTACCCTCTTTCAGTTTGTTGGTTAAAACCTGTCCTATCAAAAGTAACCGGGTTCTAGAGGATCTCATATCATGGGCTACCCTCAATCGGTCATAACTCCAGCATCGCAACCTTTTCTCGCGGCCGGAACCATCTCGAGAGTTTAGCCTCAATGAGTGTAGCATACTGCTACTGTTCTAATGGCCAAGTTGGTCAATTAGGGTTCTAAGGTCGGTTGATGCTTAATGACTCCTTGGAAGACCCATATTCTCCCCGTCTGACGCGAGGGATATCGGTACAGACCAAGACGCCACACCAACGTAGCCACTGCTTCACCCATGTCGGTATACCCCGGACAGGTCCCTCGCAGATTATGCTACCTAAAAAAGGTTTCCCCAGATCCGGGTTAGGATCTATAGAACTCCGATACAAAGCCCATAAATGTAAAGCAAACAAAGCAATCGATTGAAAGTAAAGGTGATCTAAGTCCTAAGGTAACCCCACTTTTAAACTTTCCCCAGCAGAGTCGCCAGTTCTGTGATACGGTGGGAGAACTGACTTGAGGTTTGCGTTTGTATTCGCAAATGTTGCGGTTAGCAAGAGTCGCCACCGACTTTTTATTTTATCCTAAGGAAAGGTTAAAAAGCACAGCAAAAACCTTTTGAGATGTTTCGTGGGTTCGGGGGGTAGATTATGAAAAGGGAAGGTATTAGCACCCTTTTCATCCATGGTTATCCATGGGCTCTTAGTTACTTGGTTTTTTAGATCACTTGCCTTGTTTTTCGATTGCTTTGAAAATGGTGTGTGTGTGGGTGCTTTTTGAAAATGTTTTTAGAAAAAGATGCCTTGTTTTAGGCAACTAATGTATTTGACTCGTGTTTGAGTGTTTTACAAAAGTGTGAATCTTTTCGAAAAGATGTTTTCAAATTTGTTTGAAAGTGTTGTGGATTGTGGTTTTTGAAAAGAAGGCAAGTGTTTTTGCAAGTTTGATCTCAAGTAACTAAGAGTTTTTTGTCTACCCTATTGTACTCAAAGGTTTTTGTCATGTTTTAACCCCTTTTAACAATTTTGTTCCACCATTGAAATTGATGGGCAATCTTGCGTTTAGGAAGTTTATTCGGGACGGGCGCGGGTCATCGTATAGACCATGAATGCAATGATGCCAAGTGTCTTTGGCAATTTATTTTGAAAGGACTATGATCATTCCGTTTAGGCAACACTTTGAGGGACTTATGATCATTTGATTGTTTTGCCAAAGACATTCGACGTGCAAGCATGGCCCATTTTGGAAGGCAACATGTGGGATTACCCTAGGGGGTGCAAGTGTGATTGTGTATTGATTACATGCATTTGTCTTGTATTAGGTTGTCTAGCGTTTTGATTTTATGTACATACAAACCCTAGGTCTAAACATGGTATATTTAGAAAACTGTAAATTGCGGAATGTAAATCTACGCTATTACAAAATAATGTCCGGGAGTGGGGGTATAAATGTACAAGGGGATGAGACTTATAGTACCCAATAATTTACAACCAAATCGAATGTCGCAATCAAAATGAATATCAAATATAAATGTAAGATAAACATATGTATAGGGTAATGTGAATGTATTTGTGTAAGTGTACAAATGTATATGTATGTGTAAGTGTAAGTGTAAGTATGTACAGGTGCGAATTGTGAAGTTGAATCGCATTAGGGTTTTGACCTAGATATACGTTTTAATCTGCATTTTGATTTATATGTTTATGAATTTCAATATTAAAAGATGTATTGAATTGTTATGTATATAAAAAAAAAGAATGTTAATTAATTAAAAAAAGTTTTAATTTTAATTATGTATAAAAGTGTATAATATGTACAAAAGGAAAAGTTTTAATTAGAACGTATCTTTAATTATGTACAAAAAGTATTTGGTTATTTTATATGCAAATGTGTATTAAGAAAATATTTTCAAGTTTAACTTATATGATATGTACAAATATATTTCAAAAAAATGTTTTTTAGTTAATTGTGTATAAAAGTATTTTGATTATTGTTATGTACAAAAACTATAAATGTATAAAATATCTATCTAAAAATTGTCTTAATTTTGTGATAAAAAGTATTTTTAATTAAGATAAAGAAAGAATAAACATTGTTTTGTAAAATAAAAAAAGATTAGTGTTTTATATATAAAAGAAGAATAAGTATTGTTTAAAACAAAGTTAGTTTTTTTTTTATGAAAATGTTTTTGTAAGAAAATGAAATGATTTGCGTTGGGCCTGGAGGAATTAGGAACGGGTTAAGCCCAAGCTGATCCAAAAACGAAATTTAGGGTTTGGCATTGGTTCAGAGTGGAGACGAGGGTTTGTGAGGTGACGACGGCGCCGTTCACTTGAAATTCGTCTTCTTCGTTCAAGCTTCCCTGAGTGCTCATCTCCGGCCACCAACGCAACCCATACCCTCTTCCCTCCAAGGCAATGGATACGTTGCTCCAGGTTTGTTTCAGTATTCCCTTTTTCCTTCTATGACTGATACGCGTGGAATTTGTTCTGAGCTCTTCATTTGTTTCGTTTTTTATGAGGTGAAGGGAAAGATATAGCAAATTCGTTACCTGATTCCTGGAGATGGAGGAGAGAAAAGGGATGCGTTGAGGAGGTCGGAGCGGCGTGAGGAACTTTGAGCTTGCTTTGCTTTGGGTATTTTCGTTCCTTTACCTTCTTGCTTAGGTTTTTGATGATGATATTCACTGAGAAATCCTAAACCCTCGCGTCTTTACCTCTTCTTCTTTATGCTTATGATTTAGAACATTGCTTCCTTCTGATGAAGCTTCTGAGTTCACTTTGAATTGCTTCTTTCTTCCTCTTCTTCCACTGTGATGCCTTGATTCGTTGGTTTAAACTCTTGCTTGATGTATTGTGATTGCTTATGTGTGCTTGCTTGCCCAAGGATGAACCTAGGGTTCTGAGGGCCTATGTTGCCTTGAGTGTTTGAACAAATATTGCCTTGATGTTGCCTTCTGAGATGCCTATGATGAAGTTAGCTTCTGAGGCTTGGGTTATGTTTCGTGAATGATGCTTGGCTTTAGACTGGTTTACCAGGTTTTTGACAGGGAGTTTTGGATGATGGTTTGGGTTCTTGATATCAGTTTTGGTAAGTATGGTTTGAAAGTTGAGGCTTGAGTTTTTGATATCAGTTTTGTATCTTATGAACTGCTATCTTTTTTTTTCACTATGCAGAATTGGTTATCAGGTTCTGGGGGGGGTTTTGGCCAAGTTCAGGTTTTGATAGTTTCTGGTTATCTTTGCTTCTGAACTGTCTATGTTGAACTCAGTTTTTTTGATTATCTCTTTTCTATCTTATGAACTGCTGTGGTGCTCTCTTCTGAACTGATCTCCTTTAACTGTGTTGGCCTGCTGCTTCATTCTGAACTGAGTTTGCTTTTGTACTGGCTGCCTGCTATGCTGAACTGTCTTGAACTGTTTTATTGTTTTCTGACTTGCATAATCTCTTTCTTCTGTCTGCTGTTTGCTGTACTGAGCTTGTGGACTTGTGGACTTGTAGATTTTCTTTTTCTACTGTCTCCTTCTACTGTCTGCTGTATATATGATATCTTGAACTGTTTCATTGGCCTTTGTATCTCCTTTTTGTCTTGCTGTCTATTCTGAACTATGCCTAACCTGAACTGCTTTATCTCTCTTTTTATCTCTCTTAAAGTACAGTTTAAGATTTTTATATGATATTTATCTGTACTGTTCTGAAGGGGCTGACTAGGGAAATGATGAAAGAGATAGTTTTGCTTGCATAATACATCTTGCATCCCTTTTTGACAGTTTGTGTAGATTTTCTGCTTTTTGATATCTTGGCAAAAGTCTTTCCATGACAGCTTGTAGGCTTGTGACAACAAATGTACTTTTGAAATCTTTCTTTGAGTAAACTTTGTTTTGGATTTGAAAGTTTGGATTGAACTTTTTCAGTTTAGATTGGATTTTGAATCTTGAACTTCTATGCAGCTTGCAATTTCATAACTTATGCATTTTTGACATTTGCATTTCATGAGATAAAATAATCTTCCCTCTCTGTGAACCGGGAGAAATCCCGTGATTTGCAGAGAGGGCAACTGATCCCAGTCAGTGGCCCCTAATGATGAGCATTTTTATCCGTCTCTGCTAATTTTAATTCTTTCTGACTTTCTTATTTCTTTTTGCAGATGAAAGATGGAATGCCGGAGCGGAGTGAAGAATGAAGAGTATTTAGAAAATAGGATATTTTTTCATTCTATTGTAATATTTAAATTAAATGTAAATTATTGTTTGTAATAAACAACAATTTGTAAATAATTTAAATATCAATAAAAATTCAAATTATCCGATTAATTCTAATTTCTTTATTGTTTATTTATTTATTTAAAATTCTTAGAATTAACAATTGAAAAATAAATTCAATCATTTAATTTCAGAATAATAAATAACTTAAATAAAACAACATTGACCAATTAAGTCTGTCTAATCCAAAATCCAAAGCAAAGCAGCAATTAACCCAGATAGACTGATCAAACACATGAACACTGTGAATTCAAAACTGCATCTTGTATCTGACTGGCCCAATCAAAACGTACTGAACTCAAACCACCGTTTCTTTTACTGATTAAACCAAGATAACGCGAATTTTAATCCGAATCTTGAAATAAACCGCAAAGTGTTGTGGAATTCAAATTCTTCTGAGAACATGCCCATAAAACCCTAATTCCTGATTAAATGCCAAATCACGCTCGCTTGATCAAGATTGAACCGAAAATCAATCAAACCCTAAGCCCACTGTATGAAACAATTCAGAGCTCTGAAGAACAGTGAAAACCCTAAGTTTGCTTGACTGTCAAGAAAAATCCGTTTGTACGATTCTTGAGCCAGTTTGGGAAGTCAGGAAATGTTTGAAGTTGAGATTTCTCGTGGAAAAGCGCGAGGGCAAATTTTGGGGTACAACAATAATGATGTAGTATTACAGAATTAATAATATGTAGAGGTTCGTTAACTAGAGGTAATCCTTAGATGATTTATTAATTATAGGCAATATCATGATTGTAGGCCTATGGCCAATGTTGCGGGATTGTCGATCTATCATTGTATTATTGTTGTGGCTGAGTTGCTGTAAAATCATGTTGATGAATTATGTTGATGGAATTATGTTGATGAATTATGTTGATGAATTATGTTGATGAATGATGTTGATGAATGATGTTGAGATGCCTCTAATAATTGGTAGCTATGAAGATGTAGGCTTCTGACCAACGATGATGTTGTGTTGAGATGTTATTAATTATGGTTGTTGTTATTACATTCATGATTGTGTCGCATACATTGCATTTCAAGATGGAGCTGATGCTTGTTAAGATGACCTGTATTGGAGAATATTAAGATGAAGGCTTATGCCTTGTTGATGCCTCTAATTATTGGCAATTATTTTAGATGAGAGTTCTGCTCCAATGGTACCAGATGCATATGCATAGTATTGAGTCGCATTATATGATTGCATAAAGAAGTTGTGTATTGATGCGGTAAATGTGTATATTGTTGGCATTCTGTTGCGATTATTGTTGTTTATAAGATGAGAAGAGGTGATATTATGTGATCTAATTTAATATATTATTTATCATATGTTTTATTATATTGTTAGATATCTCACCCTTCTTTTGAATGTTACCCTTACGTTGGTAACGTGCAGGTAATCGAGAGCGAAGGCAGTATACCTTTGGTAGTTCGAGTCGGTGTCATTGCTCTGATACGTAGCACTCAGGGGGGATGAATGGTTTTTGCTTTTAATTATTGGTTATTTAAGTTGTTGAACTTTAATTTGATTGTTGCTAAGTATGTGTTATTTTGAAGTTGTTGTAACAATGGACAAAGATGTTATTATGAATTCCGCTGCGTAGTTGTTCAAGTTGTTGAATGAAGATATTAGACTATTTTGTTGTTGGTTCATCCGAAGTTTAAAGTGTTATGTATCCATGTTGAATGCAATGTGTTTTTAAAGTTGAATTTGTGGCATCCTGATTCAGTTGCATGAATTTTATGACTCTGATTTACATTTATAATTGCCGGGTAGAATTGGGGTGTTACAAAGTTATAAATCAACAATCACCCAAATCGAATCATGTCCTCTTAAAGTATTAGGTAACCCCGTTGTTGTACCCCAAAATTTTCCCTCTCATTTATCAAGACTTTTCTCACAAGACTTCTTGGACTCAAGACAAGATTAGAGTTTGGTCAGCTCAAGACATCTCATCTTGCACTCATAACCCAAAATTAGAGTTTGAGTTTGCATAAGTATTTTTGTACCACCAATGCTTCATGTGACTTTCATACATCATTTTGGAACTCTAAGTTTGCTCATGATAAGTTTCAAGTCTTGAACCACATTTCTGATCAGTCAATTGGACAGTTGACCTAAAAATCAACTGTATTGGGGAAAAAGTCAACCATGGCCAATTTACAGTAAAAATTCATAATTTTTTATCCATATCAACATTTTAGACTCATATGTATCATTTTATCAAGTTTGGATCACAACTCCTCAAGAAATTTGATCAAATCATCAAAAGGGCAAAATGGTCAAAATTAGGGTTTTTGATTGAGAAAGGGAAATTTCTGATTTTTAACCTAGCCAATGACCAATTGAGTTCAATCGTGACTTCAAGGATTCAATGGCATCATCTTGACCTAATTACATGGCTCAAAAGATCTCAAGTTCATTGGATTGACAGATAAATTTTGCAGTCAACTGATCAAAAGTCAACTGTACACTGAAAAGTCAAACTTTGGCTTTTTGGTCAAAATCAAGTGCCAAGGGTCATAATTCATCAAGATATTTCAAAATATGAAACTTTTTCACCAAGAAAACCAAATTTGAAAATTAGGGTTTTAATTTGAAAAGTTTTCATAACTTAGAATTTTTCTAAGTATAAAATATTTCTTATTTTTTCCCAACTTTCCACCACTTTTTCACCATGATGCATTTTGATTCAAGAAAAGTTCCCAACATTAAAGTTGTATTCCTCCATGAAATTTACAACTTTGCTTCACAAACGTTTCCCAAAATATGCTTGGATATCAAGTTATGAATTTGTGAATATAGGTCCATGAACTTCTTAACTTAGTGAAATTTTGCCCTAATTTAGGCAGGTTTTTGACCCAACTTCATGGACATTTTTCACATAGTTCCAAGAGGTATCTCAAATTGAATTTCAAAGATGGATTATAGAGCACATTGCAATATTTCCAAAATGTCCAAGAACTCTCCAAGATCATTTTTGAGTAGGGAGAATCGAAGAAGGGAAGTTGGTATTTTCTCACTTTTGATCAAGCCATTTTCACATAGCATCAAGTCGCAAATCAAACCCATGCTGGTTGTATCTTGCTTTATAGGTCCTAAGCTTTCTTTACACTCCATAATTAAATTCAAACTCAGTTTACAAAGGCTTTATCTCTGCTTTTGAAGCTTTGTACAAGGTGTATTTCCATTTTGGGCAAAAAGTTCACAATGCCATTTTCATAAAGAGAAGCTTTTGCAACTTTGTCAATCTTGAGCATTGAACCTGTCCCTTTGGTACATACAAACTACACAGCTCTCAAGCAAATTGTATAAGCTCTTTGCAGCCCTCAAGCAAGCAAGTACATGCATGTGAGTATGGTCACTTCACTTTACTTCAAATGCAAGAAAAGTTACAAAAAGGTCCAGAGCTTGCACAACTAGTAAGGGCTGACTTTGTATCATTTATATACAAATATACAAACCTGTTGCAAGGCTTAGCACAATTAGATTAGACTTGAAACTCTCAAAAACTCAGAAACACCAAAATTCTGCCAAAACACTCAAATTCTGCAAAAGCACAACCAACTCTCATTTGGCTCGTGCGTTTTGTGTTTAAACATTTGAAACATCTTATTCACTTGATACCTAGACAATCGAAGCCATCACCCTGGTTCTGTAACCCCTGTTTCAGCATCCACCATTTTCATTTTGGAAGCTTGCAGCTTGACTTGTTCAGAGAGTTCCAGCCATCCTCAAAGCAAGATAAGCATTGGAATAGCTTCAGGGAAGTTCAAGGAAGCTCAAACAATCATCAGGCCTCCATTAAAGTCCCTACATTGCTCTATCGAATCCAGTTGAATGAGGTATTTTCTTAAACTCTATCTCCTTATAAAGGCAACTTCAAGCCACAATTTGTGAAGAAAAAATATAGTCCTTATCATAACGAAGTTGTACATATCCATACTTTTCATTTATATTACATGTGCTGAGAGAATTAGAAGATTGAAAACTCTGAAAGAGTTAGGTCACGAATTAGGGATTCAAAAATTCTCTCTGATCTTTTAGAGTTAGGTCACATAATTTATATGGCTGGAATCGTGAGCTCAAATGCCACATTTTTCATGTTATGAGTTTTTGTTTTTATGCAAGCATGTGAGAGTTATAGGTTTGAACTGAAGCGCATGAAGAAGAAGACCAAGGACAGGGATGAAGTGGCTTCTTGGCTTTTTGGCAGCTTTGGCCTTTTTATTTTTACTAATCACACCCCCTGACTTGCTACTACACCCCCTTGACTAGTTTTTTTTTAATATTTTTGCATTTTCCTTCATATTTTTATATTTAATGCTTTCATTTATTTTTCTTAATGATAAAAAATACCAAAAAATGATTTATTTATTTTCAAATTTTTATTTTATTTTTTATTTATTATTTTCTCACATGAAAAATAGTTTATTTTGATAAATCGAACTTATTTTCTTAAATAACTTGTAAATATAATAAAAAATACTTAATATTTTTATTATACTATTTATACTCATAAATACTTATTTTTATACATATTTAATTTTTAATATTTACATATAATATTATTTATTATTTTTCTTATACAAAAAATGTACAAAATAATAATATGAAACATTATTTTCTTTGAATAAAAAATTAGGGTTTCACCCCTCCAAAAATAATATTATTTTTTCCTTTTAGGGCTTAAATTAAATTATTTTCTCATACAAAAACAAAAACACAAATTTTATTTTAACATAAACATTGCATTGCATTTTAAATATTTGTCTTATATTTATTTAATTCGCGCAATATTCTATTTGGTTGTAATAATATATTTAGGTTTATATTTGTGCAAAATCCCCATTCAAACTTGTATCCCCCCTCCCATAATAATTGTTGTAATAGCTTAGTTTTATTTTACGTAATTTATCGCTTTATATACTATGCTTAGTAATTAGGGTTTGCATGACAAGAACAAAAACAAAACAAATAGAAAAAACCTAAATGCAAGACAAAAGCATGAAAATGACACACTTTGCACACAAGCACCCTTAGGGTTTCTCCCACTTGGTTGCCTAAAATAAAATGGCCATGTTTCGCATGAGAATTATCTTGGCAAAACAAAACAAATATAAGATCACAGTCCCTCGATGACGTTATTCAAAGGTTGCCTAAACAAATGATCTTGGTCCCTCAAAAATGCTAAGATACTTTGCAACATTGCTATCATGGTCATACAATGACCCACACCCATCCCGTTTACATCCAAAGATAGGGTTTCTTACCAAATCAATGGTAAGTCAACAATGTCAAAGGAATAAAAATGCACAAGAAAGACATTTGAGTAGGTAGATAGCTTCTAAGTTACTTGCTCCTTTTCAAATAATCCTTGCTATTTTCAAAAACAAACACACACACATTTCAAAATATCTTTCAAAACATTGAAAACATTTTCAAAAGACAAACATCTTTGTATACATTCTTACGAACGAGAATCATTACAAAGATTGCCTAAACGAATGGCCTCTTTTACAAAATACTTTCAAAACCACACCAAACACTATTTCAAACAAAGCAAAGCAAAGCAAGTGATCTAAGCAAGTAACTAAGAGCCCATGGAAAACCATGGATGAAAAGGGGGCTAGAACCTTCCCTTTTCATAATCTACCCCCCCCCCCCCCCCCCCCCCCCCGAACTCAAGAAAACATCTCAAAGGTCTTTCCTGTGCTTTTTTACCTTTCCTTTTGGATAAAAGAAAATTCGGTAGCGACTCTTGCTAACTGCGACATTTGCGATAAAATGCAAAACCTCAAGTCAGTTCTCCCACCGTATCACAGAACTGGCGACTCTGCTGGGGAATATTTTAAAAGTGGGGTTACCTTAGGGTTTAGATCACCTTTATTTGCTTATATTGTTTGACTTGTTTGCTTTACATTTTGGTTCTATTGTTTGGATTTGAATCCTCCACCCGGATTTGGGAAACATTATAGGTAAATACCATTATGTTATGGAAACTGTGCGGGGTATACCAACACGGTCTAAGCAATAGCTATGTTAGTGTGACATATTTGTGGGTACCGGTAGCCTTTTAGTCAATCAAAGAGAATACGAGGCCGCTGAGTGATGTCATGAAGCACTAACGAACTTCTAGAACCCTTTACTTGACCAACTTGGCCTTTTAGGATGTAGTGAGATGACCGGCTTTGGTGCAGTCCGAAGTTGGTAGATACTCGATACTATACTCATTGAGGGTTGGTTTCTTGGAATATTTCGGTCGCCAGTAAAGAGGCTTGAATTGAAACAATGAACAAGGAAAAAATTCAGTGATATTGAGCTCCTTAGAACCCGATTACTATTTCTAGGACAGGTTGAACCAACTAAACTTCAAGAGGGTACTTACCTATGAAACTACATGCAAGGCTAAACTAGGATCTTGTTTGATTTGCTTGTGCATAACATCATGGACATCATGAGCATCATATGCATTCACTAACCATTTCAAGGATTTTGGAAATTCATCTTTTTTCTTGTTTTGTAGGATATGGATTCACTTCGCAGGAAAACTATCCAAGTCAACCTTGTAAGAATTCCTCCACAACTCAAGGAGCTAGCTTCAAGGATTCTTGAGAAATCTCCATTCACCGAGAGGCATGGTCATCTACTCAACTTGGTCACCTCCAACACATAGGAGGAATGATGAAGGTTTTCTTCCAGTTCTTTGACCCTTTGCATCACTGCTTCACATTTCCTGACTACCATCTTGTGCCTACTTTGGAAGAATTCTCTCAACTCTTGAGGATTCCCAATCTCAATCAACTACCTTTCAACGATACAGAAAGAGATCCAAAGCCAGAAGAGATTGCTCAAGCCCTGCACTTGCACTCATCTGATGTCACAACCCATTGGGAAACTAGAAGTGGTGTCAAAGGCTTCTTGGCAAAGTTCTTGTTTAAGAAGGCCCAAAGCTGTTGGAATTCCCTAGACTTGCAAGCTTTTGAGGAGATTGTAGCTCTTCTCATCTATGGGATGGTCTTGTTCCCTAATCCTGACCAACTCATAGATGTGAGTGCTGTCAAAATCTTCATGTCACGCAATCCGGTGCCTACATTACTTGGAGATATCTTACACTCTTTTCACACTCGTATAATGAGGAAAAGAGGTGTTCTTATGTGTTGCACTCCTATCCTGGCAAGATGGTTTATTTCTCATCTTCCCCAATCAGTCTTAAAGAACGAGCAAGGTTTGAGGTGGTCACAAAGGTTGATGACACTTAAACATTCAGATATTCATTGGTGTTCTCGATCCAAAGAGAATGTTATCATTGTTGACCGTTGTGGGGAATTCCCTAATGTCCCTCTACTTGGCATTAGGGGAGGCATCACCTACAACCCGTTCTTGGCTCTAAGACAGTTTGGTTATGCTCGAAGGGATGGACCACATGATATGCTGATTCAAGGCTTGGTTTTCGACTTCGACAACGACAATCAAGGACTTCGCCAAAGATTCATCCGAGCTTGGAGGATGTCAAACAAGGTAGATAACAAGAAGTTGGGACACAAGAATTCCATCCCTCTTGAGCCTTACCTCAAGTGGGTACGAACCCGCGCCCAAAGTCTTATGATACCTTATCCTTCCATTCTCCCAGTGATTATAGAGCCTGTTAAGGAGGGAGAGGTTCCATACACCATCCTACATCCTGACATGCCGATATCACTCGAAGATCTACAAAGGAGTTGGATACAACTCAAAGAAGAACATGATACTTTCGAAGCCCAATTCTACGCAAACGAGAAGAAGGTTTTGGAACTCACTCGGTTACTTCATGAAGAGCAGACTCTTAACACCTACATTGCACCAAAGAGGATGCGCAATGTCTTTTTATCTTAGAATTTTGTATTATTTTGCCCTAGGGGCATTGATGTACTCAAATTCTATTTTATTAATATAACGTGTGTTCCTTTTTGTTTGACACAAATTTGAATTTTTAAATCCTTGAAAACATTGCATGAATATATATCATTCATCATAAGCATAAACAGGTCTTTGTAACAAGTTTCCTCATCCCTTTACTGTTTATTTCAGAAGATGGATCTTGAACAGACGGTTAAAGACCTGCAAGCTCAAAATACACAATTTCAACAATTACTCTTGACCTTAGCCAAGGGGCAAGAGGAAGTAAAGACTCTGCTAGAAAAAGAGAAAGACAAAAAGAAGAAGAAGCCAGCTGGTGTGGTTATCATGGGCAGAAGGTTTCAGGGACAAGCCAGAAGGACCTTAGAATTTCCAACAACCTCTGACGAAGGGGAAAGAAAAGGAAAAGAAATGGCAGTGCCATCAGATTCTGAAGAAGAAGATGAGGAAGAGGACTACTCTGAACAACAATACCCTCTAGCCGATGACAAATACAAACACCTGGAAGAGCGTCTAACTGCTATGGAGATACAGAGAGTACCGGGGTTAGATTTCGAGGAATTAGGGATGGTGTCAGGAATCGTAATCCCGCCAAAGTTTAAAGTGGTATTGTTTGCCAAGTATGATGGGGTGTATTGTCCCAAAATGCATCTTCGGTCTTATGTCAGGAAGATTCAGTCGCATTCTGCTGACAAAGACTTGTGGGTCCACTTTTTCCAGGACAGTTTATCGGGAACGCAACTTGATTGGTTCTACCAGTTGGAGAGGGCCGATGTCCACAATTGGGAAGACCTGGCAGCAACCTTCTATAAACAGTATCAATACAATGCTGATTTGGCACCAACTCGTACTCAACTATAGAGTATGGCTATGGTATCAAATGAAGGCTTCAAAGACTACGCCCAAAAGTGGTGGGATCTAGTCGGAAGGGTGCAACCCCCTTTATCTGAAAGGGAGTTAGTGGACATGTTCCTGGGAACTCTGTCAGGCCCTTTCTTTAATCATCTGATTGGAAGCTCCTCTGCAGGGTTTACCAAATTGATTTTAACCGGCGAAAGGGTGGAAGCTGGTATAAGAAATGGGAAAATTCAGAAGGATGCGTCTACCTCTGCAGCTATAAAAAAGCCCTTCAGTGGAAAGAAGGAAGTGTTTGATGTCTATTCACACAGGAATCAAGAAAGAACTGAACGTCGGCCAACGGTGGGGGCCGTTATGATTCCGAAGCCTACATCAGACCGGCCAAGAAATAACCAGCCAAGAAATAACCAACCAAGGGTGGAAAGGCCAATTCGGCAATTCACCAAGAGTAACATGACTCCAGCCCAGATCCTACCACATCTCTTGAAGTTGAATCTGGCCATCTTAAAAGAGGCCCCAAAGAACCCCAATACTGCGTCTCCTCACTACCATCCGAATGTCAGATGCGCATACCATTCTGAAAAGTCCAGGGCATGACACCAACAACTGTTGGGCTCTGAAGAACAAAATTCAAGACCTGATAGACGCAAAGGAAGTTGAGTTTGAAGCGTCTGAGAAACCAAATGTCATTTCCGCTCCAATTCCTAGGCACGGTCACAATGCCAATGCTGTTGAGGAAGATTTGTTTGTTGCCACCATGGATGAATTGTTAACTCCGCTCCCGATCATCAAGTTGAATTTGTTGAAAGCTGGTATATTCCCAGGTTGTGACAAAGACTGCCATATTTTCCTATCCTCATCATTTGACTGCCCTCTGTTGAAAAAAGGTATCCAACAACTGATTGATAACCAAGAAATTTTATTTGAGAAAGCTCCTGTTTCACCCATTCCAGTTAAATAAGTTTCAATAATAACCATCTACGCCAATCCTTCCAGGGTCCCTAAAAGACCCGTTAGGATTACATTCTCTCCAAAGACTACTCCGCTTAAGATTACAATGCCCGGGCCGGTCCCGTACCAGTCAGATAAAACAGTACCATGGAATTATGGTGGAGAAATCTACTACCATGGTATCAAACACATTGAACTAAATTCCGAAGAAGAAAGCTCCGAAGAGGACAATTCCGACGTCAGTAACATTGCCGGAACAAGCAAGATTACCCGTAGTGGTAGAATCTTCTCTCCAGAGATTGCACCTCCAAAGGCAGTCTTTGGACCTGTGGCAGTTCCGAAGATCACCTCTGCGCCAGTAATTGTAACTACAAGCGTACCTACCGAAGAGGACAATACATTCCCTATCCCTACTTCCGCTACTGAGAATAAAGGAAAAAACGTGCAAGAAGAGCCTGTCCAGACGAAGGCTCAATCACTAGCTATCCCTGAAACATCCAAGAAGGAGATGGAAGAAATCCCGAGGATAATAAAGAAGAGTGATTATGATGTGGTTGAACAATTGGGGAAAATCCCTTCCAAGATCTCCATGTTAGCACTGCTGCTGTGCTCTGAGGCACATGCAAAAGCTCTGGTAAAATTTCTGAAGACAGCTAATGTACTGCAAGAGACATCCGTTGACCAGTTCCAAGACTGTGTGGCCAGTTTGACAGCTGATAATGGCCTGTGCTTCTATGATTCTAACTTGACACCCAAAGGGAGAAAACACAACGAGGTGTTACATGTCTCGGTGGAGTGTAGATGAACAACCCTAGCCCATGTCTTGGTGGACCCAGGATCATCTTTAAACGTCTTACCAAAGAAAGCCCTTGATAGATTGTATTGCGAGGGGCTGACATTAAAACCCAGTAATATAATTGTGAGAGCATTTGACGACTTTAAGAGGATGGTCCATGGGGAGGTGGACATCCCGATCAAGGTGGGAACCCAGACGTTTAATTCAACCTTCTATGTGATGGACATCCGTCCTTCTTATTCCTGTCTATTAGGACGCCCCTGGATTCACAATGTCGGTGCTGTCACCTCCATGTTACATTAGATGCTGAAGTACCCTGTCCAAGGGAAGATCATAACTGTCCACGGGGAAGAGGAGTAGATGATTAGTCATCTGAATTCTTTTTGATATGTGGAATTAGATGGCGAGTTCATTGAAACCCCTTTCCAACATTTTGAAGAAGTCTCTCAAGAGATAAAGGAGACCAAGGCGGTATCCTCGATTCCTAAGATCACAAGACCTCCACTTTGGATGTCGTCTCTAAAGGATGCAAAGGCAGTAGTGGAAGAGGGCGGATGCACCATTTGGGGGCAGCTTCCAGACATCCCGTACAAATCAGACAAGTTTGGCTTGGGGTTTACTTCAACTTCTCAGAAGGTTGTGCGCCGCACCCGTGCCGGAGGGCCACCTGTGAAGATCAGCAACCAAGGGGTTAATGCAGTGGAAGACGGTGAAGAAGATGGCAGCTTGGAAGATTGGATATTTCCCACTGTCGGCGGAGGACTTTGCAATTGGGAAGCCAAAGACTTTGTCTCGATAACTTTCATATCTCAGTAATTTATCTTTTACATTTCTGTTGGACTTGTAATAATTCACGAACAATTCGCACTTTAAAAACCTTGTGTCTTACATGAGGCACAACGGTCCATTTGTAAGGGTTTTTATTTCATTTTCATATGACATTCAATGAATCATGGACGCTTTTTCATATATAAACTTTTTGTGCTCATTGTCTTTCTTTTACATTTTATTGTTTTAAGATGTCTATACCCTTACACACACCCACACTCACAAATGAAGGTACCCTTCCATTCCGGATCCCATGGGTAACGATACTGCTATAGCCTTCAGTGACTCTGAAGATCTGATCTACCAAGCCGAATACGAAGGTGAGGAAGATTGTGAGGTGCCAGGGGATTTGGCCAGACTACTACAACAAGAGGAAAGAGCTATTCAACCTCATGAGGAGCTGTTGGATACGATCAACTTAGGTACCGAGGAGGATAAAAAGGAAATTAGAGTGGGTGCCAATCTAGAGCCGAGTGTCAAGGAGTGCCTAATTCATCTATTGCATGATTATGTTGAAATCTTTGCCTGGTCATACGAAGACATGCCGGGACTCGATACAGACATTGTGGTACACTGTCTACCCATAAGAGAAGACTGTCCACCAGTGAAACAAAAAGTCCGCCGCATGAGACCTGACATGTCAGAGAAGATCAAAGCAGAAGTTATGAGACAGTTCAATGCTGGATTTCTGGCTATTACTTCCTATCCTCAATGGATTGCCAACATTGTTCCCATGCCTAAAAAGGACGGAAAAGTAAGAATGTGCATGGACTGTAGAGATTTAAACAGGGCCAGCCCTAAAGATGATTTTCCACTTCCACACATCGACATCCTGGTTGACAATATAACCCAGCACAAAGTATTTTCTTTCATGGATGGATTCTCAGGATATAACCAGATCAAAATGGCACCTGAGGACATGGAGAAAACTACACTTGTCACACAGTGGGGTACGTTCTGCTACAAAGTGATTCCATTCGGACTGAAGAATGCCGGGGAAACCTATCAACGCACCATGGTAGCTTTGTTTCATGATATGATACATCATGAGATAGAGGTCTACGTAGATGACATGATAGCCCGATCACAAACTGAAGAAGAACACATTGATCACTTGCAAAAGCTGTTTGTCAGATTGAAGGAGTACAAACTAAGGTTGAACTCGAACAAGTGCACATTCGGAGTCCGGTCCGGTAAACTCTTGGGTTTCATTGTCAGCAACAAAGGCATCGAGGTTGATCATGCCAAGGTCAAAGAGATACAAGAAATGCCTGCTCCTCGCACTGAGAAGGAAGTCAGAGGATTCTTGGGATGCCTGAACTATATTGCTAGGTTCATTTCTCACCTAACATCTACTTGTGAACCAATATTCAAACTACTGAAGAAAGATCAGGTAGTTAGATGGAATGATGACAATCAGATTGCTTTCGACAAAATCAAAGAGTATTTACAAGAGCCTCCTGTCTTGATGCCGCCAGTCGAGGGAAGACCGCTGATCATGTATCTGACCGTTTTAGAGAACTCAATGGGGTGCGTATTGGGGAAGCATGATGAGTCTATCCAAAAAGAGCACGCTATTTATTACCTGAGAAAAAAGTTTACCGAATGTGAAACCAGATATTCACTGCTCGAGAAAACTTGCTGCGCTCTGGTATGGGCTGCTCGCCGGCTAAGACGATATATGTTGACTCATACCACTTTGCTGATATCTAAGATGGATTCGATAAAGTACATCTTTGAGAAGCCTGCTCTGTCTGGGAGGATAGATAGATGGAAGATGATTCTGACAGAATATGATATACAATACACGACCCAAAAATCTATAAAGGGAAGTGTGCTAGCTGATCATCTTGCTCATCAAGCTGTAGAGGATTATCAGTCCATGAAGTTTGAATTCCCTGACGAAGACATCATGACAGTAGACAATTGTGAAAGAATAAGACCATATGACAGACCTGAACAAGGATCCCGATGGACCCTGTACTTTGATGGGGCATCCAATGCACTTGGTAACAGTATCAGCGCTATACTCATATCTCCGGAAGGATGCCATACTCCTTTTACTTCCAGACTTTGCTTCAACTGTACGACTAACATGGTAGAATATGAAGCATGCATCTTTGGTCTCAAGGCTGCCATAGACTTGGGAATCAAATCTTTAGTTGTGTTTAGAGATTCAGCTTTGGTCATCAGTCAGATCAAAGGAGAGTGGGACACTAAGCGTCCAAACCTTATCCCTTACAAAGAACATGTTTTGAAATTGCTACCACATTTTGAGCAGATTACCTTTGAGCACTTCCCGCGAGAAGAAAATCAACTAGCATATGCTCTAGCCACAATGTCATCTATGTTTAAAATTAATTGGGATAACGAAGCTCCCCAGATCACCATTGAACGGATGGATGAACCAGCACACTGTCACGAGATTAATACTGAAGAAGTAGTGGACCAGCCTTGGTTTCATGAATTCAAAAAGTATCTCGAGGCTCAAGAATATCCAGAAGGAGCTTCAATCAATGATAAAAAGTTCCTAAGGAGATTCTCCGCTAAGTTCTTCCTGAGTAATGGCATCCTGTACAAACGTAATCATGATTCTATTCTGCTCCATTGTGTCGACAAAATTCAAGCTGAAAAGATCATGGCTGAATTTCATGAGGGCACCTTTAGCACTCACTCTAGTGGGCATACGATGGCAAAGAAAATCCTATGGGCAGGATATTATTGGTCTACCATGGAAGCAGACTGCTATCAACACTCTCGGACCTGTCATAAGTGTCAAATCTATGCAGACAAGGTGCATGTGCCTCCAGTTCCTCTAAATGTCTTAACAGCTCCTTGGACCTTCGCTATGTGGGGAATTGATATGATTGGGGAGATCAAGCGTACAACCTCCAATGGACACCGCTTCATTCTAGTGGCCATTGACTATTTCACAAAGTGGGTCAAAGCAGCTTCCTTCGCATCTGTTACTAAGAATGTTGTTGCCTGCTTCATCAAGTAGAATCTCATTTGTCGGTATGGTATCCCAGAAAGGGTCATCACTGACAACGATATGAACCTTAACAATACTATGATCACCGCCTTGTGCGAGCAATTCAGGATTCAACGTCACAATTCATCCCCCTATCGGCCAAAGATGAATGGTGCAGTCGAAGCTGCTAATAAAAACATTAAAAAGATCATACAGAAAATGACAGTCACCTATAAAGACTGGCATGAGATGCTACCGTTTTCTCTCCACGGGTATTGTACCACGGCTCACACATCAACTGGGGAAACACCCTATTCTTTGGTTTATGGCATGGAGGTTGTTCTACCTATTGAGGTTCAGATCCCCTCTTTAAGAATCATGAAGGATGCAGGTTTGAGTGAAGACGATTGGAATTAAACCTGACTTTATTAGTTGAACTTAATTGATGAAAAGAGGCTTACTGCGGTTTGCCATGGTCATATGTATCAAAAATGGATGATCAAGGCTTTCAACAAGAAAGTCAGACGCCAAATATATGAAGTTGGAGATCGGGTGATCAAGCGCATCATCTTGCCACAAAGTGATCCCAGGGGCAAATGGACTCCTACCTATGAAGGACCATTTGTAATCAAGAACATCTTTTCTGGTGGGGCAATAATCTTAACCACCATGGACAGCGACGACCTGCCACACCCTGCGAATGCAGACACAGTCAAAAGATACTACGCATAAGAGACCCGCTAGGTTGACACACCTAGGCAAAATAAGGGCATCCCAGCGAACCAAAAATGTTCGGGAAAAAATTAGGGATAAAATTAAAAAAATCTATACACCCGGCAAGTTGAAAACCCAAAAGGCGACTTGGGCAAAAAAGGGTTTCCCGGTGGATCAAAAACCCGAAAGGGCGGTCCAGGCAAAAGTTAGGGAATTAAAGCGTATGACTATGTCTCGTCGAATCACTTTAAGGACAATCTCTTCACTGACAAACTCAGAGCTTCTGATCAATCCAATCATCTTCGGACGAAGCAACAAATGGACAAGATATTCAGAGATACGAAGGCTATAGCAGAATGGGAACCCCATGGGATTTTTTACACATAGCTATCTTTCTTTGTATAAATTTTTTCTCAAGACACCATCCTCTTACTAGGATGTCTGTCTCCTTTGTACAAAATCCTTATTCAAAGTAAATACAAAGATATCTCTTTAAAGTGCATAAAACTATTTGTCCTTTTCTTTTTACACTTGTGTTTTATTTGCAAAAACGTCCAATGATTCATTAATGAACATATGCATTTAAACATAATTACTGTTTACAAATAAATGAAATGGGAAAGAACAATTACTGACAGGTTGAAAGAATAGGAAAACATCTTTAGGCTATTCCATGAACAATCCCTACAGTACGTCATTAAGAGCCCCAACAGAGCCAAAACTTCAAACTACTAATCCACAGTGGAAACCATCCAGCTTCTCCAAATTCCCCAGCAAGTTGTTTTAAAGTATGAAAAAGCAACCAGATAACAGTTAACTTTTATTTCTCCCCAACCTAGGATAATTCCCCAGTAGAGTGGCAGACAACCCAAACTCCTGAACTTTTTCCAAACAGGGATAAGTTTTCTTCCCCACAGAGTTTTTATTAATCCCCAGTAGAAGTTATCAAAGTTCTCTGGATTCCCCAAACAGATTACTCAAGCAGTATTTGGCATTACTCTCACAACAAAATTTTTGTCAATACTCCAACTTCAAGACATGAAGAATCCACATATCCTCAGCAATCAAGGATTTATTTTCCTCAGCAATTCAACAAATCAGCTTACATGCGCATACATTACATCCATATATCATAAACATTGATAAAGCACATTTATTGCATCATACATTTCATGCAACATAACTTTGTGTTCTAGCTAACATTTTACCCTTTTCAGGATAAGTTTAACAGCTATCATTAACAATATTCAAAGATTTCAGATACAATTCAGATACACTCCAGACACGGAAGTCATTCTGTTACTCATTCAGATTCAGTTTTCAGATACAGTTCAGATACGCACTAGATACGGATGCCATCTTGATACTCATTCAAATTCAGTTTTCAGATACAGTCCAGATACACTCTAGACAAGGATGCCATTCTGATACTCATTCAGATCTCAACATCTTTCAGATACAGTACGGATACGCTCCAGATACGGTTTCTATTCTGTCACTTATTCAGATTTCAGATTCTAGTTCAGATACAGTACAGATACGCTCCAGACACAGAAGCCATTTTGTCACTAATTTAGATTCCAAGTTCATGATACAATTCAGATACGCTCCAGACAAGGATGCCATCTGATACTTATTCAGATCTCAACTTCAAGATACGTACAGATAAACTCTAGACACGGAAGTCATTCTGTTACTCATTCAGATTCAGTTTTCAGATACAGTTCAGATACGCACCAGATACGGATGCCATCCAGATACTCATTCAGATTCAGTTTTCAGATACAGTCCAGATACGCTCTAGACAAGGATGCCATTCTGATACTCATTCAGATCTCAACATCTTTCAGATACAGTACGAATATGCTCCAGATATGGTTGCTATTCTGTCACTTATTCAGTTTTCAGATACAGTTCAAATACGCACCAGATACGAATGTCATCCTGATACTCATTCAGATTCAGTTTTCAGATACAGTCCAGATACGCTTCAGACAAGGATGCCATTCTGATACTCATTCAGATTCAAGTATAGACACAACTCAGATATGCTCCAAGCACGGACGCTATTCTATTTCTCATACAGATTCAGTCTCCAAATACAGTTCAGATACGTTCCAGTTACAGACACCATCCTGATACTTATTCTTTTGACTTACAACTTACAATTAAACAAGCATTCTTGGATGTCATCTACAAGCCCATCTCCAACAAGATTCTATCACCTCTCTAAATGGCATCTTTAAGCCCATTCCCTCAACTACGCTTTGTCGAGTGCAAATTTATGGGCACTCTAGTGTCCAATCATCTTTTACCTTCGAGTCACGAACGACAAAGCTCGCCAATCTAACTCTTCAGGTTCAAGAAGATTGAACAGGGGCAACTGTTGTACCCCAAAATTTTCCCTCTCATTTATCAAGACTTTTCTCACAAGACTTCTTGGACTCAAGACAAGATTAGGGTTTGGTCAGCTCAAGACATCTCATCTTGCACTGATAACCCAAAATTAGGGTTTGAGTTTGCATAAGGATTTTTGGACCACCAATGCTTCATGTGACTTTCATACATCATTTCGGACCCCTAAGTTTGCTCATGATAAGTTTCAAGTCTTGAACCACATTTCTGATCAGTCAATTGGACAATTGACCTAAAAATCAGCTGTATTGGGGAAAAAGTCAACCATGGCCAATTTACAGTAAAAATTCATAATTTTTTATCCACATCAACATTTTAGACTCATATGTATCATGTTATCAAGTTTGGATCACAACTCCTCAAGAAATTTGATCAAATCATCAAAAGGGCAAAATGGTCAAAATTAGGGTTTTTGATTGAGAAAGGGAAATTTATGATTTTTAACCTAGCCAATGACCAATTGAGTTCAATCATGACTTCAAGGATTAAATGGCATCATCTTGACCTAATTACATGGCTCAAAAGATCTCAAGTTCATTGGATTGACAAATAAATTTTGCAGTCAACTGATCAAAAGTCAACTGTACACTGAAAAGTCAAACTTTGACTTTTTGGTCAAAATCAAGTGCCAAGGGTCATAATTCATCAAGATATGTCAAAATATGAAACTTGTTCACCAAGAAAACCAAATTTGAAAATTAGGGTTTTAATTTGAAAAGTTTTCATAACTTAGAATTTTTCTAAGTATAAAAATTTTCTTATTTTTTCCGAACTTTCCACCACTTTTTCACCATGATACATTTTTATTCAAGAAAAGTCCCCAACATGAAAATTGTATTCCTCCATGAAATATACAACTTTTCTTCACAAACTTTTCCCAAAATATTCTTGGATCTCAAGTTATGAATTTGTGAATATAGGTCCATGAACTTCTTAACTTAGTGAAATTTTGCCCTAATTTAGGCAGGTTTTGGACCCAACTTCATGGACATTTTTCACCTAGTTCCAAGAGGTATCTCTAATTGCATTTCAAATATGTATTATAGAGCATGTTTCAAGCTTTCCAAAATGTCCAAGAACTCTCCAAGATCATTTTTGAGTAGGGAGAATCGAAGAAGGGAAGTTGGCATTTTCTCACTTTTGATCAAGCCATTTTCACATAGCATCAAGTTGCAAATCAAACCCATGCTGGTTGTATCTTGCTTTACAAGTCCTAAGCTTGATTTATACTCCATAATTAAATGCAAACTCAGTTGACAAAGGCTTTATCTTTGCTTTTGAAGCTTTGTACAAGGTGTATTTCCATTTTGGGCAAAAAGTTCACAATGCCATTTTCATAAAGAGAAGCTTTTGCAACTTTGTCAGTCTTGAGCATTGAACCTGTCCCTTTGGTACATACACACTACATATCTCTAAAGCAAATTGTACAAGCTCTTTGCAGCCCTCAAGCAAGCAAGTACATGCATTTGAGTATGGTCACTTCACTTTACTTCAAATGCAAGAAAAGTTGCAAAAAGGTCCAGAGCTTGCACAGCTAGTAAGGGCTGACTTTGTATCATTTCTATACAAATATAAAAACTTGTTGCAAGGCTTAGCACGATTGGATTGGACTTGAAACTATCAAAAACTCAGAAACACCAAAATTCTTCCAAAACACTCAGATTCTGCAAAAGCACATCCAACTCTCATTTGGCTCATGCGTTTTGTGTTTAAACATTTGAAACATCTTATTCACTTGATACCTAGAAAATCCAAGCCATCACCCTGGTTCTGTAACCCCTGTTTCAGCATCCACCATTTTCATTTTGGAAGCTTGCAGCTTTACTTGTTCAGAGAGTTCCAGCCATCCTCAAAGCAAGATAACCATTGGAATAGCTTCAGGGAAGTTTAAGGAAGCTCAAACAATCATCAGGCCTCCATTAAAGTCCCTACATTGCTCTACTCGAATCCAGCTAAAGGAGGTATTTTATTAAACTCTATCTCCTTATACAAGCAACTTCAAGCCATGATTTGTGAAGAAAAAATATAGTCCTTATCATAACGAAGCTGTACATATCTATACTTTTCATTTATATTACTTGTGCTGAGAGAATTTGAAGATTGAAAACTCTGAAAAAGTTAGGTCACGAATTAGGGATTCAAAAATTCTCTCTGATCTTTTAGAGTTAGGTCACATAATTTATATGGCTGGAATCATGAGCTAAAATAACATATTTTTCATGTTATGAGTTTTTGTTTTTATGCAAGCATGTGAGAGTTACAGGTTTGAACTGAAGCGCACGAAGAAGAAGACCAAGGACAGAGATGAAGTGGCTTCTGGGCTTTTTGGCAGCTTTGACCTTTTTGTTTTCACTAATCACACCCCCCTGACTTGCTACTACACCCCTTGACTAGTTTTTTTATATTTTTGCATTTTCCTTCATATTTTTATATTTAATGCTTTCATTTATTTTTCTTAATGATAAAAAATACCAAAAAATGATTTATTTATTTTCACTTTTTTATTTTTTATTATTTTTATTATTTTCTCACATGAAAAATAGTTTATTTTGATAAATAGAACTTATTTTCTTAAATAGCTTGTAAATATAAGAAAAAATACTTAATATATTTATTATACTATTTATACTCATAAATACTTATTTTTATACATATTTAATTTTTAATATTTACATATAATTATATTTATTATTTTTCTTATACAAAAATTGTACAAAATAATAATATGAAAAATTATTTTCTTTGAATAAAAAATTAGGGTTTCACCCCTCCAAAAATAATGTTATTTTTTCCTTTTAGGGCTTAAATTAAATTATTTTCTCATACAAAAACAAAAACACAAAACATTTTTTAACATAAACATTGCATTGCGTTTTAAATATTTGTCTTATATTTATTTAATTCGCGCAATATTCGATTTGGTTGTAATAATATATTTAGGTTTATATTTGTGCAAAATCCCCATTCAAACTTGTATCCCCCTCCCATAATAATTGTTGTAATAGCTTAGTTTTATTTTACGCAATTTATCACTTTATATACTATGCTTAGTAATTAGGGTTTGCATGACAAGAACAAAAACAAAACAAATATAAAAAATCTAAATGCAAGACAAAAGCATGAAAATGACACACTTTGCACACAAGCACCCTTAGGGTTTCTCCCACTTGGTTGCCTAAAATAAAATGGCCATGTTACGCATGTGAAGTATCTTGGAAAAACAAAACAAGTATAAGATCATAGTCCCTCGATGACGCTATTCAAAGGTTGCCTAAACAAATTATCTTGGTCCCTCAAAAATGCTAAGATACTTGGTAACATTGCTATCATGGTCATACGATGACCCACGCCCGTCCCGTTTACATCCAAAGATAGGGTTGCTTACCAAATCAATGGTAAGTCAATAATGTCAAAGGAATAAAAATGCACAAGAAAGACATTTGAGTAGGTATATAGCTTCTAAGTTACTTGCTCCTTTTCAAATAATCCTTGCTATTTTAAAAAACAAACACACACACACATTTCAAAACATCTTTCAAAACATTGAAAACATTTTCAAAAGACAAACATCTTTGTATACATTCTTACGATCGAGAATCATTACAAAGATTGCCTAAACGAATGGCCTCTTTTACAAAATACTTTCAAAACTACACCAAACACTATTTCAAACAAAGCAAAGCAAAGCAAGTGATCTAAGAAAGTAACTAAGAGCCCATGGAAAACCATGGATGAAAAGGGTGCTAGCACCTTCCCTTTTCATAATCTAACCCCCCCCCACCCCCCCCCCCCCCCCGAACTCAATAAAACATCTCAAAGGTCTTTCCTGTGCTTTTTTACCTTTCCTTTTGGATAAAAGAAAAGTCGGTGGCAACTCTTGCTAACCGCGACATTTGCGATAAAATGCAAAACCTCAAGTCAGTTCTCCCACCGTATCACACCCATCACAAAGTCCATCAAAATGCTATCCCATTTCCATTCTGGAACTTCTAACGGTTGCATCAACCCTACAGGCTTCTGATGTTTAACTTTCGACTTCTGACAAGTCAAACATGCATAAACAAATCGAGCCACATCACTCTTCATTCCAGGCCACCTAAACAAACCTTTCAAATCTTGATACATCTTTGTAGCTCCTGGATGAATACTCAACTTACTTTTATGACTCTCTTCAAGTATTACTTTCTTCATCTCAGCATCACCAGGAATACAAATCCGGTTACGAAATCTCAACACACCTTGCGCATCTAGCTTAAAATCATTATTATCAGACTGATCGATTCCAACCATCAAATCTACCAGTTTCACATCCAACTTCTGAGCTTCTCTGATACTGTCTAGAAATTTATTATTTATCTTCAGCATACCTAACATAAAACTTCGTGGCGTCACCTCACAAACTAAGCTCATATCTCTGAACTGTTCAATTAATTCCAAATCTTTAACCATCATGGCCGACATATGTAAAGTCTTTCGACTCAACGTATCGGCTACCACATTCGCTTTTCCTGGATGATAATTCAAATCGAAATCATAATCCTTTAACAATTCCAACCATCTTCGTTGCCTCATATTCAACTCCTTCTGATCAAATAAATACTTTAAGCTCTTATGGTCAGTAAACACTTCAAATCTAGAACCATAAAGATAATGCCTCCAAATCTTCAATACAAAGACAACTGCAACAAGCTCTAAATCATGCGTAGGATAGTTCTTCTCATGAGTCCTCAACTGCCTTGATGCATAAGCAACTACCTTATCACTCTGCATAAGCACCCCTCCTAAACCCATCTTGGAAGTATCACAGTATACCACAAAAGGCTCTCCTGGATTAGGTAACGTCAAAATCGGAGCCAATATCAATCTCTTCTTCAATTCTGTAAAACTTTCTTCGCACTGAACATCCCACACAAAAGCTCTACCTTTACAAGTCAACTTAGTCAACGGGAGTGCCAACTTTGAAAAACCTTCGATAAACCTTCTATAATAACCAGCTAATCCCAAAAAGCTTCTAATCTCAGTAACTGACTTCAGAGTTTCCCATTGCAACACCACATCAAACTTCGATGGATCTACAACAATGCCTATACCTGAGTTCACATGACCAAGAAAACTAACCTCCTTTAACCAGAACTCACACTTGAACAACTTTGCATACAACTTCTTCTCTTTTAAAACTTGCAATACTACTCTTAGGTGTTCTGCATGCTCTTCTTTTGACTTAGAGTAAATCAAAATATCATCAATAAACACCACCACGAACTGATCCAAATAAGTATGAAAGATACAATTCATGTATTCCATGAATACTCCCGGCGCATTAGTAACACCGAAAGGCATCACCGGATACTCATAATGTCCATAACGCGTTCTGAAAGTCGTTTTCTGGATATCTTCATCCTTCACTTTAATCTGATGGTAACCCGACCTCAAATAAATCTTACCAAACACACGAGCGTCCACCAATTGATCCATCAAGTCATATATTCTTGGAAGCGGATACTTGTTCTTAATCATCACTTTATTCAACTGTCTATAATCAACACAAAGCCTCATACTTCTATCTTTCTTCTTTACTAACAACACTGGAGCTTCCCACGGTGATACACTTGGTCTTACAAACTTCTTTTCAAGTAACTCTTCCGATTGCTTCTTTAACTTTGACAATTCAGATGCAGACATCCTGTATGGTGCCATAGACACAGGCCTGGTACCAGGTACAAGATCAATAGCAAATTCAACTTCCTTCTCCGACGATACATCAGGAATCTCACCGGGGAAAACTTTAGGAAATTCACACACCACCTGCAATCCCTCAATTGTAGCTTGAGTCTCTACAGATAGCGACGCCATCAACGAGAACATCTGTGCTTCTTCTTGCATCAACTTCCTCAACTGTCTAGCAGACAACAGACTATCTTCCTCTTCTTCAGGAGTAGAAAACCTCACAGACTTATCATAACAGTTAATATGAACATAGTTATGCTCTAAACAGTTCATACCCAAAATCACATCCAAACCTCTTAACGGTAAACAAACCAAATCAACAGCAAAGTTTCATACTCCAAATTTGCCCGCCCTCAGTGCTACCATCAAGTTTATTTTCAAACTTTGATTTTTATAAAATTCTTTTGATCTACATTAATATTTTTGGGTTTTTAAAATATTCATTTTCTAGTTAATTTAAAAATATAATAATTTATTTCAAATTATTTATATTTTTAAATAGAAAATAATTGATCGTCTTCATATGTTTTCAATTGACTTTTTATTCCAAATGAATAATGTAGCACAATTGGTAAGAGAGTAAGGCTTACAAGTGGAAGGTCTTGAGTTTAAGTCTCGTTAAACTACTTTTTGGTATTTATATTCTTTTGTGTGTTTTTTAATAAAAAGTATAAAAAAGTCATTTTCAATTATTTTATTATTATTTTTGTTTTCTATTTTAAGGATATTTTAAAATTATTTTTTATATTTTTAAATTTTTTGATTTTATACACTTATTAGTCAAGATGTTAAAAATAATTAAAATCTTTCAAAACCAATTTTTATTAATCACAATCAATCACAATATTGAAAAAATTACAAAAGTGTCTAGGTTCATAATCTTGTCCTCAAAATTTCAATCAAGTCTCAATTTGTGTAAATCTTTCCAAAAATATCATAAAAAAGGTGTTTTTTTATTTATTTAAATAATATTTTCGTTTTCCTATATTTTATATATTTTAAAATATTACTTTTTTATTAAAAATTATTATTTTATGCAAAAAATAGCCAAAAAGTCTAGTTATAAATAAAATCTTATTTAGTTTAAATATTTTTCAAATCTATCTTGTATCTGGTCACATATAAGACCAGGTTCTTAGACTTGTTGACCAAGATAGAATTATAAACTTTTGAGTTTTTTTGTGTGGACTATTTCCTTTTTGGGGTGTCTTTAACCTAATTTCAAATCTATAAATAGACCACTCTTTCACACTATTTTTGATCCACATTTTCATAATCATCCATAATTCACTAGAGTTCTCCTAAAGTTGTTGTTCTTCACATCGAAGAACAACAACAAAGAAACCCTGAAGCCTCCATCAACAGTCACTTATTTTAGGGTTTTGAACAAAAAACCTAAAAATTTTCTATCAACAATTTTTCAAAACCTTGTTGTTGTCTCCAACATCTATCTAAGGAGGATCTCGTTCCAAAGGAAAAAAGAGGATACAGAGAGACGAAAAAGAAAATAACAGAGAAGGGCTTTCGTGAAGAACGCCGAAGAGAAAATAACCTTGTTGTTGGTTGAAGATCCGAGAGAAGGACAATTGGGGTTTCATTATCTGAAACCACAATCTCCGTTGATCCGCCGCCGCACCACCCTCAAGCTCCACCGCAACCTGCAAAAGCGAAGGAGGGCAGGGATCATTACTAAGTTCAGAACATTCAAAGGCAGAATGTTATGAACTTAGCATTTTTATTTGGTTTATTTGTTGTTATTTTTGGGATTTAGGGGGTTTTGGGGGTCGGATTCATGTTGGGATTTTGGTAGAGCGCCGCCGGTGGTGGTTTGGGAATTACGGTTAAAGTGAGAGAGAGTGAAAGGGTTTGTGTGTACGAGAGAGAGAAAGGAAGATGAATAAGTGGGGTTTTCTATAACAAAAAAATAATGTAAATAAATAAAAACAAAATATAATCCGTTTCAATTCCATGCGCACTGACTCACAATAATTATCATACTCCCTCGTTATCCTCCGCGTGATCGTGATCGGACGACCGTAGGCCAAATCCTACCTTATTTCCCATACACCCTCGTCCACGTGATCCAGCATCCTAAAGACACCTCCCTGTTTACTCGTTAATTAGAATTTACTCCCCCCCCCTTGAGTTTAAATTATTTTTATAATTCAATTATCATTTCTAATTTTTTTTAAATATACATATATATATATATATATATATATATATATATATATATATATATATATATATATATATATATATATATATATATATATATATATATATATATATATATATATATATATATATATATATATATATATATATATATATATATATATATATATATATATATATATATATATATATATATATATATATATATATATATATATATATATATATATATATATATATATATATATATATATATATATATATATATATATATATATATATATATATATATTTATTTATTTACAGTTATTATTATTATTATCAAATAGTGATTTTATATTATTATTATTATTTTATTTTGATATTATTATTATATATTGTTATAATTATCTAATTTTTATCATTATTTATAATTATCATTTATTATTTATAATCCCTTTTTATGTAAATATTATTATTAATATATTTTATTTACTATTTAAATATTACTATTATATTATCAAATAAATTATTTTATATCACAATTGCATATATTATTTTATAGATTATTTGCATTAAATTTTTCTCTAATCATGCATTAATCAAGATCTTTGCAAATAATACGATTAAAAAACACAAACAAATCATCAAACAATTTTTTCGCAATAAACTAAATCAATCAACTGTTTTTTTACAAATGGGTTTCAAACTAGTTTTGGCTTACTACGTGCTCAGTCAAAATCTCCGCAATCACTACTCCCGACCGAGTGCGAAGTGATTCAAAATATGCTTGCAAACCCCCAAAAAACACCAACCCATACGAACTACGAATTGAGACTCTGATTCCTCATAAGAGGATACGTAGGCATACAATCAAAAATTGTAACGAGTTCCCCTATAAAAAATTTAAACCCTTTTGCTAATTAAAACTTAAAGTCCAGTTTACCTCAAACCTAAACCTAGAGCTTAATATCCTTGTGAACAAGATATATGAAAGGTGCCTAACACCTTCCTTTCGTCTAATTGAGTCCGTAACCTAGAATATATGTCCGCGAATTAGGGTTTTCTGTTAGGTTTTGTTCCCTAGGATAAAAACTAATAGTGGCGACTCTTGATTAAAAAACCAGTCGCAACAACTGGAGACTCTGCTGGGGAATTAAAATTTAGGTTTTAGTGTTTTTACTTTAGGTTTTTTTTATATGTTTATTTATTATTACATTCTTTATTTATTGCATTTATTTATTTATTGTCAATTCTTTTTATTATATATTTACTGCGTGGCAGGAATTTTTATTTCAATTTTTTTTCAATAACCCTTAGAAAGAAGGTTCGTCTATTAGCTTAGGGGGTACATCATCCCTGCGAGTTTATGTGACGACTTCGCCTAGAGTCAGTGAACTTCCGAAAAATGAATACTTATCGAGAGATATCCTCATGGCGAGTAGGACTTTGGAAGGTCACCCATGACTCTTTGTAATGACCTTAACCTAAAATATCATGACGAGACCTTTCACGACTTTGAGACGGAAGTCTCAGTCCGTAAAGAGGCTCCACCTAAGGGAGGCCCTTGTGAGTTTTCCCTCTGGTTTTATTCATGATACCCTTAAGGAAACCACCTTTTGGGAGGGCAGATCAATCGTAGGTCAAAATTAAGGAACCTACCTTCTAAAGATATCATTCATATAATCCCATTTCCACTATCCCTAAACCCGCAAGGGTTACTTCCGGTATACTATAATCCCTAGCCTGTAGGGTCTATCTTTCATAAGTCACAACCCATAGCACGTAGGGATTATTCAACCATCCATTAGTCTATTACAATCCCTAGCTTGTAGGAATTCTCGTCCCTCAATTACCATCTCTAGCTTGTAGGGATTCCCCTTCGTTTTCTATGGTCCTTTCATCCTTAAGTCGTTCCTATCTGTCTCAATATCTGAGTCAGTGTAGGATATCATCAAACTCATATTTACTATCTTCTCACTCAAGGAATTCCTATACATCTCAATATCCGAGACAGTGTAGGGTACCTCCAAATCCACATCAAATTATTTTCGTCATCAAGGAAACCATTAAACCTGCATAGGGTACCCCTACGTCTGCATCGTATTGCATATCCATGAAACCTTTTTCATACCCAAAAGCCAAAATTTTTTTTTGCATATCCATGCATTCACATGCATTCACACATTTGCATATCATGCATTTCCACCTTCTCCCTTATCCGACTATCATCCATATGCTAGGTTATTTCCTGGTACTCGCAAACTCAAGAAAGTCAGAAACTGTGGAAACATGGGATTATCTATTGGAGACTCATTGGATCTTGGCCCTACAAAGAAAGAAGGCAGTGCTTCACAAGGTCAACAATGGTTCTACGCAACGCCTCAAGTGCCACTACCATTGGTGATTCCCCTCATGCTCTAACAAGTCAAAAATCACTAAGCTCTCCAAAAGTCAAGAGGATCCACAAAGAAGCTTTTCTCTAGGAATAATAGAACTTTATAATTTCATTGTTGCTAAGTTGTGTTTATTGTAAACTTGTATCTTTGGATCATTTATTCTAACAAAATAAGCATGCATGTTTTTGAAATTGATTCAATCCATAAAAATCAACAATTTTCTATGTTCACTCTTTTCCATTTCCAATTAACAAACTTCGAAGGAGAATGATGAAAATCAAATAACTTAATTTTGCTAAGCTATGCTTTCAATGCAAGACCGAGCTGACGATGTAAGGCATTATTTCAATTCCCAAACAATGGAGAAATAAGGAGTTAACCCATAATCAACCGCCTCGAGCCAGGAGTTGGAGTTTTTTCGATTTAAAAAAAAACTTATTTTTAACCAGGGGCAGGATAGTCTTTCAATTAATTCAATGGCATGTGCTATTCTCAAGAGAAGAGATTTATCTAAACAAAAGGTTCAAGCATATCTCTTTGCTCGATACATCATTGAGGAAAAAATCTAAGCAAGGGTTCAAGCACATCCTTTTCCTCGCATCCATCAAGAATGAGGAATCCATGAAGCTCTCAATATCTTCTTCCTCAATACAAAATTGAGGAAAAAATGAAGACAAAGCTTATAACAATCACTATGGCAGTCACAAAATTTCAAAATCAAAAGCAATTAAAAATAAAAAATAATTAAAAAAAAAAGAGAGAGCCCGCTAAGTCAAAAACAAAAAAGCAAAAAAAAATTGACTTAGGAAAGGGCATCCCGATGGATCGGAAAATTCAAAAAAGATGGGTCCATGCAAAAATAAGGGATTGAAAACAAAATTGGAGAAAAAAATCTTGTGACTGCCACCTCAAAGGCTTCTCATCAATGCTTGGATCTTATTGATGTTTTGGATCTTATTAACGCTTCTCATCGTCTGCGCGACTACAAAATTTCTCTTGGAGATTGAACGCATCTATTGGATTAATTAACTTAGGATTGAAGAACATCAAGGAGAATAGGGTGGGATAAATAAATTTTGAGCCTTATATCCTTTTTTCTTAAACCACGAACCATGGCAATGTTACAACATTTAAAAGTCCTAATTGAAGCAAGGTTAACTATGAAAACATACTAAGCAAAATTTGTGTTAAACTGACTCCTACGTTTGTTAAATTTATCGCTTCGCTTCTTCGAATATCCATCTTCTAATCTTCCATTTCTTTTTAAATAATCAATTTCGATTTCAAGAACTTGCATGTGCATCAAACATAATTACTTTTTCAAAATTTACAATTTAACTACGAATCAATACTTTGCATCAAGGAGATTTCAAAATTGGTCTGATCAAAGGCAACATTTCCAAGAAGCTTCTAATTCGGGGCAAAGAATCTAAAAGGATCCCTATATACAGGGGAAAAATACTAATGATCATGGGGGCATACCTTTCGAAGGAAAATTCCTTAATCAGGTCATATCATAATAGGGTATGACTCAGTTCCCTCTTTTACATAAATCTCTCAAGGGTTTGATTCAAGGTGAAATCTTCCAAGATTCAAATGTTGAGGCAAAGCATATCAGGTTCATCCTACCGCATGTATGGTCGAAATTCTTCGAGCAACTTCAAAGTACAAACTCTTTTAGCTCCAAACATCTGGTGTAATCTATGTCAAGTTCATGGTGAGATCTAATGGTACTTCCTCCAGACCCTGGCGATTGGGGGCACATCTTTTCAAAATTCAAATGTTGTAGCAAACAACTGCGAGGCTCGATCAAAAGGAGTTGATTTAAAATGGTTCATCAAAGCCAAACATTTTCAAGAGTCGTTTGATTAGGGGAATAATGAAAAATAGTGGCGTCATCCACATTATCATCAAACTATTTCCAATATCATATCCATGAGAATCTCCTCCAAGACCCTACCAACAAATTAGGGAAAGACATGCCACAAAAAGCAAGCTCTCCTCGCACTTTCATAATCTCCAATGGATCTTTCTCCTACATTAGCAATCTTCAAAGTTAAAATCAAGTATCAGGAAATCATGATAGAATAACATCAACCATCATGTGACAAGCAACCTTGTTACATAGTCTAACCTCTAAGCTTAATCATCAACGACCCATCACAAGGGCATCATTCAACCAATCAGGTGAGTCATAATCATAAAGCATAAGTCTGCATAAATCACTAGCATACATTCATTAGGATATTACGATCCAAAATCAAGCTATACCTATCATCTCATCTGGCGAATTATGACAACATGGATATAACAAAAAGCCTAATTCTCATTGGCGTGTCAAAATTTCAACAACGCATATCCAAGTCACCTATTACATGCATTGGTCAGTCATTCTACGCATTAACACTTGCATCTACATGCATATAAAACATATCATAGGCCGAGATTTAGGACTCCATAAAATTCCAGAGTCAATTTCTAGGAGAGTCACTATTGGAATCTCCAACATCTCTTTAACTATCCTTCTCCGTGAGTCTGTCATACAAGCATTCTTCGTACAACCACCCAAGAAGTGAGCAGCCTCACACTTTTTATTATCCGTGTTTCATAAAAGACGTGAGCAACCTCACGCAACCTCATCCACTATTCATTCATAGGAAGCCATACGAAGCATGAGCAACCTCATGCATTCACCATCCGAGTCATGAGCAGCCTCACACGTTCCAATTAAATGTCTCTAGGCAACCTTACCAATATTTGCAACCTTGATATCCGTTTCACCTTTCCAAGCCACCAAGTTTATACTATTCAAGAAACCATATGGATATTGGTGCAAAGCCCAGTTCCCGTCTGGCACACCTTTTCAAAAGCCCAGCTCCTAATTGGCATGGCTTCACAGCAAAAATAAACCTTGGCTGATAGTCTGCCTTAAGTATTGGTTCCGCAGTTCAAGTAACAGGGGCATTGGATTTATCAATCATCGCATCATTTTAATTCATAACATTATCATACCAAGCATACATACCATACATCATATATACATTAAGCATAATTATATCAAACATGCATACATTACATTCAATCATACATGGCCATAGAAAACTGCGGAAAAATCTCAAGGCATGACTACCAGCTAAGACAAACTCAAATGAAAATCCAAGCTCAGCATTATCCATTCACCTTATTATAGCTACCTCTGTTGACAACGGACACAATCGTCAAAGGTGCCGCTACCAAAATCTCACTAGGTAGCTTACCTATGATTCATATCCACGCCTATATCCATACCTATTTCTACGACCATGCCTACACCTACGTCCATGTCTACGCCTGCGCCCACGTACACACCTACACTTGCGCCTACGATACAAATGTCAAGACACTCTTCATCATGTCCACACCAATTCATCGTGTTGGGGGATTGATAACTCAAGACCAGTGGTTTAACAAAAGAGAATTATCAAAAACATTTTCAAACTACTTGGGGCATACACACTCAGCGAATATGCACACAGGGTTCCATACATATACAAACATTCAATACACACACTCAGGCTTCCATCCCGGTATCAGGCAGCATATTCCTATATCACCCAACAAACAAATAACCTCACCCTCGATTCAATCGTCTAAGGGTCAATCAACAAAACACTTCTCCTACGATTCAACCTGTCATCTAAGTCTCCATGCCATGAAGCATTCAACCCATCACCTAAGTCTCTATGCAGTAATGAACGAAACTCGATACATTTCCTCTAAGCCACAATGTATTCGCAAAACTCAGTACATTTCCTCTAAGACGCAATGTATTCGCATAACTCAGTACATTGCCTCTAAGCCGTAATGTATTCTCAAAACTCAGTACATTTCCTCTAAGCTGCAATGTATTCTCAAAACTCAGTACATTGTCTCTAAGCCGCAATGTATTCTTAAAACTCAGTACATTACCTCTAAGCCGTAATGTATTCTTAAAACTCAGTACATTTCCTCTAAGCCACAATGTATTCACAAAACTAAGTACATTGCCTCTAAGCCGCAATGTATTCTCAAAACTCAGTACATTACCTCTAAGCAGCAAAGTATTTGCAAAACTCAGTACATTGCCTCTAAGCCGTAATGTATTTGCAAAACTCAGTGCATTTCCTCTAAGCCGCAATGTATTTTCAAAACTCAGTACATTGCCTCTAAGCCGCAATGTATTCTCAAAACTCAGCATATTGCCTCTAAGCCGCAATGTATTCACAAAACTCAGTACATTTCCTCTAAGCCGCAATGTATTCACAAAACTTGGTACATTTCCTCTAAGTTGCAATGTATTTGCAAAAAATCGGTACATTTCCTCTAAGCCGCAATGTATTCGCAAAATTCAGTACATTGCCTCTAAGCTGCAATGAATTCTCCAAACTCATTACATTGCCTCTAAGCCACAATGTATTATCCAAGCCAACACATTTCCTCTAAGACGATGCATTCTTCAAACTCATTACATTGCCTCCAAGACGCAATGTTTTTGCAAAACCTAGACCATCGTCTCAGACTTCATGCAACGATGTTCGAAACAACACATTTAGCTTATCACATTAGAATTCACGCAGTGATTTGTGAACCTAATACATTGCCTCAGACTTCACGCAACAATTTATTTCGTTATGCCAAGTTCCAGACCATCGTCTCAAACTTCATGCAACGATGTTCGAAACAACACACATAGCTTATTGCCTCAGACTTCACCCAGTAATTTGCGAACCTAATCCATTGCCTCAGACTTCATGCAGCAATGTATTTCATTACCTAAACTCATACCATTTCCTCAAACATTCAGCAGCAATGCTCGAAACCAAATTTAGCTTATCACATCAGACTTCACGCGGTGATTTGCAAACCTAACCCATTGCCTCAGACTTCAGGCAGCAATGTGTTTCTTATTCTGCGACACAGATCATTGCCTCAGACTTCACGTAACACTGCTCGAAACCAAATTTATCTGATCACATCAGACTTCACACAGTGATTTGCAAACCTAACCCATTGCCTCAGACTTCATGCAACAATGTGTTTCTTATTCTACGACACATATCATTGCCTCAGACTTCATGCAGCAATGCTCGAAACCAAATTTAGCTTATTACATCAGACTTCATGTAGTGATTTGCAAACCTAACCCATTGGCTCATACTTCATGCAACAATGTGTTTCCTTATCTCGCGACCTAGACCACCTCCTCAGACTTCATGCAGCGATGTTCAAAAACCAGATTTAGCTTATCGTCTCAAACTTCACGCAACGATTTGCGAACCAAACCCATTACCTCAGACTTCATGCAGCAATGTGTTTCCTTATCCCGCGACATAGACCATTGCCTCAGTCTTCATGCAGCAATATGTTTCTTTATTCCATAACACATATCATTGCCTCAGACTTCATGCAGCGATGCTCGAACGAAAACAAAACTTTAATCCATTGCCTTAGTCTTCATGCAACAGTGCATTCCTTTATTCTGCGACACAGATCATTGCCTCAGACTTCATGCAGCAATATGTTCCAAACTCCAGACCATCGTCTCAGACTTCATTCAGCGATGTTCGAAAACAAAATCTATCCTATCGCATCAGAATTCACGCAGCGATTCGCGAACCAAACTCATCACCTCAGGCTTCATGCAGCGATGTATTTCTTTATTCCATAAAATCTATCCTATCGCATCAGACTTCACGCAGTGATACACGAACCAAACTCATTGCCTCAGACTTTATATAGAAATACATATCTCATTACTCTGTAACACAAACCATCACCTCAAACTTCATGCAAGCGATGTCTGAAAACCAAATCTAGCTTATCGTCTCATACTTTACACAGTGATTTGTACAACTGTAATCCATTGCATCAAATTTCATGCAGCAATGTATTTCATTATGCCAAGTTCCAGAACATTGGCTCAGACTTCATGCAGCAATGTATGGAAACCAAATCTAACTTATCGTCTCAGACTTCATGCAGCGATTTGCAAAAAAATCTGTAACACATGGCCTCAGTCTTCAAGTAGCCAGACATCATCACTTATTGTTGTATTCATCCTCCAAATGGGTAAATAATCAAAACCAAACCAAGACATACAAAATTGCACTCGTAAGCTCAAAAACATCTGTCTTGTAATCAAACCCCAGTAAGCGATACATCATTAGCTTTGCCTACTTCCTTGAGACTCGTAAGGGTATTCTACATCAGTATAACCTTATGTTTGTTGGACAAATTATGGGGTATTCCAAGTATTCAATAAACTCCCAATTAGAATGCGTAAGACTCGCGTTTTCTCACGCTATTTGATTGGAATAATTGAAATCTTTCAAAACCAATTTTTATTAATCACAAAATCAATCACAATATTGAGAAAATTACAAAAGTGTCTAGGTTCATAATTTTGTCCTCCAAATTTCAATCAAGTCTCAATTTGTGTAAATCTTTCCAAAAACATCATAAAAAGGTGTTTTTTTTATTTATTTAAATAATATTTTTGTTTTCCTATATTTTATATATTTTAAAATATAATTTTTTTATTAAAATCATTATTTTATGCAAAAAATAGCCAAAAAGTCTAGTTATAAATAAAATCTTATTTAGTTTAAATATTTTTCAAATCTATCTTGTATCTGGTCACATATAAGACCAGATTCTTAGACTTGTTGACCAAGATAGAATTATAAACTTTTGGGTTTTTTTGTGTGGACTATTTCCCTTTTGGGGTGTCTTTAACCTAATTTCAAATCTATAAATAGACCACTCTTTCACACTATTTTTGATCCACATTTTCATAATCATCCATAATTCACTAGAGTTCTCCTAAAGTTGTTGTTCTTCACATCGAAGAACAACAACAAAGAGACCCTGAAGCCTCCATCAACAGTCACTTATTTTAGGGTTTTGAACAAAACACCTAAAATTTTTCTATCAACAATTTTTTAAAACCTTGTTGTTGTCTCCAACATCTATCTAAGGAGGATCTCATCCCAAAGGAAAAAAGAGGATACAAAGAGACGAAAAAGAAAAGAGCGGAGAATGGCTTACGTGAAGAACATCGAAGAGAAAATAACCTTGTTGTTGGTTGAAGATCTGAGAGAAGGACGATTGGGGTTTCATTATCTGAAACCACAATCTCCATTGATCCGCCATCGCACCACCTTCAAGCTCCACTGCAACCTGCAAAAGCGAAGGAGAGCAGGGACCAATACTAAATTCAGAACATTCAAAGGAAGAGAGCAAGCAAAATCACGAAAGGGTAACTGAACATAGCGTTTTTATTTGGTTGATTTGTTGTTATTTTTGGGATTTAGGAGGTTTTGGGGGTCAGATTTGTGTTGGGGTTTTGGTAGAGCACCGTCGGTGGTGGTTTGGGAATTACGGTTAAAGTGAGAGAGAGTGAAAGGGTTTATATGTACGAGAGAGAGAGAGAGAGAGAGGAAGATGAATAAGTGGAGTTTTATGTAACAACAAAACAATGTAAATGAATAAAAACAAAATGTAATCCGTTTCAATTCCATGCGCGCTGGCTCACAATAATTATCATACTCCCTCGTTATCCTCCGCGTGATCGTGATCAGACGGCCGTAGGCCAAGTCCTACCTTATTTTCCATACACCCTCTCCCACATGATTCAGCCTCCTAAAGACACCTCCCTGCTTACTCGTTAATTAGAATTTACACCCCCTTTGAGTTTAATTTATTTTTATAATTCAATTATTATTTCTATTTTTTTTAAATATACATATATATTTTTATTTACAATAGTTATTATTATTATCAAATAGTTATTTTATATTATTATTATTATATTTTGATATTATTATTATATATTGTTATAATTATCTAATTTTTATCATTATTTATAATTATCATTTGTTATTTATAATCCCTTTTATGTAAATGTTATTATTAATATATTTTATTTACTATTTAAATATTACTATTATATTATCAAATAAATTATTTTATATCCCAATTACATATATTATTTTATATATTATTTGCATTAAATATTTCTCTAATCATGCATTAATCAAGATTTTCGCATATAATACGATTAAAAAACACAAACAAATCATCAAACTATTTTTTCGCAATAAACTAATCCAATCAACTATTTTTTTGCAAATGGGTTTCAAACTAGTTTTGGCTTACTACACGCTCAGTCAAAATCTCCGCAATCACTACTCTCGACTGAGTGCGAAGTGATTCAAAATATGCTTGCAAACCCCTAAAAAACACCAACCCATACAAACTACAAATTGGAACTCTGATTCCTCATAAGAGGATACGTAGGCATACGATCAAAAGTCGTAGCGAGTTCCCCTATAAAAAATTTAAACCCTCTTGCTAATTAAAACTTAAAATCCAGTTTACCCCAAACCTAAACCTAGAGCTTAATATCCTTGTGAACAAGGTAAATGAAAGGTGCCTAACACCTTCCTTTTGTCTAATTGAGTCCGTAACCTAGAACCTTTGTCCGCTAATTAAGTTTTCTGTTAGGTTCTCTTCCCTAGGATAAAAATTAATAGTGGCGACTCTTGATTAAAAAACCAATTGCTACACAAAGTCTTTGTCGAAGATCGACAAGGGACACTTTAAACATACAAAAGAAGTAGTCACCGACCCCTTGGCTGGAGTGTTGACGACCATTTCTCCATTCATAGAAGACAACATAAGACCCAATTTTTCAACATAATCAGTAACAATAAAGCAATGAATAGCACCGATATCAATAATAATAATTAAATGAGTACTATTAATGAAACATGTACCTCTGATAAGTCTGTCCTCGACAGCTGTCTGATCCTCAACCAAAGCAAACACTTTACCACTTGTCTGCGCCCTCTTTGGTTTCTGACACTGACTACCAATGTGCCCTTCTTCACTACAATTGAAACAGATCACATCCTTATGCTTGCACTCAGAAACAACATGTCCGTTCTTACCACAATGAAAACACCTTTTTACTTTAGCAGTACACACATTACTCTTATGCCAAGGTGTGATACGGTGGGAGAACTGAGTTGAGGTTTTGCGTTTGTGTTTGCAAATGTTTCGGTTTAGCAAGAGTCTCCACCGACTTTTTATTTTATCCAAAGGAAAGGTCAAAAAGCACAGGAAAGACCTTTGAGATATTTTCTTGGGTTCGGGGGGTAGATTATGAAAAGGTAAGGTGCTAGCACCCTTTTCATCCATGGTTATCCATGGGCTCTTAGTTACTTGTTTAGATCACTTGCATTTGCTTTTCAATTGTTTGAAATGCTGCTTTGTATGGTTTTGAAAGTATCTTGAAAAGAGTCCATTGTTGTGGAAATCTTTGTAATGACTCTTGTTTGAAGAATGTATACAAAGATGTTTTTCGTTTGAAAAATGTTTCAATGTTTGAAAGTTTGTTGGGAAATGTTTTGAAATTGTGTGTTTTTGAAATATAGCAAGGATGGTTTGCAAATTGATCAAGTAACTAGGAGTTGTCTACCTACTCAAAGATCTTTCTTGTACATTTTTAACCCTTTGACATTGTTGTTTTACCATTGTATTTGGTAAACAACCCTATCTTTGGATGTTAAACGGGACGGGCGTGGGTCATCGTATGACCATGATAACAATATTGCCAAGTATCTTAGCAAGTTTTTTTGAGGGACTAGATCATTTTGTTTAGGCAACCAAGATAGCGTCATCGAGGGACTATGATCTTTTGTTTTTGCATTGATTTTGCCAAGATACCTAGCATGCATACCATGGCCATTTTAAGGAAACAAAGTGGATGAAACCCTAAGGGGCTTGTGTACATTGTGTTGTCATTTTCATGAATTTTGTCTTGTGTTTAGTCATGCTATTTGTTTTGATTTTTGGTCTTTTGCATACAAACCCTAGTTTTACTATCATGCATAATGAAAGCATTAAATGCGTAAAAGTAAATCTAAGACTATTACAACATTATTATGGGGAGGGGGTACAAGTTTGAATAAGGGGATATTGCTCAAAATAAAACCCTAAAACTATTACAACCATATTGAATTTATTGTACAAATAAATAAATGGACAATTATTTAAATATGCAATTAAGTATAAATATGCAAAATGTTTTTGTATTTATTTTTATGTATGTAAAAATGAAATTATTTAATGTCTTAAAAAAGGGGAAAATAATATGATTATTTTTGGAAATGGGTGAAAACCCTAATTTTTGGTTTTAAAAGGAAATATATTATATTATTTATTTATTCATTTTTTGTTTAAGAAAAATAATAATAATATATATAAAAAATGTTGAAAAATTAAATATTGTATGAAAATATTAATTTGAGTGTATAAATAATAAAAATAAAAATATATAATATTTTTGTATTATTTACAAATTTATTCAAGAAAATAAATTATATTTAACCTAATAAACTATTTTTGTCATAAAAAAATGATAAAAATAATAAAATAAAAATGTAAAAATTAAGAAAATATTTTTGGTGATTTTTAATATTTAGAAAAAATAAATAAAGTCAGAAAATATGAAATAAATGAGAAAATATAAAAAATAAGAGAAATGGGCCAAGGGGGTGCAGGAAGTAAATAAGGGGTGTCAATAGTCAGAAAAAGCCAGGCCCAGCCCAACTCACTTCGTCCCTGTCCTCCAGAAACAGAAAATGCGCGCGCCCTTGTTCAAACTTGTAACTCCTGCATACGTGCTTAAAAACAAAATCTCGCAACATGAAAGTTATAGCTCATCATCACATGATTCTAATGATATAAAAAACTTTATCTAACTCTCAAAGACCAGAGAGAATTTCAGTGGCCCTAAATCTTGACCTATTTTTTTCAGCATGTTCATCATCCAAATTCTCATAGCTCAGTTAATATAAATACAAGCTATGCATATGTACAGTTCAAGGAACTTAAGGACTACATTTTTGCTTCACAAACCTAAGCCTAATGATGCTTAAATAAGGAGATAGAAGTTTGAAAATTACCTGGTTCAGTCAAGTTCGAATATGGCAATGTAGCAACTTGGAATGAGGCCTGAAGGTCTTTTGAGCTTGCTTGATGTTCCCTTGACCTTTCCCAATGCTTAGCTTGCTTTGAAATTGTCTGAAACTCCTTGTAGAACTCAACCTGCAAAGTTTCAAACTGAAAATGGTGAAGTGTGAAAATGGAGTTACAGTTGCTTGAGAAGGGCCTGGATAGTTTAGGTGTATTGTATTGAATGTGTTTGTAGTGGTTTCAAGCAAAATGCACGAGGCAAATTGGATTTGGCCAAGGTTCTGCAGGGCTTGCCCTGTTTTGGGCAGAAATGGAGTTTTTGGTGTATTTGGGTGTTTACAATGCGATGAGCTTGTGTTTTTGGCTTGGTATATTATGCTGAACTTGTTTCAAATGGTCTCTAGTCTTGGTTTTAACAGATGCACAAGTTATGGAACTTTTGCAAGGTTTCTTGTTTTTGAAGCAAAAGGTGAGTTGACAAAAGCCAAGGTTGTACAAGCTAGCTTGAGGCCTGCTGAGAGTTGGTGAGCTTTTCCTGATGTTCGTGGATGTTGTTTTTACAAAGAGATCAGGTCCATGGTTCAAGATAAACCAAATTGCAAAAAGTGTGCTTTATGGAAATGGTATTGCAACCTTTATGCCATTTTTGGAATAAATCAATGTGTAATGCTCCATAACTCAGAACAATGCCTTTGTCCAATGTATTTGCATTTAATTAAGGAGTGTGGAAAGGTTTAAGGCCTGTAAAACATGTACAAGCATGCTTAGGACAGATTTGCAACTTGGAGCAATGTGCAAAATGCCATGGACAAAAGTGATGATTTGCCATTTTCAAACTTTCGATTCTCCCTAACCATAAATGATCTTGGAGATTTCTTGGAAATTTTGGAAATCTTGTAACATTATCTACAATCCATATTTGAAATGAATTTTAAGATTCCACTTGGAACTAGGTGAAAAGTTGCCATGAAGATAGGTCAAAATCCTACCTAAACTAGGGAAAAATTTCACTAAGTTAAAAGTTTCATGGACCCCTATTCACAAAATCATAACATGAGATCCAAGCATCTTTTGGGAAACTTTTTGAACCAAAGTTGTAGATTTTGTGGAGGAATACAACTTTCATGTTGGAAGTTTTCTTTGAATCCAATTGCATCATGGTGAAAAAGTTGGGCAAAGTTGGGAAAAATAAGAAATTTTCATGACTTAGAAAATTTCTAAGTTATGAAAATTTTCCATTTTAAACCCTAATTTCCAAAATTAGGTTTCTTGGTGAACAAGTTTCATATTTTGACACATCTTGATGAAAAATGACCATTGGCACTTGATTTTGACCAAAAAGTCAAAGTTTGACTTTTCAGTGTACAATTGATTTTTGATCAGTTGACTGGAGAATTCATTTGTCAATCCAATGCATTTGAGATCTTTTGAACCTTGTGATTAGGTCAAGATGATTCCATTGAGTCTTTGAAACCATCCTTGAACCCAATTTTCCATTGGCTAGGTGAAAAATCAGAAATTGCCCTTCTACAGTCAAAACCCTAAAAATGACCATTTTGCCCTTTTGATGATCTGATCAAATTTCTTGAAGAGTTGTGGTCCAAACTTGATCAAATGGTTCATATGATTCTATAATTTTTAAGTGGATAAATAATTATGAGGTTTGACTGTAAATTGGCCATAGTCGACTTTTTCCCCAATACAGCTGATTTTTAGGTCAACTATCCAATTGACTGGGCAAAAATTTGATTCAAGGCTTGAAGCTTGGTATGAGCAATCTTAGAGGTACAACATGAAGTATGAAAGTCATATTGAGAATTGAAAGTCCAAAAATCCCTGTGCAAACTCAAACCCAAAAATCCCTGTGCAAAAATCCATGTATTGTATCTGAATCTGAAATCTGAATAAGCGACAGAAGTGCTTCCGTGTCTGGAGCATCTCTGAGCTGTAGAAAAAGTCAGAATAAGTTGACAGAATGACTTCTGTGTCTGGAGTGTATCTGGACTGTATCTGAAATTGAGATCTGTATGAGTAGCAGAATGACTTCCGTGTCTGGAGTGTATCTGAAACTGTAACTGGGATCTGAATAAGTGATAGAATGACTTCCTTGGCGACTGCATTGGGGAGAATCAAACTTCTGGTGTAAGGGCCAGAATGGCATCCATGTTTGGAGCATATCTGAAATATAATCTGAATGAGTAACATAATGACTTCCGTGTCTAGAGTGTATCCGTACTCTATCTTGACTTTGAATTCTGAATGAGTAATAGAATGACATCTGTGTCTGGAGCGTATCAGTACTGTATCTGAATAAGAGATCTGAATGAGTAGCAGAATGACTTCCGTGTCTGGAGTGTATCCGTACTGTATCTGAAATCTTTGAATATTGTTAAAGATAGCTTTTTATCTTATCCTGAAAAGGGTAAAATGTTAGCTGAAACACAAAGTTATGTTGCATGAAATGTATGATGCAATAAATGTGTTTTATCAATGTTTATGATATATGAAAGTAATGTATATGCATGTAAGCTGATTGGCTGTCTTGCTGAGGAAAATAAATCCTTGATGGCTGGAGATAATAAAATCCTTGACTGCTGTCGGGGGAAATAAATCCTTGACCGCTGCTGGAGATTCAAAATCTTTGATTGCTGAGGATGAGAAATCCTGGCTGACTACTTGGGGATTAAAGATCCTTGACAACTTCGGTGGGGATGTGAGAATCCTTCATGACTTTCCTGGGGATATAGAGATCCTTCAAGTCTTTGGTGTTGGAGGATGATAAACGTTCTGTTGTGAGAATAATGCCAAGTGCTTGAGAAATCTGCTTAGGGAATCCCGAGAGCTTTGACGACTATGGCTGGGGATTACACAATGGGAATCCTTACTCGGTTGGGGAATAAGGAAAATTCTGGCGATCTCTACCAAGGGTCAAACAAAGGAAAACCTTGATCTACTAGAGAATAAGGAAGGCGCTGATGGCTTCTGCGGGGAACTGAGAATGAGAATCTTCATTCTGCTAGGGGAATTTTAATACTTGGGGAGTCAAGAATGAGAATCTTCATTCTGCAGGGGATTAAAAATTCTGAAAAATCATGCTGGGGAGTAATCCTGGCAACTTCACTGGGGAATTGAGAATGAGAATCTTCATTCTACTAGGGGGTGAAAAACTCTGTGGGGAGTAACTATACTGCTGGGAAGTAGCTATCCTGTTGGAGAGTAAGTTCAAGACCCTGGGGGAAAAGCTTATTCCTGTTTGGAAAAAGTTCAGGAGTTCGGGTGATATGCCACTTTAAGAATAAGAATCTTCATTCTGTTGGAGATATCAGGAGCTTGGGTTGTATGCCACTTTAAGAATGAGAATCTTCATTCTGTTGGAGATATCAGGAGGTTGGGTTGTATGCCAATCTACCGGGGAATTATCCTAGGTTGGGGATAAAGCAAAAGTTAACTGTTATCTGGTTGATTCTCAGATTTTAAGACAACTTGCTGGGGAATCTGGGGAAAACTGGATGGTTTCCGCTGGGGATTGATAGTCTTGACTTGATTGGGGAAGAAGGTTTCATCTCCGCTGAGGGTCATAGCTCAAAGTTTTTACTCTTTTGTGGATTGGGAGTTTGAAACCTTAACTCTGATGGGGATTTTGAAATTTAACTCTGCTGGGGATATGTATTTCAAGGTTTTAGCTCCGCTGGGGATCTAGATGATGTACTGCAGGGAATTTCTCTTGGAATAGTCTAAATACGTTTTCCTATACTTTCAACCTGTCAGTAATTATTCTTTCCCATTTCGTTTATTTGTAAACATGTGATTATATTCAAATGCATATGCTCATTAATAAATCATTGGACATTTTCAAATAAAACACAAGTGTAAAAAAGAAGAAAAGGCAAATAGTTTTCTGCACTTTGAAGTATCTTTGTATTAACTTTGTGTAAGTATTTTGTACAAAGGAGACATACATTCTAGTAAGAGAACATTGTCATAAATGAGAAAAATTTATACAAAGAAAGATGGCTATGTGTAAAAATTCCATGGGGTTCCCATTCTGCTATAGTCTTTGTAACTCTGAATATCTTGTCCATTCGTTGCTTCGTCCGAAGATGATTGAGTTGATCAGAAGCCTGGAGCTTGTTTGTGAAGAGATTGTCCTTAAAGTGATCCGACGAGACATAGTCATACACTTTTATTCCCTAACTTTTTCCTGGACCGCCCTTTCGGGTTTTCGATCCACCGAGAAACCCTTTTTTGACCAAGTCGCCCTTTCGGGTTTTCAACTTGCTGGGTGTACAAATTTTTTTTGTTTTATCCCTAACTTTTGCCTGAACCGCCCTTTCGGGTTTTCGATTCACTGGGATGCCCTTTTTTTGCCTAGGTGTGTCAACCTAGCGAGTCACTTATATGTAGTATCTTTTGACTATGTCTGCATTCGCAGGGTGCGGCAGGTCGTCGCCGTCCATGGTGGTTAATATCATTGCCCCACCAGAAAAGATGTTTTTGATCACAAATGGTCCTTCGTAAGTAGGAGTCCATTTGCCCCTGGGATCACTTTGCGGCAAGATGATCCGCTTGATTACAAGATCCCCAAATTTATATACCTGGCGCCTGACTTTCTTGTTGAAAGCCTTGATCATCCGTTTTTGATACGTCTGACCATGGCAAACAGTAGTAAGTCGCTTCTTGTCAATCAAGTTGAGTTGATCAAACCGGGTCTGAATCCAATCGTCTTCACTCAAACCAGCATCCTTCATGATTCTTAAGGAGGGAATCTGAACCTGGATAGGCAAAACAACCTCCATGCCGTATACCAAAGAATAGGGTGTTGCCCCAGTTGATGTTCGTGCCGTGGTACGATACCCGTGGAGAGCAAACGGTAACATCTCATGCCAGTCCTTATAGGTGACTGTCATCTTTTGTATGATCTTCTTGATATTTTTGTTCGCAGCTTCGACAACACCGTTCATCTTTGGCCGATAGGCAGATGAATTGTGATGTTGAATCTGGAACTGCTCGCACAAGGAGGTGATCATAGTGTTGTTCAGGTTTGTACCGTTGTCAGTGGTGATCCTTTCGGGGATGCCGTACCGACAAATGAGGTTCTGCTTGATGAAGCGGGCAACGACATTCTTTGTAACGGAGGCGAAGGAAGCTGCTTCGACCCACTTGGTAAAGTAATCAATAGCCACCAGAATGAAGCGGTGTCCATTGGATGCTGTAGGCTTCATCTCTCCAATCATGTCGATTCCTCACATAGCGAATGACCAAGGAACTGTTAGGACATTGAGAGGAACTGGAGGTATATGTAGCTTGTCCGCATAGATTTGACATTTGTGACAAGTCCGGGAAAATTGACAGCAGTCAGCTTCCATGGTAGACCAGTAATAGCCTGCCCGTAGAATCTTCTTAGCCATCGTATGTCCGCTAGAGTGAGTGCCAAAAGTACCATTGTGCAGTTCAGCCATGATTTGCTCAGCCTCAACCTTGTCCACACAACGGAGCAGGATGCAATCATGATTGCGCTTGTATAGGATACCATTGCTCAGGAAGAACTTGGCAGAGAATCTCCTCAAGAACTTTTTGTCATTGACTGAAGCTCCTTCAGGATATTATTGTGCCTCGAGATACCTTTTGACTTCATGAAACCAAGGTCGGTCCACTAATTCTTTGGTATTAATCTCGTGACAATGTGCAGGTTCGTCCATCCACTCAATGGTGATTTGGGGAGCCTCATTATCCCAATTAAGTTTAAACATGGATGACATTGTAGCTAGAGCATCTGCTAGCTGATTTTCCTCTCGCAGGAAGTGCTCGAAGGTAATCTGCTCGAAATGAGGTAGCAATGTCAGGACATGTTATTTGTAAGGGATAAGGTTGGGATGTTTAGTGTCCCACTCTCCTTTGATCTGACTGATGACCAAAGCTGAGTCCCCAAACACAACCAATGATTTGATTCCCAGGTCTATTGCAGCCTTGAGACCAAAGATACAAGCTTCATACTCGGCCATGTTGTTGATGCAGTTAAAGCAAAGTCTGGCGGTGAAAGGTGTATGGAAACCTTGTGGAGAGATGAGTACCGCGCCGATACCGTTGCCAAGTGCATTGGAGGCACCATCAAAGTATAGGGTCCATCGGGATCATTGTTCAGGTCTGTCACATGGTCTGAAGTCTTCAATTTTATCCAATGTCATAATGTCTTCGTCCGGGAAGTCAAACTTCATGGATTGGTAATCTTCGACAGCTTGATGAGCCAAATGGTCAGCTAGAACACTCCCCTTTATAGCTTTTTGGGTCGTGTACTGGATATCATATTCGGTCAGGATCATCTGCCATCTAGTTATTCTTCCAAATAAAGTAGGCTTCTCAAAGATGTACTTGATCGGATCCATCTTAGATATCAGCAAAGTGGTATGAGTCAACATATACTGCCTTAGCCGGCGAGCAGCCCATACCAAAGCGCAACAAGTTTTCTCGAGCAGTAAGTATCGGGTCTCACAGTCGGTAAACTTTTTGCTAAGGTAATAAATGGCATGCTCTTTTCGGCCAGACTCGTCATGTTGGCCTAGTACGCACCCCACTGAGTTATCCAAAACAGTCAGATACATGATTAGCGACCTTCCTTCGACGGGAGGCATCAAGATAGGAGGTTCTAGCAAATACTCCTTGATTTTATCGAAAGAAACTTGACAGTCATCATTCCATTTAACCACCTGATCTTTCTTCAACAACTTGAAGATTGGTTCACAGGTAGATGTTAGGTGAGAAATGAACCTTGCAATGTAGTTTAGGCGTCCCAAGAAACCTCTGATCTCCTTCTCAGTGCGAGGAGCGGGCATTTCTTGTATAGCTTTGAATTTGGCAGGATCAACCTCGATGCCTTTGTTGTTGACTATGAAACCCAAGAGTTTACCGGACCTGACTTTGAACATGCACTTGTTAGGGTTCAGTCTGAGCTTGTACTCCTTCAACCTGACAAACAACTTTTGCAAGTGGTCGAGGTGTTCTTCTTCTGTTTATGATTGGGCTATCATGTCGTCGACGTAGACTTCTATCTCATGATGTATCATGTCATGAAACAAAGCTACTATGGCGCGCTGATAGGGTGCCCCGGCATTCTTCAGTCCGAATGGCATCACTTTATAGCATAACGCACCCCATTGTGTAACAAAAGTAGTTTTCTCCATGTCTTCAGGTTCCATTTTGATCTGATTGTAACCCGAGAATCCATCCATGAAGGAAAATACCTTGTGCTGAGCTGTATTGTCAACCAAGATGTCAATTTGCGGTAGTGGAAAGTCATCTTTAGGGCTAGCCCTGTTTAAGTCTCTGTAATCCACGCACATTCTCACTTTGCCGTCCTTCTTAGGCACGGGAACAATGTTAGCAACCCATTGTGGATAGGAAGTAACAACAAGAAATCCAGCATTGAACTGCTTCATAACTTCTACTTTTATCTTTTCAGACATGTCGGGCCTCATGCGGCGGACTTTTTGTTTAACTGGTGGACAGTCTTCTCTTGTAGGGAGACGGTGAACCACAATATCTGTATTGAGTCCCAGCATGTCTTCATATGACCAGGCGAAGATCTCAACATATTCATTCAACAACTGAATTAAGCATTCTTTGACACTTGGCTCTAGGTTGGCACCCACTCTGACTTCTTTTCTGTCTTTAACAATACCCAAGTTGATTGTATCTAACAGCTCCTCATGGTACATAATAGCCCTTTCTTCCTGTTGTAGAAGTCTATCCAATTCTCCTGGTACCTCACAGTCTTCATCACCTTCGTATTCGGCATGGTAGATCAGATCTTCAGAGTCACTGAAGGCCAAAGCAGAATTGTTACCCATGGAATACGGAATGGAAGGGTACCTGCATTTGTGAGTGTGGGTGTGTGTAAGGGATAGCCACCTTTAAACAAATAAAATGTAAAAAGAAAGACAAAGAACACAAAATTTTATATGTGAAAACGTCCATGATTCATTAAAATGGCATATGAAGATGAAAAATCAAACCCTTACAAATGGACCTATGTGCCTCGGGTAAGGCACAAGGCAAAAAGTGTACGAATTCTTTTGAGAATTATTACAAACCAACAGAAATGTTTGAAAGATAAATTTACTGCGGTATGAAAGTAATCAGAACAAAGTCTTTTGCCTCCCAGTTGCACAGTCCTCCGTCAACAGTAGGGAAAATCCAGTCTTCCAAATTGCTCTCCTCTTCACTATCCTCCAAAGCATTGACTCCACGATGGGTGATCTTCACTGGTGGCCCCCTAGCCCGGGCGCGGCGTACAACCTTTTGAGCAGAAGCAGTGAAACCCAAGCCGAATTTATATGATTTGAAAGGAAAGTCTGGTAACTGACCCCAGATTGTGCTTCCTCCTTCTTCAATTACAGCCTTTGCATCTTTAAGGGATGACATCTAAGGCACAGGTTTGGTAATCATGGGTACAGAAGACACTGTCTTGGTTGCTGCTATTTCAGAAGAAACCTCTTCAAAGTGTTGGAAAGGGGTCTCGATGAATTCACCATCCAATTCTACATAGCGGAAAGAATTTAGATGGCTTATCATGTATTCCTCTTCGCCATGAACAGTTATAATTTCCCCTGGATAGGGTACTTGAGAATTTGATGTAGAGAAGAAGTGACGGCTCCAACATTGTGAATCCAGGGTCTTCCAAACAAGCAAGAATAGGAAGGACGGATGTCCATCACATAGAATATGGAGTTGAAGGTTTCAGTTCCCACTTTAATCGGGATGTCCACCTCCCCGTGGACTATCCTTTTAGAACCATCAAAGGATCTGACAATGATATTGCTGGGTTTCAGGGTTAAGCCTTCATAGTCCAGTCTATCCAAGGCTTTCTTGGGCAAGACATTTAAAGACGACCCAATATCGACCAAAACGTGAGCTAGAGTAGTCCCTCTGCATTCCACCGAGACATGCAAAGCGTCATTATGTTTTCTCCCTTTAGATGGTACATCGGCATCAAAGAATCCTAGACCATTGTCAGCTGTTAGGCTAGCTACACATTCCTGGAACTGATCCGCGGAGGTTTCCTGTGGCACGTGGGCCGTCTTCAAGAATTTGATCAAAGCTTTGGCATGAGCTTCAGAACAAAGCAGCAGGGCCAACATAGAGATCTTTGAGGGGGTTTGCCCCAGTTTCTCCACAACATCATTGTTGTACCCCAAAATTTGCCCTCCCATATTCTTCAAGATTTGGCAAGATCATGGTTCAAAATCCCTCAAGGGTTGCACAGTCCAATTGCCTCCTAACACAGTCAAGATTAGGGTTTTGGTTCTTGCAAAGAAAATGAGGTTTTCAAGGGTCCAATCAAGTCCCATATGCCTACATATATTGTCAAGCAACCATATGTCAAGTTTTAAGACTCACAACATCAAATTGCACAGTCAAAAACCCTAATTGCTCCAGAGTCAACTGCAGGGGCAAAATGGTCATTTGACAGTCAAAAGTCAAAATTTTTGGTCAACATCTTATTTTGAAGCCACAAACATCATTTGATCAATTCTTGATCATGATTCCTAAAACATGGCTCAAAAAGTCTCAAGATGCAAAAGTTTCTATTTTTGGACAGTTGAAAAGTCAACTGCAAATTGACCAAGGCATAACTTCTTCATGGTTTATCAGAAAAATCCCATCCAAAGCTCATTTTGAAGAGAATGACATTTCCTACAACTCATCTTCACACTTCAAGTCCAAGAAATGCTCTCACAAAAAGGTATCAATTTCAACATTATAGGTCATTTTCAAAAGTCAACAAAAAGGCACTTTAAGTCAAAGACCATAACTTGAGATTGGTAAATCAAAATGACATGGGACCAAAGGCATTGGTTAGAGGACTTCAAGACCTTTCCAAAATGTCCAAGAACATGATCATAGCTTCAAAATTAAGCAAGATATGCCTTGGCGAAGTTGGGAAATTTTTGGGAATTTTGAAAAGTCAACTTTGCTTCAAAAGCTTCAGAATTGCTAATGGGCCTCAAATTCTTCCTTGAATCATTACCCAAAGCCTATGCACGACCCATTGAGCTAAAAATGATTTATTTTCTTATTTTTAATTAATTAATTGAATTTTTATTCTTATTAATTCATTTAATTAGATTTAATTATGAGAAAAATATCAAATAATGGTTTTAAATCTTTTTTGTGCAGCAAATATGTTCATTATATGCAAAAGATTTCGTGCACCATCTCAAGGGGACAAGATCATCCATAATTGGCAAGATTTGCATGAAAAAAGATTGAAAAAGATGTGATAAAAATCAAATATTCAAAACATAAATGGATGGATCTTTGGGCTTGTTTTTGACCTAGAATGCTTCACTTACTTATGCACAACTCAACCCTATTCAAGCATACACGAAAAGCTGCTCAGAAAGAGAGAACAAAGTTGCCAAAATTCCAAAGAAATTGTGAAACTGATTTCATAGTTAGAGCACGTTTCAAAGCATAAAAAGCATTCTAATACGTTCCTGACATTGCTAGGAGTCGATTGCAATCAAGAACAAGTCCCCATACTCCAAGAATCGGTAGAACAGAATCACTCTTTTCATGAATATGTCCATAATCGATTTTTGATTTCCATGCATTATTCATATGTTTTAATTGTTGATTCTTGCTACTAATGATCTTCTGAAACTTTTGGCATAGTTTAATTGTTCTAAAAATGCTTGAAACGAGATTCACCATTGACGAAACCTAGGGTTTCAGAAGCTCCAAATTAGGGGTTCTCATATATGGAAAAATTAGACCACCAGACTTATACAGCTGAATTCGTGACATCAAGACGAAACAAACCATCTCCTCGCGCTTAATTTATGTTACCCATAGCGTTATTCGCTATTATCCACTGTGCTATTTAGTGGGGGTTTAAAACCCCCGCTACTTGTTTTTCTATTTGCAGATAAATGAAGAAGAAGGCTAGCGTGTCATTACATGGTTGGGAGATTCAAATCTGGCGCGTGATTTTTTGTCTTATACTACTATCCAACGTTTTTGTATATTATGTTTTTTATCTATCCAAATAACAAACGTACGCCATAGCTCAGTTGGTTGATGAGGTGTCTTGCAGGTATAGGGACCTGGGTTCGATTCCCAGGTCCCCCCATATGCTTAATAATTTTTGTTTCAATATCTTCTAGCGCAACACATCCTCTTCCCACATACTCATGATGACCAATCTGAAGGCTACAAAAGGAGGTCCATCATATACCTCAGTCAATGGATGAACACACGAACATGGAAAGTCAAACAAGGCTTTGTTCCAGTGGGCCTGAATTTCTCACAATTAACCTCCCCTTGGGCCTGATACCCCCTGGTTTGCATCTTTTTTAAATTTTGTTTAAATTGTTTTAATTCTTTTACTTGTTTTTTTATTTAATTCCCAAATAATCAATTTTTATAATAAAAAATCAGAAACTAAACAATGTTTTTTTAATTAATATTTAATTTCACCATCAAAGTATTTTTTGTAAATAGAGGTTAAGTAATTAATTTAGTTAAATTAGGTTTCAATTTTAACATTTTTCTTAATAAATAAAAAATATGTAGAAATTAGGTTTGTTTGACATTTTCATCTTTTTTCTTAAATAAATAATTTTCTCTCATTATAATTATTATTATTAATTACTATTAATTTTTGTAAATAAATATGTAAATTAACTAATTAGTGTAAATTAGGTTAACTTTGATATTTTTTCATTAATAATTAAAATCATTTAGAACTAGGGTTTCCATTTAACTTAAATTTTCTTTATCTCATAAATACCAAATACATAAAAAACAATTTCTTTTCTTTAATCGAATAATTAATTAGACTTTAATTTCAATTTAATTTCAAAAGGGTCAAAACCCTCGGACGTTCGATTTTAATTTCTTTTCGCGCATTATTTTATTTTCAAATATTATGTAATTGCTCAAGGCTTGTAATAGTAATTAGGTCTTTTTACTTTCCGCATTTTATCAAACGGGTCTTTGTAATTTGGCGATGTATAGACCCGCGCCTTGTAATAGCGTAGGATTTATCTTTCCGCATTTAAATTTCCGCACTCTAAAATTCAAAATTGTATGAAAGAATGAATGGTTAATTAAAAACAAGCGTAGCTCACAAATGCCATGATCAAAGATAATTGCTAAACATGAAAACAACACACAAATTCACACACCATTCTTAGGGTACGCCTCACCTGTTGCCTTACCTTCGAAACGTGGTCGTCGAGTATAGGACGTTTTAGTAAGTCCTTATGTCCATGATCCAGTTGCCTCGAAACGGTTGCGTCGGATTAAAAAAGGATCAAGGGCATAAAGGTAGCTTCTAAGGTGTCCTACTGTTGCTCTGGTGACCACACTGCCCCTAAAAACGAATTGACCCGAACACCTCCAACGGTGGTGCTACCTACCTCTCAATGGTGGGACGACACTATCTTAAGGACATTTACACAGCCTAATTCCTTAGGGTAGGTAGATGACTCATAGATACTTGCTCTATTCAAAAACAAATCAAAACTCTTTTCACACCGACACTTTTCAAAAAAGCTTTCAAAACAATTTTTCAAACACTCTTGAGGACTGATACAAGAGTTATTTAGAAATCTTTAAACGAAACTTTTTCAAACCCACTCTCAATTGAAAAGAAAACACTTTTGAAAACACAATGAGCAAGTATCTAAGAGCCCATGGATAACCATGGATAGAAAGGGTGCTAACACCTTCCCTTTCTATAAATCTACCTCCCGAACCGAGAAACTATCTCATAAGGAATTTTGCTGTGCTTTTGTCCTGTCCATGTTGGAGAAAATAAAAGACGGTGGCGACTCTTGCTTCTGCGACATTTCGCAAACCAGCTTTAAACAGTCAATTCTATTTCCACTGATCACAGAACTGGCGACTCTGCTGGGGACACTTTAAAGTGAGGTGTACCTTAGGATAGCTCAGACTTATGTTTTCAATTGCCTGATTTGTGTGCTTTAAATTATTGGGCCTGTCTTGGGAGTTTTATAGATCCTAACCCGAATCTGGGGGATACCTTCTTAGAAAGTAGCAACAAGGCTGTGAGGGAACTGTGCGGGGTATACCGACACGGTTGAAGCATCTGCTACGTTGATGTGGCACTTTGGTGAGTACCGGTAACCCTTGAGTCCAGTCAAGGAGAGTACGGGGCCGCCGCGTGGTGTCATGAAGCATCAACGGACCTTAGGAACCTTAATTGAACCATCTTGGCCTCTTTAGGGTAGTGAGATAACTGACTTTGGTGCAGTCCGAGGTTGGTTGATACTCAATACTACACTCAATTGAGGGTTGTTTTCTTGGAATATTTCGGTCGTCAGTTCAGTGGCTAAGTCGAAACGATGAACAATGAAAGCAATCCAGTGATATTGGGACCCTTAGAACCCGGTTACTTCTGATAGGACAGGTTTTGAGCCCACCAACTTCAAGAGGGTAGTACCCCAAACTTCATGCTGGCCCAAACTCTAAGGGCTGTCTTGTGTGACTTGTGTGCCTTCAAACTTGACTACTTGCATGCTTGTTATCTGACACATGAACTACTTGCAGGTTTTGTTTATAGTCCTTAATATGGACTTATTACAAGGCTTACTTACACCTTACACCCTTGCATCCATGCATAGCATGACATCATACCATTGCATACATCCTGCATAGGGACTAACCCATTTCAAGGATCTCAAGGGCCTGTGATGCAGGTCATGATGAACCAAATGTCTAGCAAGGGACAAAGGGGATTTATTTTCCTCTGGCCAAGGTTGTCAGGGGCTATGACCCACTCGATATGGTGAGCCTTGAATCTTGAAGAAGGACTCTCAACAATATGCAGTGCCTTCCATCAAGCTACAAAATGCAAATTCTAACAATTCTCTTGTTTACCCCGCGAGATCCTTGAAAACATTGCATGCATATCATACACATCATTACATTACATGTATCCTTCTTACAGGTCACTTACCTTCTTCGCTGCCTATTTCAGCAATGGCTTCCCAACAAGATAACCAGGAGCTTCGTACTCAAGAGACTCAGTTCAGAGAGATCTTCCTAAGCCTATCCAAGGGGCAGGAAGAGCTGAGAACACTCCTCATGGGGAATCTGATCAGAAAAGGTCCTGAGGACGACAAGGACGAACGACTGAAACATCTGCAAGCTGAAGTGGATACAATGAGAACCCAGATGCTGGGGAAAATAGCTCTTATCCAAGGTTTGGCTCGGGAGAAAGAAGAGTTGAGAACCATGGTCAACCAGCTTCACCAAGAGAAGCAAACAGTCCAAGTCAGGGACCAGGTCATTGATCAGCTGCCGAGAGGACAAGAGTCTGGTATGGGGATGAATAGACCTCTCCAAGCTGCTACTACTTCACAAGTCCAACAACGACTTCATCAAGAACAATGGGTTGATCAGAACAAGCCAGACAAGCCCAGGAGGAAATTCACCCAGCTCAACATGTCACTGTTTCAAGCTTTACAACGCCTGTTGAGATTGAATCTGATCACATTAAGGGCTCGTCTTCGGAATCCCAACACATCAGCTCCTACCTGTCATCCCAATAAAAGATGTGCCTACCACTCTGCCAGTCCAGGACATGACACAAATGAGTGTTGGGCTCTGAAGAACAAGATCCAGGACCTGATTGATGAAGGAGCATTGGAATTCACACAAGATGGTCAGGCTGAGTTTTTCTACCATCCCTCCAAGTTTCACCATTTGAAGTGACAAGTCCTGAGATTAGAAAACTTTTGTTCATTCGAATGTTCAAGTTGTATTTTTCTTTGATTGTTTAAACATTTATTCATGTCAAACGTTGTTACTTTATCAATGCATCGCATATGTCTGTTTTGAATCAATATATTCGCATTCGCTATATTCAAACTGTTTTCATATTTTGTGATGATCAACTCTCGATTGATAATTCTAAGCCTCTTGAGGGGGGATGACGAAAACGATACCACAATCTTTACAGTATGCTCTTGAACAGACCCCGCTGATGAGGTACATGCATTGTTTCAATTCCTAAACACTGGAGTTATAAGGAAGATAATCCCTCGTCAACCCGTTCGAGCCAAAGAAGTAGGAGTTTTTCTTTTCAAAAATTAAAACCCTTAATCATAACCTGGGGCAGGGTAGTTCTCTCAGTTGATCCAAGTGCACAATGGATGACATCAAAGGAGTCCTTCCAAAGCAAAAGACAGTGATGGTTCCTACAATCATAAAGACAGGCAATCACTATCTCTCAAAATAAAAGCCCAATAAGTCAAAACCTATGAAGGAGACTTACAAAACTGGGGCATCCCGCTGACTGTAAATACAAAAAGAAACAGTTCAGGCAAAAAACAGGGATAACAAAATCAAAAAAAGAAAGAGGTCTTATAAACCCTCGACAAAAAATGACTGCCTATTCAAAATAAATTGTCAACATCCGAACCATCACTGGAATATCAAAGCAAAGACTCAACAAGGTCTAACGCACGATTAGCTGAGTTTAGGATTGAAGAACATCACGAAGAACGGGTGGGTACAAATAAAGTTTGAGCCTTTATCCTTTGTTTCTTAAACCGTGAACCAGGCCACGTTACAACCCTAAAAAGTCCTAGCTGAAGCATGGGTTAGTTCGAAAGCATACTGTTGCGAAAGGTATCCTGACTCCTTAAGGCTTGCGGTAAAATAACGAGTTGACATCACGTTTTACAAAATTTGCTTGTTTTACTGAAAAAATGCATTTTCAAAAACTTCGAAACAAACATAAGCTTTGCATTCTTGAAATAACATTGTTTGCATATGACTATTTGTTCAAACAGTAGAGAGATTATCACGAAGAATATCTAGTGAACAAAAGCACCTCCAATCAAGGGGCATGACAGGATCATTGTCCATAATTTGGGGCAGTCCAGTCAAGATTCAGAGAATCTCTCAAAATGCCAAAGAGCCAGGGGCAAATCTCCGCCTGAGTCACTTGGGGCATTGGACGTGAATTCCAGCTACGAATCTTACCTAATCAAACATCTTCTGGTAGTATGGCAATACAATGCTACTGACAGGGGCACCTCCCTACACTCTGAGAGCGTGGACATAGTCGAAAAAATACTGCGCATAATAAAAGACCCGCTAGGTTGACACACCTAGGCAAAAATAAGGGCTTCCCGGCGAACCAAAAGGGTTCGGGCAAAAATAAGGGATGAAAATGAAAAAATCTGTACACCCGGCAAGTCGAAAACCTGAAAAGGCGGCTTGGGAAAAAATGGGTATCCCGGTGGACTGAAAACCCGAAAGGGCGATATAAGCAAAAATTAGGGATCAAAAGCGTACGACTATGTTCCGTCATCTCGTCACTTGCCTACCAGAAGAAGATTTGTCAATCGGCAATTATCAAGCACCTCCACAAGGTATCTTCTTCTCCCACATCAGAAACAAGGGCAATAATGAGTTGTCTAAGCGATCTAGTTGCTCTGTCCACCAAGGTACCAAGGTAAGTTCGGCTGAAGAATGTAACCAAGATATCTCCACTCCCCGTAGAGAAAGACAAGATGCAACAATGCTCTCCTCAAGCAGAGTTGGTCTCCCAATCAGCCCTACAAGGCACAGTATCTCCAGCAAGTCAGCAATACTCTCCCCAAGCAGAGTTAATATATTGTCAGCCATAAGGAAGTTGGATTATCCCCCGCAGATCTCAACATTCCCCGACGGAGTATACAAACATTCCTAACAAGCATCCCTGGCAATCTTGATCTAAGATTGTTCCCCGGCGACATACCAGACATCCAGTGGAGCCATTCCCCAGTCCAATATGAAAAGTTTCCCCAGGAGAGTTCAATCAATCTCCCCAGTAGGTCTTGAAGCTTATCCCTAGTAGATTCTGGAAGCTTACCCCTGCAGAGCGCGAACGCTCCCTCAGCTTTATTCAAAGGTTATTTCCCTACCAGGATATAACTGGGTTATCCTCAGCCATTTGCCACGGAAAGATCGTCCCTGGCGAAGTCTTCCTATCCCCAGCGGAGTCTATCAAAATTTCCCAACATAACACATCAATGGTATCCCCAGCGGAGTTATCATCGACTTCAGCAAAGTACCTCTCTTTCCCCACAGAGTTCACTCCCCGCAGAGTAATCTATTCGCCAAGTTTATTCCCCAACGGAGTCATCTTCTCCTACCGGTATTCTTGCAACCATCATCCCCAGCGGAAACAAAAGCTCTACTCTTCCACATTAGCCTAAGATTCAACTCCCTGCATTCGTCAAGGATTTATTTTCCTAGACAAAAAACACATACATTCATAAACATCGCATCTTCATACGTCATAGCATGCACATACGCATCATGAACATACAATCTCATTTATTTTGAGAACATCACGCATGCCATACATCATGACATTGCATGCAACTAACGTTTTGTCTTTTCAGGACAAAAGATCAGTACAAAGATAATTACTATCAACTGTCGCAATTCCAGATTCGATACCTGTAGCTAGCCAGGGTATATCTGTGAGCGACTATTTCCGGACTCAATTCCTGTAACCAGCCAGGGTACGTCTGAAGAGTTTGAAGATCCGATTCCTGTATCCAGCCAGGGTGTATCTGTTGACGACTATTTCCGGACTCGATTCCTGTAACCAGCCAGGGTACGTCTGAAGAGTTTGAGGATCCAATTCCTGTATCCAGCCAGGGTGTATCTGTTGACGACTATTTCCGGACTCGATTCCTGTAACCAGCCAGGGTACGTCTGAAGAGTTTGAAGATCCGATTCCTGTATCCAGCCAGGGTGTATCTGTTGACGACTATTTCCAGACTCGATTCCTGTAACCAGCCAGGGTACGTCTGAAGAGTTTGAAGATCTGATTCCTGTATCCAGCCAGGGTGTATCTGTTGACGACTATTTCCGGACTCGATTCCTGTAACCAGCCAGGGTACGTCTGAAGAGTTTGAAGATCCGATTCCTGTATCCAGCCAGGGTGTATCTGTTGACGACTATTTCCGGACTCGATTCCTGTAACCAGCCAGGGTACGTCTGAAGAGTTTGAGGATCCGATTCCTGTATCCAGCCAGGGTGTATCTGTTGATGACTAATTCCAGATTCGATTCCTGTATCTAGCCAGGGCACATCTGTGAGTAACCGATTGTAGACTCGATTCCTGTATCCGGCCAGGGCACATCTACATAAAGGGTTTTAAGATTTGATGCCTGTATCCAGCCAGGGCACATCTACATGAAGAGTTTGAAGATCAACCCCTGTAACATGCCAGGTAACTATTTTTCTTTCTCAGGTACGCAAATTCTCGCTAAGGAATCTCTTACGCGATCGACACCCGATGGCATCTATAAGCCCATCCTCCTATCCACCAGTATCCAAATGGCATCTGTAAGCCCATTCCCTACGTGACACTGCTGATACTCTACTATGTGAGTGTAAATTTCTGGGCACTCTAGTGTTCAATCATCTTCCACCTTCGGATTACGAAAGGCACGCCAGCCAATCTACATCCTCAGGTCTAAGAAGATTGAACAGGGGCAACTGTTGTACCCCAAAATTTGCCCTCCCATATTCTTCAAGATTTGGCAAGATCATGGTTCAAAATCCCTCAAGGGTTGCACAGTCCAATTGCCTCCTAACACAGTCAAGATTAGGGTTTTGGTTCTTGCAAAGAAAATGAGGTTTTCAAGGGTCCAATCAAGTCCCATATGCCTACATATATTGTCAAGCAACCATATGTCAAGTTTCAAGACTCACAACATCAAATTGCACAGTCAAAAACCTTAATTGCTCCACAGTCAACTGCAGGGGCAAAATGGTCATTTGACAGTCAAAAGTCAAAATTTTTGGTCAACATCTTATTTTGAAGCCACAAACATCATTTGATCAATTCTTGATCATGATTCTCAAAACATGGCTCAAAAAGTCTCAAGATGCAAAAGTTTCTATTTTTGGACAGTTGAAAAGTCAACTGCAAATTGACCAAGGCATAACTTATTCATGGTTTATCAGAAAAATCCCATCCAAAGCTCATTTTGAAGAGAATGACATTTCCTACAACTCATCTTCACACTTCAAGTCCAAGAAATGCTCTCACAAAAGTTATCAATTTCAACATTATAGGTCATTTTCAAAAGTCAACAAAAAGGCACTTTAAGTCAAAGACCATAACTTGAGATTGGTAAATCAAAATGACATGGGACCAAAGGCATTGGTTAGAGGACTTCAAGACCTTTCCAAAATGTCCAAGAACATGATCATAGCTTCAAAATTGAGCAAGATATGCCTTGGAGAAGTTGGGAAATTTTTGGGAATTTTGAAAAGTCAACTTTGCTTCAAAAGCTTCAAAATTGCTAATGGGCCTCAAATTCTTCCTTGAATCATTACCCAAAGCCTATGCACGACCCATTGAGCTAAAAATGATTTATTTTCTTATTTTTAATTAATTAATTGAATTTTTATTCTTATTAATTCATTTAATTAGATTTAATTATGAGAAAAATATCAAATAATGGTTTTAAATCTTTTTTGTGCAGCAAATATGTTCATTATATGCAAAAGATTTCGTGCACCATCTCAAGGGGACAAGATCATCCATAATTGGCAAGATTTGCATGAAAAAATATTGAAAAAGATGTGATAAAAATCAAATATTAAAAACATAAATGGATGGATCTTTGGGCTTGTTTTTGACCTAGAATGCTTCACTTACTTATGCACAACTCAACCCTATTCAAGCATACACGAAAAGCTGCTCAGAAAGAGAGAACAAAGTTGCAAAAATTCCAAAGAAATTGTGAAACTGATTTCATAGTTAGAGCATGTTTCAAAGCATAAAAAGCATTCTAATACGTTCCTGGCATTGCTAGGAGTCGATTGCAATCAAGAACAAGTCCCCATACTCCAAGAATCGGTAGAACATAATCACTCTTTTCATGAATATGTCCAAAATCGATTTTTGATTTCCATGCATTATTCATATGTTTTAATTGTTGATTCTTGCTACTAATGATCTTCTGAAACTTTTGGCATAGTTTAATTGTTCTAAAAATGCTTGAAACGAGATTCACCATTGACGAAACCTAGGGTTTCAGAAGCTCCAAATTAGGGGTTCTCATATATGGAAAAATTAGACCACCAGACTTATACAGCTGAATTCGTGACATCAAGATGAAACAAACCATCTCCTCGCGCTTAATTTATGTTACCCATAGCGCTATTCACTATTATCCACTGTGCTTTTTAGTGGAGGTTTAAAACCCCCGCTACTTGTTTTTCTATTTGCAGATAAATGAAGAAGAAGGCTAGCGTGTCATTACATGGTTGGGAGATTCAAATCTGGCGCGTGATTTTTTGTCTTATACTACTATCCAACGTTTTTGTATATTATGTTTTTTATCAATCCAAATAACAAACGTACGCCATAGCTCAGTTGGTTGATGAGGTGTCTTGCAGGTATAGGGACCTGGGTTCGATTCCCAGGTCCCCCCATATGCTTAATAATTTTTGTTTCAATATCTTCTAGCGCAGCACATCCTCAAAGGTTCACCATACGCACTCACGCTCAGGCTTGCCACATACTCATGATGACCAATCTGAAGGCTACAAAAGGAGGTCCATCATATACCTCAGTCAATGGATGAACACACGAACATGGAAAGTCAAACAAGGCTTTGTTCCAGTGGGCCTGAATTTCTCACAATTAACCTCCCCTTGAGCCTGATACCCCCTAGTTTGCATCTTTTTTAAATTTTGTTTAAATTGTTTTAATTCTTTTACTTGTTTTTTTATTTAATTCCCAAATAATCAATTTTTATAATAAAAAATCAGAAACTAAACAATGTTTTTTTTAATTAATATTTGATTTCACCATCAAAGTATTTTTTGTAAATAGAGGTTAAGTAATTAATTTAGTTAAATTAGGTTTCAATTTTAACATTTTTCTTAATAAATAAAAAATATGTAGAAATTAGGTTTGTTTGACATTTTCATCTTTTTTCTTAAATAAATAATTTTCTCTCATTATAATTATTATTATTAATTACTATTAATTTTTGTAAATAAATATGTAAATTAACTAATTAGTGTAAATTAGGTTAACTTTGATATTTTTTCATTAATAATTAAAATCATTTAGAACTAGGGTTTCCATTTAACTTAAATTTTCTTTATCTCATAAATACCAAAAACATAAAAAACAATTTCTTTTCTTTAATCGAATAATTAATTAGACTTTAATTTCAATTTAATTTCAAAAGGGTCAAAACCCTCGGACGTTTGATTTTAATTTCTTTTCGCGCATTATTTTATTTTCAAATATTATGTAATTGCTCAAGGCTTGTAATAGTAATTAGGTCTTTTTACTTTCCGCATTTTATCAAACGGGTCTTTGTAATTTGGCGATGTATAGACCCGCGCCTTGTAATAGCGTAGGATTTATCTTTCCGCATTTAAATTTCCGCACTCTAAAATTCTAAATTGCATGAAAGAATGAATGGTTAATTAAAAACAAGCGCAGCTCACAAATGCCATGATCAAAGATAATTGCTAAACATGAAAACAACACACAAATTCACACACCACTCTTAGGGTACGCCTCACCTGTTGCCTTACCTTCGAAACGTGGTCATCGAGTATAGGACGTTTTAGTAAGTCCTTATGTCCATGATCCAGTTGCCCCGAAATGGTTGCCTCAGATTAAAAAAGGATCAAGGGCATAAGGGTAGCTTCTAAGGTGTCCTATTGTTGCTCTGGTGACCACACTGCCCCTAAAAACGAATTGACCCGAACACCTCCAACGGTGGTGCTACCTACCTCTCAATGGTGGGACGACACTATCTTAAGGACATTTACACAGCCTAATTCCTTAGGGTAGGTAGATGACTCATAGATACTTGCTCTATTCAAAAACAAATCAAAACTCTTTTCACACCAACACTTTTCAGAAAAGCTTTCAAAACAATTTTTCAAACACTCTTGAGGACTGATACAAGAGTTATTCAGAAATATTTAAACGAAACTTTTTCAAACCCACTCACAATTGAAAAGCAAACACTTTTGAAAACACAATGAGCAAGTATCTAAGAGCCCATGGATAACCATGGATAGAAAGGGTGCTAACACCTTCCCTTTCTATAAATCTACCTCCCGAACCGAGAAACTATCTCATAAGGAATTTTGCTGTGCTTTTGTCCTGTCCATGTTGGAGAAAATAAAAGACGGTGGCGACTCTTGCTTCCGCGACATTTCACGAACCAGCTTTAAACAGTCAGTTCTATTTCCACCGATCACAATCATGATCGCTTTTCTTGATTATTTTCAAAATCTCTTCCATTTCTTTTTGAGAGGTCTCAGGGATGACCAATGGCTGAGCCCTCGTCCTGACGGGAGATTCTTGGATCCCTTTCCCTCTATCATCAGCAGCAGCAGAGGGGACAACCACAGGAGTCACAACTTCTTCAATAATTGGAGTTCTCGCAGATATGTTGAGCGACACAGGGGGTAACCTTAGGAGCATTTGAGGGTCCGAAGATTGCCTTTGGAGGAGCAATCTCTGGAGAGAAAATTCTTCCACTGCGGGTGATTTTACTCGTTTCGGCAATGTTTCCAATGTCGGATGTCTCTTCATCAGAACTCTCTTCAGCTGATTTAATTTGTTTAATACCGTGATAGTAGATCTCTCCACCATAGTTCCACGGTATTGATTTGTTGGACTTGTACGGGATAGGCCCCGACATGGTTATCTTCAAAGGTACAATCTTCGGATCGGATGTAATCTTAACAGGTATTTTGGAGACCTTGGAAAGATTGGCGGATATGGTAATTATTGAAACATTATTGACAGGAGTCGGTGTAACAGGTGTCTTTTCAAAAAGGATTTCTTAGTTATCCATTAGGCGTTGGATGCGTAACTTCAACAACAGACAATCGGTTGGTAAGGATGAACAAAGGCAGCAATCTTCTTCACAACCTGGGAAAATCCCAGCCTTCAGCAAATTCAACTTGATTATCGGTAACGAAGTCATCAAATCATCAATAGTAGCAAGAAAAAGATCCTCTTCAACAGCATGGGCATTGTGGCCATGCCTTGGCATTGGAGCAGAGATCACATTCGGCTTTTCAGGGGTGTCGAATTCCACTTCTTTAGCATCTATCCAATCCTAAATCTTATTCTTGAGGGCCCAACAATTATTGGTGTCGTGCCCTATACTCCCTGAATGATAAGCACACTTGGCGTTCGAATTGTAGTAGGGAGAAGTTGTATTTGGATTCTTTGGGGCCTCTTTCAAGGTTGTAAGGTTTAACTTCAAGAGATGGGGAAGAACCTGAGCGGGAGTCATGTTTATCTGGGTGAATTGCCGTAAAGGCCTTTCCACCCTTTCTTGGTTGGTTCTGGGTTGATTGTTTCTGGGCTGATCAGCTGCAGACTTCTGAATCATTATGGCCCCCACTGCTGGCCAACGCTCAACTCTTCCTTGACCTCTTTGGGAGTAGACATCTGAGACTTCTTTCTTTACTGGAAAAGGCTTTTTGACGGTAGGGGAAGCAGATGCATCTTTTTGAATTTTACCACTCTTCATCCCGACTTCAACTCTCTCACCAGTTAGAATTAACTCGGTGAACCCCGTAGATGAACTTCCTATCAGGTGATTAAAGAATGGACCTGACAGAGTCCCCAAAAACATATCTACTAGCTCCCCCTCAGATAGAGGTGGTCGCACTCGTCCCGCCAAGTCTCTCCATTTCTGGGCATACTCCTTAAAGCCTTCATTTGAGACCATGCCCATACTCTGTAATTGAGTACGGGTTGGTGCTAAGTCTGTATTGTACTGATATTGCTTGTAGAAGACAACAACCAAATCCTCCCAATTGTGCATATCAAACCTTTCTAGCTGGTAGAACCAATCTAACTGCGTCCCCGAAAGACTGTACTGGAAGAAATGGACCCACAGGTCTTTGTCAGAAGAATGTGGTTGAATTTTCCTGACATAGGACCGTAGGTGCATCTTTGGGCAAGACACCCCATCGTACTTAGCAAACAGAGGCACCCTGAATTTCGGAGGGATAACAATTCCAGAAACCAAACCTAACTCTTCAAAATCCAGCCCAGGCACTCTCTGTATCTTCATGGCTGTCAAACATTCTTCCAAGTTTTTGTATTTTTCATCTGCAGGAGGATACTGTTGTTCTGAGTAATCCTCATCTTCCTCTTCTTCAGCTTCAGAAGGCACCACAACTCCTTTACCCCCCTCTTCAGATGTTGACGGAAAATATAGGACCCTTCTGGCTTGACCTTCAAATCTTCTGCCCAAGGTAGCCACACCAACTCTTTTCTTCTTCTTTTTCTCTTTTTCCTTCTCTAACAGAGCTTTGAGCTCCTCCTGACCCTTTTCTAAGGTCATGAGTAGCTGCTGGAATTGTGAATTATGCGCTTGCAAATCTTTGATCGTTTGTTCAATATCCATCTTGCTGAAATAAACAACAGAGAGATGAGGAAACTTGGTGTGAAGACCTGTTTATGCATATGATGAATGATATGTATTCATGTAATGCATTCAAGGATTCAGAAATTAAAATTTGTTTAAACAAAAAGGAATAAACGTCATATTAATAAGATAGAATTTGTTAGTACATTAATGCCCCATGGACAAAATAATACAAAATTATAATGTAAAAAGACGTCGCGCATCCTTTTTGGTGCAATGCAGGTGTTGAGAGTCTGCTCTTCATGAAGTTGATGAGTAAGTTCCAAAACCTTCTTCTCACTGGCGTAAAATTGGGCTTCAAACGTATCGCGTTCTCCCTTGAGCTGTATCCAACTCCTTTGTAGATCCTCTAGTGATGTTGGCATGTCAGGATGTATGAGGGTGTATGGAACCTCTCCTTCCTTAACAGGCTCTTTAATCACATGGAGAATGTAGGGGTAAGGCATCATAAGACTTTGGGAGCGGGTTCATACCCACTTGAGGTAAGGCTCAAGGGGGATGGAATTCTTGTGTCCCAAGGTCTTACTGTCCACCTTGTTGGGCATCCTCCAAGCTCGGATGGACCTTTTTCGAAGTCCTTGAGCGTCGCTGTCGAAGTCAAAAACCAAGTTTGGAATCAGCATGTCATGTGGGCCATCCCTTCGGGCATACCCAAACTGTCTTAGAGCCAAGTAGGGGTTGTAGGTGATGCCTCCCCTAATGCCAAGTAGTGGGACATTAGGGAATTCCCCATAACGGTCGATGATGACAACATTTTCTCTGGACCGAGAACACCAATGAACATCTGAATGTGTAAGAGTCATCAATCGTTATGACCACCTCAAACCTTGCTCATTCTTCAAGACTGATTGGGGAAGATGAGAAATAAACCATCTTGCCAGTAGAGGAGTACAACGCATGAGAACACCTCTTTTCCTTATTGTTCGAGTGTGAAATGAGTGGAGGATATTTCCAAGCAAAGTAGGCACCGAATTACGAGCCATGAAGATTTTGACAGCATTGACATCTATAAGCTGGTCAGGGTTTGGGAACAAGGCCAACCCATAGATGAGAAGGGCTACAATATCCTCAAAAGCTTGCAGGTCTAGAGAATTCCAGCATTCTTGAGCTTTCTCAAATATGAACTTTGCCAAGAAACCCTTGACACCACTTCTGGTTTCCCAATGACCTATGATATCAAATGGTTGCAAGTGTAGGGCTTGAGCAAAATCTTCAGGCTTTGGATCTCTTTCCGTACCGTTGAAAGGTAGTTGATGGAGAATAGGAATCCTCAAGAGTTGAGAAAATTCCTCCAAAGTAGGCACTAACTGGTAATCAGGAAATGTGAAGCAGTGGTGTAGGGGGTCAAAGAACTGGAAGAGAACTTTCACCATGTCTTCCTCTGTGTTGGAGTTGACCAAGTTGAGAAGTCGACCATGTCTCTCAGTAAATGGAGAATACTATGGAATCTTGGAAGCAATCTCCTTGAGTTGAGGAGGGATTCTCACAAGATTGACCTGAATAGTTTTCCTGCGAAGTGATTCCATAACCTACAAAACAGGAACAAAGATGAAGATCCAAAATCCTTGAAATGGTTAGTGGATGCAAATGATGCTTCATGATGTTTATGATGTTATGCACAAGTATTTATGCACAAGAAAATCATACAAGTTCCTAGTTTCAGGCTTGCATGGGGTTTCATAGGTAAGTACCCTCTTGAATTTTAGTTGGCTCAACCTGTCCTATAAATAGTAACCGGGTTCTAAGGAGCTCAATATCACTGGATTATTTTCTGTGTTCATTGTTTCAGTTTAGCCACTTTACTGGCGATCGAAATATTCCAAGAAAATAACCCTCAATGGGTGTAGTATCGAGTATCTACCAACTTCGGACTGTACCAAAGCCGGTCATCTCACTACATTCTAAAAGCCCAAGATGGTCAATTAAAGGTTCTAAAAGTCCATTAGTGCTTCATGACATCACTTAGCGGCCCCGTATTCTCTTTGATTAACTCAAAGGCTACTGATACCCACAAATATGTCGCACTAATATAGCTATTGCTTAGACCGTGTCGGTATACCCCACACAGTTTCCACAACGTATTTCTATTTACCTATGAATGTTTCCCAAATCTGGGTAGAGGATTCAAACCCAAACAACAGAACCAAATGTAAAGAAATCAAAACAAACAAAGTAAGCATGAAAAGGTGATCTAAACCCTAAGGTAACCCCACTTTTAGGTTGTCCCCACCAGAGTCGCCAGTTCTGTGATACGGTAAGAGAACTGACTTGAGGTTTTGCGTTTGTGTTTGCAAATGTCTCAGTTTAGCAAGAGTCGTCACCGACTTTTTATTTTATCCAAAGGAAAGGTCAAAAAGCACAGGAAAGACCTTTGAGATGTTTTCTTGGGTTCAGGGGGTAGATTATGAAAAGGGAAGGTGCTAGCATCCTTTTCATCCATGGTTATCCATGGGCTCTTAGTTACTTGTTTAGATCACTTGCTTTTCAATTGTTTGAAATGGTGCTTTGTGTGGTTTTGAAAGTATTTTGATAAGAGGCCATCGTTGTGGCAATCTTTGTAATGACTCTTGTTTAAAGAATGTATACAAAGATGTTTGTCTTTTGAAAAATGTTTCAATGTTTGAAAGTTTATTGGGAAATGTTTTGAAATTGTGTGTTTTTGAAATATAGCAAGGATGGTTTGCAAATTGATCAAGTAACTAGGAGTTGTCTACCTACTCAAAGATCTTTCTTGTACATTTTTAACCCTTTGACATTGTTGTTTTACCATTGTATTTGGTAAACAACCCTATCTTTGGATGTTAAACGGGACGGGCGTGGGTCAACGTAGGACCATGATAACAATATTTCCAAGTATCTTAGCAAGTTTTTTTGAGGGACTAGATCATTTTGTTTAGGCAACCAAGATAGCGTCATCGAGGGACTATGATCTTTTGTTTTTGCATTGATTTTGCCAAGATACCTAGCATGCATACCATGACCATTTTAAGGAAACAAAGTGGATGAAACCCTAGGGGTGCTTGTGTGTATTGCGTTGTCATTTTCATGCATTTTTCTATTGTGTTCAGTCATGCTATTTGTTTTGATTTTTGGTCTTTTGCATACAAACCCTAGTTTTACTATCATGCATAATGAAATCATTAAATGCGTAAAAGTAAATCTAAGATTATTACAACATTATTATGGGAAGGGGGTACAAGTTTGAATAAGGGGATATTGCTCAAAATAAAACCCTAAAACTATTACAACCATATTGAATTTATTGTACAAATAAATAAATGGACAATTATTTAAATATGCAATTAAGTATAAATATGCAAAATGTTTTTCTATTTATTTTTATGTATGTAAAAATGAAATTATTTAATATCTTAAAAAAGGGGAAAATAATATGATTATTTTTGGAAAGGGGTGAAAACCCTAATTTTTGGTTTTAAAAGAAAAGAAAATATATTATTTATTTATTCATTTTTTGTTTAAGAAAAATAATAATAATATATATAAAAAATGTTGAAAAATTAAATATTGTATGAAAATATTAATTTGAGTGTATAAATAATAAAAATAAAAATATATAATATTTTTGTATTATTTACAAATTTATTCAAGAAAATAAATTATATTTAACTTAATAAACTATTTTTGTCATAAAAATATGATAAAAATAATAAAATAAAAATGTAAAAATTAAGAAAATATTTTTGGTGATTTTTAATATTTAGAAAAAATAAATAAAGTCAGAAAATATGAAATAAATGAGAAAATATAAAAAATAAGAGAAATGGGCCAAAGGGGTGCAGGAAGTAAATAGGGGGTGTCAATAGTCAGAAAAAGCCAGGCCCAGCCCAACTCACTTCGTCCCTGTCCTCCAGAAACAGAAAATGCGCGCGCCCTTGTTCAAAATTATAACTCATGCATACGTACTTAAAAACAAAATCTTGCAACATGAATGTTATAGCTCATCATCACACGATTCTAATGATATAAAAAACTTGATCTAACTCTCAAAGACCAGAGAGAATTTCAGTGGCCCTAAATCTTGACCTAGTTTTTTCAGCATGTTCATCATCCAAATTCTCCTAGCTCAGTTAATATAAATACAAGCTATGCATATGTACAGTTCAAGGAACTTAAGGACTACATTCTTGCTTCACAAACCTAAGCCTAATGATGCCTAAATAAGGAGATAGAAGTTTGAAAATTACCTGGTTCAGTCAAGTTCGAATATGGCAATGTAGCAACTTGGAATGAGGCCTGAAGGTCTTTTGAGCTTGCTTGATGTTCCCTTGACCTTTCCCAATGCTTAGCTTGCTTTGAAATGGTCTGAAACTCCTTGTAGAACTCAACCTGCAAAGCTTAAACTGAAAATGGTGAAGGGTGAAAATGGAGTTACAGTTGCTTGAGAAGGTCTTGGATAGTTTAGGTGTATTGTATTGAATGTGTTTGAAGTGGTTTCAAGCAAAACGCACGAGGCAAATTGGATTTGGCCAAGGTTCTGCAGGGCTTGCCCTGTTTTGGGCAGAAATGGAGTTTTTGGTGTATTTGGGTGTTTACAATGCTATGAGCTCGTGTTTCTGGCTTGGTATATTGTGCCGAACTTGTTTCAAATGGTCTCTAGTCTTGGTTTTAACAGATGCACAAGTTATGGAACTTTTGCAAGGTTTCTTGTTTTTGAAGAAAAAGGTGAGTTGATAAAAGCCAAGGTTGTACAAGCTAGCTTGAGGCCTACTGAGAGTTGGTGAGCTTTTCCTGATGTTTGTGGATGTTGTTTGTACAAAGAGATCAAGTCCATGGCTCAAGATAAACCAAATTACAAAAAGTGTGCTTTATGGAAATGGTATTGCAACCTTTATGCCATTTTTTAAATAAATCAATGTGTAATACTCCATAACTCATAACAATGCCTTTGTCCAATGTATTTGCATTTAATTAAGGATTGTGGAAAGGTTTAAGTCCTGTAAAACAAGTACAAGCATGCTTAGGACATATTTGCAACTTGTAGCAATGTGCAAAATGCCATGGACAAAAGTGATGATTTGCCATTTTCAAACTTTCGATTCTCCCTAACCATAAATGATCTTGGAGAGTTCTTGGACATTTTTGAAAGCTTGTAACATGATCTACAATCCATCTTATAAGGAATTTTGAGATTCCACTTGGAACTAGGTGAAAAGTTGCCATGAAGATAGGTTAAAATCCTGCCTAAACTAGGGCAAAATTTCACTAAGTTAAAAGTTTCATGGACCCCTATTCACAAAATCATAACTTGAGATCCAAGCATCTTTTGGGAAAACTTTGTGAATCAAATTTTTAATTTTTGGAGGAATACAACTTTCATTTTGTATGTTTTCTTTGAATCCAATTTCATCATGGTGAAAAAGTTGGGCAAAGTTGGGAAAAAATAAGAAATTTTCATAACTTAGAAAATTTCTAAGTTATGAAAATTTTCCATTTTAAACCCTAATTTCCAAAATTAGGTTTTTTGGTGAACAAGTTTCATGTTTTGACACATATTGTTGAAAAATGACCCTTGGCACTTGATTTTGACCAAAAGTCAAAGTTTGACTTTTCAGTGTACAATTGATTTTTGATTAGTTGACTGGAGAATTCATCTGTCAATCCAATGTATTTGAGATCTTTTAAACCTTGTGATTAGGTCAAGATGATTCCATTGATTCCTTGAAACCATTCTTGAACCCAATTTTCCATTGGCTAGGTGAAAAATCAGAAATTGCCCTTCTACAGTCAAAACCCTAAAAATGACCATTTTGCCCTTTTGATGATCTGATCAAATTTCTTGAGGAGTTGTGGTCCAAACTTGATCAAATGGTTCATATGAGTCTATAATGTTGATGTGGATAAAAAATTATGAGGTTTGACTGTAAATTGGCCATAGTTGACTTTTTCCCCGATACAATTGATTTTTAGGTCAACTGTCCAATTGACTGGGCAAAAGTTTGATTCAAGGCTTGAAGCTTGGTATGAGCAATCTTAGAGGTCCAACATGAAGTATGAAAGTCATATTGAGCATTGAAAGTCCAAAAATCACTGTGCAAACTCAAACCCTAATTTCAGGTCATCAGTGCAAGGAGATGTCTTGAGCTGAGCAAACCCTAATCCTGTCTGGAGTCCAAAGAGTCTTGTGAGGGGAATCTTAATAAAATGAGAGGGAAAATTTTGGGGTACAACACAAGGTTTCCCACATTTAAAACAAACCACACTAGTAGGAGCATCTCCCCCACTAGTCCTCTGACCCTGAGCAGCTTTTTGTTTACCTTTACCAGCTGGGGTATCATAAGGCTTATCACGATTCTGTTGGTACTTACCCCTCTTCTCACTGATAATATTGTAATGAGCATTATTATCCTCTTCATAAATTCTACAACTATAAACCAAATCAGCAAAGACACGGATCTTCTGCTATCCAACTGCCTTCTTGATCTCTGGGCGCAACCTGTTCTCAAACTTGATACACTTCAAAAACTCAACATCTGCCTCACCGTAGTGCGGATAGAACTTAGCCAACTCAGCAAACTTTGCAGCATACTTAACAACCGACATATTCCCTTGCTTCAACTCAAGGAACTCAATTTCCTTCTTACCATGAACATCTTCAGGAATGTACTTCCTCAGAAACTCCCTACGGAACACAGCCCAAGTGACATTTTCACCCGCAGCTTCCAATCTATGAGAAGTCTCTAGCCACCAGTCATCAGCCTCGATTGCTAGCATATAAGTACCATATCGAACCTTCTGCGCTGGAGTGAATTCCATCACACAAAAGATTCTCTCAATCTCTTTCAAACAATCCAACGCTCCGTCAGGATCATACTTTCCCTTGAAGGTAGGCGGATTCTATCTCTAGAAAGTCGCCAAACTACGAGATCCAGCATTCCCGTCAGCATTCGACTGATTCTCCATCGCATGCGTCACTTCTTCTAAAGCAGCGGAAAGTGGAAAATCATTCCTTTCGGCCATCTCAACTTATCACTACAACATAAACAATGGTTAGAACTCAAATTGATAATACTCGTTTGTTAGATAACTACGACTCAACAATAAGGTTGGGCGACCCAACCTTTGCTCTGATACCAACTTTGTAACACCCAAATTCTACCCAGAAATTATAAAAGGTATCAGAGTTATACCTCTCTCAGTATGATGTGGTTCGAGGATGAACCATGCGGAAGCTGGTGGGCATGTAACACTCAAGGCCGAAAAGGGCGAGGACTGGTTGCACTGCATGTAACACCTGAGGCATTAGAGGCAAAAGGTGGTCGCCACATTGGAATGAGAGAGATCCCGAGGCTATGCAGGTATGTGACTGCATGGTTGAAGGAAGGCTTATAAGGATTAATTGGTACTACCTATACCAATAAGATGCATCTTCTTTTAGGTAGCCCGTTCCATAAGAATTCCACAGTTAAGCGTGCTTGACTTGGAGTAGTATTGGGATGGGTGGCCTTCTTGGAAGTTTCCCAGAAAGCGTGTGAGTGAGGATAAAACCCGCTGAAAAGACCCGTGTTGGTTTGTGGGGACAGTCAATAATCATAAAGGCAATCTGGGGCGTTATATATAAAATCAAAAATAAAAAGGCCCAAACCTCTCCAGCCCAGCGCCTATTTTGATCATGTGCTACTGATTTCTTGAGGTGCACCATGAGCTTGCATCATGGGGCAATGGGATGAGACCTTATGATGATCCCATGGTGAAGGTATGAGGGTTCATGATAGTCTCAAGGAATCCTAACGCGCTGGATCTGCAAGGAAAGCATGAAAAAAATACAAAAGGGTACCACTGGGGCTTGAACCCAAGTCCCTATGGGGTAATGCCTTACGCGCGCTTCCCATGCCACTAGGGTGGCTATTTCATCTGTGTATAAAAAAACTTGTAATAAATATAAAATAAACTTATTTATGAATTTGAAAATGACTTCATCTTCAACCTCTCCAGCCCAACGCCTATTTTGATCATGTGCTGCTGATTTCTTGAGGTGCACCATGAGCTTGCATCATGGGGCGTGGGATGAGAGCTTATGATGATCCCATGGTGAAGGGATGAGGGTTCATGATAGTCTCAAGGAAGCCTAACGCACTGGATCTGCAAGGAAAACATGAAAAAAAAATACAAAAGGGTACCACTAGGGCTTGAACCCAGGTCCCTATGGGGTAATGCCTTATGCGCGCTTCTCCTGCCACTGGGGTGGCTATTTCATCCATGTACAAAACAACTTGTAATAAATATAAAATAAACTCATTTATGAATTTGAAAATGACTTCATCTTTAACCTTGTGGGCGTAGTGAAGAATACCACCATGTCCTAAAGTGTAACTTCTTCATTTCTCAACCATTTTCAAAATTGTAAACATGAAAGTTGTTCCATTTTCACCATGAATTCAACCATGTAAGTAACTAAAGTTATAAATCAAAGATGAATATGAATTTCTGTTTGTACCAAATTAAACCTAATTTTTTCAGAAAGTTCCAACTCAAAATTCACATTACTCAGGCAACATAAATGAAAACTAAAGGCATGGTTAGCTTTAGGGATATGATGTCTACATTTTTTATTCACAAAGTAATCATTAATGATTCTTGTAGAGAGTTTAAAGTTGAGAAAACCTACCTCACAACTGGAAATCGTGTATGGAGTTTGAGCAACCCTGGAAGTGTGGTGATGATCTCGATAGCTTCATTGGACTCCTAGGAATCTAATGCAACTCTTACTTTGTGCTGAAAGTGCCTTAATCGTGTTGGAGAAGTCAAGTTACAGAGCTGAGTTTTTGAGTTTGGAAGATGATGAAGATGGAGTTACAGTTATGAAACTGTGACGGGGATGAGTTTTATATGATGTATGGAAGCTTTGTGATTGATTTGGAGAGGAAACGCATGAGTGGATTGTGAGATGGAAGTTCAAGGTTAGAAATGATAAGCTATGGAGTTTTTGTGCAAATTCTAGTTTGAGGGAGTTTGAGGGCTTGTAAATTCGTCCTTTGGCTTGCAAATAGTGTCTCTATTTATATATAAGTTTGGAATGCTCAAGTTGATCATAACTCAAAATCACATGTTAAGCTCAACATGTGATTTTCTTGAAAAATCAAGTTTCAATGCCTTGTACTTTTGAGCATAAAGTGGTTAAACACTTTAATCACAATGCTTATGACCTTGTAGATGGAGTGTGATAAGAGGGAACAAGTGAGAGGCTCAAGAATTGAATTTGTGCACAAAGCTTGCTTTTCAAGAATGGCAATGTAAATTTTCTCCTCAAAATGGCAAAAGCATATGATACCAACACAAATATTTTAGCACAAATTATAGGAGTCGGGAATGCAATCTTGTCGAAGTATGCTTTCAAAATAAACTCTGCTTCAATTAGGACTTTTGAAGGTTGTAACGTGGCCTGGTTTACAGTTTTAGAAAAAAAGTTTTAAGGCTTAAAATATTTGGTGCCCGCCCCCTTCCGGATGTTCTCCATTCCTATGTTCAGTTAAACCAAAATGATAACTCATCTCCCGAGAAGATTTAGTTGATGGTTGAGGAACCACTGATATTCTTTAGACATGACAGTCACTCACCTTTGTTCCTTGTCACCCGAATATGTCCTTTGTTGAGGATTTTATACTATAATCCTTTCTCTCCTTCCAGGCTTTCCATTTCTTCATTGCTTTCCCTAACTTTTGCCTGGACAATTTTTTTTTTAAATTTGACTTTGAAGTCCAGCGAGATGCCTTGACTTTTTCCTAAGAGACTTGTTTTTTTTTCAAGTTTCGACTTAGCGGGGCTTTTTGTCTCTTTCTTTTTTATCATTTTTTATTCATTTCCTTTTTCTTTCGTTTTGAACACGTCGTGTGACTTCGGGTTGTATGTGACTTGTTGGAAGAATTATGACTGCCAAATTTCTTGGTAGATGAGGGATATCCATTGTTGTATCTTTATCTATTGACCACTTGATGCGCGTGAGATGCTCATTGGGATATCGTCTTGTTTTGATGCACACTACTGATAGGCGACGATTGATCTTTGCGGTTTTGACTTTTCCTCAACATTTTGATGGATAACTATTATTGTATCGTTGAACGCACACTCTTGATGAGATTTGAATACTCAATCAGATTAACTAAACACTACCTTGCCCCAAGTTAAAAATTGAGGGTTTTTTTCTGAATAAAGAAGAAACTCCTACATCAAGGCTCAAAGGGGTTAACGAGGGTTTCACTCCTTTATACCTCTGGTGTTTGAGGATTTGAAACAATTCATGTACATCATCATCATCATGCTTTTATCCAAAAACATACAACCCAAAATTTTGCATTTTAAATTCATCATCCTTCGTTCAATCTCTGCCTACTCGAGAGTTTGTAGAGAAATAATTCATAATTGAAAATGAATATGAGTGAAACGAATGGATTTCTTCAAGACAAAGATACTAATTGTATTAAGATAATCATTCAAATGCAAACAAGTTCTTACATGCAAACAACGCAAGAAAAAAATACAAATGAGAAAGCAGTAAAATTTCTAGTAAACTAAGAAGGCTAATCATCCTTAAACTCCAGGGTATCCTTCAATCAAGTTCTCTAAAGTTCATACATGCTTGAGCAGTGGGTTAACATCGATGGAGGATAAGGTACCACTTTTTATCAACTTTTGTACTTCTATTTTCAATGGAAAACAATTATCAATGTCATGCCCAGGGGAGCATTGGTGAAAGTTACAGAAAGTATCAGCCTCGTACCACCAAGGAATTACTTCTGGGATAGTTGGCAGTGATCTTGTCTGAAGCAAGTTCTTTTGCGTACGACCTTGTTGATTATGCTGGTAAATTGGAGCAATAAGGGGTAAATTGAACACAGGGATGGTAGGAGAAACATGATGATTTCAATGATAATTGTTTCTTCCTCTGGTTCTATTCTTGGAAAAGTTATTATCAAACTTCTTCACACCACTAGCTGATCCACCATCTTCATGTAAACATCCCTTTTAAACATCTTCTTCTAGAAGCACTCCCATATTCACTTTTCAGGGAAATCGTTGGGCGCATTGACTATCACCTTCTCATGAAAGAATGATTTTAGAGTTTCTGTGAAGACCTTTGCCATCTCTTCTTCCTTCCTAGAAGGATTGACTCGGGAAGCAGCCAAAGTTTCAACCAAAGCAGTTAGATACTCCATACCAGCCTTCAAAGTAGTTACCTCTTTGCGGAGTTCATAAATCTCTTGCTTAATATTTTTCCATCTTCCTCTTAGCGCGAGCGTTGTACTCTGGGACCAAAGGGAAAATAAGACTCGGGAATGACTTTTGAAAGTGAAAAAAAAATGTAGAATGATGCATGATTATGCAAATGGTAAGTTAATTCATTTCTAAGGACCTCAAATTTTGATTCAAGCTTCAAGTGAGAAATAATTAACAACAAAATGTGACAAGTATAATACAAAGTGAAGAGCCTAAAGGCTATAAAATACAAAGCCAAGAGATCCCAATCAACAGAGATGACAATTTTCATCAAAAATACAAATCATAAACCCTAAGATGTTTCCCCAAACTCTACATTAGTAAAGGTACCCCAAACTAGATTCTCAATACTCCACCCTTGGACCCTTTTAAAGATCTCCTTCGTTGCTTTGATCTTTGGTCTCTAAATTAGATCCTTGATGAGCACATCCCTTCTATTGATAATGCTTTCCAGATGATCAAGCTCATCTTGAAGCTGAAGGTCATAAAAATCTTCTTGTTGATCTTCATCTTCAGACATCATGACCTCAACTTAAACTGGCTTCCAAACATTGTAACTGATAGTACTCCTCTTTCTAGTGTTCATTTATAAGTAATAGGCTTGATACGAGAATCAAAGATAAATTTCCTTATAAATGAAATGACCACGTATGTCACAAGCATGTCATGATGTTTATGGATGCATGAATGTACGACTATGAAACAAACACATACAAGGTTTAGAGGTTTAACATCACAAGCGTGGAGTCAAATGGTGAGAATCAACCCGCAAGGTATGTACTAAGGGTTTATCATCTTCCGAAAAGGGTTTTAAGAGGTTCTCATAGTCTAGATCTTTCCTTTGGACATTACCAACGTTTTATCATACTGCCGAACAGGGTTCTAAGGGTTCTAATAAGTCTTTATTGTGCTTTTTGAGAATTAGTGATCCATCATAGTTGAACACTTAAGGGATCAGAAACTCTAACTGAGGCGCAATGCTTGATACTTTTGATTCAGACTTGTCCCTGCACATGAAAACAAAGAAACATAAACATACCTTTGTACGTGATTAGAAGTTAGTGATACAATAAAATAAAATGTTCACAACAATTGATAATCTTTACACAAGCAATGGCCGAAGGTGAGCGGATTAAAATCAATTGTATCTCGTGACCTTGATGCTTTAGGAAAATACAAACGAAGGTAGGGTCTTAGGTCAAAAATTTGGGTATGATAACATCCTTTCAATTTCCCCACTAAGTTATCCCTCGTGGAAGAATTTTGCTTTAGCCTTCCTATTCTGCTCACTTACCTGGATGTAATGTGATCCTCTTTTATGTTTATTTCTCATTAGGTGTTGTCTTGGTTAACCGTTTCACTCTGGTTTATTTTTGGTTTGAATATGTGATACCCGACAATATTATTATTTCTGCAGGCTTTAAAGCCCGAGTTTGAGAATGTGCATTTATTTTGCACGAGAAGACTTTATATCCTCAGCAGGATTACATTGGCACTTCCCCAGAGAAGTCATATTTATTTGACCAACAGGCTTCTTATAACAGCAAATGGCAGGTCTCTTTATTTGAGCAACTTGTACTTCCCTTGCAAGTCTGTTAGTTCCCAGAGAAGATTTGTTTTGTTACTCCAATGAATGGTAGTCTCGTCATTATGGGAGATAATTCATTGTTGAGATTTGTTACTCCGATGAATGTTAGTCTGGTCATTATGGGAGATATTTCATTGTTGAGATTTGTTACTCCGATGAATGGTAGTCTCGTCATTATGGGAGATAGTTCGTTGTTGATATTTGTTACTCCGATGAATGGTAGTCTCGTCATTATGGGAGATAGTTTGTTGTTGAGATTTGTTACTCCGATGAATGGTAGTCTCGTCATTATGGGAGATAGTTTGTTGTTGAGATTTGTTACTCCGATGAATGGTAGTCTCATCATTATGGGATATAGTTTGTTGTTGAGATTTGTTACTCTGATGGATGGTAGTCTCGTGTTTATGGGAGATAGTTAGTTGTCGAGATTTATTACTCCGATGAATGGTAGTCTCGTCATTATGGGAGATAGTTCGTTGTTGAGATTTGTTACTCCAATGAATGGTAGTCTCGTCATTATGGGAGATAGTTTGTTGTTGATATTTGTTACTCCGATGAATGGTAGTATCGTCATTATGGGAGATAGTTCGTTGTTGATATTTATTACTCCGATGAATGGTAGTCTCGTCATTATGGGAGATAGTTTGTTGTTGAGATTTGTTACTCTGATGAATGATAGTTTCGTCATTATGGGAGATAGTTCGTTGTTAATATTTGTTATTCCGATGAATGGTAGTCTCGTAATTATGGGAGATAGTTAGTTATTGAGATTTGTTACTCTGATGAATGGTAGTATTATCATTATGGGAGATAGTTCGTTGTTGATATGTTTGTTACTCCGATGAATGGTAGTCTCGTCATTATGAGAGATAGTTCGTCATTGAGATCCACTCTGCTCTAAAAGATTTCATATTATTTCTAGTCATAAGTACCAATGTTAATCATTGGTCAACTACCTTGATATTGGCATTTACCGGTATTATCTTACAACTTCTATTCCCTGTGGTCGACAATAATTTTTTCTATCTTCTCAGCGAGTGGATAGTTCGAAGTTATCTATCGATGGTTGTTATCCTTTACTCTTCTCCTCAATATTTGAGTTGATGATGATTTATCTCCTCCTTGGGTTTCACACCAGTAGAGTTGATTCCTCTGTTCACCAGTGATTTGTTTTCCTGGTCAGATTTTCTTTTGATCCTTTATTTTATTTTTTTGCTTCCCCAGTGGTGTCCTATGTCACCTTTAAATTTGTTTGTTTGCATACACAATCATATGCATTGTATGGCATCTTAGGACAAAAAATAGGGCTTATTTTATATTTAAGTATCTTCAATCGCGTCGACACGAAGATTTTAACCTTCGTATCTCTAGATAAAAGACACTAAAATAAGGGAAACTGTTATACCCTAATTTTTTCCCATAAGATTCCTCTATCATCTCATATCTACCCAATCATATCAATATCACACTAGGGTTTGGTTCCTCTCCTTATCTTTAGGTTTGCTTATGAGGGATCGCCAAGCACTTTGATTTGTATATTATGGTCATATATGTATTGTGATGATTGAATTTTAACTAATAAATATAATGAATTTTTGCTCTATAAATGTTGGTACTATAGGTGATGGCACAACACACTTCATCAGGTTGATTCATAGGTTCATGGGTTTATTTCCATGCCTTCTTCAACAAAGCTTCATTGAGATTTAAGCTTCATCATTGCGAGTGATTTAAAATAATATCATGACAAGTCCTACTATGATTCATCATACTTCAATTTTCCAAAGAAAGTCAAAAGATACAATAATTTATTGAAGAAGTTTGACCTAATTGGACAAGTTTTTTATTCTTTGATCACAAGTGCATAACTCCCTCATTTCTCAACATTTGGAAGTGGTTATTATTGCTATAGGTTCTTATTATCATCCCCAACAATTTCTCTAAACGTGGAAAAAGTATTTGTACAAGAAAGATTGTCATGATTGAAAGGGGTTCCCAAGTCATTTTGATGCTCTAAGGGCTAGGGTTTTGAACTTCAAAGGGCTATATCTTGCCCATAGTTTTATACTTTTGAGTGATTCCAAAGATATGTTTCTCTTTAAGGGGTTATCAACAAATCACTTCAAAGGTTTAAAGCAAATTTTGTGTGAAAGATCACTAATGATGACGAAAGATTGCAAGTCCTCTAGATAGGCTATCAAGTCCCCTCATGTGACTTCAAATGCTCATAACTTGGTCAATTTTTGTCCCCTTGAGCCCATTATTTTTCCACAACAATCTTTGGGATGTCTACTATAATTTTGTTTTTATGAGCAAGACATGAACATGCTTAGAAAGTGGTTGAAAATTAGAAAAGATTATAGGTCTTTTGTGAATTTCCCCAAATTTATTCATCATTTTTCAAAGACCATAACTCTTTCATTTTTTATAATTTTTGAGTGATCTCAATTCCAAACATCAGTTCAAGAGGTCTAATTCATGTAATCTTCAAATTTCAAAAGCAAATTTTGAGTGGAAGGTCATGTTTGAATGCAAAATATTACAAGACACTTTGATGCCAAACTTAGAAATTTTTCTAAGTGTAGGAAATCCGTGTGTTTTTGTTGATTTCAAAGGGACACAACTTTTGATCAAAGCCACCAAATACAACCATTCTTTTCATATTGAAAATCCTAATTTAAGATCTCTCTAATGCTTCAAAAACCACATCATATAGTATCCTACATTGTTGGCACCATGGCTATAATGTTAGCTTCTTGAAAATGTTTATAAGTTCAAAGTCAGAATTAGTTTGGATTGGTTTGGCCTCTAAACACAAAGTTTTCACGTGTTTTTGCTTCTAATCATGTTTAGAAACTTTCCAAAGGCAATTAGAACCATGAAATGCAGCTTTTGACTGAGTTTTGATGCCAAGCAAGTCGCATATTTCTCATGTTTCAGATTCACACGATTTCACTCAAATATCCTCCCATTCGCACGCTTAAGCATTGCCTCATCCTCTCCTATGAAGAAGATGCACATTCCACCTATTTCAGCAAGGTTTTGATAGCCAATTCACCCCTGCCAAGATCTCGTTTGAACTATTAAGGCTTGAGTTTGTTTTTTCATTTCCACCCTCTAAATCACCAAAAATTCTTTTCGGTGAGCTTCATTGGACTTCTCTGAAGCTAACCATACTCTTACCTTCAAGAATCGTAACTTGAATCAAGCTCCATAAGTTCATTTTCAGAGCTTCTTCCTTGAGTTCGAACATGTAGTTTTCTCCATCAATTTGCCTTAATTTTGTTTCTAGAACATAGTTGTTGGTTCCTTGATGCTTGTGGTAAGTAACCTTTGTTTCCAACTGTAATTGAGTTTGATACGTCTGTTTTCAAATCCCTTCTCAAAAACTTTCCTCTGGTTTTTTCCAAATCGATTACGTTGTGACAAATATAAATTTGGTGTGAGGGTACCATTGGAATCATCTTAAAGAGATGAAGCGAATGATACCGGTCTCGAGCTCCAATTTTCCCATTTCATGAACTTGTAAATCGTGTGGAAGGAGGTTGAAGACGACCTACGTGTACTTTTTCAACCAATGATGAGCTTTCACACATTTCTTTCAAATCTGTTTAAATAATGGATCACGTTTGATATTCCTTGAAGTCCATGATATGCACATTGCGTCTGATCCATTGGATTAACTGACTAATGTGTTTTGACTCTCATCCAATGGTCCATACTTTTCTAACTTTATTTTTATTTCTGATTTTTTATATTTAATTATTTTAAACTTCAAAAATCATAGAAAATTCATTTCTGACCCAAAAATTATGAAAAAATTCACAAAAATATTTTTTAATATTCTCTTTCTGATTTTTATTTTTTTCATGATTTTATTTTCAGATTAGATATTTTTTATGATTTTTTCTTTGTTTTAACTTGTTTTTTAATTTTTTAAAAATACTTTTTGGTATTTTTAAATTCTGGAAAATATCACCAAAATCATTTTATTTATTTCTGACTTTCTGAAAATTTTCCTACAATTTTATTCTGATTTTTACTATTTTTAATCATTTATCACTTACTTGAGTGATTATAAATAATTTAAAAATACTTTTCTGTTTTAAAAAATTACTAAAATTTTTGTAAAAATACTTGAGATCATCTATGTTTTTCTATGTTTTCTTTTAATTTTTATTTGATACTTTGAATATAGTTTGTTATTTTGCCTTTTATTTTCATTTTAAAAAACAATTTAAAAATCATTTTCTCTTTTTTATTTTGCTTATTAAATGCAACTTTATTTTTTAGTATATTATGGTTGAGCTTGAACTATGTGATTTTTGATCACGAGCTTCATTAACATCATTGAATATTGGGTGTTAAATTTAACTCCACTAAAATGGATGAATGATTTTAATGATAGTTAGATTAAAATCTTTGATTATAATATTTACCCTCCCTCTTCATATTATCCCTTTCTTACTTGTGCTACATGTTGTTAGAGAATGATCTACATATCATTTCTCCAAACATATTTTACATAGATTGTTATTGACCAGCCTCAAAATAGGTGTGACTTCTATATAAGTCCACTTACAATTGCTTAACATAGCGCTAAATTTTGTCCCGATTCAAGAAATGATCATTTGTGGCCCAAAACTATGTTTGTAAGCCCAAGTATGTTTAATTTGAAACCTTTCATCCAATAAACGTGAGTTTCATTAGTAAGAGGCTTTGGTCTTACCAATCCTCTAATGAACCTCCATAAAATTTGGTCTAAGTGAATCATTTAAACATCGTTGATCATATGTTATTACATCGAACACTTGGAATGAGTGATATACTTGACAAAAAGCAAATGCAACTTGTTGTTGAGAAGGTTTGATGCTATCAATCTTCTAATGAGTTCTCAAATGCAAGTTTCAAGATGGTAATTCAACTAACCTCTAATTTCTAACTCACTAACAATTGACTTTTATTTTATGCTTTTACTTTACGTCTTTACTTTTATGCACCATTTATTTTATCATTTTCATTTCATGCTATTTTCATTTTTGCTCACTTGAGCATTTATCTTTATGTCATTTTTATTTTTCTCACTTGAGCTTTCATTTTCTTTTTAAAGATACTTAATAACCAATTTAAACCAATAAAAAATCTTTAAGGTTACTTGGACTATTTGGTTACTATCCTTGGCATTATGGACTTCTTGGACTTAGGATTAGAAACCTTGACTACCCTTGAGACCTTGTGACTTATGTTGTTATTTTATCTGGAGTTCTTGGGGTTTACCCCAAGACATTGGGTTGATTTTCTTTGTGTGCAGGTTATTCTGATTATATGCTTTGTCTGTGATTGGGAATTCCTCTGTATACAGTCGTTACTCAGCCCAATTTTTGTGAATACCTAATGCATCTGAAGCTTGGTTTTATTAAGAGGTTTAATATCTTTGGTTGTTTGGTTTCAATCCAAAGGATGAGAATTTTACATTGACTCATTGTTTCAAATATTGGCTTCTTGTTGGTTAGACAGTTCTTTTCCCTAGCTTTTACCTTATGCCTTAGGATAGTCCATTCATCTCCTCCCATCTTCTTTAATTTCAAAAATCTTCTCCCTCCTTTTCAAAACTATTATTGTCTTATAAACTTGAACCACTTTCACAATAAACTTGGACTTAGGTCCATGAATTTTCAAAATCTTTTCTTAAACAAACTTTAATCAACTTAATCATACTTTGATATTTTTGTGAGAAGACTAAAAGTCAATCAACCTCATTCAAACCATTTTTCCACTTTGGGGTTTTACTTTAAAATTTTCTTAAAATATAAGAATCTTGTCGATCCTTGTAGTGATGCGAACTACTATACTTCTATGATATGTAGTGAAGTGAGATATTTTCCACTTGGGTGTTAAGAGAGGCTTTGTTGATTTTAAAATCCAAGCTATATCCTCCACTTTGAGATGATGCAAATTCTACTTTCTCATAATTTGTGGGTAGTAAGTATGTTCTTCCACTCGGATACGACAATGATGTCTCATCTTAAAATTAACCAACACATTTGTGTTTTAAAGTTTTTAAAGGTGAATATGAGTACCCTGATCCCCTATTACACGGAAGGTGGTCCGTAGGCACTAAAGATTCACAACCGTGGCGGGTGCAAAAATTGTAAAAAATATTTCTTTTCTCATCTCCACCATCAAATTTTTTTTATATACAACGTTTAAAGCCAAAATACACAAATTTTAAAAGAGGTTCCTGCGGAGTACCGTAGATGTTTAGGGTGCTAATACCTTTCCTTTGCATAAACAACCTCCGTACCTAGATTCTCTCCCCCCTCTTTCTTGGGTTATTTGCTCTTTCCCATTCCTCTAGAAACAATAAAGCGTGGTGGCGTTTTTTATTTGATATGTGCGAGTCAAGTCAATCCAATGGCTTAGTCTCAACATTTCTACCGCTACACTATAGAGCTCCAGAAAGTGCATGGACTAGATTTTGAAGAGCTGGGTCTTATTTCAGGAGTTGGTATCCCTGACAAGTTCAAGGTTCCTACTTTTTCCAAATATGATGATGTGTCCTATCTGTCATACCTCAAATTTTCCCTACTCTCGTATGATATTTAGGGTTCTAATCAATAAATCGCATTATTTAGTTTTTGTTTCTAAGAGGGTGGAAAACATTAAAGAGGGGTGTATGATTTAAAATGGACCATTAATATTTTATTACCCATTGGATTTTTAAAGGAGAAGTCCATTTCAAGTTAAAAATGAGAGGTGCATTATTCTAATCAAAGGAGGTGAACAATTTTGTTTTGGTTAAGTCCCAATACACTTAAATTATAATGCCCATTTAGTTTTTTTAAGCAATTTTTTTTGTATTCAAAGCCCAATAAGAGGCCCAATAGTGGTCAAACATCAAGCCCATTATAGTTTTCCTTGATAGCCCAAATAATTGAGAGTCAATTTCTAACTCTTTATTATTCAATTTTACTAATCATTATTATTATAGTTGTTAATTATTACTATCATGTTTAAAATATTATTATTTTTAAAGTTATTAATTTGGGAGAAATAAAAAAAACATTTAAAGGATTTCGGCCCAGTAAGGTTTTTGTTTGAGAAAAAAAATTGTTTTTGGTTAAAATCCCTTGTTTTATAGAAAAACGACTGTTTCGCAGTCCAAGCCCAAAACACAAAAAAGTGTGGCCCAAAGCTAAAAAAAACATGCACTGTACAGATTTGAAAAAAAGAAACGCTTGTTGTATGGGTTTCAAACATGATATCCTCATTCCTTTTCTAGAAAAATTGCAAACACAGAAAAAATAGAAACGAATCTGGAAACATAATCAATGTATTCAAATACAAAATCAGAATCAAAACAGAAACAAATTGTTTTTTTTACAGACACATAACTTTATTCCCTAAATCCACCAAAACGTTTACAAGCACATTAAATCATTACCCGAGTCATCTAAGCTGGATTGATATAATAACCTAATTTACAGTAAGAGGAAGGAGGATCATGACATTACAAAAAAAAAATTACAGTAAAGAAAAATTACAAAGAGGGAGAGAAAATTACAGTAAAGAAAAGGGATAATACAAAGAAATTAGGAAGGAGAGATGATAGTATAGGGAAGAGGATGACAGAAACCTAAACCCCCTAATCGTCGCACTTCTTCATCCTCTTCACCATCCCATCGAACCTCTATCCCCGAAGCTCTGACCGCGCCTCCCTCCGATTCGCAAGCGCAACCGTATCCTCCATACTCCTCTCCGCAAATCCCGATCTGGACCTTCTCTCGGTCTCCCACCGTAATCACTAAGCTTTCAAGTAGAAGAGTGTTTGGAATCTTCGCGCTGCCCGCCGTCGCCGGAGTTGCTTTGTAGGGTTTGTTGTTTTATCGTTGAGAGGAAAGGAAGATGGTGAGAGAGAGAGAGACAAAAGGTACAATGAATGAAATAAAAGGGGTGTGTAAAAGAAAATATACCATATCTTATCCAAACGGACCCAAGCCATTCCTGGGACTTGGCCCATTACTAGCATACCCCTTTTTTTTACTAACATGTACAATTCCGTACTCCCTTTGCCTCTTGGGCCTGAATTCAATATCTGAATTCAGGTCCCTCCTATTAACACCCCCTTAATTTTAATTCATAACTAAAGTTAACACCCCCCTGCGAAATTGATTTTTTTTTTATAATTTCATTTATTTATTTTGTATATTTGTATATACTTATATATATTTATATATTTATATATTTATAATTATGATATTATGTTATTATTTATTATTATAAATGATTTATTATTTTTAATATAATATTATTTAATTATATTAAATTATATCTTTTAACCATGCACTTAAAGATATTTTTTTCATAATATAAGTTAATTTAATATTTTACATCAAAATATTAAAACCCCCGCGATTCACCAAATTACTACGTCTGCGAGCAACACGTGGCAAATATCCGACCATGTGATGAGGAGACTATATCAGACTCCCTTGCTCTACTTCTTAATACAACTAACTAACCTCAAAATAATTTTTTTACTAATATAATCCAATTTATATTTATTTTCAAGAAGAGTTGTATTAATATCTCTTATCGACCGCGAGCTATATCCACGATTACGTAATTTACAAACCCAAATTTGGTTCAAAGAAAATTCGAGGCATTTCTACAACCTATAAAAAATGCAAACAAAACCGCGAACTACTAAATGAGACTCTGATTCCTCCTAAGAGGATACGTAGGCATGCGATTAAAATCACGGTGATTCCCCCTAACCAAAATCAAAACCCTATTTCCTAAGAACACACTTCTAAACCTAATATCATTGCGAACAAGGTGATGAGGGGTTCCTAACACCTTCCCCTTATCTAGAACCGAGTCCAAATCTAGAATCTCTGAATTTTAGGATTATTCCTTTATGCTCCCTTCCTTTAGGATAAAAATTAAGGGTAGCGTCTCTGATTTAAAAACCAGTTGCAACAGCTGGCCACTCTGCTGGGGACTCAACTCTAGGTTTAGAAGCCTTATCTTTCGGTTTTAGGGTTTTTGGGGTTTTCTTGTTTATTGGATTTTTATTTCTTGCTTATTTAATTATTCATTTATCTGCTTATTTAGCTATTTATTTATTTGCTTATTTTTATTATTTCATTATATTATTATATATGTGGTGGGGTTTACATTTTGCAAAAATTATTTTCAAAAACCATATAAAGAAGGTTCGTCTATTAGCCAAGGGGTTACATCAACCCTATGAGTTTTTATGACGACTTCGCCTAGAGTCGGTGGAATTCCGCAAAAGGAATACCTTTAGAGAGATATCCTCTTGAGAAGTAAGACTTTGGAATGACATCTATGACTCTTTATACGACCTTTAAAACCAAAAAAATTGTGATGAGACCTTTTAGGACCTAGAAACGAAAGTTTTGGTCTGTAAAGAGACTCTGCTTAAGGGAGGCCCTTGTGCCTTTCCCTCTAGTGTCATTCATGATACCCTTAAGGAAACCACCTTATGGGGAGGTAGAATATCTGTAGGCCAATACTAAGAACCTACCTTCTAAGGATACCTTTCACAAATCCCACTACAATCTGCAAACCCGCAAGGGTTATCCCTTCATTCACTACTATCTCTAGCTCGTAGGGCTTCTGTCCATATAATCATCCTTATCCTGTAGGGACTCCTCATTGGACATAATCCACATGGTATTCCTACTTGTCTCAATCTCTAAGACAATGTAGGAAATCATCAAATCTATGTCTATTATCATCTTCGTTTGTAAGGAGTCCCTGTCTGTCTCAATTTTTGAGTCAGAGTAGGATATCATCATCAAACCGGTATAGGATACCCCTACGTCTATATCGCATTGCATATACAAGAATTTTTTATACTATTGCATACCCAAGCATTTTCATACATTTTCATCCTTCATCCATCTGCATAAAACTCATATCTCTTCCACTCACAGAAAACTCCCAACCATAGTCCAACAAGGTGATTCCCAGAAACTCAGAACGAACCAGAAATAGCTTACGAAGAAAGTGTAAAGTTAGCTACAACAATGGAAGAAGGTCAACAAGCCACAACTGAAGACATCATTACACCTCAAGAAAACACTCAGGCTCGACCTTATCCTATATAAGCTTCAATGGGGAACCTTGTTGTGCAAGAACATACAGTTTTTCAAGACGAGTATACGCCATCTCATGAATCTATTGAGTATCATCAATTTGCATTCCCTACGCAAAATTATAAAGGGGAAGACCTAATCATGAACATTAAAGAACCCTAAAATCTTGAGGACACCAAAAGATACCGCATGCTGGAAAAGAGGCTTAGCGCCATAGAAGGACATGATACTCATAGCTTTGATACTTCCGCCTTATGTTTGGTTGAAAACATGGTATTCCCTCCGAAGTTTAAGATGCCAGATTTCAAAAAGTACAAAGGGTCTAGTTGCCCTAAGACCCATTTGAAGATGTATGTTAGGAAGATGGCAGCATACCCACGTGACGACAAGTTACTTATCCACTATTTTCAAGACAGCCTTAGTGGAGCATCATTAGAGTGGTACACACAATTGGAAAGAAACCACACTTCCACCTGGAATGACTTAACTTTGGAATTTCAGAAGCATTATCATTACAACACTGACATGGCTCCAAGTTGCATGCAACTATAAGATTTATCATAAAAGAATAGAGAATCCTTCAAAGAGTACGCATACAGATGGAGGGAGTTGGCTGCTCGAGTAGAACCGCGTTTGTTGGATAAGGAGTTGACAAACAAATAATTCAAATAAAATAAGCATGCATGTTTTTGAAATCAATTCATTCCATAAATAATCAATGACTTTCCATTTTCACTCTTCATTTTTCTATCTTCCATTACACAACTTTAACAAACTTCGATGGAGAATGATGAAAATACAAAATAATCAAACTTTGCTGACTTGTGCTTTTTAATAGTAAGGCTTAGTTGACGATATAAGTCATTATTCCACTTCCCAAACAGTGGGGAAATAAGGTGTTAATCCATAGGTAACCCCCTCGAGCCAGAAGTCAGAGTTCTTTCTATTCTCTAAAAAACCTTTAATCTTAACCAGGGGTAGGGTAGTCTTTCAATTAATTCAATGGTTCATTATATTCACAAGAGAATCAAGTCAATATAAGCAAAGGTTCAAGCATATCACTTTCCTCGATACATCATCGAGAGAACAATCTAAGCAAAGATTCGAGCAGATCATCTTTCCCACGTTCATCATCCAAAGTTGAGGAATCAACAAAGACAAAGTCCATGCCATCTTCTTCCATAATACATCAATCGAGATCGAGGAAACAATGAAGATGAAGCTTACAATAATCAGCATGACAGTCATAATTTTCAAAATCAAAGGCGAAAAAAGAAATTAAAAAAAAGTGAAAGTCTGCTAAGTCAAAGCAAATCAAGACTTGACTTAAGCAAAAGTTAGGGCATCCCGATGGAAAAAAATTTTCAAAAAGAAAAATTCAAAAAAAATTGGTCCATGCAAAAATAAGGGATTGAAAACAATAAATTGGAGAACAATCTTGTGACTGCCACCTCAAAAATCATCAAGGTTTCTCATCAATGCTTGGATCTTATCAACACTCATATCTTATCAATGCTTTTCATTGGCGCTTAGATCTTTATCTATGATCACCATCATCTACGTGATTACGAAACTTCTTTTGTGGATTAAACGCATCCATTGGATTAATTGAACTTATGAATGGAGAACATCAAGGAGAATGGGGTGGGATAAATAAAATTTGAGCCTTATATCTTTTGTTTCTTAAATCACGAACCACGTTACAACCTTTAAAAGTCCTAATTGAAGCTAGGTTCACTATGAAAGCATACTCAACAAGATTTGTGTTAAACTGACTCCTATGTTTGTTAAAATTATTTCTAACTAATCCTCTTATTCAAATATTCATCTACTAATCTTCCATTTATTTTCAAATAATCAGTTTCGATTTCAAGAACTTGCATGTGCATCAAACGAAATTACTTTTTCAAATTATACAATTTTATTTATGAATCAATACTTAGCATCAAGGAGATTTCAAAAGGGTCTGATCAAAGGAAACATTTCCAAGAAGCCTCTAACTAGGGACAAAGCATCTAAAGGAGAACCCTATAATCTTAAGCAAGACTATTGATTGTAGGGGTGTATCATATGAGGATACTATTGGCAAGGGGTAATCATTCCAAGGTTCAATCAATTTGGATCAAATTGAAAAGCACTATTCAACAAGGGGCATAACTTTCAGAGAAGCATTCATGCCACAATAGGGTATGAATCAGTTTCCTAGTTTTAATAAACCTATCAAGGCCTAGAAGCAGGGGCAACCTTCCAAGATTCAAATATTAGGGCAGTGCGTATCAAGTTCATCCTACTACGTAGGGTCCAAATTCTTCAAGCAACTTCAAATACAAAAAATTTCAAGCTTTGAATACTTGAGGCAACCTGTTGTACCCCAAAATTTTCCATCCCATATTTCTCAATACATATCAAGTGAGGTCCTCAAATTGCACAAAGAAGTCCAAGAGTTGACCAGACAAACTCTCTCCTAAGAAAGTCTATCTCAAATTAGGGTTTCATTATGCATCAAGATGCTTGAGTCAAAAGGATCTCAAATGCTCACCATTTCCCTAATATGTTCTCAAGACCATCCATGTCAAGTTTCAAGCCTTGCAGATAAAGTTTGCTCAGTCAACTACTCAAATGCCTGAAAATTGATTGTGCTTGGGCAAAGGTCAACTATGGCCCACATACAGTCAAACTCCAAGATTTTTGGTCAACATTCTCATTTTGAAGTATTATTCATCATTTGATCAAGGGTTGATCACGATTCCTCAAGGATTTCTCACAATTCATCAAAACCCTAAAGTTGCTAAATTAGGGTTTTGTAGGAAAAGTCAACCCAACTTTGACCAAGCATAACTTTCTCATACTTTATCCAAAATGACCCATCCAAAGCTCATTTTGAAGAGGATGTAATTATATACAATTCATCTTCGTCTCTCGAGTTCAAAATATTCACTCAAAATAAAATATGAATTTGGACATTATAAGTCATTTTGAAAAGTCAACAAAAACACCTTTTGGGTCAAAGCTTCATACATGAACATGGAAGACTCAATTGAGATGAAACCAAAAGGGTTGCTTAGAGGACATCCTAAGATTTCTAAAAAGTCCAAGAACACATCTCTAGGGCCAAAATTGATAGAGTTATGCATTGGTCAAGTTGACCTTTTTTGCAAAATTGCCAAAAGTCAAATGTGTCCAAATTTGCATTTTTTTCTAAATAGGACCACCTTTTTATGCTTGCCCTGAGTTTGTAATGTGATCCACGACCCATGAGCCTTTCCACTTATCATTATTTTATTTTTGTTATTTATTTTGATTTTATTTCGTTTAAATGAAATGAAATCAATATAAAATAATGAAAATATCAAAAATCAATAAAACCTTGAGATTTTATGCATGATTAGGTTCATTATAAAGCCGGAGACAAGATCAAATCGTGCAAAGCTTCATATGGACAGAAAAAGATTGAATTTTCTTATTTTGGAAAGATTTTGTGCAAGGATTAAATCATGGATCAATCTTCATAATTAGAAAAGATTTGATACAAACTTTAACCCTAATGCACTCTAGTATACATAGCGAATAAAAGCAGACCAAAAGGAAGAGGCTGAAGGCGTGAAAAGGCAGAGGACCAATTGAAAAAATTCAAGAAAAAAGTGCAAACCAAATTCCAAGTTGCAGGCCATCTCAAGCCGTTCTAACCACACCAATCATTTGTTGGATGTCCCAGGATCGTGTTTCAATCGTCAGCAAGCCTCCCCACGCTCAGAATCACCCTCTTAGGTTCACACGGTTTGCCTCTTTTCTTGAATTCGAATATATTGATTATCGCATATTTAGCATGATTGATTGGTATATTTATAATCCTTGAGATGTTTGCAAGCTAATGACTATATTCAATTGCATTTTTATTGACTATACATCAAGCTGCCATGGTTAGGGTTTGTTCTTCGTTTTTAGGGATTTCTCATACATGGAAACTTGGACATTGATAATGGTACCATGATGCTCGTGAGGTTGAAACGAGTTGATTGGTACCATTGGTTTTCATTTATCATGCGAAATACAAAACCTACAGCGACAGTGGGAGGAAGAAGATGGATACGTGGCGATCCCTGACTTGCCAGTTTGAATTTCGCGTGTTTTAAAGTTTAATATGTTGTTTGTATTATATAATATTTGTTTGTTATTGTTTATAAAACTAACACAACCAGCTCAGTTGGGAAGCGTGCAAGGGGAGAATGCTTAAGGGCCTGGGTTCGATCCCCAGGTCCCAACTTTTATTCATTCTTTTCTTTAACAGGCGATCCAGCGTATCACATGGCAAGGGATCCACCATGTACTATCCAGATCTGACTGTTCAACCCATCAAGGCTTCAGATCAAAGGCCTTCTCCCTGAAGGACCACCATGCGCCCCAACCAAGCGTGCACATGGGATTGGGCGAAGTCAACAGGGCCATGAGCTTGTTGGGCCAAGAAATTGCAAACAACACCCCCCTTTTGGTAAACATCGGGCCCATTACTGTTTCTTTTACATATTTATTTTTTTCTTATTTCTTTTTATTCTTTTATTTTTCTTTATTCATTTAATTTGCTTAATTATTTTTAACAAAATTAATTTCTTTTTCACAAAAGTCATAAAATCAAGAGTTTATAAAAAATTAGAATTAGTTTGTTTTTTTTTATCAAATTTGATTTAATTTAGTTTAATTTAATTTAGGGAAATTATAACTTTTTTATATATAATTAAAACCAATTAGAAAAATTAGGGTTAGGCTCTTGATTTAATATCCATTTATTTCTTAAAAATAAATACAAAAAATAAGTTAATTTAATTATTTTTCTTAATTAAAATTAATTAGTAATTAGGTTCCTTTTTATTTCAATTGAGCTTTATTTTCTCAAAATAACAAAAACGACTAAAAATGTTTTTCCTTTAAATTACAATTAGGCATAGTTGGGGTCAAAACCCTAATTCTCTTGTTTTCGATTCATCGCGCGTGTTTATTATTTTTGCAATATTGATGTAACTGTCCATGGTATGTAATAGTTTAATCTAGGATTTTCTTTTATTTATCGTCTTTTGTGGATTTTTTGGCTATGTAAGTAATCCCTACCCTGAAGCCTTGTAATAGCGTAGGTTTATTTTCTCGCATTTTAATTCTTGCAAATATTAACTGTTTAGATGTATGTTGATAGGATTGTATGACAAGATTGCATGATAATTTAAAACAGCTAGAAAACCCTAATATGCAAAGATAATAACTAAAATCAAATGACTCGCACATGTGCACTCCTAGGGTATACTCTCACTTCGGTTGTCTTCGGTAAACGATCATTAAGTATAGGGTGTCTTAGTGGTTGCCCTCCTGCCTAACAAAGATCAAAAGTCCCGTTCGGAAATGTTGCCTCGGAAACGTCGCCTCGGAAATGTTGCCTCGAATATGATCTTAAGACTTTAGGGTTATTACTAAGACGTCCTAACATTACTTTAGTGATCGTACGTCCCTTACGAATTGACCCTTACAACTCCAACGATGGTGTTACTTATTTCTCAATAGTAGGATAGCATTGTCTAAAGGAAAGGAGAAAAGAAATGATCTTTTTTTGAGTAGGTAGATGCTAGTAGGTACTTGCTCAAATCAAACTTTTCACACTTACACTTTTCAAACAATTTTCAAAACAACTTCGTCACACCCTTGATGACTGATACAAGGGTTATCACGAAGCAAAACATTTTCAAATCTAGCACACACACGAGCAATTTTAAAAAATACGAGCAAGTACCTAAAAGCCCATGGAAAACCATGGATAGAAAGGGTGCTAATACCTTCCCTTTCTATAATCTACCCCCCCGTACTCAAAATCTCGAAAAAGGATTTTTCTATACTTTTTTCCTTTCCGATTGGATGAAATAAAAGTCGGTGGAGACTCTTTCTTACCGCGACATTTTGCAAACACAAAACAAAAAACACAAACCAACATTTCAAAGTAGTCAGTTCTGCCACCGTATCACAGAACTGGCGACTCTGCTGGGGATTTAATAAGTGGGGTATACCTTAGGATCTAGTTCATCATAATTGCTTCTCTTGATTGTTTTGATTGATTTACTTTTAAGGGTTTTGTTTGGGAGTTACTATAGATCCTAGCCCGGATCTGGGGACACCTTTTAGGTAAGTAGCAATAGACTGTGAGGGAAATGTACGGCGAGACCGATACGGTTGAAGCAGTAGCTACATTGATGTGGCACATTGGCTGGTACCGGTATCCCTTTAGGAGAAACGAGGAGAATACGGGGCTGCTGTGTGGTATCGTTAAGCATCAACTGACCTTAGAACCTTTAATCGACCAACTTGGCCATTAGAAAATAGTGAGATAGCCGGCCTCAGTGTAAAGGTGAGAACTGGTTGATACTCGATGCTACACTCATTGAGACCATACTCTCGAGATAGTTCCGACCGCAAGAAAAGATTGCGTGAGCTGAAACCACGACCGATGGAGGATGGTAAATGATATTGAGATCCTCTAGAACCCGATTACTTTTGCTAGGACAGGTTGAAACCAATTGAACTTCAAGAGGGTACTACCTTTGACCTCATGCAAGCCTTAAACTTAAGGACTTTGTGTGACTTGTTTGCCTTTGCCATGCCTGTTATCTGCTATACCTGTTGTTTTTTTATCATGACTTCATGCATCATAACATGGCATTCATACTTCATTATACTAACCATTTCAAAGACCAAAGAAATTTATCTTTGTTCTACTTTGCAGATTATGGCTTCGGTGCTCAGAAATACCATCCGAGTTAACTTTGTGCAAATACCTGCTCAACTTAAAGAGTTAGCCTCAAGAGTTTCTGAGACTTCTATGTTCATTAAGAGACATGGTCATCTTCTTAGCCTGGTCACCTTAAAGCTTGATGAGCAGATGATGAGTGTACTTTTCCAGTTCTTCGATCTTGTGCATCATTGCTTCACCTTTCCAGATTACCAGCTGGTTCCCACTTTGGAAGAGTTATCTCACTTATTGGGCATATCCATCCTTGAGCAGGTACCCTTCACATGTATGGAAGAGGTTCCTAGACAAGAAGACATTGCCTCAGCTATACATTTGAAGCGGGCTGATGTAGTATCCAGTTGGGAAACAAGAAGCGGGGTAGAAGGTTTTCTAGCCAAATTTCTGATAGACCAGGCTCAGCTATTCTGGGATAATTTGGATTTTCAGGCTTTTGAATATATCTTGTCTCTCCTTATCTATGGTTTGGTTCTATTCCCGAATCCGAATTCCTTTGTAGATGTAAATGTTGTCAAGATTTTCCTTTCTTGCAATCATGTGCCTACTCTGCTGGGTGATATCTTGCATGCCCTCTACACTCGTACTGTGTGAAGAAGAAGGAATCTTATGTGTTGCATGCCGTTGTTGTCGAGGTGGTTTATTTTGCACCTCCCTAAGTCTGTGCTGAAGAACGAAGAAGGTTTGGGATGGTCCTACAGAATAATGTCACTTACCCACACAGATATTCTTTGGTGTTCCTAGGCTATGGAGGACACTGCTGTTATTGACCGTTGTGGGGGATATCCTAATGTCCCATTGCTTGGAATCAGAGGGGGTATAAATTACAATCCTTGTCTAGCTTTGAGAAAATTCGGTCGTGCTCGGAGAGATGGTCCCCATGAGCTACTTCTTGAGGATATTGCATTTGACTACAAGGAGGATGTTGAGGAGCACCGTCAGAGGTTTATACGAGCTTGGGGCATGGTGAACAGATCTGACCCCCAAGAGCTGGGACCAAGGACTTCCCTTCCTATGTATCCTTACCTCCAATGGGTCTGAGTTCATGCCCAGAAGCTTGGGATGCCTTATGAAGCCGTATTGCCAGTGATTGTGGAACCCACTAATGAAGAAGGCGTTCCTTACACAGTTCTTTATCCTTACATGCCCACTGATCCTGGGGCGTTGCAGAGGTCTTGGATTCAGCTGAAAGAGGAGAGGGATACTTACCGGGAAAAGTACCATGAGCAAGAAAGGAAGATTTTGAAGCTCACCAGGCAGATCGAGGAAGAAAGAGTGATCAATGACTACGTCGGCACAAAAAGGAAGCATCCATGGGACTTTTGATTTTTCTTTTTCTAGTTTAGATTTGTTTTCCATTTATTTCTTTGTAAGGCCTTAAAGGAATTGTTGAACCTTTTACAAGTTAATCTAATAAAGTTTGTTTATTTTTTGGTTGGCAAATTTAAATTTCCCAAAGTCTTTGAAATCATTACATGCGCACCCCATTATCATGCACACCATTACAGGTACCATTACAGGTTTCTCATCTTCTTCGCTGTTTATTTCAGCAGAAATGTCTTCTGATCAAGCCATCAAAGATCTCCAGGTACATAACGCCCAATTCCAACAGATGTTCCTAAGTTTGGTTAAAGGGCAAGAGGACCTGAAGACCCTTATTCTGAAAGAGAAGAAGAAGAAGAAGAAGGTTGGTATTCTAAACATGGGTAGAAGATTCGGAGAAAGGATAAGACAATCAGCTGATCTGACCTCCTCATCCAAAGACGGGGAGAACCAAGAAAGGACAAAGGACCCTATCCAGCAATTTCTGATAACGATACAGATTACGATGAGGAGAAATATCCTCTTGCTGAGGATAGGTACAAACAGCTAGAAGACCGTCTGAGTGCTATGGAGATTCAGAAGATCCCTGGTTTGGATTTCAGAGAGCTGGGACTGGTATCGGGAGTGGTGATCCCTCATAAGTTCAAAGCCCTGGTTTTTGCCAAGTACGATGGAGTATCCTGTCCAAAACTCCATCTCCGCTCGTACGTCAGAAAAATCCAACCTCACACTGTGGATAGAAATTTGAGGGTACACATCTTTCAAGATAGCCTGTCAGGGACTCAACTTGAATGGTTTTATCAGTTGGAAGGAGCCAGTCTCTGAAACTGGGAAGACCTTGCTGCTGCTTTTTACAGGCAATATTAGTATAACGCCGACCTTGCTCCCACTTGTACTCAGCTCTAGGGTATGTCTATGGGTGCAAGTGAAGGCTTTATGGACTATGCTCAAAAGTGGAGAGACTTGGCTGGAAGAGTCCAACCCCCTTTGTCTGATAGGGAGTTGGTTGACATGTTTCTAGGGATGCTATCTGGTCCATTTTTCAATCATCTGATCGGCAGTTCCTCATCTGGGTTTACTGAGTTGATCTTGACTGGAGAGAGAGTAGAAGCTGGCATTCGAAGTGGTAAGATACATAAGGATGCTTCGTCAAGTGCAGTAAAGAAGCCTTTCACCGGCAAGAAGGAAGCTATCGCAATCTACGGCCAGAGGGGCCAAAGCAGACCTGAACACCGTCAAGCGGTAAATGCTGTCGTGATATCAAGACCAACAGTTGCTCCACAACTCAACAATCAGCAAAGGGTAGAAAGACCACAACGACAATTTACCCGTATCAACATGACTTTGGCTGAAGTTCTGCCTCATCTGTTAAAGTCTAACTTGGGAACCTTAAAAGAGGCTCCCAAGAATCCCAATACTGCTTCTCCCAGATACAATCCCAATGCCCGCTGCGCCTATCACTCTGAAAGTCCAGGTCATGATACAAACAATTGATGGGCTCTTAGGAATAAAATGCAAGATTTGCTGGAAGCTAAAGAGATTGAGTTTGATGCTCCGGAAAAGCCCAACGTTATAACTGCCCCTATGCCTAAGCATGGTCGCGGAGTCAATGCTATGCACACCAATTTGTTTGTAACCTCTGTGGAAGAAATCTCTACTCCTTTGATGACAGTTAAGAAGAATTTGTTGTTGGCCGGTTTATTTCCGGGTTATGGTGAAGGTTGCCCCATATGTTCAATACTACCTTCCAGTTGCTGTTTATTGAAGTCAGGCGTTCAGTGCCTGATGGATAATAAGGATATTTTGTTTGAGAAGACCTTGATTCCTTTTGAAAATGTTGCCATTATCACCATTTCCGCTAACCCTTCCAAGGTTTCCTCGAGAAAACCTGTTAGGGTTACACCCGTTCCAAGAATTACTCCGTTAATAATCACCACTCTGGGTCCCATCCCATATACCTCAGGTAAAACTATCCCATGGCTTTATGGTGCTGATGTATATTACCATGGTGTTAAACAAGATTTGAGGGCTGAAGAAGCCGATATGGATATCAGTAATATTATTGGGACAAGCAAGGTCACCAGAAGTAGAAGACTCTTTTCTCCAGAGATCTCCCCTCAGACTGTTCACAAACCTGTTGTCCTTCCGTCTACTATTACACCAACTATTGTCCCGGTTCCTACTCCAGTTATCACCCCTGTCGCCGAGCCATCTGGGACTCGGGGCAAAGAAATCATAGGTGAGCCTGCCCGGACGGAGGAACCTAAGAGTATCATTGTAGAAACCTCGAAACAAGAGATAGAGGAAATTTTGAAAATAATCAAGAAAAGCGACTACAACATAGTCGAGCAGCTGGGGCAGACCCCATCAAAAATCTCCATGTTATCCTTGTTATTGTGTTCTGAAGCCCATGCAAAGGCTCTAATTGCATTCCTCAAAACTGCGCATGTGCCGCAGGAAACTTCAGCCGATCAATTCAAAGATTGAGTAGCTAGCCTGACTGCCGACAATGGGTTGGGTTTCTCGGATGCAGATTTGACTGCTAAGGGGAGAAATCATAATGATGCTCTACACGTCTCAATCGAGTGCAGGGGCACTACTATGGCCCATGTATTGGTGGATACCGGATCCTCGTTGAATGTTCTGCCAAAGAAAGCATTAGACCGTCTGGACTGTGAAGGTTTGATTCTGAAGCCGAGCAATATTGTGGTCAGGGCTTTCGACGACTCAAAGAGAATGGTGCACGGGGAGGTGGACATCCCTGTTAAAGTTGGCTCTCAGACTTTTACATCCACCTTCTATGTGATGGATATTAGACCATTATATTCTTGCTTGCTGGGCCGTCCTTGGATTCATAAGGATGGGGCGGTTACTTCCATGCTCCATCAAATATTGAAATACCCGGTGAAAGGAAAGAATATCACGGTACAAGGTGAAGAGGAGTATATGGTGAGTCATCTCAATTCTTTCCGCTACGTTGAGATGGATGGGGAATTCATCGAAACCCCTTGTCAGAACTTTGAAGAGGTTCCTCAAACTTTGGCGTCAACTGAAGTTTCTACCAACAAGCCTCCGATGAAGATGGCTTCTCTCAAGTATGCCAGGGCTGTAGTTGAAGAAGGTGGGTGTGACAATTGGGGTCGGCTCCCTGATTTTACTCACAAAACTGACAAATTTGGTCTGGGCTTTACTACAGGGGCTCATAGGGTTGTTAGGCGCGCACGGATCAGAAAACCTCCTCTACACATAAACAATCAGGGAGTTAATGCGATTGAGGACAGTTAAGAGGATTCAGACTTCGACAGCTGGATCTAACCTACAACCAATGGTGGACTAAACAACTGGACGGCGAAGGACTTCATACCTGTTTCTTTTATTCTACAGTAATTGAATTTTTGTTTTAAGATTTGTAATAAACAAGTTTGAAACTTTACGGCCTGGTGCCTTGCCCGAGACACCTTGGCTTTGCTTGTGAGGGCTTATTATTTGTCATTTCATATATCATTAATAAAACATTGGACGTTTCTTGCATTACAAAATTTTGCGCTCCTTGATTTTCTTTTTTATGTCTCTCGCCTTATCAAAAATAGCTATTCTCTTACACACACTCACGTATCATAATGCAGATCCATATCCACTATGGATCCCATTGATAATAACTCTGCTATTTCCAGTTATGACTTCGAAAATCCGATCAACCAAGCTGAGGACGAAGGTGAGGATGATTGTGAGGTGCCTGGAGAACTTGCTAGACTATTGCTGCAGGAAGAAAGGACCATACAGCCTCATGAAGATCCAGTTGAATCAATGAATTTGGGTACAGAGGAAAACAGGAAAGAGGTTAAGATAGGTGCGAATTTGGAGCTTAGTATCAAGCAACAGTTGATATAAATGCTACGCGACTATGTTGAGATCTTCTCCTGGTCCTACGAAGACATGCCTGGTTTAGACACTGATATTGTGGTTCATCGCTTGCCGACTAAAGAAGACTGCCCTCAGGTAAAGTAGAAGGTTTGTTGTATGTGCCCTGAGATGTCTGAGAAAATCAAAGCTGAGGTCATGAAACAGTTCGACGCGGGATTTTTAGCTGTCACTTCCTATCCGCAGTGGGTTGCCAACGTTGTTCCGGTGCCTAAGAAGGATGGTAAGGTATGAATGTGTGTGGACTATAGAGATTTGAACAGGGCAAGCCCCAAGAATGATTTCCCACTTCCTTACATCGATGTTCTGGTCGAAAACACTCCGCAACATAGGATCTTCTCCTTCATGGATGGTTTTTCTGGCTACAACCAGATCAAGATGGATCCTGAAGACATGGAGAAGACAACCTTCGTTACACAGTGGGGCACCTTCTGTTACAAGGTAATGCCTTTCGGGTTGAAGAATGCTGGGGAAACTTATCAGCACACCATGGTTGCTTTGTTCCACGACATGATTCACCATGAGATCGAGGTTTATGTTGATGACATTATAGCCAGGTCTCATACTGAGGGAGAACACCTTGATCATCTCCAGAAACTGTTTGACAGGTTGAAGACGTACAAGTTGAGACTGAACCCGAACAAGTGCACCTTCGGGGTAAGGTCTGGTAAGCTGTTGGGTTTCATCGTCAGTGATAAGGGTATTCAGGTGGACCCTGCCAAGGTAAAAGCCATACAAGAGATTCCGGCTCCCCACACAGAGAAGGAAGTTAGAGGTTTCTTGGGACGTATAAAATACATCGCCAAGTTCATTTCACATTTGACTGCTACTTGTGAGCCAATCTTCAAGCTGCTGAAGAAAGATCAAGTGGAAAAATGGAATGATGAATGTCAAACCGCTTTCGAATGAATCAAAGAATACCTCCAAGAGCCACCAATTCTGATGCCTCCAGTTGAAGGAAGACCTTTGATCTTATAGTTGACAGTGCTGGACAATTCAATGGGGTGTGTGCTGGGGCAGCATGACGAGTCTGGCCAAAAAGAGCACGCTATTTACTAAATTAGCAAAAATTTTACCGACTGTGAGACCCGATACTCATTGCTCGAGAAAACGTGATGCACTTTGGCATGGGCTATTCGCCGGCTGAGATAGTATATCCTGACTCACACTAACTTATTGATATGAAAAATGGATCCAATCAAGTATATCTTCAAAAATCCTGCTCTCTCCGGAAGAATAGCAAGATGGCAGATGATCATAACCGAGTACGACATCTAATACACCACCCAAAAAGCAATCAAGGGGAGTGTATTGTTAGATCATTTAGCGTATCAGGCTGTGGATGACTACCAATCCATGAATTTTGAGTGCCCGGATGAGAATATCATGTTGGTAACCGACTGTGAAGAACCTGGACTGGATGAAGGACCTGAGGAAGGATCCTGATGGTCTATGTACTTTGATGGAGCCTAGAATGTGTTAGGTAATGGAATTGGCGCTGTAATTATATCTCCTGAGGGTTGTCATACTCCATTCACCGCCCGATTATATTTTAACTGCACCAACAATATGGCAGAGTATGAAGCATGTATCCTGGGTCTTCGAGCTGCTATTGACCTGAAGATTAAGTTCTTGAGTGTATTCGAAGATTCTTCTCTAGTGATCAGTCAGATCAAAGGCGAGTGGGATACGAAGCACCCAAATATTATTCCTTACAAAGAATATGTACTGACATTGCTCCCATATTTTGAGGAGATAACCTTTGAACACTTCCCGAGAGAGGATAACCAGTTAGCGGACGCGCTAGCTACCATGTCTTCTATGTTCAAATTCAGGTGGGACAATGAAGCTCCCCAGATTACCATCGAGAGGTTGGACGAACCTGCGCATTGCTGTGACATCGAGACTGAAGAGGTAGCAGATAAACCCTGGTTTCACGAAGTAAAAAGGTATCTTTAGACTCAGGAGTACCCCGAGGGTGCATCTGTTAATGACAAGAAGTTCGTGAGAAGGTTCGCTGCGAAGTTCTTCATCAGTAATGGTGTCCTCTATAAGCGTAACCTTGATTCGACCTTACTGTGGTGTGTGGACAAGAGCGAGGCTGAAAGGATCATGGTAGAGCTACATGAAGGTACCTTCGGAACTCATTCCAGTGGACATACCATGGTGAAGAAAATCCTACGGGCAAGATATTATTGGTCTACTATGGAAGCCGATTGTTATCAGCACTCTCGAACCTGTCATAAGTGCCAAGTCTATGCTGATAAGGTGCATGTACCTCCGGTTCCTCTGAATGTTTTGACAGCTCCTTGGCCTTTCGCAATGTGGGTCGTCGATATGATTGAAGAGATCAGACCAATTGCGTCCAACGGGCATCGATTCATTCTGGTAGCTATTGATTACTTTACAAAGTGGGTCGAGGCAACTTCTTTTGCTACAGTAACCAATAACGTCATGGCGCGGTTTATCTGACACAATTTGATCTGTCGATATCGTGTGCTAGAGAGAATTATTACTGACAATGGTACGAATCTCAACAATACAATGATCACCGAGCTTTGAAAACAGTTTAAGATACATCATCATAACTTTTATCCCTACCGACCGAAGATGAATGGGGATGTTGAAGCAGCTAACAAGAACATTTAGAAGATTATGTAGAAGATGACAGTGACCTATAAAGACTGGCATGAGATGTTACCAGTCGCTCTTCATGGATACCGTACCTCGGCACGAACGTCAACAGGGACAACACCCTACTCTCTGGTGTATGGCATGGAGGCAGTCCTACCCATCGAAGTCCAGATACCCTCTCTCAGGATTATGAAGGATGCGGGTTTGAGCAAAGACGACTGGATCCAGACCCGACTTGATCAACTGAATCTAATTGATGAAAATAGGCTTACTGCTATTTTTCACGGTCAGACGTATAAAAAACGAATGATTAAGGCATTTAACAAGAAATTTAGATGTCAAGAATATCAAGTCGGGGATCTAGTGATCAAACGCATCATACTGCCGCAAGGTGATCCCAGGGGAAAATGGACCCCCACATACGAAGGACCATTTGTTGTTAAGAACATTTTCTCGGGAGGAGCTATGATTCTAACCACCATGGATGGTGACGACCTTCCTCACCCCGTCAATGTAGACATAGTGAAAAGATACTATGCATAGTCAAAGACCCGCTAGGAATGACTTTGCTTTGGCATTTCGGAAGCATTATCATTATAACACTGACATGGCTCCAAGTTGCATGCAACTATAAGATTTATCTTAAAATAATAGAGAATCCTTCAAAGAGTACGCATATAGATGGAGGGAGTTGGTTGCTCGAGTAGAACCGCGTTTGTTGGATAAGGATTTGACAAACAAATAATTCAAATAAAATAAGCATGCATATTTTTGAAATCAATTCATTCCACAAATAATCAATGACTTTCCATTTTCACTCTTCATTTTTCTATCTTCCATTACACAACTTTAACAAACTTCGATGGAGAATGATGAAAATACAAAATAATTAAACTTTGCTGACTTGTGCTTTTTAATAGTAAGGCTTTGTTGACGATATAAGTCATTATTTCACTTTCCAAACATTGGAGAAATAAGGTGTTAATCCATAGGTAACCCCCGCGAGCCAGAAGTCAGAGTTCTTTCTATTCTCTAAAAAACCTTTAATCTTAACCAGGGGCAGGGTAGTCTTTCAATTAATTCAATGGTTCATTATATTCACAAGAGAATCAAGTCCATATAAGCAAAGGTTCAAGCATATCCCTTTCCTCGATACATCATCGAGAGAATGATCTAAGCAAAGATTCAAGCAGATCATCTTTCCCGCGTTCATCATCCAAAGTTGAGGAATCAACGAAGACAAAGTCCATGACATCTTCTTCCATAATACATCAATCGAGATCGAGGAAACAATGAATATGAAGCTTACAATAATCAGCATGATGGTTATAATTTTCAAAATCAAAGGAGAAAAAAGAAATTAAAAAAAAAAGTGAAAGTCCGCTAAGTCAAAGCAAATCAAGACTTGACTTAAGCAAAAGTTAGGGCATCCCGATGGAAAAAAATTTTCAAAAAGAAAAATTAAAAAAAATCGGTCCATGCAAAAATAAGGGATTGAAAACAATAAATTGGAGAACAATCTTGTGACTGCCACCTCAAAAATCATCAAGGTTTCTCATCAATGCTTGGATCTTATCAACGCTCATATCTTATCATTGCTTTTCATTGGTACTTATATATTTATATATGATCGCCATCATCTACGTGATTACGAAACTTCTCTTGAGGATTAAACGCATCCATTGGATTAATTGAACTTATGAATGGAGAACATCAAGGAGAATAGGGTGGGATAAATAAAAAATTTGAGCCTTATATCTTTTGTTTCTTAAACCACGAACCACGTTACAACCTTTAAAAGTCCTAATTTATGTTAGGTTCACTATGAAAGCATACTCAACAAGATTTGTGTTAAACTGACTCCTATGTTTGTTAAAATTATTTCTAACTAATTCGCTTATTCAAATATTCATCTACTAATCTTCCATTTATTTTCAAATAATCAGTTTCGATTTCAAGAACTTGCATGTGCATCAAACGAAATTACTTTTTCAAATTATACAATTTTATTTATGAATCAATACTTAGCATCAAGGAGATTTCAAAAGGGTCTTATCAAAGGAAACATTTCCAGGAAGCCTTTAACTAGGGACAAAGCATCTAAAGGAGAACCCTATAATCATAAGCAAGACTATTGATCGTAGGGGTGTATCATATGAGGATACTATTGGCAAGGGGTAATCATTCTAAGGTTCAATCAACTTGGATCAAATTGAAAAGCACTATTCAACAAGGGGCATACCTTTAAGAGAAGCATTCATGCCACAATAGGGTATAACTCAGTTTCCTAGTTTTAATAAACCTATCAAGGCCTAGAAGCAGGGGCAACCTTCCAAGATTCAAATATTGGGGCAGTACGTATAAAGTTCATCCTACCGCGTAGGGTCCAAATTCTTCAAGCAACTTCAAATACAAAAATTTTCAAGCTTTGAATACTTGAGGCAATCTGTTGTACCCCAAAATTTTCCCTCCCATTTTTCTCAATACATATCAAGTGAGGTCCTCAAATTGCTCAAAGAAGTCCAAGAGTTGACTAGACAAACTCTCTCCTAAGACAATCTATCTCAAATTACGGTTTCATTTTGCATCAAGATGCTTGAGTCAAAAGGATCTCAAATGCTCACCATTTTCCTAATATGTTCTCAAGACCATCCATGTCAAGTTTCAAGCCTTTCAAAGGAAGTTTGCTCAGTCAACTACTCAAATGCCTGAAAATCGATTGTGCTTGGGGAAAAGTCAACTGTGGCCCACATACAGTCAAACTCCAAGATTTTTGGTCAACATTATCACTTTGGAGTATTATTCATCATTTGATCAAGGGTTGATCATGGTTCCTCAAGGATTTCTCATAATTCATCAAAACCCAAAAGATGCTAAATTAGGGTTTTGCAAGAAAAGTCAACCCAACTTTGACCAAGCATAACTTTCTCATACTTTATCCAAAATGACCCATCCAAAGCTCATTTTAAAGAGGATGTAATTATATACAATTCATCTTCGTATCCCAAGTTCAAAATATTCACTCACAAGAAAATATGAATTTGGACATTATAGGTCATTTTGAAAAGTCAACAAAAACACCTTTTGGGTCAAAGCTTCATACATGAACATGGAATACTAAATTGAGATGAGACCAAAAGGTTTGCTTGGAGGACATCCTAAGATTTCTAAAAAGTCCAAGAACACATCTCTAGGACCAAAATTGAGAGAGTTATGCATTGGCCAAGTTGACCTTTTTTACAAAATTGCCAAAAGTCAAATGTGTCCAAAATTGCATTTTTTGCTAAATAGGCCCACCTTTTTATGCTTGGCCTGAGTTTGTAATGTGATCCACGACCCATGAGCCTTTACACTTGTCATTATTTTATTTTTGTTATTTATTTTGATTTTATTTCGTTTAAATCAAATAAAATCAATATAAAATAATGAAAATATCAAAAATCAATAAAACCTTGAGATTTTATGCATGATTAGGTTCATTATACAACTGGAGACAAGATCAAATCGTGCAAAGCTTCATATGGACAGAAAAAGATTGAATTTTCTTATTTTGGAAAGATTTGGTGCAAGGATTAAATCATGGATCAATATTCATAATTGGAAAACATTTGATACAAACTTTAACCCTAATGCACTCTAGTATACATAGGGAATAAAAGCAGACCAAAAGGAAGAGGCTGGAGGCGTGAAAAGGCAGAGAACCAATTGCAAAAATTCAAGAAAAAAGTGCAAACCAAATTCCAAGTTTCAGGCCATCTCAAACCGTTCTAACCACACCAATCATTTGTTGGACGTCCCAGGATCGTGTTTCAATCGTCAGCAAGCCTCCCCACGCTCAGAATCACCCTGTAAGGTTCACATAGTTTGCCTCTTTTCTTGAATTCGAATATATTGATTCTCGCATATTTAGCATGATTGATTGACATATTTATAATCCTTGAGATTTTTGCAAGCTAATGACTATATTCAATTGCATTTTTATTGACTGTACATCAAGCTGCCATGGTTAGGGTTTGTTCTTCATTTTTAGGGATTTCTCATACAGGGAAAATTGGGCATTGATAATGGTACCATGATGCTCGTGAGGTTGAAACGAGTTGATTGGTACCATTGGTTTTCATTTATCATGCGCGTACAAGATTTTGGAAATGCACAGGGGGTATACCTACGCTTAATATCCGTAGGTAAAAGTTACAAAACCTACAGCGACAGTGGGAGGAAGAAGATGGATACGTGGCGATCCCTGACTTGCCATTTTGAATTTCGCGTGTTTTAAAGTTTAATATTTTGTTTGTATTATATAATATTTGTTTGTTATTGTTTATACAACTAACACAGCCAACTCAGTTGGCAAGCGTGCAAGGGGAGAATGCTTAAGGGCCTGGGTTCGATCCCCAGGTCCCAACTTTTATTCATGCTTTTCTTTAATAGGCGATCCAGCGTATCACATGGTAAGGGATCCACCATGCACTATCCAGATCTGGCTGTTCAACCCATCAAGGCTTCAGATCTAAGGCCTTCTCCCTGAAGGAACACCATGCGCCCCAGTCAAGCGTGCATATGGGATTGGGCGAAGTCAACAGGGCCAGGAGCTTGTTGGGCCAAGAAATTGCAAACAACACCCCCCTTTTGCTGAACATCAGGCCCATTACTATTTCTTTTTTATATTTATTTTTTTTCTTATTTCTTTTTATTCTTTTATTTTTCTTTATTCATTTAATTTGCTTAATTATTTTTAACAAAATTAATTTCTTTTTCACAAAAATCATAAAATCAAGAGTTTATAAAAAATTAGAATTAGTTTGTTTTTTTTATCATATTTGATTTAATTTAGTTTAATTTAATATAGGGAAATTATAAATTTTTTATATATAATTAAAACCAATTAGAAAAATTAGGGTTAGGCTCTTGATTTAATATTCATTTCTTTCTTAAAAATAAATACAAAAAATAAGTTAATTTAATTATTTTTCTTAATTAAAATTAATTAGTAATTAGGTTCCTTTTTATTTCAATTGAGCTTTATTTTCTCAAAATAACAAAAACGACAAAAAATGTTTTTCCTTTAAATTACAATTAGGCATAGTTGGGGTCAAAACCCTAATTCTCTTGTTTTCGATTCATCGCGCATGTTTATTATTTTTGCAATATTGATGTAACTGTCCATGGTATGTAATAGTTTAATCTAGGATTTTCTTTTATTTATCGTCTTTTGCGGGTTTTTTGGCTATGTAATTAATCCCTACCCCGAAGCCTTGTAATAGCGTAGGTTTATTTTCTCGCATTTTAATTCTCGCAAGTATTAACTGTTTAGATGTATGTTGATAGGATTGTATGACAAGATTGCATGATAATTTAAAACAGCTAGAAAACCCTAATGTGCAAAGATAATAACTGAAATCAAATGACTCGCACATGTGCACTCCTAGGGTATACTCTCACTTTGGTTGTCTTAAGTAAACGATCATTAAGTATAGAGTGTCTTAGTGGTTGCCCTCCTGCCTAACAAATATCAAAAGTCCCGTTCTGAAATGTTGCTTCGGAAACATCGCCTCGAAAATGTTGCCTCGAATATGATCTTAAGACTTTAGGGTTATTACTAAGACATCTTAACATTACTTTAGTGATCGTACATCCCTTACGAATTGACCCTTACAACTCCAACGGTGGTGTTACTTATTTCTCAATAGTAGGATAGCATTGTCTAAAGGAAACGAGAATAGAAACGATCTTTTTTGAGTAGGTAGATGCTAGTAGATACTTGCTCAAATCAAACTTTTCACACTTACACTTTTCAAACAATTTTCTAAACAACTTCGTCACACCCTTGAGGACTGATACAAGGGTTATCACGAAGCAAAACATTTTCAAATCTAGCACACACACGAGCAATTTTAAAAAAGATGAGCAAGCACCTAAGAGGCCATGGAAAACCATGGATAGAAAGGGTGCTAATACATTCCCTTTCTATAATCTACCCCCCGTACTCAAAATCTCGAAAAAGGATTTTTTTTTGTATTTTTTTCCTTTCCGATTGGATGAAATAAAAGTCGGTGGAGACTCTTGCTTACCGCGACATTTTGCAAACACAAAACACAAAACGCAAATCAGCATTTCAAAGCAGTCGGTTCTGCGACCGTATCACAAAACTGGCGACGCTGCTGGGGATTTAATAAGTGGGGTATACCTTAGGATCTAGTTAATCATAATTGCTTCTCTTGATTGTTTTGATTGATTTACTTTTAAGGGTTTTGTTTGGGAGTTACTATAGATCCTAACCCGGATCTGGGGACACATTTTAGGTAATTAGCAATAGACTGTGATGGAATTGTATGGCGTAGACCGATACGGTTGAAGCAGTAGCTACATTGATGTGGCACATTGGCTCGTACCGATATCCCTTGTGGAGAAACGAGGAGAATACGGGGCCGCTGCGTGGTGTCGTTAAGCATCAACTGACCTTAGAACCTTTAATCGACCAACTTGGCCATTAGAAAATAGTGAGATAGCCGGCCTCAGTGTAAAACTGAGAACTGGTTGATACTCGATGCTACACTCATTGAGGCCATACTCTCGAGATAGTTCCGGCCGCAAGAAAAGATTGCGTGAGCTGAAACCATGACCGATGGAGGATGGTCAGTGATATTGAGATCCTCTAGAACCCGATTACTTTTGCTAGGACAGGTTGAAACCAATTGAACTTCAAGAGGGTACTACCTTTGACCTCATGCAAGCCTTAAACTTAAGGACTTTGTGTGACTTGTTTTCCTTTGCCATGCATGTTATCTGCTATACCTGTTGTTTTTTTATCTTGACATCATGCATCATAACATGGCATTCATACTTCATTATACTAACCATTTCAAAGACCAAGGAAATTTATCTTTGTTCTATTTTGCATATTATGGCTTCCGTGCGCAGAAATACCATCCGAATTAACTTTGTGCAAATACCTGCTCAACTTAAAGAGTTAGCCTCAAGAGTTTCTGAGACTTCTATGTTCATTAAGAGACATGGTCAACTTCTTAGCCTGGTCACCTTAAAGCTTGATGAGCAGATGATGAGTGTACTTTTCCAGTTCTTCGATCATGTGCATCATTGCTTCACCTTTCCAGATTACCAGTTGGTTCTTTGGAAGAGTTCTCTCACTTATTGGGCATATCCATCCTTGAGCAGGTACCCTTCACATGTATGGAAGAGGTTCCTAGACAAGAAGACGTTGCCTCAGCTCTACATTTGAAGCGGGCTAATGTAGTATCCAGTTGGGAAACACGAAGCGGGGTTGAAGGTTTTCTAGCCAAATTTCTGATAGACCAGGCTCAGCTATTCTGGGATAATTTGGACTTTTAGGATTTTGAAGATGTCTTGGCTCTCCTTATCTATGGTTTGGTTCTATTCCCGAATCCAGATTCCTTTGTAGATGTAAATATTGTCAAGATTTTCCTTTCTCGCAATCATGTGCCTACTCTGCTGGGTGATATCTTGCATGCCCTCTACACTCGTACTGTACGAAGAAGAGGGACTCTTATGTGTTGCATGCCGTTGCTGTCGAAGTGGTTTATTTCGCACCTCCCTAAGTCTGTGCTGAAGAATGAAGAAGGTTTGGGATGGTCCTACAGAATAATGTCACTTGCCCACACATATATTCTTTGGTGTTCCCGGGCTATGGAGGACACTGCTGTTATTGACCATTATGGGGGACATCCTAATGTCTCATTTCTTGGAATCAGAGGGGGTATAACTTACAATCCTTGTCTAGCTTTGCGACAATTTGGTCGTGCTCGGAGAGATGGTCCCCATGAGCTACTTCTTGAGGATATTGCATTTGACTACAAGGAGGATGTTGAGGAGCACCGTCAGAGATTTATACGAGCTTGGGGCATGGTGAACAGATCTGACCCCCAAGAGCTGGGACCATAAACTTCCCTTCCTATGTAGCCTTACCTCCAATGGGTCCGAGTTCATGCCCAGAAGCTTGGGATGCCCTATGAAGCCGTATTGCCAGTGATTGTGGAACCCACTAATAAAGAAGGCGTTCCTTACACAGTTCTTTATCCTTACATGCCCACTGATCCTGGGGCATTGCAGAGGTCTTAGATTCAGCTGAAAGAGGAGAGGGATACTTACTGGGAAAAGTACCATGAGCAAGAAAGGAATATTTTGAAGCTCACCAGGCAGCTCGAGGAAGAAAGAGTGATCAATGACTACGTCGGCACAAAAAGGAAGCTTCCATGAGACTTTTGATTTTTCTTTTTCTAGTTTAGATTTGTTTTCCATTTATTTCTTTGTAAGGCCTTAAAGGCATTGTTGAACCTTTTACAAGTTAATCTAATAAAGTTTGTTTATTTTTTGGTTGGCAAATTTAAATTTCCCAAAGTCTTTGAAATCATTACATGCGCACCCCATTATCATGCACACCATTACAGGTACCATTACAGGTTTCTCATCTTCTTCGCTGTTTATTTCAGCAGAAATGTCTTCTGATCAAGCCATCAAAGATCTTCAGGTACATAACGCCCAATTCCAACAGATGTTCCTAAGTCTGGATAAAGGGCAAGAGGACCTGGAGACCCTTATTCTAAAAGAGAAGAAGAAGAAGAAGAAGAAGGTTGGTATTCTGAACATGGGTAGAAGATTCAGAGAAAGGATAAGACAATCAGCTGATTTGACCTCCTCATCCAAAGACGGGGAGAACCAAGAAAGGACAAAGGACCCTAGTCCTGCAATTTCTGATAACAATACGGATTACGATGAGGAGAAATATCCTCTCACTGAGGATAGGTACAAACAGCTAGAAGACCGTCTGAGTTCTATGGAGATTCAGAAGATCCATGGTTTGGATTTCAGAGAGTTGGGAATGGTATCGGGAGTGGTGATCCCTCATAAGTTCAAAGCCCTGGTTTTTGCCAAGTACGATGAAGTATCCTGTCCAAAACTACATCTCCGCTTGTACATTAGAAAAATCCAACCTCACACTGCAGATAGAAATTTGAGGGTACACTTCTTTCAAGATAGTCTGTCAGGGACTCAGCTTGAATGGTTTTATCAGTTGGAAGCAGCCAGTGTCTGAAATTGGGAAGACCTTGCTGCTGCTTTTTACAGGCAGTATCAGTATAACACCGACCTTGCTCCCACTCGTACTCAGCTCTAGGGTATGTCTATGGGTGCAAGTGAAGGTTTTAAGGACTATGCTCAAAAGTGGAGAGACTTGGCTGGAAGAGTCCAACTCCCTTTGTCTAATAGGGAGTTGGTTGACATGTTTCTAGGGACGCTATCTGGTCCATTTTTCAATCATCTGATTGGCAGTTCCTCATCTGGGTTTACTGAGTTGATCTAGACTGGAGAGAGAGTAGAAGCCGGCATTCGAAGTGGTAAGATATAGAAGGATGCTTCGTCAAGTGCAGTAAAGAAGCCTTTCACCGGTAAGAAGGAAGCTAGCGCAGTCTACGGCCAAAGGGGCCAAAGCAGACCTGAACACCGTCAAATGGTAAATGCTGTTGTGATATCAAGACCAACAGTTGCTCCACAACTCAACAATCAGCAAAGGGTAGAAAGACCACAACAACAATTTACCCGCATCAATATGACTTTAGCTGAAGTTCTGCCTCATCTGTTAAAGTCCAACTTGGCAACCTTGAAAGAGGCTCCCAAGAATCCCAATACTGCTTCTCCCAGATACAATCCCAATGACCGCTGCGCCTATCACTCCGAAAGTCCAGGTCATGATATAAACGATTGATGGTCTCTTAGGAATAAAGTGCAAGATTTGCTGGAAGCTAAAGAGATTGAGTTTGATGCTCCGGAAAAGCCCAACGTTATAACTTCCCCTATGCCTAAGCATGGTCGCGGAGTCAATGCTATGGACACCAATTTGTTTGTAACCTCTGTGGAAGTCCTTTGATGACAGTTACGAAGAATTTGTTGTTGGCCGGTTTATTTCTGGGTTGTGGTGAAGGTTGCCCCATATGTTCAATTCTACCTTCTGGTTGCTGTTTATTGAAGTCAGGCGTTCAGCGCCTGATGGATAATAAGGATATTTTGTTTGAGAAGACTATGATTCCGTTTGAAGATGTTGCCATTATCACCATTTCCGCCAACCCTTCCAAGGTTTCCTCGAGAAAACCTATTAGGGTTACACCCGTTCCAAGAATTACTCCGTTAATAATCACTGCTCTGGGTCCCATCCCATATACCTCAGATAAAACTATCCCATGGCATTACGGTGCTGATGTGTATTACCATGGTGTTAAACAAGATTTGAGGGCTGAAGAAGCCGATATGGATATCAGTAATATTGTTGGGACAAACAAGGTCACCAAAAGTAGAAGACTCTTTTCTTCAGAGATCTCCCCTCCGAATGTTCACAAACCTGTTTTCATTTCGTCTGTTATTATACCAACTACTGTCCTGGTTCCTACTCCAGTTATCACCCCTGTCGTCGAGCCATCTGGGACTCGGGGCAAAGAAATCATAGGTGAGCCTGCCCGGACGGAGGAACCTAAGAGTATCATTGTAGAAACCTCGAAACAAGAGATAGAGGAAATTTTGAAAATAATCAAGAAAAGCGACTACAACATAGTCGAGCAGCTGGGGTAGACCCCGTCAAAAATCTCCATGTTATCCTTGTTATAGTATTCTGAAGCCCATGAAAAGGCTCTAATTACATTCCTCAAAACTGTGCATGTGCCGTAGGAAACTTCAGCCGATCAATTCAAAGATTGAGTAGTTAGCCTGATTGCCGACAATGGGTTGGGTTTCTCGGATGCAGATCTGACTACTAAGGGGAGAAATCATAATGATGCTCTACACGTCTCGATCGAGTGCAGGGGCACCACTATGGCTCATGTATTGGTGGATACTGAATCCTCGTTGAATGTTCTTCCAAAGAAAGCATTAGACCGTCTGGACTGTGAAGGTTTGATTCTGAAGCCGAGCAATATTGTGGTCAGGGCTTTCGACGGGTCAAAGAGAATGGTGCACGGGGAGGTGGACATCCCTGTTAAAGTTGACTCTCAGACTTTTGCATCCACCTTCTATGTGATGGATATTAGACCATTGTATTCTTGCTTGCTGGGCCGTCCTTGGATTCATAAGGCTGGGGGCGGTTACTTCCACGCTCCATCAAATGTTGAAATACCCGGTGAAAGGAAAGATTATCACGGTACAAGGTGAAGAAGAGTATATGGTGAGTCATCTCAATTCTTTCCGCTACATGGAGATGGATGGGGAATTCATCGAAACCCCTTGTCAGAACTTTGAAGAGGTCCCTTAGACTTTAGCGTCAACTGAAGTTGCTACTAACAAGCCTCCGTTGAAGATGGCTTCTCTCAAGTATGCCAGGGTTGTAGTTTAAGAAGATGGGTGTGAAAATTGGGGTCGGCTCCTTGATTTTACTCACAAAACTGACAAATTTGGTTTATGCTTTACTACAGGGGCTCAAAGGGCTGTTAGGTGCGCATGGATCGGAAAACATCCTCTACACATCAGCGATCAAGGAGTTAATGCGATTGAGGACAGTGAAGAGGATTCAGACTTCGACAGCTGGATCTACCCTACAACCAATGGTGGACTAAACAACTGGACGACGAAGGACTTCATACCTATTTCTTTTATTCTACGGTAATTGACTTTTTGTTCTAAGATTTGTAATAAACAAGTTTGAAACTTTACGGCCTGGTGCCTTGCCCGAGACACCTTTGCTTTGCTTGTGAGGGCTTATTATTTGTCATTTCATATATCATTAATAAAACATTGGACGTTTCTTGCATTACAAATTTTGCGCTCCTTGATTTTCTTTTTTCTGTCTCTCGCCTTATCAAAAACAACTATTCTCTTACACACACTCACGTATCATAATGCAGATCCATATCCACTCTGGATCCCATTGATAACAACTCTGCTATTGCCAGTTATGACTTTGAAAATCCGATCAACCAAGCTAAGGACGAAGGTGAGGATGATTGTGAGGTGCCTAGAGAACTTGCTAGACTGTTGCTGCAGGAAGAAAGGGCCATACAGCCTCATGAAGAGCCAGTTGAGTCAGTGAATTTGGGTATAGAGGAAGACAGGAAAAAGGTTAAGATAGGTGCGAATCTAGAGCTTAGTATCAAACAACAGTTGATATAAATGCTACGCGACTATGTTGAGATCTTCGCCTGGTCCTACGAAGACATGCTTGGTTTAGACACTGATATTGTGGTTCATCGCTTGCCGACTAAAGAAGACTGCCCTCAGGTAAAGTAGAAGGTTCGCTGTATGTGCCCTGAGATGTCTGAGAAAATCAAAGCTGAGGTCATGAAATAGTTCGACGCGAGATTTTTAGCTGTCACTTCCTATCCACAGTGGGTTGCCAACGTTGTTCCGGTGCCTAATAAGGATGGTAAGGTATGAATGTGTGTGGACTATAGAGATTTGAACAGGGCAAGCCCCAAGGATGATTTCCCACATCCTCACATCGATGTTCTGGTCGACAACACCGCACAGCATAGGATCTTCTCCTTCATGGATGGTTTTTCTGGCTACAACCAGATCAAGATGGCTCCTGAAGACATGGAGAAGACAACCTTCGTTACACAGTGGGGCACCTTCTATTACAAGGTAATGCCTTTCGGGTTGAAGAATGTTGGGGCAACTTATCAGCGCGCCATGGTTTCTTTGTTCCACGACATGATTCACCATGAGATCGAGGTTTATGTTGATGACATTATAGCCAGGTCTCAGACTGAGGGTGAACACCTTGATCATCTACAGAAACTGTTTGACAGGTTGAAGACGTACAAGCTGAGGTTGAACCCGAACAAGTGCACCTTCGGGGTAAGGTCTGGTAAGCTGCTGGGTTTCGTCATCAGTGATAAGGGTATTCAGGTGGACCCTCCCAAGGTAAAAGCCATACAAGAGATGCCGGCTCCCCACATAGAGAAGGAAGTTAGAGGTTTCTTGGGACGTATAAATTACATCGCCAGGTTCATTTCACATTTGACTGCTACTTGTGAGCCAATCTTCAAGATGCTGAAGAAAGATCAAGTGGAAAAATGGAATGATGAATGTTAAACCGCTTCGAAAGAATCAAAGAATACCTCCAAGAGCCACCAATTCTGATGCCTCCAGTTGAAGGAACACCTTTGATCTTATAGTTGACAGTGCTGGACAATTCAATGGGGTGTGTGTTGGGGAAGCATGACGAGTCTGGCCGAAAAGAGCACGCTATTTACTACATTAGCAAAAAATTTACCGACTGTGAGACCCGATACTCATTGCTCGATAAAACTTGATGCATTATGGCCTGGGCTATTCGCCGGCTGAGACAGTATATGCTGACTCACACTACCTTATTGATATCAGAAATGGAACCAATCAAGTATATCTTCGAAAAGCCTTCTCTCTCCGGAATAATAGTAAGATGGAAGATGATCCTAACCGAGTACGACATCTAATACACCACCCAAAAAGCAATCAAGGGGAGTGTATTGTCAGATCATTTAGCGCATCAGGATGTGGATGACTACCAATCCATGAATTTTGAGTTCCCGGATGAGAATATCATGTTGGTAACCGACTGTGAAGAACCTGGACCGGATGAAGGACCTAAGGAAGGATCCAGATGGTCTATGTACTTTGATGGAGCCTCAAACGCATTAGGTAATGGCATTGGTGCTGTAATTATATCTCCTGAGGGCTGTCATACTCCATTCACCGCCCGATTATATTTTAACTGCACCAACAATATGGCAGAGTATGAAGCATGTATCCTGGGTCTTCGAGCTGCTATTTACCTGAAGATTAAGTTCTTGAGTGTATTCGGAGATTCTGCTCTAGTGATCAGTCAGATCAAAGGCGAGTGGGATACAAAGCACCCAAATCTTATTCCTTACAAAGAATATGTACTGACATTGCTCCCACATTTTGAGGAGATAACCTTTGAACACTTCCCGAGAGAGGAGAACCAGTTAGCGGACGCGCTAGCTACCATGTCTTCTATGTTCAAAGTCAGGTGGGATAATGAAGCTCCCCAAATTTCCATCGAGAGGTTGGACGAACCTGCGCATTGCCGTGACATCGAGACTGGAGAGGTAGCAGATAAACCCTGGTTTCACGAAGTAAAAAGGTATCTTGAGACTCAAGAGTACCCCGAGGGTGCATCTGTTAATGACAAGAAGTTCGTGAGAAGGTTCGCTGCGAAGTTCTTCATCAGTAATGGTGTCCTCTATAAGCGTAACCTTGATTCGACCTTACTGCGGTGTATGGACAAGAGCGAGGACAAAAGGATCATGGTAGAGCTACATGAAGGTACCTTCGTAACTCATTCCAGTGGACATACCATGGCGAAGAAAATCCAACGGGCAAGATATTATAGGTCTGCTATGGAAGCCGATTATTATCAGCACTCTCGAACCTGTCATAAGTGCCAAGTTTATGCTGATAAGGTGCATGTACCTCCGGTTCCTCTGAATGTTTTGATAGCTCCTTGGCCTTTCGCAATGTGGGGCATCGATATAATCGACAAGATCAGACCTATTGCATCCAACGAGCATCGATTCTTTTTTGTAGCTATTGATTACTTTACAAAGTGAGTCGAGGCAACTTCTTTTGCTACAGTAACCAAGAACGTCGTGGCGCGATTTATCCGGCACAATTTGATATGTCGATATGGTATGCCAGAGAGAATTATTACTGACAAAGGTACGAATCTCAATAATACAATGATCACCGAGCTCTGCAAATAGTTTAAGATACAACATCATAACTTTTATCCCTACCGGCTGAAGATGAATGGGGCTGTTGAAGCAGCTAACAAGAACATCAAGAAGATTGTGCAGAAGATGACAGTGACCTATAAAGACAGGCATGAGATGTTACCATTCGATCTTCATGGTTACCGTACCTCGGCACGAACGTCAACAGGGGCAACACCCTACTCTATGGTGTATGGCATGGAGGCAGTCCTACCTATCGAAGTCCAGATACCCTCTCTCAGGATTATGAAGGATGCGGGTTTGAGTGAAGACGATTGGATCCAGACCCGACTTGATCAGCTGAATCTAATTTATGAAAAGAGGCTTACTGCTATTTGTCATGGTCAGACGCATCAAAAACGAATGATTAAGGCATTTAACAAGAAATTTAGACGTCAAGAATATCAAGTCGGGGATCTAGTGATCAAACGCATTATACTGCCGCAAGGTGATCCAAGGGGAAAATGGACCCCCACATACGAAGGGTCATTTGTTGTTAAGAACATTTTCTCGGGAGGAGCTATGATTATAACCACCATGGATGGTGACTGTTGTACCCCAAAATTTGCCCTCCCATATTCTTCAAGATTCCTCAAGGGTTGCACAGTCCAAATGCCTCCTAACACAGTCAAAATTAGGGTTTTGGTTCTCTCAAGGAATTTGTGGTTTTCAGTGGTCCAATCAAGTCACATAGGCCTATATATATTGTCAAGCATCTACATGTCAAGTTTCAAGATTCACAATGCCAGTTTCCACAGTCAAAAGCCCTATTTGCTCAAAAGTCAACTGCAGGGGCAAAATGGTCATTTTGCAGTCAAAATTCAAAATTTTTGGTCAACATCTTATTTTGAGCACACAATCATCATTTGATCAAGTCTTGATCATGATTCTTCAAGCATGGCTCAAAAATCATCAAAGATGCAAAAGTTTCTATTTTTAGACAGTAGAAAAGTCAACTGTAACTTGACCAGGGCATAACTTTTTCATGGTTCATCAGAAAAATCCCATCCAATGCTCATTTTGAAGGGGATGATATTTAGTACAACTCATATTCACATTCCAAATCCAAGAAATGCTCCCACAAAAAGTTATCAATTTCTACATTATAGGTCAATTTCAAAAGTCAACAAAAAGGCACTTTAAGTCAAAGACCATAACTTGAGATTGGTAAATCCAAATGACATGGGACCAAAGGAATTGGTTAGAGAACTCCAATACCTTTCCAAAATGTCCAAGAACATGTTCATATGATCAAAATTGAGCAAGATATGCATTGGAGAAGTTGGGAAATTTTTGTGAATTTGCAAAACTCAACTTTGCTCAAAACACATCATTTTTGCTAATGGGCCTCAAATTCCTTCTTGAAACATTGTCCAAGGCTTATGCATGACCCATTGAGATTAAATTGAATTATTTTCTTATATTTATTAATTAATTGGATTTTTAATTGATTATTAATTCATTTAATTCATTTAATTGTAGGAAAATATCAAGATATGATTTCTCAATCTTTTTGTGAAGCAAAAGTGGTCAACATATGCTGGAGATTTCGTGTATCAATCAAGGGGACCAAAATCTCCAAAATTAGCAAGCTTTGTCAATCAAAAAGATGCAAAAATATTTGATTGAAAATCAAATATACAAATCATAATTCCATGGATTTTTGGACCAAGATTTACCCTAATTCCATTCTACTATATATGCATAACCTAAACCTAATGCTGCATACGTGAAAACTCTGCAAGAAAGCCATATGCAATATTGAAAAAAATTAAAGAAAACTCAAAACTGAATTCCATAATTTAACGTGGTTCAAAGCTTGTTCTTGTTTCTAATATATTGCAGGAACTCCCAGGAATAATTTGCAATCAAAATCACACGCCAAAGCTCAAGAAATCTCCACAAACAGTCACACGGTTTGGTTATTTTTTCCATAATCGTAATTCAATATTCACGCATTATTAATGAGATTTTTTGTGTGTATTGCATCGCTAGAACTCCCATGAAGCTTTTGGTACTGGTTAATTGCCTTATAACGCCCTGAAACAAAAATCACCATTGACGAATTCTAGGTTTTCGAAGCCTTCAAATTAGGGCTTTCCCATATAGGAAAAATTAGACCTTCTCATGCCTATGGTTGTAATCGTTGAAACGATACGAATTGAATGCAACCCTCGCGAACAATTTATATTAAACACATACCTGTTCGCTATTTTTCCTCGTGCTATTTTGTGGGGGTTAAAAACCCCCCCTATTTGATATGTTTTTATGCAGGCAATTGAAGAAGACGAAGGACGTGTTCAATCCTGGTTGGGCCATTCAAAAAACAGCGCGCGTTTTGTTTGTTCTACAGGATGTTATTTGTTTTTATATATTATAATTAATTGTCACTATATTAACAAAGCATGCAGCGTGGTGTAGTGGTTGGTGATCTGTCTGGTAACCATTGGGACATGGGTTCGATTCCCAGGTCCACCCAATATTTGTTTCATATTTTTTCTAATGTAATCATGTGCAGACGTTCAAATACGTTCCACCATGTCCCTCAAACAATCAGGCGCCAGGTGGTCACGTGCTCAAATCCAATGGCCATGAGATGTTGACTATGGTGTTCCCAGTCAACCAACGTGCAAACAAGTCAGAAAGTCAAACAGGCTTATGTGCTTATTGGGCCAGAAATTCCAGGCTTAACCTCCATTCTTGAGTCAACACCCCTCCTGGTTAATTGCTTTTCTTTTTATTTTCTTTTAATTATAATTATTATCATTATTAACTAACAAATAATTATTTTCATAATTAATTCATAAAACAATATTTTCTTATTATTATTATTATTTATTAAATTCACTCTTAATTATTTTGTAAATAAAATACTAATAAATTGATTTAGTTTAATTAGGTAACTTTGACCTTTTTTACAATAAATAAATAGCTTAGAATTAGGGTTTTTCTCTTGGCTTTTAATTTCTTTTTATTTTTATTTTCATTAAAACATAAAAAACACGAAAAACATTTTTTCTTTTAATTAATTAATTAATTAGTTGTTAGGTTTAATTTTAATTAAATGCAAAAAAGGACAAATTCAATTCTTTTCTCAAAAAGGGTCCAAACCCTAAGGACGTCCTGATTCAATTTCTTTGTGCGCACTTTATTATTTATTTTTGATTATATTGATGTACCTGCTCCGAGTATGTAATAGATAATTAGGATCTTTATCGCTTTCTTTTACTTTCCGCATTTATTTTCCAAACGGGTTATGTTTTTGGCGATGTATATACCCGCACCTTGTAATAGCGTAGATTTACCTTTTCCGCACTTTATTTCCCGCAAATTATTTAACTGTTAAATATGCATGCAAGACTTGTCTGAAAAATAAAATCAACCCGTAGCTCACCAATAACATGTACAAGATAATTTTAACTGAATCTGACACACGTGCACATGCCACTCCTAGGGTACGCCTCACTTGGTTGCCTCGACGTGGTCGTCAAGTATAGGGTGTTTTAGAGGTCGCCCTCCTGTCTAAAGATCCAGTTGCCTCGAAACGGTTGCCTCGGATAAAAAAGGATCTAGGACATTAGGGTTACCGCTAAGGCGTCCTACTATTGCTTTGGTGACCACATTGTCCCTATAATCGAATTGACCCGAATACCTCCAACGACGATGCTACCTACTTCTCAATAGTGGGATAGTACTGTCTAAAGGACTCTTACACAGCCTAATTCCTTAGAGTAGGTAGATTTCTCCTGGGTACTTGCTCTTTCAAAAAACAAAAACATCTTTTCGCACTTACACTTTCAAAAAGTTTTTTCAAACAATACTTCATACACTCTTGAGGACTGATACAAGAGTTACCTAGAAGTTTTCAAAACGAAACTTTTTCAAAACCCACAAACACTTGAAAAGCAAACAAATTTTGAAAACATAGAGCAAGTACCTAAGAGCCCGTGGATAACCACGGATAGAAAGGGTGCTAACACCTTCCCTTTCTATAAATCTACCTCCCGAACCGAGAAACATTCTCGAAAAGGAATTTTGTTGTGCTTTTGTCCTTTCCGTGTTGGAGAACATAAAAGACGGTGGCAACTCTTGCTTACCGCGACATTTTGCGAACCAGCTTAAAAAACAGTCAGTTCTATTCCCACCGATCACAGAACTGGCGACTCTGCTGGGGACACTTAATAAGTGAGGTGTACCTTAGGATTAGACCACTCTTATGTTTTCAATTGTATGCCTTGATTGCTTTTATATTGTGGGCTTGCATCGGAGTTTCATAGATCCTAACCCGGATCTGGGGGATACCTTTTAGAAGTAGCAACAAACTGTGAGGGAACTGTGCGGGGTATACCGACACGGTTGAAGCAGTTGCTACGTTGATGTGGCACTTTGGTGAGTACCGGTAACCCTTGAGTCAAGTCAAGGAGAGTACGGGGCCGCCGCGTGGTGTCGTGAAGCATCAACTGACCTTAGGAACCTTACTTGACCATCCTGGCCTCTTTAGGGGTAGTGAGATGACCGACTTTGGTGCAGTCCGAAGTTGGTAGATACTCGATACTACACTCATTGAGGGTTGTTTTCTTGGAATATCTTGATCGCCAGTTCAATGGCTAAATCAAAATAATGAACATAGAAAACAACCCTATGATATTGAGCTCCTTAGAACCCGGTTACTTTTGATAGGACAGGTTTTGAGCCCACCAACTTCAAGAGGGTAGTACCTAGACCCCATGCTGGCCTAAACTCTAAGGGCTGTCTGGTGTGACTTATGTGCCTTATCATGTTTGCTTCTAGTGGATACTTGTGGTGTGTTTTTATCATAACATCATAACATCATAAAGCATCATATGCATTTACTAACCACTTCAAGGGTTCAAATCTTCATCTTTGTTCTTGTTTTGTAGGACATGGAATCTCTCCGTAGAAAGACAATTCGGGTTAACCTTGTAAGGATCCCTCCTCAGCTTAAGGAGCTTACATCCAGGATTCCTGATAACTCTTCCTTCAGTGAAAGGCATGGTAGACTCGTCATCTTGGTCAACACCAACATTGAAGAAGATATGATAAAAGTTCTCTTCCAGTTCTTTGACCCTCTACACCACTGTTTTACTTTCCCAGATTATCAATTAGTACCTACTTTGGAAGAGTTTTCTCAGCTTTTGAGGGTTCCCATTCTCAGTCAACTACCCTACAACGGTACGGAAAGGGAACCAAAACTTGAAGAGGTTGCTAAAGCATTACGTCTGCAACCATCCGACATCAAGGGGCATTGGGAAGTCAGAAGTGGTATCAAAGGATTCTTGGCAAAGTTCCTGTTTGAGAAAGCACAAGAATGTTGGAATTCCCTTGACCTACAAGCCTTTGAAGAAGTTGTGGCACTCCTTGTCTATGGGTTGGTGTTGTTCCCGAATCTGGATCAGCTTATAGATATCAATACTGTCAAGATTTTCATGTCCAGGAATCCCATACCTACGTTGCTTAGGGACATCCTCCACTCATGTTACACTCGAACCATGAGAAAAAGAGGTGTTCTCATGTGCTGCACTCCTCTCCTGGAAAGGTGGTTTATTTCTCACCTTTCACAATCAGTTTTGAAGAACGAGCGGGGTTTGAGATGGTCGCAACGATTAATGACTCTTACACATGCTGATATACATTAGTGTTCTCGGTCTAGAGAAAACGTCACTATTATTGATCATTGCGGAGAGTTTCCTAATGTTCCTTTACTTGGAATTAGAGGGGGCATTACTTACAACCCATGTCTGGCTTTGAGACAGTTTGGATATGCTCGAAGGGATGGCCCTCATGACATGTTGATTCCTGACATAGTTTTTGACTTCGACAATGATACGCAAGGACTTTGCCAGAGATTCATCAGAGCTTGGAGGATGCCTAACAAGGTGGATAGCAAGACACTGGGACATAAGAATTCCATCCCCCTTGAGCCTTATCTCAAGTGGGTACGAGCCCGCTCCCAGAAGCTGGTGATGCCATATCCTCACATTCTCCCCGTGATCAAAGAGCCAGTTTTGGAAGGAGAGGTTCCGTACACTATTCAACATCCTGACATGCCAACGTCTTGGGAAGAAATGCAAAAGAGCTGGATCCAACTAAAGGAAGAGCGGAATTCTCTTGAAACCAGTCTACATGCCAGTGAGAAGAAGGTCTTGGAGCTCACCCGTCTACTTCATGAGGAAAAGACTCTCAACACTTACATCGCTCCAAAGAAGATGCACAGTGTTTTTTGGGATTAAGTATTTTGTAATATTTCGCCCATGAGGCATTGATGTACTAAACAAATTATCTATTAATATAACGTGTGTTCCCTTTTTGTCTACAACTAATTTGAACTTTCGAACCCTTGAATGCATTGCATAAATAACATATCATGCATCATGTGCATAACAGGTACCCTTTTTTTACAGGTTGCTTAATCTTCTTCGCTGTTTATTTCAGCAATCATCATGAATCCTGAGCCTACTACCGAACAAGCTATCAAGGCCCTCCAGGCCCAGAACGCCCAGTTTCAAGAGCTGGTCATGAGCTTAGCCCAGGGACAACAGGAGTTGAAGACTCTGCTTTTGAAGAAGAAGAAGAAGAGGACTGTGTTGTTCAACACTCGACGGAGGTTTGGGAATGCACTACAAAATGAGGCTGATATGGCTACTTCCTCTGCAGGGAAAGATAGTCCCCAAGGGGGAAGGGTTCCTAGTCCCGTGGTCTCCGACAACGAGACAGATTACAATGATGAACAATACCCTCCTGCTGAGGACAGGTACAAACAGTTAGAGGACCGCCTAAGTGCTATGGAGATTCAACACGTGCCTAGGTTGGATTTTGGAGATCTAGGTTTATCTTCTGGGGTGGTGATCCCTCACAAGTTCAAGGCAGCTACTTTTGCGAAGTACGACGCGTTTCCTGTCCTAAGCTGCATCTCAGATCATATGTAAGGAAGATCCAACCTTACACTGCTGACAAGAATCTATGGATCCATTTCTTCCAGGATAGTCTTTCAGGGACTCAACTCGAATGATTCTATCAGCTGGATGGAACCAGCATTCGTAACTGGGTGGACTTGGCTACTGCATTTTATAAGCAGTATCAGTATAATTCCGACCTCGCTCCCACGCGTACCCAACTCCAGGGTATGTCACTTGGGACGGGTGAAGGTTTTAAGGATTATGCGCAAAAGTGGAGAGACCTGGCTGGAAGGGTGCAGCCACCTTTGACTGACCATGAGCTCGTTGACATGTTCTTAGGGACCCTGTCCGGTCCATTCTTCAACCATCTGATTGGGAATTCTTCTGCTGGGTTTACAGATCTGATCTTAACCGGTGAAAGGATAGAAGCTGGTATCAAGTCAGGGAAGATACAGAAAGGTGCCTCCTCGAGTACTGAAAAGAAGCCCTTCAAGAAGGAATCTAGTGTTGTTTATGGTTCAAGGAGACAAAATAAACCGGAACGCTGCCAAGCTGTCAACGCGGTGGTTATTTCTAAGCCTGCTGCTGCTCCTCAGCAGTACAACCAACCAAGGGGTGAGAGACCTAAAAGACAGTACACTCGGCTCAGTATGACCTTATCTCAGATATTGCCACAACTGTTGTCAACCAATCTGGTAACTGTCAAAGAAGCTCCGAAGGTAGTGAACACCACATCCCCAAAGTACAATCCCAACGCCCGCTGTGCTTATCACTCTGACAGCCCGGGGCACACTACGGATGATTGTTGGGCTCTGAGGAATAAGGTTCAGGACCTTATTGATGCTAAATAAATACAGTTCGAGGCGCCCGAAAGGCCCAATGTTGTGACTGCTCCCATGCCCCAGCATGGAGTGAATGCCGTGGAAGAAGACCTGTATGTAGCCTCTGTGGATGAGATTGTTACTCGGTTGCTGACTGTCAAAAGAAACCTGTTGCTAGCCGGTTTATTTCCGGGATGTAGTAAAGGTTGCCTTCTATGTTTTGTTTCACCTGCTGGTTGTTCTTTGTTGAAGTCAGGTATCCAAAGCCTGATGGATAATAAAGAAATCTTGTTCGAGAAGATTGCTGTTCCTGCTACCCCTACCGAAGAAGTGTCCATTGTTACTGTTTTCAACAACCCTCCTAAGGCTCCCTCAAAGAAGCCTGTCAAAATCATGTCTGCTCAGAAGATTGCTCCTATCATCATCACTGTTCCGGGGCCCATCCCCTATAAATCTGATAAAGCTGTCCCGTGGCACTATGGGGCAGATGTTTATGTTCTTGGAGTAAAGCAAGAGTTTGATACTAGTACATGCGTTAGTAACATCACTGGGCCTGCCAAAGTCACTCGTAGTGGCAGGCTCTTCTCACCAGATATTGCACCTCCAGCTATTCAGAGACCTCTTGTCATCACACCTGCAAGTATGCCTGCTTCCCTTCCTGATCAAGTTCCTGTTTCTACCCCTGCTGCCGAGTAATCTGACGCTCAGGGCAAAGGGATTGCTACTGATGTGCCTGCCCAGACGGAGGCACCGAAGACCGTCAATGTTGAAGCTTCCAAGCAAGAGATGGAAGAGATTCTTAAAATTATCAAGAAGAGTGATTTCAATGTAGTTGAGCAGCTGGGGCACACCCCCTCTAAAATTTCTATGCTATCACTGTTGTTGTGTTCAGAGGCCCATGCCAAGGACCTGATTTCCTTCCTGAAGACGGCCCATGTGCCATAAGAAACGTCTGTTGATCAATTTACCGATTGTGTGGCCAACTTGACTGCTGATAATGGGCTGGGTTTCTCTGACGCTGATCTGACTGCCAAAGGAAAGAACCATAACGACGCCCTGCATGTCTCCATTGAATGCAGGGGCACTACTCTTGCCCATGTGTTGGTAGACACCGGTTCTTCGTTGAACGTATTACCCAAGAAGGCCCTAGACAGGTTGGATTGTGAGGGTTTAGAGCTCAAGCCTAGTAACATTGTTGTCCGGGCCTTTGACGGGTCGAAAAGGATGGTACATAGGGAAGTTGACATTCCAATCAGGGTTGGTTCTCAGGTCTTTGATTCAACGTTCTATGTGATGGACATTCGTCCATCCTATTCTTGTTTGCTGGGTCGTCCGTGGATCCATAAGGCAGGAGCTGTGACCTCAACTCTGCATCAGAAGCTGAAATACCCGGTCAGAGGGAAGATCGTAACAGTGCAGGGGGAGAAAGAATACATGGTCAGCCACCTCAACTCATTCTGGTACATAGAGATGGATGGGGAATTCATTGAGACCCCCTTTCAACACTTTGAAGAGGTGCCTCAGACACTGGCGTCAGCAGAGACTGTGACTGGAGAAGATTCTCCGTTGAAGATGGCCTCCTTAAAGGATGCCCGGGCTGTGATTGAGAAGGGTGAGTGTGCAAACTGGGGCCGACTTCCTGATTTCACTCCGAAGACTGACAAGTTTGGTTTGGGTTTCACTGCAGAAGCTCAGAGGGCTGTCCGTAAAGCAAGGAGTGGAAGACCTCCTGTATTCATCACCAACCCGGGAGTAAATGCTATTGAAGACGAAGCGGAAGAATCTGAATTCGACAGCTGGATCTACCCAACGACCAACGGTGGACCAAGCAACTGGACGGCGAAAGATTTCATACCTATTACTTTTGTCACTCAGTAATGAACTCCTTTGTTTTGAATTTGTAACAAACAATATTACTAAACTTTATGGCCCAGTGTCTTACCCGGGGCACCGTGGTTTCATTTGTGAGGGCTTATTACTTGTCATTTTCATATATCATGAATAAAAGCATTTGACGTTTTCGCATTTCAAATCTTGCGCTCCTTTTCTTTCTTTATTATATATATTGCAAAACAGCTCTATTTACACACACTCACCTATACAGGTTCCAATCCACTCTGGATCCCACTGATAACGACTCTGCTACTGCCAGTTATGACTTCGAAAATCCGATCAACTTAGCCAAAGACGAAGGTGAAGATGATTGCGAAGTGCCTGGTGAGCTTGCAAGACTGCTACTCCAGGAAGAGAGGGCCATTCAGCCACATGAAGAGCCAGTGGAAACAGTAAATCTGGGTACTGAGACAGAGAGAAAGGAAGTCAAGATTGGTGCCAATCTAGAGCTCAGTGTGGAACAACGGTTGATTCAAATGCTGCATGACTACGTGGAAATCTTTGCCTAGTCTTACGAAGACATGCCTGGGTTGGATACCGACATTGTGGTTCATCACCTGCCTACCAAGGAAGAATGCCCTCCGGTAAAACAGAAGGTCCGCCGTATGCGTCCAGAGATGTCCGAGAAAATAAAAGCCGAGGTTATGAAACAATTTGATGCCGGGTTTCTAGCAGTGACTTCTTACCCTCAGTGGGTTGCCAACGTGGTTCCTGTGCCGAAGAAGGATGGTAAGGTTCGAATGTGTGTTGATTACAGGGATTTAAACAGGGCGAGCCTTAAGGATGATTTCCCTCTGCCTCATATCGACGTTCTGGTTGACAACACTGCTCAGCATAAAGTATTCTCCTTCATGGACGGTTTTTCCAGTTATAATAAGATCAAAATGGCTCCTGAAGACATGGAGAAAACCACTTTTGTTACTCAGTGGGGCACCTTTTGTTACAAGGTCATGCCTTTTGGGTTGAAAAATGTTGGGGCAACCTACCAACGTGCCATGGTTGCTTTATTTCATGACATGATCCATCATGAGATTGAAGTATATGTTGACGACATGATTGCAAGGTCCCAAACTGAGGAGGAACACCTTGACCATCTACAAAAGCTGTTTGACCGTCTGAAGTTGTACAAGCTGAGGTTGAACCCGAACAAGTGCACCTTCAGGGTGAGATCTGGCAAATTGCTAGGCTTCGTCGTAAGTGACAAAGGTATTCAAGTGGACCTTGCCAAAGTGAAAGCCATACAAGAGATGCCAGTTCCCAAGACAGAGAAAGAAGTCAGAGGCTTTCTAGGACGGCTGAACTACATTGCCCGATTCATCTCACATCTAACTGCTACCTGTGAACCAATCTTCAAGCTACTGAAGAAAGATAAAGTGGTACGTTGGAACGATGAATGTCAGGCCGCTTTCGAAAGAATCAAAGAGTATCTCCAAGAACCACCCATTCTTATGCCACCGGTTGAAGGGAGACCTCTAATCTTATACCTGACAGTACTTGACAGCTCAATGGGGTGTGTGCTGGGGCAGCATGACGAGTCTGGCCGAAAAGAGCACGCTATTTATTACCTTAGCAAAAAGTTTACCGACTATGAGACCCGATACTCACTGCTCGAGAAAACTTGCTGCGCTTTGGTATGGGCTGCTCGCCGGCTGAGACAGTATATGTTGACTCACACTACTCTGTTAATTTCAAAAATGGATCCAATCAAGTACATCTTCGAAAAGCCTGCCTTGTCCGGAAGAATAGCAAGATGGCAGATGATCTTGACGGAATGTGACATCCAGTACACGACTCAGAAAGCAATCAAGGGAAGTGTGTTGGTAGACCATTTGGCACATCAGGCAGTGGATGACTACCAATCTATGAACTTTGAATTTCCAAACGAGAATATCATGGTAGTGACTGATTGTGAAGTACCTGGACCGGATGAAGGACCTGAGGAAGGATCCCGATGGTCTATGCACTTTGAAGGAGCCTCAAGCGCTTTGGGTAACGGTATTGGCGCTGTGATCATATCCCCTAAAGGCACTCATACTCCACTTACTGCCCGGCTATGTTTCAACTGCACCAACAACATAGCGGAGTATGAAGCGTGCATTATGGGTCTTCAAGCTGCAATTGACCTAAGGATCAAGTTTCTGAGTGTCTTCGGAGATTCCGCTCTCGTGATCAGCCAGATCAAAGGCGAGTGGGATACGAAACACCCAAATCTTATTCCTTACAAGGAGTATGTATTGACGTTGATCCCCCATTTCGAGGAGATAACTTTTGAACACTTCCCAAGAGAGGAGAATCAGTTGGCGGACGCGTTAGCTACAATGTCTTCTATGTTTAAAGTAAAATGGGACAACGAGGCTCCCCGGATCATTATCTGGAGTTTGGATGAACCTGCACATTGCTGTGATCTTGAGGCTGAAGAGGTAACTGAAAAACCTTGGTATCATGAAGTGAAGAGGTACTTGGAAGCTCAAGAATACCCCGAGGGTGCATCTGTTAATGACAAAAAGTTTCTGAGAAGGTTCGCGGCAAAATTCTTCCTCAGTAACGGCATTCTCTACAAACGAAACCATGATTCAACTTTACTGTGTTGTGTGGATAAGACAGAAGCAGAAAGAATCATGGCAGAGCTGCATGAGGGTACCTTCGGGACGCATTCCAGTGGACATACCATGGCAAAGAAAATCCTTCGGGAAGGATATTTCTGGTCCACAATGGAAGCTGACTGTTACCAACATTCTCGGACGTGTCACAAATTCCAGATCTATGCTGATAAGGTGCACGTTCCTCCAGTTCCTCTGAACTTCTTGACAGCACCTTGGCCTTTTGCAATGTGGGTCATTGATATGATCGGCGAGATCAGACCTACGACGTCCAACGGGCATCGCTTCATCCTGGTAGCAATTGATTACTTTACAAAGTGGGTTGAAGCAGCTTCTTATGCTACCGTAACCAAGAACGTCGTGGCACGGTTCATTCGGCACCACCTGATCTGTGGATACGGTGTACCTGAGAGGATCATTACGGATAATGGTACCAATCTTAACAACAAGATGATCACTGAGCTCTGTGAGCAATTCAAGATACAGCACCACAACTCTTCTCCCTACCGGCCGAAGATGAATGGGGTTGTCGAAGCGGCAAATAAGAATATTAAGAAGATTGTGCAGAAGATGACAGTGACAGATTGGCATGAGATGTTACCGTTTGCTCTTCATGGGTACCGTACCTCAACAAGGACGTCAACAGGGGCAACACCCTTTTCCTTGGTCTATGGCATGGAGGCAGTCTTTCCTATTGAAGTCCAGATACCCTCTCTCTGGATAATGAAGGATGCAGGTTTGAGCGAAGATGACTGGATCCAGACTCGACTTGATCAATTAAATCTAATCGATGAAAAGAGACTCACCGCTATTTGTCATGGTCAAACGTACCAAAAACAGATGATCAGGGCATTTAACAAGAAAGTCATACGACAAGAGTATCAAGTCGGAGACCTGGTAATCAAGCGCATCATTCTTCCTCAAAGTGATCCCAGGGGCAAATGGACCCCTACGTACGAAGGGCCATTTGTGGTTAAACATATCTTCTCAGGAGGAGCTATGATTCTAACCACCATGGATGGTGACGACCTTCCTCACCCCGCAAATGCAGACATAGTAAAAAGATACTACGCATGAATCAAAGACCCGCTAGGTTGACACACCTAGGCAAAAATAAGGGCTTCCCGGCGAACCAAAAGGGTTCGGGAAAAAATAAGGGATGAAATGAAAAAAATATGTACACCTGGCAAGTCGAAAACCTGAAAAGGCGGCTTGGGCAAAAATGGGTATCCTGGTGGACTGAAAACCCGAAAGGGCAGTCCAGGCAAAAGTTAGGGATAAGCGTAATACTATGTCTCATTGGGTCACCTTGCATCCAGAATCCGGTATCAACTATCAGGTTCAGACAGCATCAATCAATCAGCTTCATCTTCAACTAAGCAGTAAAGTGATGAGACGCTTGAAGACATAAAGGCGATAGCAGAGTTGGAACCCAGTGGGATTATTTTTCACATAGTTGTTTTATTTCCTTTTCACAAAATTGTATAAACTCTATGTTGCTCGGCGGCGTCCTCTTACTAGGACGTGAGCCTCTTGTACACAAACGCCTATTTATAGGCAAATTTCAAAATCAATACAAATTCACTTTTTCAAATTGCCAATTGTTTTTCCTTTATCTGTTTTGTTTTGCAAAGAACGTCCAATGCTCATTTTTGATATATGCATTTGACATTAATTGCTAACTCATAAATATTTGCATGTGAAACAAAGGACTAATTACAGGTGACATCAGAAACAGGGGCAATAATGAGTTGTCTAAGCGATCTAGTTGCTCTGTCCACCAAGGTACTAAGGTAGGTTCGGCTGAAGAATATGACCAAGATACCTTCACTCCACGCAGAGTAAGAAAAGATTCAGCAATACTCGCCCCAAGCATAGTTGGTCTCTCGTCAGTCCTAACAAAGCACAGTATCTCCAGCAAGTCAGCGATACTCTCCCCAAGCAGAGTTAGTCTACTGTCAGCCTTAAGGAAGTTGGGTATCCCCAAAAAATCTCAATATTCCCCAGCGAAGTATACAAATGTTCCTAAGCAAGCATCCCCGACAATCTTAATATAAGATTATTCCCCGGTGGAATATCAGACACCCCAGTGGAGCCACTTCCCCACTACAGTCCAAAAGTTTCCCCAGGAGAGTTGAATCAATCTCCCCAGTAGATTCTGGAAGCTCATCCCCAGTAGATTCTGGAAGCTTATCCCTAGTAGATTCTGGAAGCTTATCCCCAATAGAGTCTGGAAGCTTATCCCCAGTAGAGTCTGGAAGCTGGTCCCCTGCAGAGTACCAATATCTCTCCCCGACCATGTTCAGAGGTTATTCCCCACCAGAGTTGATAGTACCAAGATCGTCCTCAGCGAAGTTCTTCCTATCCCCCAGCGGAGTTCATCAAATTCCCCAACAAAACTTATCAATGGAATCCCCAGCGGAGTTATCATCAGATTCTCAGTGCAGTATCTCTTCCCAGAGTAATTCCCCGCAGAGTAATCTCTTCATCAAGTTTATTCCCCAACGGAGTCATCTTCTCCTACCGGCATTCTTGCAATCATCCCCAGCGGAAATGAAGAACTCTACTCTTCAACATCAGCCCAGGATTCAACGAACTTCCCGGCATTCGTCAAGGATTTATTTTCCTAGACGAAAATGCATTCATAAACATCACATTGTCATACATCACGACATACGCATATACGCATCATAACACACTATCTCACTTATTTTGGAACATCATGACATCATGCATTTCATACATCATGACATTGCATACAACTGATGTTTTGCCTTTTCAGGAAAAAGCTCAATCCAAAGATGATTACTATCAACTGTCACAGTTCCAGATTTGATACTTGTATCTAGCCAGGGCATATCTGTGAGCGATTGATTATGGATTCGACACCTGTATCTATCCAGGGCATATCTGCATGAAGAGTTTAGAGATTCAATACCTGTATCTAGCCAGGGCATATCTACATGAAGAGTTTGAAGTTCCAAATTCGATACCTGTATCTAGCCAGGGCATATCTGTGAGCGATTAATTGTAGATTCGATACCTGTATCTTGCCAGGACATATCTGCATGAAGAGTTTAGAGATTCGATACCTGTATCCAGCCAGTGCATATCTATAGACGACCAGTTCCAGATTCGATACCTGTATCTAGCCAGGGCATATCTGTGAGCGATTGATTGTAGATTCGATACTTGTATCTAGCCAGGGCATATCTGCATGAAGAGTTTGAAGTTCCAGATTCGATACCTGTATCTAGCCAGGGCATATCTGTGAGCGATTGATTTTGGATTCGATACCTGTATCTAGCCATGGAATATCTGCATGAAAAGTTTATAGATTCGATACCTGTATCCAGCCAGGGCATATCTGTAGACGACCAGTTCCAGATTCGATACCTGTATCTAGCCAGGGCATATCTGTGAGCAATTGATTGTAGATTCGATACCTGTATCTAGCCAGGGCATATCTGCATGAAGAGTTTGAAGATCAACACCTATAACAGGCCAGGGAATTATCTTTCTTTCTCAGGTACGCAAGTTCTCGCTAAGGAATCTCTTACGCGATCGACACCCCGGATGGCATCTTTAAGCCCATCTCCGCAACTATCCATTACACTTCCAAATGGCATCTATAAGCCCATTCCCGACAAGGTTCTGTCACATCTCCGGATGGCATCTTTAAGCCCATCTTCCTATCCATCATCTCTCCAAATGGCATCTGTAAGCCCATTCCCGACATCACGTTGCTGATATTCTACCATGCGAGTGCAAATTTTTGGGCACTCTAGTGTTCAATCATCTTCCACCTTCGGATCACGAAAGGCACGCAAGCCAATCTACATCCTCAGGTTTAAGAAGATTGAACAGGGGCAACTGTTGTACCCCAAAATTTGCCCTCCCATATTCTTCAAGATTCCTCAAGGGTTGCACAGTCCAAATGCCTCCTAACACAGTCAAAATTAGGGTTTTGGTTATCTCAAGGAATTTGTGGTTTTCAGTGGTCCAATCAAGTCACATAGGCCTACATATATTGTCAAGCATCTACATGTCAAGTTTCAAGATTCACAATGCCAGTTTCCACAGTCAAAAACCCTATTTGCTCAACAGTCAACTACAGGGGCAAAATGGTCATTTTGCAGTCAAAAGTCAAAAATTTTGGTCAACATATTATTTTGAGCACACAATCATCATTTTATCAAGTCTTGATCATGATTCTTCAAGCATGGCTCAAAAATCATCAAAGATGCAAAAGTTTCTATTTTTGGACAGCAGAAAAGTCAACTGTAACTTGACCAGGGCATAACTTTTTCATGGTTCATCAGAAAAATCCCATCCAATTCTCATTTTGAAGGGGATGACATTTCCTACAAATCATCTTCACATTCCAAGTCTAAGAAATTCTCTCACAAAAAGTTATCAATTTCTACATTATAGGTCAATTTCAAAAGTCAACAAAAAGGCACTTTAAGTCAAAGACCATAACTTGAGATTGGTAAATCCAAATGACATGGGACCAAAGGCATTGGTTAGAGGACTTCAAGACCTTTCCAAAATGTCCAATAACATGTTCCTATGATCAAAATTGAGCAAGATATGCATTGGATAAGTTGGGAAATTTTTGTGAATTTGCAAAAGTCAACTTTGCTCAAAACACATCATTTTTGCTAATGGGCCTCAAATTCCATCTTGAAACATTGTCCAAGGCTTATGCACGACCCATTGAGATTAAATTGAATTATTTTCTTATTTTTATTGATTAATTGGATTTTTAATTGATTATTAATTCATTTAATTCATTTAATTGTAGGAAAATATCAAGATATGATTTCTCAATCTTTTTGTGAAGAAAAAGTGGTCAACATATGCTGGAGATTTCGTGTATCAATCAAGGGGACCAAAATCTCCAAAATTAGAAAGCTTTGTCAATCAAAAAGATGCAAAAATATTTGATTGAAAATCAAATATACAAATCATAATTCCATGGATTTTTGGACCAAGATTTACCCTAATTCCATTCTACCATATATGCATAACCTAAACCTAATGCTGCATACGTGAAAACTCTGCAAGAAAGCCATATGCAATATTGAAAAAAATCAAAGAAAACTCAAAACTGAATTCCATAATTTAACGTGGTTCAAAGCTTGTTCTTGTTTCTAATATATTGCAGGAACTCCCAGGAATAATTTGCAATCAAAATCACACGCCAAAGCTCAAGAAATCTCCACAAACAGTCACACGGTTTGGTTATTTTTTCCATAATCGTAATTCAATATTCACGCATTATTAATGAGATTTTTTGTGTGTATTGCATCGCTAGAACTCCCATGAAGCTTTTGGTACTGGTTAATTGCCTTATAACGCCCTGAAACAAAAATCATCATTGACGAATTCTAGGTTTTCGAAGCTTTCAAATTAGGGCTTTCCCATACAGGAAAAATTAGACCTTCTCATGCCTATGGTTGTAATCGTTGCAACCAGACGAATTGAATGCAACCCTCGCGAACAATTTATATTAAACACAGACCTGTTCGCTATTTTTCCTCGTGCTATTTTGTGGGGGTTAAAACCCCCCCTATTTGATATGTTTTTATGCAGGCAATTGAAGAAGACGAAGGACGTGTTCAATCCTGGTTGGGCCATTCAAAAAACATCGCGCGTTTTGTTTGTTCTTCAAGATGTTATTTGTTTTTATATATTATAATTAATTGTCACTATATTAACAAAGCATGCAGCGTGGTGTAGTGGTTGGTGATCTGTCTGGTAACCATTGGGACATGGGTTCGATTCCCAGGTCCACCCAATATTTGTTTCATATTTTTTCTAATGTAATCATGTGCAGACGTTCAAATACATTCCACCATGTCCCTCAAACAATCAGGCGCCAGGTGGTCACGTGCTCAAATCCAATGGCCATGAGATGTTGACTATGGTGTTCCCAATCAACCAACGTGCAAACAAGTCAGAAAGTCAAACAGGCTTATGTGCTTATTGGGCCAGAAATTCCAGGCTTAACCTCCATTCTTGAGTCAACACCCCTCCTGGTTAATTGCTTTTCTTTTTATTTTCTTTTAATTATAATTATTATCATTATTAACTAACAAATAATTATTTTCATAATTAATTCATAAAACAATATTTTCTTATTATTATTATTATTTATTAAATTCACTCTTAATAATTTTGTAAATAAAATACTAATAAATTGATTTAGTTTAATTAGGTAATTTTGACCTTTTTTACAATAAATAAATAGCTTAGAATTAGGGTTTTTCTCTTGACTTTTAATTTCTTTTTATTTTTATTTTCATTAAAACATAAAAAACACGAAAAACATTTTTTATTTTAATTAATTAATTAATTAGTTGTTAGGTTTAATTTTAATTAAATGCAAAAAAGGACAAATTCAATTCTTTTCTCAAAAAGGGTCAAAACCCTAAGGACGTCCTGATTCAATTTCTTTGTGCGCACTTTATTATTTATTTTTGATTATATTGATGTACCTTCTCCCAGTATGTAATAAATAATTAGGATCTTTATCGCTTTCTTTTACTTTCCGCATTTATTTTCCAAACGGGTTATGTTTTTGGCGATGTATATACCCGCGCCTTGTAATAGCGTAGATTTACCTTTTCCGCACTTTATTTCCCGCAAATTATTTAACTGTTAAATATGCATGCAAGACTTGTCTGAAAAATAAAATCAACCCGTAGCTCACCAATAACATGTATAAGATAATTTTAACTGAATCTGACACACGTGCACATGCCACTCCTAGGGTACGCCTCACTTGGTTGCCTCGACGTGGTCGTCAAGTATAGGGTGTTTTAGAGGTCGCCCTCATGTCTAAAGATCCAGTTGCCTCGAAACGGTTGCCTCGGATAAAAAAGGATCTAGGACATTAAGGTTACCGCTAAGGCGTCCTACTATTGCTTTGGTGACCACATTGTCCCTATAATCGAATTGACCCGAATACCTCCAACGACGGTGCTACCTACTTCTCAATAGTGGGATAGTACTGTCTAAAGGACTCTTACACAGCCTAATTCCTTAGAGTAGGTAGATTTCTCCTGGGTACTTGCTCTTTCAAAAAACAAAAACATCTTTTCGCACTTACACTTTCAAAAAGTTTTTTCAAACAATACTTCATACACTCTTGAGGACTGATACAAGTTTTTTCAAAACCCACAAACACTTGAAAAGCAAACAAATTTTGAAAACATAGAGCAAGTACCTAAGAGCCCGTGGATAACTACGGATAGAAAGGGTGCTAACACCTTCCCTTTCTATAAATCTACCTCCCGAACCGAGAAACATTCTCGAAAAGGAATTTTGCTGTGCTTTTGTCCTTTCCGTGTTAGAGAACATAAAAGACGGTGGCGACTCTTGCTTACCGCGACATTTCGCGAACCAGCTTAAAAAACAGTCAGTTCTATTCCCACCGATCACAGTGACGACCTTCCTCACCCCGTCAATGTAGACATAGTGAAAAGATACTACGCATAGTCAAAGACCCGCTAGGTCGACTGGCTTAGGCAAAAATAAGTGCTTCCCGGCGAACCAAAAGTGTTTGGGTAAAAGTAAGGGATGAAAATGAAAAACTGTACACCCGGCAAGTCGAAAACCTGAAAAGGCGGCTTGGGCAAAAAAGGGTATCCCAATGAACTGAAAACCCGAAAGGGCGGTCCAGGAAAAAATTAGGGATTGAAGCGTAATCCTATGGCTCATTGGATCATCTTGCAACCAGACTTCGGTATCGACTATCAAGCTCGGATGGCGCCAATCAATCTGATCTACCTTCGACCAAGCAGAAAAGTGATGAGATGCTCGAAGATATAAGGGCAATAGCAGAGTTGGAACCCAGTGGGATTGTTTCATATAGTTGCTTTTCTTTCTTTTTCACAAATTGTATAATTTCTATCCTTCGGCGGCGTTCTCTTACTAGGACTTCAGCCTCTTGTACAAAACGCCTATTACAGGCCAACTTCAAAATCAATACAATTCAATTTACAAGAAATTTCAATTTGTTTTTCTTTTTCTGTTTTGTTTTGCAAAGAACGTCCAATGATTCATTGTTGATATATGCATTTGAGAATAATTGTTGCTCATAAATGTTTACATGAAAAAAAAGAGACAAGTACTCGTAATTCCAGGAACATGGAAAACAAGAAGTGCCTAAACCTTATAGATACACTGCCCATCAGGTACAGGGATATAGCCAGCTTGAGAACATGAGTAGTGGTACACATGCTCCACACAAAGTAGAGAGTACCCAAAGACGATGATGACAGCTTCCCCAAGCAGGACGTGATTCTCCCCAGCTAAGGTTCACAATCACGAACGAGTCAGTAAGTTTTTCTCCAAGCAGAGTTTATTTCTCTCAGAAGCAGAAATTCAATCTCCAATAGAATTCATTATCACCAGCAGTGGAAATTCATCCCCAGTTGAGTTTATTTCTCCAAATCAGCATGATCTATCGACAGAGTATCTCCTCTCCGACAGAGTTATTCCCCGCAGAGTTATCCTCAGGCAGGGTCTCTTCCGGCAAAATATTCGCCATCCAAGGGGAAAATCCCCAGCATGTTCATCTTTGTTCGCCATCCCCCACAGAGGTGGAGGAACTATGGTTTTCATGGCAATCAGAGATTTATTTTCCCCGATTCTGATTGTCACGTCAGCATTTCATGTTCATACATCATGACATATGCATACACCACACATAACATGGTCTCATTTATTTTGAGAACGTCGACACACAATGCATCTCATGCATCACATATAACTAACCCTGTATTTATTTCAGGAAAGACATTATTACCAACAATTTCCAGCAAACCCATGATCGACACTCGAAGCTAAACAGAGTAATCATTGGCGCAACAAGAGCAGCCCTACTATCCAGGCTCTCATATCGAAGAAACCCTACTATCCAGGTTCCTTCTCATAGCCCTACTACCCAGGTTCTCATATCGAAGAAACCCTACTATCCAGGTTCCTTCTAACATCCCTACTACCCAGGATTTTCATATTGAAGCAACCCTACTATCCATGCTCTCATATCGAAGAAACCCTACTATCCAGGTTCCTTCTCAAAACCCTACTACCCAGGCTCTCATATCGAAGAAACCCTACTATCTAGGTTCCTTCTCACAACCCTACTACCCAGGCTTTTCATATTGATGAAACCCTACTATCCAGGTTCCTTCTCAATCCCTACCATCCAAGCTTTCATATCGAAGTAACCCTACTATCCAGGTTCCTTCTCACAGCCCTACTACCCAGGCTATCATATCAAAGAAACCCTACTATCCAGGTTCCTTCCCACAGCCCTACTACCCAGGCTATCATATCGAAGAAACCCTACTATCCAGGTTCCTTCTCATAGCCATGCTATCCAGGCGCTCATATCAAAGAAACCCTACCATCCAGGTTCCTTCTCATAACCTTACTATCCGGGTTTTCTTCCTCTATTATCCCCAGACAACAGTCCACAACACTGTAAGACTGGGACCCGATTAAACACAATTGATTTCACATTTCCTCAGTAAGTCGCAATGCAACATATACCCCGACCGAACACAAGATCACTCCCGCTTCCCAAACCGGAATCATTCCCTAGTAGAGTAACGGACAACTGAAGCTCCTAAAACTCTATTTCTCTTAAGACAAAGACCAACATTCCCCAGCGAAGTTCTCCTCAACAACAAGTACACGGGTTCTCGCAAAGGAATATCTTATGCGATCGACGCTTCTGCGGATGGCATCTTTAAGCCCATCTCCGAAAATTCTCTAGAAACTACCAAATGGCATTTATAAGCCCATTCCGGATATCACAAATCAAATATCACTTCATGCGAGTGCAAATTTCTGGGCACTCTAGTGTTCAATCATCTTCCACCTTCAGATCACGAAAGGCAGACAGGCCAATCTACATCCTCAGGTTTAAGAAGATTGAACAGGGGAAGTTGTTGTACCCCAAAATTTTCTCTCCCATATTTCTCATTACATATCAAGTGAGGTCCTCAAATTGCTCAAAGAAGTCCAAGAGTTGACCAGACAAACTCTCTCCTAAGGCAGTCTATCTCAAATTAGGGTTTCATTTTGCATCAAGATTCTTGAGTCAAAAGGATCTCAAATTCTCACCATTGCACTAATATGTTCTCAAGCCCATCCATGTCAAGTTTCAAGCCTTACAGAGGAAGTTTGCTCAATCAACTACTCAAATGCCTGAAAATCGACTATGCTAGGGCAAAAGTTAACTATGGCCCACATACAGTCAAACTCCGAGATTTTTGGTCAACATTCTCATTTTGAAGTATTATTCATCATTTAATCAAGGGTTGATCATGATTCCTCAAGGATTTCTCACAATTCATCAAACCCCAAAAGTTGATAAATTAGGGTTTGCAGGAAAAGTCAACCCAACTTTGACCAAGCATAACTTTCTCATGCTCTAAAAAAAATGACCCATACAAAGCTCATTTTGAATAGGATGTAATTCTCTACAATTCATCTTTAGCTCCCAAGTTCAAAATATGCACTCACAAGAAAATATGAATTTGGACATTATAGGTCATTTTGAAAAGTTAACAAAAACACCTTTTGGGTCAAAGCTTCATACATGAACATGGAAGACTCAATTAAGATGAGACCAAATGGGTTGCTTAAAGGACACCCTAAGCTTTCTAAAAAGTTAAGGAACACATATCTAGGGCCAAAATTGAGAGAGTTATGTTTTCGCCAAGTTGACCTTTTTGCAAAATTGCCAAAAGTCAAATGTGTCCAAAATTGCATTTTTTGCTAAATAGGCCCACCTTTTTATGCTTGCACTGAGTTTGTAATGTGATGCACGACCCATGAGACTTTCCACTTGTCATTCTTTTATTTTTGTTATTTATTTTGATTTTATTTCATTTAAATCAAATAAAATCAATATAAAATAATGAAAATATCAAAAATCAATAAAACCTTGAGATTTTGTGCATGATTAGGTTCATTATATAGCTGGAGACAAGATCAAATCGTGCAAAGCTTCATATGGACATAAAAGATTGAATTTGCTTGTTTTGGAAAGATTTGGTGCAAGGATTAAATCATGGATCAATCTTCATAATTGGAAAAGATTTGATAAAAACTTTAACCCTAATGCACTCTAGTATACATAGGGAATAAAAGTAGACCAAATGGAAGAGGTTGGAGGCGTGAAAAGGCAGAGAACCAATTGCAAAAATTCAAGAAAAAAGTGTAAACCAAATTCCAAGTTGCAGGCCATCTCAAGCCGTTCTAACCACACCAATCATTTGCTGGACGTCCCAGGATCGTGTTTCAATCATCAGCAAGCCTCCCCACGCTGAGAATCACCCTGTAAGGTTCACACGGTTTTCCTCTTTTCTTGAATTCGAATATATTGATTCTAGCATATTTAGCATAATTGATTGGCATATTTATAATCCTTGATATGTTTGCAAGCTAATGACTATATTCAATTGCATTTTTATTGAATGTACATCAAGCTGCCATGGCTAGGGTTCATTCTTTGTTTTTAGGGATTTCTCATACAGGGAAAATTGGGCATTGATAATGGTACCATAATGCTCGTGAGGTTGAAACGAGTTTATTGGTACCATTGGTTTTCATTTATCATGCGCGTACAAGATTTTGGAAATGCACTGGGCTATACCTACGCTTAATGTCCGTAGGTAAAAGTTACAAAACCTACAACAATGGTGGGAGGAAGAAGATGGATACGTGGCGATCCCTGACTTGTCAGTTTCAATTTCGCGCGTTTTAAAGATTACTATTTTGTTTGTATTATATAATATTTGTTTGTTATTGTGTATACAACTAACACAGCCAACTCAGTTGGCAAGCGTGCAAGAGGAGAATGCTTAAGGGCCTGGGTTCGATCCCTAGGTCGCAACTTTTATTCATGCTTTTCTTTAACAGGCGATCCAGCGTATCACATGGCAAGGGATCCACCATGTACTATCAAGATGTTACCGTTCAACCCATTAAGGCTTCAGATTTAAGGCCTTCTCCCTGAAGGACCACCATGTGCCCAGTCAAGCGTGCACATGGGATTGGGCGAAGTCAACAGGGCCAGGAGCTTGTTGGGCCAAGAAATTGCAAACAACACCCCCCTTTTGCTAAACATCAGGCCCATTACTATTTCTTTTTTATATTTCTTTTTTTATTATTTCTTTTTATTCTTTTATTTTTCTTTATTCATTTAATTTGCTTAATTATTTTTAACAAAATTAATTTCTTTTTCACAAAAATCATGAAATCAAGATTTATAAAAAAACAGAATTAGTTTGTTTTTTTACATCAAATTTGATTTAATTTAGTTTAATTTAATTTAGGGAAATTTTAACTTTTTTATATATAATTAAAACCAATTAGAAAAATTAGGGTTAGGCTCTTGATTTAATATTCACTTCTTTCTTAAAAATAAATACAAAAAATAGGTTAATTTAATTATTTTTCTTAATTAAAATTAATTAGTAATTAGGTTCCTTTTTATTTCAATTGAGCTTTATTTTCTCAAAATAACAAAAACGACAAAAAATGTTTTTCCTTTAAATTACAATTAGGCATAGTTGGGGTCAAAACCCTAATTCTCTTGTTTTCGATTCATCGCGTGTGTTTATTATTTTTGCAATATTGATGTAACTGCCCACGGTATGTAATAGTTTAATCTAGGATTTTCTTTTATTTATCGTCTTTTGTGGGTTTTTTTGGCTATGTAATTAATCCCTACCCCGAAGCCTTGTAATAGCGTAGGTTTATTTTCTCGCATTTTAATTCTCGCAAATATTAACTGTTTAGATGTATGTTGATAGGATTGTATGACAAGATTGCATGATAATTTAAAACAGCTAGAAAACCCTAATGTGTAAAGATAATAACTGAAATCAAATCACTCGCACATGTGCACTCCTAGGGTATACTCTCACTTCAGTTGCCTTCGGTAAACGATCATTAAGTATAGGGTGTCTTAGTGGTTTCCCTCCTGCCTAACAAAGATCAAAAGTCCCGTTCGGAAATTTGGCCTCGGAAATGTTGCCTCGAATATGATCTTAAGACTTTAGGGTTATTACTAAGACATCTTAACATTACTTTAGTGATCGTACATCCCTTACAAATTGACCCTTACAACTCCAACGACGGTGCTACTTATTTCTCAATAGTAGGATAGCATTGTCTAAACGAAACGAGAATAGAAACAATCCTTTTTTGAGTAGGTAGATGCTAGTAGGTACTTGCTCAAATCAAACTTTTCACACTTACACTTTTCAAACAATTTTCAAAACAACTACGTCACACCCTTGAGGACTGATACAAGGGTTATCACGAAGCAAAACATTTTCAAAGCAAGCACACACACGAGCAATTTTAAAAAAGATGAGCAAGTACATAAGAGCACATGGAAAACCATGGATAAAAAGGGTGCTAATACCTTCCCTTTCTATAATCTACCCCCCGTACTCAAAATCTCGAAAAAGGATTTTTTCTATACTTTTTTCCTTTCCGATTGGATGAAATAAAAGTTGATGGCGACTCTTTCTTACTGCGACATTTTGCAAACACAAAACGCAAACCAGCATTTCAAAGCAGTCAGTTCTGCCACCGTATCACAGAACTGGCGACTCTGCTGGGGATTTAATAAGTGGGGTATACCTTAGGATCTAGTTCATCATAATTGCTTCTCTTAATTGTTTTGATTGCTTTACTTTTAAGGGTTTTGTTTGGGAGTTACTATAGATCCGAACCCGGATATGGGGACACCTTTTAGGTAAGTAGCAATAGACTATGTGGGAACTGTACGACGTAGACCGGTATGGTTGAAGCAGTAGCTACGTTGATGTGGTACATTGGCTGGTACCGATATCCCTTGTGGAGAAACAAGGAGAATACAGGGCCGCTGCATGGTGTCGTTAAGCATCAACTGACCTTAGAACCTTTAATCGACCAATTTGGCCATTAGAAAGTAGTGAGATAGCCGGCCTTGGTGTAAAGCTGAGAACTGGTTGATACTCGATGCTACACTCATTGAGACCATACTCTCGAGATAGTTCTGGTTGCAAGAAATGATTGCGTGAGCTGAATCCATGACCGATGGAGGATGGTCAGTGATATTGAGATCCTCTAAAACCCGGTTACTTTTGCTAGGACATGTTGAAACCAACTGAACTTCAAGAGGGTACTACCTTTGACCTCATGCAAGCCTTAAACTTAAGGACTTTGTGTGACTTGTTTGCCTTTGCCATGCTTGTTATCTGCTATACCTGTTGTTTTTTTATCATGACATCATGCATCATAACATGGAATTTATACTTCATTATACTAACCATTTCAAAGACCAAGGGAATTTATCTTTGTTCTGTTTTGCAGATTATAGCTTACTGCGCAGAAATACCATCCGAGTTAACTTTGTGCAAATACCTGCTC